>OY728143.1:1752997999-1755497999 GCA_963277665.1 Viscum album | reverse complement strand
TTGAATTAATCCTAGATAAAAACATAGTAATTGGAATACAAAGAAACATATAAAACAAAGTGTTGTAGGCTTTATCAACTCCATTTGCTTCATTCTGTGTATTTCAACTTTTAAATAATTATTCCATCCATACATGAAATATTATTATGAGTTTTTCCACGTAAAAGCCACCAATAGTTATGATTTTGAATGAATGGTAGTCCAGTATGATTTAATTCAGTGAGGTGTGTTGAGGTAAGGATATTTTCTAGCTTGATCAAGTTCATGTTCTTATGACATCGACATAGAAGATCTCTCATTTACATATCCTCATTTCCTGAATGTTTTATCATGATATACATATGATACAAGCCTCTTCATGATTCAATAAATTAACTTTCATAATGCATCATTTTATGGGGTAAACCTAGAGGAAACACAACTTTAGTTTTCATTTAGAAATAGTGGATCTAAACCATCAATTTATATCACATAATAGATCTATATTTCATTAGGTGTTGTATCCATGTGAAGAAAACATGATGAACAATATAGCAGGTTAACAAGAAGAAGATGTCACAATATATACTCTATGATATTAGGAAATAGTGTGCCACAATTTGGTATTTTATACATAGAAGAATTAAATGAATTTAATCTATTTTGACCCAGTGTTTTATCTTGTAATATTATTCACATCATGTTGAGTTTGATTTTTCAGCAAAATAATTCCAGGAAATTACAGGAAAGTAGTGTAAATTTTCACTGAAACATAGGGTTCGTGAAATTAGGGTTCATGAACATATGGTTCTTGAATGTGGGGTTCATGAACACATGGTTCATTAATGTACAGTTAATGTACATAGGTTTCATTACCAATGTTGCATAGGGTTCATTAAAATGGTAGCAGAGGGTTCGTTAACAATATATTATTTGTGAACCATACTTTTGTATAAAAAGTAGGGTAAAAAATGAATGAATTTTTAAAAATGTATGGTTGATTAGAGATACTTTTCATTAAAGATTAGATGCACTATTATAAATGTAGGGTTATACAATTTTGAAATTAGGGTTTCACAATTCTGATAATAGGGTTCAAATAATACTTTAGAAAATAGGACAAGTTGCATCTAGAGATTTCAATGATTTTTTAGATCCCTTTAACAATAGATTAAGACTTCATCCTAGAGTACTTGTATATAATAAATATAAAAATCTTTATAAAGTATCAATAATATAATCAATCCATCTTTTAAAACACCCTATATCTTTGAAAAACATAATACATAACATTCTAAAAAAACTACAATTCTGAAAAATCATCTCTAAAATGTATAAAATTTATTCACCTTATAATTGTCCTTTTTAGACATTAATGTAAATTGAATAAATTGAGTTAAAATTATTATATTTCCATCCCACCATGTCCTACGTGATTCCGATATTTGGGTAACTTTCAACGAATCAAAAAATTATATCTTCAAATCAATTCAGTGAGAGTTGTGAAACTGCTTCAGTATCATCAGTTATTTTTTTGAGAACATAAACAACATTTTCATACTTCTAAATAAACTAATTATGTTTATAGAAATATAATTTTCTGTCCAACTATTTATGTATATACTGAATTATTTTAAACTCTCTCAAGATATCATCCAAATTCAGTGGTGAAATTAATTTGAAAACTGTAATGTCACATGAACAAATTATTACTTATTCGAGGAATGTTTTTAATGATTGAAGAAACTGAATTTGATTTAGACATAAAAATATTAAATGAAGATAATCTTATTATATATAAAATTTAACAAACTCTACATGATTCTAATAAATATTTCTTTATATATAAAATAAATACTATGACATTCTAAATCTGAAACACTTAACAAATTTATTAAAAAACAATGAAAGATGGGTTGGAGTAATTAGAGAATCTGAACCAAGATGATAACGATAAGGATCCACTCAAAAGTCTCCCCTCTTTTGATAATTACAAAACCCTATTTCTCAACCAAAATTTCCTACCCCTTTTTTAAGAATAAAAAGATGAGTTCTTGAGTATATTAAATAATAAAATATATTTACATGTTTTTATAAAGAATAGGAATTTGAAATTTATGTTACAGTATCAAAAATATTTAAAATTTTAAATAAAAAACTTTTCTTCCCCCATTTTAATATATCATTGAGATTAGTTATTGAAAAATATGTTCTTAATACTTGTAGTAATATAAACTCCCCATAAATTTATGATTCATTTATAAATATAAACATAACTAATAAAGGATCCATAAAAACATATGAAATTTTATTCAATGAATAACAAGGATTTCCAATGAATGCATAAACCATTTAATTCATGCATGATAATAAAAAATTTAAACACATGAAATTTTTTTAAAATAACTCACCCTTAAGATATAAAATAATTTTAAAAGATATTCAAGGAATTATAAGAACTAATTTAAAATAATTTAATGTAAATAAAAATAATTTTCAAATAAGTTATTTTAATGGAGTTAAAAAGGTCTTCCTTAGACATATCCAAATAATATTTCATGAATTGTTTACCAAGGAATTTAATAGTTTAATTTATTAAAAAAATAAATTTATATAGTAGGAGATTAAACAGATGTTTTCAAGTAAGATAACAATTCATAAAAAAATCATAAGACTGTGTTTGATTGTCATTGGTTAATAAAATATTCAATGAATTAATTCATAAAATAATAGATTGAGAAAATGATTTAATAATTTAATAATTGGAGTAATTAAATTTAGGTGAATAAAAAGGTAAAATAGTTTATCAAAATTCCACCAGTATAAAGTAGTAAGTTCATTTAAATAGAATATTAAAATGAAAAAAATACTTCTTGGACAAATCATTCCAGCTAAAATGATGTTTCTATTTAAAATATTACAAAATTGAAATATAATAAATTCCCATTATTTTCATGCAATATATTAATGGTGTAACAACGAAGTAAAATGAAACATTCCTGAAAAATATTAAATATAAGTTTCTTTTGGTACTCATATGCATTTGGGTCTAGTTTTCTTTCAAACTAGAGATTTAGGTAACCAAATATGTTTATTTTGATTGAAGATTTTATAATTAAATCTAAAAAATCATTTCAAATAATATATTTTCTTGAAACGAAATATTTGAGGATTTATAAAATAATAGTCATTAACATAACATCTGTTAATACCACAATAAAAACGTTTAGAAGAAGACATGTTTTTTGTTTGAAACATAAAAAAATTATTCTTATATTATATTTAATTTTCTCCATTATTAGCAATACTGAATTTTCCAATATAAAAGTTATTTATACCAAGAATTTGATTAAAATAGTTATCAATATTAATAATAATATTATAATATATCATTATATTATTAGATTTATCGAAAATTCATTAATTTCATTTTCATTTAGATCACAAGAAAATTTGAAAGCATTTAATATTAAAACTAAAATTTTCATTTAAATACATTAATTACTAATTGGAACTAAATATTAATATTTTATAAAATTTTTATGTTATTTCATTAAGGATTCAAATTTTCCATAATGAAAAAAAATAATATTTATCACCTTCATCATTTGAAAAAATTTCTGAATCATATCTTTTAGAGTAAGATGACTATACCTCATAAGCATGAGATGTAATAAAAAGGTTTATCTTTTTTATTTTATGAACTAATTCCAATTTTAAAGAAGATTCATCACTCCATCGAGAATGACTAAAATTAGAAAACTCATCCATCAAAACATTGAGTGCGACATTTTTGTTTATGATAGAAACGTGATTTTAATTATCTTTTGCATCTTAACTTCACACAACTCAATAAACTCCTTTAATGCATAATTAGTTTCAGAAATTGGAGATCCCAAGGCATCATCGTCATTGTTATATTTCTTAATTTATTAGATCCTTCATAAGAAACCATGTTTTTCTGCCACACCTCATTAGTAGTATCACATTTAGAAATGCAAAAAAATTCATTAGGAATAAGTCCAAAAATTATTAAATTCATTTATTTTGAATTAATCTCATATTAAAATTCCTTCACATCATCCCAATTTTAATGTTCTTTATGTATTTAACACGGTTTGATAGTCTTCATGTATACATTGAAGTCATGATTCATCAAATATATAGTCATGCCATATTTCCAGCATCCATAACTATTCTTATTAAAAAATGATCATGGATCATCAACATACCTTCTATGAGATCAACCGTTTATATTTTTCTTCATTTAAATCCATAACTCTGTTATGTTATATCCAAATAAGATCATTAATATATCAAAATAATCCACATTTTCTATTACAATTTATGTATATCATAGAAACAAATGAATTTTCATGGATTTACAGGAAGTGAAATATATATATAGAGAACTTTCTATGATTATTATTGTTGGTATCTACAAGAAAAAAAATTATATAATGAGAAATATTTCCCCAAGAGTCCATCCAAATAAATGACTATTGAGGTCAAAATAACTCTGACAAAGACACAATAAGGGCAGAATTGATTCCTTAGAAAAATATTGTAAAAAATGAAAACACCCCACTTTAAATGAAGTAATACTTTTATTATATTATAAATAATAAAGGGTTGTACAAATAAGTAAAGGAAATTATGATAACGATGTATTGTGTTTTGGGGTAAACAAATCCATAGTCTCCTCAAAATATGCTCTACTACATGAGCATGGTGATTTTTCCAGTATGAAGTCTTATCAGAAGACCTATAAAACCAAGTATAGGTAGGTGAAACCATACAAGGATTTTACATGGAGTTCTTTTTCTTTTATAGGATATAATAATATTCATAGCTTAGTCTGAGAAACTAACACTCCCCCACGACTGAGTCCAAGAATCTGATATTCTATAGAAAATAGATGGGATGATATTTTTTTGAGAAATATGTTTAGATAATATTTGTAGAATAAACTGACATATTATTTTGATCATAAATAATTCATAGTTGCAATAAAAAAATAATCTTCAATGTTTTGTAGGATTCTTCTTCTTTAAATAGTGGAATGTAGATTAGAAAATATTTCTCATTCTTCCTTCATATTTAAACAATGGAAAATCGATTAGACCATGTTTCTTAGGATTCCTTATTATTTAATCCCTGAGAGAATAAGGTTGTATAAATAATATTTCTCTCTTGTTAAAAATAATGATTAGTATAATGAAAATATTTCAACACTTTTTTTGAAGTTTTTATGTCACCTATCTTCTAAGTATATTTTTTCCCTTCCATAGATAGATATATATAGAGATTAAAAATATAGTAGTAATAGATGTCCTATTCTTTTTAATATTAAAAATAAATAGATTCAATAGCCATCATAAAAATACCGTTAATAGCGTAGCACCGTTGTCTTCTTCCTATAGAATAAATCTCTAATGAAATAAGTTAATATAATTTGGGAAAATATTTCAATAAAATATTCATAATAATAGTAGTACAGAACGATTTAATACTCCCATATAAATCCATTAAAACCTATTTAAATATAGTAAAATTTGTTCCTAAAAAATATTATCACAATCTGTAAGTAAATTGAAATATTATAATTTGAATGACTTTGGGTCCTCTAACATTGCTTGAAAAATGACGTTAGAATAAAATTTTCAATTTTCTCTCTAAACAATGGACCAAAATCATTGTAATATTGTTGATTATAATCCTTTAAATTAGTTATAATTTATCCTACTCATAAATCACTGAAAAAATACATGTTTAAAGTGAAGCAATTGAAATTAAAATAAACATATAAAACAAAGCACCGTAGGCTTCAAGAACACAATTCTACAATTTTTTTATATTTCACATTTTAAATATTTATTTCATCAAATAATTAAATGGTAATATGACTTTTTCCATGTACAAACCAACTGCAGTTGTGGTTTCGATTGCAAGTTAGTTCAAAATGATGAAACTTAGCGAGATGTGGAAACCTGAGGATATTATATAGCATGACCGAGTTCATGTTCATATTAAATCAGTGTGGAATGGTTATCCTTCACATCTCTTTATTTTTTGAATGATTTATCATGATAATTATATGACACGAGCCTCCAAATTATGTAGTAAATAAACATACATAATGTAGTTTTTTATCATGTATTCAAGGTGGAAACATAACTTCAGTTTACAACATCAAATTATTGATCTAATCCTTTATTTTCATAGCACATAATAGATCTACATTTCATAAGGTGGTGTATCCACATGAAGAGAAACTACTAAAAGATACAATAAGTTATATAAAAGAATGATTTTCAATAAACACTCTAAAATCTAAGCACATAGTAGGTAAGAATTCAATATATTAGATGTAGAAGTATGAAGTTAATTTAATCTCTTTGGATGCATCATTAAAGATTGTAATGAAATGAACAATAGGTTGAGTTCATTTTTTTAGAAAAATAACATATGAAAACAATATTAAAGTAGATTACATTTTAACTGGATGATAGGGTATAGGAATGTTGGGTTCATGAATTTAGGTTTCATTAACAGAGGGTCTAGGCTTTCATAGTTTATGAATGTTGGAATCTCTAACATAGGGTTCATTAATGTATGGTTCATTAACAACATAGTGAAGTGTTTATTACAGACATAGTGTAGGGGTCATTTCCAACTAATGTTTCAAAAACCAAACATTTGAATCACAAGTATAGTTAAAATGGTATGGTTTTATAAAAACATTGGGTTGATTGACCATTTTTTTATTCAAAATTAGGGTTGCACTACTCTAAATCAGGGGTTGTACTATTCTAAAATTATAGTTAAAAAATATTTAAAAAAACCGGACTGCATGTATCTATAGAATTAAAATATTTGTTAGATCTATTTAATAGAATATTAATCCTTTTCCCAAGAATACATTTATTTATAAAATGTTAAGATATTTCTAATGGATTAGTAAATGAACCAATCTGAATTTCATATCTCATGATATAATTGAAAAATAGAATCAATAATATTCTTAAAATATAGTAGTTCTAAAAAACCATCATAGAACGTGAAGAAATTTATTCACCCTCTGTAAGATCTTTTCAAACATTTATATAAACTCATGAAATTAATATAAACTAATTGTAATTTGATCCTAATAGTTCTCACGTTATTCTAAAAGCTGTATAACTTGTAGTAAATCAAATATAGTATATTTTTAAATAAATTCACTAATATTTAAAAAATTATCACAACATCTTTAGTTATTGTTTTGAGTACCAAAACATATTTATATGTCTTCTCACTAGTGAGAAAACACATTTTAAAGTCGTTTTTTTTATTTTTGACATTAGTTTTTAACCAACATCTATAAAAGAGACCTAAAAAATTAATATTTTAAGCATTAAGTTTATAATAAAAAACATTGAAAATAATTTTCTTTGAGGGTTTTGGTGTTGGTTTCACCTAAATCTGATGCCAAAAATCAAACTGTCTTGGATTTTTGGCATCGGGTTTTTATAAAACCGACCCCGTAAGTTAATTTTTTTTAGAAAAATCAGAAAAAAATAATATTACAATTAAATAAAAACCCCTGTAAAAAACTCATTATACATAAAAATTAAACAGTACTTATCATTCAATAAAAATATATTACTTACATACTTTTATCAAGGTAATCAAAAAATTATGTACACATTTGTATTATGAAGTAGAAAATACATTTGAGACACTGATAATATTTTCATGGATTCGAGTTAAATATCAATGCATCAATAAATCTTATGAAAAATTAGATAAATATATTGCAGAGGCACTTGACAGAACTCACGGAATTTTAGTGTCAAATTTTGGAAGAATATATCGCTATAGGGAATGTGGCATTTGTAGTTAAGGCTGAATGGGATAGTTTGATGGAAAACTGTGCTACAATGGATGATCAGATAAAGTAGGATGAGAATGAGTTAATGTCATCTTGGATAGTACATGTCCTCTTAGAACATTGTTGATTGATTATTTATTCTTTCAAATACCATGCATAAACAAAAAAACATTCGCTGAATGTAACCATTTTTTAGAAAATTCAGAATATTAAACCTTCAAAATAAAGTATAATTAAAATAAATGTACCTAAAATTTAGGGAATGCTTACAGTTGGTTATTATTCAAGCATTCATTTAATTATTAGTAGGTTCAAACACCTAATTTATCAAAAGAGTTAGTTTTTTGAATCTATATGTAATATTATTTATAAATATTATAATATAAATACCTCATGCACTAATCAGACTTAACAAATAGCTCCCAAATGTTGATTAAATATGGTTCATATCAGATTTGGAATAAGAATGTGAATCATTGAATGCCTACAATAACAAATAATGATATGAGATAAAAAAATAAAATACTATAGAAGAAAATAAAAATAAAAATACAATTAACCTTATCAAAGTCAGTAGTTCTCATAGTTGTGATTATCTCATTCATGAATCGTAGAATATAATAACCACATTCAACATTTACTTGTTGAATATGCCCCTAAAATTATAAAACATTAAGCTATTAATATAAATTAATATATTAAAAAATTAGAAAAAATTCTAATATAAAAACTAATCACCTGTACTTCAATATATATGATTTTATGTGGTGTCTTTATCCACTTGTATTTGTTGTTGAAGTTTTTCCATGAACTGTATTTTCATATATATAAACTAATAATACATATCTAAACAATGAGAATTAAACATAATGAGATTATAAAAGCCAAAAAAAACTATTCTAATAAGGTGGAAAATATTTTTCAAACATTCCATAATAAAGAGAAAACCCAATATATAGTGAATTCGCTTTGGCACAATCCGACTTACATCCAATGCCCCCTAAAATACAAAAAGTTCACAATAAATTAAATTATAATGATCATCAGTTTAGAATTATGTTTCTATTCTTACATATCAAGAAATGGTAGAGACTAGCACTTAATATTCATATGTGATAATATTACACACAAATACGAAACTCTATGAGGATTCTTCACATATTACACTTCTATGGAAATTAATTCTAGATCTATAAAACCATAAATGTCTATATATTAATTTTGTAAAAGAAGTGCGTCTAGATACCTAATTGAAAAATAAAATATAGTTAGTCAATTTAAAACCATATTTTATTAAAGAAATATAATTTCAAATGTAAATTTACTTACATGGTAAACAACTGCACCACATTCATGCAGAGCCCTTCAAAATTTACTAGATGAATGATATATTATTTGAGTAATCTCATTGGATATTATCTTCCTCATATATCGATCATCATCTGAAACTCATAGATAAAATTAAATTAAGAATATTCCTAAGATAATATTTGTATCCCATAATTAATATCTGAAGTATCCACAATTGATTGTTCCTGAAAATTTTGTTTCATTTTTGCAGCTTCATTTTCTCTGAGATAATCCTATATAAGTTAAATGTTAGAAATAATTATAATTAGATTTGAATAATTCACAATTTATATTTAAAACAACACATACCTCATATGAAATATAACAGAGAAAAGTAGTTGTACAATGTAAAAAATTACCAACACAATCCCCATCTTTGGTGATCTCCGCGGTAGGAAATTGGTAGTAGAGCATTAAGATCTATAATATTGAGTACTGATACTCTTACCTGATCTATATGTGTAGGCTGGTGGCATAGAAAATCCCCCAAAGAATGCACTAGTCATAATGCAATGATATGTATGTGAGGATCTCTAGAAAACAACTCATAATAAAAGTGTTTGTCCGAGTAAGGTGGTGGAGAATCAAAGTAAGTAGATGTGGTAGGGTAGTCCGGGTGAGTAGGCTGGGAAAGCTGAAAAATGAAAAAAATTATATTATTGTTTATAATTTATAAAATAGAAATATTGATGACAAATAAATATTATACCTGAGAAGGTTGTTCATACGGGGCTGGGTAGGGAGATAGGGCAGGGTAGTCCCGGTGAGCCGGCTTGGAAGGTTGAAAAATGAAAAAGTTATATTAGTGTGTATAATTTATATAATATAAAAATAGATATAAAATATATAATGTACCTGGGAAGGCTTATCATAGGTAACAAGGTAGTCAAATGGGGTAGGGTAGTCTGGGTGAGCAGGCTGCAAAATGAAAAATTTATATCAGTGTTTATAATTTATAAAATAGAAAAATTGATGACAAATAAATAATATACCAGGGAAGGTTGTGCAGAATGTGACTGTCTTTCCATGTGTTATATAAAATACTTCTTCAATACTTCTTGAATTTTTTTTCACACATAGACTTTTTCATATCTTTCATCTCTTCTTTTAAGGATTCTATTTCTAGGTCTTTTGATTTCTTACTCCTAAAAAAATATTCCAAATACTGACACCCTCCTGGCATGCTCTAACACGGTCGGTGTGTTCTACCTTTCCCAAAGTAGTGGATACGATAACCATCCTACACTCGGAGATAAAAGATCCTTGTGTCTCATGATCCTGAAGTTCATCCTAAAATGATAAATAAAAAAGTTATATTAGTGTTTACAATTTATAAAATAGGAAAATTGATATTAAATAAATAATATTTAGTTACAATTTTATCAGCAACTTGGTGAGCTTCCTCTGTAAGATATTATTCATTTTTATTTATTCTTGTTTGTTTCAATTTATCATGTAGTGTGGGAGGAGACGGAGGACCAAACTTTACCTATTCTGAAAAACTACTAAATAGAGCTCTTAATGCTTCAAATTTTTCTTCAATCATCTTCTACTCCAAATATGAGCTCCCACCATGTGGAAAAGAATGAGGGTATACATTTTTAAACTTGAATTCTTGATGATATCTCATAGAGGTCTGTTATATAAAAATAAACTACAATGTATCAAGAAAAATATATAAAAAATCTTACAATATAAAATAGTTATCATAAAAAAAATTTCTTCATAACGAATGTCAAAAAATCGCTTCCATGTATCTTCATCTAAATACGGATACTTGATTCATGGGTTTTCAAAATGTCTCCTTCCAAAAACATATTTTTATGTGTGTTTTGTTTTAAAATATCTTCATTGAACTGTCGCTAAAGAGAGATGTCTTTTATTAATTTCTTTGGTTTCCTAAATATTGAATGTCATCTGTAACTGAATCAAAAAAATATGTCATTTAAAATCTATAATATTAAAATAATGAGATGAAAGAAATTAATTAAGATATTTTACAATCACATCCCCCAAAAGCTGTTGGTTTTCAATGTTATCCACTAACTTCTAATCTAGATATAAAATACTAATCCTGAAACAGCTCTTCATTACTATATAACTGACAGACTGAACTGCATTTGGGCCAATTGCCTTATTATTATCATCAAAATTAATTTTTACTCTGTCATTATCACGATCAAGTGATAGCTTTGGTAAACATGTAATACAACATTTTCCAAATTGACAACATGATTTTTTAGTAGTAATAAGAGAAGTATACTCTGCTGAGGACGCATCAGTAGTAATGATTTTTTTTTTAAATTAAATATTTTGTTTCATTAAATATTTATATATATAAATAATTAATAATATGTAAAAAAAGATATTCCCCGAAAACCTCTCCTGTCTATCTGTATCTTACATTGCAAATAGAATGTGTAATGAAATTTTGTGTACCTGTATATCATTACAAAACTGAATATGTAGAAATAAAGAAGAAAAAAATAAGTTAGTAAATAAAATAGGCATGAATTTGTAAGATTCAAAAAAATTATCAAAATATTAATATTTACCAGAAAAATTATGAGACTAATCTAGTGTTTTCCCATATTCTTTCATCATGATCATTACGTATTGTATGCACTTTTTCTGTCCTATACTCATTATAATCATCAAAAAATTGTGTAATAGATGAATAAGGCTTATATAAATCTCTAACATCATCAGCATCATCCTCATCACCCAAATGGTATCTTTTTCCTGAAAAAAAACTGACCACTGATCATTTGATGGATCAATGACATATAATACTTGATTTTCACGTGTCACCATGAGAAATGGTTCCTCATTATTATTAAATCATTTCAATCATCCAGTTTATACCCATATTAATCATGTTTCACTCCACTATTATTATCAACCCAATTATACATAAAAAAGGTGACTCGAAATTTACTACAATCAATTTCCCATATCTCTTCTAGAACTATGAAATATGTCGTTGATGCAAAAATTGGGTTTTTATCTTTGGCACTCAAAAAATGCACTGCTTCAGTAAAAACCATCACACCACTATTCTGAATGGTACTCTTGTCATCTATGTTGTTTATGTAAAATGTTTATCCATTGATATCAAAACCAGACCATGTGATCACATTAAGTAGTCGTCCCCCTGATAACCTCTTCAATGTTTCTAATGAAGATATATCTGTGGTGAATTTCTCTTTAAACCATGAAACAAATGTCTTCTTATTCTCAATAATCATACAATTTTCGTTTCTTTTCTGATATCATTACTTTAATTCAGCAATATGTGAGGATATATATGATTTTACCTCATCTGTGTTGTTTATAATGTATAAATGTGCCTCTATCACTTAATCGCGTGGAATGAACATTACCTTTAAGCCTCGAACCCCTCTACCTTCACTGTCAACTATCATATGTTAAGATACAAGGATACCAATATTCTCCACATCATACAAAGAATCAGTAGAGAATTCAAGTACCTGTTCTGATATATATTTTTAAACAGTAGAGGCCTCTAGTCGATAAGTATTTTTAACATATCCTTTCAAAATTATTATATATCATTCAAAAGGATACATCCATTTTAAATAAACAAGCCCACATATTCTTATCTCACACACCAAATGAATCAGCAGATGAACCATTATATTAAGAAACATATGAGGGAAATAAATTTCTAGTTGACAATGAATAAGAGTTTCTTAATTCTCCAAAACATATAACAAATTTGGATCAAATACTTTGCTAAAAATGGATTTGTAAAAGATACATAACCTGATGATAGTCTTTCTGACAGCTGTCGACAATATACCGGACACTGAAACTGGTAGAAGTTGTTGCATCAACACATGGAAATCATGAGATTTCATACCTATTAATTTAAAATCCTTTAATGACACCAAATTATTCACATTCAATGAAAAACCATGTGGTACTTTAATACCACGAACACACTAATAGAAATCCATTTTTCAATCTTTTTTTAATGTGTGACAAGACGGAGGTAAATATGTTATATTTATTTTTACAATGGGAGCTAACTCCAAAAATATTTTAATTTATATTAAGTCCAATCTAGCATACACTCCATATTTTTTATTTCCTTTTATGTCTATAAAATTTCCAATCAAACAATCAAATATGTGTTTTTCAACATGCATAACATCGATGATATGTTTTATCTCAAACAATTCCAGTAACTTAGCTCGAAAAAATACTGCTTCTTCCAAATATTTCTCTGAAGACCAGAACATCGTTTCTTTCCAAATTTCCATTCAATATCTTTCACCCTGTCATAATATTCATTAGCTAACAATGGCCAAGGGGTAAGGTTGTATTCTTTTAATCCATTAATTATTATTTTTTGAATCTATGATAAGGATGATCGATTGGAAAAAATCATTGATGTCCCATGTACACTGTCTTTATTCCATTATAAAATTGATTATATCATGTTTTTCATCAAAAATTAGGCATGCTTAATGTCACATGACACTATATCCTGATATGTTTCCATAAGTAGGAATTTCATTTATTGTGAACATTATGATAGCACGTAAAAGAAAATATTCTTTCTTGTATGCATAAAAAACATTAATAACTTCCTCTCTTAGTACTTTCAAATCATCAATCAATGGTGAAATATACACATCAATATAATTTCCCAGTTTTTTTGGTCCAAAAATAATCAAGCTCATCATACCATATTTCTTCTTCATACATAGATGCGGTGACAAGTTGTAAACCACCAACAAAACAGGCCATGAACTATGTTGGCTACTGAGGCTCCAATATGGATTAATTCCATCAATACACAATCCCATTATGATATTTCTAACATCACTTCCAAAATCATGACCCTTTTTTATCAAAACTCTTCCTCTGTAGTAAATCGGTAGGGTGACATAAGTTACCATCATAGATTTTCTTATTTGAATTCCATCATAACATTTTTTGCATCAATTGAATTTCCAAATAGATGCTTCAAATGAGGAATTATTGGCAGGTACCAAATTTCTTTAGCATGAGTTTTCATTATGGTACCTAAAAAGGAATCACAATTGAAATATCAGAATTGTATGCAAAAAATATTAAATGATATCATTTGAAAGTACAAAATTTATTTTTTATGGCATTAAATGACATAACATGAGAATGAATCTGAGTTGACTTCCCCATATATCTTATAGTTTGATGTCCAACATATAGGACACATTGATAAATATTAATTTTTTTTCTATACAGTACACAATCATAAGGGAATGCATGTATCTTTTTATACACCAATCCCATTGGGAATTATATTTTCATTACCTCATAATTGGAATCTGGAAGCACGTTGCCTTCTGGAAGTAGCTTATTTAAAATCTCATGTAAGATGGATAAAATTTTATCACTCCCCCATTTTTTGATTTTATGTTAACTAATCTAAAAACTGTTAATAATAATGTATATTTACTACAACTAGGTAATAATGGTTTCTCACAATTCCATACAATCATTCAAAGGTTGCTATTTTTTTATGGTTTCAACACCTAAATCATGAACTAATTCTTCAATATTATCCTCTACCTCATTATGAATATTGTCATCAACATTAGATGTTGATTTTTTAGTTTTTTCACCATTCTAGATCCAAAATGTATAATTAAGGCTAAAACAATAACAAATGAGATGGTCCTTGATTTCCCTAGAGTTTATCTTTCTCATATTTGAACACTTCACACATGGATAGAAAAAAATCAATGTTTTAAAGATTCCATTTAGAAAATTCCAAGAATTCATCTACTCATTTTTCATATTCACTATTGGTTCTTCGTAAATGTATCAAATTGTGATCTGTTCAACATCAGATATCACAAAAATAATTGGTGAATATATTAAAACATATAAAAATTTAAATATATATATATATATATATATTTACAGATAAATTGTAAACAGAAACACATTTTATAAATACTATTGATAATATGATAGAAAAAATCATATATGAAACATATTTACAAACAGTAAACATTTTATTTTCATATTATATATATGTGTTATATTGATATTATAATTAAATTTTAATAGAAATCTTCTAAAATTTATTAGTTCATTTTACATAGTTGTTGTAGTATTTGGATGTTTTATATATCTAAATTATTGAAGATTCCATTAATTCAAAGGGAGAAAAATAAGTTATTATTTGTAATATGAAATAATAATTAGATTAAATGTTCATATTATAAGTGAAATCAATCATAATACTCAAAAAATTATGATAGATGAAATTTAATACATTACTAAATTGATATATCATACAACACATCTGATTGAGAGAACAATAGAATCATTTGAGTAATAATAAGTAGTTGTGGATCCATTACATATTATAATGATTATATACATAGATTATTTGGTTTTCTGTATAATATAGGTATACCAAATTCAAGCCCCCAAGACCCACACCTATCGGGTGTATTTTATAAATCCTATGGGGACTAATATGTCATATTAAAATATTTTCAGAACATTTTTTAGTTAATTGGTCAAGATAAAAATAATTTTGGATAAAACAAATTCATTACATTGACTAATATCATTGGTCAAGAACATTGAACAATACCTTTATACATAATTCTAGATACGAATAATGTTAGATAAAAATAATTCATTTCGTTTTTGGTATAATTTATTCAAGAACGTGGACTATACAATTATACATAATGTCAAATAAAAATTCAAAACCTAAAATCATACAACTCCAATACATATTAAGAACATTGACTAATAACTATTAAGGATGACTATTAAATATGTTCGAATACATTTTAAATAAACTATTAACTAATATTTCAAGAAAAATAAAAATTAATATTAAGTGAATAATAATTAATCTTGAAAATATTAAAAAATCTTACAATATTCAGAGTTTTACTCAAAAATAGATCTCCAATTTGAACTTCGATCTATATAAATCATTGGAAAATTCAGCACTACAAGATCTAGAACAAACATGATTGTAACAAATAAAAATGAAGATAAACAATAATGGAAAATCAAACCATCTAAGAAAGTAGCTCAAAATAGCATTCAGAAAAAAAAATTAATCTGTAGATGATCAAAGAAGACTATATAATGAAGAACGCAGATTGAAGATCAAGAAAATAGAAAAATATATTCTAAAATTGTGGTTGGAAATCAAAAATAAGGCTTCGAAGTCCTCGCGAGTATAAAGGATATGCAATAGGTTTTGAATTATAAGAAAAATGATGATGATGGTTTCCTGATCTCGTCAAATTTTAAATGACTTTCGACATCAATTTTTCCAAAAATTGATGCCTAAATTTTTAAAAAACATTTCAATGTAGATTTTGGAAAAAACCAACGCAGAAAATATAATATTTTTATTTCTTCATCGGTTTTCTCAAAAACTGATGTAGAAATTCTATGGGGTTGTTATTTTCGGTATCAGTTTTGTGGAAAACTAATGCCAAAAATAACACCTATGGCATCAGTTTTCTGGAAAACCAATGTGGAAATTTTTATTTTATTTTTTGCGTCAGTTCATGTTAAAAAAAATGACAAAAATAAGTGCATTCTAGGTTTTTGTGTCGATTTATAGTAAAACCGTCACAAAAAACCACTCATTAAAATTTTTGGCGTCGATGTTTGGGAAAATTAATGCCAAAAATTTCTCAAATAAACCATCAGTTTCAGTTTATAAAAAATAGACGTTAATAATTCGTTGTTAAAACCTGTATTTCTACTAGTGTCCAAATAATGTATGGATGTTTAGATAAATCTATTTTCTATCCAAATGTATATGGATAAAATGAATCCTTTCACTACATCTTGAGATATCATCAAAATTAATGTGTAACTAAAATATGAAATCTAAATTTTCACCGAAAAAATTTGTAACTACTTCTCTGACTTTTTGTACCATCTAAACAATTGAATTGCATTTATAAATAATGATATGAAATAAATAAAAACTTATTATATTTCCATGGGAATTAAATCTATATAATTTGGATCAATATTTCTTCATATATAAAATAAATAATTTTATATACTAAATATTAAACAATTAAAAAATTATTATAAAATAAAGAATGATGGGTCGAAATAATTATCAAGACTAAATCATTAAGATAATGACAAGGATCCAAAGAAAAATATTCTAAAAAACAAGAAAAATGGTATATAATTTCCCTTTAGAACCATAACTAGAGAATCAATAATTCAATGTGGTTTTTTTTCTCTCACACATATACGAGTTTATGATAATGTATCCATAATTCAAAACATCTGATGGGCTAGTAAAATATTTTTTATGTTGAGACACATGGATGAAATTGTGTATAGAAGATAACTAATGTGGTAAATCCAAGATTTATTAAACTTCCCATGATATATAACGATCTCAAATAGTCCGACATTCCTAGGGGTTAAATTCCATTATTTTTTAAGCCGCTGGTGACCAAACTAGGGATATCCATTTATTAAAACCAAGTCACAGTCCAAAAATATTAAATAATGATGATGTTAATCTATATTATATTTATTACTAATTTGAGTTATCACCATGCACTAACTAATAAATTGTATATTCATTTTATGTTCTTAAATGAGGATCAATCCTATCATGGAAGTTTCAACAATGGAATACCAATAGAGATGTGTGTTGAAGGGTTGACCATATAAAGCATCGTAAGGTTCCACCTTTATGGATTATTTGTAACTGTTATTATAATAAAATTGATCTAAACCCATGTTCTGATTCCAAGAACCTTTTATGTATAAGTAATATTTACCAATCATATCTTCCCTAATTTGGTTAACCCAATTAATCTTTCTATATCTTTGGGGATGATATGTCTAGCTTCACATAACCTATGTTCCTATCACATATGAATAGAGATTCCAAAACCAATAGTAATTGTGAGGGTCTATGTCCAAGGAAATATCTATAGGAATCCCACAAAACCATACAATCAATTACACATACAACTTTGATAATTCTTCAACTTTAGTGGTGCCACAAATCAGTACGAAATGTGATTACTTTTTAAATTAATAAATCAAAAACCTAATGCAGTTATAACCTTGTTATGTACGAGGTTAACCAAAATTTAAATTCATTAAAACCTTATTCTAAATACTTATTTTAATGGGGAGAGGATTAAGAAATATAGAGATTTTTTGATTAGCCTTTATCTGTTGGAACATGTTACATTGAGAAAAAGTCATTTATAACCAATTTCATTCTAGGCTATTAGAACAGATGTTTTACATTAAAAAAATATTTGTTATTCCCAATTGGAAAACCAAAAATAATAATAAAAATACACCATCATGAACATCATCACAATCATTGTAACAACACCATGGTTTCTAAAAAATAGTACACTACTTTGATGGAGATAACTCATTAATTATATACCCACCATATAAATAATATGTAACATTATAGTACACTTTATACAACTTCTCTTCCTACATAATAATATATAAGAGAAAGGATGCAAAATTAAAACAAGCTAGTACATAACCAGACTCTTCTTTACTCCCAACATCATATTAGCAAATATTCACATCATGTAACATTCATCCTTTTCGTCCCTCAAAGACATATAAAAAACAGCATTTTAAGAGCATAATAAAAAAAATTACCCTTCTCCAAATTATAGTCAATGTCAAAGATAAATTACATTAAGTATTTAACCCCTAATTTATATCATATATTGAAATAATTTTGACAAAATAAATAAACATAAAATTTATGGTCAATGTAAATAATAATCTTCTCTTCCAGAAGATAGTGTTGCTAACTCATAAGGGAATGAACTATAACTAAAAGTTTCAAACATTTAGTGGTATCATTCCTCATGTAATGCCTACTTTATTATGGGTTATACGCCACCACTTGATCTCTATGAATATTTATGAAACAGAAAACATCACACAAGAAATGTAAATAAACCAGAAAGCCTGTTTGGACTCTAGTAGGGTTATAATTTTTGTTATTTTCAAATGGTAATTTTGTTCATTGAAGGATTCCTAACACATAAATTCCCATAATAACTTAACCCTATTTAGGTAATAGTAGTTAAAGGGTTTTTTTTGGAAATTATTTATAAAACACTATTAATATCCATCCAAACACAGAATTAATTGAATATCATGAAAATGATGTGGTTACTCTCCTAAAATTATGAACTTCACATTTTAATGAAAATATAAGATACCATATTCTATGTTCATGTGTCCCCAAAAAATCAATTCTATGTTTATGAATATGCATTTTTTTATTTTGTATACTGTCGGTTATCCCTATGGATCCCCAAAAACATATCTCAAGGGATAAACATTTTTTTCCTCACTCTTTGATTTGGCTAAAATGTCATCTGTGAATACCTTGAGAAAATTTTCCAGATACTTTGGTAAAATTATGTTCATTAGTGCCAAAAAATTACATGAGTGTTAGTTATGGAAAAAAATATCACAATATACTAGACGTGACCATACCTTCTACTAAAGGTAGTCTATGGAATATTTTAATTCTTGATTATGATAAGGTAATAAAAGGACTAATGATAAATCTTTGAGATTGAAATTACCCCATAGAACTGATCAAGAAAACCATCAACATAATACAATGGATATTTATTCCTAACCACCACTTGATTGGGCTTATGGTAATCAACCCATAAGCTGAGAGTTACCATATAATTATTGAAAACGAGTAAATTTGATTCCTAAGGTGAGAAATATTATGTATATATAATTTCGATGTAAAATAAAGAAACTAGGATTCTAATTCTTCAACTCATGTTGATCCATGTAGTATGAAAGAACGAATTTAATCTGGGTTTTTAACACCAATTTAATAAAAAACTATACCTCGCTCACTAGAGGTTGACCAAAATATATCATTTATAATAACATAAAAAATCACATAAAGAATATATTATTACCACCACTAAATTATTACTTACTTTTCATTTTAGTAGACGAATATGTAAATATATTAAGATCTAAAATTGTATGTCATTCCCAACTAGACCTCAAGTTATATTGTCTAAGAAACATTTAGATGTTCCAATGAGAGGGAGTAAAAGACATCCACCGATGATCAATGTTAATTATATATTATTGAGAAATCAAACAATCAATTATAGTAATAACATTGAAAATTATATGATGAGAAGAAAAAAACCATGAAATAATACCAAAATCACATATAAAGAAAGATGACATGGTATATTAGAAAACCTTATCCTTATTTCATAGAGGCATCACCGATTTGATAATAAATGGAATATGTTCATTATATGATTTATAAGATCCACTAATATTGTTAATACAATGTAGTATGAGTCACATGTTATAAATAAATCACATTATTAAGTCAAATAATAAAAATGGTACATATAAGGTCATTGGACTCACATCGTCTTCTATTGGAAAGTCCCTATCTGTGTAAAACTACATCATTTATGCGGCCTCTCACTAGAACCCTATTATACATAAGGAATATAACTATGATAATTATGCTATAGTTAAAAAATATACTTTGTAAATGTCTCAGTAAAAACAATATTTACAGATCCACTACAAGTTATCATGATATCCACATGAGTTGAAGGGCATTGATGGCATGGTGAGAAACTATTTTTTTTTCTTTTCCTAGCAACAATGATAAAAATTCATGCCACAATCCATTAACGATGGTGCAATAAAATGATTATAAAGATAAACACAACTATTTATTCTATAAAACTTACTGTATATCTTTATCCCTTTGAAACATACACTATATATATCCCTAGTGGTTATTGGAACTACAGTCATCCATAATTTAACATCCAGGTAAACTTATGCATTCTACTCCCTATCCACTACCTCAATTGTAACATCCCAAGTAAGTAATGAATAATATATATTTTTATCTATGTTTATTAATGATTAAGATCGTGTTATAGAGGCTTAAAATGAAAATAAATACAATCTTATGCATGGAATACACTAATATTCTTAAAAGATTGTTTTGGTGCCTTTTGATGGCAAACCATTTTTGAATCTATATTTTGACAATTTTATAGACTATGTTTGTCAAAATAAACTTATTCTTTATGATTGGGAAATAAAAATTTACCTTGTATGAATTTTTGGTATTTTTCTGACAATGTTCATTTTATAATGAATAGTGAAAAATACTGCATTTTACATCAAAACTGCTTTTTAATCTAATTTATTTATATGATTAGATTATGTTTTGAATTGGTTTTGAAGTGAAATTAGAATATATTTTTACCATTTTATCCAATGGTGGTCATTGTAATCAATTTCACTTTGAAATTAGACTTAAACTGGTGTCAATCTTTTGATACTTATTGTTTTGTAAAAACACGCTATTTTCTCTGGCAGCGGGAATTAATTATTAAATTAATTAATGTGACTTATATGACTTGAATTTTGTAAAATAGACTTCATTTTTGAATTTGGAATATCAAATATAGCTTAGGGTGAATTTTTGGTAATTTTCTGAAAAACTTCAATTTTTGATGAATAGTGAAACCACTAAGTGGTAATCAAGCAAACTGATTTTTCAGATAATGAAAGTTTACCACTAATGTGTATTGAATTTTAAAAATCCGACATACATGGTTGTCATTAAGAAGTAAAATGTGGTTCAATGAGATTATAATAATTTTTGGTGAATAGTAACTTATTAAGTTCATAATCGCGATTAGTGGTAATTAGGGTAGTTTAAGGTATAAATAATGCTTTAATAATAGTAAATGACCTATACACATGTCCCAAACTTATTGGTTGTGTCATGGCCGACCAATAAAAGCCATGGGTCAACTTGGGGACCCCATGGAGACACTTTGGTTTGGAAATGACATAAATAACTTTTTATTTAATGTAAAAGTAAAAATGACACAAACAGAATATGTTTCAAAAAAACAATTTTTACATGGGGTTATAAAGATCAGATATTTGATTATAAATAGTCATTGGAAAGCTAAAACGATTTCCTACATCATAGTAGTTTTTTAGGATTTTTAGACATTAAATAAATTAAATTATTTATGACATAATAATGATGCAGCGATGACATCATTATTTGACGATTTAAATAAAATGGAAAGATAATGTAAAATCTATGAACTAAACATGTCCAAAACTTATTGGATGAGTGGATTTCGAAGCCATATCACCTTATCCACGAATTATATCAATGTGGGACCTTTTAAAACCGAAACACATTTTCAAATAAAGCAATGTTTCTTTACTTTCCAAAAGTGCCCCTCCTCTCCTCTTATAAAAGGCCCCCACCTCTACCTCATTTCACACACTCCACAAGCCTTTGGCTCGGCCAACCCCTTCCCATTTACTCTCTCCACATCCCTCTACTCATCCTAGAGGATTCTATTTTGGCAGAATCCTTTCAAAGGAAGCCTTTAGGCTCAAATCAAAAGGAGTTACACTTTTAAAGGTAATTCATTCTCTCATGTTCATTTGTTTTATTTTGCTTCTCCAACCCCCTAAACTCTTTTTATTTACTTCTTTTGTAACAACACCAGTATCTTAAATATACTAGGATGTTGTTATAAGATTTTTTTGAGATAAACTCTCACACAACTACATCAAATGGTTAAAGAACATACGGTTTCCGTGGATGGCGAAATTCTGCCTCCCGAAACGATGATTGTTCAACACTCATTTAACACCTTCAAAGGTGGCCATTATGATGTAACTATTTTTATATATGATATATAATATGTTTATGTTTTCCTTAAGCTTCTTTTTTTTTCATTTTGTGCATACCTTTATGGTTTCCATTACGGGTAAACACGATATCTTCATTTTAGGAAGTGCGGACTACCGCCCCCTCAAAGTGATTTGATTCGTTAAATACCATATGTGGGACATATAAAGGATGGAACTATGATATTATATATGATATTATACTGGAATTATAATATACCTTTATATCATTATGATTCCATTCTATAAAATACGAAATAGAAATGAAAGTAGCGTTCATGCGTACGTACGGCTTACCGTCTCCATGAACGGTGCATTTCATTTCTTACCTCTAAATGATTATGTAATATTATAAATGCAAGTATGTACTGGATATATATGACATATATGATATCTACATCATGAATACCATTCTGGATATAGTGAACCTTTGACCAAATTAACAACATGTAAGTGTAAGAAGTCTATTTTTGACTTAAGAACCAAATACTGACAAAATGAACATTATTAACGTAACTGATTACATGATGTTCATAAAATGGTATAAAAGGAATAATGAACTTGAAAAAAATTCATAATCAAGTAGAGATTAACTCAAGTTTATTATTCAGGAGATTAAAGAACGGTCGGGTCAAGTCGGATACGAGGTATGGGACTTCGTCTCAATCTCCTTTTGTTGATGCATATTTTATTTTATACACAACTTTCTTTTATACGGTGTATAAACCCCTTTGACTTTTACGTTTATTCAAAAGGAATCTTTTTTATACAAAGTGTTTACTAAATGAAAAAAGGGAATGTTTTTGTCTTACGTATGCGGTGACAACGACTTCTCCGCCGTCGTAACCGTTATTTGAGTTTCGGCTTCCTCTACAAGCCATACCTTCTTTTTGAAAGAAAAATAAATACCATGTCATACTTTTATTTAATTTTAGTATTGAAAATGGTTTTCATAATGTTTTTATATCAATGTGTTGTATTGATATCTCGTGATTGAAATGTGGAAATTTTATGTTTCCTTTATGCATGTTTTATGTGATATGATTATGTTATGGTTCTTGGGCATTATTAAGAAGACGGGTGGTTCCGTGATAAACTAAGGGCGGGTGAGCCCGTTATAGCTCTCCAATGCATTGGGTAATGCGAAGGAGTGAAACGTTAAGGTTTCTCCGAAGAGATTTTTAGGGAATATACTGTGATGGTTATTCCAAACGTAACCAAGAGGGTTACTCCCTACGTAAGAATGTTATGAATGCCTCAAGTTACCTTTATGTCTTATGATTTCTATGATTTATTCATGATTTTATGAGGTATGTTAAAGTGCCTATGTTTTATGGGTAAAGTATGATTTCACTCTTATGTATGTATGTACCCATGTTTCCTTTCCATGTTTTTATAACCCATACTGAGTTTTTATGCTCATCCCAAGTTTTTGAAATGTTTTTCACAGGTCAAGGGAAAGGTACATGATAAGATGATAGAGTCAAGGATGTGTCAAGAAATAATCCATGTTTTATTTTAAATGTGTTTACATTGAAGGGAATGAAGAATACTATCTTTATGTAACCACTTTGTTTATATGTGGAATGTAATGCAAGTTTTATGATCTAATTCTCTAAAACTCTAAACCCGAAAAGATCCTCAATGTGTAATCTTGTAATAACTCAAGATTAAGTAAGGTTTAAGACTGGGGCCTTATAGTTGGTATCAGAGGTCGGTTTAGATAACTTTAGGAGTTAGAATTCTATTAAATGATTATCCAAAAATATTTTTTTTTTCGAAATGATATAGAATTTAAAGATTACCAGGTTGCTTCATCTAAGGCATGTTTGTTCAGAATGGTTTTCCACAGAGGAAACAGGGAAGCAGTGCTAGGAAGGCATACAGAAGGAAATAACCTTCCGAATCAGCATCCAGAAATGGTCGGAATTGGAGCTGAATAGTTTGTTGCAGTAATGGCGCAGTTGAATCAAGCGATAAATGGCGGTGGTATCCATGCACGAGATAAGCCAGAACAACCGCAGAGGAACATGTCAGTGGTGGAACATTTTATGAGGAAACATCCACCATCATTCAGAGGATCATCTGACCCTGTGCTAGCTGAAAGGTGGATTAAAGCACTGGAGAAGATTTTTGATGTCATGGGGTGTTCAGACAATCAAAAGGTTAGTCTTGCTATTTACCGTTTGGAGGGTGAAGCAGATCAGTGGTGGTCTATGGTTAAAAATATCAGGGACGCTGATGAGATTGATGCTCTTGACTGGGATGAATTCAAAGGTATGTTTCTTGAGAAGTATTTTCCTAAGGCTGTTTGACTTAGGATGGAAAAGCAATTCTTGGAATTGAGGCAAGAGGAAGACTCAGTGGCTGCTTATGAAGAAAGGTTCACTCGATTGGCAAGGTATGCTCCAAATTTTATCCGGGACCTTGATAGTAAAATCAATCGTTTCTACTCAGGATTAAAGCCAAAGTATCGAAGGGCATTAGCTTCTCGTGAGATTAAAAGTTATGAAAAGCTTGTTCGATGTGCTGAGAATGTGGAAATGGAGTTTGCCGATGACCAAGTTTTCTATAACAACCAGCAGAAGAAGAGACCGAGGTGGCAGGAGAAAGGTAAGAATTCTTTAAAAAAGTCTGATGGTAAGAGAACTAAGTTTCCAGTTTGTGATAAATGTGGAAAAAGGCATGCTGGGGAATGCCTTCTGAATTCTGGGATGTGCTACCGATGTGGTAAGATGGGACATAAGGCTCGTTATTGCACTGAAAAGGATCAAGGTGAAGGTAAGAACAAATTTGATTTACAGTTAGTGAAATGTTTTAAGTGCAATGAGATGGGTCACTATGCAAACGAGTGTCCGACAAGGAGCTTGAGTGATGGGAAGCAGTTAGACTACAAGCAGAAAGGGGTGTTGAAATCCTTTGCAACTACTTCAGCAGATGTCGGGCCATCAAATGAAGTTGTATCAGGTACTTTGTTTGTTTTTTCAGATTATGCCAGTGTGTTGTTTGATTCGGGGTCTACACATTATTTCATCTCTGAAACCTTCTCTAGTAAAATGGGAATACCATCTCAAGAAATGACTCCTGAACTTTTGGTAAAAACACCTGGGGGAAGTGTCGAGGGAAAAATAATTTATAAGAATCTTCCTATCCTTATCTGTGTAAAGAACCTACTTTCAAACCTTATTTTTCTACATCTAGTAGAGTTTGATGTTATCCTGGGTATGGATTGTCTCTCTATTTACCATGCTAAGATTTACTGTAGAGCTAAAGAAGTTTCTTTTCAGAAAGACTTTCAGTTTGTTTACAAGAATGAACCCTTACTTTTGATAACATATCAAGAGGATGAGAAACTTGTAAAAGATGGAAATGAATGTTACCTTGAACACGTCGTTGAAAATAAAGGAACTGTTCAGATTAATGATGTGCCAGTGGTAAATGACTATCCTGATGTTTTTCCTGATGAGTTTCCTGGAATAATACCAGATCGGGAAGTTGAGTTTACTGTTGACTTAGTTCCTGATGCTAAGACAATTTCAAAACCCCCTTATCGAATGGCACAAATTGAACTTTTAGAGTTGAAGGAGAAATTGCAAGATTTATTAGAGAAAGGTTTCATTAGACCTAGCACATCACCATGGGGTTCTCCTGTCTTATTTGTTAAAAAGAAAGATGGTTCTATGAGACTTTGCATTGATTATAGAGCCTTGAATAATATCACTGTTAAGAACAAATATCCTTTGCCTCATATCGATGATTTGTTTGATCAGCTCCAAGGAGCTCAGTTTTTTTCAAAGATTGACCTGAGTTCAGGGTACCATCAGCTGAAGGTAAAGAAGGCAGATATTCCGAAGACCGCGTTCCGTACGAGATATGGCCATTATGAATTTGTAGTAATGCCTTTTGGGCTAACCAATGCACTTGCTGTATTCATGGATTTAATGAATAGAATTTTCCATGAGTTCTTGGATAAGTTTGTGGTGGTTTTCATTGATGATATTTTGGTGTTTTATAAAAGTAAATAAGAGCATGAAAGACATTTAAGGGTTATCTTGCAAACCTTAAAAGAAAAGAAACTGTATGGGAAATTCATCAAGTGTGAGTTTTGGTTGCAACAAATTTCTTTCCTTGGTCACATTGTTTCTAAAGATGGAATAACTGTTGATCCTGCAAAAAAAAAGTTGTGGAAGAATGGCCAAGACCCACAAATGTAACCGAGATTCGTATCTTCCTTAGTTTGGTGGGCTATTACCGAAGGTTGGTAGAAATTTTTCACGGTTATCTAGTCCAATGACTAAGCTAACTCGGAAGGGTGTTAAGTTTATCTGGACAAAAGAATGTGATGATTGTTTTCAGGAATTGAAAAGAAGATTGGTGAATGCTCCAGTTTTGGAACTACCTTCCAGGAATGGTGAGTTTGTTATATACAGTGATGCTTCATTGAAAAGACTTGGTTGCGTCCTAATGCAGATTGATCAGGTAATTGCTTATGCATCACGACAGTTGAAAACTCATCAGGTAAATTACCCTACACATGATTTGGAATTAGCTGCTGTTGTTTTTGCTTTAAAAATTTGGAGGCATCATTTGTATGGAGTAAAGTGTGAAATATATAGCGATCACAAAATTTTAAAGTATATATTCACTCAGAAAGAGTTAAACATGAGACAAAGGAGATGGCTGGAATTAATCCAGGATTATGATTGTACAATTCATTACCATCTGGGAAAAGCAAATAAAGTGGTTGATGCTTTGAGTCGAAAAATTAATGCTTCATTAACAATGTTGCGTTTGGAACGTGATCCTTTGGTTAACGATTTGATGAACTTTGGAATAGAAGTTGTTGGTGCATGAAGTCCTTCTGTTTTGTTTCAGGTATCAGTGAGATCTTCTCTATCAGATAGAATCAAGCAGGCACAGAAGCAAGATAGTGAGTTGCAGAAAAAGGTAGAGCTGGTTCAGAAAGGTAAGTTGCCTGAATTCAACATTGATAATGATTGTGTTTTGAGATTTGGTAAGAGATTGTGTGTGCCTTGTGATTCACAGTTGAAGAGAGAGCTGTTATGTCAAGCTCATAGTTCTCCGTTTTCAGTTCATCTGGGCAGTACTAAGATGTATAGAGATCCGCGGGAGTATTACTGGTGGGATGGAATGAAAAGAAATATTGCTGATTTTACTATGAAGTGTTTGACATGTCAACAGGTTAAAGTAGAGCGGCAGTTACCGAAAGGGATGCTTCAGCCTTTACCAGTGCCAGAGTGGAAATGGGAGAATATATCCATGGACTTTGTTGTTGGATTACCGAAGACATCTCGAGGTAATAATGCAATCTGGGTTATTGATGATCGCTTGACCAAATCTGCTCATTTCCTTGCTATACGAGATACTTTCTCTCTTGATCAACTTTCCCGTTTGTATCTTAAAGAAATAGTCAGGTTACATGGAGTTCCTCTCTCCATTGTATCGGATCGTGATCCCAGGTTTACTTCTAACTTTTGGAAAGGCCTTCAGACGTCGTTGGGTACTGAATTAAATTTTAGTACAGCTTTTCATCCTCAATCAGATGGGCAGTCAGAACGAAAAATTCAGACATTGGAGGATATGCTACGAGCTTGTTCTATGGATTATCAGGGATGTTGGGACCAACATCTTTCTTTGGTTGAGTTTTCATATAATAACAGTTTTCATTCCAGTATACAGATGGCACCATTTCAGGCATTATATGGGAAGCGATGTCGAACTCCAGCTTTCTGGGATGAAGTGGGTGAAAGGAAGTTGATGGGACCAGAATTGGTAGAAGAGATGGCAGAAAAAGTTCAGCTGATTCAGAAACACATGAGAACAGCTCAGAGCAGGAAGAAGAGTTATGCGGATAACCGGAGGAAGGATCTATCTTTCGAGGTAGGTGATCATGTTTTTCTCAAGGTTTCTCCTTGGAAAAGTGTGATGAGATTTGGTAAGAAAGGAAAGTTGAGTCCAAGGTTTGTTGGACCATACGAAATTCTGGAAAGAGTTGGATCATTTGCATATCGAGTGGCTTTACCTCCGAGTTTATCTCAGGTACACAATGTTTTTCACGTTTCGATGCTAAGAAAGTATATGCCAGATACATCTCATGTTTTGAGTCCAGAGGTAGTTCAGCTGGAAGAGAACCTATCTTATGAGGAGCAACCGGTCCATATTCTTGACCACAGGGAGCAGGTGTTACGGAATAAGGTGATTCACCAGGTAAAGGTTTTGTGGAAAAACCACATGATTGAAGAGGCAACATGGGAATCTGAAAATGCAATGAGGGATAAGTACCCCCATTTATTCGATAAGTAAATAAATTACGGGGACACAATTTTCTAAATGGGGGAAGGATGTATCATCCCAAGTAAGTAATGAATAATATATATTTTTATCTATGTTTATTAATGATTAAGATAGTGTTATAGAGGCTTAAAATAAAAATAAATACAATCTTATGCATGGAATACACTAATATTCTTAAAAGATTGTTTTAGTGCCTTTTGATGGCAAACCATTTTTGAATCTATATTTTGACAATTTTATAGAATATTTTTGTCAAAATAAACTTATTCTCTATGATTGGGACATCAAAATTTACCTTGTATTAATGTTTTGTATTTTTCTGACAATGTTCATTTTTTAATGAATAGTGAAAAATACTGCATTTTACATCAAAACTGCGTTTTAATCTAATTTATTTATATGATTAGATTATGTTTTGAATTGTTTTTGAAGTGAAATTAGAATATATTTTTACCATTTTATCCAATGGTGGTCATTGGAATCAATTTCACTTTGGAATTAGACTTAAACTGGTGTCAATCTTTTGATACTTATTGTTTTGTAAAGACACGCTATTTTCTCTGGCAGCGGGAATTAATTATTAAATTAATTAATGTGACTTATATGATTTGAATTTTGTAAAATAGACTTCATTTTTGAATTCGGAATATCAAATATATCTTAGGGTGAATTTTTTGTAATTTTCTGAAAAACTTCAATTTTTGATGAATAGTGAAACCACTAAGTGGTAATCAAGCAAACTGATTTTTCAGTTAAATGAAAGTTTACCACAAATGTGTATTAAATTTTGAAAATCCTACATACATGGTTGTCATTAATAAGTAAAATGTGGTTCAATGAGATTATAATAATTTTTGGTGAATAGTAACTTATTATGTTCATAATCGTGATTAGTGGTAATTAGGGTAGTTTAAGGTATAAATAATGCTTTAATAATAGGAAATGACCTATACACATGTCCCAACGTTATTGGTTGTGTCATGGCCGACCAATACAAGCCATGGGTCAACTTGGGGACCCCATGGAGACACTTTGGTTTGGAAATGACATAAATAACTTTTTATTTAATGTAAAAGTAAAAATGACACAAACATAATATGTTTCACAAAAACAATTTTTACATGGGGTTATAAAGATCAGATATTTTATTATAAATATTCATTGGAAAGCTAAAACGATTTCCTACATCATAGTATTTTTTTTAGGATTTTTAGACATTAAATAAATTAAATTATTTATGACATAATAATGATGCAGCGATGACATCATTATTTGACGATTTAAATAAAATGGAAAGATAATGTAAAATATATGAACTAAACATGTCCAAAAATTATTGGATGAGTGGATTTCGAAGCCTTATCACCTTATCCACGAATTATATCAATGTGGGACCTTTTAAAACCGAAACACAGTTTCAAATAAAGTAATGTTTCTTTACTTTCCAAAAGTCCCCCTCCTCTCCTCTTATAAAAGGCCCCCACCTCTACCTCATTTCACACACTCCACAAGCCTTTGTCTCGGCCAACCCCTGCCCATTTACTCTCTCCACATCCCTATACTCATCCTAGAGGATTCCCTTTGGGAAGAATCCTCTCAAAGGAAGCCTTTAGGCTCAAATCAAAAGGAGTTACACTTTTAAAGGTAATTCATTCTCTCATGTTCATTTGTTTTATTTTGCTTCTCCAACCCCCTAAACTCTTTTTATTTACTTATTTTGTTACAACAACTGTATCTTCAATATACTAGGATGTTTTTATAAGATTTATTTTAGCTACACTCTCACACAACTACATCAAATGGTTAAAGAACATACGATTTCCGTGGATGGCGAAATTCTGCCTCCCGAAACGATGATTGTTCAACACTCATTTAACACCTTCAAAGGTGGCCATTATGATGTCACTATTTTTATATATGATATATAATATGTTTATGTTTTCCTTAAGAATCTGTTTTTTTTCATTTTGGGCATACCATTATGGTTTCCATTACGGGTAAACACGATATCTTCATTTTAGGAAGTGCGGACTACCGCCCCCTCAAAGTGATTTGATTCGTTAAATACCATATGTGGGACATATAAAGGATGGAACTATGATATAATATATGATATTATACTGGAATTATAATATACCATTATATAATTATGATTCCATTCTATAAAATACGAAATAGAAATGAAAGTAGCGTTCATGCGTACGTACGGCTTACCGTCTCCATGAACGGTGCATTTCATTTCTTACCTCTAAATGATTATGTAATATTATAAATGCAAGTATGTACTGGATATATATGACATATATTATATCTAAATCATGAATACCATTCTGTATATAGTGAACCTTTGACCAAATTAACAACATGTAAGTGTAAGAAGTCTATTTTTGACTTAAGAACCAAATACCGACAAAATGAACATTAATAACGTCACTGATTACATGATGTTCATAACATGGTATAAAAGGAATAATGAACTTGAAAAAGATTCATAATCAAGTATAGATTAACTTAAGTTTATTATTCAGGAGATTAAATAACGGTCGGGTCAAGTCGGATACGAGGTACGGGACTTCGTCTCAATCTCCTTTCATTGAGGCATATTTTATTTTATACACAACTTTCTTTTATACGGTGTATAAACCCCTTTGACTTTTACGTTTATTCAAAAGGAATCTTTTTTATACGAAGCATTTACTAAACGACAAAAGGGAATGTTTTTTTCGTACGTATGCGGCGACAACGACTTCTCCGCCGTCGTAAACGTTATTTGAGTTTCGACTTCCTCTACAAGCCATACCTTCTTTTTGAAAGAAAAATAAATACCATGTCTTACTTTTATTTTATTTTAGTATTGAAAATGGCTTTCATAATTTTTTTATATCAATGTGTTGTATTGATATATCGTGATTGAAATGTGGAAATTTTATGTTTCCTTTATGCATGTTTTATGTGAAATGATTATGTTATGGTTCTTGGGCATTATTAAGAAGACGGGTGGTTCCGTGATAAACAAAGGGCGGGTGAGCCTGTTATAGGTCTCCAATGCATTGGGTAATGCGAAGGAGTAAAACGTTAAGGTTTATCTGAAGAGATTTTTAGGGAATATACTGTGATGGGTATTCCAAACGTAACCAAGAGGGATACTCCCTACGTAAGAATGTTATGAATGCCTCAAGTTACCTTTATGTCTTATGATTTCTATGATTTATTCATGATTTTATGAGGTATGTTAAAGTGCCTATGTTTTATGGGTAAAGTATGATTTCACTCTTATGTATGTATGTAACCATGTTTCCTTTCCATGTTTTTATAACCCATACTGAGTTTTTATGCTCATCCCAAGTTTTTGAAATGTTTTTCACAGGTCAAGGGAAAGGTACATGATAAGATGATAGAGTCAAGGATGTGTCAAGAAATAATCCATGTTTTATTTTAAATGTGTTTCCATTGAAGGGGATGAAGAATACTATCTTTATGTAACCACTTTGTTTATATGTGGAATGTAATGCAAGTTTTATGATCTAATTCTCTAAAACTCTAAACCTGAAAAGATCCTCAATGTGTAATCTTGTAATAACTCAAGATTAAGTAAGGTTTAAGGCTGGGGCCTTATATCAATATAGATATAAATAATTAACATAAAGACCTATGACTGGATATGATTAAAGAGAACCTTATAAAATCTTTTAAACTTTATATTATCATTATATAAATCCATAGGTGATAATACAATATTCTTGATCAAGTGATCAGTATACTCTGTCACTGTCAGATTTTATTTCATGATCTTGGGGAACTATAAGGATTGCACCAATACCATAGACTCCAAGCTGAGTTTCAAGGTAAAAATATTATTTAATTCCTTCCTCTCTAATCCCTTATTCATATTTTCCAAAACAAATGTGTCCCACTAACATCTACTTAGGCCTTCTAACATTAAGTTATCATACTTCACCTTGATGTAATCAGGGGTATCTAATTATTCATATTAAAATTCACTATTACCTGACATATATTCTACCACATGGGAATCCTTTTTCCCTTAAAAATATTTTTTTTCTCGTGAATAAATTAATGGGATCGATTCATATTGTCATTCCATAGTGGTTCTACCTATCTAGACTGAATGGAGATAGTTTCTATACATTGATCCATAGCTTAGAATATTTGAGAAACTATTTATGTAATGACCTGAATATTTATAAATAAAATTCCTATTATTATTTAATTAAATATATTATTATGTATCATGGTTATAGAAAAGAAATGAACTTACATGGTTTTATTTTATCCTATCATATTTAAAAATTTATTAGGCATATTTACAGTTAATAATATAGATACTGAACAGTAATAAAATGATTAGTAGAAATATATTATTTTGATATTTCAAATTGACAGAGAAAACAAGAAGAAATAGCCTCAACCAATAGGATTGTACCATATTAATTCCATTTGTCTGAGTCAATGAGGGAGATAGAATCATTGGTATTTTACCTTGACCAAGCCCAAGCTAAGATCCAATAACTTAAGCATGAGAAAACCCATTTATGGGATAAGTTCATGCTCATCTAAATCATGACCCAAACCATGTATTTCTAACAACCCCATGAAATTCTAACAACCTCTCACATTACCCATAGAGAATTTTATAGTTTATTAAATGGGTATATATTAATACCATAATAATGTGAATATTTATATTTCATTTTCAATAGAATTAAATTCTCATTTTCCTCTTAATGTTAATTTATAAATGTCTCTTATATTTTTATAAAAAACCCAAATTATATTTTAATAATTGGTATTAAAATTCAATTAGGATGTTTATTTTGATGAATAAATAGGGCATTGAAATAAATAATATTTTAATAAAATATTATTATTACATAATATTTATTATATATAAATTATTATATATTTTTTCAGAAGTAAAATTTAATTTTTATAAGGGTCTGAAAATTATTATTTCCAAAAACACATTTTTCATAATAAATGTATATTCATACTTTAAAATATAATATACACATATTTTTAAAATTATTTGATAAAATGATTGTCATTTTTGGAATCCTATTGTTGAAATTATTTAGTGGTTAGTTTTTCATAATTTTATGAGAGAGTTAATTTTTGGTAAAAATTAAGTACCATATAAATATACAATGTGTACTATAACAACCTAATGAACCAAAGGTGATTTAATAAATACTATAAATGGTATTCATTACCAAATATTCGTTTTTCCCATAAAATAATGTGATTTTCTATTTATTTTATGAATTTTATAAATCATCTCCTAAACATATATTAAATTTTAATGTTTTAAAATAATATCTTTAAGTGCATGTCTCACCTCATATTCCCCAAAGGTTATATTTTAAAATTTTTAACCCTTATCCTAATAAAATAATTAAATCCACCCTTATTTATCATAATACCTAGGAAAAACCATGGTATGATTTTTTTAGTTATTTTATTATATAGATTCCAAAACCTATGTTTGAGAAATAATAAAGAACTCCCCTCTCTTTTCCAATATGAACACACCAAATTTCCCATTTCACTCAACTAAAATTCATTGGATAACATCTTTAATCATCCATAGTCTCTATGAAATCCTTGAAATATTCACCCAATCTATAAAAACATTCCTCTTAAGGATTTAGAATCACACTCTTAAGGTAATGGATTTCTCTCTCCTCAGTTCCATTCAAGAACCTATTTTATGTTATGCCTCATAAATTACATTTTATCATGTTGGTATATATTTTTATATAAGCCAATAAATTTAAATTTTATTTTTAAATTATGATATAACATACCCTCTCTCATTTATCCCTCCTATGAACATTTTTGTACACCTATTTGCATGCAGAAATTTAGTAAGGCTTTTTTCCTTCTCATATTTATTAAATTTTATTCATTATTTTATTCCGTATATATCCAATTACTATTGTTGAGACAAGTTATTACATGTCTCTATTACTATTTATTTCAATTAAAAAATATGAGAGACCCATTTATCTCTTATAAACCCATTTTATGAATCCTTAAGTCATGTTCTTAAGCTACTGAAATTTGACCATGATTTTCCATACCAAAACACTTGTGTAGTGAATACCATACCCATTTAATATAAATGGTTTTCAACTATATAATATTATACATCGTTATTTTGGAATTATTTGTATTTATTCCAAACTCCTAGATCATGTAATAAAATCTAATAATAAATGATTCCATGTTTTATGATCTATGTGGAACAGTTTTGCATGAGAATGAAATTAATGTGATGGGTGATAGAAGAGTTATATACCACTCTAATGAATTGAGTAATATCATGTATCATGAGACATCATGTATGGAAATGGAGTAATCTTGATTCCATTATGGGAAATTTTTCATCATGATGTCTTGGATGTTATTTTTGACCTTTGATATGATGTAGTGTTTTATGTTGTTTCCACATTTCTCTTGTTCCCATTATGTTATCAAGCTATATAATGAATCATTGTTATTGTTTAGGATTCTCAACCATTTTATGTCCCATTGAAATTACTTTTGTATAACATGTATTAATCTCTTCATGTAATATTGTGTGTTTTCCCAAACTAGAAATTATAGATAACCACTTTCTTATGTATGTCCCCAGGTTTTCCCATACAATTTTAACTGTTAGGATGTTAAGGTATATTTTCAAAAAGATTATGTATTTTCTGTTTTACGTTGTCTGGTAATCTACCTTATTTCTATACACATTATACATATCAATATTTCAGGTTGTATTAAGTGTAGTATTATGTAATAAATTATGTATTGATGTGTAATAAAGAAAAAGGTATTCACAGTTGGTATCAAAGGAAAAATTTAGTTATTTTTTCAATTTTGAATAGAAAACTCTAAAAAATACACAGGGATAAGACTGTGTTTAAAAATATACCTAAAGTTTGTTAATTATAAAGAATGTGGTTTATAAAAAGATCCCTTCATTGTGAAAGACTCAACTGGAAAATGGGGAATTTCAACTAGGCTTGCTGCACAGCTGGTTTGACACTTCTCGTAGATATGATTTGTTAAATTCATGATTTCATTAAGAAATATTATTAAGGAAAAACCCCATAAGAAATTATTTTAGGATATAGATCAAGGATAACATAAATTGAAGCCTAAAAATTCATATGTTAAGGAAATACATCTAATTTTTATGATATCAATTTAATGTAAATGGATTCCCATTTACGCGTTAAATAGATTAAAAAATCATATATAACATTTAATTTAATCTATCAAATTTTAGAAAATAGGGGGAATCAACTAAACAATCAATGTGATAGTAAATGTTATAACTTCTCCAATGAGATTACCAACCTGATGGGAGTAGAAATCACAAACATTATGACGATACTCTCTAAGATAACTCATGTTTTGAATAGAAACCTGGATCTGGAGGAGCACCCAAATTCCCCTAACAATGAACAAGTTTTAATTGAGAGTTTTTTATGAATACGACCTTTAACATTGAATGGATCACTTGATCCCATAATCACAGAACAAGGGATTAACTTTCTTAAGAATATATTCCCCAAAATTTAATGCTTAGAGAAAAATAAGTATCTATTTCTTATTTATCATATAAAGGGATAAGATGATCAATGTTCTACATTGATAAAGAATATGATTCATGATGAATATATCCAAGAGATGGGTGGATGAACTTCCAAAAAACACTAATTGATAAATTTTGTCCTCTCAGTCAAACTATAAATGGAATGTTAATTTTTTCCCTAAATAAAAAATATGATGAATCGATTGTGGGGTACGAGGAAAAATTCAGAAGTCATTCTTGATATTTCTCAATATTTTTTGTTACTCATGAATGCAAGCTTTACTAATTATTTTGTGGCCCAGAACATAGTATATGAAAAGACATAACAATTCAAGACATTGACAGCTGTGAAGAAATTCTCTGATGTGGCCTAAAGGTCGAGATAGATATAATAAAGTCTCAAGGGTATCACAGGGATAAGAAGTGGAAATTTGAGTTTAATTACAGTCATCCAATGGAGAAATATAATAGTTTGAATAAATTAAAGCATCCCACTAGTCAAAGGTTTGGAGAGAATCACCACAGAGATATCCTAAGGGGGACGATGAAATGCTTTTGGTGTAGCATGGTACAACACCTAGCTAGCGATTGTCGATAAGAAAAAACCAAATAATGTGATAGGGGAAATGAATGCTACAAAAAACCCTTAATACATTGTTCATTGCTTCAACTTCATGGAACTAGATCACTTTAAATACCAATGAAATAAACTAAGGGTTTTTGAAGACAACCAACAACCTCCCAGGAAACACGAGAGAGATTTTTTCATCACAACCACTAAGGTAGATCTCAACAATGAAGTGGTGAAAATTACACAATGTATTCAATAAATAAGTGTGAAAATACTTTTGGATTATATTTCTACACATTCATTCATATCATGAATGTTTATAATAATTATTCAAACACTCACACAAATCATGGAAGTAAAGCGATCCGTAAATATGAAAAATGGGAAAATTAGGACATCCCAAGTATAAAAATTCTCCCCTATCAAACATTGGAGGTTGAATTTCCCAAAAAACAATGACATACACTATTTTGTTGAATTTTATACAATTTTGGGTATGGATTGGCGTTCCATATATGGATCTTACATAACTATTTGAGAGAAGGTAATCACTCTCCATATCAAAAATCAACCCTCGATTCTATACAAGTGCAAGAACGAAGATGAATATTATTTAATGTAAATAAATTAATCATATATATTATTACAATATGATAATTCATATCTTGTTCAAATTATTGAGTCTAAGGAAAGTATCATCCTCTAAGAAATTCCCATTGTGACGGAATATGCTGATGTGATTCTCAAAGAATTAGTTTGCCTTCCTCCTAGACAAGATGTTGAATTATGAATCAAGATTATACCTGCATCATTACCATTATCCAAGAATCTATATATAATATATGTTGTGGAACTTGAGGAGCTATGGAAAGAACTAAATGGGAATCTAGATAACGGGTTCATATGCCAAAGTGCTTCACCATGGGATGCACCAGTCCTCTTCGTCTATGTGGAAGGATGTGTCAATGTTATTTTTCATTGATTATTGTGATCTCATCAAGATCATGATAAAAATAAGTATCTTCCAATATGTATTTATGAATTTTTAGGTCACTATTGTGGATAATAATACTCCTCCAAGGTGTGTCTATGATCATGATATTACCTAGTTTGGGTGATGAAAGAGGATTACCCCATGACTAATTTTTATACCAGGTATGAGTATTATGAGTTCATAGTAATGAAATCAGGACTCACTAATGCTACAAAAATATTCATGAACATGATTAATATGTTATTTATATATTACCTTTTTTATTTTTTAGTAGTCTTTATAGATTATATTCTAATATACTCTAAAAACAATGAGGAGCATGAGGAGAATCTGAGCACTATGATAAAGACCGTATGAAAGGAAAATATTTATGAAAACTAAATGAAATGAAAGTTTGGGTTGATGGAAGTGTCATTAATGTGTCCAATAATCACAATAAATGGGATATCTATAGACTCTTAAAATAAATAATTTATTTAAAGATGTATGAGGCCAACATCTCTGATAGATATTCATAGTTTCCTTATATTAGTTGGGTCCTATCACAAATTTTTTGAGAAATTTATCATGATTTTCAAACTGTTTGACCAGCATAAATAAGAAGGGAGTTTATTTTTTATTGAATTATAAATCTGAAGAGAGATTCATAGAGTTAAAAATTAGGCTTATCACTACAATTGTACATACACTGCCCATAAGTGGATAACTCTTCGTGGAATTCAAGGATGCTTCGAATAAGGGATTGTGTTGTGTGTGAATGGAAAATGATTAATTGATAGCCTATGCTACAAGTCTGTTGAATGTTCACAAACAAAACTACCCAACACTTGACCTGGAGTTTGTTACAGTGATATTCAATTTAAAATTACAGTAGCATGATCTACTTAGGGAGAGGTGTGAAATATATGTCGATCAAAAAAACCTCACGTATATATTTACACAAAAAGAGATGAATATAAAATAGTTAAGATGGTTAGAGCTGATCAAAGAATATAACTGATCAATTTGCTAAAATCCAAGGTAAGAGAATTAAGTCGAATATTATCTTTTTAGAAAGGATCCAACACTTATTCTATTGATGTGAATTTATAGGGATCCAATATTCTTAGATTTGAAAAGTATAAAATTGCGAATCATAAAAAACAGAAATCATAAATCCTCTCACAAAAGGTTTCTCAAAAGTCCATTGCAGAAATATTAAAGGATGCTAAAGTGATGATGTGGGAATTGAAAAAAAGTGGAAGCTATCAAAAAAAAAATAAATAATTATGGGTAAATTTTAATTAAGAAGTTTCAGAAATATTTGGTTCAATTCTTTATGTACCATCGAATGTTGAGTGAACAAAAGAGATGTTGGATGATGAATTTAGCTTGACCATCTCCTCACATCCCTAAATAAAAAATATTTATCAAGATCTTTGAGAGCACTATTGGTGGGACAATAGGAATAGGGAGATCATATAACATACATGAAGATGTCTTTTCTGTTTGCAAATGAACGTAGAAAGGTAAAAATCATAGGGGATGATGCAACCATTACCCATACCTGCATGAAACACCACTATTGATTGTATCCTATAGTGATCTAAGATTTACCTCTATGTTATGTAAGAGTCTCCATTATGATCTAAATAATTAATTGAACTTCATCACATCATATCATCCCCAAATTGATGGCCAATCTGATCAGACTATGAAGAAAATTGAGGGCATGTTTAGATAAAGCTTAATTGAATTCAATGGATGATGTGATCTACATCTTCCTCTGGTTGAGTTCTCATAAAATAATTTGTTTACTCAAGCATTCAAATTGATTCCAATGAATCCCATTATGGGAAGAGTTTCAGAACAATAGCATGTTGGGATAGATTTGGGGAACAAAAATGGCTAGGTTGTAAAATGGTAGAGTAAATTGGGAAAAATGGTAAGTCCATTCTGCAGAATATCAAGGTTTATTAGATTTGAAGGATGAGATTTGCTGACAGTAGTTAATGAAACCTAGTGTTTCATATTGGAAAATTTTTATTCTTATACACACATCCATGGAAGAAAGTAATGAGATTTTGTAAGAAGAGAATTCATAGTCCAAGATACACCAGTCCCTTTTATATCCTTGATCGCATCAGAGCAGTGGCCCATTAGCTAGCATTCCCATCTAACATTTATCAATTAATTGATGTATTACATGTATCCCTCTCGAGGAAATATATAGAAGACTCCTTACATGTACTCAATCCCGAGGTAGTATGATTGGATAATTATATTTCATAGGAGTATAATTAGATGAAAATATTAGATCATAGGAAAAAATGTATACAAATTAAGAAAATTCACCTTGGAAAAGTATTGTGGAGAAACCTAATGTTTAGAGAAGTGATGTAGGAACATGATAAGATGATGGAACATAATTACCAACATCTATTTTTTTTGTGGTAAATGAAAAATTTTTAGGTTAAAATATCTGAAGGGGTGAAGATTATAACGAACCAAAATTTCATAAATACAATTCCCCTTATGATTTAATTAGACATATTATTATATACAGGTTTTACAAAAAAAATTTCTTATTTAGTCTAATTATATCCCACCAGTTATAAAATACCATTAAGAATCTTTACCACTGATAATATAGCCATTAAACAATGTTTAACTTATTAATATAAATATAGGGTATTGATAAATCCAATTGACACTAGTAAGGATGTGATGGCCTTGACCAGTAGGATGATAACCTATGAAGATATTTTCATGGATTTTCTAAGGGTGATTGCATAAGCAGGATTTTTCACAAACCAATTCCATGTTGAGATTCAAAAACATATTCATGATCGAAACCATTTTTGGGAGAATCTCTTACTATTCAAGATTCCAACCCAAACCATGTACACAGAATAACCCCATGAAAGTCTCACCATCACTCTCCTTACCCTTATAAAGGTTTCTAGCGTATTAAAGGAATATGTATGAAGGCCCTAATAATATAAATTTTTATTTTATTTTCAATAGAATAATATTCATATTTCCTTTTTATTATTACATTGTAAATGATTATTTTATACAATAAAATACCAATTGTATTTTTAAATTGTATTTTATTTCAATTAACTGCTTTATTTTGATGAATTAATGGATTTCTAAAATAAATAATATTTTAATAAAATATTATTATTTAGTTTTTGTTAAATATAAATGGAAATGTATTTTTGACAAATTCAAATGTCATTTTTTTAAGTAATCGACAAATTTTGTTGTTAAAAATCCCAGCATCTCTCAATAAATGTCGATTATTATTTTAAAAGAGAGAATAAACATATCTTGGAAATCATTTTGAAAAAATGAACATTTTTTTGGAATCATAATTTTATAATTATATAATAGTTAATTTTTCATAATTTTCCGAGACAACGTAATTTTTATATAAAAATTCATTATCTTAAAAAAATATGGTGTGTATTATGAAATCATAATGACAAACAATTGTAGTAATAAATACTATAAAAGGTATCAAAGACCAAATAGATTTTTAAATTTAAAATAATGTTATATTAATTTAATATTATGGAATTTTTTACTCCTTTTTGAATCCTCAAAACCTATAATATATTTTAATATTTTTAAAATCCATTCTCAAAGGTAACGACTCACTTCCAAGTCACAAATGAAAATATTTTAAAAAGTTAAGACCTTTTACTAATAAAATATTTAAATAAACTTGTATTTCAGAATGAATTTATAAAACATCATAGATTTGATTTAGTAATGATTATATACCACTTTACCTCCCATTTATTCCTCCTATGAACCTTTATGTATACCCGTTACCATGGAAAAATTTAGTAAGGGTTATTTTCCATCCTATAATTATTCATGTCTCATTATTATCATATACCTTAAATTTACAATTCCTATTATTGGGAAAAGTTTTACCATGTCCCACTTACTATCCACTACAAGTATATTTGATTTTAACCCCCTTTCTCTATCATCAACCTATTTTACGAATCTTTAAGTGACGTCGTTACGCTGTTGAAATTTTACTGCAGTTTTCCATGACAAAATAGTTCTTTAGTGAATACCTTACCCATTTCCTATCAAGGTAATTTAGATTTACTCACAAATAAATAATTAGTAGATACATACATGAATATATTCATCACTCCATTATTGTGGAATAAAATTTAATTATAAATTATTCCATTTTTTATGATCTATGTGGAACACTTAAGCATGAGAATGAAATGAAAGTGATGGGTGCACTCTAAATTATATAGTGCTAAAATGAATTGGGAAACGTTTAGTCTCATGAGAGGTCATGTTGGGACATAGAGTATACATGAATCATTTATGGGTATTTTTCATCTTGATGTCTTGGAATTTATCCTTGACCTATGTTATGTTGTTTTGTTTTAAGTTGTTTCCACATTACCATGTTACATTTATGATATAATGTTGTATCATGCCTCATTGTTCATGTTTTTGAATAAAACCAGTTTTATGTAAAATTGATATGCCTATTGTATAAAATCTATTACACTCTTCATTTTATTCCATGTTTATTCCCTTAATGATATTTATATCCCTCCCATTTCATATTTATGTCCCTAGGTTATCCAATGCAATTTTAAGTGTGTGCATATTAATGATGTTTTTAATAAATAAAATGTTTTTAATTTTTTAATTTGATTTGTAATGTAACTAATTTCCAATGAAACTAGAAGTTTTAATATTTTAGGTTTCATTAAGTGTAATCTTATATAATAAATCTTGTATTAATGTGTAATAAAGAGTATGTTTTTCATACTTTTGATGATATTTTGATCAATTGGGGGGTTTAAATGTCAAGTTTCATTAGCAACACCCTCTCAAGGAATCATTGGAATACTTCTAGAGGCATGGTAAAAAATATCATCATACTATATACACAATTAAATGATATAAAATAACTAATTCTACCTAAAATAATATTATTCCACCTGAATTATAAAGCGACATGGAAGAAAGAAATGTCCGGATCAATAAAACATGAATCCCAGAATACACACTTTCAATCCGCATGTGGTGTATTAATGTTAATCAGGATGAGTGTTGGATACAAACTTTATCACAACATACAACTAAAGTCCAATCATAAAAATATACAATATAAAAAGGCAACCATAAATTCATACTAAAACAATAAATATACAAACACTTATTTGATACCAATTTTCCATAAAGAATCCTAGATTACCAAACTACTCAGAATCAGAACAAGCCCTAACATAGACCAGATGGTTTTAATGATCCCCCTGGGCTGATTACAAGAACCTGGGCGTCATGAAAAACCATTGTGAATTATTTTTCTAAAAAATATAATAAATTTTTTTACATAAAAAAATAAATGTTTTTATTCCAATACAAGTCCATAGATGAAAAGAAATAAATGTATGATAATAGGTGTCTAAACCACTAAACAAAACTAGATTACAATAGTATCAAAAATCCCAACTCCTTGTGATGTGTAGTCACCTATAAACTCTTAATTTCTACTAACAAGATATCCTTCCAGCATCATATAGTGCCTTTCAATTACCTATATCAGACTTAAAAATTTATACAAACACCTAAAAGTATATACATTGTGTGAAAAAAACATGCCCAATTGGATGGCACTATGTGTTCTGTGAGAATACATTATAAATTAAACCAATATGTACTAGTAAATAATATCATTGAAGGGGATATAATTTTACATAGTTCAACATATAACATGGAAAATCATCAATTTTCATAGTTTGTAAAACATACCAATATTCCTAGCTTCCAAAACATTTTTATAACACAACAAACATAATTTTCAATGAAAGTAAACAAAATAACTTTCCCTAGAAACATAATGATTATACATTTTAGATCATTCTCATTCAATTATCATGATTAGTAGCCCACCTAATGTGCACATTACCGTATTAGAGTAGACCTAGGGAGTAAGAGTTCAGTATTTAGAGAGGTTACTTAAGCACAACTTAGAAAAATGTTGCACAAATTACTCTATAAGAGTAGTTCTAGGTGTAAGAGATCATAGCACATGATTTATCCTTATCTTATCACTGATCAAATATGTTCTTACCATATTATAATAATATAATGGAATTTTCACAATTTAAACCAGTGAAAATATGATTTAAACCAATTTTCATCATTAATAAAAATGGAGATATTCATTTTCCACAATAAATTAACAAAAAAACATAGTTTACAAGTAATTCTTGTAAAACCATTCCAAAATACATTTTCAAGGTAAATCCATATACCATATTTTCTAAATATTTTAGAAAAAAATATTAAAGGTGTGAGAAAATAAGGCTTGTTGAACCAAGTTAATTCATGAAACCACTAACCTTGAAACCCTTAGAATATTTATACTCATAAGGAAACTACAAAAAAACCAAGTATCTTATGAATTGATGAAGGACCCTAAATCTTGAATTAAAAATCACGAATAACCAAATTACCAAATTATAGAACAAATGAAACAAGTGGACTCAATTACCAAAAAATGTACCCAAAAATTCACCAAGAAGATAACATATTGAGAAAAGAATCCTCGATTCCAAAATAAATATAAATGGAAAATTATTAAAAACCATTATATGAATAATCCCAATAATTCATATGGATGATATATTGTGAAAATCAAGAGGGATGAAATGAAAATAGAGATCCATATCTGAAACACAGATCAACCTACCATGAAATTTTTAAGAATTTGATCGGCGCATTGATCCAAAAATAATACTTATTTGTAGAGAAAAAGATGATGAAATATAATCCTTAATTATTAATGGAAATTTCTAAATTTGAGGAAGATGGATTAATAATTTAAACTATATTTTTAGTGACATCAAATTATGTGAATTGCCATTATTACCTAGCCGAAATCTGCACCACAAGCTAGATGATTGTTACTGAAGAGATGCAGTTTCCTCCAACCAGCTTACATGTAGGGCTTTGGAGTCCCACCAGTTAGCCTATAGATACTGGATAAATGAAGTATAAACTATTTAGTCTACTAGCTTGCATGTGGCTAGAGCAAAATACTATTACCCCTTCTAAGCCCACCAGCTAGAATGTTTCCCCCAGCGGATAGGAAACAATGAACCTATAGGTATATTTTATAGATGTTATTGTTTTCACCTCCCTAGATCATCATGAAACACCTATCACCCATATAACAATACTAAATGACTAGATACATGATGATATCTGAATAGAAATGAAGAAAACAAAATAATGGAATGTTTTTACCTATATACAATGTCAGGGTGTGATATCCATTGATATTCACTTAAATCTCAACGCTTATTCAGTCATTAAAATATTTTTTTTATATTTATGGTCAAATTTTCTAGTTATAAGTGTGCCTAAATCATCTATTCCAAACAAATATATTTCTAGATGTGGGAATTCATCAAAGTGTGGATCAGTTTTTTATAGAATTTTGCAGTTAAATTATCATCTATAATAATTTATAATATAAGTAAACTCTATAATTATGTTATAGTAATATAATTATACGTCATATAAAATGATATTACTATTATATAACTACAAAATTTTATTCCTTCATTAGAACACCTTTTTATGGTTTAGCTTCGTTCAATAACCCATATGAATCATGTGACAAATAAATTATAATTTTTTTCATGAATGAGTATCATGAAAGTAATAATGGTAGTATATGATATTTAAAAGTAAATTATATTATTAATATTATTATTTAATTAAATTATAAAAATCTATGATCATTATAAAGTAATTTTTTGTTATAAAAAAAGTATAGGAAACTTGCTCATTATGGATTCTGTTCTCAAAAAATATACCTATAATTTCCACTAGTTGAAAATGGGAATGAATAAATCATTAGAAAAAATTATTACACTTAATTAATATATTAATAAATGAATTGGTACCAAATAATTAGAACATAAATCCATAATGATAATCTTTTATGAATGAAATTAAAAACTTACAATGATGAAAATAAATAACAACTAACTTATAAATGTGTATTTAATTAATAAAAATGAAAATTTTAAATGGAATGAATATGTATAAGGTCATTAAAAAATTGATTAATATGGTTATTTTTTATTATTCTATTAATGATTTTTACCTACCCTATTACTATTTCACCTCCCTTTAGATAATTAATTACCAAATGTGATTCTTGTAAGAGAAACTGACCCTATCGCTTCTTTTTGGTTGGGAAAATTTCTTCCCCATGTACATATTATCAATATTGTTTAATAAATATCCTTATCTGTATATTTATGATTTTATAAGGAATTTCTAAATTGTATTGACTTTATTTATGAATGTTTTATTCGTTTAACATATTTAGTGTGATCATTTTACTACAAAATCGACCTAAGTAATAATGGTGTGGAATGAATCTGTTTTTAAAATGTTTTCCACATAAATTCATTTTCCAAATTCTTTTATTTATTTTATATAATATAATTCCCCTATAATATTTAAGTTTTTGAATTTAATTTTTTATTTTTTTTGATAAATAATATCATTAAAAATTATTAATTTTTTTTAAAGGGTCTCTCTTATTAATTATCAATGTAATTCTTATTTCTATTAAAAATTATTTTTCATCAATATCATTGTTTTGTACTATATATTACACTTCACTGGGTATATTCAATCATGATAAAATCTAAAATATTTCTCTCTATGGTTATTATAATGTCTTGTGGATTTTTATATGAAATTGTTTTCTTTCCCAATGGATAATTATTCAATGAAAAAAAATTTAAGTTTTTAATGTTCATGTGAAATATATGTATGGTATAACATAATGTTATGTGTAGGTCCACTATATCCCTCAATTTAATTGGGTAATGTTTGTATCTTAAGAGATGATTGGGAATGGTTCATGAATCCAAACTCATAAAGGACATTTTATACTATATGAAATGTAGGCCTCAAATTATATATACCTCTAATACATTGGGTAAATCATTAAACTTCATGAGATTGCATGATTGGGATTTGCAAAAATACATTCAATTAAGGGAATATATCAACTATTGGGTTAATTTATGGATTTTGAGCCTCTAAAAAAGATATTATATTCTATTTTTATGTATATAAAAAATTTATATGTCTGTGTTATGTTTTCATGAAACATTTTTGTTAACACACACTTTCTACAATCTTATAAATTAGTTATTATGTTTTGAAAATATAATTATTCCAGGAATATTTATTAATGATCTATGAATCATTGGTCATAATAATATTATGTTATATCCATGAATCTTGATTATGTTCTCAAACCCACATGTTAATATGTTTAGATGTAGAAGAAGAATATATTTTTCTATTATTAAACTAGGATGTTGTCATATTCAATGGATAATTTACAAGGTAAATGATATATATTTCATGAACTATGTAATTGATTAAATGAATATTGTGAAATCATAATCTCATAACTTATAGGGACATTCATGTTACATTTAAAATTAATTTAAATGATAAGAAGAATGATTAATTTGATCTTATGATCATTTTTAATTGATGGTGTTGATCATTTGAACCCTTATGGTGTATAATCATTATGTCATGAGGATACAATATGTATCCTATCTATAGGTGATCCACACATGATGCATTTATCTTGCAACAACATTGATGAAATTTCATGTGGTGTAATGTTTGATTGATTCTCTTTCATTTCTGACATTGTTCACATCATATTATGTTGGGATTAGAGAAATTTCTCTTATTTTTCACATTTATAAGATTATGATAGGGGGAGAAATAGTTTCATTATAGAATTAATGAAAACCTTGGATAAAATTATAAATTGGGAGATAATTCTCTAGGGATGTATTTTTTTGTACAAATGATTAAAATATTCACAAATTATGTAGTATTATATTTATAGACTCAATGTTAGGTTTAAATAATTTTAATTTGAAAATATTTGCATAATAATGTATTAATCCAAGAAAGAAACCCATGTCTCATAAAATAATATTATTATTATCTTATCGAAGGATGTGTGAAAACACAAAAAATGATAAATATTATTTTATATTATGGTATATAAATATTTATCACCAAATCCAAAAATCATTTCATTCATTCTCAACAAATTTTATTCGATTATTGAGTGAATATCTAAATAAATATTTGACATTTTAAAAATAAAATAATTTAATAAAACTGTATTGATAGTTGGTTGAAAGAATAATTATTTATTATTAATGTACCAAAGTAAATTACTAATTTAATAGATAATTAATTATTATCTCATGAATAACAAGATATAATAAATAATATATGTTCACATAATAATTAATTACCTAGAAAATAAATATTTATTTAATATTCATGTATATCCTAAATATATAATTTTCCTTGGTATGGAGAATACTATTTATTCCATCTGTTAAATTCAAATAGAATTTTACTAATATTAAAATACATTATTAATGTGTTACTCTGTATATATATTTCTTATTGTCATTATGTAGGCTTGTGTAAAATCTTGGATTATAGTTTCACAATGGGTTAAGGCACCCATAGATAAATAAGTTAATGTTGCAATGATGAAAAATACAAAAGAATGATTACTATTCAATACAATCCATTTGTCTATATATCTCATGAAGCAGGTTTACACTAGTGTCATCAACCTATAATATTGATATGTATTTCTTTGACTACAACGCACTAACTTATAAATACACATATTATATGTATTTTAATTTCAATGTTCTATAGTAATGAATACAAAAATATGTAATATTCCATTAATATGATGGGGAAAAATACTTTATTGAATTATTCATTAATATCATATCACTCATGATTCATCTAGAACACCTAAATTATCTATGAGCATTTTGTGTCACAATTTAATACAATGCATCTAAATATAATTACTCATCGTATTAATTAATAAAGATCATATTGTATAAGAATCATTAAACACACTAAAAAATAAGAAATCCCATTATATAAACACATGAAGATTTTTTATTATAGATATTTTCTCATATTTAGTTAACTTAGATATTAGAAATTTTGAAATCAATGATATTAAGTCTCCTCAGATTATGAGTAATCACACCTGACAACTAACATACTATGTATACCATAATATAATGTTATCTGACTGTAGAACCATATATAATTATAACATCATAGCATTTTAATGTTCTCATCCCTAAGGGTATCTACAATAACTTTTTCAATGAAATAGATAAACTATGACATTATTACATTAAGTTATCACATAAAAATAAAAAAAATGTATAATTCAATATTTAAATAATATTAAATTAATTGAATACACAATTAGTCTAATGTAATAGTAGTTCATTCATGGATACTAATTCCAAAAGATGAATATAGACAACTTATGATCTTTGATTGTTATCTTTTATGTTTACCCTTATAGTGCATATGATCTTATAGATTTTCTATGTTATATTTACATAGGTTATAAAGAAAAGTATTATATATTGTTTTAAAAAATGTATCACATTAAAAAACTATTTGTGGGAAATTTTGAAGACATATTATATGATAAGAAGTTAATATATCTGATCTCTAATGTCACTAATCCCTTATATTCTAGGATTGTGTGTGAATTTATGAGATGAAATGTTTAATGATGTTAAACTTATGTGTAAAATGATCAGGTTTTCTCACAGAGTTTTGAAGCATATAAGTAATGTTATTACTTTTAACACTAGATTAATGAGTTTGGTATTGGGATACCTAATTATTTTGGTTCCATAGATATGCTCGTTGTAAAAATGGAAGTTGAATATATTAATTCATCATAAAAAGGCCATAAATTTTAATCAGAATGTATCTTTAAAATTTTTTATGATATAAAATAAAATTCTAAAACATATTTATGAAAATAAATACAACTAAACTTTATGATAAATGAACTATAAGGAATGTTTTTTCTTATATAACCATTAAAAATGATCTATTAGTTAGAATATAAAAGTTAAAATGTTTGGAAGAAGATTTGAGGCGTTGAAACAAGATATATTGTTTTTGTTCTTTATTTTTCATTAAATCATGGATTGAGAATTTTTAATTTCAAAATAATGATTTAATTTAATTTTTTTAATGTGATCTATTTTATATTTTTTTATGTATATGAATGTTTTTATGAAAAATATGACCCAAACCATATTATATTAATGGTATTTGACTAAATATGAATTAGATTATTTAATTAGGGGTTGAAATTTATTGATATATGGAAATATATTATTTTAGAATGTGTCCATATTAGATAATATTGGTGATTTTCAATGTGTGTGGTTTAGTAAGAATGTATTTTATTTTAAATCTTATCTTTTTTTATATTTCATCAAGGTTTTCATGTTAAATGACGTGTTTTCATTTAAATGAATTTTTTCCTTAAATAAAGTTTAAAGGCCTTGTTGGGGGTTGGGAAGTGTTTGGGGGGGGGGGCGTAATTATGGCTCCTCAATATATTTTTATATTAATCATATTTTATTTATTATTTATTCATTTTTAAATTTTGAATTTTTTATTTTTATTTCATTTAAGGGTATATTAAATTGTTGGGGGGGTATAATGTGTAATATCTTTGAATGATAATGTATAGAATAGTGGGGGACATATGATGGTAACAAACATACCTTTTATAAATAAATTTCCTATTTTTTAATTAAATTCCTTATTATGTAAGATGACTATAAAATACATATTCTATCCTTTGGTTTTATTATATAATATCTGATTTAATTGAAAATAAAGAATCAATAACACTAATATTATATTAGTTGAATATTGATCACATGATTAGTATAAATATAGGGTTTTAAAAAATCTAGTTGACATAGAAAAAGGATGTGATTTTCTCAACTACAATGATAATAAAATTTGTAGTCCATTTATTAGTGTTTTTGATGGAGATAGAATTTCATTGATTTTCCTATGAACAAGACAGAGTTGAGATCCAATAAGTTATGTATGAAAGGAAACGTTTACCGGATATTTTCATGCTCATTGAGACCATGACCCAAACCATGTTCAATGAACCACCCAATGAATGTACCAGCATCGCACACCATACCCTTAAGAAATTTTCTAGTATACTAATGATATATGTATCCAGACACTAGTAATATGAATATGTAATGAATATATTTTAATCCTATAATTATTACTTCTTAAATGATTTATATTTTGATACAATAAATCAAAAATTGTATTTTTTGTAAATATTCAAATTCAATTAATGAATTAATTTATTTTTGAAATCAATAATATTTTAATATAATATTATTATTAAATAATTTTTATCAAATTTAAATGATTATATAATTTTTATGAAGTCAAGTGTAATTTTCATAAGGGTTATAAAACTATTATTGTCAAAAAACCCAACACTCCTAATAAATATAAATTTTAATTTAAAAGTGATAATTCAAATTTTTAGAAAATTATTTATATAAAATTAATATTATTTCAGTCATAAAGATTTAAAATTTTCCAATGGTGAATTTTTCCTAATTTCCAAAGACAGACTAATTTTTGAGTAAAAATTAAATACCTTATAAATATACATTATGTATTATGAAATCATAATGTTGGAGTTAGTTCCCTAGAACCAAATTATATATAATTTATGATAACATGTATTTATTTTAAAAAATAATAATAAAATACTTATTACATCATGATAGAACTTTTTCATGACATAACATGTGATAATATCCTAAGAGTAACTGTTGCACTAAAATGTTATAGTAGTTTCTTGCTATGATGAGAACCTAAAACTGTTATAACACTATTCATGAATATATGATCTATAGCCTGATGATATCATTTAACGGACACAAATGATACAAGAAATTATGGGTGGAGACTCATAGGGATTTTTCGGAACATTCTCATGTTGTAATCCCATGGTAATATCAAGTAGGATATTATTAGGATGAGACCTACCAGCAAGAAATCCACATTTATATGTATAATTTGATGTTCCTATATAGGGATGTTTGTATTTCTTATTATACTTTAATATTATTGATAATGAATATTATAATTTGTGTACAATGATGTATTTATGAAACCCATGATGACATATGATCGTGGAAAGGTAGGTTACGTTGGGTGAATAACAAGTGATATTACATTAATGAATAATAAGATAAAGGATTTTACCTTCTATTTCAATGGATTTTTATATCATTGGAACTTTTATGGAAATTATATATCCAAAATAAATCTAGGGGCATAGTGTTTGATAGGCTAGGTTAATTTATAATATGTCATAGAAGAATATATCGAGCACATAGGTTGATGGCACCAGCATACAACCAGATGGATTTGAGATATCATGATAAAAAGATTATATTACACAGTAAGCATCCGTATGAGATAACCTGGCATTAGGAAATTAATTTCTTTCTCTATGGGTTTCTTGGAATGGTGCTAAATGATAACCTTGTACTTTAGGCTACTTTAATTAATGGAATTGAGAAATAGGCATAGAGGGTTGCACAATAAGTGTATCCAAATACTCAGTTAAGTAATATAATATTATTTATTATTTAATAATATATATAAATATTATTCAAGCATGTGGTTTAATAATTATATTTATTTGATTGATCTCATTTATTCTATCACCAGTAACTCAATAAAATATGAATTGAGTGCAATATTTAATATGTATTTATTTTCTTATTAGTGAGTATAATATTTATTGATTTATTGGTGAATAATATATTCATTTTTATTTAATAAATAAATATTCGTTATTCAAGGTCATATAAATGTTGTCAAGGAATGGAAGACAAATTTGAAATGGTCAATTGAGAAAATTGTAAATATTGAATATTATTTGATTAAATAATATTTAATTTTAATTAAGATATTATGCTTATCTCATGAAATAATAATAATAATAATAATAATAATAATATATTTGACATGTGTTTTCTCTAAGATTAAATAAGTAGTTTATGGAACTTATGAAATTATTTTAACTTATCCCAGGTGATATATAAACCTAGTTTTGTTATTTTTTCTATAAATCCAATTCATTTGTTTTGGTTGTGCACAATAGACATGGATAATTCGTTCAATCCATAGAGATATCTCTTCTCAAAAAATTCTCCCAAGAACGTATAGCAATCCTTGTCCACCAGATCAAGGAGAACACTTTGGAATCAGTTCATTAATACATCAAAGGAGGATGACACAAGCGCAAGGAAAATCTTTGCTAACACACATAGATTCCTTCAGTGATGTCTAGAGATTCATAGAACATAGGTGGATCACTAATAGAGGTATTCTACAGTCAATTCCTACCAAGAAATGACTATTTAGTGTAGATCTAACACCATATTGATTGACAAAGAATGAATTTAAATAAATATAATTCATTAATTAATTAAATTAATTATAAAATAATATGTGATGAAACTCCATGTAGTTCAGTAATTATATCCCTTTTCTTTTTTATCTGATTAAATTCCATGGATCATGGAAATTGATCATTGTATAGATCCCACATTTATCATCAATGATGACAAAAATCTATGTTGGGCAGTACACGTCGCATGATTCTGCTATTCCTAGATCCAACGAGTGGTATCTAAGGGTCACATAATTATTTATAATTATTTAAAGGTTATTGCTAATTTATGCATTTGTAATTTAGTTTTTCAGTTCATGTTTAATCATTATTTTAATATGAATTGGTACATCTTCTTCTTCCTCATTTGTTTCATAGAAACCTAATTAAAATAATCAATTTTATGATTAAAATAAAATTTAGGATCACATGTAGAGGTGATAAGGATTCGAGATAGAAAACACAAGATAACTCATGGTGTAATCATAATTACCAACCATGTACTTGTGCTCAATGAATCAAAAGTAAATTCAGATGTTAATTTAAAATTTGTTCATTGATTACATGTGGTGCATTAAATACCTTAAACTTCGTGTTGGTTGGGCCATCATAGTTAACCATCATCTATATTACACATCATGAAGCCCACATACATAGTGGGTATACCCTTTGAGTCACTGGTGGGATGTGTATTCCACACAAGGCCTACCTGAATTATGATCATGTAACATGGAGTTAACATTCCATGTACTCCATGATGCATGTTGTGTAATACAATTATATGAGGTATGATTCTCACACTGAGTCCCTAGGTGTGTACCCTGGATAGATAGTTAGAGGTGTACATGCCATTTATATCTACTTTACACGCCATATAATTATACCAAATTATAAATATTTAAAAAATTATTAATTATATTATGTAATCCTTGAGACATGTTCATGAATGTGTTCATTAAGTAGATATAACACACCATGTTATGGGTTTTAAATATTTTTATATATATATTCTTAATTCACATCAACTTAATTTTCAGAACTACATATCATATATAAGTTTTTTATAGTTGTTACTCTTCATAGGTTGAAGCCTAAGACAAGAACAAGAAATCATATAATTTATTTAATCAAAAACGTTATAATACAATTCATGAAAGTATGTGATAATTAGGGTATGATATATGTTACAGAAGGAAAAGATATGTATGAGTTTAATACCTATTGGTTAGATTCAGACAGGTATTCACCATGTTTCCTCCATTGAAAAATTATGCACATAGTTAATTTTAAATAAATTTAGTTATTTTTTTAATATTATAATGGATGAGAATATCAATGAAATTCAAATAATAAATAATCTATAATAATTTATTAATTAACGATAATAATTAATAGATTCGAGCACTATTTATCTTAAATAAGAACAATTAAGAATCAATCACTAGTTTTATTAAATGCGTAATTCATTTCATTGATGTGGATGATCAAGAGGATAGGTTAGACCTTTGTATGTGACCGGTATAATTTAATTTATTAGTAAATTAAATTACTATAATGCATGTATTCTATCCTCTTATTATCTAGGGCATACAAGCCCATGTTTTCTTTTTGGTAAACCATTTCCCCTCACCTTTGTATGAGTAAAAGCCTATATAATGGATAGATCTCCAAATATAGTGGATGTGGGTTAGGTTTGGGGCCTAGGGGAAACCAATCCAAGGAGAAACATAGGTGGGAATGCAGAAATATATAACATGAACATTAATTGTTTCATGATTTTTTTCCACTAGGTCAATAGTTATTTAATAAACTTCCAGATAAACAAAATATTAGTAAATATCATGATTATACAAATTTATTATTTTTTCGGTCAAGTTCCATGGTTATTTAATAATTTATTTTCCTTTAACGATCACATTAATTAATGGAATTAATGGGAATTCAAAAACATACTAAAATTTATTGGATTATGCATAAATATTATCTATGGAATTATTGATCTCTTCATTAAATCCACATAATATTAGTAAGCATGTGATAAATATAATAATTGGTAATTTAGGAATAAATGTATATAATACCTCATTAAAATATTATGTCGGTATACCTTTACACTACATTGGTTAAAATTGAACCATAGTTCAAAATTATTGACCAAAAAATGTTGGGGTGCTTTCAATTATTGAGGAATTATAACTGAATGTTTTGGGTTGAATTAAATTTGTTCAAATCAAGGGTTGACTGTAAATGAATGTGTTGGTGTAACTGAGAGGCAATGGATGAGTAAATCTAATTAAGGACTTCGAGAATGGTGATTTTACTCTATGGATTGTGGTAATGCGAGTTAATTTAATTGGAATTTGGAGTGACTACTAAAAACCATTTCAGTTTCTTGACCAAACCATTTTCAGGTAATGAGAAGGGAAATATGGTTCCTTGATAGTAGAATGTTCAAGAAACAAGATACACCAAATCCAATGGTGATGGATACTGGGTTTCTATAAATTAGTGGTAGAATAATTAATATAATATTTATTTTTTGTCTAAATTTTATCAGATAAAGTACAAAATTTATGATTATCTTATTTGTTGGAACATCAATAAAAATGACAACAAAAATTTCATTACGATCCATACTTAATAAGGAAAACCTTCTCACCATAACAAATTCCCATGAATGGAAAAGGAATATATGTGTCATCCATCATCATGAATGGAAATTATATGTGTTGGAAGAACGTTTTCATAATGTTCCTAATAATGAGGCATGCGAGGAAGAGTTATCTCTCTATGAGAAAAATCTGAATGATGCAAGATATGGTCAATGATTCAGGATATCATCCATGTCCAATGATGTTTTGAAGCAACATGAAGATATGGATGCTTAAAGAATGATGTCTCACCTTTGATGTCTCTATCAAGAGAAGGTGAGACAAGGGGGTATGAGATCTCTAATGATTTTTGTACAACTATGATTGGAGTGTTTGTTCCTTCTAAGACTCATGTAGTCAAGCTTATTAGATACATTGAACACTTAGACCTCATAAGGATTAAATTCCACAATGATTTGTATATGGATATAATTATTTAACCACCACCCAGGAACTTATCTAGATTTATTATTAATTAAAATATATGAAACAAAGAGAAGATACTTTCATAATTTATTAATTTTATTCTCTAAGTGGGTAAGGACATTGGGCGTGAAAAAAAAATCCATATGGTGAATGAGAGAATGAAGAACATGGAAAAGGGGAACAATATTTATAAATAGTCTAAATCTATTAAAAACCATCCATTAATGATGAATATTATAATGATGTAGAGAAAGAAAAAGGAGGTAGTATGTTTTCCATGTGGAAAGTCAAGAAACTGAAAGAGGAAATGCACCCAAAAGATAGGGGAAGCTAAAGGTGTATTTGTTATTAAGTGTAATCATTCCATATATACACATTGGCTACTAAATAATTTTTATAGTGCTCATATCTGTATCCAAATGAATGAACCAAGTAGATTTTGAAAGATTTCTAGAGGATAGGTTAATCTGAGAGCTACAAATTGTTCAAGGATGGATGCTTTGTCTATTGGATAATTCCACCATTCATTTCCAATGAGAAATGTTTTGGTTTTAATAATTGATATTATGTACATACAGTTATAAAGAACATATTTTCTATATCATTCCTAGATACATGCGTATTAATTTTCATGTTTTGAAATAAAAGATGTTTCTTTTTTAAGTAAAAAATATTATATGGTATGAAACATTTACATAATAGTATTTATTTATTAAATTACAATATCCATGTGTTGGAAATTAATAACAAATCATGTTCATGCAACTAATATAACACCCATATTTGGCATCAAATTTCTAGTAATTTATACATGAAGCATTTGACAAAGCTATATCAATATGGTAATTTAAACTCATCGTGGATAAAACCAAATTAAATATATCGTGCTTGTTTTCAAGAAAAAATGACAAAAACCCCATTTGGTGGAAAAGGATAAAGGGACACACAATATATATGGTTAGAACACACTAATGAGGGAAGACCATATCAAGTATAAGATAGAGGTAGATATTCTTATATTATAACTTTTTCTCAAGGCTTTAGTAGATATTAAAATATCTACCTGATTATAACGAACCATAATTTACATAAATTTTTATTACATCAAAATTGAAGCATACTTATTACAACATATAACAAAACCATGAAAGGATCGTATAAGTATAGTGTCTTTAGAAACTGGGAAACATAAACAACTGGTTCATAAATCATCTATGTTATCTCCCATTTATTTCATCATATCTACAGTCCCTTTTTGGAATATCCTACTTAATATCCTTATTCCGGACCTGGGGAAAAGAAAACATAAAAAAGGGTGAGCTCAAATTCTTAGTAAGGGTAAAAAAAGAAATATCAATCACATCATATTCATAAGAACATAACATTGTTGAAATAATACCCTGCAAAAGAGATCACAATTTCATAACATGGGATAAATCATCGTAGTGAAATGTAATCCCAATAATCATAACATAAAACAAGATACTTTATGGTATACACACATAATCATAGAGAATCATTTCTTAGTAGTCAATACTCATATCCAAGACTATCTTAGCGGACAATGTCCATTTCTGAACCGAGTTCACTCCTCGTTTCAGTCCTGTTTCACTGAACTGGTTTAACCTATAGTTCTAGCCATTCTAATATCATGAGATATAAATCTTTACCCAATGATTTGTAAGGAGATATAGGTCCCACCCATCTCATAATGAAACCATTCTTATGTGTGCCACAAAATCATAAATCATACATCATTGCATAACCCATGTAATAAAAATTTGATTCTTAAACATCGTGACATCATAAAAAAGTTCATATAAAATAAAGGAATTCATAAAAATAATTCCATCACAACATAATCAAATCAATATAATAATAGGGATAGAAACAGACCTGTATATTTTCTTAGATGGAAAATACTTTTGATAAAACACTTGAACTCCATTCTTGAGGAAAATATCCTTTCTACTTCAAAAACATTTTTCCTTTCATAACATGTCATAAAATTTTGAAATAATAGAATTTGATTAAAAATAAACTTGAAAACTTGTATAGGAAGCTTCTTGTAAATAATGTTTTAAGAATCCATTCATGCCGTATAAGATAAAAATACATTCTTCTCGTACTTTTGTCAGAAAAGCCAAAAAGTTCCTCGTACGAAAAACGACAAAAGATTCCATTCATATATTTTACTAAAAACTCACCAAAGGGTAAAATTGTATTTAAAAAATTCTAGGGGGATATAAATAATATTAAATAATGAGGAAACATGGATGTGGATGATAAATATTCCCAAGTAAATTTTGAAGTATAAACAATCTCGTATAAAAATTGAGATTGTGAGATTGTCCCTTACCATAGGTCCAATTTGCTTTGTAAGTGTCTAAACCTCCTGTATAATGATTTAAATAATGTTATTGACTTATTCTAGAATCATAATCATTGTTATGATATCATATATGGTCATATTCTTACCTTCTTATTATTAATATATCATTGCTACTTGTTATTCGGGTCTTTATTACTTTTTTTTCTTATGCGTGTTTTGTCGAATAAATTCTCATTATTATTTTTAAGTTATAGATACCTCATTTACCGAATGTTATTAGTGTAATATATATCAAATTAATTCATTAAATTAATTTATATAATCATTATGCAATGAATATCATGTAGAACGAGTTGCATCACATTGTGGAGACGGTATTCCGTACGTACGCACGAGCGATGATATTGTTCCCATGATCGTGGAATTTTATTGGAGTGTATTTATACTATTTCAAAATCAATATCAATTTAAAATAATCATATATAGTCATTATTTACACCATTATACCCATCCATGTAAGGTGGTTTTGGAAAATAGAATACACCACGGTGTGGAGATGGTATTCCGTACGTACGCACCCACGGTGATTTCATTTTTCGCAGGATGGATAGATGGTGAAATAGGATTGTTTAATAACTATAATAATATATCATTATATGAGTGATATTGACGTTATTACTTCATAATGAAACAACTAAAGAAGAAGAAGTGGAAGAAGAAATAAAGTTGAAAGAATCGGTAACAGACATTACCTCTTCTTTGAAGTGCCTCTTTGAGACCTCGTTTTAGGGCACTTAAATTTGTCTTTGAAGAAGACCAGGACCTTTAGGATGTTTCTAGGGAAGTGGAGAGGAGAAATTTTCAGGGTTTTAACGAGCTTGAAGGCTCAATGTGGTGTGAGGAAGAGAGGGAGGAGGTTCCCTTTTATAAGGGAGGAGAGGGGCACCTTTGGAAAAACTAAAAATATTTTTTTATTATAAAGTCATATTCGGGTTTTAATAGCTCCAAATTGATTTATTTAGAAGATAAGGTGGGGATGGGTTGAAATACTAAAATCCAATAGAATCTAAATAGGTTTAGGTTTCTATTTTAACCATATAATTTAGATTTAACTTTAAGTCAGATAATTTACATTTTACCGTGTCTTCTTGTTTTCTTACACTATAAGGTTAATAAAGTTAATATAACAAGCCAAACGAACCCGAAGATGTTTATTATTAATATATATAACCTTATCTAAGTCATTTGGAAGAACCGTAGATTTTTAGGAATAAAATAACAATTAATAATATAATATTCTTTTAAAAACTATTTATGTCAATTTTGACACTATTTGGTAATTGATTTTTGTGAAAATCATAACAGAAGAATTATTTCACAAAAAGTTACTTAAATCAATAATAACATGTCATATTAACATATAAAATTCTTCTAATTCATAAAAAGTCTCAAATTACATTTATTTGGGTATTTATAACATCAATTATGTCAATATTTCATTAATAATATAATAATTGCATCATCATTGTGTAATAAATAAATTAAATTATTTAAAGTATAAAAATTACAAATAAAATACCATTATGTAGGAAATATTTTAATATTTATAATGATTATTTATAGACTAATTTATCTTATGTATAACCCTATATTAATAATGATTTATTTATTAAACATTGATTTTAACTATTTTAACCCTTCTTTAAATAAATTAATATTAAATTTCCTAATCTAATCCAAGTGGGCCTAAATGGAAATTTTTTATTCCTTAGGTTGTTTTTGGTCGAATTACACTTATTGAATATAATTAGGACATGTTTTAGGGTAATAATAATATCATTTTTACCCTTAATTACCCTATTTACCTTAAACCGTGGTAAATAAAAGTAGAAGGTTACTATTCACCAAGAATTATTTTCATCTCATTGAACCAAATTTTACTTACTGACATCAACCATGTCTCTCAGATTTATGAAATTCCATTCACAAAAGTGGTAAAATTAATTTTTATGTAAATTTGAAAATTCTCCTTGGAGGTGGGTAAAAGACGGTAAAACGTTCAATAAAATTTTTTTATATATATAATTATTATAAACTAACTCCAATTAATTGCATTGAACTTATATAGGTATTATGTATCAATTTTGACCTAAAATAAATTTAAATAAAATAAATAAATATTTAAATAAAAGGTCGGTTTTTAAATAGTAACCCAGTGTTTTCACTATTTATCCAAAATTGAAAGTTTCCAGAAAAATACGAAAATTTCACCCTAGGATAATTTCGATATTAAGAATCCAAAAATGAAGTCTATTTTGAAATATGAAATTTAAAAAATTTCAAAAAGTGGTTATTACTATTCATAATGGATAGTTTTAAGAATATTTTAATAGCATATCGTTGTTTAGTGAAACTCGATATTGCGTATAACGCAAGATATCGAGGAAGGTCATGATTGCGTGTAAGGAAAGACAAGATAGTGTTGTGTGTAGTGAAAGATTCTTTGATGATGTATAAAAACAGAATATTTCTCATAAATGTCTCGGGTGTTACAATGATGAGGTATAAGTACGATTCTTTTGAGAAATTCATGGAATTAATGAATTTAGTAGAGAATCAACCTGGTAAGAAGATAAATAATATTTTATTATATTAATGTGGTGAATACCATAAAAAATAGATTATCAACTTTATAGGGGAGTTTTGGATTCTATCTTAAGTCACTCCACCTTATACACTATAATTTAATGTTGTTAGTGAAAGGTGGAACTGTACATTTTTAGACATGGTAAGGTCAGTGATGAGTCATGGAGACCTTCCATTATCCTTTTGGGGATGTGAATTGTAAACTACAATATAAACATTAAAAAAAGTTCCAACTAAAGTTGAAAATGGAATTTTCTTTGAGTTATAATGTTGGAAGAAACGTTTTTTGTCCCACACATGTGTTTGGGGTTATGAGGAGTTTATTAAAGTATTCTCAGGAAAAATGACTTCCCAAGAAAAATGTGCATTTTTACAGGGTATACCAAGGAAAAAAGGGTCACTACCTATAAAACCCCTTAGAAAATAATGTGAATATTCCCAGACACTCCATCATTCTTGAGAGGGATCACATTCACAAAAAGGATAGTGGTATCAATATTTACTTTGATGAAGTTTATTCTCATGATTGGAGGGGGAACAAAATCTCCAGGTCCCCCTGGAAGAAGTGGTTCCTAAAAGACAAGTACTATACAGGAGAATAAGAGATGTATGAGAACCAGAGTGATATGGTTTTCTAGTCATAAAATATGGTCAATAGTTATTGGTTGAAAATGACGAACCTCCCTCCTACAAGGAAAGAGTATAGATCTCATAAGATTCAAAATTAATAGAATCCAAGAATTATAAAATAAATACCATGTATCAAAACCATTTTTGGGTTTTGGTCGATGTGCCCAGTGATGTAAATCCCATTGGGTGCAAATGTGTATTCATGAGAAAACTAGAAAAGGAAGGTGAATTGAATACTTATACAAAAATCATAGTGTCTAAAGGGTTTAAACAACATCATGGAATTGACTATGATGAAACCTTTTCACTCGTTACCATGTTTAGATCCATCAGAATTATATTTTTTATAACTGGTCACCATGATTATGAGATTTCGAAGATGAATTTCCAAACTGCATTCCTTAATGAGATCCATTTATGGATTGATAAAATCATCCAAAACATGGAACATTTGATTTTTTGAATCCATAAAAGAATTTGGGTTTATTAAGATTTAATGTGAGCCATGTATTTACAAGAGTTTTAGAGTGAATGATGTTGTTATTCTAGTATTATATGTTGATGACATATTATTTATTGAAAAATATATACTAGTATTATAGTTTATTAAGGACTGGTTAAGAAATTGTTTTTCCATAAAGGACTTAGGTAAAGCATCCTAAATTCTAGGGATCAAGATCTTTCATGATAGATCCAAGTGACTGTATGGACTAAGTCAATGTATATATATTGAATAGATATTAATGAGATTTATTATGTAATAACCCAAGAGTTTATTGGATTTAGTGTCACATGGTTTACATGTTTATAATAAAATGATTCTTCAGACATAATACGAGAAATATAGAATGAGTATGGTCACAAAAACTTCTACGATAAAATATATCATGTATGTCATGTTTTTTACTAGACTTGATGTTGCCTACGCAATGATCATGGCAGGAAGATATCAATAAGATATATAATAACAACATTGGACTACTATTAATGATATCATTAATTATCTGCGAAGAATTAAGGATATGTTTCTGGTGTATGGTGGAGATGAGGAGATGGTCATCAGGGGTTATACTGATGATGTTTTTAAGAAATATTATAATGATCTAAAGTCTCTATTTGGATATATTTTCTATCTCAATGGAGGAGATGTGAACTGAAATATTTCTATGTAGCATGTCATCACTGGTTTTACAAAGGAGTGCAAGTATATATTGGATTCTGATTCAACCAATGAATCCATTTGGATTCGAAACAATTTCCAAGTGATTAACATGGTACCTTTAAGTAAGGACACTATCACAATTTATTTTGATAATAATGTAAGGTAGGATATTATAGAAGAGACAAGTTGAAACTAATAGACAAAGCACATACTTCAGAAGTATCACATCTTGAGGGATTTTAAAAAAGGGGTGATGTTTTAGTAAGAGGAGTACCCACGGAAGAGTACTTGGTGGACCACTTTATGAAAGTCCTATCTTAGCAGAAGCATGAGTAAAATGTGAGATCTAGAGGACTAGAGATTGTTATTTGTTGAACCTAGTGAAAGTGGGATTCTTTTTGAGTTTTTTCCCTAGAACCAACATCTATGTAATTTATGTGAAAATGTATTCATTTTTTGAATATTAATAATCTACTTATAACATCATGATTTTTCATTTATGAAACATAGCATGTGATAATGACCTTAGGGTAGTTATCGCACTAAATATTCATTACAGTTCTCCACTGAAATTAGAACCCAAAAGTGTGAATATGTTATTCTTGAATATATGTTCTATATCCAGATAAAATCTTTATAGAGACACAAATTATACACGATATTAGTGGTGGAGAATCTTAAGACCTCAAGGAACCTTCTCAATGTGTATTCCCATGATAATATTTATTAAGATATTATGAAAATGAGACTCTCCAGTAAGAAATCCATATTTATATCTATCACTGGATATTCCTATATAAGGATGTGTGTATTGGTCCTTAGACATTAATATTTTTATTAATCAATATAATGAGTCATATACTTTTTTGTATTGTTGAAAAAAATGAGGACCTATAGTAGTGGCATGGTAGGACACATTGGATGCATCACAAGTAAAATATCATTTCTGAATAAAGAGAGAAAGTATTTTCCCCTTATATTTTAACATAAGTTGAAATCTCATTCCCTTTGATGGAAATTATATATAATAAATAAATCAATGTCCATGGTGTTTTGTAGGAAAGCATAATTTTCATCATGTAAAAGAAAAATATATCAAGAAAATAGGTTTATGGGACCGGCATGCAACCTGATTGATTTGAGATATCATCATAAATTGGTTATTTTACATAGTAAGAAATTGTATGAGGTAACATGTTATTATATAATTAAATTCTTTTTCTTTGGGTGCCTTCAAGTATTTAAATATGATAACCTTATACTTTAGATAACTTCAACTAATTCCACTGAGAAATAGGCATAAAGGGTCACACACTAAGTATATCTAGAACCTCAGTCAAATAATGTAGTATTATTTATTTTTTAACATGGTGAATAAATATTTTTCCCACATGTGGTTAAATAATTACTCATTTATACTTGATTACATTTATTCTATCACCAGTTATTCGAGATAATATAATGTGAGTGAAATATTTACATAATATTTATTTTCTATTTAGTGAATATAATATATATTTATTTATTAGAGAATAATCCATTGATATTTATTTAATAAATAAATATTCATTATTCAAGACCGAGTATATATTGTGCGGGAATGGATAACTGGGTTTAAATGGTATGGTGAGAAAAAAATAATTGTTGAATGTTATTTTATTAAATAATATTTAATTTTAATTCAATGTTTAAGAACATTTCAAGAAATAATAATAATATTTTTATTATTTGACATTGAATTTATTTTTGATTATATATATAATTAAGGAAACTGGTGAAATTATTTTATCTTAACCCTAGCGATATATAAACCCAGTTATGTTATATTCTAAATAGATAAAATTCATTTGTTTTGGTTATGCACAACATATTTGGATAATTATTTCAGGCCCAAAAGATCACTTTCTCCAAGAATGAACTTAAGAAGAGAGTGTAATTATCCTCCACCAGATCTAGGAGAGAGATTTGGAAGTGGGTATTTGAGTGAACAAAGGTGGATAACAGAAGTAAAAGGATATACCATGATATCATCCAATGATTCCATCATAATAATCTATATATTCGCAAAACATGTGTGGATTTTCTACTAGAGGGAACCTGTACTTGTTTCTTACAACGAAATGATGTTGTAATTCAAATTTGTCACTAGATTCATCAACAATGGAATAATTCCAACAAAGGTAATTAATTAATTAATCAAATTAATTATAAACAATATGTGATGATCCTCAATCCAGTTTGGGGGTTCTATCCCTTGTATGATTTCTTTGATTGAATTCTATGGATCACACCCTTCTTCGTCATATAGATATTAAATTAACCACCAATCATGAATAAAATAAAATTTGGTCAATGTCCATCATATGCTTCCAATGCACCAAATACCACAACATAATTATCCAAAAAGGATATAATAATTACTATAAATGTGATCTATGTCCAAATATATGGTTTACCTTTAAAATAATATGATACTATGTTAATTAAATTTATTTCTTAAAGACGTTATGAATCATAAAAAATATATCATATATTTTAATGATTTATAATCATTTAAATAAGAGTATAAATCACCTCCACATGAGAAAAAAATTATTATTTTTATGTTCATACATTGGCCTTATAAATTAATGATAAAAATTCCATTGTCAGAAACCATGGGAAGAACCCATGGGATGGATTGTGGTTTTTTTATTACACAGAGTAAAAAACTAAAATAATAAAGAAATCCCCCTCTTTTACTATATAAACACCCCGAGCTCCCATTTATATTATCTCAAACTCCTTGGGTCATGTACATACTCTATTCTACACTCTCTATAGTCCTCCCATAGAACCCCAATCTCTCAAGAATATCCTCCCATGCTTTTGTAGTTACACACTCAATTAAGGGATCTTCCTCTCCTATTTTCAATTCAAGCACCTTCTTTGGAATTTTCCTTTTTTAATTTAAATTTTTTATAATGTCCTATAAACATGCTAGTTACATAATATACACTAATCTATAAACTCATGTGATTCATGTATCTATTTCAAAAATAATAGGAAGTACAATATTTTGGTAAAAACTATAATTTCTTCATAATTTTCTGATACGGTTGAATTTTTGGGTAAAAATTATATTAAATATAAATAAATGGTTTTTATTATTACAAAATAATGAGAATAAAGTAATTTAATTAGTGCCATAAAAGTAATAAATGACCCAATATAGGTTTCCCCTTTAAAATATTGTTTCTATGAGCTTATTTGATTAAATTTATAAACCCAAAGTGGATCCTTAGAAAACAAAAGTATATTATAAGTTTCAAAAGTAAATTCCTTATAAAAATGAATCACTTAATCATTACTAAGGGTGTTAAATTAATGTGATCAGTTCATGGAATTATAAAATAAGGACAAAAAATCCCCATTTGTATTAAACATGGTTAGAAACTATGTTATTGTTTTCATTTTTTATTTATTTATTATATAGATTCCAAAACCAATGTTTGATAAATAACAAATAACTTATCCCTCTTTTCTTAAATAACCCCACCAATATCCCGACCTCACTTCAATAAAAAAACCTTTGATTTTTTCCTTAGTACTCCCTTCCCTCTCTATATACCTCCTAAGGTTCCCCAAATCTCTTAATAAGATCAGCCTAATATTTTGTAAACACCACCTTAAGGTAATGGATCTTATACATATCCTATTTATTTATGCACCTTCTTTACTTTATAGATTTTTATTTCCAATTAAAAATGTTGGGATATTTTTTTCACATCCCTAAATCTATCCTTTTTATATTAAAATAATAATAGGCCTCTATATCTCTCATTAAACAATTTTATGAATATTAAATTACTACTCTTATGCTGCCAAAATTTAACTATGATTTTTCATGCCAAATGATTGTGAAGGTAAATCCAACACCCATTTCAACTAAATGATATTCGAATATATATATATATATATATATATATATATATATATATATATAATTTTTTGAGTGGGTACTACCTTCTTTGTAACCCAGTATAATTAATGTTTATATTAAATTTTATGAGATATGTTCATAATATATATGATCTATGTGGATCAATTATGCATGTATAAGATATGATTACGATCGGTGCACCCATATAGAGATCCAATGCCTTATGTAATGTTTTAATATCAGGAAATGACATGTATGGTTTATGAAGGATAATAATAAGACCATTATGTTATATATATGCTTTTTAAACATGACTTATGATTTTTATCCCATGTTTTATATTGTTTCCACACACTGATGTTGCCTTTATTATATAATGTTATACAATGTCTCATTATTAAGGATTATGATTATAATCAATTATGTTACATTATATGTCATATTCAATCACAAAAACTGATTTAACCTATGCCATCATTTTTTAATCCCCTTAATGGTCTCAATAGGTCAACTCTTTCTTATGTATGTCCACAGGTTTTCCTATGTTGTTTTATAAGAGATGTGTAAATTTAAGAACATGTTAAAGAAGTTTTCAAAAATATAATTGTATCAATGTTTATAATGATATTGTATGTAAATAATCTCCAAAATACACCGGAAATATGGATCGTATGGGTTGGATTATGTATGTAATCATGTATTAAAAATGAATTTATTTTTATTAATAATATGGGTGTATATATGAAAATTATGACGTTAAATATATCACAGAAACCACTTAAAACAGGAAAACCAATGGGTATGTGGAACAATCCAAAAGGTGAATTTAAAAAAATTAATAGATGACTGTGAATAAGAGTTATATGAATGGGAGGGAAAAATAGATGACACATTTTTGATATCACATACTATTTAGAAATCTCCAATTGGCACAACAACTACATAATATATTTATAGTAAACCACATCACATAATAGTCAAATTACAACATAATTCAATACGCATGATAAAAAAGAAAAAATTGGTTGTTTGTAGGGTTGTGAAGTACATTTTTTTACAACCTGACATATTAGAGGATATATGGTCGTACGCCTATGAAAATGGAAGAAAATATTAAAAAAAAAAACAAAAAACGACCTGAAAAATGTATCACGGGTGGAATATTCACCTTGGGTTAAATGGTTTCATTTTTAAATTTAAAATTAAATCTATACCCTAGAAAATTTAAATAATTATGGTCATGTCCATTTTATATAACTATGTTATTCCCTTATGAAATGGTGAAAATATAAAATGGTGAGGAATGCCCCTTTAACATTTATAGAAAATGGGGGAAAATCTTCAACAGCCCATTTTAGGGGGGATGTTTCTTTTTATTAAAAATCTTTTGAAAGATGATGAATTTTTAGATTTGGACGTTAAATGAAGTATTTATTTGGAGAAAACAATATTGTTTCATTAACATTGAATAGTTTTTATGATATTAGGATAGTTATGTTCGTTTCCTAGGGATGAGGGATGAGGACCTATGACCAAGCCTTTCTAGTTGGGATAATTCATGATGTTTATTGATGATTAAGATCAGGTGTTTGAAATGATGGGAAAATAAATTCATGAATATTCAGATTGCGAATTATGAATTCATGATGTGAAATTATCATGTAGCCTTTTTAACTTGTGAATGTAGGGTTCAAGGTGATGGTTCACTACAACCCCTCCAACCACACCCCTCTCCTCCCTCATCCATGAATCATCCACCATCAACCATCTCAAAACATGTCCACATGCCCAAAAATATATCACCATAATTTGACCAATTATTATATTCCATGATTTTCGGAATAACGGAGATGTCCAACCTCCTTCCAAACCTACAACCAAGTACAAAGAATACACCATGAACAAGTTCCCAATTCAAGATCTGTCTCCCCCAACCATAGATTCTTTCTACGAGTCCTTCATATCGAGTCCCTCTTCGTAATGACATTACCGGCTTTTTTAATCTACTTTAGACCATTCTAGGGGTGATAAACAGTCGATATAGATCCATCCATGCCTTCAGTTTTGTGATCCCCAACATCAAGACACTTTTATTGTTTAATGGAAGTAGAAAAATTGAAGAAAAAGTGGAGGATTACCCACTAAATATGTAAATGAAAACCCTTTGAACCGCTATAAATAATTCAAGAATAAAGGGGAAGTGAGAATTAGGGAATTCATACCCCCGGTTATCCATATATCCCTATAAAGAGACTTTTAACAAGTTCAAAATAAAAATGTTGTTAAAAGATGAAACAATCCTCACATAAATTGGCGGTGGGCCGTGGAAAATAGAAATCTCATTTCCTATTTAAAATTTTTATGGTGAAATTTGGGTATGAATTGGAACCAGTAACCTCTTAGTGGGGTGACATTCAAAAATTCAAAGGCCATAAAAACATTGGAGTACTTGATCAGTGTTACAATTCCTAATACTATAGCCCAAAACCTTGTTCTCTTTAACCTAATTAATTGAATTATCACCTCAACATTTTCCACCTAAAATTAATTCTAAAAAAATACCATTTTAAATAAATTAACCATGTATTTGACATTAATTACAAAATGAAAATTTTAAAAAACAATACTACCCCAGTTACACTTTTATTTTCACATGGTGTTTTTGTAACTCCACAGACACACAGTGTCATACATTGTAAAAAATATACAGCTATATAAATTCTCATCATCAAAAATCCTATTTATAAATATCTTGTGATTCATGTTGGACACCAAGACCCTATGCATGATTATAATCCAGACATCAGTCTGGTTATAATAACAAAATTATACATGAACTCAAGAACTATAATTTTCATTGAATCCTCCTGATTCGGACAAATATCTAATGAATAAATTGCTTACATGATAGGATAAAATAAATTTCCATGTCATTATACCTAATCACATGTGTAACATATATTTCAATTCCATACTAAAATGATTTCCTTCTAAAAACTAATAGTTAACTTTCCATGGTTCTAAATACATAATGGGCACTTAATCCTAGGGAAAGGGAAGGATATTACCATCTACCAATGTTATACAAAAAAATTTTAATTCATTTATTTAGAGAAGAGGATTTATCACCTATCAATGCACTGAAGGAATTCTATATAATTAACACACGGTTTCTATGTAATTTATGTTAGGCACTGATGATCGCACAAACCTCATTGAAACATCATGTTACCTTCTTTCGAGTATTCAATGACCCTTTTTTTCCTTTTAGGAAGGTACCTTTTTTAGAATGTTTAAATTATAATTTTTTTGAATTTTGGATCCCCTTTTTTCTTTTTAATAGATAACTCATGATTTGGGAAAACTATGTAGTTTTCCCCTACAGAACATGATCCTTATTGGAAGCCATTGGATGGGTCAGACAGTTTGTCCAAACCATAAGGCCACCCCCAAATATAAACACTATGAATATTGGGATACTCATGGTTAGAGATTTTTTAATTTAACCATGAAAAAACCCATTCACCCCATTTAGATAAATAATATAAGTTCATGGTTTGGGAACACAGTTTGTCTAACCATGAATCAGTCTATTAGAAACTGTGCACATGATTTGTAATTCCACAAAATTTAATATTAAAATTACCGAACCCCCATTTTATGTTTCATAATTCTCCCATTAGACCCTAATGTGATTTTATTCATCCCTGGAGGCTCCTAAGAGGTGATTTTATCTTCTCAAACATATTCATTTAGAAAATCGGAGTGTTTGTGTAGGATGTAATTCTTTTCTGGTTAGTATAACACATATCATTTTATTTCTTCTAATCTAAATTTATATACTACTTATAGTTTTATAAATCATCATGTAATATATTAATCTAAACTTCATTATATTTGATATTCATTTTTGGTTTTTTCTATAGATATCCATCACATACTTCTTCATTAGCATTCCTCATTAACGATATTGTGCATTGAAATTACTTGGATTAAATATACGTGGTTCCATTTGAATAATTCAATGATATTGAAACATTAATTTGGTTCATTTTTCTGAAATATATTTCAGCTTATTATAAAACCTCTCTTTGTGTTTATGTTATTATGATATTCTAAATGGAAATAAATTAGTGAAAACCCCCCAATATCATTGGAATAATAATTATGGGATGATTTTTGATAATAATAGAGTTCATGAATGATTTTGTATTTTTCATGACATAAAGGATTTAATAGAAATTATGAAAACCCATAATTGGTTTTAGATTTAAAAGACATGAAATTATTAATAACCAATGTTTTTTCGAAATTGAATTATTATATTGATACTTCAAAATGGGAAATTTAATTGTAAATGACTATTTATTTGAAATGATGTGATTTTAATATTATTCATTAATTAATTAAAGACTTGGGATCCATGGTATTTTGTAGGTTATTTGGGAAATTCACTCTAGGATCATCATCCCCTATCAATGGATTCACAATAAAAAAAGTAAATAAAATCAAATTCTGCATGATTATCCCCAATAGGCTGTTGATGAGTCCTATTCATACTATGCCTATGGGATGTGTACACACATGCTAATTGATGATCACTGATTTGAGAAGTGTGTGGATCCTATATCGAGAATGTAACTTACTTCAAGGAATATGACATTGGTTCTTGTTTTGTATATTTTGATTATATATTCATTTATTTATAGAATTTTTTTACACTTGAAAAAATATTTATATATATCCTTTCGTATAAATTGTTTATTTAATCCATGTTTGAAATGATTTAAATCTATTGAAAATATATTTTTTTTTTAAAATATATAAAATGATACATTATTAAATTATTTATTTTATTTAAATTGAATGAATGATTGTTTTTCTACTATAGAATCTATTATCGAACACTTAGTGAGATGCTATTGGGATTTATAGATAATTCCATACCTTTTCATTTAAGAAATTTTATATTTTTTTATTTAATGTTAAAGAAAAGGGAAAATAACCACTTGGACATGGGGTATTTTTTTATATCTTTTAGAACATAGATTAATGATCGCAACCGGTGGATCTAATGTCCACTTCTAATACAATGTTGTGAGGAATTTGTCTAGTTGAAGATATGGTTTACATTGGGGATTTTATATATCCATATGGATATTGTTTTACTTATTTTACTTATGGTACATTAACCTTAAGGATTATTTATATAATTACTTTTATTATATTGACCCATTCTCTTCATACATGGATATTATATCCTCTTAAATGTATAATCAATACGTTACACAAAAATTATACTAGGGACCATAATAATTTTTTCACATTGGAAACATTTAACACAATCATCTTAATTTGGTGAAAGATATCCAAAATCTCCCAAAATTATCATCCCTTTTAGTACACTTTACAAAAAAACACAAATTAAACCTCTCTTCATTACCTAGAGAAATAAATCATAATAAAGGTTTAGATCAAAGGCTTAGTAAGGGTAAATTTGGAGATACATAAGAATAACATGAATATAAGGGTATGAGAACATGAGTAGAAAATATGAAAACCATATCCTACATATCAAATGACATAATCGGGATTCATGGTATAAATATTAGCAGTTCATAAGATATGAATTATAAGGATATAAAATAACATGATCCCTGAGAGCATAACATTTGTATAAGACATATTTTCTTTAATACACATCAATTTATAGCATTGTGAACGTGTATAAATAGAAGCATGTTTACTAGTTTAGTTAAGGAAATGAAATCAGGACCTCATATAAACTTATGTACATGAAACTAGGTACACTCGTAACATTATAGACACGAAAAATCCATCCATGCATAAAATTATTGGAGTGAAATAAATTTCCAAGCATAACATTGTGGACATGTAATAATGTTCAAATGAAACATTGTGAACATTTAATGAGGCTACCACATAACCTTTGGAGTATGTAATATGGATGACATATAACATATTTACTCATGGATTATCCATATTTACCCAATGCATTGAAGGGAGATATATGTTCTACATGTCTCATAATTAAAACTATTTATAAATTTTTCATATTATTATAAAACATTCATCATGTCATAACCCATGAAATGAACTTATAATAATAATAATTTTATCATTTCATAACCTCATGAAGAGAGATGTGTTTTAAAAACATTTCATCATTTCATTATAACATAGCTCATGAAAAAAAATGCGGGTTTCCTATGAGATTTATCTTAGTACAACCCATGGAATAGAAAAGGGTTTTATAAACATCATTACATCATAAAAATAAACAATTATGAGACTGAATAGAAATTTAATTATTGGATCATATCCCTCATAAGGCATAGATAACTTCAAAATATTTCATCTTAGATGGAAAATGATTTTTTTCAATCTTTTAAAACATTTCACGAAGAAAATAGATTTTCATCTTTGAAAAAAATTATAAAACATAAAACATTTTCATAATATATTTATAAGAAAAATAAATTCAAAATTCAAAATGGATTATTCAAAGAAAATAATGTTCTTGACAATGGGATGTTTTGTTCATTTAGTACATGTTCGAACAAATATTCCTTTCACATTTTCAATAAAATCCAAACGATCATTATTTGTAAATCGAACCGTATATTCCTTTAAAAAAGTTAAAATTTAATCATGGGCAAAAACGTGTTTTAAATATCATAGGATAATATTAAGACATTTTTTTAATACATTTTTAGAAAACATTTTTTTGGAAGTAATTCAATTTCAACCAAACAGAGAAATAATGTTATATTTTTTAAAACATTTTATCAAATATTTTAAATATCAAAGAGTGGAATAAAATAGATAAATTACATCCAAATATCATGAATAATCATAGTGTAATATAATTTATGAGTTTCTTTTGATATGGATAATAATATTTTATCATGGGAAAATAATCATAAATAATATTTATAAACGATGAGACTGTAATAAAAAAATTACCAATTTGGAAAAATTAAATCAAAATAACCATGAAAGAATAAAGTAAAATGGAACATAAAATATCATTATGATAAATATATTCAGGATATTACATGTAAAATGGGATGTTTATAGAACTCTTGAAAGAGTTTAGGTGCATAATATAATATGCATCTCAAAGAAATAAAATTAAGACAAAAAACCCTCAATACTTAGTAAAATTTTGAATCGTAACACCTAGAATAGTATAGATAAAATAAAACCTTATATATCATTAGTATAATTATATAAATGGTATAAAATTTCAACGGTATACTATATAAACCACAAAAAAGAAACTATTTCTGAATTTTATAATGTCTCTGAGAAATAAAAGAGAGACTAGAAATCTCTTGCTGTAAGAGTTGACTACCATTGAACACTTCTAAATATACTGTATAATAAATATAAATTTATTATAAATATATTAAAGTAATATAAATATATACATAATTCCATATATGTTTTACATATTTCATTTTATTATCTATTTTATATCAATTCTATGTTAAAGTCATGTTTTGGGAAAAAACTGATTTGTTTTTTATATATGATTTAATTTTTTTATCAGTAATATTACAATAAATATGATTCCATTATAGAGATAACAATAATAATAATTACATATTTATCATATTTATTCATAAATTTAACTTTTAATACCCATCATGAACTATTTTTATTAAAAATGAAGTATTTTACCGCCATCAAAACAGTAGGCCATATATACACATGATAAACATTTCCATTTTTTAACGATCATTATGAAAAGGAGTTAGGTAATATATTATATTAAAATAATTCTTATAATATTATAAATACCATATTATTTATTTAAATATTTTTATACATATCATCCATGTGGTGTAGTGATGAAAAGGGAGTCATGTCACTTTGTGAAGGAAATTGTCCACACGTACACGAACGACATTATATTAACTCAATGGATAAAAATGTAAGAAATAAAATGATATATTATCAATTAATAATTATAAATATTTCATAAATATAATAATTATATCATTTATATCAAATATATTTATCCTTATTATCTTCCCTGTACAAAATTAGTGAAAACAAATCACATCTCTTCGCGACACAGTAATTTGACGTACACATAAAGAACATTATCATATCCCCTTACAAAGTGGAAAGTAAAAAAAGATATATATGAAATAATTAATTAATAGGTATAATAATTTTATATATATCATATATATTATTTATAAATATCATAAAACCCAACTGTGAGAAATAGTAATAGAGAAAATAATGATATTAGTTCACAAGGAGGTAGTCTATAATGCACATAAAAAAATGATTTCATAACCCATTCAATAAAAGTGAATATTGTTTTTTGGGAATTAAATTATCTTAAAACATATAATTAAATGGATTATATTTATTTTATTATTCCATATTTTTATAATAATATATAATGTAGGTTAATGAAGAAATAAAATAATAACACTCATTTAGGAACGTTACATCTTTTTTGGGTATCCTCTTTAGTTTTGAACCAATATACTTATTAGAATTGGTTTATGTCCAAAATAAGTATTATATTATGATACTATGGAATTTGGGAAGTTATTTGGGAATGTATTGGCTGAATGAAAAGGGTTATCTTGTGTGAAGAGAATTGGAAAATGGTTGTCCTTTTATAAGTGAGTTGAGTGGAACACATGTAATGTTTTGAAAGAATGTGTCCCACCCATACTATTTTTCACGTCACAGGGCACCGATAAATGAAAATTTTATATCCATGAAGTTATATGGACTGAATATGGTTTTAAAATTCTTGTTGTATATTTTTTGGGTTGTTTTTAACAATTAATATTTTAGTGTAACACTATAGGTAAACCCATTTTTACCCTAACTATAGTGATTATTTTTTAATGTTTTCACTATTTTAGTTGCTAAAAAATTAGTTTTAATTTATATTATAATATAAATAAATATGATTACATATATTTAATCCATTTTTCCATAATTATATTCCCAAAATTGTCATAAATTAATTTAAAATAAACCAAACAAACATAACGAGAAAGCGGGGTTTTTAAGAGAAAATACTGAAACATTTACAATGTTTTCCAATCAAAAATCAATATTAAATTGATTCAAATAAACTAAATATTATTAGTGGATGTATAATTGAAATAATTTTACTCTTAAACCAATTTTAAAATATAAATAAATTAATCTAAACGACTGTTTCCAATTAAAATTCAGTATTACTAATTATTTATCAAAAAAATTAAAAGACTATAAAAAATTCAAAACAATTACCCTTATATAATATTGTATTTAATATTTAAATAAATTAATTTTGTTTTTAAAAATAAATTTTAGGAAATTTGAAAAAATTAATTTTAAAATAAGCGTGCCAAAGGTGACAAACCTGTTATATAGAAAATATAGTTTGAAGCGTCAAATTAGTTTTTATCTTATCTCTATGTCTACAAAACATATAAGATGAATGTTAGAAAATTTATTGGATATATAAAATATGAATTTTGTTAAAATAAATCACTAATAGTGATTCATTTTATTGAGGTAAAATGAATTTATGTTCATAAAAATGGTTTTTTCAGAAAAGGATTTACTTTATTTTTTTATTTTTTTATTTTCATTTATGATTAATTAGTCATGAAATAATTCTATTTATGTACATGTGTAATCCATAAAAATTATTAATATCGTTTTTAATATTTATAAATGCCATTCCAATAGTGATATGATAACCTTCATGTTAAATAATAATATTTTAATTGCTTTTCATGTTTTACGTGAACTTTATGTTGCATTAAATGAATGTTATAATCATTATTGTGGGTAAAAAAAGACAAAAAACAGTGTTTCATGTAACATAACCTAAAATTTGTGTTTCATGTAATGAAATCCAAAATTTTTCTTTCATGTAAATAAAACTAAACCCAATGATGTATGTTACAAAAAATTTCAATAATATTAAGTGTATTTGAAAAAACATATATTGGTGTTACATTCTGCCCCCAAAAAATGAATTTCACCATTGAAATCCAATATGGCCATTAAAGGATTACCATTTGAAAATCCATACATAGAAACCCATAATGAATAAATTGTTAATAAAAAACATTCCAACAAAAAGAAATGGATTTTTAGAAGTAATATAGAATAACACACACTAGGATTTTATATAGGATAACATAGGTGGGATGCGAATATTTAGACATGGAATAAAAGCATGAAAAAATATATTTTCTAATAGATACCATTGATCATAATAAATTGGGTGATCCAGAAAAGGATAAATTATATAAAACCATATATCAATAGTTATTTATGGGTCTATTATATCCATTAGAAATGAAGGTACAAAGTGAATTTTTTTATTTCAAGATCATTTTGCTAATATTGAGGAATATATTTTCTGCCTAGAGTGAGAAAATAAGAAAGTGTTATTATTGGACATATTTTTTTCATTTTCATAATTTTAACATTTGGTGGTGTCGTCATTTATTTTAACTTCTTCTCTCACTCTAAGAGACATATTTTTCATCTAATAAGCACAAAATATGATCAATAATAAAAATATATATCATTCCATCTATCTCAAGATATAAAAAAGGTTAGAGATCGTTATCTAATATGGATAAATATTCATATTTTGAAGTAAACCCGTAGCCTATAAATCCTCATACAACATTTTAATTTAACAATTACATAAATGATTTTCCTTATAACACTTTCAAAAATCATTATTTATGAATAATGTTAGTAAATTTATCAAAAAAATGTTAATATTAATAGACTATATGTCAAAATGTAGCTCTTGATTTCAAAAATAGAGCATCTGAATACCATCATCATGTGGTCCCTTGAAACATGATAATAACCCGTATTACTATAAAACATTATTGAAAACATACATTATTACTCATTTGTTACATAAAACATAGATTATTGTATATATTCCTTAAATCCAAAACTGTTGTAAATTCTATAAATTAAAAATTAAAACACCATGTTAATATATCCGTTATTAGTTTCAAGGTCATAAATGTTATCCAATTTACTTTTTATATATCAATCATTTATTTATCCGAACTAAACACCATTTTCTCGACCTAAAGATCATATTAAGGGTTATACTCCCTTAATCACATGTTTTACATGAAAAATTAATTTTCCTTTAAAATATGTTTCTAGGTCATTAGTTATATTCAATATATTCTTACATAACCACAACAAAGAACATATATTGAAAAATTCTTATATGTTAATTGATATATATAACATAATCACTGAATTGTAATATGTTAATTCATAAATAATTCCAACCCATCATTAGGTTATTATTTGTTCCTCATTATCATATTCTTTAATAACTAATTCCATTCATATGTCATTCATATTTTCTACATCATTAACAAAAAACCATTACTTATACAACCTTGTTGATTCTATTCATGATCATTCCCATTAGGAAATAGATTTTTATAATTCCAAATATTTTCATATTTAAGACATTTAATAGTTTATGATATCTTAGAGATACCATTATTATCATCCAATTTTTTACCATAAAAATTTATTTTCCCCTATAATTACTTTCTTTGTGTCCTTCTTTTCCACACAAAAAATAAATTATCATACCTCTAAGACATTACCTCGAGTTCCTCTTCCCACATTCTCAATATATATGAAAGTGAATATTCTTTCTTCTATGACTTCATTTCTGGAAATTTTATCGAACAATATCTTTATATTATTTAGTGAGTCTGAGAGTTGGTTTAGGTGCACATTGTTAATCATGTTCTGTGATAACTGATTAGGAATAATCACATCATCCTTCACTCTAGTAAAAATTCAATTTGGATGCTCATCAAAAAAATTTATGTCATATTCAATGTTAACCAAGTTGCTTCTAGATCCAACCATTGACTAAAACCAAATGGAGAGTATTATTAACACAAATCATATGAGAAAACCAAAAATCATGAAAAGTAAATTGTAGGATATATAAATGATGACATATTATCTTAAATCTATTAAAACATATTTTTATCTTAGTTTATCCATTATTAGAATCTTTTTTAATCCTTCATGATTGTTAGTAAAGAGTTTGTGGATTTCAAAAGCATATACCTCGAGAGTGTTAGACCAAGTATGCATAAATTCCTATTGTCTTGCACTTTGTGATGATCATGTCCGGATCAACGCTCCCTTTTTTGAGATATTACCCATGGGAACTAATTTTCCCGATCCATGTATACTTATAGAATCTAGAACAGGGCGTGTTTTTTTGGAAACTACTTCTTCAATCCTTACCAAAATTCTTAAATATCTTCCTATACTTTGACTTCTATGTTGACTTATTCTAAGAGACATCCCTATAAATAAACTTATAAATATAACTAGTGATATCTCTAAATATTTCACATCCTAGATTTAAATGGTTAATTAAAAGATTCTTTTGATACCAACTATATACATCATTGTTTTTCAGACATGGATATTATATCATTTTAGATGAATATTCAATACATTATTGAAAAAAATTTTGAGGACTGTAATAATTTAGTTCCTTTTGATACAAGGAAAACAATATTCTTAATTTTGTAATGCATCATCAATGTCTCCAAAGAATATTGTCCCATATAGTAATCATTAAAAACATACCCAACATAAAAATTTATTTATAACCTGGGGAAATGAAATTTATGAAAGGATGAGTATAGATTCTCAGTTTTGGTAAACAATAGAAATATCTAAGCATAACATGAACATAATGGTATAATAACATACCGTGCCCTACGTATTAAATGTTATAATCATGATTCTTGACATAAATATTAAAAGTAAATAAGATATTAATTGCAAGGAAATAAAATAACATGATCCATTATAACATAAAAGTGGATTAGAATATAGATTTTTGGCATACACATAAGATTATAATATTATAAACATGTATAAATAGAAAAATTTTCACTCATTAAACGAAATACATGAAATTCAGAACACGTATAAACTCATGGATAATCAATATTATTTGGACAGAACATTATGGACTTGAATGAAAGGTTCGCACATAAAATTTCTAACATGACATATATTTCTATTAATAACATTATGATCATATAATCTGGTACATACATAAAATTATGAACATATAATCGGGTTCATGAATAAAATTGTGAATAGTAAATCAAGTTCATGAATAAAATATTTACTAATGATTTATTCATCATTACCTAATGAACTGGAGGGAGATATATGTCCATCCCATATTAGAATAAAAACCATATTTATGTGTTTCATATGATAATAAAGAATTAATTATATCATAACCCATGAAATGAAACGGGTTTAATAATCATTTCATTATATCATAACCTAAATAAAATAGATAGTTTTTATAATCATTTGATCATTTAATCATATCATAATACGCAAAAAAATAAGAGGGTATCATATTATTTTTATAACGGAATAACCTGTGGAAGAGAAATATTCTTTATTAACATCATGAATTCTTTAAAATATACCACTTGGGAAAATAATGTTTATGTTATTCCTACATAATATCCCCAGTATAGAACAAGTAACATAAACTTATTTCATCTTAGATAGAAAATTATTTTGATCAATTATTTAAAATATTTATTGACGAGATAAAAATTTCTTCTTTTACTTTTTTTAACAAAAAACTGTAAAAAAATATTTTGCATTAAAAAATTTTAATAATTATGAAGGAAGATTAAATGAAAATAATTTTCATGACAATGGGAATTTTATTTTATGCTATACATGTTAAAATAAATATTGTTTATACATTTTTGGTAAAATCTATATAGGCATTTATTGGATAGAGTATAAAGGTTCATTTACCATAAATTTATTAAAATGTAAAACACGAGTAAACATTTCAATAAAAATAATATAAGAATAATTAATTATTTTTTAGAAATTTTTCAGAAAATATGGTTTTTAAATAAAACAAATTTTTGACTGGAGATATAAATAATGTATGATTACTTTATAAATATTTCTCAATTATTTTAAGTACCAATGAGTTGGAATCATGGTACCGGTACTTGAAAATATAATTAATAAACAAATATAGGTAAATCAATGTGTTTCTTTAGATATGAGTAATAATATTTTACCATCAGAAACATAATCATAAATAATTGAGATACATGATCATATTGTAACATAAAATCATTACCACATTGGTAACGTTGAATCATAATCCTAATAAAGTTAAAAATAAAATGGATGTTTAAATATAATAATGATTAATAAATTTATGATATTATGTGTCAAATTGTTAATATATACACCATTTTAATTATTTTATGTGCACAATATAATGCACTTCTCAAAGAATTCAAATTCAAGACAAAATCCATTACTACTTTTAAATATTTTGAATAAAAATCCTTAATACAGAATAAAATCACATGAAACATTTTGTATCATAAAAAAAATGGGATTCAGGATATAATATATAAATTTTGCACAGTATACACTACAAAAAATAAATGAGTGGGGAATTTTCATAAGTCTCCATGAAATAAAATAGAGACTCAAAATACCTTATTGTGAGTCTCAACATTCATCACATTCACGTGAACCTAGAGTATAATAATAATATTATTATTATTAATATATTAAATAACCATAATTATATATATCATACAATATATGGTTTACCTATGTCCTTTTATTACATATTTATTAATAATTCCACGTTAATGTCACATTTCAAGTAGTAACTACTATTTTTTCATATGTGTTTTTATTTTTTATATTCTTTCATATTATGATGATCATGGTTCCATAAAATAAGTAATTATAATAATAAAATAATTATAATATTTATAAAATAATTATTCTTTTAATACCAATAATTAAAGATGGTTTTTTGAAATGATGTATGTTACAATCATGGAGACAGTACTCTGTTCATAAACAAGAGAACCGTTTAAATTTTTCAATGATCATTATGTAAATGAGGTATGTAATATATTAACATTTTATAATGATAATAATATTAAATATAATATATTAACTATTTAAATGAACTTATACATATCATCATTGTTGTTTTTTGTGAAACAATGTCACATCACGTCGTGATGGTTTTAGTCCACATGTACAAAAACAACATTAGTGAGTGAAAATGTAACAAACAAATTATATATTTATTTTTTAATAATGATAAATATATAAGTATTAGCTTAATTATATCATTTATATAAAATATATTTATCCTTATTATCTTCCATGTTAATCGTTAGTTAAAACGAATCACATGGATTCATGAGGGGGTAATATGTCACACACACGAAGAACAATATTGTATATCCTATAGAATGGAAATTTATAATGAATATATATTATAATGAACCCATAAGAATAATAATCTTATAAATATAATATATATAATGTATATTCATCATAATATCTATCCGTTATTGGTGGTAATGGAAAAAATGAATGACATCAGTTCGCGAGGCGGTAGTCCGACGTACACATGAGTAATAAATTTTTAACCCATTTAATAGAAGTGGATATTATTTTAGTGAATTAAATTAACTCAATAAATCATAGTATATTTATTATACTTATATTTTAATATCATCATGTTATAATAATAATTAAATGATTTGGAAGAAGAAATAAAACAATATCACCCATTGATGAACGTTGCCGGTTCTTCAGGTATCCTCCTTAGGTTTGAACCAAAACCCATCGTAGGATGGATTTATATCCAAAATAAGGATTATAGTATGAGTTGATATATTTTTGGAAGTAATTTTAGTATTATTTATCTAAAACCAAATGGTTTAATGGCATGAAGTGGAGAAGAGAATTGTTGTCCTTTTATATGTTAGATAAGTGACACACTGGTAAATTTTTAATGAAAGAATTACCCCTCCTTTTTTCTGATTAGAAGTCCCCCATAATAAACCATTATTTCTAATAGAATCTATAAGGATGAAATAATTAACGAAAATAACGCATGTAAATTTTTTTTTAACCATTATATATTTTTAACCCCAATTAAACCCATTTATACAATAACCACGATAATTACTTTTTACCATTTTCACTATTAATTTTGGTAAAAAATTTAGTTGAAATAATTATATAATATAAATTATTGTGATTATATAATTGAAAACACTTTTGTAAAATTCCATTCACATAATTACCAAAATTTAATTTAAAATCAATCATATAGGTGCGTTGAGAAAATGATCTTTAATGTAAAATTATTCAAAAGATTACAAAGTTTTTATATGAAAATTCAAAATGAAATTGAATAAAATAGAATAAATTTTATTATTGGATGCCTTTTTGAACTAATTTTACTAAAAGAAATTTCAAATATAATTTAACTTTATTAATAAATTTAAAAAGTCATTTTTCAATTAAAATTTGGCATTTTTCACTATTCATCAAAAAATGAAAATATTTTGAAATATGGAAAAATTACACTATACAAAAATGTTGATATTCCAAATTCAAAATAGAGTTTATTTTATCATATAATTTTTTAAAAAAAAGGTTAAAAATAATTTCAAAATAAGTACGGCAATGGAAAAAACTACTTTTTAGAAAATATTATCTTATTCATAAACTAATATTTATTTTTATGTTTTCTATAGAAAAAATGATTATTATTAATAATTTAATGAATATACTATAGATATATTTCATTAAAATTATTCCCCAAAATTTATATTTTTTATTATTTTGGTAAAACACATTTATGTCTACAAAAATACTTTTTTTTTGAAAAGAAATTCCATTATTTTCAAAAGTATTTTTTATTCACATTTATAATTAATTATTATCCAAATGACTCACAAAAAATACATGTGTAAGACATATATTTTCAAAATTTAGTTATTCTTATTCATACCCTCCATTACAATGGCTAAGTGATTATTATTATATTAAATAAAAATATTTTAATAGAATGTCACATTTCATTTAAACTCAGTGTTGTGTGTCATGCAAGATAAAATCGGTGTTTTGTGTAATAAAATAGAAAAGTAAAGTTGAAATTAATGAAATATAAACATACTATTTCATTAAACAAAATCTAAATTTAGTTTTATGTACAATTAAATATAAACTCATTGTTGTGTGTAGAATAAAATATCAAAAAAATTAAATTTATTTTAAAAAGATATTTAACAAAATCAAGGGTTTTAAATTCTACCACCCTTGTAATGAATTTCACCCTCAAAATTTGTCTCAGTCATCAAAGGTCAAAAACATGAAAATTTCTTTTTAGAAACCAACATAGTAAAAATGGTTAGTAAAATATACTCTTTAAAAAGAGAAACATATGTTATAATTTCAACTGAAATAACACCTACTATATTTCAAAATATGAGAACTTTTGTTTGAAGTGAACATTTTGACATCGAAGAAAAGCATAAATTATTCCAAAGAGTGATTAAGATCATTGATCACAACAAATTACCTGGTCTAGAGAAGGTTAACTATGACAAAATAATAATTCTACGATGATTTAATGGACAATTTGAATCATCAAAAATGAAGGCACTAGGGTAATTTTTTTTAACAATAATTTCGTAATTTTGTGGATTTTATATTCCATATAGACTAGGAATAGCTGAAAATTTACATGATATAATTTTATTTCCTAGGAACTATTTCATCCTTTGGTTGTGCCTTGAACAATTTCAACTTCATCCATTACCCCGAGATGTGAATTTTTCATGTCTCAAGTACTAAATAATATACATAATAGAATGATTTGTCATTCATTTGGTCTCTATTTGAAAATATATGATACCACTGGTTATCCAATATGGATAAATCCTTATATTTTGAATCAATACATTAATCATTAAGACCTCATCTTGATTAAAAATTAAACCATTCTATAAATGATAATCCTTATAATCCTTCTAACATTAAAAATATATAAATAATATTACTAAATTTAGAAAACTCAACTTAATCTTAATATCCCATATATAATAAAATAGATCTTTATTATTACATACCATACATGTGAATAAATTCATAGTGTATTCTCTCAAAACATGTTGATGTCCTTAATTATCATAAAAAATTGTCGAAAAAATAAATTCTTCCACATCCATTACATAGTACATTGATTATAGGACGTATTACTTAAATCCTAAAATGTTTAAAAACTATAAATTATAACATGAAACACTTTTAAAAAAAATCCTTTATCATTAATTATGTCATAAATACTATCAACCTTACTTTATCTATATAAATTATATTACAAATGGGCCATGCTGACAGCACAGACACCCTACAGTAACATGGACATCAGGTCCTGGCCCACCATATACCACATGACTCCCCACAGTCATGTGGTACTCATCCTGTGGCCCACCCAGGTGCCCGAATGGTTCATCTGACTAATGAATGTCCACATAGACCAACACATGTTTTTCTATTTTGATTTATCCTCACTCAAAAACACCCTGATAAACTTCACAAAAGGACACCCATCAGGATCAGTACATCATGCCAATCATTATAAACTATGTAGTTCTAATTAGGTAGGCTCACAAAAATAAAATGTTCACCAAGATGACATGAGTCATATCATTTATTTATTTTACCAGTTAACATTCTTGGGTGTTACAAATCATCAACTTATACTATCTAAACACCATTTTCTCAACCTCAGGAACAATTTAAGGGGTATCATATTTGAATCATCCTTTTTCCATAAACTATTACCTTTACATTAAATAACATTTCTACATAATTAGTAATATTCAACATATTCTTGTATCTCGCAAACCAAAAACATATAATGAACGATCCTTACATGTTTCATGATTCAAATAAAAATACTTAAATTATAAATTATTAATACTTTGATAATTCCACCTCGTCCTTATGCCATTAACTAGGATCCACAATATTATTAATTAATACACCTTCCTTTAATATTTCATTCATATTCCATTCCTCATAAAAAACCATTACTCATATAACCATGAATATTCTCTTCATATGATTTCCCTTTAGGACATTTATTTGAATAATTACCATATGTTCCTCATTTAAATAAATTAAATAGTCAATGATACCGTCGGGAGATGATTAATTTCATTCATTTCATTAACATCATAATTGTCAACATGAATATTTTTATTGAATGTAAAATAATGTAAAAGAAACCTTTGACCAGTAACTACAGGATAAAAGAACATGAGCTTAAGGAGGCCTTATATATGGAGACTGAGGGAATCTCCTATAGTCATGCTAACCCCCTCACGATTCATGCTATTCAAACATTGTAGACATAATGTTTTGAAACCAAGTTTTTCAAGCAAGGCCATGCCATCCGCAACTTTATTTCACAACCACTAAAATTAATTAATTTATTTCATTAGTTTTCAAACTCAAAACATATTCACATCCCTCTAAGACATTCCCTTGAATACGTCTTCCCAAATTTTCAAAATATTGGATACCATAAATTATTTCTTCCATGGTATTTATTAATTAATCTCTCAAAAAACTATATCCTTTTATTATTTAGTGAGTCTGAGATTTTGTTAAGGTGAACATTGTTAATTATGTTCTGTGATAACTACCTAGGAATAACTACAATATACATCACTATTGTAATTATCCAATTTGGATTCTCATCAGAAACATATATGTGATTTTCAATATAAACCCAACTCATTTTGGTTATCATTGTTGACTAAAAACAAAAAGCATAGTGTGAGACACAATGATCATATTAGAAAACTACATAATTATGAAAATTCACATCCAATATGTCTAATCTAGGACACCTTTAAAATATAGGAAAGTGTAGGATTAATATAGTTTATCCAGGATCAAAATATATTTAAATTCTATATGATGGTTCATAATGTGTTTTTGTATTTCCAAAGAATACACCCATGAGTTTGAATCCATGTGTGTAGAGAATTTCTATTTTTGTGAATTATGTGATGATGGAGATTGGCGAAATGTTCCCTTATCAGTGATATTTCTCCTATGTACCTCTATTCTAGATCCACATCGACTTGTAGTATTTATACACTGATGTAATTCCTTATACACTACTTTATCTATTTTTTTATCAAAATTCTAGGAATATTTCCTACAAATTGACATATAACTTGACTTATCTATAGATAGATGCCTAGACATATCATTAGAAAAATCCCCTAGGATTTAACTAATGTTTTCTCATCATAGTTTCCAAAGGATAACTAAAAATATCCACTGATAAAAACTATATAATGATAGGAATTTCATACATGGATATTTTATCCATTTTATAAGAATATTCAAAACATTACAGAAACAACATATGAGCCTAAAACAAGTTAGTGAGGACTCTTAATGTTTATCCAAGAGTCACGAGTTCAAATCCAAGTGGAGGCATATTTCTGGCTTGCTGTAGAATTATGGATAGAGTACTATAGAATTCATTGTAATAAGTATTTTATGGTATTTTTGTAGTCAGAACTATTCATCCATTCTAGCCTTGGGTCCTATAGGGCCTTTAGCCCACCCTAGTCCTTATATTCAATAAGGCATATGGTCCACCTCAAGGATTTCGATACTCCACATGGTCTTTGGTCCACATCATGGACTTTGGGCCACATAAAATGAAGATAAAACAAGACATACATACAATTAAGAAGGCTCCAAATGAGGATCATAGGAGGTGTATTCACTATAGTAAGGATAAAAGTAAATGGAAGAATGAGATGGTATGGTTTTCACATAACTACAAGGGATTTGAATTTCGTCAAAGGATAGCTTGCGGACAAACCATGTAAAGCTGGAGAGCTGACATCACAATATATACTGGGGATGCGTGATTTCAATTTATCTATTTGGGATGATTTCCACTAATACCTTTGGGTCATGTAATTTCCATTAAGCCCACAGGCTATGAAAGGGTTCCCCCTGAACCCATAAAAATGGGGATTATCAAAAATAAATAAAAAATGAAGGCCTTTGGGCCATTCCAGAAATACCCTACAAAAATACATGCAAGGACTGTATTATTTTGGTAACTTGTGAAACATAGAATACAATATTGTTCATTTGGTCAAAGATATTTAATTTCTCCTATTTATATCTTCCCCTTCTGTACTCCTAAAAACTTACCCTACATAAATTTTTCTTCAAAATATTGGGAAAGGAAACATAATTAAGGTTATATTTATATGTTCAGTAAGGGTAAAAAAGTGATATGTGTCATCCTAACATGAAAATATGTGTATGAGGACCTGATAATAACATATGAAAAACATATCTGTTATATAAAATGTACAAATCATGAGTCAAGACAGAAATATTAGATGTTTATAAGATATTAATTTTAAGGAATACCAACAACATGAGACATGAGAACATAACATTGAAATAATATATATAATTTAGGAATACAAATTACTTATTAAGATTGTAAACATGCATAAATAGATACTTATACAATAATTTTTGAAGGATGGGGAATTAGGCCCCCACAAAAATTTATGGATATAAAACTACGTCCACACATAACATTATGGACATGAATGATAGCTCCACACATAACATTATAAAAATAAGAGATAGGTGCCTTCATAAAATTGTGAATACTTAATAATGTTGATACATAACATTGTGATAATTTAATAAGGTTCACTCATAAAATTATGTACATGTAATAAGTTTTATGAATAACATATTTACTCAACAGTGATCCCACTTTACTTAAGTCATTTTGATGAAGATATTGCACCCACCGATATCATGATGAAAACCATATTATGTATTCCATATTATTATAAAAAATTCAATGTATCGTATCCCATGAAATGAAATGTTTTTCATAATCATTTTATCATATCATAACCTATTAAAAAGAGACACATTTAATAATACATTCATCATATTACAATATTATAACACTTGAAAAGAGTAGAGTGTTTCAAAATAATTTTATCATTGTATAAACCATAGAAGAGATACCAGTTTCATTAAAACAATTACATCAAAAAAATCATTTAGACAAATAATGTAAATGGTATTCCTGGAGAATATAACGAGTAATTCATAGGTAATATCAACAGATGTAATATTATATAGAAAATGAATTTGATCGATCATTTAAAAAATTCCCTTAAAACAAATCCTTTCCGCATTGAAAACAACTTTTTATAACATAAAAAAGATCAAAAATATTTTTCTTTTAAATTATCATTGAAATATTATAATGGATTTTTCAAATAAAATAATGGTCATTAGGATGGCATGTTTCGTTCATATCGTTTACTTTAAAAGAATGTTTCATTTCACATTTGTTCGTAAAAGACAAATGGTCATTGATTTGAAAATGATAAAGATATTCCATTAAAAATTTATTTTTAAAACAAAAAAATTGGAATAAATTTATTTTAATAATCATAAAAGAATAATAAAACATTTTATAAATTCTTTTTCTAGAAAAAATGGATTTCTGACCCAAGATAGAAATCAATTTAGATTTTATTAGAAAAATATAAATTATTATAAGTTCTAAAGAGTGGGGAAAATAGTAACATTAATTTGAAAAATATTTAATTAACATAGGACAAAAAGATTCATGATTATATTGATATATGTATCATAAATTTTATGATCGGAAACATACTCATACGCAATTCTAATAAATGATAATATTTTATCATAAAATCATCACAAAATTGGTTACATTGAGGCACATTCCGCATAAAATAATGAAATTAAATATAACCTAAATTATCACAAGGATAAATAAATTAATTATATTACATGCCTAAGGGGATGTATACATACCTATTTAATGTGTATAGGTGAACAATATATTGTACGTCTAAAAGAAAGAAAATTGAGACAAAATTCTCTTACCACTTTCGTAATCATTTAGTTCATAATCCAAAATAAAAAATATCATTAAATGAATATTTATATACTATAAAAATAATGGGTTTCGTGATGTAAAATTTAATTTTTTTTGTATTTACAAAACAGAAAAAAATTAGTAGTGAATTTTCTAATGTCTCCCAGAAATAAAAGAGAGCCCACTAATCCCTTACACTATAATTTAAATTCATCTACACTCATTCAATACTCTTATATAATAAATAATTTTTTATTTTAAATCCATTAAAGAACAATAATAAAATATATCATATATTATTTAATTATTTCCATTTATCATGTCTTTATTAAAAAATATGTTATAATGTCGCATTTTGGGAAATAAATGGTTTTTTTCGTGTATATTTTTAACTTTTATTTTTGATCCTATATATTTAATCCGAGTTACATCACATATAGAATAATAATAATAAAATAATTACAAAATTTATACATAAATTATACTTTTATGACCAATCATGTTATATTATTATGATAAATTAAGTACGTTACGATCGTGGAGATGGTAGGTTGTACGTACACATGAGTAACATTTAAATTTTTAAATAATCATTATGGAAATGATGAAAGTAAAATATTATCATTAAATAGTGATAATAATAACATAAATACAATATAATTTCATTAAATATACTTATACCTATCATTATTTTAGTGTGATGATGAAAATAGAGCCACATCGCTTCGTGAAGATGACACTCCACATGTACATGAACGACATTATCATATTTCAGTGAGTTAAAATGTTAGAGATAAAATGTTATATTATCTTTTAATAATGATAAATATTGACTTAATATCATAACTATTTCATTTATATAACATATATTTTTCCATATTATATTCCATGTAAAAAATTAGTGAATACAAATACTATCTCTTCGTGAAGAAGTAGTCCGCTGTACAAAATGAATGATATTTTCATATACCCTACGAAATGTATTTTTAATATGTATATAAAATATAAGGACTCATAGGTTTTTAAATATAATATATATAATTTATATACATCATCATACTCATCCAATAGATTTGGTAATGGAAAAACGAATGACATTCGTTCATGAGGCGGTAGTCTGTCGTACACACGAAAGATGTGTAAGTAACCCATTTGATGGAAGTGGAGACAGTATTAGGTGACTTACTAAAAGTAATAATATTTATATATATTTAATATAATTTTATTATCATATAGGTATTTTATAATGATAATTACAGGATATGGAGAATAAATAAGACAATAATGCTCATTGAAAAAAGTTACATCTTCATCACGTATCCTCCTTACGATTGAACAAAAATCCTTGATAGGTTTTATATATATCCAAATAATGTATTAAATAATGATATGAGGGATCTTTGGAAATTATTTGAAAATTATGTGGCTGAAAAAATGGGTTTGAAGGTGTGAAGGGGAGAGGATAAAATATGTCCTTCTATTAGTGAGGTGAGTGGCACCCTTGTAATTTTTTGAATGAAAGAATTCCAACAATAATTTTTTCATGTCACAACTCTCCAATAATTGACTATTCTTGGTCCTGAAAGACATAAGGTCAAAATATTGTCGTAAAATTTATTTTGGACAAGTTTTTTGATATTTGTAACCCTAATATGTTTTTTCTAACCACCCCGATAAATCTATTTTTACCTTAACTGCAGTAATTAATTTTTATTAATATCACTTTTCATTTTTGTAAAAAATATGTGGATATTATTAGATATCATATCTTTTTATGTTTCAATGTATATAATACATGATTCCAAATTTAATTCATAAATGTGTAAAAAATTAATTTAACACTAATCTAACAAACCTGATGAGAAACCGTGTATTTAATGATAAAATGCCCAAGCAGTTACAGATTGTTTACAAAAAAATTCTATATGAAATTTATTATAACAGAATAAATTATATTATTTTATATATAATTAAAGTAATTTTAGTATAAGACCTATTTAAAATATAATTTATCATTATAAATAAATCAATCAAAAATATAGTTTTTAATTAAAATTAAGTAATTTTCACTATTAATCAAAAAATAAAACATTTCAAAAAAAGAATAGAAAAAATTTCCTTTATAGAAATTTTATAGTTATATTTAAAAAAATATGATTATTTTTTTCAAGTAAAATTTCTAAAGGTTGTAAAATAAATTTTAAATTAATTGTGCTAATTGTGAAAAACCCATTTTTTTGAAAACTAGTTTTTAGTTAAAAAAATAGATTTATTGAGATATATTGTCTAAAACAATAGATGAAATTTAAAATTTTGATAAAACATATAAAATATAAATTAAATTAGAACAGTTCACTATAAGTGATTCGTTTAATTTATTTATGTAAAATACATTTATATGAATAAAAATCATTTTCTGGAGAAGGATTTTATTTATTATCAATAGTTTTTTTATTTCCATTTGTAATTAATTACCCACCAAATAATTCACTATATATACATGTCTAAACATTATATTTTCTAAATTTATTTATATTTTTTCATACCTTCCATCCAAAACTAGGTAATAACTATCGTTTTAAATAATAACATTTTTATACAAAATCATGTTACGTTGAAAATAAGTGTTGAATGTAATGTAAGGTAAGCTTGATTTTGTGATTTACAAAAGAAAAACATTGTGTTTTGTATAAAAATATATAAACATTTATTTCTGTGTAATGAAATCCAAAATTAATATTGCACATAACATAAGAAAAACTTAGTGTTGTGTGTTGTAAAAAATATCAAAAATATTAAACGAAAATGAAAAAGAACTTATTTCACAAAATCATGGTGTGTTAAAAGTATCATTTTTATAGTATGCTTTTTTATAGATAAATAATTCCCTCTATATTATTGTATGATTCAATGTACTATTCTTCAACCCGTGGGGAATTTGAATTCCATTCGAGCTATGTTAGTGTCAAACTGGGTATCAGAGGACCACGGTGTATGTGGAGGTTGGTGAAAAAGTTGCATCAATGGTAGGTTTTCAACTTTTATTTATGTCGGTATGTGGTCTATGGTTCCCTAGTAAATCATAATTAAGATTTATAGGAATTGGGTGTTAGTTATGAGTGATTTATGTTCCAAAACTTCTCATAAATAGCATTAATTCTCAACGGGTGTTGGGGTAATAGTTTCTTTGATGAGTATTTTGATCTATTTCTAGTCATTTAACTATTTCATTGTCGTGTTATGAAAATACTAGGCATTAAAATTCTATTTGATGGAATTGAAAACTCTATAATCTTATCTAAGTTGTTAATATATGTGTCCTTGTTAACATTTTTAGGGTTTTCTGTTGATGATGTGTAGAATCATGTCTTCAAGAAGAAATTTGAACCAACATAACGAGGGTGATTTCGATGAACCTCAATAGGTGAAAAATCTAGTTGACTATAAATTCACTGATATAGTTTTTCATGATATCCAGGATCTGGGACATGAATCCACACTCATTCACATTCAAAATCCAATCATGGAACCATGAAAGGGGGACTCTAGATTTCTATTGCAAGGGTTTCTTCTAAAAAATCCACAAGATTTACATGGTTCTAATGATCCAAGAGAGGGTGAGGAATGTTTAAAACTAATCGATTTGAATTTTGAGTTCATATAAATTCCTAATTATATTAAAGTGAAGTGTGTTACGTTAAAGCTTGTTGGTCCTAGAAGAAGGTGGTGAGATTTGATGGTGTTAGTGATGAATTTTGAAGGAATGGATTGGAAAGACTTCAAGGTCATTTTTACTGACGTTTTCTCTCCAAATTCAATGGTTTTAGAAAATTCAATGAAGTTTTTTATCTCCATAAAAGGTAAAAGACTATGATTTATTATGAAAACCACCTTATTGAGCTAGTTCAGGGTTTTCCTAATATTTTGAATAATGAGAAGATAAAGGCAGAAACATTATATATGGGACATTGAGATTATATTCCATCCCAATATTCCATTCTAAAGATGACTATTTATTATTATAAATATGATTGATAATAGATAGATGAGATTGACCTAGATTGTAGGTCAGAGTTCAAATAAGTTAATATTCTTCCATTGGTAGCTATGTGAGTTCCTTTAATGGAAAAATGATGCATGGTGAATCTCATGGTAGATCACAAAATCACGTTTCTTACATAAATAATGTAGTTCCGTATAGTTTCTCTTTGACAAGATTCAATTGATGTAAGGATGACATTTGAAACCAATTTTCATTGAGAGAAACAAGATATGTAGTTCCTGCAGAAGATCATGTCACTTATAGAAGTTATGTTATATCATTTAATTCACATGTTGTGGCATGTGATCATTAGCAGCTAAATGTTTAATGTTAAAATATGATGTTTCAATAATAATGGGGTTCTATCTAGAGGCATTCAGAACTAATAATTTTTACATAGTGGAAGAGTACCCAAATGATGTTGATATGGGTCCAACAAATGTGAGTGGAACCATAATTATATCATTATCCATAGTGACTACTTTATTTGTTTATTATATATATCACTTGTTCATATTGAATCTTGTTTTTGATTTTCTATCACTTCTTATGAATCATTTATCATATGGGATGGATATTACTACGCCCCTCAGAATGAAGAAAGAGTAGTGTCTTTGGTGCAATTTTTATGTTTTCTCTTTGTCATATTTTTATATAAGAAATGTTTTTTCTCCATTATATAAAAAAACTAATTTCATTATTGGAATAGATTAGTTATTTTTTCATTGTTCTTGGATTGACTGTTTTCTATGGTAGGTTGCATCTAATATGCTTGATGGGTTGTGCCATGTCATTCATAGAGAATAAGACCTGAGGCTAAGTAGATTCGGAAAATATTTTTCAAATGTGGGTAGGGTATTATATGTTTCTTCAATTTACCTGGAGTGAGAATCATTGAGTGATGATCTCCCTTGAGTTGAAATTGAGATTTTAGATGTTTTTTATTAGGCATTTTTTAGATTTCCTCTGATAGAGAGATGTAGTTTTCAATACATATATACATAGTACATGTTCAATGTCTATTTTTTCATATCGTATAGAACCATTAGAGTTGAATGAGTTGAAGTCTCAATTGGATGATCTATTAAAAAATGGATTTATATACCTGAGGGTGTCACTATAGAAGATCCAATTTTCTCTTCAATTAATTATTATCGAACACTTCACCTATATAATGATTATTATAATATAAATCAAATTATAGTGAAGAACAAGTACCCATTACCATAGATTTATGATATAGTTGACAAGATGAAAGGGGAGAAGTGATTCTTGAAAAGTGAAATTTAATATGGTTATCACCAGTTAACATTAAAAGAATCCAAAATTCTAAAAACCGCCATCTGGAGATGATGTGGCCATTTTTTAGTTTCTAGACATTCCATTTGATCTAACTAATGCTATAGTTCATCATGGTTTTGACGAACAAAATATTCAATGAGTATCTTGGTACACTCGTTGTATTTTATTGGATGACATACTAGTTTACACTAAAACCATGGTGGATCATGTGTATCTTATAAGGATGCTGTTAGAAATATTGTGAGAATCAATGCTCTGGAAATGTTGTTTCAAGATTATGGTAGTGATGTTCTTAGGACACATGGTCTCAAAACATGGTATTTTAGTCGATTATGAGAAGTAGAAATATATTATTACAAGGGATAACTATGAGAACATAAAAGATCAAGGGTAATACAAATTGTTTGTTAATTATTTATCAAATATGGATTCTCCCAAGGTCTATTTTTCTCATAAAGGAGTGATTTTTGTTTGGGATGACAAGTGTGAGAGTTATTTCATTGATTTCAAATGTATTATGAATTTTACAGTGGTTCTAACTATTCTAGGGGCCAAATTTGGATATTTGTTATTATGTGATGTATTAGGTTCATGTTTGGATTTTATTATAATGCAGGGTGATCACAACATTTCCTATGAATCCAGAAAATGTATTCAAAAATAGAAGAATAATCCAACCCATTATCTTGAACTAACGGCCATGATGCAAGCTTTTAACGGTGGATGACATTTTTTATTTACAGAATGGTTTACTATTTATTATAATCCCAAAATCCTATGTTATATTTTCTCTAAAAAATATTTACATTTTCATTAAAGGAGTTGGGTGGCGTACCTAAATTCATTATATTTCAAAATTTCATATATCTTGGGTGAGGGGAATGTCCTCAAAAATGCTTTGTGTAGGAAAATTCCTACCGAATCCTTAAAAGTACCATTAAAAGAAGGGAATGTGATGGATATGTTTTCTTAATTTCATTTAGGAGTCTAGGATGATGATTATGAGACCATTTTGAAAAGTACTCAACTTAACTCCTCTATTCTCTATATGATTCATTTGGATCAACAGTGTGATGAAATGTTTTGTCGCATTAGAGATTTTCTTCATAGTGGGGAGACCATCACCTAATTTTCTTTCACCATGAATGGTATTTTATGTTTTCCGAACTAGTATATTGTACCTTCTTCGAAAAAAAGGTTTTCATGGGAGTAAATAATAGTTATTATTTTCCATTGCACCCTGGTAACATGAAGATGTTCTATGATATTAGTTGATGATTATGGTTGACATGTACGAGATCAGACATCCTTGACATTGTTTCACATTGTTATAATTTCTAATAGGTTATGTATGAGCACCATAAACCTTATGCTTTTCACCATCCCCTTTTTTTTCCAAAATGGAATGTGGAGGAGATTTCACAAGACATCATTGTTGGTTTTCATCACACCCCTCAGAAGAAGAACACGATATGGGTGGTGATCAATCGACTGACCAAATATGCTAACATTATACCCATCCTTGATACAAATAAATTATGTACATGGGAATCCAATATGTGGTAATGGTTTTTAGGTTGCGTGGTGTTCCATATGTGATAGTATCTGATTAGAATCCCCAAATAACAGCTCATTTTTTGGTAGTCCTCTAGAAGGCGATGGGATCCTAGGTGAGTTTAGCCTGTCATATCATCCATAGACGGAGGGATAGACATAATTATCTATAAAGATATTTTATGAAATGTTCTTACTTGTGTCCTCAATATTTTTTGGATGTTGGGATTGCTACATAGGTATGGTTGAGTTTTCCTATAACATAAGTTACCAGTTTTCCAATCATATGCCTCCCTTTGAACCTTGTATGGTTGCTCATGTAAATCCTTACTGTGTTAGTCAGATATTGGCAATGTTTCTTTGCATATAACAATTTTTTTCCAAGAGATGAAGACAATGATTCAATTCATTCACCAGATAATGGTTAAAATAGAGATCATTTATGTCATGACCCGTCCCCTAGGGCCTGTACTGTTAATACCCCAAGCCGACCTTCCATAGGCCAGGGGCTGGCAAATAGCACCAAAAGGTGTATCCTCTATAACTAGGATGGTGTTGCCTTTATATCCTATAAAAACACAAAAACAAGCACACAAAAAGATACAAACACATGTAAACTGTATAGTAGAAAGAGTATGTACAGTAAGTAAAACGGGACAGAATACAAGCCCAACTGGAAAGTATAAGAAAACTGAAAGTACAAGTAAAATTGGAAAAGATAAGTAAAATGAACAGATCCTATGAAAACCCTCCAAGGATCCTACCTGAAGGGTAGGTACATCATTATAACAGTCGTCTCCATGGTACGACTCATCTAATGTTCATCTCTGAGCTACCTCCAATCCCGGTACTCTCGTCCTCATTCAGCATTGTCCATTTTCTGCACCAAACACAACAAGGTGCGGTCATAGCCCGTGCAGGGGTGAGTATAACGATACTTAGTAGGGAACCTGATAGCCCTAAAGGTGTCTCAAAATCTATAAAGGATAAACCAAAAACCATGGAAACAAAATTATCCCTACTTAGGTAATCCCATTCATATACCTAAGTTATCAAGTATACTCATCTCATTCGTGAGGAAACACATGGCGCAACTCATTAACTCAAGGATCAATTGTTCCACGAAGGAAAAAATACCATGAATATAACACCACAAAGGTATGTACTACAAGGTAACACGTCATAGAAGAATACCAAAATGGTTTCACCATGAAGGAATGTACTACTGAGGCACGCCACATAGAAGAATACCACAAAGGTATCACCACGAAGGTATGTACCACATTGGTACACCACACAGAAGAATACCAAAAAAGGTATCACCTTGAAGGTAGATACCACACATTTACACCACATAGAAGAATACCAAAAAGGTAACACCACGATGGTAATGACTAAGCTCACACTAGGTATAACTGGGGTGCAATAGTAGAGATGATTAGACTTAACTAGCGAACATCTTACTCTGTTAAGAGGCAGACCCACGTAGGATCTTAAATCATTAGACCCCCATAGGATCCTAGTACATCATCAGACCCACATAGGATCCTAGTATAGAAGACCCACACTGGATACTGGTACATCATCAGACCCACATAGGATCCTAGTACATCTTCAGACCCACACATGATCCTTGTACATCATCATACCCACACATGATCCTTGTATAGAAAACCCATGTAGGATATTATTGTAGTCCCATGTGTATTCCTTGAGAAAATCTAAATGAGACTCTCGAACACAAAGCCACAAAGGATCCCAAGTACATACACACAAAGGATCCCTTTCTCATGTTACAACCAGATAAAGGGTTCCCGCACTAATCTCGCTTGATTCCGGGAGGGTCTGCTCCTCAAACCAAATTTTTAAACTCAAACTGCCATGAATTCCCATGAAGAATTATCCCAAAGTACTTCCATGTAAAATGGGTCTCAACGCAACATACGGTGTGTCAATCGGACGTCCATTCTGTTAGTTATTGGCCTTTTAGTCCCGATGGTCTGGTTGGATTCGTGTTCGATCCAACCCGGCCATACCCCAACTATATCCAAACATCTAATGGGGTAAACCAAAAGGGTATATATCACTCCATGGTTTCGGCGCTACTGACGGTTCTTCAAACAGACGCCTGTAGTGCATGATATGGCCGAAAGAGAAAAAATGGTTTGAAGGGGGTCTGGGTCCTGTCCAACCCAGTCGGACTGACCCGGACCACGGGGTCTGGCCTGGCCCATCGGCGTGGCCCTACCCACTAGAAGCATGGTGTGGTGGCCCATGGTGCGACGTCCAATGGGCGGCCTCAGCTAGCCAGAGGGCCAACCTCTCCTCTGCGCAGCGCGGTCGCACGCCGTGCCATCTCTAGTGGCCTGCAGTAAGCCAGCTGCCCTCCCTCACTATTGAGGCTCTTGTAAAACTTGTGGCACGGATGCTTGTCACCGCCCCTTCACACTACCAGCTGATGATGGCCACTGCCCTTGCTCTGCCGCAGCCAAAGGGCCGCGGACCGTCTCTGGTGGTGCAGCCACGCCGCTGCTGTCTTCGCGGCCGACCGTGTTGTCGGCCGCCGCTCTCGAGTCCCACCAGTGCCAATCACTGGCATCGGTCGTCGTCCTCCTCCATCATGAAAAACTCATCAAAACCATAAAGGTTGTAGAGTGGTCGGACCACATTCGTTTGGCATGCACCCTCTGCGTTAGAGCAGTAGCAAAAAGCGTAGACGTTCTTAATTCAAGAAGGGTGTCAAGAATGGGATAAGGGGTATAAATAAAAAAACCCTACATGATAATCCCCAACAACCTCCCGCAATGAAGGGAGAATTGTGGGATAACCTTTCAGTCGGTTGACCCGCGTCATTCATATAAATTCAAGAACTGCGAAGAGGAAATCTAAAACGCACAAACAAAATAACCCCCTACCTTGAACATCATAGAGTCGTTTTTGCTTTCCTTTGGACTGTGTTCTTAGTTCCCACAACCGGCTCCCAAAGATGCCACTTGCACATCGCCCATTGGTGGTTTGATGTCGTATGTCAGCTCCCGCTGGGTCGGATTTGTCTTCTAAGTGTCATGTGTCCTGGCACATTACCAGAGCTTCATCGCTTGGTGAAGTGATGCCAAATCCTTCCCACCATGCTCCATATAAATAAGAGAAGGGGAGGTTAAGTAACGATCATGTAATTTATGATGGTTCATTTAATAGGAACCTTCATAAATTCCAACAATGTTGTTACTATGTATTTGAAAGTCATGGCATTTAATTTAAATTGGCACAATTAAATTGGAGTTTCCCAAGGGAATTCCTCATATTAAAAAGGGGTTCATGTGGTACCCATCTTCAAGAATTCAATTAGGAGGCTAAAAATATAATAAAAATTTGTTCTTTATTTTATTTTAATTTCCCCAAACAACATGAAAACTAGCATTCACCCCCGACCAACTGTGGTAAAGGTGAAAGTATTCTTAAGATAATATAGACGTTGTGAGTTCAACGGTGTCCTAAGATTTCAATTCTAACCATCATTTCAAAATTTAAAAAATGCTTCTTGCACGTTTACTGAACATACCTAAAACAAAGTTCAGAAAATTATTAACATTCACCCTCGACTCTCACTAGTGGCCCGTGCCGGCCAAAGTTAGTATCTTCTTATATAATGAATTCCCTCACAGGTTCAGCAGTGGTGTCAAATTTTCAATCCAAGATACCATTTGTGAGTTATAAGCTTTTTAAAAATATAATTTATTTAATTATTTTATTTACAGTTAAGCCATTTTTGGGATTTCTCACAGGAGGCCCATGCCGACAAAACATATGTCGCGTGTAGGGTAAACCCGCAATCTTGAGTGCAACGGTGCCCTTGGATTTCTGATCTGAGTAACTGTTTATGAGTTATTCTTATTTATTAGGAAAAAAGCTAATACCTACTAATTAAAGCTTAACACCACTTCGACGGATCATTCTGGGCACTCCTGGCCTCAGAATTACACACCGTAAAATTTCTCATTCTTGAAAAATTCCAATATAAAAAAAATTGAATTTACGAGCCTTTACATTCTCCCCACATCAGAGCCTACATCCCCGAAATTAACATTAAAAAAACTAGGAAAATAACTGGGGGTACGGAGCACGAATCTGAGCCGCCTACTCCCATGTGCTCTCCTATAGGTTCTCGTGATTCCAACACACACGCACCAAAGGTATCGATCACCCGTGAAGGAAAATCTCCTGCCAATCCTCAATATCTACTGGAACCTTTGAAAACTTTTCCCCATCCTCGATTTCCAGCCCATCGTTGTCAATGATGTGATATGGGTCATGCACGTATCTACTCAGCTAGAATACATGGAAGATGTCTTTCACCTGTTGCAACTGAGGGGGGATTGATAGGAAGTAATCCACCTCACCAACTCTGTGGAGGACCTAGAAGGGTCCAATGAACCTCTGAGTTAACTTTATACCCCGGCCAAATCTCCACAAACCACATTGAGGTGAGACCCATAGAAATAGGTGGTCACCGTCCTCGAACTCCAGATGTCTCCATGACCTGTCAGAATAATACTTCTACCAGCTCTGAGTGAGGAATCGTGATACAAAATCAGCCACTGATTTCTTTATCCTTGGCCACTAGTAAGGATGCTGAAGGTACTAGTACCATAATACATCTTATAAATAGGTCAACATGCTATTAAACATTAAAAAATCCATCAGGTGCCTACCTTGGGGATATTTGAACATGATGAGCCTCGCAGTCAGTGTCACTACGATGTGCATCCATGACTCGCTGAAGAAGTTGGGTAGTGACTGTGATAGACTGAAGAAAAACTGCTCCATCTCGGTCCACAAAATATATTTGTAAAGCATCCAGCTACTTCGTTGCCTCACCTAGACGATTTACACCAGATCTCTTGTTGGGTGGATATACTACAATCTTTCCCTTCCAAAGAGTATAGACTGTCTGGAAGTCATAGTCCAAGAAGAACTCGAACCAACATCATTGTCTCAGGTTCTCGTCCTACTGAGAAATGATATACCCGAGACTCTTGTGGTCCGAGTAGACTGTAAATCATTATCCCATTAAGTAATGACACTAAAACTTCAGTGCAAAGACCACTGCTACTAAATCCAGGTCATGGGTAGTGTAGTTCAACTTTTCAGTCTCTATCTCAGTTCTTGAAAGCTCTTATGAATCTTCTTTGTGCACAGGAATAGCTCCCCATTTTTTGTTAAAGCTGAAAGGGGTGCCGCTACCCTGGGGAAGGCCAGTAAAAATCATTAGTAGTACTTATACAAAGAAGACATCACTCTGCCTTTAGGGAAGTAATCCTATAAACATATTTTGAAACGATGTCAGTGTGCTCTACCACATCTGTTTGGAACTGCAAAATCAAAACACCTGTTTCCACAAGGGTAAGTCTGGAAGAGTAATGAGTGATCGGTTGCACCCTACTATGCATGATCCCATCCTGTTATTCCTGGGTTACCTTGTCATTGACCAAGGAAATCCCCATTCCAACACTGTAGAGACACCACTAACTTTTTTCTTAATATAGTCAATCCGAGTATGAACTCGGGTTGCCCAGTCCATACCCAAACTAACGTCGTAAGGACTCAATGATGCCACTAAGATGTTCCAACTGAAACTCTCACCTCAAGGGTTAGACCACACCATCGGTGTAAGTGTAATTATTAAGTTGCCTCCCAATGATATCTCTAGACATGAGGGTCTAGTCAACGATTTAGCCAAATACTCTAGGTCTTGGACAAAATTCATGGAAGGAAGGAATGATTGGTACCGATGTCTATTGATACGATAGCTATTAGTAGACACATACCGTACATCTAATTATTTAGGGAGTCCTTAGGCCACATTCATTTACCGGATTCAAATTCTCCCTTCCACTGCCCTCTAGCTTCTTGAGTCTGGTGGTGACCATAAATGGGGGTTTTAATATATAGAAATTTACACCACCTCATACTGATCCACTAAATCTGCTTCCACATCTGAAGCCATGTAGATTCATATATCCCCAACACTTCTTCCTCCCGATTTTTTTTACACAACCAAGTCTCTGAGACAGGCACCAGTTTCATGTTTTCCCAATACTATTATTCACTTGCTGTATTTGGTTATCCAAAGAACATTCAAACAAAATGGTACTATCTACCACCCCAAAATATGTTGGAATGCAAAGAGGATTAGTGATGCCTTAGACGTCCTTAAACACACTGTGCTCAAAAGTCTGATCCCCAACGTTGGAATGCAAAGAGGATTAGTGCTGCCTCAGATGGCTTTAAACACACTGCGCTTGAAATTCCGAGCCCCAAAGCACTGATCATATCGTATTCATCGAGTACCAGGAATGATCGGTACACCTCGATGAATACTCATCTACCGAATTGTCATCTTGCTGAGCTGTAGAAGCTCTAGAGAACTATAAACCACCACCTCAAGACAGTCCTTAGTAGCCTTAGAGTTGGGCTCACTTAGAAACCTGAGTGGTATTTGATGCTAAATAATACGTAAGGCACTAAGACTATATGTGTCCTCTACCGGTACCACCAATTGTTACTGCTGACCAAAGGGCAGTGATATAGCTTACACATTACTTGGTGACACTATCTCGAGTAATGGTCTACATACCGAAGCCTCATCACTATGCAGAACATCCTCATGGTCACTCACTAAAAAAGGTCTATTATCTAAGATCACTATATGCTCTAAAGGTATCTCAACTAGGCAGAAAACTCTAGCAACTACCTCTATCCATCCCTTAGCTACGTAAGAAACCGTCTCGCCTTAATACCTCAGAGGCCTCTACTAATGGAACTCGAGCAACATGCTCAGTCGGCATGCACCGTCTGCCAGTGCGGCTGGTGGTATCTACTGCCCAGTAGGTAGTGGTGTTGGTGGTACACCACCCAAAGGTGCCGACATAGTAAGAGGGCCCTGCAATGGAGCCTCATCGCTCGGTGGTCCATCATCATGTAATCTCTCAGGAATCCTAGCTGGATGTCTATGCAGCAACATCCTGAAAAGGAACTGGTGTTCCAAAGTCATTTAGCTATACCTGCTAAACTGACTCAAGAAAACAAAACAAAACATTTCAAAACACACATGCATTCAGATTTTTTGTGCACTGGTTCATAAATCAAAAGTCAGGGTCCTGGTGTATGGATACATCGGCCGCCACACCAACACTATATTCCCTAAACTGGTAACCACACTCAAAACACTTAAAATGATTTCCATTAAAATGATCAAATTATATTGTTCTATGGTATAACCATCCTCTGATACCAATTTTTCATGACCCATCCCCTAGGGCCTGTGCCGTGACTAACCCAAGCCCGACTTCCATAGGCCAGTGGCAGATGACTAGCACTGAAAGACGAATCCCCTAAAACCGAGAAGGAATTGCCTTTATATCTTGTAAACACACACAACCAAGAACACATCAAGATAAAAATACAAGTAAACAGTAAATTAGAAAGATTGTGTACAGTAAGTAAAAGGGGCCAGAGTACATGACCAACGGGAATGTACAAGAAAAATGAATGTACAAGAAAAAATTAGATGTACATGTAAACTGAACAACTCCAGTGAACACCCGCCAAGGATCATACCTAAATGGTTGGTACAGATCTTGAATGGTCGTCTCCATGGTACGCCTCATCTAATGTCCACCTCTGAGCTACCTCTAGTCCTGGTACTCATTTACTCATTCAGCGATGTTTTTCATCTGCACCAAACACAGCAAGGGGCAGGCATAACCCGTGCAGGGGTGAGTATAATGATACTAAGTAGGGACCCAAAGACCCTCGACGGTCTCTCAAAATACACAAAGGATAAAAACCAAAGCATGGAAACAACATTCAACCCTACTTAGGAATATACCCATACATAGTATACCCATCTCATTCATGAGAAAACAGAAGGCCCAAATCATTAGCTCAAAGCTCAACTGTTCCATGAAGGAAATAATACCATGAAATAAATACAACAAAGTTAAGTACCACAAAGGTAATACAACAAAGAAGAATACCACAAATGTTTCACCACGGAGGGAAGTACCACCCAGGTACACCACACTAAAGAATTTCATAGAGGTATCATCACGAAGGTAAGTACAACACAGGTATTCCACACAGAAGAATACCACCAAAGTATCACCTTGAAGGTAAGTACCACACATGTACACCACATAGAAGAATACCACAAAATTATCACCAAGAAGGTAAGGACTCAGTTCACACAATGTATAACAAAGGAATGGTAGTAGAGATGATTAGATGTAACTACTGAATCATCTTACTCTGTTGAGAGGCAGACCCATGTAGGATCCTATATCATCAGACCCACATAGGATCGCAATACATCATTATTCCCACACATGATCGTAGTACAACAGACCCACAAAAAATCCTAGTACATCATCAGACCCACACAGGATCCTAGTACATCATCAGACCCACACAGGATCCTAGTACATTATCGGACCCACACATTATCGTAGTACAACAGACCCACGTAGGATCCTAGAGTAGTCCCACGTGGATTCTTAGAGAGGATCCAAGTGAGACCCTCAAACAAATTCCCAGAAAGGATCCCAAGTACATACCCATGAAGGATTCCTTTCTCATGTTACAGACAGCTAGAGGGTTCCCGCAGTAAGATTGCTTGATTTCGGGAGGGTACTCTTCTCAAGCCACAATTCAACACTACAACAGCCACAAAGTCTCAAGAAGAAGTATCTCAAAGGACTGCCACTTAAAAGGGGTCTCAATGTAACAGACGAAGCATCAATCAGACGACTGGTCTGTATGTTATTGGAATTTTAGTCGCGGGGGCCCGATTAGATTCATGTTTGATCCAACCCGGTCGTACCCCAACATTATCCAAAACTCATGTGGGGTATACCAAAAGGTTCTGCCTCAATCACATGTTTATGATTCCACTAAGAGTTCATCAAATGGACAGATTTTGCTCAATATATAGTAGAAAGAGCGATAATGGGTCAATGTAGGTCTGGGTCTGGTCTGACCCAGCCCAACCCTACCCAGTTCGGGTCAACCCATACCACAGGGTCTGGCCCACAGTGTGGTGGCCCACTGGGATCGTGGTATGGAGTCTGATGGGTGGCCCCAACTAGTCAGATGGCCAACCTCTCCTCCACGTGGCACGATCATGCTTTGTTCCATCTCTGGTGGCATGAAGTGATTCATCTTCCGTCCCACACTGCGGCGACCACGTGCCATGAATCTCAAATGTCGGGCGGCGCGAATGCACCCTACCACCACTTTGCACGGCCGACAGATGTCGGTCACTTCCCTTTCTCTGTCGCAGCTGACGGGCCGCGACCCTTCTATGGCATAGCGGTCACGCCACCTCATTCTTTGCAGTATTCCATATTTCTAGCTGCCACTCTTGAGTCCCACCAGTGCCCATTGCTGGCACTAGTTTTCATCCTCCTTTTTCGTAAAGAACTCATCAAAACCATAAAGGTTGCGGAGTGGTCGATCCATGTTCGTTTGGCCCGCACCCTCCACATTAGAGTGGTAGCGAGATGCATAGATGTTATTAATTCACAAAGGATGTCACGAATGGGATAAGGGTGTATAAATCGAGAATAAACCCTCCAAGATACCCTCCAACAACCTCCCTCTAAGATGAATGAATCGTGGGACAACCCGTTAGTCAGTTAACCTACGTTCTTCGTATAAATTCAAGAACGGGGAAGAGGAAATAAAAAACTCTCAAATGAATAACCCCTACCTTGAACATTAGTGAATTGTCCGCGCTTGCCAGTGGAATGTGTTCATAGTTCCTGTGACCCGCTCCCAATTATGCCACTTGCACATCGCCCATTGGTGGTTATATGTTGTCCGTCACCTCCCACTGGGTCGGCTTATTCTTCTAAGTGTTAGGTGTTGCAGCACATTACCAATGCTTCGTCGCTTGGTGAAGCCGTGCCAAATCTCCCCACCAAGATCCATATAAATAAGAGAGGGGTAGGGTATGTAACGATCGTGGAATTTATGATGGTTAATTTTATAAGACCCTTCTTAAATTCCAATGATACTGTTACTTAGTATTTGAAATTCAAGCCATTTAATTTACGTTGGTACAATTAAATGGGAGGTTTCCCAAGGGACTTCCCCATATTAAAGAGGGGTTCAGGTGGTCCCCAACATCAAGCATTCAATTGGGAGGTTAAAAATAAAATGAAACGTTGTTCTTTATTTTATATTTCCATAAAAAACACAAAAACAAACATTCACCCTCGACTAATTACAATCGAGGTGAAAGTATCTTTAAACAAATATCAGAGCTGCGAGTTCAATGCTCAGAATTCAATTCCAAGCACCGGTTCAAAAGTTATAAACATCCACTTGCACATTTACTGAACTTACACGAAAAATAGATTGGAAAATTATTAACAGTCACCCTTGACCCACGCCGGTCGAGGTTAGGCTCTTCCATAGTGAAACACACCCCAACGAACCCAATGGTAATCTCAAATTTCAAATCCTAGTTACCATTTAAATATTATGAATTTTACAATAAAATAATTGTTAGTTAATTATTTTATTTACAGATTAAAACTATCATTCACTACTGGCCTGCGCCAGCCAAAGTTAGTATCAGTTTAAATAAACCATACCCTCACGAGTTCATTGGTGGTCTAGGATTTCTAGTATGAGCTACCGTTTGTGAGTTATAAGATTTTAAAATATAAAATAATTTTTTTAATTATTTTATTTACAGTTATGAAATTTTTGGGTTTTCTCATAGGAGGCCCAAATAAACTAAACAGAAGATGCGCCTAGGTTAAACCTACCATTCTAAACACAAAGGTTCTTTCAGATTTCTTATCTGAGTAACCATTTTAGTGTTATTCCACTTTTTTCCAGAAAACTGCTTACGCGCGCTAATTAAATCATAGCATAGCTTTGATGGATCATTCCAGGATCTCTGGGCCTCATAATTGTGCGTCGTAAGATTTGGCGGTCTAACAAATTCCCATATAATTAAAAATATTTCATCGTATTTCCAGGTATTTACAATATAGAAATGTTAGGATGATCTTTATCGATTATCATTGTATTTTTTTGGTAGGTGATCTGGTGATCTAGATTGTTTCACCTTGATTGGGTCAGTGATGTATTGGGAAACAAGGAAATCTTGTACATTGGTTTGTGGGAACTATTTATTTTATTTATAAATTGGGTAAATTTGATTACGAGTTATAACTTATACCATTTTTGCATTGATAGAGAATTTTTTCTATGATTCACAACTTCAAAAGCATATTCATGGACATTCTCATGTCTTGAGGTGGGAAGATCTTGATGATGTGCCTAATTTATGCATGACTGAGCACCCAGTCCAGATAGTCGATTATGATACGAATGTACTTCATGGGAAGATGGTACCTTTGTAATTTGTTATATGGAAATATGGTTGTAATTCTAATGAGAAATTGGAGTGAGAGGTAGTAATGATATATGGCGTCATCTCGTTGAAATGGAAACTTCCAAATATGATTTATGGGGTTAGATTGTGTTTATGGTTTGGATTTTTTTCCACCCTATTTCCTTTTATGAGGTATTTAATGACCATTTCTTTGTATCCCATTTGATTGGGTCTTGGTCCAAGGTGTTTCTCTTGAAATTTAGAGAATTTTGGATTCCCTTTAGGTTGTTCATAGTTGGTGAATGCTCTGGGAAAACCATACCTTTCGTCCCAAAAAATGGTGGCCATATATTGGAATCTATTTGAAGGGGAACATAGTTTTTATAAACTATAAAACTACCCCTATAAACTATTATCCCAATGGATTGTAAGAAAAAAATAGTTGGAGTACAGTTATTTTACCCCTAACTCCATGTTATTCACCCTAAACAGAAGACCAGTAGGGGTGCATTGTTGGGGTGAATTTTTTTTCTAACTGTACACCCCTCACCTGGAAACCATTTATGTAGTTTATAACTCCTATGAATTTATTTTTAAAAGTATCATACCCCAGGGTTTAATTTTCCTAATTCACCAATTCATTTATATTTTTATTTTTTAATCCTGAGAGGCTCCCAAGAGAGGATTTGTTCTCCTATAAAATCTTTCTTTAGAGAATCAATGCGAAATTGAAAGATACGGTCCCTCTCTAGTAAGTAGAACTAAATTAATGTAGTTTATTCTGATCTCACATTCTCTCATTATTATAGTTTGATAGATCATTTTGTATTTGACTGATCTAAACTCAATTTTCATTGAGGTTGATTCTATTATGTGTCCCTAGATCTCATTCAACTCTTTCTTTACTAGAGTTTCCCATTATGGGATTTCAGTATTGTGATTCCAAGGATTAAATTTTGGTGGTTCCATTTAATACATTCCATTACATAGAAACCTTTACTTTTTTTATTTGTTTTAAATAAAATTAAATTTATTTACAAAGCCTCTATTTGGAATGATTAGAATATAAATTTTAAAATTTCATGGATTTTGAGAAAAAACCCAATTCTAATGGGATTCGAATTGTGGGAAAAAATTTTAGAATGTTGAAAATGCTGGAATTGATGAAATGATTTGGAATTTATTTTTATCAAAGGTTTTAAATATAAATTAAGAATATTCATGATTGATTTTGGACTGAAAAAGCATGAAATGATAAAAAACCTATGTTTTCTCTGAAACTGAATTGTCATATTGAATATGAGTATTGGGAAATGTAATTATAATGATGATTTATTTGAAATGTTATTATTTTCACATGATTCTGGAATTTATTGATAACATCTGGTCTTGGGTATTTAGTATGTTATTTGGGATAAGAACCGTAAGATATTTTTCCCCTAACAATTGTTTGGTGATGAAAACTCTATCAATTATCTAGTTCAACTTGATTATACCTAATGAGATGTTGATGAGTCTTATTAATCCATATCCATATGACATAAGAAAACATGGTTTTCACAGGTAAATGATTTCAGATGTGCAAGGATACCAAAAAAAATATACTTTTCAAAATATGACAATGGTTCTTATTATGTTTGTTTTTATTATATAATCCATGGTTTGTAGAACAATTTTACTATTTCAAAATGATTTTTATAAATCCATTAAAAAAATATATATTTTTATCCATGTTTTAATAATTTGACAAATATTGAAAATTAATAATGTTTTTTAATATGAAAATGATACATTATGAAAATCATAACTTTATTTAAATAGGAATAATGATTTGTGGATTATTATTGAATGTATTATTGATCACATGGTGAGACCATTTAGGGTTTATATCTCACACTCTACCATTTACTTCAATTGTTTTTAAAATTTATTTTGCTATGTGTAAGAAAAGGGAAGGAGTTACTTGGAGGTGGTGGATGTTATTGATCCTTTAAATTACGAAGTAATGGTGGTGACTAGTGGAACTGAGGTCCACCTATTACGTAGCGTTTTTAGACATTGTTATGGTTTAAATTTAAGTTTCCTTTTGGTTTTTATCTATATGCTTCAGTATTATTTTACCTATTTTACTTTTGGTACATTCCCCTTGAAGAGTGTTGATATACCTATTTTTATCTTGACTATATTTCAATAATTTATGGAAAATAATACCTTATATATTCTTAAATAATTCTTGGTGCTATTGAACAACCTTTGGGGATCGAGAACACCCTTCGAGCTATGCCAATTCTACATCAGGTATCAAAGTGCCACAATATCATATATACTTTATAAAACTGATGTTGTTAATCTAATATTTAGATTATACTATAAGTATTTAAATTATATAACCTCTCACTATATCAGTAAACTACTTCAGTTTCATAATATGACTATTGTTGAACATATTGAACATATACGATCATACAAAATTGATATATTTAGGTGGATATTTCATAAACAGTAAACATATATAGCCACATGAGTCTGTAAACCAAAGAGAAACCTCAAACACTATATCTATAAGATTATCGAATATATAATATCCAAAATTTAAAAAATTCTCTCTTGAAATGAGGTGTTTTAACCTCGATCAATATTTGGTTTTCTCCCCACCATAGGATTTCAGTTATCCATATTATATGGTCATTTTCCTAGATATATTCATTAGTCTCATACATTTCCATTAACAAACCACACATGTTATATCCCCAGTGATCCATTAAATGAGCCTTTCCTCATGTTCTATAAACATCACAACACTCCAATATAACATGATACTATTCAATCAGTGACTAATATTATAAATAATTGTTTCTCAACAATAACATATCAAAAATAGTGACCTCACTCTCCACCGAAAAACTATTTTGTTCCAACACATTACAGTCTTCACATCACCCAACTTGAAGCCTGACTAATTTTAATAGTTCTTAAGTAACTATAATTTAGTTAGTCTCTTGATTAATCTTCAATGTCACATAACCAATTGGTTCCATGGAATTATTCACAATATAATTTTTATTTTATCATGATTATTATTTAGGGAAAGGTCACAAATAATGACTTATATATTGGATTTCTTGATTTTACCATGATCCTCGTAATCATATAGTCCTTATAAAACAAAACCAGGGGTATCTCATCCATATCACTGACCACAACCTAAGAAACTAGCGTTTATTAACCATTATATTTCCAATGATCATCACATGAAATCTTTCTTAATATAGAATGCTATTAATAATTTCATGAAAACCCACTTATCAATTTATCAATAAAATAAATATATCTTAAAACATTGTGAGGGGTTTTTTAAACCAAATCTTACCACATGTCTCAAAAAATCCAATAAAATTTATCGAAGATATTGTAGAAGACTAAAGTGTATTATAATCAATTATGACACATTATAACCTATTAAGACAGTACAACCCATGAAACCCCTAAAAGATGAAAAATAAATCTCAATATAGCACAACTCATATTCTAGAACGTATCTAAATCCATGAGCAGGGATCATTTTAGTTATTATGACCTACCCCTTAGAGTCATATGACTCCAATATCTGAACTCTATACCTTTGAAATTTTCTAAAATCAACCAATAATCATGTCCCATGTTTCATTTGAGCTCTATTAAGACTAAATAATTATTAGGAACACCAAAAAAACAATGATATTAATTCATTTGATCCTATGTTATGAAATTATTCAAAAAATCACCTAAAATAGCATATCTCTTGATCATTGTTAGTCAAAGGAAACCACCATGTAGGTTATGTCACAGCCTTACCATTACATACTACTCAACTTTTTATACACTGTGTTGAGGAACATTGATCCCTTGCTTATATATCAATTTAAATATTTGACCATGAATTTATGATTATTAATTTTATTTAACTTGTAAAAAAACAACAATTACATATTTAAATATATCTTAAAGCATACCACATTCGGAGGAAAATATGGGAGGAAACATTTCTTTTGTTTCATTACCATAACATGAAGTTTAAATTTATTAATATAATATATAAAGAAATCCATAATCTTAGAAGAATCTAAATCTCTTTGATACCATCACATAACATCACCTATCTTGATCAGTAAAAAGAAAATTTCCCTACAACTCCGCTAACATACTCAACACAATATTATACTTAGTCAAACCTTATCATTACCATGGTCTCTAACATTCTTTACGAATAATATATATCAATATGATGCAACCTATAAAGCTTATATCATTCTTCATTCCCACATAACTAAAGTCCACTCATATTCCACCACTCCCATCATGGGTCTCCCATCCATATTGTGTATCCACACACCCCTACTACATAGCCTAAGTTCATTATTATCACATCAATTTGCATATTAGTGATATCACTATTAAGAAATTAATATAAAAAAGATATCATTGTTGTGATATGAGATGTATAACTCCATAATTATTTATTTTGGAAAATTATAAATAAATTTTTGTTGAAATTTTAAGAAACAAATCCTCTTTCCTTTTTTGATATGAATCTCACTACAAAAAATATTCATGAAAATGTCTTGTAATCATTTATTGGAAGTATAATTCATAAAAAACTTTTATTGACTTTTTAGTGACACTAAAATCATAGAAAATGTGAGAATTAAATTATTTATTACTCGTAGATACAACTGCATATCACTTCATATGGTGGTGAACCCACAGGGAAGGTTAAAAGTGATCTTACATAAAAAAATTTGAAAAAAATACCAATAATAGTCAAAAGAATATTTTTCATTATTTATTTTTTAATAATAGAAAAGAGCGATAATGGAAATAGTTTTATTATTAAAGATAAAGTAGAAAGAGTGATGTATATGACAGAGTGGGAAGCGAGGATAACAATCTAGATTTGATCAAGGGGAATTACAAATATCTAGTTTAAAATTATTTCATCATTCATGGAAATTTTAATGAAAATGAAACATCGAAAATTGATTCAATTAATCTCCCTCAATTAGAGAAAAATATTATATTAGCAGGATTCTTGGAGATCACTATTTCATGAATAATACAAAATGGATTTTAAATAAAAATTTATCTAAATTAATCATTCAGTTATTATATTTTTAAATAAATATAAAAGGGGTGAAAAAAAATTTACATTCAGAATCAATCTCTCAGAATGATTTTGATGTATAGAAAATTGTAGATATATATAGAGAAAAAAAAAATTACCAAGAAAGAAATTTTACTTCACTTTATTTTCAATTTATAAATTTAGTTTTAATTAAATATAAAATAAGGGAAATTACATGAGAGAGGTTATATACCCTATAAACATGATTTTTATGAGGACTTCTAGGGGTTTTATTCTCCATACCCTCATCCAAGATCACCATTGTCGAAATATCACCATGAAATTCTTGGTCCATGAATTCTTAATTTTTACCAAAAGTGTCCACTCCCTCTTTCCTAGGCTTCATTTTTGAAATTAGTTTTCATCCTTTATAGGTTCATCATCATCAAATATTACCATCAAACTCACTATAATATTTTTCAGTAAATAAATTTTGATGTTCACAATAATTTTTTAACGTCCACTTGTCTTAAGTGGTTCTCTTATAACAGTTATGACATATCAACATAAATTCTATTAGAAATATACCTAAACTTACCACTAAATTTATTCATTTTTCAACATAGCATATCACTAGTCCAATGATTCTAATACACTTAATCTCGTGTTGAAACTTATGAGAAGGATCAACCCTATTCAATGGAACTTCATTTCACACATGAAATCATAAACAATTCACTGAAAGTGATTTTAACCAGTGATTCATGCATATTTAGTTCTTTAAATCTTATCTGAGATATTTTTGAATAATATCGATCACCTTATGGACCATCACCCCATTCCTAAAAACTATTGAATTTAGGGATAATTGAAATTAGAAATCATAACCAGATATAGAAAAATAGGATTATAAATTGAATATACTCAAATAAATTACTGAAACAACTGATTAGAAATATAGAGGACAATGGTTATGATACTCGATTAGTCCTATATCAAATTGGAGAAAACATTTAATATATTATAACCCAAACTATGATTGTAAATATTAAATGGGTATGATGTCATCAATAATCACCCTACATTAGTTAAACTTGGCCTTGACTAATATTATTTAGCATTTTTCAAGTCCTGGGATTGGCTTCATCCTAAGGCGTTGGATGAAAGAGAGCCTCTAATAGAAAAACCATATTTTATCTCATTCATATTTTTAAACAATATCGATCCCACCACAAGTCATTTTTTCTTTTGGTTCTTTGTCACACATTGGTATTTTGGTGGTAGTGCATTCTTAGATGGAATTGGTGATGTCATGCAATGATGGATTTAAATGTGGAATCATGAAATAATCGATTTAACAATGATGTTGGGTTTGATGGATTCTATTGAAGTGATTCATTGGGATAACCACATAGAAGGCTTATTAATCAATCCATGGTGCGATTGACTTCATCATTTTGAACTGATCTCAGTATTGTGTAGATTGTTCTATTTTTTAATTTTTCAGACACTATCCACTATATCCATGAAATCTATATGGTTTATGTTATAATCAATTATACACCTCCAAATACATATTTTTTGATAGAGCCTTCATCTTCATTGACATGCGTAACATTGAATGAACTCAGTGGTTTCTTCTATTTATGGTACTAGAAGATAACTCACAGTAAAATGAGATAGGATTCAGCTCCTCTGTATTTCAAAATTTGACACTGTAGATATATTGTGATTAATAAATTTAAGATATAATATTTCAAATATTATCTACATTTTTTAAAAAGGAAACATTAAAGGATTTAAAACAGATGCAATTGGTTGTATATGAGAGAGAGATGATCAAGATGTAGTCATCAATATTCAAGGGGAAAGGGGACGTCACATATAAAATAGCTAATGTAACTTCATTACAATGTGAATAAGGAATTGATTGTGGATCTATGATGATATGGGATATTGTTTTGTGGTATCATGTGACGGTGAAATGACATAGAACATGTTCAAACCAAAACTGATGAGATTGTGGATCGAAGAAATGTATAGAAAGACATATTGATTCTGATTATCAGGTAACATGTCTTGGTTGATGATCAACAGTACATCATGATGGCTAGATAATGGAAGATATAAAATTCTTTAGGTGGCCCATGATGGTTTGAGGATGATTCATGTTCAGATGAAGATCCCCAAGGTAGTGACTTTTTTTTGATAAATGGGTAACATTTTTTCACAGATATATCATCCGAGAATGGATTTTGTGAGATGTTTTTAGAGAGATATGACATGGTCATAATGGGGTGTGGTTTTCAATTTTTTATATGGTATTATTTTGATTCAAATTATGAAATACCTAGATTTTGTACTCTTTGATTTATAGTGGATATTTTAGAATTTACATATGGTTTTTTGTTCTCTACATTAGAGGGGTTGTCCAAATTAAGAATCCTACATGGTGAATTATTTATTCTTCTTTATTATTTCCATAATTCAGTGTGCTTTCCAAAAATTGTTATTCAAGATATTTTCATCATGAGATAAGGATTATACACCCAACAAGTTGTATCAGAGTCTATGGTTCAGGCTTGCAATTTGTATTTGGAATTTTGGATGTTAATGAGTTATTCAATTGAGTGTGAGGAATAATAGTGTATATAAATTAATGTTGGTTGTGAGAAGTGTATCAGGACTCAAAAAAATTTATTTTCTTCATTATGTTTAACTAGTGAAAATTGAATTAGAAATTGATGAATTAGGTGATGCGTTAGCTACTCAAGATTATGATTTGAGAGAGTATTTTTTTACTACATGTGATTAAGATTATGTGGTGATCAAAATTATGGGGAGCCAAAAAATATTTGGTTTCTATTATGTTGTCTGAATGGTGATAATTTAGATATAAAGAATAATTTAGTGATTATATTTCAACTATATGGTGGAGCTTCCGTGTTTCATCAGAGTTGCCAAAGTATTGATCAATTTCAATAAAAAGAATGATTTTCAATACGACTCGAACATGTTTTCCTTCCAACTATGTTTGTTTTATAGTGTCTCTATTGGTGGGACAAAGGTGCATTAAATAGAATATGCACATGTGTGTTTTAAAATTTTATATTGGTGGTACATATTGATTTGTAAATTTAAATTATAATATATCAAACTATTTTTTTATTCTAAAAAAGGAAACCATGAAGGCTTTAAAAGATGAAGAAACTGTTGGTGTATAAGAAAGTCCTTCTCAATATGTAGTCCATCAATATCATGTGGAATGGGGCTATCACATTTACGGTAGCCCGTGTGGCTCATCCTTAATGAGAGCGAGGCATCGAAAGTGGATCTATGATGGGATGTGAAACAATATTTGTAGTATCATTTGTAGGTGCATCGATATGGAATAGGTGAGAAACAATAGTGATGATATTATTGATCCTGTTCATGTATCAAAATTCTTCTTGATTATGAAGATTGGGTGTAATGTCCTTATTTATGAGTGATGGTATGCCATTTTGGTTAGATCAAGAGATAGAGAAAAATCATTTGGGTGTCGCAATATGGTGTGAGCCTACTATAATTTCACATGAATTTATCTTAGGTAGTGGGGTTTCATCAATATAAGGGTGATGATTTTTCCTAGATGGTTCATTAAATCATGGTATTGGTGAGTTGATTTTAATAGAGAGATTATAGAAGCATATCATGGTTTGGTTTTCACACAGTAATTTCTATGCTCCCATTATAATTCATGTTTACGCATTACATGTATTTTTCACTCTCTTATTCTTAATTGATATTTTTGAATTTCCCTATGATCTTTTATTCCTATGAATCAGAGAGGGTTTCCACATTAAAAAACATAATTGATAATTTATTTATTCTTCTTTAAATGACTTCCATATTTTATTGGGTTTCTCCCAAATTATTCCGCATAATATTTTATCAAGAAATTAGGATCCCTCCATCATAAAGTTGGTTTTAGGGTCCCTCTATGCTGTAGTCGATATGGATTCTCTTTTTTAATTTCTATTAACAGCATGTCTCTATAGTTTTAAAATCTAGTAAATAATATTTTTATTCAATTATTATTTCATTGGGCACCCACAATCGATATAGACATTTCAAGAGGGGAAACTTACTTTTCCATTTTGTCGAAGTCCCCATAACCAATTTAATTAATGAGTGCATTCACATCAAAAATCCGTGCAGTATCTCATAGAATAATACACAAGTTATAACATTATTCCACCATGAATAATTAAAAATAATTAAGTTATTTAAAAAAATACATTTTTGAAGATGTAAATCACTTGATTTTAAAATATTAAAAACTATTTATAAATATTTAATTTAAACAAAGAATACAAATCTGAATTTTAAAAATATTAAAAATGAGATTACAAAATATTAAAATTAAAATTCCCAATATATACAAATAAAATATAAACTAATTAAATAATTAAAAGTAATAATTAATAAACAAAAAACTATTAAAAATGAAGATATAAATAAAAATTTTATTGTTATTAAAAAAATTAAAATAATAATTAATAATCTAATTTAAAATTAATAAATCGATAATAAAAACACATAAAATATCATTTAATTAAAATAAAATATGAATTATCTTAAAAATAAATACTTATAATTTATAATTATAATTAAAAAAATAATAAATAAATATTTAAAAGGATAATAAAATTATTTTTTTAACATTAAAACAAAACAAATAACAAAATTTTTGTAAATGAAAACTATACTATAAGATAAAAAATATATTATAATTAAAAAATATATCTAAATTAACCATAAAAATACATGAAATACAACAAAAATGAAGTGAAAAACAACATAATTAATGCCTATATTAACCAATATAAGATAAAAAACATATATTATAATCATAAAAATAAATATTTATCAAAATCAACTCATTTATAACAATGAAAATAAAGAACAGAAATGCTAACTCATTTGAAAATTGTAATTACACCTATATATTTTCTACCTAATAGAAAAATTAAATTTTTATCCAATTATCCAACTAGTCCCATCTATATTATCTATATAATAAATGTAAATATATTAAAAAAATATCTAATACAACATTCAATTTTCCTCAACCTAATCAACCCAGATAGGATGAAATAGTACACTATATGACTTCAAGCATACCTCCCAATATGCAAGAGGTTTCCAACTAGTATCACAAGTTTGAAAAACACCATAGAGTGACAACCCCATAAGTTTGATCACATTAAATAATATATAAGTAACAATAATATGAATAAATAATATAAAATTAAAGATAATTTTTAATTTAAATGAAAGGTATTCCATACTAAATAAGGACCTTTATTTCATGAATGTAGCTTATGCAGGTCATAGAGTTAAGAAACATTACAATATAACCAAATGGAAAAAACAAATATCGTATAAAAAAATAAAAAAATAATGAGAACCGCTATACATTTCTTGAACTCACCACGTGCATGTTTGGAACCCTTTTAACACATTCGTTCTCATTTTTTTGAAGGCATAGGTTCTATAAAGAATTATGAGTAGGATTAGGGGATTTTGGGAGGTAGATACTGGATGAATAAAAATTTCAGGACATGAATTAATGTAAATGACCTAAGAGATTAGTTCACGAAAATAATCTTTAATCACAACTTGAGTAATGGTAGTTCACATGGTTTTATTAAAATAATTAACTATCTTTTCATGGAACAAATGGGAGAGATTTAAAACTACTGAATCTCTCCCCAAAAAATTCATTGTGGAAACCTGGGGTTAATGATGTGAAATTATCCAAATCATAGGGATCAAGGAGATTTATTTATCAAGTTCTCTGAAACACCAACCATTCACAACATGAATCACCCATTCATGTTATGAATGTATGTATGAAATAATACATACCAATTCTATTACTATAAGATTGTTTTAATTTTATTTATATTCTCCAAAACTCAAGACTTATATAGGATAATTTTAATAGTTCCTTGAATACTTTTTGATTGGAATTGACTATCACCCTCCTCAGATCGATATGTAGTGATATGAGTAGAGTATTCCATAATTATCTCTTGAGATATTATCTATTATAATTTTTTTCCTCCTGATATATATTCACATGAAATAAAATTCTACCTCCTTAATTTATAAATATATTATTATTATGTTTTATGTTATATTAATGGCAACTAATAAATTTGGACATTTGATTATTTATGGGAGAGGATATTATATATCTCTTCTTGTAGTGGTTTCTTGTTTGGAAAAAAATGAATATCTTGAGATTGGGGATTAATTTCATGTCTTATTTGTAGGTTTAATTTCTGTGTTTTAATGAATTTTTCTCATTTTTTAAGGGATTAATTAAAATAAATATTTATTTAAGTAGAATATAGAATGAACTTTTTTGTTGGGTTTTGTGATCATACATGTTTGTGTTGTGTTGATAGTTGTCCAATTGTTTTTAAAATAGTGTGTTCTAAATATCATTGATGTCAGGGTATTCAATTTTTTCTTGTTAAATTGGATAAATATTATAAATACCGTAATTTTTTATGATTATATATAAGTGGCATGTTAATGTTTTTACATTACTTCAATATTTTTGTTGATAAATAGGGGTAACGGTTGAAACATGTTTAAGTTAATTTTTACCCATTAGAAATATATAAATTAAGTTTTATATATATGAAACTTGTGGTAAATGAATTGGTTAATCCATGATAGTAATGAGTTAGATTCGTTTTTAATATAATTGTTTGGGACTTTGTGAGCCCATTTTCTTATAATGTGGATATGACTTTGTTCTTGGGCCATGATGACTTGTAAAATAATTGTTGTTTTTATCACCTTGTGTGATAGATCTAGATGTGGTGACTTTGTATTTGAAATAATGCGAGTTAAAGATTTCTCATTTAATGTTGAGAAATGTTTGGGGCTACTTCGGCTTGTGGAAGTAGTTAACACTAGTTATGGAGGGATGTATGGTGACATACATAGTGTTTTTGGGGATAGAAATAGGATTAATGGAGGGAGTTCGACTTGGGATTTCATTTAATTTAATTAATTGGAATCTAAATTTATTATTTTTAATAAAAATATTTCCTTAATGTTGGGATGGATGGGTTGTGTTGTTTTTTCATTCCTTTCCCCTATGATTTTGACAACTAGTTGTTGCTGGTCAATGCATAATTTATGAAATATTAAGATGATTAATAGAGTACAGGTAATAATAGAATGCTAATTAATATTAATTTATATAACCTATGGTGTTGGTGGTTTCATAGTTAAAATGGGTTTATTTGTTTGAAATTATAAAATATGTAATTCGTAGCTGAAAAAGATAGTTTTCATAAATTTTTTCTTACAGTTATTATTATCCTTAATGATAGAAACTAGGTTTCCTTAGAGAAAATGTATATTGTTGAGATTAAGGATAAAGTGCTTCCTTTAGTGTTTTTTGTGAGAAATATATATTCCTTATGTTATGTTATTTCATATGCAACCACACCATTTTTTGGAAGTGTGATTGATGCTTAATGAACATTATGGATGTTTTCCTTAACCGTAAAGTTAGAATTGACATATGACTGACAATTACCTCTCCACCACTCTCTTTTTGGAGCGTATTATTAAATGATGGTATAAACGAGGTTTTCCTTATAATATATGTGTGATGATGTCTATAAGGGATTTTGGTAATTTTTCACATAATTTTCTTTGGAGTTATAATCCTATAAATTATTATAGGCATTATTTGTATGGAATGTGAGGGATTAAGGAATAGTATATGACCTACAGGTTGTAGTGGCTTTCAGAAAAACTAAATAGTCACAATATATAGATGATTATATTGATGATTCAATTTTTTCATCCCCATTGTAATGCCCTGACCCCTGTTACCCAGAGTCGGTGCATTTTTACATAACATTGGCATGATCACATGGAGATCATGTCTTGAAAGACCGATGAGTTTAGTATTATTGGAAACAAGATTTATACATAAGTTCAACTTTACAACTTGAAAAGAAATGCAACATGAATTTATTAATTTGGAAACATCCAAGCCTCATTAATAATGCATGCAAGTCACTCATAACTAACTTATTCATATCCTGGGAAAAGGAAACATAAGAAATGGGTGAGCTCAAATGCTCAGCAAGGTTATGAATTACAGCAGAAGATAACATAAATATTAAGCATGTTGACTAATTAAAACCACATTCCTTTACCAATAATTATCTTAAAAACATTAATGGAAGGAAAATGAACTAAGTAAATAATTCCATAATAAAACATAATCATGGGTATTCTACTAGTTGAATGACTAATGAACCATCAATATTATTTTCACAATAGGGACATGAATAATGTCGTACATTCTGAAGCATTTTGTCAAGGCCTCGGGCAAGACGTCTAAAAATGATTATGGCCTCGACGAAAACCATATATCAAAATTGGGAAAGGGCCTCAGCCAATTCCACGTCTTGTTGCCTAATGAGATCTACCGACGCATGAAGGAGCTATAGTGGGCTCCACCCGTCACTTACAAAGTCAAATACATTCCACATATGAAAAGGATTAAACATATCATAAGCATTCGTATTAAAACTAGCATACGAAATGTCAATACATTATCTATAAAGAATTAATGGTATAAAAATAGCACATCCATAGTAAAACATATCACAAAACCTTCAATACAATATGGATGTTTTGTATCATAATAAATCAATTTCAAATAAACTTAAAATCCATCAGAGGATGTTGACATAGATGAAATCAGAACCCTTTTTTAGAGAAATGACTCTTTCTATTTAGAAATCATTTAAGGGTCACATAATTATAAAGAAAACATTTATTTTTAAATTATTTTTATAAGAAAGTAAGGGAAGCTTCAATGATTTTATAATCCAAAAAATAACTACACCCGCCATATAAGTTAAAAAAACATTCTTACCTTAAATATGTCGAAAAGGTTAAAAAGTACCTTGTTTGGAAAATGACAGAAATATTCCTTTAAAAACACATAAGGGTATAAATTAATTTAAACCATTGTATAGTAAATAGTAAAAATGTTTTGAAATACATTTTTAAGAAACATGGATGTGGATGACAAAGAGGGCCTAATATATAATTATGTGTAAACAACTCAGATAATGAAGAGATTGTGAAATAAAACCTTACCTTGTACTTTTCTTTGGTCGACGATAGGTTAGCCTCCTGAATAAAGGTAAATCATTGTTATTAATTTACACACGAATCATATACATAAATATGATATCATATATGATCTTTTAATATTGATTTGTTAATAATATTTTAGTATTATCGTCGTTTCGGGTGTTAAATGATTCGTTTTCCTTTATATTATTTGTTACGTAAGACATATTTATTATGGATAGGTTGTATATTATTCATATCCAGAATGATATAAATTCCTTATGAATTAATTTTAATCATCAAATGATAATTATTCTTGAATGGATATGATGGGGAAATGAATCTCATCATGTTTGGGGAGACGGTAATCCGTACGTATGCACGAATGCTACTTCCATTTCATTTTTCATTTTAAAAAAAATCAAAACCAAATGATAAATAGTTATATTATTATTACAGTATAATATAATATATTATATATGTTACTTATGTTCACTAACACCATCCTTTAAACATTCCATGTATGGTATGAACGAGTCATATCACTTTGAGGGGGCAGTAGTCCGCACTTCCTCAAATGAAATTATCGTATATATACAACATGAAACGAATAATGGTATACTATAAAATGGAATTACTGAGGTTACATATAAAATAAAAATCATAAAAATAATATTTAATTATATTTCATTCATAATGGCCACCATGAGAGGTGGTAGGAGATAATTGACAATCATCGTTTCGTGAGGCGTTTGGTTGCCATCCACTGAAACATTATGTTCTTCCCCCATTAAATGGAGGTTTCTGTGAGTGTAGTTCGAATACGTTTTATAAAAATATCATAGTATATTGAGTATACTATTTTTGTTACAAAATAAAATAAAAAGAAGAGTTTAGGGGTTGGAGAAGTAAATTAAAAGAAAAAATGCTAAGAGAAATCATTACCTTCAATTTGGGTAACTCCCTTTGTATTGAACCAAAAAGGACTGTTGAAGTTCTTTTTGCCTAAGGTAAGGATTCTAGGAGGAGGAATGGGATGTAGGGAGATTAATTGGTCAGAGGTTGTGTGAGACAAAAGGCTTTATGGGTGAATGGAATTGGTTAGAAGTGGTGTCCTTTTATAAGGGGGCGGAGGGGCTCTTTAGGAATGATTGAAAATATTATTTTTTAATATAATGATATTCGGTTTATAACGGTCCAAAACATATAAAAAGATTAATATAAGGTGACTCATGATCTAAATGAAATCATCCAATAAAAATTGGACAGGTTTTGGGTATTATTTTTGTCTTTATAATCTTATTTATTTAAATCATTTATTAATGAGGTAAACACTACATCATTATTGTGTCATTAATAATTGATTTTATTAGATGTGTAAAAATTATAAAAAAATACCATGATGTAGAAAATATTATTATATTTATAATGAATATTTATATTCTAAATGATAATATATATAACCCCATGTAAAAATATTTTTCTTGAAAGATATATGCTTATGTCATTTTTGTATTTACTTTAACTAAATTAATATAAAGTGTCATTATCACCTACAAGTGGCTCCATGGGGTCACAAAATCGACCCAAAGATTCCCATGGTCGGAAATGTATCATCCAATAGGGTTAGGACACATTTTAGGGTAATTTATTATTATTATAATATTATTTCTTACCCTTATTTAATAGATTTACCCTTTAACCATTTTAAATAAAATATTTACCGAAGCAATTTTTCAAAATATCTAAAAATAAAAGTTACCTATTTTCCCAATTTGGACCTCCTGATTCTAAATATGGAATCAATTTTTCTAAATTCAAAACACATAAGTAGCATAAATTAATTTAAAATTAATTCCCGTTGTCCAAACAAAAAGCGTGTTTTTAAGAAATAATAAGTATCAAAATATTAACACTTGTTTATGTCTGGTTTAAATGTGAAATTATGTCCAATAACCAACATTTTATTAAATGGTAAAAATATATTCTATGTATACTTTAAAACCACTAAAATTCAAAATTTATCACCATTAATTATTTCGATTAAAAAAAAATTATTTAAAATTTAGTAATTTTCACTATTTATCGAAATATGAATGTTTTCACAAAAATACCAAAATTTAAACCTAGGCTAATTTCAATATTCTGAATCCAAAAATGATGTCCATTTTGAAAGATAAAATTTATAAAAATTCAAAAATTAGGTATTACTATTCATAATGGCTAGTTTGATTGGTCACAGTGTGTTAGAATCTCGAAGTTGCGAACAATGCAAGCTATTTCATTATTCAAAAGGAAACATATCGTGGAAGATTGGGGTGTTACATTCTCCCCTCCTTCAAATAATTTCATCCTTGAAATTTCTAAAATATTATTTCATAAAAATACTCAGGTGGTTCTTCATCATAAGTTCCTCGGGTTCCCATGTTGCCACTCCCATCTTATGGTTTCTCTATAAAACTTTTACCACATGAGTCGTCTGGTTTCTCATCACTTGTTCTCTGGTATCATGAATCCTAATGGGATCTTCGCAATATGATAGATTAAGTTCCAATTCTAATTAATCATAGGTGAGAACATGAGTTGTGTCCGGCATGTATTTTCTCAACAGTGATAGGTGGAATACATCATGAACTTCTGAGAGACTTTCCAGCATTGCCAAATGGTAATCTACAATCCCAATTCGTTCTAGAATTTCAAAAGGTATGATGTACCTGGGACTCAATTTACCTTTCTTACCAAAATATATAACTCCCTTCCATAGAGACACCTTTAAGAAAACATAATCTCCAACCTGAAATTCCAAATCCTTCCTTCGGTTATCGGAATAGCTCTTCGACTTACATTGAGCTTCTTTGATGTGGTTTTGGATTACCTACACCTTTTCCATAATTTCCTCCACCAGTTCTAGGCCTATGAGTTTTCATTCACCAACGTCATCCCAACAGGTTGGTGTGCGAAATCTCTTTCCGTATAACGCATCATACAATGTCATCTGAATAATTGAACGGAAGCTATTGTCATAGTAAAATTCTACCAGAGGTAAATATTGATCCCACATACCCTAGAAGTCAAGTGAGAAAGATATCAACATTTCTTCTAAGGTTTGAATAGTCTGTTCTGATTGTCCATCTGTTTGAGGGTGGTAGGAAGTACTCAAACGAAGTTCAGAATCTAGGGCTTTCTGAAGACTCTTCCATAATCTTGATGTAAAACAGGGATCATGATAAAAAACAATCTATAGGGGTACTCCATGAAGTCTCACAACTTCATTAATATATAGTATTACTAGATATTCAAGTGCTAAATCTTCTCTTATAGCAAGAAAATGTGCTAACTTGGTATGACGATCAACAATGACCCATATTGCATCATTTTTTCTAGGAGTCTTTGGTATTCCCATGGGAAAGTACATCGTGATATTATTCCATTTCCATTAAGGTTTGGGAAGAGGTTGCATGACTCCACCAGGTTGTTGTCTTCTAGCCTTCACTTGTTGACAAACCATACATCTTGACAAAAAATCAGCAATTTCTATCTCCATGTTGTCCCAGCAAAAATGTTCTATCAAATCTCTATACATCTTAGTCCTTTCAGGGTGTATAGAGAAATTGGAACTATGAGAATCATCCAACAATTCCCTTTTTAGATCAGGTATATAAGGAACACAATGTCTCTTCCCATATATCAAATTTCTATCTTCATACACAAAGTCACTCAATCTCTCATCATTCACAGCTTTAATATTCTTTTGAATCTGTTCATCACCGGTCTGAGAACTCTTTATCCTTTCTAGTAAAGATGGTTTGGAAAACATTTGAAAACGTATTGATGTTTCACCTTTCATGGTTATTCCCATATCCATCATTACTAGATCAAAGTATATATAATCTATTTCAACTCTCATCTGGTTCAAAACTCCAAGATCCTTTCTACTCAATGCATCTTCCACCTTATTTTCCATTCTTGAGTGGTAGTGTATCGTGAAATAATAATTCTTGAGTAGTTCAATTCATTGCCTTTGCCTCATGTTGAATTCTTTTTGTGGGAAAATATTCTTCAAACTCTTGTGATCAGTATAAATCTCACATTTCTCACCATAGAGATAGTGGCTACAAATCATTAAAGCATATATTATAGCTTCTAACTCAAGATCATAAGTAGTATAGTTTTTCTCATTAATTTTTAGTTGTTGTGATGCATAGGCAGTAACCATATCATTCTGCATAAGGACACAACCAAGTCCATTCTTCAATGCATGACTATAAATAACGAACACATCATTCCTTGATGGGTAGAGTCAATATCAGAGCATTGATTAATCTTATCTTTAGTTTTTCAAAACATTCTTCACACTGTTTTTTCCAAACAAATTTAACCCCTTTTATTTGCAAGATTTATTAAAGGGTTAGCCAATTAGGAAAAATTCTTAATGAAATGTCAATAATAACCTACTAAACGAATAAAACTATATACCTCAATTATACTCATTGGTTCTGGCCATTATTGGATTGCCTTAGTCATAGAGGGATCAACGAAAATTCCAATCATAGAGACAACATATCCAAGAAAAGAAATCTCTTGAAGAAAGAATTGACACATGTTAAAATTCCCATATAATTCACGTCTTCTAAGAGTCTTTAGGATAATGCGCAAGTGATTTTCATGATCATCATAGCTTTTGGAGTATACCAAGACATCATCAATAAATACCACTACAAAATCATTGAGATATGTTTTGAAAACTCTGTTCATTAGATCCATGAAGATGGAGGGTGCATTATTCCATCCAAAAGGCATTACTGTAAACTAGAAATGCCCGTACCTAGTTCGATATTCTTTCTTCAGAATGTCTTACTTCTTAACACAAAACTGATGGTATCTAGATCGAAGTTCAATCTTAGAAAAATATTGAGCTCCATGCAGTTGGTCAAATAAATCATCAATGCGAGGTAGGAGATACTTGTTCTTTATTGTTATAGGATTGATGTCCCTGTAGTCAATGCACAAGATCATAGATCCATCTTTCTTTTTAACAAAAAGAATAGGGGATCGCCATAGAGAAACACTAGGGAAAATAAATCCCTTATAACTCAATTCCCATAGTTGTTTATTTGGTTCCACTAATTCAATAGTGGACATTCTATAAGGGGACTTTTATATATGCCTTTAACTAAGAGTTAAATCAAAGGAAAACTTAATTTCTCATTCTAGAGGATGTCTAGGTAAATCCTCTCAAAAAACATCAACATATTCCTTTACAATAGGTACATCCTCTATTTTAACATTTCTTTCCATAACCACATTTATTTCATTCTCTTCCTCCCCAATAATTGAATTTAGTTGAGCTACTGGGGTGGATCTAGATAAGAATTAGGTGGTGATGATTATGCTCTAAAGATAAGGTGTTTCTTATCATCAACATCAAAAATCATAACCTCCTTCTTCTTACAATAAATATTTTCATCATTTTCTGAAATCCAATCCATACTAAGGATTACATCATATTCAATCATAGGTATGACGATGAGATCAGCATATAAAGAACATTTATATGCTCTAATGGGAACAGATTCACAAAACTTTGTTGCAATGATACTTCCCTTAGCAGTTTTAACTGACAACTCCCCTGTTAAATCAAATTGGAAATATATAATTTTCATAGAAAAATAGGAAGATACATAACAGTGTGATGATCCAAGATCAAATAAATCATTTGATAAACTCGACGAAACCATTAAATTATCTACCAAAACATCTTTCGGAGCATCTACCTCAGTTGTAGTGATAACATAGGCATATACTTGATCCCTTGGCCTTTTCTGAGGTAAGTTCCCCTGATGCTTAGAACATTCATTTTCATAATGTCCCATATCCTTGAAGCTGTAGAATTGAAAATTGGTAGTGTCTTTCATTCCCATACAATCACCAGCAAGATGGGCTTTCTGTCCACATTTGTAACATACTTCTTTTCCTTTTAGAAAAGCACCAGGGTGATTCCTTCCATAATTATCATCTGGTGGAAATTCAATTCTTCCCTTCTTCCATGTTTCCTTATTTCCTTTCCCAAAGTGTTTAGCATATCTCTTCTTCTCTGGGTTTTCTTTAAAGTCGTAATACTTAGAGAATACTTTTTCTGTATTGATAGCAAATAATACAATGTATTCGTTTTATGAGAAGGATTGTGATACTAAAGCTATACGGAGAAAAGGTTTTAACCCATCAAATAAACAATCAATATTACTTCTTCGGTTATGTATATAATCTACAACATGCCTTTCTAACCTTGTAAAGTTATCCTCATACTTTGCAAAATTCTCATCCTCTTTTTTCCTCAGACTGATAAATTTCCTTTTAATATCTTCTCGATGTTCACGAGGAAATAATTTCTCTAAGAAAATATCTATAAACTCCCTCCATTGCATATTTTATACTTCATCATCTTCCTTTTTGTTTTGAATCACTGGCCACCATTGATCTGCATCTCCAGTGAGGTGATAAACTGCCATGACAACGTTTTTCCTTTCACTACTCCCCAAAGCTTGAAATATTTTCTCTAGGGAACTTATCCATTTCTCAGCTACTGATGGATTTGTATTCCCATTGAATGTCAGTGGTTGTTGCCTCATCAAGTGATCTAACATTGATCCTCCATGATATGGATCGTGGTGCTCCATATGGGTATGGTTATTATTCATAACCTGAGTGAGTTGTCCCAGTATGGTGATAAGCTGATCAGAACCAGTTGTATCACTAGATCCACTATAATTATCTGGACCTGGAGGGAAATCACTACATGGAGTTTGTGAATTGATACGATTTCCATTTCTTCCACTAGGATCCATTTCTAAACAATGGCATAAACTAGATCATTTTATTAATCAAAATACATAATTCCAAACTTGTAAAACACATAACAAAAATTGAACATTTTATGGATATAATCTATAATCATTAAACTATTTTCTTTGAGTAAGTATATAATAATAAACCCTTTATAATGGTTTGTAAAGAAAATGAGAAATATCCAAAGTATATCCCCTGGGAGTGTCATAACCAAAAGTGCAGCAAGGCCCATTGTCATGCACCTGTTCCCGTTCGAGTCTAGCTCAAAGTGGTGTTTTTGGATTTTACCCCTAGTTACATCTATGCCAAAGCGGCCTCTACCTGCTCATATCTAGATAGAGATGTATTTCTCTGAAAACTAAAAAAATTTCTAGAATACCAAAATTCTATGAGGTTCTTCTATACTAATCCTCAATGTCCTTCTTAGGTCTATGTGATCTAATCAGAGTTTATCTAATTCTAGTTTCCATGGTTTGTACTAAAATTCCTCTGATAGCAACTGTAACGCCCCAACCCCAGTTACCCAGATTTGGTGCATTATTACATAACATTGGAATGATCACAAGGAAATCATGTCTCGAAAGACTGATCATTTTAGTATTATTGGAAACAAGATTCATACATAAGTTCAACTTTACAACTTGAAAAGAAATAAAAAATGAATTTATTCCAATGGAAAAATCCATCACTCCTAAATAATTCCGGCAAGTCACTCAAAACTAACTTCTTCATATACTAAGAAAATGAAATATAAGAAAGGGGTGATCTCAAACGATCAGTAAGGGTAATAATTACAAAAGAAGATAACAGAAATATTAAGCATGGTAAATAATTGAAACCACATTCTTTTACCAATAATAAACATGAATACATTTATGGAGGGAATATGAACTGGGTAAATAATGCCCTAATAAAACATAATCATGGGTATTCTACTATTCGAATGACCACATGAACCATCAATATTATTTTCATAATGAGGAAATGTATAACACCAAAGATTCTAAAACATTTTTTCAAGGCCTCGACCAAGACGTCTAAAAATGATTAAGGTCTCGGCAAAAACCATATATTAATATTGGGAAAGGGCCTCGACCAATTCCACGTCTAGATGTCTCATGAGACCTACTGATGCACCAAAGTAATTATTCAAAATGTCTAAAAATAAAAGATAACTATTTACACAATTTGGACCTCTGTATTCAAAATATGGAATCCATTTTTCTAAATTCAAAACACAGAAGTGGTAGAAATTAATTTAAAATTAATTCTTATGGTCAAAACAAAAAGCGTGTTTTTAAGAAATAATAACTATCAAAAGATTGACAATTGTTTATGTCCGGTTTAAATGTGAAATTATGTCCAATGAAGAAAATTGTATTAAATGGTAAAAATATATTCTAAATAAACTTTAAAACCACTCATATTCATAATTTATCACCATTAATTATTTCGATAAAAAAATTTGTTTTTAATTAAACTTTAGTAAATTTCACTATTTATCAAAATATGAAAGTTTTCAGAAAAGTACTAAAATTTCACCCTATGCTAATTTAGATATTCCTAATCCAAAAATGATGTACATTTTGAAAGATGAAATTTATAATAATCCAAAAAAGTGTGTTTTACTATTCATAACGTCTAGTTTGATTGGTCATGGTGTGTTAGAATCTTGAAGTTGCGTACGATGCAAGCTATTTCATTATTCATAAGGAAACATACCATGGAAGTTTGGGGTATTAAACCCATGATATAGATAAAATTATATTGAATCATTTAACAGGTGTGGAATATTAGAGGTAGATGGGTCATAAAGTGAAACACTTGGGAGAGAGAAGAAAAACCCGTGGGGAATTGAACGTGGGTTACATTAACTTATATATATATATTGGTAGATATCCTTGGTGATGATTGGAATTTAATATAATTGATTAATTGAAAATTTAGTTTCATTTTTTATTCCCCACAATTTTACAGTCATTAATTTATCATGACATGTTTTGGGAAGGATCCAACTATGTATACATGTTATGCTTGCCCCTATATAATTGTTTTTAGATCCCCAAGAGATAGTTAGTTATCAGTATGGAATTTTCTATCCTATAGAGTTGATCATTAGTTGTTTAGTCTTCAAAACCATTTTCCAAGATTTTATTTGGGTATTGTTATTTTCTATTGCAGTTGTTTTAGTTTATATAAAATTAGATTCATGTTTTGGGATTATTTATTTATTTTTCAGGATTTTTTTGGTCTCATACCATCCCTCGTTACTCATTTTATTATCACATGATAGTTCCCCTCATTATTCAATTTGATATAACCTTTGGGATATTCTCCAAACTGTGTTCTATTAAAGGTGGTCTTAGAGCTTCATTAATTCTCTTTTCACATTTCTGATCCATGAGTGGTTCTGCTATGTCGATGGGTTCATAAGGAAGTAGTGTCAAATGTTAATTTTGAGGGATATGATTTCCCTTAGAATATCCACTAGTTGGGATATTCTGTGGTTTTGGGGAAATATTTTCCATTGAACATAGTTTGTGATATAAAGAAGGGATTCCTACTAATAAATTATTTTTCTAGGGTCTCATGTGGTCGGATGTATGGACCTTCATGATTACATAACCAAATAAGTGAATGATACTGATTCTAGAGTAAAACCTACGAAAGGATAAAAAATCATTATAGTCCCACCGTTTTAATCATTTTTTAGACCATTAGTTTATATTGAGACTTAATTAATTTATCTTAAATATTCCGTATTTGGTGTTAGTGATTGTCTAAATATCTTTTTTGTTGTAGAAATGGATCCAGTTCAACATCCTTAGATGGTTCATGTCAAATATTTACAGCATGATATGCCAATAGATTTTTAAAGGGTTGAGGTCGATAATAATAAAATATAGAGGTTGAAAATTTGAGAGATTCTGCATCAGAGAAAATAAAAGTATGATGGATTTATTTTATATTTAGTTAAAAATGGTCTAGTTTGAGGAGGAGGAGATTTACTACATATTGATCCATTCCCATAAGTAGCTCTAAGATTCACTGGTAGTGACAATACTACATGAGGATGAATGATAGGGTTGGTTATTATTCCTTAGTGTTTATGAGGATTCGGTTGTTTCATGTAGAAGGACTCAAGATCAGTTTAGAGAAAAATTCACTTCTTCAAATGTGAAAGAAAACTGTCATCAGGAGCTTCTTACCCTTGGATAAGGATGTTCTACCATGTGAGAGTTCATGATCCATTTCAAAAACCATCTCTAATATGCTTCAAACCTTATTCTGAGAGAGGACTCTAGAACATGGAATTTCAAGGAGGCATTGTGTCTAGAGTTTCAGTTCTTGGTTACTCTATTTATACTATTAACACATATCATGGTAATGGAAAGATTATATGTTTTAAAGAGTATTTTCAAGAAAATCAGGTGTTCATGGGAGGGCATTCATCATGATTATTTTCATTATATAATTCAGGACTAGGGTTTGTTGTCCCTTGGGAAAAGGGGTTTTAGGATGGCCATGGGTTTGTCCTATTCATATCCTATTGATTTTTCATAGTATTTTGAATTTGAAGTACTTAGTGAAGGAACTATAACTACCCAATATTTTTACACTTCTATTAAATACTATGTTCATTGGTTTTCCCAACATGAAACACAAGAACCAAACAAATCAAAATCGATATACTGTAGTTATAAAATTTCAAGGTATAGAAAGTTGTAACAAAATTATGAAATATATATAAATAAAAATACTCACTTTAAATATTTACACAATATTTACAACTATGAAATTGATAAAATATTAATTTATTCATTAAATTTAATTATAAAAAAGATATTCTCCATATTTTATATACTTATGATTAATAATAATATAAAAAGAATAATTAAAATATGAAAAAATGATTTATTATAAAAGATTATTTCTTGATATTTTATTATTTTATTTTTAATGATATTTTAATAAACATTATGTTTTGAATTTGACAAAATTAAGATCATTTTTTTATTTATGGTATCCATATTTGCTTAAGATGAAATATTGAGATATTTTGGAAATACATAATTAATTGGTCAATTGTTAAAATACATATTTTAATAATGTCATGTATTGTATGAAATTATTTTATTATATGAAAACGTTGAATTATTTTCCAATACAATGAAATAAAAATATATATAATTATGTTTTATAAATTATTTTACAATGATATGATCAATTTATAAACATATGATTAACATTTTGAATATTTAAATCCGGATATAATGAAAATTGTATATTAAATATTTTAATACCTGGACCCCAGTTACCCAAATTTGGTGCATTATTACATAACATTGGAATGATACAAGGAATCATGTCTCGATATACCTATCTTTTTAGTAGCCTTGGAAGTACAAGATACATAAATAAGTTTTATATTATATCATGAGATAAAAACAACAACAAAATTTTGTCCCCTTCAATCACACTTATATTATATAGCCTATCCCTACAGGTCAACCATAAAATACTTCTTCACGACATTGGAAGAATAAAACATAGAAAGGGGAGAGATCAGATTCTTAGTAAGGATAACAATATACCAGATACATCATAAATAAACATAAACAATTAAGGAAGTGTATAAGAGTAAAACATAATCCTTTTTAAACATAAACATCAACATAATATGGAAAATATAAATTTAATAACTCCACATACTTATTCACATGGATATTCTACTATTTGAAAAACCACATGCAATATAATTATCCAATTTCATTGTGACAGAATTCATAATACCGGACATTATGACCACATTGTCAAGGCCTCATGCCAAGACTACAAATAAGATTTTTTCAAGGCCTCATGCCAGAAAACTAGTTTGTCTCATGAGAGCTACTGATTCATCAAGGATCTATAAAGGGCTCCACCTATCACTTACTAAGTCCAATTCATTCTTCATATGAAAATGTTGAAACATAACATAAACATTCTTATTAAAACTAGAATATGAAATGTTAATACGTTTACCATAAACCATGAATGGTATAAAAATAAAACATCCATAGTCAAACATATCAGAAAACCATTAATACAATATGCAAGATATGTAGCATAATAAATGAACTTAATTCAAGTATAAAGTCCATTAAATGATGTTGACATTGATGAAATAAAAATTAGTTTTAGAGGAATGCCTCTTTCTATTTTGAAATCATTTAAAATTAATGTAATTATAGAAGTAAAAATTTATTTTGAAAATATTCTTATAAGATTGTAAGGGATGATTCAAAGGAGTTATATTTGTAGAGAATAACCGCACCCTCAATATAAGTTAAAAAACATTCTTACCCTAATTTGTCAACAAGTTCATAAATTAATTTGTTTTGAAAATGACAGAATGATTACTTTCAAAACATTTTATAAAAAGTAAAAAATTTTATGAATGACTTTCACTCATATTCTAGTAAATATTAAAAAAAATTTAAATAAATTTGTAAGAAACATAGATGTGAATGATAAAGATGTCCCCCAAGATACATACATAAAAACAACCTCAGATAATAAAGAGATTGTGAAATTAACCATTACCTAGTAGTTTTCCCTAGTCGAGCATATGTTAAACACTTATATAATAGTTAAATAATTAATATTAAATAATAATATAACTAAATTAATAAATCGTATATCACATATGATATTCTAATATTGCTTGGTTAATAATATTTTAGTAGTATCAATTTTTAGGGGTTAACTGATTTGTTTTCCTTTGTATGTTTTGTTACGTAAGTCATGTTTGACATGGATATGATGTATTTGATTCATATATAGAATGATATTATGTTCTTATATATTATTTTTAATAATCAAATGAAAATTATTTTGAATGGTTGTGATGGGGAATGAATCTCATCATATTCGTGGAGATGGTAATCTGTATGTATGCACAGACGCTACATCCATTTCATTTTTTTATTTTAAAATGAAATAAAACCAAATGATATAGAGGTATATTATTATTAAAGTATAATATAATATTTTATATATGTTATGTATGTTAATTAACAACATCCTTTATACGTTCCATGTACAGTATGAATGAGTCATATCACATTGAGGGGGCGGTAGTCCGCACTTTCTCCATTGAATCTATAATATATATACAACAAGAAAATAATATAAATATGATATAAAAGAGAATTAAAGAATCTTATAGATAAAATAAATATCATAAATATCATATATATTAACAGTTCCATCATAATGGCCACCATAAGTGGTGGTAGTAGATGATTTAACATTCATCATTTCGTGAGGCATTAGTTCGTCGTCCAGAGAAACATTATGCTCTATACCAATTATATGGAGGTGTTTGTAAGTTTAATTCAAATCCTTCTCATAAAAACAATATATTATATTGATTATTTGGTTTTTCATTTAAAATAAAGGAATATAGAGATTTCAGTGGGTTGGATAATTAAAATAAATGAAAAGAACTTAAGAGGAGATGTTACCATTATATCAGGTAACTCCTATTGGTTTGAAACAAAAGGCTTATTTGAAGTGCCATATTCCTAATGTAATAATTCTAGGAAGAATATAAGGATGTGGGGAGCTTAATTGGAAAGAGTTTGGATAGTCCAATGTCCTTGAGAGGTGTGATAATTGAGTTAGAGGTGAGGGATTTTTATAAGGGGGAGGTGGGGCTCTTTAGGAATGTTTGAAAATTTTATTTTATTATATAATGATACTCGGTTAATAAAGGTCCAAAAATAATTAAAGTAGAATATAATATTAATCATATTCAAAATGGAATCATCCAATAATAATTGGATAGGTTTTGAATATGTTTGTAATTGTTATAATCACATTTATTTAAATCATTCATTAATGAGGTAAACACTGTATCATTATTGTGTCATAAATAATTTTATTTATATGATGTATAAAAATTATAAACAAATGAAATGATATAGGAAATATTTTTTTATTTTAAATGAATATTTATTGTCAAAGATATAGCTTATATAAACCCGTGTAAATTTTTTTTACTAAAATATATATGTTTATGTAATTTTTGTGTTTACTTTAAATTAATTAATATAATGTGTCATTATAACTCCCATGTGGCTCCATGGTGTCCCAAAATCATACCATGTATTCCCATGGTCATATATTTATCATTAAAAGGGGGAAGGACATGTGTTAGGGTAATTCAATATTATTAATATATTATTTTTACCCTTATTTTACCGGATTTTATCCTTTTCACCATGGAAAATAAAATATTTACTGAAGTAATTATTCATAATGTCTAAAAATAAAATATACATATTTACACAATTTAAAAATCCTAATTCAAAATATGCAATAAATTTTTCCAACTTCAAAACACAGATGTGGTAGAAATTAATTTAAAATTAATCCCTATTGTCAAAACAAGAATTGTGTTTTTAAGAAAAAATAAGTATCAAAACATTGACACATGATTATATCCAGTTTAAATTTGAATTTACATCCAATGATCAAATTATATTAAATGATAAAAATATAATCTAATTATACTTCAAAAACACTAAAATATATAATTTAACCATATAAATTATATTTATTAGAAAAGTGGTTTTTATCTAAAATTTAGTATTTTTCACTATTCATACAAATATGAAAGCTATCAGAAAAATATCAAAAATTCACCCAAATATAATTTTAGATATTACAATTCCAAAAATGAAATCCATTATGAAAAATAATATTTATAAAATTACAAATGTGTGTATTACTATTCATAACAACTAGTTTGATTATTCGTGGTGTGTTAGAACTCGAAGTTGCATACAATAAAATCTATTGTATTATTCAAAAAGAAAAATTCCATGGATTCTGAGGGTGTTACATTATTCCATCCATCAAATAATTTTGACCTCAAAATTTCTAGAATATTCCATCATAAAAATATTCTGGTGGTTCTTTATTACATGTTCCTCAGGTTCCCACATTTCTTCTCCCATCTTATGGTTTCTCTATAGAAGTTTCACCAGACGAGTTCTCTTGTTTCTCAGCACTTGTTCCCTAGTATCAAGACTATTGATAAGATCTTAAAAATAAGATAGATTAGGTTTTAGTTTTATTTCTTCATAGGTGAGTACATGAATTGGGAAAAGTATGTATTTTCTAAACAGTGATACATAGAACACATCGTGAACTTTGAAGAGACTTGATGGGATTTTCAAAAAATAAGCTACAACATCAATTAGTTCTAGAATATTGAATGTTTTGATGTACTTGGGACCTAATTTACCATTATTAATTAATTTTATAACACCTTTCCATGATGAAACCTTTATAAAAACATGATCACCTATTGTAAATTCTAAATCCTTATTTCAGTTATCGACATAGCTATTTTCCCTATATTGATCTCCTTTGAAGTTGATTTAGATAATCTTAAAATTTTCTATTGTTCCTCCACATGTTCTATGAATATGACTTTTATCTCACCAAAATCTTCTCAACCAGTTAGTGTGCAAAATATCTTTCCATATAACGCTTTATATAGTGCCATCTGAATACCTGAATGGATGTTATTGTTATAGGAAAATTATACCAAAGGTAAATACTAGTTCCACATACCCAGAAAGTAAGGTGAGCAAGATCTCAACATGTATTATAATGATTGAATAGTCCATTCATATTTTCCATCCGTTTGAGGGTGGTATGAAGTTCTTAAATGAAGTTCAGTTCTAGGGATTTCTGACACTATTCTAGAATCATGATGTAAAATGGGGATCATGATCAGAAACATTTGATAGAGGTACTCCAGGAAGTCTTACGAATTCATTAATATATTGTATTTCTAAATGTTCAAGTGTTAAATCTTAGATTATAATAATAAAATTTGCTTATTTTGTCAGACGATCAACAATGACCCATATTTCATCATTCCTTTTATGAGTCTTTCATAGACCCTTGAAAAGGTCCATCGTAATATCATCCTATTTCCACTCAGGTATGGGAAGAGGTTGAATGAACCTTTAGGATGTTGTATTCCAACTTTTACTTTTTGATAAACCATGCATCTTGACATATAATCAACAATATCTCTCTTTATGTTTTCCCAAAAAAATGTTCCTTCAAATATCTATACATCATAGTGCTACCAGGGTGTATATAGAAATTGGAGCTATAAGCAACATCCAACAATTCTCTTTTTTGATCAGGTATTTCAGGAACACAAAGTATCGTCCCAAATTTCAAAATCCCATCTTCATATATGAAGTCGATTAATATCCCATCATTCAGTACATTAATTTTCTTTTGAAACTCTTCTTCATTAGTCTGAGAACCTTTTTATCCTTTCTAGAAATGATTGTTTAGAAACCATTTGAAAATTTATTTATTTTTCACCTTTCATGATTATTCCAATATCCATCTTTACTAGATCCATAAAAAAGGATCCCTTTCAACTATCATCTTGTTCAAAACTCCATTATCCTTTCTTCTCCAAGCATTTTCCACCTTATTTTCCTTCCTCGGGTGGTAGTGTATAGTGCAATAATAATCCTTGAGTAGTTTGAGCCATCTTGTTTACCTCATGGTGAGATTTTTTATGAGAAAAAATACTTCAAACTCTTATGATAATTATAAATATCACATTTGTCACAAAAAAGATAGAGTCTCTATATATTCAAATAAAATATTACAGATTCAATCTCAAGATCAGGAGTGGGACAGTTTTGTTCATGAATTTTTAGCTACTGTGATGCATTGCAAATAACCCTATGATTCTACATAAAGACGCAACAACGTCCTTTCTTTGAAGCCTCGCTATATATAACAAAGCCATCATTCCCCTATGGTAGAGTTAATATTGAAGGATTATCCAATCTTCTCTTCATTTATTCAAAACATTCCTCACACTCTTTTTTTCCTATCAAATTTAACCCATTTACATGTGAGATTGGTTAATGGGTTATCTAATCGGGAAAAATTTTGGACGAAATGTCGATAATAACCTACTAATCCAATAAAATTATGTAAATCAGTTATAATTTTCAGTGTTAGACATTCAGGGATTTCCTAGTTCTATAAATAATAAAAAAATATTCCATCCATAGAGACAATATGGCCAAGAAATAAAATCTCTTGAGGCCAGAATTCACACTTGCTAAACTTCTTATATAATTTATTTCTTCTAAAATTCATTAAAATAGTGAACAAGTGATTTCATGATCTTCGTAGATTTTAAAGTATACCAAGATATCATCAATAAATACAACTAAAAAGTCATTAAGATATTCTGTGAAAACCATGTTCGTTAGATCCATGAAGATATAGGGTGCATTAGTTAGTCCAAAATGAATCACTGTAAACTCATAATGCTCGTACATAGTTCAAAATGCTGTCTTTGGAACGGAATCCTCATTCACACACAACTGATGATATCCAGGTTGAAGGTCAATCTTTGAAAAATATTAAACTCCATGAATGTGATCAAATAAAACATCAATACAAGGTAGGGGATACTTTTTCTTTATTGTTATAGCATTGATCTCCTTGTAGTCAATGCACAACCTCATAGATCTATTTATGTTCTTATTAAAAAGAAAAGGGGCTCCCCATAAAGAAAAATTAGAGCGAATAATTCCTTTATTACTCAACTCCTCTAGTTGTTTCATTAGCTCCACTAATTCTACAGTGTCTATTCTATACGAGGTATTCAATATCGGCCTTGAACCAGAAATTATAACAATAGAAAACTCAATTTCTCATTATATAGTATGTCAAGCTAAATCCTCTAAAAATACATAAACATATTAATGTACCATATGTAAATCCTATATTTTAACATTAATTTCCTCACTCATAGTTATTTTACTCTCTTACCCCCATATAATTTAATTTAGTAGTGAAAAATGGGTGGATCTAGATAAAAATCAAATGGTGACATTTCTACTCTAAAGATAAAGCATTCTTTGTCATCATAAAAAATTGTATCCTCCTTCTTCTAACAATAAATTTTCATATCATGGTCCATAAATCCAATCTATACTAAGGATTATATCAAATTCAACCATGGGTATTCCTATGAGAGGAGCACATAAAGAAATTTTTTATACCCTAATGTGAACTCATTCAAAAATTTATTTGCAATGATACTTCCCTTAAAATTTTTGAGTGAAAACTCCCTAGTCAAATAAAACTGAAATTATACAATTTTTATAGCAAACTGGGAAGATATGAAATAATGTGATGATTCAGAATCAAATTAAACATTGGGTAAAATTGAGGAAACCATTAAATTTTCTACCATCACGCCTTTTAATGCTTCAACCTTAGCAGTAGTGATCACATAAGCTTGGCCTTTCTCCCTTGGTATTTTCTGAGGTTTGTTTATTTGTCTATTAAAACACTTATTGGCATAAGGCCCCATTTCTAAAAAATTGAATAAAAAAACATTGACGGCCTCTTTATTTCCCTTGTAATCACGATCTTGGCATCCTTTTTCCCCACACTTATAACAGACTCTCATTCCCTTTAAGAAAGTACCAGGGCGTTTCTTCCCACATATATCATCGGATTTATATTCAACTTTTCCCTTCTTCCCCTTTATTTCCATTTCTATAGTGTTTATTAGATCTCTTATTCTCTTTATTTTATTTAAATCTGTAAGACATAGAGAATTCTTTTTCTGCCTTGATAGCACATGAGACAATATCTTCATATGATGAGAAGGATTGTGAGACCAATTCTCGAAAAAGAAATGGTTTTAACCCATCAAATAATCTATCAATATTACTCCTTGGGTTACGTATATAATCTACAACATTCCTTACTAACCTTGTAATGTTAACCTCATACATTGTGACATTTTAATCCCCCATTGTTTTTTTAATTGATGACCACCATTGATTTGTATCTCCCATGTGGTGATAAACTACCATGAATTTTTTTTCCAATTCGCTACTCCTTAAAGCATGAAATATTTTCTCAGAGGAACATATCCATTGCTCAGATAAAAAAGGATTTGTAGTCCCATTAAATGTTGGATGTGTTTTCCTCATTAATCAGACTAGAATTGATCATCCACATTTTGGATTTGGGTGCTCTATACAGGTAAGGTTATTATTCATAACCTGATTGAGTTGTCCCAGTATGGTGATAAGATGATTAACACTAGTTGCATCACCAGCTCCACTATAATTATCTTGAGTAGGAGGTAAATCCCAACATGGAATACGTGCATTGATATGGTTCCCATCCCTTCCCCTAGGCTCCATTTTTAAATAATGTCATACACTACATTAGTTTATGAATCCAAATACCTAATTCAAAACTTTTAAAACAGTTAACATAAATTAAACAATTTATGGATATAATCAATAATCATAAAAATATTTTATTTGAGGAGGTACATACTAATAAATCCTTTAAAATTGTTTGTAATGAATGTGTGAATTATACTAATCATATCCTCTAGAAGTGTCGTAACCAAGAGTGCAGCAAGACCTGTTGTCATGTACCAGGATACACCACATCAAGAACCGAAACTTTTTGTCAGAGTTTTAACTCCTAGGTACATCTGTGCTAGAGACGTTTATACCTGCCCATATCCTTATAGGTATTCATTTATTTTAAAATACACAAAATATCTACATTACCAATATTCTAGTAAGTTCTTCTGTACTAATTTTCAAATTCTATCTTATGGTAATGTGCTCTAATAATAGTTTATCTAAATCTTGTTTCCAAGGATTGTACTAAACTTCATATGATACCAACTGTAACACCCTGACCCCTACTAACCAGAGTCGGTGCATTATTAAATAACATTGGCATGATACAATGAATCATGTCTCGAAAGGCTAATCAGTTTATTATCCTTGGAAGTGGAAGATACATACATAAGTTTTATATTACATCATGAGATAAAAAAACAATTTCCCCTTTAAACAAACTTATATCTCTCAGCTCATCCATGCAGGTCAACCATAAAATACTACATCACATACTAGGAAAAATAAAACAGATAAAGGGGCGGTCTTAGATGCTCAGTAAGGATAACAATATAACAAAAACATCATAAATAAGCATAAACATTTAATGAAATGTATAAGACTCAAACCTAAGACTTTTAAACTTAAACATCAGAATAGAATGGAAAATATAAATCAAATAATTCCATTAATGTATTAACATGGATAGTATACTAGTCGAATAATCACATGTAATATCAATAACCAATTTTATAATAATGGAATGCATAATGCCGGATTTCATAAACACGTAGTAAAGACCTCATGCTAAGGATACAAATAATATTTTGTTAATGAATATTGCCAAGAAACTAATTCCTCTCCTGAGACCTATTGATGCATCATTGAGGTGTAGCGGTCTCCATCAGTCACAAAGTAAGTCTAATTCATTCCTCATATGAAAATGTTGAAACATAAAATAAATTTTCGTATTAAAACAAGCATACAAAATGTTAATATGCTAACCATAACCCATGATTGGTATAAAAATTACACATCCACAGTCAATCATATCACAAAACCTTCATTACAAAATGGAATATTTTTATCATAATAAATCTACTTCATACAAGTACAAAATTCATTAAAGGATGTTGAAATAGATGAAATCAAAATTATTTTTGAGGAATATATCTTTTTATTTTGAAATAATTTAAAATCCATGTAATTAGAAAACAAAACATTTATTTTGAAAATTTTCTTATATACTTTTAAGGAAATATTCAAAGGTGTTATAATAGCGGAGAATAACTGCACCTGCCATATTAGTTAAAAAAACATTCTTACCTTAATTTGTCCAAAAGGTCCTAAAGTACCTTGTTTAGAAAATGACCGAATTATTTCTCTCACACAATTTTATAAAAAGTAAAACAATAGTATAAATTACATTAAACCATAGTATAGTAAATAGTAAAATTTTTTGAAATAAATTTTTAAGAAACATGGATGTGGATGATAAATTTGTCCCAATAGATACTTACATAAAAACAACCTCAGTTAATATGGATATTGTGAAATTAATCCTAATGTTGTACTTTTCCTTGGTTGAGGGTATGTTAACCTTATGTATAATAGTTAAATAATTTTTATTAAATTAAAAAAGAACTAAATACATAAATATGATATCATATATGATATTCTAATATTGTTTTGTTAATAATATTTTAGAAGTGTAATTGTTTCAGGTGTTAACTGATTTGTTTTCCTTTATATGTTTTATTAAGTAAGTCATGTTTGTTATGGATAGGATGTATTTAATTCATATCTAGTATCATATTATTTTCTTAAATATTATTTTTAATAACAAAATGAATATTATTATTTAATGGTTATGATGGGGAATTAATCTCATCGTGGTCATGGAGATGATAATTCGTACACACGCACGAACGCTACATCCATTTCATTTATTTATTTTAAAAGGAATGAAAAAATGACACATAAGTATATTATTATTCCAATATAATATAATATTTTATATTTTTTACTTATGTTCATTAACACCATCCATTATATGTCCCATGTATGGTATGAACGATTCTTATCACTTTGAGGGGGCGGTAGTCCGCACTTCCTCAAATGAAATTTTTTTATATATAAAACATGAAAAAAATAAAGGTATGCTCTAAAAGAGAATTTTATAAGATTAAAGATAAAATAAATATCATAAATATCATATATAATTATAGTCCTATCATAGTTACCACCGTAAGAGTTGGTAGTAGAAGATTGAACAAACATTGTTTCGTGAGACAGTAGTTCGCCGTCCACAGAAAAATTATGTTCTATAACCATTAGATGGAGGTGTGCATTACTGTAGATTAAATAATTATCATAAAAACAACCTATTATATTTAAAATAACAATGATTTTATAAATTAAATTAATAAAAAGAGTTTACAGGGTTGGAGAAGTAAAATAAAAGAAAAGATCTTTAGAGGAGATGTTACCTTTAAATCAGGTAACTAACTTTGGATTGAACCAAAAGGATTCCTTGAAGTTAATTATGCCTACATTAAGGCTTCAAAGTGGAATAGAGGGTTTTAGGGAGCATAATTGGTCAGATTTTGGATGATCCAAGTGGATTTAGAGATGTGAGAAATGGGTTAGAGGTGAGGGATTTTTATATGGGGGTGGAAGGACTGTTTAAGAATGTTTGAAAATATTCTTTTATTATATAATTAAATATGGTTTTTAAGGTACAAAAGACATTAATGATAAATATATTATGACTCATGTTCGATATAAAATCATCAAATTATAATTGGACATGTTTTTTATACTGTTTTAATTTATATAAGCTCGTTTATTTAAATCATTCATTAATGAGTTAAACTCTTCATCATTAATGTTTCATAATTAATTTTTTTATTTGATTTATAAAAATTATATACACAATTCCATGATGTAGGAAATATTTTTATCATTTAAATTAATATATATAGTGAATAGATAACTTATATAACCCCATGTAAAAATTGTTTTTCTAAAAGATATATGTTTATGTCATTTTTGTCTTTACTTTAAATTAATTAATATAATGTGTCATTATCACTCTCTTGTTCCCCCATGGGGTCCAAAAATCGACCCAGGGATTCCCGTATTAGAAATTTTTCAGTAAATAAGGTTAAGAAATGTTTTATAGTAATTTAATATTATTATAATATTATTATTTATCCTTATTTAAAAGATTTACCCCTTTATCCATGGTAAATAAAATATTTACCGAAGTAATTATTCATAATCTCTAAAAATAAAAGATAACTATTTAAAAAATATGGTCCTCCTGATTCCAAATATGGAATCTATTTTTCCAAATTCAAAACACAGAAGTTGCAGAAATTAATTTAAAATTAATTTCTGTTGTCAAAACAAAAATCAGGTTTTTAAGAAATAATAACTATCAAATGATTGACACTTGTTTATGTCCAGATTAAATGTGAAATTACATCCAATTACCTAAATTATATTAAATGATAAAAATATAATCTAATGAATCTTTAAAACCATTCAAATGGGTAATATGACACTATATGTTATTTGGATTTAAAAAGTCGTTTTTAATTTAAATTTGGAATTTTTCATTATTCATCAAAATATGAATGTTATCAAAAAAATATAAAAAATTCACCCTAAGATAATTTTGACCTTCCAAATACAAAAATGAAGTCCATTTTGAAAAAAAAAATTATAAAATTTCAAAAAGTGGGTAGTACTATTCAGAATGGCTAGTTTGATTAGTCGTGGTGTGTTAGAACTCGAAGTTGCATACAACACAAGATATTGTATTATTCCTAGAGAAACGTATCGTGGAATCTTGGGATGTTACAAATATTTTGTTTAATTAATTATAACATGATGAAATAATTTTATTTATTTATTTATTATTTTTTTGAATAAAAATAATTATTTTAAATTCAATTTAATGAAAATAATTTATAATTCCATCATAATAATAAATCTATGATTTCTAAAAATTAATCATTTTTGAGATGGGGTTTTTAGGCATAAAATTCATTGGAAATAAGAATATTTTTTCCTGTAAAATGTTTGTTAATTTCATAAATTGATTCCTATATTTTTTTGTCATATTTCATATGGGAAATTTTGTTTTTTGTATAAAATATATATTGTTAGGGTTAATGCTAATTACCATAATACTTGTGAAATAACTCATATGAAATTATATATTAATGAATATAAATTAATATATATCAAATTAATTCAATTTAGATTCTTTACATAATTTATATAATATTATGTATTTGTATATAAGTTCATTTACACTCATTTAATTGGTAATCAATACTCAATAATATTTATAACCCATATTGGTTAAAGTGTATTTTTCTACTAAAATATATATTTTACACATTATCTATTTTTTAGAGGTAATTTTATAAAATTGAGATGTTTAATTTGATTAAGAAAATGAAAATTTTATTTAAATCACACCAAAATGTTTTTATATTTTTTATATTACATGTTTAATGAATCCTAAAATTTTATTGTTAAAATCAACCAACATAGTTTAAAAATAAAAATGTAAAATGTAAAAAATAAAAACATCAAAAACACTATACTATGTTTAAAACAAGTAGGTAAACCCATTTGTGTGACCATATCTACCTATAGACACCCAAATGTCAATGATTTTGAATCTTTAGACAAACTGACCATGGAATTGTGTCATGGGATTATAGAAAAATGATGACTTTTTTAAAAGTGTCTTTTTTCTCCTCATATAAATTGATACCACTAACAAAATTCAATTCCACTCCTAACCTTAAAATTTATCTTAAAAAATAATTCATTTTATACTTATTGTATCCCTATTAGACAAACATAATCCCATGTTCACTCATTTTTATCCTAATCCCCTCAATTGAAATTGAACATCCATGAGAAAATTAGGCTTCCAACATAAGTATTATCTCCTCTTACAATGTTTTTCATAATATTACTCTTCCTAATATAATTCAACGTAACAATATTATGAATTTAGCATCATTATTATAATTATTTATTTTTATATTAATGGTATATGTCTTCTTTAGTCTTTTCCATATAATTATAAAAACAAAAGGACATTTTTAGATAGTTACAGAAATTATTGCCACTACAAATTTACTTCATTTTTTGACATTATAGATTTTAATGGATGGTATTAATGGTTATAATGAGGAATAAATATGATATATATAATATAATAAAAAAATTTAAATATCAATTTAATTTCCACCTTCACCCCTCCCACACATTGTGAAATAATATGGCTAAATGTTTGTATGTGTGGATTACCACCTCCAAAATTATACATTTTTTATTTCTTTTGTATTTATTCATATATTATATAAACATCATTAAATATGTGTCTCCGTAATAAAAACATAAAAATAATTTAATTATTCTTATTTTATAATAATGTTATGTAAAAATAAATACTTAATGAGCCATACTCTCCAATCAAGTCAAAGTGTGTTCATGTTTTTTAGGTTAAACCACCGACATGAATGATGATATAAATTCATATCATGGAAGAACAAAGAAAAAATTAAAACTACTACTATTATAGTATATTAATATAGTAATTATAATTAAATGGTTACAGAAATATTATATTAGTTATTTGACTTATTATTAATGTAACTATTTCATTAATTAATATAATCAAAATAAGTCATTATCAAATTTGTTTTAAAATAACATATCTAAAATAGGTATAAGGGAAAATAAGAACATTTTAATAATTATTAGTTATATATTACATAATGTTAAATATTATATCCATAATTAAATTCATATTATAGGATTTTTAATTTTATCAAAATTATTGAAGAAGTAAAAAATAGTTAGTGTTGTTAACATATAAGTTTGAAAAACGATCAAAATAATATAATATAAGAATATAATTTAATCTACTGGCCTACTTCAGGTTTCACCATTACAACAACATCAATCCAGACAATAGAATAAAAAAGAACTCCAGCAAATGGTTAGTAGTAGGGAGATGGGGAAGGCTAGGGAAAATACCATGATTCTATACATCGTTAAAGAGAAGATAATTATTTTGGAGGGACTCATAATTACGCCGATAGGGGTCATGGATAATATCATGTGTAGATGCATGCCCTCTAGTTTTTAGAACCATGCAAAACAGGTGTCGTTCGAGGTACTTTTTAAATTTTTATGCCATGGTGTATACATTGTTTTATTTATTATCTATAGACTCATTCATTTCATACACCTTGTTCCATGATTTATGACTTGAGTATGTGAGAATTCATGTTCCCATGACGTTTATAATGATAGTTGGAGGTTCAATAAGTTTATTTGTTGTGTCTAGAGACTATGTTCTAGTTCTAGGTAATCCTTGATCTTGGGAGACATCCTATGATTATAAATATCACTATATGAAAACATCCTTATTATAGACTGGTTACACTTGGAGTAGGCTATTGTGTATTGATTTTATATGTGAATTTTGTTCTATAGTGATAATAGAGAGTCTGTGGTGTTTGTTGGTGAGTGAGACCGTCATATGGGTTAGAGGATTTTTCAAAAAATAAACTACCTGATTGTTTAGTGGATAATGTAATAATTAGAGATACAGACCTTAATTCATCATAGGGTCATGGAAACTTACCATGAAATATTTACTGATGTGGTTATGGTGGTATCCCATAAAATGGAGATCAAGTTATTGATAGTATTGCAACCGAGATCTTCTATGGGTTTGATGAATGAATATCAGAAGAAACCTTAAGATTTTGTATTTTTGAAGATATAAATCAATTATTTATTATAACGAGGTTCTATTCAGTTGAGTGTATCTCCTTGGGGTTCTCCAGTTATATTCATGAATAAGACAGATGATATACTATTTCTATATATCTATTATCATCACATAAAATATTTAATATTAAAGAACCACTCACCCCTTCCTTGGATTGATAATTAATTCGACCAGTAAAGGGAACGTAGTGGGTTCTTGAAAATTTTACTATGATTAATATATCACCATATATGGATGAAGGATTAGGATATTCCACAAACTTATTTTTGAGCTAATTATGGTCATTATTATGTCACATTAATGTCTTCCATTATAATGAATTCTTTACTGGTATTAATGGGATTAATGAATTTATTATTCATAAGGTTTATGGAATAGTTTTGGTTGTTTTTATAGTTGAAATCATTGCATACTATACATCTGGGAAGGAAACAGAGCATAAGTGTACCATTATGGGTGTTCTTCATTGTCACTAGTTTTTTGGGAAGCAGTAAATGTGTGATTTCAGGGCTTATGATATTTATTTCCAAAGGAATTTAATGTTCTAGGGTGGTTTTTACTTGGAGTAATCAATTGTTAAGGTTATTATCCCCTTATAATGTTATATATGTGTATATGTTCATTGGTATTATATGTTATATAGGAGGTTTATACCAATATTATCATTACTTTGATAGGCTTGATAAAAAAGGACTATGAATTATTATTGTTAGGAAACCATCAAACTGTATTTTATTATCTAAAAGAGAATATAATTAGTTTCTTAGTTATTAAATTTCTATAGTATAAAGTTCATTTAGTGGTTTATTTTTCTTCTTCGTTTCATGGACTGGTAAGTTATTTTGTTATAGAATAGTGAAGTTTTTTATTATGGGTCCTGGAAGTTATGACCCAATGATTATAACTAAACCACCCATGATCTCAAGTAAGAAATGACCTTGTTTTACATGATGTTGTTTTGGAAGAACCTTATCAGTGAGTGATTTTTGGTTTTCATGGATTTTAAAATACTAAATTATATCTTCCCCCAATAGGTTATGACCATGAGATAATTGATTTGGATGGAATTCTTTTAGAACTATGACTTTGATATTTTAAATACACCATGAAAAGGTAATGTTGTAGCATATGAGATAAGTATTAAGTCAAATAGAGGTGCTTCCAATTATAATGATGGTTATTTGAGTGTGATGTAATTTTTTTCTTGATTAATCATGATGGGTGAGTGGTTGGTGGAAGTTATTACCTTTATTAGATGATTGCGATGTTTCTATTAGTGCAACAAGTGGATGATTACAACTAAAGGGATTCTAAGGACAAGGTCATGAATGATGAGTTTGACTATAGTGGTGCCCATGAGGGATAGAATAAGGATGATCAACACTGGGGTTTTTGTGTGTGTGTGTGGGGGGGGGGAGTCTTCATTCCATTGGTGATAAGTGAGGTGGTTCTGATAGAGTTCTACATATCTACCGAAGTGGTATATCCTAGCATTAAAAATATACACTAGGATATGAGAGGTTAGTTTTGGGTGACTGGGTTAAAGAATTTACATATTTCAAGTCCTAATGAATAGTCTGCATGAAGGTAATGGATGAACATACTATTACTAGTAGTTTTCTCCAGGTGTATCATGCTCCTTAACAAAAATGGGATACATTTTAACAAGAATTGATCCCAATGTTACCTATAGACCAAGGAGTAATGATTAAATATGGGAAATTTTTATCCATTTTATGAAATAAAGTATCAATTTAGAAATAAAATAATTGATATCAATAGGTGTTTTGTTGAGTCAATATGTAGAAGAAATATTTTGGATTCAAGGTGTCCCATATATGATCATATCTTGCCATTATCATCAATTCACCTCCAAGGTATATAGGGGTTATTTAAATGAATTGGGAAATGAATTTTCCATCAACATTAGATTTAAACTATAGATAGATGTTCTAATAGAGCCTACCATTCAAACTCTTGAAGATATGTTTCACAATGATATCCAAAATTTTTGTGGTTTATAAGTGAATCACATACCAAAAAATGAAGAATATGCTCAGATGGCTTCTTCAGTGCTCGCTTATCCTCTTCTATCCGTGCCTCCAATAATTCCTAGTGGATCTTCTTATCCATCCGTAGTGAGTTATACTCTTTCGCGAGTGGTTGGGGACTGGGCTTCGAGTGGGTCATAGCCATGGGCATAATTCAAGGATGTTCTTTGTGGATCATTGGCGTTTCCTGCACGTGATAGAAGGTCGCCTTCTACCTCCTCAGTGGGCCTTCTGGGTATCACTCGGATTTTGGTGGCCCACTGGGCTCCTAGGAAGGAGGAGGGTTTACTGATGGTGGATCTTTTCACACATGAATTTCAGGAGGTGTCTTCATACCACATCATCTCTCTGATGTCCTGCTTTAGCCGTAACAAACCCTCCATGGGTTTTTTAGATGTTTTTTGGATTCTTGGGGGATTCTTCATCCCGTGACTGACTCCTAGATCTCGAGGGTGTCCTTATTTATTCACCTATCTTTGAGAGAGGATGTTGTGATGTCCTAGGTGAGAGTAGATTAGTGATTTTAATCATATCTCTACTCCCTAACTCAGTGGTCATTGGTTCTTCATACCTATTGTGAGTTTTATTTTGAGGCAGTTGGGCTATGGATATTTTGTCTTCCTCCCCCTTTTCCCAACCCATCGATCCTGAAGGCATTGGGATATTAGTAAGGGTCATTAAATTTGGTAGATGAGAACACCAGGTGTCTATAGTTGGTGTCCAACCCTCACATCTATGTGGAGTTGCAAATCTCCATTAAATGTCCCTCCCAAGTTTTTCTTATGTCGAGCAGCGTGTTGAGTTTGTGGAAGCAAATATTATTTATTTGGATTCTTGGGTTTGGTGTTTCTTACAGTCTGAATGGTCATATGGAGTCGAACTATCATAGAAGGTGGGGGAGGCAAGTCCGTCTTGCTCTGATTCAAATGGTGATCCATGTCTTGGCCCACCCATTTTGGTGGGGATGATGGCTGATGTGTTTACTGTTGGGTTCCCCGTTTCAATTTTGAACACGTATGTGGTGTGTCACGTGCCAGTGTGAGGGAATCATAGGGAATCCACAATAGCTTCAATTATGCGACATCTCCTCTGGTGGTCCCTATGGACCTGATAGCATAGTCACCCTTTTTTGAATCTTAAGGTAGGGATTTCACAGTCTGGCCTTCTCTAGTAGATGGTTTTCCCCCACAGTAGGTTTCAGGTGCCTCCTTGCCCGGTTCGATGATGATTCCATCCAAATAGTTGTCTCTTCCCCCTTAGGATTTTTTTATCTCATCTAAAATTTCACTAGTGCTCCCCCAACAGTCCCTAGGGAGAAAATTGATGTAGTCCTTTGAAGGGTTGATTTGGCATGGGCGTTTATCAGATGGAATTGAGAAGGAGTTTTATACATCTTGAAAGTATCCTTAGTGACTTCTTCTGATCTCCATAGTTCAAGGAATGTTGGCATCAATTTCCCCATACATCCAGCAATTCAGAATGTGGGATCTCATATAAGATTAAGATGTAGGGTTCAAGAAGGTCGTTCAAAGGCCAGTTCGGGACACCCATGCCTCGGGATCATCAAGGCCAGTCACCCAGTCCAAATCTAAGGAGACATGTATGTTCTGTCCTCTTACTTTATTACTTTCATTGAACATTGTGGTACTAAAGGATCTTTTATGATGTTCTCTGTTATCATATGGAATTCATGTGGCTTGGAGGTCCTATCCAAATGTGATTTTGTTGCCTTGGATGCCAGGAGATGAAACTCATCGATTGTTATTATTCTTGAAACTAAGTAGGATCCGATCAAGGCGTTTTGGTTGGAAAAGGAAAATAGTTTCTCTAATTTTTTACATGGAGGCCCTGATAATTTGAAGATATGGAGTATTTGGATGAATAATTTCACAGTGGAGGTTGAGAGCCTCATGCCACAATGTATCAAAACAAAAATCTCCTTCAGAGGCTGCGAGTTCATTTTTTATTTCGTTTATGCCAGCATAGTCTCTCATGTGAGGCCACAACTATGGTGACATCTAGAATCTCTCCAAATAGGTTCCACCCCATGGTTCATTAGTGGTTATTTCAATGCAATATCGATGTTTTAATATAAAAAAGTAGTCTTGAGATTCAGTCAAGGAAGCATGCTTGAGTTTCAGAGTTTCATGATGATTATAGGGCTCTTGGACATGGGATTCTTAGGATCCAAGTTTACATGGTGTAATAATCAGAAGTGAACGAGCCACATCTGGAGCCATATGGATATTTTCTCAATGAATGTTTAGGGGTTTTATGTTTTATCAAGACTTATGTAACCCATCTGACACGTTCACCCTCATACAATGTACCACTACTCATGGGGATCAAGAGTGGTCCAGTGGTTTCCCATCCTTTTTTAATTCCATCAAGTTGAATAAGAAGGATTCCTTACAAAGTTGTTGAAGGACTCCTGGCAGTTAGAGGATGGTGGAAGGTCATGGGGATGACTGGTGGATCATCTCAAACGTCTTAAATAGGACATTAGAAGCTGGCTCATGAACAGATCGGACAAGCATGGTGGGGTGATCAGCATCCAGGCTGAGGTGGATAAGCTGGAGGATTCTCTTCCAAATTTTTGGGATGATAACACCATTGTGACCCTTTGAGATAGGTTGGCCACACTATCTGAAAATATTCTAGAAATTGAGAGACTGTACAAGTAATTCATATGGTTCAAATGTCTTAGAGAAAGAGACCACAATAAAACCTTCGTTCACGCATGCATAAAGGAAATGAGGACCTAAAAGATCAATTTGAGCCTTGGAAATGGATTCTTCATGTCAGATGTGGATATCGATGGAAAAATGGCTTTGGATCACTTTGATGGACCCATGTAAATGGTGGCCTCATCTAACTTTGTTCAGGATGCAATAGATGGGGAATATTTCTTGGTTAGGATTCCAAAGACCATGAAAGAGGTGTACAATATATTCCTTACTAATTCACCATTAGAGGTAGAGTTGAAAGTGGTGGTCACAAGAATGACACAGGATAGTGCACCCGGACCAGATAGCTTTCCGGTCTACTTTTATGTGGTAGCTTGAGACGTGGTTGGTCCTCAGGTGGTAGAGGTTGTGCATGATTTCTTTGGTGGGGGGTCTTAATAGATGAATTATTTCCTTGAGGGTTGTTCTCATATTAATGACAAATAACCCAACCCTTGTTAATCAATACTGCCTGATTTTCCTCTCCAACATATCATATAAGAACCTGGTCATAGTTATCTCAAGAAGGATAAGTGGAATCATTCCAAAGTTGGTTTCTATAGAGCAGTATGGGTTTGTCCTAGGTCAAAGTATCCAAGTGGAAGCTAGAATTTCTAGTGATCTCATGAATGACCTCCACCAGCGGTCAATGAGATCCAGTATCATTTTCCATATTGACATGAACACAACCTTTGAAAATGTTTAATGGTTCTTCATTATGAAGGTTATGTGGAATTTTGGGTTCCAGGAGGGGTTCTGTGACCTCTGTTTTAGGTTTTATTCCTATCACAGACTATCAATATATTTAATGGGGAAGTTCTTAGGATATTTGAAATCGGTCTGGGGGTTCATCAAGTGGAATTATAGTCCCTAACAATTTTATCTTGGCATAAGATGCACTATCACAGAAGTTGAATTCGAGTTTTGTGGAGGGAAGAATGAATACATTTTGTGGTAGGTGCGGTATGGAGAGTATTTCCCATAATATGTTTGCTAATGATGTGCTGATTTTCCTGAATGATAGGGATAAGTCACTTCTCGGCGTTTTGGAGATTTTCTATAAGTATGGTCGACTGAGCGGTCATAATATCAACTCCAAGAAATTTCATGTTTTTATTTCAAACAAATTCACAACTAGAAGATCTTGATATATTCAAGATTTCCATGGTTGTTAGTAGAATAAATTTAAAGTTCTATACCTTGGTGTCCCAATTTTATGTGGCCATATCAAGAAGTAACACATCGACGATATTATAGATCGGTTGCTGGGATGGGTCTTCAGTTTAAAAAATAGGGGGTTGTCGTTTGGAGGATGGGCCATGCTGATAAATATCATACTCACATCTATTTTGGTGCATATTTTTTCCATTGTTAATCCCTTAAAATGTATGGTCAGAAAAATGGGAAGAATGATGAATGCTTTCCTATCAGATGTGACAAAGGATGGGTGAAGTCACTGGGATTCTTGGAAGCACTTGGCGAAGCCAGTCACTAGAGGGGTGTAGGCATTCAGGATATTAATGGAAACATCATAGGAATTCACGGTCGGTTGGTATGGGAGGTTATTACTAGAAAATATCCGTGGAAAAGGTTTTTAAGGAAAATAATGTCTCTCAATGGGAATTGATTCAGTATCTTGGTACGTTCGGTTTGGTGCGCTGCATGGATTCTCACATCGAGGTGCCACGTGATTAAATGCAGTGGGTTATTGGAAGAGGAGATTTCAATTTTTGGGAAGCCAACTAGGCCAGGTAAATACTAGCTTTCTCCGGTTTTTTGTCTTTAGATACTTCTTTTAATGAGTCAATAACACAATATGACTTCATTCAAGAGGTGTTGAACCCTCACCAGATGCCCATCATCAAAATTATTGTCAGGATTGAAGAACCGAATATCTATTTCTTTACCAGAGCAGTTATGGGTGGGTATAACATAAGGTATTATAGGGGAATCTCCCATAAAAATGCATCTTCTGATGTGTTTGAACCAATGGTTTGGTTAAAGTAGATTCTTAGGAGAACGGACTTCTTGGCATGTCGGATAAAAATAAGGCTATTCCAATGGGATAAAATATTCAAAAAAGGTAATATCTATGGCTTCCATATGGTACTACTATGTGAACCGAATGGCAGAGTCGACATTGAATCTATTATTCTAGAGCCACTAGGTTTCTTACTTTTGTTCCCTAATTAGGCCCCATTCAAGTATGGAAAGATACTCACTGTCCTTTTTGGTTATTTTGTCTATATGGTTTCACTGAACTGAGAACTTGATATTGGTGTGCTCCGATTGGATGATCATTTTTGTGTCAATATGTTGAACAATTTTAGAGGCTCATAATAATGTTCATCTAGGATAAAGCCACTCTTTTTTATTCATGTAGATGTAGTTAAGAGATATCTTCGCCAATCTAGTCTCGTTAGTGAGGGGAGGATAGGCATCAGTGTCTAACTGCAACATTCTCTATCGACCCTACAATATGAATAGGGGGAGAATCCACTGAATTATATGGATACCTCCCAACAATTGGCTAAAGCTGAATGTGGAAGACACTTTTGTATAATGGACCATGAGGGGCGTTGGGGTTATACGTTACTCTGAGGGCTCGATTCATCTTGAATTCATTGCTTCTTATGGTCCAATAAAATCTTTGGGAGCAGAAGTGTGTGCCCTTCTCTTCGGGATGATGGTTTGTAGGATATTGTGTTTTCTAGTGGTTGAAATTGAATCTGACTATAATGTCATTGTGATGGATTTTTAGGGACATCATGTAATCCCTTAGGAGTTGACTTATATTATTATCTAATGCTAATGAGTGGCCAATCATGGTCGCATGGCCCATCACAGTTAGAGGGAGGCTGATTTCGCAGCAGATTCTCTGGCACAGTTGGGTAGGCAGGATGGGGAGATTCTGATTTATGATAGATTAGAATTTCTTCTCATTGATTGAAAGAGTGTATTCTAGTGGATTCCTTCACACTACATCAATTTCACCCTCCTTGATGTGTTAGTGTGGTGTACCATATCATATAAAAAACAACATTCAGCAGCAGCACTGAACAATAAATTTTTTCTTCTTTAAAAACTTTTTTTCACTACACCATTGGTCTATAGCTATTTTAAAATATGCATGGTTGAATATTCTATTCTCAAATTTTCCATATTGGGTTCTAAGATTCAATTATTCTCCCTTAAAACTTCTAAAAAAATGATAAAGATGGTGAATCTAATTTTCAAGTGGATGAAGGTAGCCCATGATCATCGAAATTCTTATGATGATTATAGGAGGATGCCTATTGAGATTGATGTTTGAGATCATGTGTTCTTGGAGGTGAATCATCATCGTAGAATATAAATTATTGGTTTTGGGTGTAATAATTCACCATATTTATTCATTCCTTTCTAGTTGTTGGAAGGTAATGATATGTTTTTTAAATTATAACCCTAACCCCATATATAAATATGGTTCTTCATGTATTCCATGTGTCAAAGCTTCGATGATGTCCATATTATGATTATCAAATTATCAACTAGGTAATGACCATTGATGATAATGATGGGATCTTATAGGAGCATCACATGGAGATCTTCGACCACTAGAAGAAGGTTTTTCTGGGGTGTGTCATTCCATTGGTTTTTTCCCTATAGAGACGTTGTGTAATATTGGGGTGAACATGTCAATGTGGGTCATATATGTTCACTATGTAACCAATGTTTTTATTTATTATTCTTATTTGTAAAGATGTTATGAGGATATTTATTTTTTCGTTGTTTTATTTATTATTTTACCTTGATTCAGTTCTTCATCAGGAATTTTTATTGATTGAAAGGCATGTCCCATGGGAGTAGTGTTATGTTTGTGAGTGGTTTTTCATCACCCAGGTCTTCGTTCTAGGTGTAACCTGGCCCTTGGGAGTTATCCCATTAAGTGGTTGTTCTGATGATCATTTTCCATTTCTATAGGGGTCGGTTTTAATTCATGAGGACTACTTTTTTTGAGAGGTATCAAATTTATGATATTGAACACTTTTAACATATTCGTATTCATGTTTCTCATGATTGAGGTTCTTAGATGAATCTTGGAGTAGGGTCATTGTAGTTTGGGAGTTGGAATCTAGATACTGGACCATTTCCGGACATAAATTATTTTTATCAATTTGAGAGAGTAATTCACTACCACAATTTTTATTTATGACATAAGGGATGTAAATAAGTTGGGATTCATGGTGTTAACTATCGGTTCATATCATGAATGGGTGAGGGAACTGACCTATTAAATTTAATCAAAAATAATTTATATTGTGAAACTTTTGTAAGAAGTGTTAATTAATCCTAGTTTTATAGGAATTTGGTGATTCAATTTTTAGTGATTATTGAATCCCTATTGATTTGGATTAACTTCTAGATTCTAGAGATCAATCTATTGTGATCTGAGTTGAATTTTACCTCTTTATCTCATGGTTTCTAATCTATTTAGTTTAGTTTCACCTTTTTCCACCATTCCATGTGATGGTGGTTTACATCAATAGATTCTCATGTATTTCTTATAATGATTGATGGTTCCTTTCAGGTGAATAATCAATAAGGACCGTCAATTACTTCGGGGATGGGTGACAAAATATTTTCACTTTTTAATCAATTCAAATTTGATGAATACTAATAGTGTCACGATTGAGGATTCATTGATTCTCTTATTTTTATGTAAAATTTTGAGGATATATTTCATTATCTCATTGGGTAACAATTTAATTAACCTTAAAAAAGTTTGAACTAGAATAAATAATTTTTTTTTTTTGGAATATACAATCACATATGCTTCTTCTACGGTGATGGTTTGCATATTCTTATAGGATATTGGGTTATTGGATGTTGATGTTATGTTTTATCATGTTTTTATTGATTTGAAAATGTATTAATAATTTAAATTTGAAAATTCTTAATTACTAAATGATAGAGCAATGATACATTGATACATTTTATCTCTACATTAGTTGAAAAAATGGGTGTTTTTCTAGAATCACATTTAATATAATCTCCAGATAATGACAAAGGATTCTGTAGATTTATTATGGTTATAAACTATGTTAAATGAATCATTTAATTCAAAATGTCCCAAAATTGTAAACATGTTAAAGATACTTGTTGAGGGATGTGAAATAATGTTTTCTTATAAAGGTTGGATACCTTGGTTATTAGGCATATGTGTCCTATTAAATATTCTTTGTTTTTGTTCATCCCTACGTGATTACTCTCGATGTGGAGACCTGCTACAAGAAATGATGTGATCCTGGGATGGTGGGGGGGTTGGTTATAATACAACAATTAATCCCAAGGTTGTGACATAAATAAACACCAATGACGACAGGATACACAATCTCATGCATAGTGATGTTATGGATGACACTATGAATGATTTAGATGGATGTTGTTTTTTCTATTTTTGTTGATGAAATAGAAGTTGGGTTTCTTTCATGTTATTATTCATGTTTCTTTGAATGACATATGTATATATTATATTGTTTCTACATTCCATTCTACAGTACTTGTATATTTTGGTTGTATTTCTTATATTCATCTTTTACGGCATCGTATGATGAGTCCTAAAGTTCTTGAAATAATGGAATAATAATGAATCTTAAATGATTTAAAACATTGTGTTATGATTTTTATGGTATAATTGGGATACAATTTTGGTTATTATTTAATATGAAAGACATTTCTATGAAATATGGATCACATGTATGTGTTCTTATTGGTTATGTAGTACTTAGCGGGGCAAGCCTAGAGTCTTGAGAGACGATTAGAACAACCAATATTATGTCTAGGTATTTTTTACTTAGTATTGTTTGTGAGATATATATTTATCTTTTTAGGAAATTTCATAAACTAACCAATAAAATTTGGATGGGAAAATTAAACCTAGTGGACTCTTGTCGTTATACCCTAACATGTAGGTTAGTGAAGAAGGATGGATGACTACCCCTCTCCCATTCTCTCTTGTTGAGGTGTAGTATTACATACCTATATGAAAATGGGTTACCTTTATATATATGTATGTAATGGGATGTATGTGTTAGTGGTTATTTCTCACACATTTATACTTAGATATTTTATCCTAAGGATTATTATAGGCATACTGTGTATAGGATGCGATGTCTTGAGGTGTAGCACAAGATGTATAGACTATGGTGTATTCCAAAACAAACTACACAATTACAATATAATGATAAGGATATTAATGATTAGATTATTTGATGCATGGGGTTAATATTACTATAAATAGTTTCTTCTGATACAAGTGGTGTATTGGAGAGAGGTGGTTCAAGACATGCGATATTGGGGAAAGAGAGGTAAACTAGTGGGGAAGTGATGAAGGGATAATATCAGTTATATATGTTTAATATAATATTATTTCTTGTGAATGATATTTAATTAAATATACATGGTGAGGTATGAATTTAGTATCATATATTTGATTATGCGTTAGTCTAATTTTTTATTCACTGAGATCTAGTATGCTTAATTTACTTTTTCACAAGTGGTTTTTGGAAAGATCTTATGGACCATACATGTTATTATCACTCATATATATATAATATTTTTTTGGTTTATAGGTGTTCATCAGTGATTGGGATATACATTACATGATCATGGATATTTTTATGAGATTTTGGGTATTTTATGTTGGTACAAAGGATTTGATTGGGGTACATATAATTATTTTTTTTATTTTTTTTAGTTTTTATGAAAATACATGAAACTATATGGGTATTTTTATTTGTTAGGAGATGTTTTTTGGGGTATTATCTCATCATTCACCCCTAATATTCTTATTATATGGTAATTATTAAAATATGTGAATTTTATATACTTTAAGTTCTAGTCAGAAACCTCTGCCCTATTTGAAGCATGATTTGGGCCTCATTATCTCCCTTCTCTCATTTCCAGCACAAGAGGGATTCTGTTGGTTGGTGGGGGGGCATCGTGACACTTATGATTTTTTTTTTCAGATCTTCGTTTATCTACTTCATCCCACTCACTAGTATTGGGGTCCAAGGACAGATTATTATATCAACTATGAGGTCTTCACATCCATAAAAGTACATGTATTTGGTGTGAGAATAAAATTAAGTAGGAAACACTTTATGTTGTACCCAATAATAAGAAAAATATATATACTTCCATTTATTAAATGAAATGAACTCTCTAAATAATGACAATGATATACTGGTTGAACCATTGTGTAATAATGAAGAACCCTTAGTAGCTGACAAAAACTATATTTAAAAAATCTAGACCATGGACGATAACTCCCTTGCTTGGATTATTAACTATTACTATGTTATCATTAGGCCCAGCCTATCCCATATGATAAGTATAAGGGGAACCACCATATTATAACTTGTCAAATCATACCATCAATATGGTTAATGTGATAAGTCATGTATGTTCAATTCTAAAACATGGAAATCTTATACATTATAGATATTCATATTTATCCAAAGGTTATTCCCATTTGATATTGGTACACATATATATGCAAAATCAAGTCTTAGATTTAACCTTCTTAATTGTAGGTATAATGTTAGTCACATGAAACCCTTCGAACTATTACCCTAATTGTAAGAATATGTTATTTGACATAAATCCCCATGATCTCTCCACCTGATATAGGAAATGATATTGTTCCCATATAACCCCAAATGATCTACTCTAGATAATATGAATTATACTACATACATATTTCCATGGAATCCTCCATATTGATAGAAATAACAATAATAGTATCCTATAATAGTGGAATATCCACTCCGAATATAAATAATAATATATTCAATACATATTCCAAGGAGATCCCCTATAAATATCATGGCTAATTCTAGTTATATCTTTACATATGAAAACCCTATCAATATCAAGTATAAGTTTAGTTAAATCTATCCTCAAGAGATCCTCTCCTGATAACACTGATAATACTTGTCACATCTTTACCTAAGATATCATCTCCTGATAGCAATCACAATACATTCGAGATCAACTAGAGGCCACTTACATAACAAGACCATACACATCATATGCCCCCAAGATATTGATACCACTCATCATAAAAGAACCATCCAGTAACAAATTCCACCAGATGAATATATATTCTAACTATTCTCCAATAATAACCCATAATATTCTATATTTATTTCATCTTGATGTAACCAACCGGAGTACATGCAAATAAATATTACGGCATCACATGAATCATTGAGAATAATAGCCCTAGTGGCCCAGCTATCTTAGTATCAAACATTCACTTGTGGAATTTACAAAATTGGTGATTCATGCCCTTTGTCATGGATAAACCTTTCAGATAGAAAAATTATTAATCACATGAATGACTAGTTTTTATAATTATAAAAAAGTCATTTTTTTAATTTAATAATTCAACCTTTGTTATTTTATAAAAATAATATTGAACATGAAAATTGGTGATAAAAAACTAAAAATGAAATTGTTCTAAAATTAGTGAGAAATTATACAAATAAAAAATAATGATGCCAAAAAATATGTGATGAATAATATAAAAAGGAAAAAGGATATTCAATATATTGAAATGTATTGAACACTACATAATGGAGTTGAATGTATTAATTAGGAACATAGAAGGAATTGAGGAAACACAAAAATATAATAAAAAATTTTGTTATTTAACATCAATATTTTCAAAACTCTTGTATCTATTAATAAAATAGAGAGGAAGATTAATTTAATAAAAAAGATATTCGTTGTGTTGGTAATGTTCATCAAATTTAAAACAATCATCCAAAAATGAATTAGTAGAATAAAAGAACATGGGTAAAATTAATCAGACACTTTTTAAAACTACGAAAATATAATAGAAAAAGCAGTGCATCTATAATATATAAAAAATGTAAAGATAATTTACAGAGAATGACAGTAAAATAATGAATTATAACAACTATATATTCTCCATATTGGAATTTTAACATTAATGATTATATTTAGTATATTGAGAAAATAAAAAAATAGAAAATACTAATTATAATTAAATAATTAATAAAGCAATGGTCAACTAGATTGATCCACAAAAAGAATAATGATAATAAGAATTATTGGTCATAGATGAAGTGATAAAAGATATAATAGTTACAAATGCGATGGTTATATGAGAATCCAGGTAAAATTTATAATGGGTATATTTATGAAAATTTTTATATAAATTCTATATAATGGCTTAATGAGATATCATTTGATGAAGATACAGAATGTGTAATGTAATTATATTAATGATTTCATATAGAGAAAATAGACCATTTGAGAAAGAGCTCATACATCATGATAACACAAGTTGATTTAAATTTATTATGTCATTTAGAGTGCTTATATGTTTATGTAATTGATTTATAATCTTTCAATTCTACTATTATATGCCTTTTCCATTGGTTTAGTTTTTCATATCAAAACGTAAAAAATATCCCAATGTTACGCCATGTTCAGAGTAGATCCCTCAAAAGTTATGAGGGGGGGTTAATATGTGGATATCGAAAAAATAAAATCCCAAATCCATTTCCCATGTCATTTAGTGTCAAAAGTATCTCAATGGAGATGATGCAATTATGATAGAATGAGTATGAACAGACACAGAAAATAGAACGGTAAATACAAGGTTCATTAGATATCAGGTAGCATTTTCTCAAAAAGTAATTATTTGGATTTTATTAACAGTTTTACAATTTTATTATTTATAAAACAACTAAAAGCACATGTAGAATACCATGAACTATCGAGTGTATGAAAAAAAGTGTAACAAGTTTATCAACCTCTATTTTCTCTGTCATAAATACCTCCAAAATATGGGATTCATTTGCATCATTGTTCTTCCTTTCAAATCACAAACAATCCAAATTTGGAACAGTCTTCAGAATGAATAGTCGAATATTTCAACATTTTCTATCAATTTTTTACAATTTCAGTTATGTTAGAAACCACTCTATTGTTAGAATAACCATGCATTATGATCTGAACTCTTTACACAAAGAATAACATTCAGATCCCAAAGAGATTGAAATTGAATACCAATGAATCGTAATGACTATTTATGCATGATGTATTGAATTAAAAAATATGTATTTTATCTACTAATATCAAGATGTATCTGTAGAAGAGATTTCAAATCATGACTAGATTAATTAGAATAAAATGACCTAATTTCCTCATATACTACGAGGTACCAAATTCTCAAGGAATTTTCACTATGTAATGAACTAAACCATGGTATCCCGAGCTTCACAATAATGTAAAGACAATACTAGGATCTAAAATAAGAACTATACTAATTTTTAATGGGAATGGGTCCACAATTATATCCATTCCTCCCAACACCTCAGATAAATGTCTCATTAATAAACCCATTTCCTTGATGAATTGATCATTTATACCTTATCTCCATCAGAGTGAAACAAATATAGGTAAGAAATGATGCCTCTACACTAGAGTGAATCTAATTTTATCTATCAAGTGATTATGGAATGATAAAAACTCATCACATTATCATTAGATCATCCTAAAAAATTATTCATTCTTTTTTATCTTATCTCCTCTATAATAATCCTCAAGAACATCCATAATAATGTTACTAATAAATTAAATGTAAAAATACTTTAAACCCCATGAAATAATTTCTTAATGAGTTTATTTATATAATTCTTATTATGGAAAGGTTATATATATAACACAACATCAGTAATAATGGGTTTAAAGGTAGCACTCCAACTCTCAGTGTAATAGCAGTGCTATATTAATAATGTCTCAATTCTGATTGACTCACAAATCTTTATTTTTTATTTCACATCATAAATTTCTTATTTAATACTCATAAATTGTCCCTAATAATTATGTACTCCTAAATATTATTAAGGACCTTCAATACAAACCATTGAATTTATTCTCAACCAGTGAAACAATTGAAGATATCTTTATGCTTTAACAACAACTATCAAAACATCAAGTCTCTCCCCCATGATAATTTGATTCAATATAATTCTATAGTTTATCATTATTTTTCTTAATGCATCATTTTTTATTTTATTCTTCTCTAAAAAATGAAAAGGGAAAAAAGAGGGTAAATTATTTCGTCAACATTGACTAATATCTTCCACCATTATACCACCACGCTAAACTATTTTGGAAATTATAATATCCTAACTTAAAAATCAATTGAAATTATTTTTTTAATTTAATTAATTAATTTTTAATGCTTTTAAAATTTTTTCATTCACATGTTTTTGTTTTTCTATTTTAGGTGGACATGATATATAGAGTTCAAGATGAAGATAAACAAAATTGGTATAAACTACTTAGAATCCACGTAACACCTTAGTGCTTAATTTTATATTAACTTCCAATGTAATTGGATTTAAATTTTATAGTGGATCTATAACTATAACTAATAAAACAATTTTTAAGAAACCAAATGTAATTTAGTCATATTTAATAACTAAATAATGTGATCTATTAAAAATTAAGAAACTACATGATGCAAAGATTATTTATCAGTATTTTGGCCACCATTCCCAAAAACTAGTAGAAACTATAATTTATAATGATATAAAAAAATTTGCATATAATGACACTATTTATTTTTAAGAGTCATTATAATAATTTTTAAAAAGTCTAAAATAAGATATGTTTTTATATGAAAATAAATTTAAAAAAACACTACTACACAGGCCTACAAGTACCGATCATTGACATATCAATCAGATGTTAGTCCAAGGGTGTCAAATTTAAAAATAATATATATATATATATTAATGGATCCTATCATAATATATATATTTATAAAGTTCTATATTATTATAGGGAATTCATTTTTTGAGATTACATTCTATACATGTTTTATCTTCCCCTCGATGGAGAGCTAATCTATGGATGATCATTATGAGTGAGATACATACTCAGAGAGGGAGTTACAAATTTTTTTATACTCGTTTAATATATTCAATATCTTAAAATATTTCCTCATATTTTATCAGCAATTTTATTTGATTTTAATGGAATATATTGATTATATATGGTGGAAACATTTATATTTCAAATTTAATCAACATAATATTATTAGTGTCTTACAATATTGTTCCAATTAGAATAAATATGTTATTTTTTCTACCACGCACACAGATGGGACATTAGTTTTCGTTAGTGGACTAAAATCCAAAAATATGATTTGAATATTGTTAAAATGATCATTCTGTCAATGTTATATTGTTAATGATATATTTGGGGGGATATAATAGAATTTGGATCATTGTTTTCATCAATTAATAAATCTAACAAAAATAAACAATCATTTTAGAATAATTAACTTTAATGTATATGTAGTAACCTTTTCATGATATCCAACTCATATATCTTTTTACCCTATTCCAATATCAATGATTCTCATGCTTTATTTTTGTAAATGTTATAATTATTTAATGTAAAACCATTTTCATAACCAAATATTTAATTATCTGATAAAATATAATGAATTTCCATACTTTAAACATTCAATTATCATCAAAATATGATCTATTGTCTTCTATAGAATAAAAATCAACATAAAAATAATAATAAATTTGATGTTTCTTAAAAAACTGAAATTTGAGGTCTTTTCAAGGGATCTCAATTGATTAGGGTATGCATTTTTTATAAGAAATATATGTAATCTGTATTTTTTTATTTTCACATTTTATAATTTCGTATATCATGTTGTGCTCTAAGTTATTTGTTTTGGTGTGATGAGTCTATCATTGAAGTGACATACCAGAATAGTAATTCTCAATTTACCCATTACTTTTTCTTGTCTGGTCTTTTAATTATTTTTTAATATTTAACACAAAATTAAAATAAAATAAATTTCACTAAATTTTACAATGAATTAGAGAAAAATTAATCATGTTCATTACATAATAATTTTAAAATTTTTAGGGATAGATTGAAAATTAAAACTTATTCTTATCTTGTAAATTAATATTCCTTATCTGAGATTGTATTCCATGTGTATATATTCTAGTTTAATGACCTCTATCTTTGTTTTCATGTATCATTAATAAAAAACACCTTGATGATATAAATAAGTTTTCTACATGTTTCTACTTCTCCCCCATTACAAAATGATTCATGATTACTTGAGGATATTCTTTAATTTGAAAAAGTATTGATATGAGAATGTATATTAACTATTAGTATTATACCATAAATATGAAGACATATATTTTTTGATTATTTAGTTTAAGCTAGAGATGTAAGAAAAAAAATTAATTAAACTACACTATATATTACAAAGTTAAATAAATATAAAGTGTGGATGACATGTAAATAAGTATCATTATGTCCCAAATTAATATATACGATTAATTAAATTATATATTCATATAGATAAACTAATAAAGTAATATTATAAAATATAATTATATATATAATGTTTGTTTAAAAATATTATGAATATATATATATATATATTTTAATTGAATAAATAACTAGAATGAATCACGTGCCAAAGGTTAGTTGAACTACCAGGAATCGATCGATCACCGATTTGAATCCCAACTTGGTCATCCATTTAGGATTATTATTATTATTATTATTATTATTCATTTTAAATATTCATATGAATTTCATGTGAATAGTTTTTAATAATAAAAAATTTAATTAAAAAAGAAATTAACATTATGTATGAATGACTGAGTCCCCAATAATAATGAATTCAATATGGCATAGAATCAGACACATGTTAGTCCCAACGCAATTTTTTGTTCATTTAATAAAAAGACGCATTCTGGGAAAAGTGGGAACCATTTTTGACTGAATAAACATTATAAATTCAAAATTTAAAAGAAATTCCCAGATTATAAATTCAAAAAGTAAAGGCATTGAAGCGGGAACGAAATACAAAAAATCACGTAGCTACCCGAGAAATGCGATGACTCTATCTTCTTCACAACACTATCTTCATCATCATATTATCATCATCCATGAAAAATTTCAATCCATAAACTCATGATTCACCACATTACGGATGAGAACAAACCACCAGAGATCATACCAACAACACTTCTATCATATGAAATACACCCACTCTTTTATCGTTAATCCCTCATCGTCAACACACCATAAAATCTTGAGAACACAAAAACATCAATCACAAAAACAAAAAATGTATCCAAAATGACTAAGAATATTTGGATCAATCATCATATATGACCATATCAGAACATGTATTCAACGTCAATTGATCACCACTAGTGTCAAAATTTGGAACAAATGAAAAATTGGAAAATGACGATGAGGAAGAGCTGCCTTGAACCGTAATGAAAACTTGAAAATCACATACCGAAGGTTCCTAGAAACCAACCCTCTAGACTGACATGGAGATGAATGGTGGAATCCTAAATCCATAGCACATTTGAAAGTCCAAGTCCTCAATAATGACCTACGATCGCACCGAGAAGCCAAATGAAGCCATGGATAATTAAACGAAACCATGTTTTGCAAACCCAAAAAATAACAAAACAACACCACAACCTGAATAGATTCCATCTTAGGATGAACCTCCTAGAACACCATCAACCAATAAAACCAAACATCCCAAACAATACATGAAATTAGTGTCACAAACCAACTATGAGAGCAACACCGATACATGAAGTTATAATAGCGATAATCAGAGAAAACCAAAAATAGAGAAGTACTTCCACACCTAAGCCAACAACCTGGGTTGACGAATCCATATCCTTGTGAAACCAAACATGAAACAAAAAAATAAGAGAAAATCACTTAGAAGAAAATATTTGGAGAGGAAAACACCATAATGAAGGAAGAAAGTGGGAGACGAAGCTGATGAAGTGGCGTACTAGCCACTGCCCACCGAGGCACCACCGAGGAACTCTAACGAATATCATTGATGGAGAGAATTCGATCACAAAATTTCATTTAAATAATTAAATATATTGTATATTTTTTTATTTTTTTATGTTTTGAATAATTATATTTAATAGAAAATACAAAATGATAACAAAATGTCGATGGTACAATCTTTTCTTTTATGGTTGTCTCCGACCTGGGAGGATGAACCAAGAATAGGTTCAAACCCCGACATAAGAAAGAGGTAATAAATTATTCTCCTTTTCTGTTTTAATTAAGTACACAACATTTGTATTTGGATACACAACCTATATTTTTTTCTTAATATTTATATTTTATGTTTTATTTTAATATAGGTTAAAAATTATATGAATACACCATTAATAAAAAAGGATGTTACTTTTCTTTATTTTAGATTTATTTATAAATGTATCAACCTAGGTTAAATTAATATAAATGATTTTGATAAAACTGAAATATTCTACTATTATATTTTTTCATTAAAATTATATATATTAATATTAGATAGTTTTTTAGTCAAATGTAAAAAACATTATTTCTAACCAATTTTGGATTCAGTACATTATATAGTATTATTTAGAAAAATAATTTAAAAATTGTATAGTTAAAATTTTATATAATTTATATAATTTTATAATTAATTTTTTTCAATATTTTCTTATAATGAGTTTTTTGTGGATTTTTGGAATGGTTTTATCTTTTGAATGAATAGAAAAAAATAAATATTTTTATTGAAAACTATATTTCTATTTCAAGAATTTAAAAAGAAAACTTTTGATTTAAAATTACTTCAATGAAAAATTAGTAAATTTATATTATTAATAATCCAATTATGTTTATTGAAATTAACTTTTTGCATGATTTTGGTATAAAACAATTTATAATCAAGAAGGAATTTTTTCTAGAAAATGAATTTTCCTCAAATTTTTTGGGAAAAAATTAATGTAAAATTAGTTCTATAATGTTAATTTTATTTTATTAAATGGAATACATATTTTGAATAATTTAATTAATATTAGCTAATAATTCGTAATTAATTTTTTTCTTTTCAAAATGAATAGTGAAAATTGTAAAAATATATTAATGAGGTATTGTTTAAAGCATGATTTCATAGGGTTATACTAATGTGATCTGGGATTAAATGACCATATAAAATTTATAAATCATATTATATTAACATATTTATACCATAAACACCTTATTATTTCAATTTAATTTTTTATGGGATACATTCCCATGAAAATAACTTAATAATATTGTAATATTTTCAAAACTAAAAAACATTATCCTCTCCCTCAACAATAAAAAGAACCCACCTCTCCTCTCAGCACTTAATGTGCAATTTGGATCTGGAAAAACACTTCAAAACCCCTTACTAAAAAACCTTAACATTGTATATTTGTATTATTTTTGTTATAGTACCTCCCTTAGTGGTCTTAAGGTGAAAATCATAATTTGTTTTTTGAAGATTATGTAAATCTTTTAGTCAAATATTTATTTTTATTTATTCATCTATCCCCTCCAAAATGATTCTAAATATTAGTATATAATAAAATATCTCTCACTAATATAATAATATTTTACTATTTAAATAGATTAACATTAATCCATATCCTTATACATCTAATGGGGAAAAAACTTTTATTCGTGTGTTAAGTGGAAAACCATCTCACGGATCGATGTAATTTATTTTCCCTATACATATCTTATAGATACTAAATATAAAGCATAAAAATGATATCAAATTATATCATTGATATAAATTAAAATATTTTACTTTCAAATAAATATATTACATCGATATTTAAGATCCATAGTAAAAATAAAATCATAACATGTGTGTATGATGGAAAACCACCTCGTGTGCAGATATATCTTAATTTCTAGCACTACCATGTATGGATGCTTATATGGGTGGACTTAAATAATTAATATGTTATTTATTATATAAAAATATTTATTTATATATAATTAAATATACATTCTTTCCCTCGTTATCTTTGAGGAATGAAAACATTACTTATGAATATATACGGACTATCAGATCCATGATAAAATGTATATTATTTTTCATTTCCTATATTTAAAGATAGTTATAAAAATCATATTAATTTATAAAAATTATGATATTTTCATAAACATCATTATGGAGATAATTCATCAATGACTCTTTTGTCCATAATCAACTTACCAATGCCATTTCTGACTTATCTACCAAATACTCTAAAAAAATAATGATGTAGGATTAATCCTTTATGTAATTAAAGGTGAAATGGTAAAAAGAGAAATTGAAAGAAAAATAAACATATATAATGTTAATAAAAATTAAAAATAACTAATAAAAATTTATTATACGGAATATGAATAATGTAAGAGATAATTCAGACTCAATGTAAGGGATATTTTACCTTAAAGACTTCATTTTAAATGTTATAAATATTTAATTCTCAATATTTTTTTATATTTACATTTTCATGTTTAAATATTTAAATTATGTATTTTTAATTCATAATTTACCACTCCATTTAATTTCTTAAAAAGTTATTTTATTGAAATAATTTTTAATTTTCATTATATTTTTTTAAAGATATAAATTGTATATTTTTAATGTATATGGTGTTACTGGATATTTCCACTATCAAAAATGTTATTCTATATTTGTATTCCTTTACAAGATTTCATTTTTTCATTAAAGAAAAATCAATATTCTATTTTATGGGTAAATTTTAAAAAATATTTTAAATGCATTGGATATTTTGATATCCAAATTTTTTCATTATGGGGTAAAATAATAGTTTTATTATTATGATGATGAAAATGAATAATTTCATATGTCATGTACATGATATATTTCTTGGGATTTTTTATGATGATGGGTGAGACTGGTATTTTTCATGATGATGGTTGAGATAGATATATCTCATGGTTAAGGATGAGACCAATATATATATATATTTAACTCATTGGGTAAAGGGATTATGCTAAATGGTTATTGGTTACTTCTAAGAGATTTTTGGAATTGTCCAGGTATGTTTCAAATTTTTAAGAGTGTTTTTAAGAGTGATATGAAAATAATGTTCCAACATGTATGTATGACTTATTTATTCCTACAATTGGTTTTTATAAAAATATTTATATTTTTTCAGGTAAGTTAATGAACTTATTTGAAATGGAATGATTATGCTACTTCCCAAGGGTGAAATGTATAAACTTGTGAAATTGGTTTCATGATTTTTTCATGACTATAAATTAAACAGTATGAGTTTTATTTTTTGGATTTCTTATGAGATATTTTATAAAATGGTTAGTGAAGTGAATTTTAATTTGTGGGTAATTTTTTATATTTTTTGGTCACATTGTATTATAAAAAAGAATATTTTTATTTTTTTTATTCATAGACTAACAGGTTTATTAATTTATTTTTTATTTGTCCCCTAGTAAGAAATTATGCTCCTCCCATATTTTTAAATTATTTATATAAGATCTTAAGGATGAATAGGGACAATTATAATGATATGACATTAAAATAAAACATTTTATAACATAAATGTTTTGCATTGTTGTATAAATGGATACATAGTAGAAGTGCCAACTCTTTGATATATTATTTGATATTTTTATTGTGTTGAATTAATTTTCTAAAATTATAAACCTAAATGGACTTTTTGAATTCTTGAAAATTGATTCAACTTTAATGATTCAATTTTTGGATTTTATAAGGATGGGTCATTATAGATTATATCGTATTGAAGGTTTAGGTTAAAAAATAGGGTCAGATAATGTTAAAGAAAAATAGTTAAAGGATTAAAATTTATGGTTTTGTTAAAATAGGAGAAAATCTCAAGGTTACAATGTTTACTCATCTAAATGATTCAAATTTTTAATGGTTTTGTATAGAGGAAATAAGGAAACTACAGTAGAAAGGCAGCAAGATGAAAATATCCTTTCAAATCATGATCTTAGAATCATTGGAATTGGAAATGAGCAGTTTTTACTGTGATTAATCACATAATTCCTGTTATAAATGGTTGTTCCTTCCATCGTAGAGAGATACTAGATCTACTATAGATAATAATGTCTATATCAGAGCATTTTATGAGACACACAATCCATTATTCAATGGTTTTTTGTCCCATTTTTAGACGAGGTATGAATTAAATTTATGGAAAATATATTTGAATTCATGGGTTGTTCATAACATCAAAAGGTGACTAAATATATTCACCACTTTTACCATGAGAATGATAAAGTTTTGTTATGGTTAATAATAATAGAGAAAAAGACGGAATTACTGCTAATTAATTAGGTAAATTTAAGAATCATTTCCTTGATTAGTATTTTACTATGGTTTCTGAGCATATGATTAAAAATAAATTATTGGAATGAAGGGTTAAAAAGGTGGACTCATTCTTTTTATATAAATAAAACATCAACTAATTAGCAAGGTATACCCCAAATTATATCCATGATATTGATAAAATTTTATATAATTTTACTCATGATTAAATCTATGATTCCAGAGATAAGTTTCCTCTCATGAATATAAAATTTATTATAAACATGTTTTCTATGATGAGAATATAGAAATAGAGTCTGATGAGGGAAATTTATTTGAAAACAATAAGGAAAATAATAAGACCAATTGAAAGGTATTGGAAAAAATCCATCAAATAGATATAAATATAAGAAAGTAATGTATCTTATTTGTGATAGGTGTGGTAATAAGTACCCTTGGGAATGTCTTATGATATTTTGTGAAGAAATCTGCTGTAATATGTTTGGGAATATGTATTATGATTACAATGAAAAAAATATTTGTAGTCTTAAAATTAATTTTTCTAAGAAGATATTAATGATTTTTAAATGTAATGATATGGGTCATTATGTAGATTTATATACAAAAAAGTATATCAATGATCATAATCATCAAGACTAAAAGAAAAAAGGTGTGATAAAATCCTTTGAAACTAATTGTATGGATGTTTGTCTATTGAATTAAGTGGTAATAACTCTAGTGAGCTCTATATTTTTTTGAAGGTTTTCTAGGGTCTGGGAGCTATAAATAGAAGGTGAATATGGATAACATCCCTAAGACCATGTTTTTTACTTGGTATAATAATTTTTACTTTTTAGTTATACACTTTGTGTTTATGAATCCTCTAGTATTTCTCATGTATATTATAAATAATTTTATCAAAACTAATTTATATATATTTTTGTTTATGCTTATTGATGAGATTTTATTTTATTCTGAATGTTATAAAGATCATGAAAAAATATTATAATTTATTTTCCAAACAATGAAATAAAAGATGATATATAAAAAATTTACCAAATGTGATTTTTTAAAATGGATTTTATTCTATGAAAAAATACTCAATTAAAATAGAATTACTATTGATCGTTCAAAAAATGAGTTGTTATATGAATGGAAGATATATAAAAATGTTAATAATATTTTTTGGTTTCTTGTATTAATAGGATATTATAATTGGGTTGTTTAAAACATTGTATAGTTTTTTATCCCACTTACCAATTTAACATGAAAATGATTTATGTTCATCTTGTAAAATAAATTCAATGGATGTTTTCTGGAATTAAAATACATATTGGTAAATGATCAATTTTTAGTCTTACCAACAAGATACAATGATGTTGTTATCTCCAATGATTCTTTATTGAAAAAAATAGTTTTGTAAAAACAAATAATGATCAACTAATTTCTTTTGAATCACATTAATTGATATCTATTGAGAAAAATTGTTCTACACATAATGTATAACTGGTTGTTGTAGTTTTTTATTTAGATATCTCGAGACATTATTAATGAGGAGAGATACATGTTATATATATGGATTCTAAAATCTTAATTTTATATTAACATAAAAGGTATGAATATGAGATAGAGGATATGTATTGAATTGATAAAGGATTATAAATTCAGAAATCATTTTCATCTAGGTATAGAAAATAGATAACCTGATGTTTTGAATTAGGATGATTCTGAAACATTAACCATATTACATTAGGAACATGACAGATTTTTTAATAATTTTATGAATTTTTTCTTATAAATTTGTAATATATAACCTACCTATTTTTTATCATGTTTTAGTAAAATAAACATTTTCAAGTAGGATTAAAATTATCACAAAGAAAAATAATAATTTATAGTAAATGATATAATTGTTTAATAAAATTAAGCTGTATGAATTTGTTATTGACAAATAAGGTGTTTCAAGATTTAGAAAAAGGATATGGGATTTATGGGACTCCTAGTTTAAGAAATAAATATATTTTTAGGATCATAGATCTCTATTATCAATTCATATTGGTAGAATAAAAATTCATATAGAGATTGATGAACATTTTTTGTTGGAGGGAATAAAGAGAGATATTTCTGATTATTCTATAAAATTGATGACTTATCAACATGTTAAATATGAAGGAAAATTAATAATTGTTATTATTCATACATTTCATGAATGGTAATGTGATAATATATCCATGGATTTCATGGTTGTACTACCAAATACATATCAAGGTAATAATGAAATTTTGGTAATTGTTAATTGATTAACCAAGTCTTTTCATTTTTCCCATTGATATTTTCCCCTTAAATGATTTTTCCCTCAATCTGGTCAAAACATGATTTATACTCCCTCCCATCGTTTTATAAACCTTTATTCTTGATCTAGGAGTGATCGATTGATGAGAATTTGTGTGTTGGAGGCCTATATTCCTTTGTATTTATTTGTTATTGGTTATTTTTTATAGTTTTAATATTTTTTTCTTTCATTGAGTCATGGGTATAATCATTCTAAGATATATCCACATTGTGTGATTCCTATAATTTTCATATTTAGTTGTATTATATGGTAAGTAACAATATCTATGGTGTTTTTTAAGAGATATATTCCATGTTTAACTAATAATATTGGTCATTCTTCATTTTATTCTATGTTTGTTGTAACACCCCGAGCTTCCACAATACGCTTCTCTTTCAAAAATGCAATAGCTTGCAATGTACGCGAGTTCGAGATTCTAACACACTACGACCAATCAAAGTAGCCGTTATGAATAGTAATACCAACTTTTTAAAATTATATAAATTTTATATTTCAAAATGGACTTCATTTTTGTATTCGGAATATCGAAATTATCCTAAGTTGAATTTTTTGTAATTTTATGAGAACTTCCAATTGTTTATGAATATTGAAAAATACGTAAAAACATATTTTAATGATAAATTATACTATTGAGTGGTTTTAAAGTATAATTAGAATATTTTTTTACCATTTTATCTGATGGGGTTCATTAGAATTAATTTCACTTTGAAATTGGACATAAACAATTGTCAATCTTTTGATATATATTGTTTCTTAAAAACACGCTATTTGTTGTGACAGCGGGAATTAATTATAAAAATTAATTAATGCGACTTATATGTTTGGAATTTTTTTAAAATAAACATCATTTTTGAATTTGGAATATCAATTATAGCTTAGGGTGAAATTTTGGCATTGTTCTGAAAAACTTCAATTATTGATAAATAGTGAAACCACTAAGTGGTAGTTAAAAAACTGATTTTTGATTTAAATGAAATATTACCACTTCTATGATTCTATTTTCAAAAATATGATATACATAGTTTTCATTAGGATGTAAAATGTGGTTCAATGGGATTAAAATAATTTTTTGGTGAATAGTAACTTTTAAGTTTAATTAATCGCGATTAAAGGTAATTAGTGAAATTTAAGGTAAAAATGATATTACAAAAATATGAAAACACCCTTACACTTGTCCTACCCCTATTGGATGAGTAATGGCCGACCAAGAAAATCCATGGGTCAACTTGGGGATCCCATGGAGCCACTTTGGTGGGAAAATGACATTACAAACATTTTATTTAATGTTAAAATAAAAATTCACAAAAATGAGTTGTTTTACTAAAACAATTTTTAAATGGGGTTATACAAGTCATATTTTTGACTATAAATATTAATTATAAATCTAAAAATATTTCCTACATCATGATAATTTTTTTATAATTTTTAGACATTAAATAAATTAAAATTATTTATGACACCATGATGATGCCGCGATTACCTCTTTAATTAACGATTTAAATAAAATAAAAAGATAATATAAAATCTAAGACTTACACTTGTAAAAAGCCTATTGGATGAGTATATTTCAAACCCTTATCACCTTAACCTCTAAATATATGAGTGTGGGACCTTTAAAATCCGAAACTTAATATATAATAAAGTAACATTTCATGACATTCCAAGAGTGCCCCTCCTCTCCACTTATAAAAGGCCCCCACCACTACCACCGTACTCACACCTTCAAAGCCTTTTGGCTCAGCCAAACTCTGCCAAAATACTCTCCCAAATTCCCTCTCTTACTCCTAGAAGCCTCACTTTGGGCAGAATTCTTACCAAGGAAGCCTTTGGTTCAAATCCAAAAGAGTTACCCAATTTTAAAGTAATGTCTTCTTTTATGTTCTTTTGTTTTATTTTTCTTCTCCAACACCCTAAACTCTTTTTATTTCTTTATTTTATAAAAACACCAGTATATAAACTATACTAGGATGTTTTTATGATAAGTATTTGGTTAACACTTACACACACCTTCGTATAATTGTTAAAGAACATACAGTTTCTGTGGGTGGCGAAATACTGCCTCACGAAACGATGATTGTTCAATATTCTTTTAACACCTCTAATGGTGGTCATTTTGATGACACTATTTTCATATATGATATATATATATATTATGTTTATGTTTTCCTTATGCTTCTATATTTCTCATTTATGGCATACTCTATGATTTCCATTATGGGTAAACGCGATAATTTCATTTTAGGAAGTGTGGACTACCGCCCCCTCAATGTGATTTGAATCGTTAATGCCATATGTGGGATGCATAAAGGATGGAGTAAACGGTATTATTAATTATATTATACTGGAATTATATTATACCTTTATATAATTATAACATAATTCCATTAAATATGAAATAGAAATGAAAGTAGCGTTAATACGTACGTACATCTTACCGTCTCCATGAACGGTGCATTTCATTTCTTACCTCTAAATGTTATGTAACATTATATATGAATGTATATACTGGATATATATGATTTAAATGATATATACATCTTGAATATAAATATAATGGATATTTTACCACATGAACAAAGTGTAATTATAAGAAGATTATTTTTGACCCAAGTACCTAAGATCGACAAAACGACCGTTATTAACATAAATAATTACATAATGTTCATGACATGGTAATAAGTGATATAAAAGGAATAATGAACTAGAAAAAGGTTCTTAAGAAGGTAGATATTAACTCTAGTTTATTATTCAAGAGGTTAGAGAACGGTCGAGTCAAGATGGACACGGGTTAAGGGATCTTCTTAACCCAATTTCCATTCTTTGGGTTAATCTCCTACTTTAAAATTATGTCATGATATTATCTTGTATTTATACTTTCTTTATGTGTACATATAGTGAATACACATAATATATATATTATATTTAAAAATGATCTTTGAAAGGTACTCTGTCTCAATCTCCATTCATTGAGGCATATTTTGTTTTATACACAAATTTCTTTTATACGGTGTATAAACCCCTTTGACTTTTACATTTATTCAAAAGTAATCTTTTTATATGAAACATTTTACTAAACGACAAAAAGGAATGTTTCTCTGGTCGTACATATGCGGTGACAACGACTTCTCCACCGCCATGACCATTATTTGAGTTTCGACTTCCACTACAAGCCATAACTTTTTTTTAAAATGAAAAATAAATACAAAGTCTTAATTTTATTTAATTTTGGTATTTAAAATGGTTTTGAAAGTGTTTTTATTATATCAATGTGTTGTATTTTTATCTTGTGATTGAAATGTGGAAATGTTATGTTTCCTTTATGCATGTTTATGTGATACGATTATGTTATGGTTTATGAAATGTTAAAACTTGTTCATATGAGGAATGAATTGGACTTAATAAGTGACGGGTGGAGCCCGCTATAGCTTCTCGATGCATCGGTAGGTCTCGTGAGACAAACTAGTGTCTTGACACGAGCCCTTGATAAAATATTATTTGTGGTCTTAGCACGAGGCCCTGGCTACATGGTTATGATAGTCTGGAATTATGAATTCCATCATTATCAAAGTGGATATTGATATTACTTGTGATTATTCGACTAGTAGAATATCCATGTGAGTAAGTAAATGGCATTATTTAATTTTATTTTTGCCATATTATGCTGAAGTTCAAGTTTAAAAAGGCTTTTGTTTTAGTTATACATTTCCTTAAATGATAATGTTTATTTATAAAATCTTCCTCAATATTATTATCCTTACTGCGCATCTGAGCTCACCCCATTAAATGTTTTAATATTTTCTAGGATGTGAAGAAGTATTTTATGAATGACCTACAGGGATAGTCAGAAGAGGATATGAGTGTGGACTATGAAGAATTTTTTATTGTAGTTTTTCACTTTATGATGTAATATAACATTTATGAATGTATCTAGTGTTTCCAAGGCTACTAAACTAATCGGTCTTTCGAGACATGATCTTTTGTGATCATGCCAATGTTACGAAGTAATGCACCAACTCTGGGTAACTGGGGTAGGGGCGCTACAGTTGGTATCAGAGGCATTTTATTACTAACCTTGGAAGCTAGATTTAGATAAACTCTGATTAGAGTACATAGCCCAAAGATATACTTTGAGGATTAGTATAGATGAAATTCCTAGAATTTTGGTATTATAGAGATTTTGTGAGTTTTCCGGGAAATACATCCCTGTCTGGATACGAGCAGGTAGAGGTGGATCTGGCACAGATGTACCTAGGGGTAAAACCCGAAAACACCGCTTTGAGCTAAACTCGAACGAGAACTGGTGCATGACAACAGGCCTTGCTGCACTCTTGGTTACGAAACTCCCGGGGGATATGCTTAAGATAATTCTCATTTTCTTTACAAACCACTATTAAGGGTTATGAGTATATACTTCCTCAAAGAAAACATTTTTTATGGATTATATCCATAAATAGTTCAATTTATGTTAAGTATTTTACAATTATGGAAATATGTATTCTGATTCATAAACTAATTTAGTTTATGCCATTATTTAGAAATGGCGCCTAGTAGAAGGAATGTAAACCGTATCAATGCACGCACTCCATGAAGGGATTTCCCTCCTGCTCAAGATAATTATTGTGGATCTAGAGATACAACTGGTTCTGATCAACTTATTACCATACTGGGACAACTCGGTCAGGTTATGAATAATAACCTTACTCATATGGAGCACCCTGATCCGCAACATGGAGGATCAATGTTAGACCGCTTCATGAGGAAAAAAACACCAACATTCAATGGAATTACAAATCCCTTAGTAGTTGAGCAATGGATAAACTCCTTAGAGAAAATATTACATGCCTTGGGGAGTAGCGAAAGGGAGAAGGTTGTCATGGAAGTTTACCGGCTCACTAGAGATGCCGATCAATGGTGGTCGCTGATTCAAAACACAATGGAAGATGAAGAAGTATAAAATATGGAATGGATAGAGTTCAAAGATCTTTTCTTAGAAAAATACTTTCCACATGACCATCTAGCAGATATGGAAAGGCAATTTCTGAGTCTGAGACAAAAGGAGGATGAGAATGTCGCAAAGTATGCGGCCAACTTTACAAGGTTAGCGAGGCATGCAACAAATTATATACGTAACCCAAGAAGTAAGATTTACCATTTCATTGATGGGTTAAAACCTTTTATCTGATGAGAATTAGTATCACAATCTTTCTTAACATACGATGATATTGTCTCGTGTGCTATCAAGACAGAAAAGGAATTCTCTAAGTCTTATGACAACAAAGTAAAGAAAGAGAAGAATAGAATGGTGGAACAAGAGACAGATAAAGGGAAAAAGAGAAAGAAGGATTTTCCATTATGTGATAATTGTGGGAAGAATCACCCCGGTACTTGCCTAAAAGGAATGGGAGTTTGTTATAAATGTGGAGAAAAAGGTCACCAGGCTCGTGATTGCAAGGGAAAGAATGAGGCTATCAATGTTTAGCGCTACAATTGTAGGGAAATGGGGCATTATGCAAATGAATGTCCTAAGCATCAGAGAAAATTACCTCAGAAAAGGGAAAGGGATCGAGGCCAATCTTATGCTGTTACTACAGTTGAAGAGGAATAATTAATGTATTGGTGCTTTTAGACTCAAGGATTATATTCTGGTTATAAGAATAAAGTGATATATATAAGGATTGTACTGAAGTACTTTTTGTTTTCATTATGGTTTTAATATGATGAAGGTAATCATATTTTATTTTGTGATAATAAGAGAAACTGTACTTTGTTTGGGGAATCTAATGTTACAATTGATTTTTGGATTTAGAGACATTTTAGAGAAAGTCTAGAGAGAGGTATTTTAGATAATTATAAAGGTTGAAATAGATTAATTTTAACTTTGGATAATATTGTTTAAGGTTAAAAAATTTCTGAAGATTATTTTTGGAATATTATAATACTATAGTTTTAGGAAAAGGACAACATGTAGGGTGGGGCATAACCTGTCGCGTCGGAAAAAGCTGTAGGAATCGAACCCACAACCATAGTGCAACAGGCCTTTATTACCTACCACTAGCCTACAGTAAGTCCCTGGTTATTACAAAATAGTTTTCCTAATCTAAATGGTATGTGGTAATATTTGGAACCTTATACAATTAGGATAAATAGAATATTTTTGAGTTCTGTTACCATTTGGAGTGAAAGATGGGTTTGTGGTTAAAAATTATTAATGAAAGTCTACACGACAAGTATGTATATTTCCTTACATTCATATTAAATCTCATAAATAATATCCTCAACTTTATGAAAGGTAACTTAAAACAAAAACATTTTCGGTTAACTTTTCTAAATGGGGATTCAATTACCATTTAACCAATCACAAGATTGTGATTTTCTTATGGTTAACTTTCTCCTAATCCTGATTTCTACAACTCTCCATCAGACCTTGATGGTTTTTTTCTCCTCCATATCCATATTTTCATAAAATCCTAGTATGGGCTATCTCAGATGACCTTTGTACTTCTCTTTCTTTATTTTAAGATTATATTTTTATTAACCCAATTTCCGATGTGGGTTTTCCAAAAAGGTATTTTCTATTTTCAACCTATTATTTTCAAAAAAAATTCAAATTGCGAGGACGCAATTTATTGAAGGAGGGGAGAATGTAACACCCTGAGCTTCCACAATATGCTTCTCTTTCAATAATGCAATAGCTTGCATTGTACGCAAGTTCGAGATTCTAACACACTACAACCAATCAAAGTAGCCGTTATGAATAGTAATACCGACTTTTTAAAATTATAGAAATTTTATATTTCAAAATGGACTTCATTTTTGTATTCGGAATATCGAAATTATCCTAAGTTGAATTTTTTGTAATTTTTTAAGAACTTCCAATTTTTTATGAATAGTGAAAAATAATTAAAAACAACTTTTAATGATAAATTATAATATTGAGTGGTTTTAAAGTATAATTATAATATTTTTTTTACCATTTTATCCAATGGTGTTCATTAGAATTAATTTCACTTTGAAATTGGACATAAACTATTGTCAATCTTTTGATATATATTGTTTCTTAAAAACAAGCTATTTGTTGTGACAACGGGAATTAATTATAAAATTAATTAATGCAACTTATATGTTTTGAATTTTTTAAAATAAACATAATTTTTGAATTTGGAATATCAATTATAGCTTAGGGTAAAATTTTGGCATTGTTCTGAAAAACTTCAATTTTTGATAAATAGTGACACCACAAAGTGGTAGTTAAAAAACTGATTTTTCATTTAAATGAAATATTACCACTTCTATGATTTGATTTTAAAAAATCCGACATACATATTTGTCATTAGGAAGTAAAATTTGGTTCAATGGGATTAAAATAATTTTTTGGTGAATAGTAACTTTTAAGTTTAATTAATCGTGATTAAATGTAATTAGTGAAATTTAAGGTAAAAATGATATTATAAAAATATAAAAACACCCTTACACTTGTCCTACCCCTATTGGATGCATAATGGCTGAACAATAAAATCCATGGGTCAACTTGGGGACCCCATGGAGACACTTTGGTTGGAAAATGACATTAAAAACTTTTTATTTAATGTTAAAATAAAAATGTCACAAACATGAGTTTTTTTACTAAAACAATTTTTAAATGGGGTTATACAAGTCAAAGTTTTGACTATAAATATTCATTAGAAATCTAAAAAGATTTCATACATCATGATAATTTTTTTATAATTTTTAGACATTAAATAAATTAAAATTATTTATGACACCATGATGATGCAGCGATTACCTCATTAATTAACGATTTAAATAAAATAAAAAGATAATATAAAATCTAAGACTTAAAATTGTCTAAAGCCTATTGTATGAGTATATTTAGAACCCTTATCAGCTTACCCTCGAAATATATGAGTGTGGGACCTTTAAAATCCGAAACTCAATATATAATAATGTAACATTTCATGACATTCCAAGAGTGACCCTCCTCTCCTCTTATAAAAGGCCCCCAACATTACCACCTTACTCACACCTTCAAAGCCTTTTGGCTCGGAAAACCTCTGCCAAAATACACTCCCAAATTACCTCTCTTACTCCTAGAAGCCTAACATTGGGTATAATTCTTCCCAAGGAAACCTTTGGCTCAAATCAAAAAGAGTTACCAGATTTTAAGGTAATGTCTTCTTTTATGTTCTTTTGTTTTATTTTTCTTCTCCAACCCCATAAACTCTTTTTATTTCTTCCTTTTTTAAAAACACCAGTATATAAAATATACTAGGATTTTTTTATGATATGTATTTGGTAAACACTTACACAAACCTTCATCTAATGGTAAAAGAACATACGGTTTCTGTGGGTGGCAAAATACTGCCTCACGAAACGTTGATTGTTCAATATTCTTTTAACACCTCTAATGGTGGCCATTTTGATGACACTATTTTCATATATGATATATATATATATTATGTCTATGTTTTCCTTCTTCTTCTTTATTTCTCATTTATGGCATACTTTATGATTTCCATTATGGTTAAACGCGATAATTTCATTTTAGGAAGTGCGGACTACCACCCCCTCAATGTGATTTGAATCGTTAATGACATATGTGGGATGTATAAAGGATGGAGTAAATGGTATTATACATTATATTATACTGGAATTATACTATAACTTTATATAATTATAACATCATTCCATTAGACACTAAATAGAAATGAAAGTAGCGTTCATGCGTACGTACGGCTTACCGTCTCTATGAACGGTGCATTTCATTTCTTACCTCTAAATGTTATGTAACATTATAAATGAATGTATATACTGGATATATATGATGTATATGATATATAAATCATGAATATAAATATAATGGATATTTTACCACATGAAAAAAGTGTAATTATAAGAAGTTTATTTTTGACCCCAGTACCTAAGATCGACAAAACGACCGTTATTAACTTAAATAATTTAATAATGTTCATGACATGGTAATAAGTGATATAAAAGGAATAATGAACTAAAAAAGGTTCTTAAGAAGGTAGATATTAACTCTAGTTTATTATTCAGGTGGTGAAAGAACGGTCGAGTCAAGTTGGACACGAGGTAAGGGAACTTCTTAACCCAATTCCCATTCTTTGGGTTAATCTCCTACTTTAAAATTATGTCATGATACTATCTTGTATTTATAATTTCTTTATGTGTACCTATACTGAGTACACATAATATATCTATTCTATTTAAAAATGATCTTTGAATGGTACTTTTTCTCAATCTCCATTCATTGAGGCATATTTTGTTTTATACACAAATTTCATTTATACGGTGTATAAACCCCTTTCACTTTTACATTTATTCAAAAGGAATATTTTTATACGAAGCATTTTACTAAACGAAAAAAGGAATGTTTCTATGGTCATATGTATGCGATGACAACGAATTCTCTACCACCGTGACCATTATTTGAATTTTGGCTTCCTCTACAAGCCATAACTTTTTTTAAATGAAAAATAAATACAAAGTTTCAATTTTCTTTAATTTTGGTATTGAAAATGGTTTTGAATGTGTTTTTATTATATCAATGTGTTGTATTGATATCTTGTGATTTAAATGTGGAAATTTTATGTTTCCTTTATGAATGTTTATGTGATATGATTATGTTATGGTTTATGATATGTTAAAACCTATTCATATGAGGAATTCATTGATCTTAATAAGTGACAGGTGGAGCCCGCTATAGCTCCTCGATGAATCGGTAGGTCTCATTAGACAAACTATTGTCTTGGCACGAGGCATTGACAAAATCTTATTTGTGGTCTTGTCACGAGGCATTGGCTATGTGGTTATGATAGTATGGCATTATGTATTCCATCATTATGAAAGTGGTTATTGTTATTGCATGTGATTATTCGACTAGTAGAATATCCATGTGAGTAAGTAAATGGCATTATTTAATTTTATTTTTTCCATATTATGCTGAAGTTCAAGTTTAAAAAGCCTTTTGTTTAAGTTATACATTGCCTTAAATGTCAATGTTTATTTATGAAAGCTTCTGCAATATTGTTATCCTTACTGATCATCTGAGGTCACCCCTTCCAATGTTTTAATATTTTCCAGGATGTGAAGAAGTATTTTATGAATGACCTACAGGGATAGTCAGAAGAGGATATGAGTGTGGACTATGGAGACTATGTTATTGTAGTTTTTCACTTTATGATGTAATATAACATTTATGAATGTATTTAGTGTTTCCAAGGCTACTAAACTAATCGGTCTTTCGAGACTTGATCTTTTGTGATCATGAGAATGTTATGAAGTAATGCACTGACTCTGGGTAACTGGTGTCGGGGCGCAACATTTGTGAGGTGGGTGGATTAACTCTAGAATCCTCTTAGTTAGAGCATGATCTATTTATTTGAAATTAATATAATTTATTGAATTCACTTTTGAAATTAGTGTGAAAATATAATTGGAAGTCCTTTTTAGTGATGATTTGTGAAATTTTTTCAATTGTCCATTTTTTGGACGGTTCTTTTTTCATTGTTTTAAAATGGAGATTTGTGAACAATGTTTTTTTCATCGAAATTGGATTGTATAATTTTTTGGAATAAAAGAAATTATATTTAAAATGGTTTGTAATGGGTGTTGGCTGGAATGTGCTAGGGTGAAATTGTCAGGGATAAGGGATTGAATCTTTCTACATAAAAAAGAGAGATGTATAAGGGAATTATAATTCACCCATAAAAATGCTTTACCATGTGATGGATTGGTGAACGGATGAGTCCCCACTCATAAGTATAGGGTGGTCTATGGTTTTATGAATGTGTGGATGTGTGGTAATAGATAAGGTATTATAAAATATAACTTTATTTATGGTTTTAATTAATTTTTTTTAATTATTTCCATCAAATTAATTTTCTTATAAGTTATTTTCTCTTTGATATGAACTACATTAAAATGGGTTTTAAAATATTTATATAATTTTTATTACATGATCAATCCTAGTGGTGTTAGTTGGAAATTCATTAGGGGAATACTGGTGAGTTTTATAATCAACCCCTACATGGGAATTTTGGTGTGTTTATAGATATTATATATCAAGACACAATATAATATAAATATATATCACTTCCTCAGTGATTAATCGTGATACTATGGACTTTGAATGTGGATTTTGAGCCTTCATCTTGTTGGGATTTGCTGAGTTGATGTTTTTTTTCTTCTTTTTTTTGTTTTTTTCTTTTTACTCTAATGTTGGTCTTGCTTTCTGAACATGTACTCTGATATGGTTCTTGCTATGTGCTTTATTTTTATTTTTTTAGCGATAATTTTTGTTTTTTATATTGTTTTAATGTATCATATATTGGTTTTTTTCATGGTATTCATTTGTTTCTAGTTTTGTTTTGAGATATAAAATTATCCAAAACTTTTTATGAGGCCCTTAGAATTTATTACAAGACTTTTGTGTCTTGGGAATATAACCTATGGCTATTTATCAGCACCCACCTCTCCCTTGAATAATGAGAGAGGGTCAGATGATATAAATGGTTTCATTTTTTTGGTTCTAGAGTTTAAAATCATTCTAGTTCAATTCTTGATTTGGGATTGTAGAAGGAATTTGGTTCACTAGTACTTGAAATATAAAAAATAAAAAGGCGTAGCTAGCCTATTTATATTGAACTGCATGTTTCTAGAGAGTTTAGGTAAATAAGTGTATTGAAAATTTTTAGGGATTTTAACTCTTTATCATGGGTTTACCTGATGATAAGATCATGAAATGCATTGATAAAAATTAATTCCTACTAGGAATGAATAATTAATTTTTATTAATGCCTTATGATGTGATGAAAATTAATTATTTTTTGAAAATAATTGAAAATGGGATGATTTTAAATGATCATTTTAGTTGTTTAAAATGGTTTGAAAATGAAAATGTTGAATATCTGAAAGAATTTCATTTCAATGCGTTATGTGCTAAATTTAAAATTGATAACCTTCAGTTGATAGAGAGTGAATGTTAATGTCATTTTTATATGGTTATAGAAAATGGCAATGGTTAGGCATAGAAGAATCCAACTGTAAGTGACTATTGATAATTTGGTTTCTCCTTAGCCATAGGGGAACCCACAACTAGTTTGGAGTACTTTATAAGATTTTCAAGCCATAGATAGAGGTAACAGAAGGGATGAACCAAAGAAAGTTTATCATTATGTTTATTTCTAGAAGAAAAATCAAACCACTATTCAGGGTGATTCAGAACTAGAATAATCAGAGGTTGGGATTAATTGGATGTATTGATTATTTAATTTATTAGGAAAAATATCTAAGCCATAATCCAAGATGGAAATATACATGTTGGAGGATATTTCATTCTGTTGGTCGGATTTATAAGTTATAGATAAATTATACCAATTAATTTCATGGGAGTATATTCAATAATTCTTCAAAAAAGAATTATTTCCACCAATCATTAGGACTTAGAAAATGATAGAAGATTTCAACATTATGCAGGATAATCTCTTGGTAATGAAGTACATGGTTATATTCATGAAATTGTCCTTTTTTACCAATATTTATTGTAATTTCATCCTTTTATTCATTCAATATTTAATCGGAGTTATGGTCATAAATTCACTCATTGATTTTCATTCCTTGTATAATAGATTATTTCGATATGGGCAATAGAGAGACTATAGAGGAAAGAGACATCTAATGTAATATGTGTGGAGGAATAAAATTTCTCCATTTGGGATATGGTGGGATATCTAATACTATTAATAAGAGGAAGAGGTATAGATATTTTCAATGTGATTTTATGACTCAGAATTAGATGATTGGATCGATGAATCTTTCTTCTAAACTGAAGAGCATGCCTCGATGTTTTCAATTTTATTATTTTGATCAAATGAAGAGTGATTATATCTCACCAACTAAATCTTTCCTCAATTGGAACCAAATGGGTAACCTTCATCACAATTGTCATAATTCTCCAAGGTTTGGTGTTCGGGACACATCTCATGTCTCAAATACATCATATTATTCAATGGGATGAGTGCATTGTAATATCATTTTTCAAAAGAACAATCGAATCCATGGTGATTATAGGAATACCATGACTCATAATTCTATCCAATCTCAATTAAGTAACAAATAGTATAGTTCACTGAGTAATAAATTGTATAGAGATGATTTAGTTATTGCCGAAGTTCAATCTAGACCATCGATAGTGAGAAAAATGATTTTTATGAATTCTATCTTTATGAATGCATTGTTTGATATGGATTAAACCCATTCATTTACTGCTTCTCATAGTATTTATGTATGACTTTTTAATTCATAGATTATTCCTTATATTTGGAAACATCAAACTCTTCTTCATTAAAGGAAATTTCAAGACTTTATTTGAAAATAATGTTCTATAACTGTTGATGGGGATGAATTGATATGGGATTTATTTATTCATAATATATATTTATATAACATAATCAAGGGTATTGATTGGTTGAAAATATTAAAAGATCACATCAATTGTTACACCTGAGGGTTATTTTTATAATGGGTTATGGAATCATGAATATCATTAGAGGAAATTAAAATATAAATATATGTACAAAATTATTTTTGGCACCAGTAGTTGGAACCATCAAATACCTATTTGTATCATTAAACATGAAATTAGGAGGATGAGATCGAGAATATTGGTTTCAATAATTTTTGATAAGTTTTATGATGTTTTTATTAAAAATTTCCCATTGTCCCTACACCCCATAGAATTTGAGATTAAGACTGATCTCTTACCAGGGACGAGTCCTATTTTACACCCATCCTATCAGATGAAACCAACAAAAATAAGGGAATTTAAATTCCATTTAGAAGAGTGAATAATTGAAGGGTTCATTCATCCTAACAAATCACCAAGGGATGCAATGGTCTTATTTGTTAAAATTTTAATGAAACTCTATGGATTGATAATTGTAACATTATACAAGTTCCAATAATGAAAGAGTATCATCATTCATGGATTATGAACTATTTCTTAAATTTAGGGGATCCCTATTTTTCGATGATATAGACATGAGTTTGGGATATCACTAATAGTGGGTGTAGAAGTATGATATCCCAAAGATAGATTTTAGGTGTATATATGTCAATTAAAAGTATATGGTTTTTTCATTAGGCCTTAAAAGTGCACCAAAAAAATTTGGGAATTGATTTATTGGATATTTCAAAAGAATCAAGATTCATTTTTGGTGGTGTTGGGGGATGATATATTGGTTTATTATAACATAATGGATCAGTATAACCAACAATAATAGACATTATTGGGCACCTTACAGGATCATAGTTTGTATTAAAAACATTTAAAGTTTCATTTTTTGATACAATAGGTTTTTTTTCATATCCTTGTTACCTTTGAAAAAATGTTTTTGTGGATCCATAAATGTTATAGGTAGTAATCTCTTTGCAACCGCACAAAAATATCATTGAGATACACAGTTTCCGTGGAATTGATGGTCATTACTGATTCCCTATACGCCTTTTTTCAAGACTAGACTCACCAATTAATACTTTTATGATGAATAATTTTCTAATCCATTGGATTATTGATTTTCATAACTATTATCAAGAGCTTATTTTTAACCTTTAATCAACCCTGATATTGATATTTTAAGAATCATGACAGGGTTGTGTGTTGTATGGCGAGGATTTGGGATCTGGGATGGTATATTTTCTCATTAAGAGATATCAATATTTTAATCTGGTCATAGAAATATTGGTTTCATCAGATCAATAGAAAATGATGTCAGTGACAGGAAGAATGCACTTGGATTATGAATACTAAGGTAATGTGGTGGTTTTATTTCTAGTTTCATTGGTTAATGATTTTTTTGAGAACGTTAAAGTGGAACAATAATATAATTCTCAGTGTGTTTCAATAAGCTCAAAATCCAATAGTGGGCAGACCATAGAGGGATGGAATATGGATCAAAATTCAGTGTTGCATTTTCAGATTGGATTGTCGTAGCATTGGATTTAGAATATAATCACTTTTATGATTACCACCATTCAAGATGAGCTATTTATCCAATAATACAAAACATGTATAAGGAACTGAAAGAATAATTTTTTTGGATTTGAATGAAAAAATTGTATTCAACATTGTTATGAGATTCCTCCCATATAATAAGGCTAAGATAGAGAAGCAGTGGAATGAAATTTTGTTTCATTATTTACCAATTCCACTATGGAAAATAATAGTATATAGCTATGTATATTATGATAGATCTCCCATGGAATGTTCAGAAACCTGAGGTCATATGGGTGATAGTGGATCAAGTCACCCAGTTATATCATTTCATCCATATACATTAATCTTATATAGTGGAGGACTTGTACAAACCATATATCTCCAAGATGTTAGAGAGGCATGGAATACCAGTTTCAATAGTATGATTCCGAGATCCCAGGTTTATGTCTCTTTTTTGGAAGTCAATATAGAAACCCATGGGACTCCACTTACTATTAGAATAGTGTATAATACTATGATGAATAGAAAATCCAAAAGGTTAATAAAAACATTGGAAGGAATTTTTAGTGCATGTGTAATTTAATTTTTTGTCTCATGGGATGAGAATATACTATTAGTGATATTCTTATATAACTATAATTATTAGGAACTGATACATATATCTCATTTTTTAGTAGTTTATGTTCGTCCATTTTATTGTACACATTGTTTGTTGATAACAAGTTGTAATTAATTGGTTGGACTTGGACTTGAATAAGAGAAAATAGAGAAGATTCATTTGATCATAAATATGATAGAGACAGCTCTGATTAATCAGAAATCAAATGTTTATCATCATTGATGGTTGTTTTTAGTCAACATGAGTGATCATGTATTATTGAGAATCCATCCAAGGCTTGGCCATCAACTTTTAAGGAAGTAGGAAAAGTTGTTTATTCAATACCTAGGGGTTTTTGAGATACATGAATAGGTTGTTGAGGAGGTATATTATTTGGAATTACCAACAATGTTTGGTTTAATGCATAATATGTTTTTGTGTATCACATATGAAGAAGAATCAACCTGATCCTGATCACATTATTCAATGGGATTATGTTGACCTAAAGATGGATGATTTAATGGTTATTGTATTGGTAAAGATTATGGATATAAAATATAATGTATTATATGGGAAAAATAATCAGTCTAGTATGGGTTTTATGAAATCCTTCTTAGATTTAAAAATAAATGTGGCAATGTCATAAAGAAATGATTGACAATTTTTATGAAATATTTAAATAAAATAGTTATTTTGTACTTTCTATGGATGGAATGGAAAATTTAATAGAGAATGTTTTACCCACCAGTTTAAGGTAATTAATAATTATTTTATTATATATATATATAATAATTGGGTTATGTAATAGAAGTTTTTGGAGAGTTTTGACATGTTTTGGGGATTTTATGGATGTTTGTGATATGAGAAATGTTAGTAAAAATCATGCAGTACATTCGAGGAAGCCATGAAATTTAATTTTTTAGATCTCAGAAGGTGCACAATTAGGCTAATTATTTTTCCAAACCATACAAACACTCCGAAGAAACCATGTAAATTGAAACATAGGGGTTTAGCATGGTAGGATCATGGATTTTTCTAACCATTCAAGACAACTATTTGTTAAGTGTTTGGAGATAGTTTATTGATCATGGTTAGTCTGAATGTTTCATAAATGTGCAACATAACCAAGCCCTGTTAAAAGAACAATGTGAAAGTTTTGGATTAGATTCATTATTTACAATTAATGGCTCATTGTTTCCTTAATCTGACTCTATCATGATCTCAAATCCCTCACAAGTATCGATAAAAATTACATCCTGATTTGGGACAATTTTTTGGGGAATCTTTTTGTGTTAGAGGTCCGAATTCCATGGTATGTTCTCGTTCATGGTGTTTTTCCATAGTTTCCATATTCTTCCCTCTCTTAGATTCATATATCTAATTCATTCGAGATAGATCCATGTTTTTATGCCAATCAGGCTGATATATGGTTGCGTTGATTGTATAGAAGATAATATAATGTGGGTTTTGGAAGATCTAAATCATGTTTGTAAAAGAATTTGTGTCATTATTCATTAAATATATTTATATGTTTAAGGGATGATTTAAAATTTATGGAATTTCATTAATTGATTTTTAAAATTGATGTTCCAATCTTGATGGAAACTCTCTTTAGATATGGTTTGTGATATTTTATAAATTGGTTGTTTTGTGGAATGTTTTCTATTTCATTGTTTTAAAATAGTGATTTTTAAATATATATTTTTTCAATGATTCATGGAAAAATGGTTTTATAAATTATTTCAATTTTTTATTTAATTAAAATAGTTTAAAATGGGTTTTGGAACATTTTTTTGCATGTTTCCATGTGAATTTTGATATAGACAAGGGCTTAATGTTTCCCCCATCAAAAAGTGGCATGGAAAAGGGTTTTACATTTCTCCCATCAAAATGGTTCACCAAATGACAACTTTGTGAAAGGATGACTCACCAATCATGATTAAAATGTGGTCCATGGTTTCTTTCATGCGTGGCTATGTGGCTGTGAGGTAAAAGAATGGGTAACCCAAAATTGATCTTGAGAAATGGTTTTAATGAATTCTCTGGTATATTTCCATGGAATTTTATTTTATTTTATTTTCATATAAATTGGTTTAAATTTTGTTTTAGACTATTCTATATAGATTTTGAAACATGTTCTATCATAGTAGCATGATTAGGGAAGTCATTGGAGAAATCCTACTAAGTTTTCTACTCACAATATCATTGGTCACATTAGTGAAATTGTATATATTGTATATCAAGACACTGTTAATGGAAGAATGTATCATTTATTTTGTAATCCATCATGATATCATGGTCATGTCAATTTCAGTTAGAGATTAGAGCATATTGGGAGTTGGAAATTTGATATCTTTGGTGTCCTTGTGTCATTTTGGCTTTGGATTCCTCTTTGTACTATGATTTCAGTCTTGGATTCTATAGTTTTACATTGATATGGATCTTGGTGGTATTTTGGTTTTGTTCTTATTTTGGGATAATTTGAGTTGTGTTTCATTTTTATCATGCATTATATAGTTGTTTCTTGTTTATGGTATTCTTTGTTTGGTTGTTTTATTCTCAACAGTAAAATCATCACCCATATATTTATATGGCCCTTTTCATTTATTTATAGCATTAGGTGTATTTTTGATGTCACCTATGGACAGTTAGATTCACCCAAATCTTGATAATATAATGGTTTAGGGGTGGCATGTTATATTTGTTTTTATAATAAATAGGAAAAATAGTTAAAAATAGTTAACATATTAATGATTAAAACTGGTTTTCTGGGGGTTAAACTAAAGTAAAATTGGATAAAATAACATTAAAACGTTTCTAAATCATAATTTTTTGGATTTATTAAAAACCTTATAAACATAGTATTGATATTAAATTTTTAATGGGGAACCTTTCCATGAAAATTTTTAAATAGTATTTAATTGTTTTTTAAAAATACCAAATGTGTCCTCTACCTTTCCTATAAAATAACAGCTCCTCCCCTCTTATATCCAAACAACAAATGTTAGTTCAATTACAAAATTAATATCCAAATCCTTTTGGAACATCCCTTATTATTTTTTGGAGCCTTATCTTGTGGGAAATACCAGCCTTAGAGGTCTTAATGTCTAAACAAATGAGGTTTTTAAAAGAAGAGGTATAACATTTAACCAATTGTTTTAGTATTTATTTATCTTATACATCGATAAAATCACTTATAAGAAATTATATATAATAAAATTAATATATAACATTTGATAAGTTTTTATTATGATAATTTATTAACCTTAATCTATCAAATTTTTCAGCTACTAATAAAAAACCGTTATTCATGTGTGTGACAGGCTATCACCTCACAAGTAAAGATTTTTAGTTTCCCATCAAATCCACTTATTTTTGGTAAACTTTTTGGATATAAAATAAATAATATTATATATGTGATATACATTCAATTATTTTATGATATAAATATCTTAATTATTTATTAAAACTGAAAATGAAAAATAAAAACACTACTTGTGTATATGGTGGTCTACTGCCTCACGAGATGTTTTATTTTATTTTTCATCATCACCCCACATGGATGGTTATAAAAGTTTATATAATGAAATAATATCATATTTATGATATAATAATGATTCTAAAATGATAAAATAAAACTTATGATATTTCCCTCATGCACATTGAAAAAAACCTTAGCCATAAGTATTTGTGAACCACCACCTAATTGATGATTTTTTTTTCACATTTTCCATTTATAGATGGTTAAAAAAGTATTATTGATGTATAAATAAATATTTTTCATAAATTTTATTATGGATATTATTGATCCATAACCATTTTTATTATTTTTATCCTAGAGAATTCATTTCTGAATTATGAATCTAATGTCCAAAAAACATACGACAAAAGATTAATTAAGTAAATACATGTGACATGGTAATAAGTGGAATAAATTTAATAATAAACATAAAAAATGTACATAATCATCAAAAAAAATAATAACTGATTTTTTTAGGATATAATAAACATATGTGATAATTCATGAACATGGTAACAAATATTTTAATATTAAAAACCCCAGTTTAATTTTTTAATGATTTAATTTATAATATTATACCATTTTATTAAATAGTTTTTTAAATTTTTAAATAAATAATTTTAAAAATAAAATTTATTCCAAAATTGAATTTCTGAAAAATTTATTTGAAATGAATTATTTCGAATTTCATATATTGTTTTCAATGTAAAAAATGAATATGTTTTAATGAATAGGGAATCGATGAAGTTTTCCCACTAACATAACCATTTTTTATATTTATAATCCTTTAAAATAATCCATATTTTTGTCAAATTGAAAAACTTCATCCATTTATTAAGTGTATTTTACAATATGTATTTAAAATGAATTGTTATTTCTAAATATGGAAATGTTTTTTTCTAATAGGTGACAAGAATACTTTTATGATTGTAATTATGAAAATAAAAACATGCAGGTGTTGTGTACAGTTTATTGTTCTTGTAATTGTTTTAGAATAATGTTTGAGCCTAATATGGATCATGATGATGTATGAGAATGATATATATTTCCAATTCATTGTGTAAAGGGATGGATTTAATCAGTTATAGGTTAATCATAAGAGATTGTTGGAATTAACTGGGTATGTTGATCCATTTTTAAGAGTGATATAAAAATTATATCTGGTGTTACCTATATGACTTATCTACTATATATATGTTGTTCCTGAAAACTATTATAATTTCATATAGTTATCTAATGATAATATGATTGAAGGAATTTTTATTCCACTTTTTATGGTTGAAATTTATATCTTTTTAATATTTTTTCACATTTTTTTCTTTTTTGGATTGATATTACTTGTGAAACGTTTTTTTATAATATTTGGGAAGTGGTGTTGATTTCTTGTGTATAAATGTTTTTACTATGATCTAAAAAAAATTATGAAAGAAGAATATTTATATAATATGTATTGATGTACTAATAAGTTTATTTATTTATTTTTATATGTCCCTTACGGATTTGTTATTCAATATCAAAGATTAAAAAGGTCTTATATAGTATTTTAATGACTAGTAAGTAGAATGATGATGTCTTGATAAAAATTTTCATGATATTACATGAAAAGAAAACATTATAATTCTTAAAAGATTTGTGGTTTTTTGGAGAAATGAATACTCAATGGAATTCGAAACATTGTGATATAATATTTTATTATGTAAGAGTGATGACATAATTCACTAAAAATATAAACATAATAGGTCTTGTTTAATGCATTAAAAATGATTTATATCTAAATATTAAATTTATTTATTTTTTATGTTCGATTACATATACTATAAATATTAATAATATATATAAATAATTAAATAAATCTCATTCAATACATTCTTCACCTTCATATTATTTATCCAAAATGAAATTAAAAATTTCGTAGTATATAATTTTGTAATGATAAAGTGAAATTTATTTCACTCTTTTAGGTGAGTATGATTGGAGATTTAACATTTTTGTGTATTTTTAGAAAAAAATGTTTTTTTATATTATATAAGTCACCGTATCTTTTAAAATGCCACAATTATTTTGATACACTATTTGTGAGTTTTTATGTGGAAATTGGGCCACATTATATATACAAAAATACTTTCATGAAGTCAAGAAATCAAGAAAATATGAAAATATTTTTTATAATTGATGTTATATATAAATGAGGTTAATATTAGATTACATACAAATAAATATTTATTATACATTTACTTATTTTGTGATCAATTTCAATACTATACTGGATTGTCATATAGTTGAAAACAATTGATGCAATTGAGAAAAAAATAAAACAAAGAAAATTAAATTTTAAAAATCATTTAGGAAAATAGTAGAAGGTTTGGATTATAGGAATCCATAAGTTAGTGTATTTTAAAATTTTATTATAAATAGTATATGGAAGGCTACGTATAAATAAAAAAGACGAGAAAAATAATTAAAAAATGACCAATTTTTTATAATGAAAAACTGGAATGATGATAATGAATTGTTTACAAATACACAAATAAGAATTTGGTGACATTTTTAATACCTTAGTCCCATTTATCAGAAGAATATCATATATCTATTTGACTTTTTTTATAAAACTTTTAAGACATTCATTTCTAGTCTTATTAAGATTGACTCCTTTGTGTACCCATTGTTATGATGTAATGAATTTTATTTTTAAGAAAAATATTCATGGACTAGGTAATATAACAATTCATCATTTACAAAAAATATAATTGGTCTATGATTGATAATTTTCATGTCTATTGGTCTGAATTCAACATTATTCATTATTGTGTACACCTTTATACCATTGTGATAAATATTATTATATTATAACTTCCCAATATAATTATAAATTGAAATTATCATTTAATGTCATAAAATATTCAAATATACTATTATAAAATTCTTTTTTAGTAGGTTTGTTGTTTTCATTATAGGTGGAGGTTATTTGAAGAGACTAATATGAAGTTGAATATAAATTGGCCAACCTATGTAGAAGTTCAAGAAAACATATTCACTATTTTAAAAATTATGAAAATATTTTCCAAAAAAATGAGATATTGTTTTGTGAATAGTCCAAAAATATTTATGAAAACATTATTTAAAATAATATAAGTCATATTTCATCTATTTGGATTCTCAATCAATTTGAAATGTTTATTAAATCGATAATATTGGAATTTCAAAATACATCTAGTTATTTTGATAATATATGTCATTATATAATATTATACCAAAACAATTTACAAGGATATAGGCCAAATTAAAAAAAACTCTCTATCTTTCAAAAATTAAATAAAATACCATTTATAAGGTGTAAAGTATAAAAAAATTGATATTTGTAAATCTATATAAAAAGTAATTAACTTCCCTGGAATATAAATACATACATTGGGAAACTCATTTTTATGTTTAGAAGTGGGGTAAGGTGATACGATTTTAGATATTATGAGTGTAACTCTCATTTCCTAGATGTTATACACATAACATATACACATAATGAGATAAAGGAAAATAGTAAATATCTAAAAAATCTCCTACTACATGTGATTGATACTTAAATAGTGGATGATCATTGTTTAGGATCTACAAATGGAGAGGGATTTCAATCTCCATTTTTTCCACTAGTTTGATATATTTCATGATTTAAAATATAAAATTTAATTTTACCATTACATGTTTCTGATTTAAATTAAATTCTTTCATATGATTTAATAAATAAAGTTAATTTAAAATCTGATCGATATGATATTTTTTGTTCCATATTAATTTATTTATATTAGAGAATAGATGTGAACTTTTTTGACACACATAAGAGATACAATTGTAATTTAGTATCCATTATTATATAAAAAAACATAACCATAACTAGATGATCTTTGTTTCAATGTTAAATTCTAGATTTTATATTTAAATTTATATGGGAAAATCCATATATCGGTTTTCACCAACCATGGAATTTTATTGAAGAATATTTTATTTTTAGAATAAATGAATTGATATGATTTTTAGTTACCATTCAATGATATTATTCTCACATATCTTCAAACCCTTTTACACTTTCCAAATTTCTATTGCATTCTTATAGTAATTAAATTTTGTTTTCATAATTCAATATTTTTTCAACCCCCCAAATTTTAGTTTCTTTTTAAAATTAATTTAAAATAATCATAATAAAAAATCAATGTTTATTAAGTGATGACTTAATGTCTTCCATATACCACAAATAAATGTTAAAAATATACTTAATTTTGAATTACAAGACAACACAATGATACAATAATAAAAAATAACAAAAATATTTTTTTGAGAATAATCACTTGTAATTTAATTCTCAAGTGTGGAATGAAATCCTTTGTCTAGGGAATCATTAATATATCCAAAACATTCTCCTGGTTTGAAAAATATTTCAATGAAGTATTACAAAATTACAATATCTCTATGATTAAGTGGTACATGGTGTCAATATTCATCGACCTTGAATGTTGCTCTAGATTCTTTGAAAAGTTAAATCTTCTTTTGTTGTGGAAACCAATCATTAATGTGTATGATACATCTACCCTCATGTCATTGAGTTGTGACTTTATATACATGATTTTTGTTATGGATTGAGTTATAACCACATATTTGACATTTGTTTCAGTAAATGTGTTTGAATTTTTTTTCATTGAGTTACATACAATACATATTCATCCAATAATGAATTTCCTACTGGAATTAACTTTTTTGTATAATACATATCTAACATAATTGATATTGATATAAATATACTACTAAAATAATGTGTTATTATTATACTTGCAATTAATTGTGATTTTTGACAAATAATTATCATTTTTTAATCATCTGTTATAGTATAGTAATATAATAGTTATGTATTTTATAAAATAATTTTAGAAATAAATAATTTCAAGATAAAATAAATTGAGACTATTTAATATGATTGAAAAATGATCAATATAAATAAAGCACAAATATATGTTTCATTAAAATATATGTTTTTTATATTAAAAATATTCTTATGATAATGTTATAAATTTCAAAAATAAATTTATTATCAAAAAATGATTCTATAAAACAATAATTATTTATATATAAAAAATTATATATTCATCATAAATTATAAGTTACTCTTAGAATGGTCAAAAAATTACTTGAGTCAAAATAATTATATTCTATTCACTAAATAAAGATTTTATTTAAATAATTTTTTTTCCAATTTAAATGATAATTTTTTTAAAGTGAATATTATTTTTGGAATCACCACATAAGAGTTATTTTATGGTTATATTTTTGTATTTTTTATGAAAATGTTATCTTTTTAGGGGAGAGAAAACACAGTTCTTAGAAATAAAATTACTTCATGAGAACATAACGATAAAAAAACATTTTATAAAAAGTTTATATTGACCAAATATTTATTTAATCTATAAGATGGTTTATTTAAAATAATAAATTATGTTTTGAAACATATATTTATCATTTTCGAGCCTATATTATATTTTATTCTAAAAGTCAACTTTTTGGGTCTTTAGATTTAATTGATCATTTCAATAGCAAAAAAATGTTTGTCATTAATTAATTTTATAGAACCCCAATTTCCTAATAAAAATAAATTTGTTTATTGTGAACAATTTATATTCTTGTAAAATAGGCTAAATGATAATATAATCAATAATTTACAATAAAAAACTTCTATCATCCTCTTTGGAATACCACTATTTATAATCTCAACTCCTCCCCTCTCCACATATGATTTTAATCAAGACCATACCATTACAAAAACCATCCCATGACCCTTATCCACTTACCAATGTTTTATTCCCCATAAAAATAATACTCATTAAAGTAATAATCAATCAAAAATGGAGTAATCCTATGGAGAATAGAATAAATCATTGAATCACTTATTTATAATTTTATCCCTCTTATTATTATTATACACCCTTAAAATTATTATTACCATAATAATATAATGAAATTATTATTATAAATATACTAAAATATAATGATTTTAATGGAATTGATATTATTTACCTTCTATCCATCCTTTATATATTGTAAATTCCCCTTGTATTATGATAAATTCATTGCAATCATGCATGAAATATTTCCTTTTTTCATCACCACCATATATGGATGGTTTTAAAGATATATTAAATAAATAAATTTAAAATATATGATAAGATTAATAGTTTTAAAATATAAATTGGAAATTATATTAATGATATTAGAAAATAAATTATAAAATTAAATTTTATACCTTAAATGAGAATACCAAGAGATATCTTATAATTTAAATATATTTTAGAAAATATATTGAAATTTATATATTTTTTGATACTAGAGTGAAAAATAATATATAAATATAAAATTCTAAAAATTATAAAACAAATTAATAATACCTTTTACCAAGATCATCATACCAATGATGTTTTTGATAAATTAACTGAGAAACCCAAAGTTGATATTGTGAAGAAACAACTATATAATAAATGATAGAAATATGAATAAAGTGGACATTAAAAATGAAATATTGATGAAAAATATTACAAAGAATGTATTTAGTAAACATAATATGATTATTTAGAATGTTTTCCATGTGTAACATGTGTGTCGGGACTTTAGTTTAGGGAACTTCCAATCCCGCCTAATTATCATTAGATAATTCATTCCCTCTATTCCTAAAGTTCTCTTTCTAATATTAGCATGTACTTATTTAATATCTAGTATATATTTGTATTATAAATATACTGGGTTTATTTACCCTTTTTTGTAGGGAACACATGTTTTTAAAGTTCCTTTTTTAATATTTCTTTAAATAAATCCTGCTTAGAGGGAACATTACTAATAATTATTTATATTAATGAATCCATCATTTATGGTTTGTTTCCTTATATTTTTTCAAAAAAATTACCAAATTAATTTATTCTAATTTTGTTTTATCAATAGTTCTACAGAAAAAACCATGTTCTCATATTATCCAGATGTTTTTACTCATTCCTTAACATTTCTTGTATATAGATCAAAATTATACCTAATTCTTCAATAATTTAATATTAATTTTATTTATTAGAAATTCAAATTTATGACATATTACTCTTTATGGAAATGAAAAATTCCATAAAAATCAATTCTTTTTTTCATGGGTAACATTAAAATATAACATTTATTTATTATTTAATTTAATATTATGTAATCAATTTATACAATAATATAATGCACCAGATAACAATTTCATCTCATGAGATTACTTTTATAGTGCACAAGAATTAATCCAAACACACTATGTTATATTATATTAGATGTGATTTTGAATATAATTATGTCATATTTTATATATATTTTACATTCTTATGATTCCACGATATCTCATTTATACATTATGAAAACATTTGATTATCATCTTTGATCATATAGTTTTAAACCTCTTGGCTCTTATGTTATATTTTATTATCATTATTGTTCAATTAATTGGATTCATAGCTCACCCTTTTCATTCTATATTTCTATAATGTATCTGATGAGGTAAATAAAAACTCAAATTCAATATGGGTAACCATATAAATATTGAACAAATATATTATAGTTTGTTTTTATGTTTTCATGTCATGTATATAATCACCCTTGCACACTAGAACATTATATTTATTTGATTGATATTACTCTTGATTATATAAAAAATCATATTATAATAGGTGTAAGAGACTTATTTTTCAATATTTTATATAAAAAAGACTATTTTTAGGTATTATGTCAAAGAACCTAAGAGAAATTAGACAATGAAAATCCAAGATTTATTCCTAAAAGTTCCTAATCAAGGATATACATAATTCTCATGTCGTATTCTTGTTAAATTTCAGAGTTTTACATTTATAATATTATTAAGATGAGTATTATCAACCCTAAATTGGATCCATTTTAATTAATAGATGGAAATAAATTTATTCATGATAATAATCTAAGTGATGAGAAATGTAACTATTTACCAAATAGGATGCCTAATATGATGGGAGTGGTAGTTTAAAACCTCATGATGATACTTGAAAAACTAAATCATATCTTAAAAAATAACATGAATCATGACATACACCCTCATTATCTCAAAAAATAACATGATGTGGTTGATTCATTTGTAAAAAAGCCCACCTAATGTTAATGGATATTATGATCCCCTCATTGTTTTATAATAGATTAATTACATTAATAAGTTATTCGATATCATCCATTACTCCGAGAAATAAAATTTTATATCATTATTCATTTATATATATGGAGAGGCTAATACTTGGTGGAAAATTACTTAGAATATGAAATCTAAAAAAGAAATTAAATCATTTGGGTGAAATAATTTTATGAAATTTTTTTTACTAAATATTTTCCTCATGTTTTTCTTAAAATATTGAGTTACTTTCTCAGAATTTGGAAAATAGAGCATAGATTAATCAATTGGTATAAAGAATACATTATAATTCTTATACGGTATGCATTTAGATTTATAAATTACACCTATATTAATGTTTTCTATCTCTATAGTAGACTATATTCAAATCTTTAGAAAAAAATTCAAGTTATGAAATTGACATATATGAGAACATATTATGATGTGACCATAATTTTGAAATGGTTAATAGTGATTCTCAATTTTATTAGGGGGTTGAATATAAAAATTAGAGAAATGAGTTTAATTATACTAGATGAATATATAAATATCAAGGAAGGAAACAAATACTATAATCAACATGTCTTAAATTTCAGAAAACACTTTTTAAAACTACCTCAAGTGAATGAGGAGAGGTTATAGGTGTGGAAATGAGTGTAATCTAGCTGATGATTATTAGTGGGAGTTTATGAATATAAAAAATATTATTGAATAAAAGAATGATCCAATCAATCCCCTACCAATGGTATAATGTTTGAATTGAATCAAATATGGACACTATGAAATATATTATTCTAATTCATGAGTTTATTTGGATAAAAAACAATAAAAATAATAACAAAAATCCATATAGAGGGTATAAAAGATGGGAATATACAGTTATTACTGTTGATATGGATAATTAAAGAGATGTGGTGAATGGTTCACCTATTATTCATTAAATAGTAGAGAATTTCCTATTTTATTTGAGATTTTTCATAGATTTATATTATGAAAATTGTAGTAAATATATTCATAAACCACCTCAATTCATATAGGATGAGTAATTGGTGAAAGAACAGGGAGGTAAATTTTTCATATCTCAAGTATATGACTTTTACATATTTAATATTTGTCTAATGAATATCCCAATGAACCATATTATACACCATATAGTAGAAGTTATCTTATACAAGGTCTATATTTACTACCTTTATATGGATCCCACGTCAATTATAGGGAGAATTAAATCACTTTTTATAAGGAAAATCAACTTATAATTATATCAATGTGAAATTATATTAATGAATATCCTTTGGCTAATCCATCTCAAGTATGGATAATATTGTATTATGAGTAAGAATACATATCATAAATGATTGTGATAATTTATAGGATCAAAATTGAAGACATTCCTAGTATTAGGGAATATATTGATGCATTCCTTGAAGAGTTTCTTATTAATCATCCTAATCATGATGTTTTGTTCTCAATAGAACATATACCTATCTCATTTCATTTATACATGATCCCCTATAACAAGGACCATACTGAGCTAGATGATAATAGAAGAGTCTCTAAGAGAATATATTAATGGGTTTTAGATTCCCTAGTTCATAACCTGTTTTTTTTCTACTCCATATTTTTGTGAATTAATATGGCCAATACATATTTCCATTGAATATTTTGAACACAAAAAAATAAAAATAATGAACAATTATCCCATTGTAAGGATTGACAACTTATTTGATCAATGTTTAGGGGATCAATGCATATTTAAGGTGGAATTTTGGTTAATATAAAATCATTAAATGGTGAGGAATGAGAATATTTCTAAAACTGTCATTAATATGAGATATATAGATTGTGTGTTATTCATCATCCCCTTCAGAATTTATAATTATAAAATAATTTTCTCAGATATAATGGATAGTTTATTTAGATAATATCTTAAAAATGTTTTTCTGGTTCAAATACATGATAATTTAATATATTCACAAATTTAGGAGGAATATGATGAGCATATTATAAATATGATAAATACATTTAAGAATGAGATGTTATGAGCTATGTAAAGTTAATTTGACATATGTATGGAGGATGTAATATTCAGGGGTAATATTTTTTCAAGAAAGAGGATATATATGGACACATAAAAGAAAAAGGCTATTGAGTATTGTCTAAAAATACTTCTATAATAATCATCCATTTTTTCCCTATTTTAATAGGTTTTAATTGGTGTTTCTCGAATTTATCCAAATTTTCTAACCAAATAACAATGTTAACTCAAAAAGAAGTACAATTTTTAGAGAACGATTAATGTAAATAGATATTTAAGAAGTTGAATTAGTGGATAATCATGACACATGAACTCAAAGTAACCACAACTGGGGAAGTATTTTTGATATAAAATGATTTCTCAATGAATATTTTGGGTTGCATACATATGAAAAATGAAAAACACATTCTGAATATGGTAGAAGGATCAAGATAAAGATTACCCAAATCATTATATGGAGTCAGATGTTGTAATATTTTAATTTATTATTTTATTTTATTATATCATTTGAGATACGTGTGACATATATATAGAACAAAAGGGATTTTATTTTCAATTCATGCATAAATTGATCAATATACTCCACTAATGATGGTTAAAAAAGATTAATGAATACAAATACTTAATCCATTTCCATTAATATAATGGGAATAAATTAATATATAATATAAGTAGTAAGGTTCTAAAGACCATATCCATGATGAGAATTGAGAGTGATTCAGCCTTCATATAAGTAAATAGGATAGATATGAGGATTATAAAATAATGAAAAATATCCTATTATTATCAAATTACATTACGAATAACCGATATAGAGAAAATATAGAAAGCATTATGGGGTCATGTAATGTTAAAAAAAATTAGGTTATATAAAATAGGGAAAATAAATTATTGTTCAATAATGATTATAATGTAGTAGTTTGATTCGGGAAACAACAATATATTCCAGCAGATCCTAAGAAAATAAAAGGTATATTGACTGATTCTCGTAGCTCAAAATTTCCTATACAACCAAGAAGTATAAGTATGTATATATCTCTTTCCGAGGACTAGTATTTGGACAATATGAATAAGAATATTTGTAAAAATATATTAAGGCGATTGATATTCCAAAAAATGAACCCATAAAGGTATATGTTGAAGGGAAAGAAACTACCATGATTGTTTCCATTATAAAATTCATAGAATATCACCATGAATTATTTCTATAGAAATCATAAGACATTAAATAAATAGTCCCATATGTGTTATATTGTATTTACTTACCCATAATTATCACATCATTTCTACTTGACATATATTATAACTCGATCAAATATAAAATATATAGATGAAATTAGTGGTGAGTATTCATGAAACACCATAATAAATTATATCTAATTGAGATCTGATGTTAAACCCAAAATTTTGGAAATTGTTTCAACAAAATTGGATCAAAAAATTATACATTAGTATGTGATAATAAGCTTATACTAATAGTTAATCTTGATGAACTATCTAGACACTGGAGGATATTATAAGATATTTCTCTATAGACATCTAAAGAGGTTTTGATCATCATCTTCAACTGATATAATTCTCATACACTAATATATTCCAACAATGAATTCATATGGACCCTTAAGAATCCCTCTATTGAAATAAATAATGAACTAAAATATGTACGGTTGGTGTTGGAGAATGTCAGTTATTAATACCAAGATTGGTCAATGAATTATTGATATGGATAGATCCATTTAGTAACACATCAAACAAATAAAGAGTATATAGAATATCTATAATTACAATGGTTGATGAGATGAGGAGATTGAGGTTAAATATAATGTGTATTTTTCAAATATCCCCATTGAGGATCTTCATGCTATTTTTGAAGAAGGGAAGGGTATGTCCTCGATACATTAACTCCTTTGAGAATTTTGACTGCATCAAGTTTGTATCCTATTCACTAATACTCCCACCAAACCTACCTCAAGGAAATGACATTTTCATTGTATCCTTCTAAAATAAGTACATACCAGATGCCTGACATGAAGTAAATATGAATGGCGTACAGTTGGGACATGTTCTCACTTATGCAGAGAAACCGATGAAGATCTTAGATAATAGAGAAAAATCTATATGCATCAATACAAATCACAATGTGAAATTACGTTATAGAAACCATAATTATGAAAAGGAAATATGGGAACTACAGTAAGAGATATAATAGAACTAATCTTATATATTTTCATCATATTGTGAAAAATAAAATTTCATGTTTTAATTATATAAACAATAAAAATTGTAAGGATCAATAATTTCATAGAATGAATTATATTTTTAATTAAACACGTATTAATGTTCAATAAAAAAATACTAATTCATTATATGATATAAAATAAATAAAATATTTATATAAATATATATATAATTAAATGTGTTTCGTATGATAAAAAAATATTTTACACACCAAAATAATACTTTTTTTAAAACATGTGTTTCGTTTTTGTTAAAATATATTATTATTATTGATATAAAAATTCTAAATGAGTGTTTTTTCTAATTAATGGTTTTATAAAACATTATTTATTTTTATATTAATGAAATTATAGTATTATTAAATCATAAATAACTTTTTTGTGGGTTATAAATTCATTATGATCTAAAAAGATAAAATTGAATTCAACAAATAAAATATTTATTGTATTATTTCATATTTTAAGAAAATTTTGAGAAAATTGGTGTAATTGTAGGAATAAATAATTTTTTATTTTCTTAGGGTGATTATTCATATTTTTCTAAAAAAATTATTTTGTAATGAACTGTAGAAATATAGTCTTTACAAATATCATAACTTTTTTGATATCATTATGATATAATAGTAACTTAATATTTTTCTCAAACAATTTTTTAGGTAAATATGTATTTATGGAGTATAATAATTAATAAAAAATTAATAATATGAATTTATAAATTCATATTTTACATTTTGGAATGTGAATTTTATATTATTCTAATTAAAAAACATGTATTGGTTCAATGAATTTAATTTACTAGTGAAGTTTTGTATTTAAATTTGAGATTTCGTAATGTCAAAATATTATAAATTTTTTAATAAATAATCAATTAATTTCATAGGATCCATTAAAATTCTATGAAAATGGACTTATTGATTAAATAATCAATATTTTACTCTAAAACGACTATATCCAGCCCATATGAATACATCCTTCACCACCTATAAAATCCTGAGTGTATAAGATTTATAACATAACCAAAAAATGCCAAAATATCTCCTAAAATCTCATATCCAATTAATATACACTCGTATCTTATAAAAATTTCATGCATTAAAGGCATAAACAAATAAAAAAATGTGTCATCCCAAGGAGAATGGAAAGAAACTCCAATATTATCCTTTTGATTCATATTCCTTTTATTATTATTATAACTCTTAATAATATTTTATAACAATCACAATATAATTAAAATAGTTTCTATTATTCACTAAAATGTAATTATGTTAATGAAATAACCATTATTTACCTTTCACAAACCCATTAAACAATTAAAATATTTCTCTTATTATGGTCGATTCACCGCATCCATTGATGAAAATTTGCATTTTTCATAACCACATTACAAGGATGGTTTTAAAGATGTATTTAATGTTTAAATATAATATTTATGACATGATTAATTTTTTTAGAAGATAAATTGTGATTTATATTAATTATGTTACTAACTAAATTATAATAGTAGTTCTTATCACCTAAAATGAGCATACCAAGACATATTTTATAATTTTAAATTATTTTATATATTTTATTAAATTAGATAATTTTATTTCAAGTATATTGATAAGTTCTCTGTGAATTTATATTTATAGAGATTTTGAAACTAATTAATAACACCTTTTATCAAGATCAACGTACATAAGTTACTTTAGAAAAATTAACCAAGGTACCCCATTTTTCCAACATGTGAAAAAGATATACAACAAAAGAATGACATATGAAAATAAATGGACAATAAAAATAGAATAAAATTCAAATTATTATAAATAATGTTTTTTTAAACTTAATTTTAATATTATAAATTATTACCATGTGTAAAAATATACCAGATATTTGAGGTACGAGAACTTATAAACAACCCTCTTATTTATGGGTTATAAATTCACTTTCACTAACTCAATTTACCACTCTAATATTATCATATAATTATTTTATATCCATTATACATGTATCATATATATATATATTGTTATAAGATATTTAACCTTTTTTACTTTGGGTTATTCACGTTTTTAATGGTCCCATCACAATCATTCCTTAAAATAAACATGTTTAAGGGGAACATTCATAATCATTATTCCTCTTCATGTGATTATATTTTAAACTTTTTATAAATTGTTGATTTTTTTGAATAATATGGAATTTATGGTATATAATTCTAATTTTTGATTCAATTTAAGGTTATAACCATGTGGACTCCTTCTTCTAATGTTTTTAATCATTCCATAAAACATCTCATAAAAGTTTTTATCTTATACCTACTTATCCACTAATTTATAATAAATGTTCATCAGAAAAACATAATATTAAATTCATATACCACATCATTGAAATATAAATGTCTAAAAATATTTAATTTATTATTCTCTATTCAATCATTAGAATATAACGTTTTTATACATGATATTTAATTTGGTAACACATTACTTTATCACGGATTTTCTCTAGATTATTATTTATAAATCATTTTTTTCATTATTTTTCAAAAATATTCATGTAAATATTATTATTTAATGGATGTGACCGAAATTATACCTCTTTTAAATACATTGGGTATTGTTTTCATGTCATTAGATTCCATATATTTTACATTGTTATTATTCCAATCACACTTTGTTATATTTTATTAGATGTTAACATTGAATTATGATTATGATACCATGTTATATGCTATGGACACATTATTACGGTTTTATGACATACATTTCTTTGATACATGACTCCTTAAAATCATCCCATTATTTAACATTGTGTTTTACCTATTAACTCTAATATTATGTTAGCTTATAATTTTTTACATTATAGTGATTTATAACTCCCCTTTTTATTCTTTATTTCCCTAGGATTTCATATATAGTTAGGTAAGACTAAATGGGAATTATGATATCATTATTGATCTTGAAATAAATTTGTGGTACGTTTTCATTATATTTATATAATATGATTCTAATCACCAAAAGGAAAAAGAACATTAGATTTTGGGGTAGTGTTTTTGGATATTTTATTTAAAAATCATATAATAATATTTGTATAAGACTTGGGTTTCCATATTACCACACACAATAATATAGGGTCCCTTTATATAACATACAATAAATTTCACAACTGCAAGATGTGACCCCTTTGGATTGATTTGGAATCATGGAAAAAATTATAAAAAAATAAAATATTGGGTATTGATGTTGTCAAGTAGATTAGGGTACCAATAAGCCTCCATGAAACCATTTAATCCACATGAATTCCTTCATTATAATAGGAATGATTCTCCCTAAGTGATCTATGAGTTGTGATCAACCTCAATTTTTCCACGCCAAATATATTTAGTAAATCATGAACGTACATTTTTTGATTAAAATAAATATCCTTTTAATTTTATGACATTCAAAAATGAAAATAGTTCAATCCAAAAATAATAGATATCGTTAAATGTATCCCCATTTTGGAGGGGAAATCATTACATGTTTCTTATTAGTTTTCATAAAAAAAATATGTCATGGACATTAAAAAAAACAAGAAGTGAATTTTTATTATATCTCTTATATATATTTTAATCCAATTTTACCTTCATTAATTGTTTATTCTTAAAGATAACCTATAAATTTAAATAATATGATTTGGGTAGTTATTTGAAACTATACCAATCTTGATTTTTATTGCAAACTCATAATATATGATCATCAAGGAAATAATATTCTGGTTGTTCAAAATATATATCTTCCACGTGTTCTCCATTCATAAAATTAAACATTATCTCCATATATATGTCAACATAATTTCATTATGAATTGATAACAATAAGGATCTTTATCATTTCCAATCTTGGGAATGGATAAAATATCTCATCAAAATCAATATACTTAATTTTAAAGAATACCTTATAAAAAAGATGATATTTTTTCCTTTATAATAGAGTATATCCTTGAAAATTCCCTTTATCCCAATATTATTATTTTCTCAAATATTTTTTATAAAATCTAAATTGAAATTCATATCAATTTTTATTAAATCTTCTTCTATTATTGTAATCAAATATTATTTTTAGTTGTCATTCAAATCCTTTCTTCATTTTCTAAAAAATCCACATTATAGTTGAGTGGGAACCTCAAAATACAGAAACCAAATTTTAGACACCTAAAATATAAATATAATACATTCTTCAATATTAACCACACAAATACAATATTAAAATTCATGTTTCAAAACCATTAAACATGACACTTCATTGTCAAATCGGGCCATGATCCTCCTAGACCCAGGGCCACTGAATAGAAATCAATGAATTTCCATTATCACATCACTGGAAATCAGTATCCACTACAACAAAACATCATCAGCTTTGTATAAATCTACAAACCTTCGAAATGGTAGGGGGAACATTGAATCGAACAAAAAACTAAAACTAGAACCTCCACAAATCATATTCGAACATCATCAGTATCTTCGAGGATGAAAACTATGTTATTTTCAAGATTGATCCATGGCCTTCTCAAACCCAACATCCCCTCACAAATTAAACAGCAAGAAAACATGCATAAACCAAACCCTTTTAATTGATTGAACTACAAGAAACATATGAAAATGATAGAACACATATTGAATTCAATCATGAATGTGCCTCCTAGAACACTATTGAATGAACAAATAGCACCTCCAAATACCTCTTGAGACCACCAAAATAGACAGATTGGGATAGTGATGAAGGAATAAGAAGCTAGAGAAGATTTTTAAGTATTATGGTTTCTATGATGAATCATGAAATTGACTGAAACCACTATACTCAAAGTATAAAACCATCATCTAGAAGAGATAACACCATAAACACACCAAATAATCATTAACTATCCTAGAAGAGGAAACCATATTAATATGAAACCAATCACAAAGTGAGAACCAATGACATTGAAATAGTTCGACCTACACATACAAAAACTACCCTTGATAACTAGTATAGCAAACCAGAATGTGGTCAGAAATGTATTAAGTGGGTGTAAAGAGTAGAGGATGAACTGATGGGTGTCAACATGGTGCCAAGGCTATAAATAGAAGACTAGAATATCAAAGAAGAAGGAACAAAAAAATGATAAATAAAGAGCTATGAGGAAGAAGAAAAGGGTGGATGTTGGGGAGGATTAGAAGAAAGGAATAAGGGAATGGTAGATGACACTGGGGAAGCAGCTTGTTGGTGTCACCCCTCTAAAATGCCAACAAAGAAACCCTAGATTAGGAGAGAAGTGAGAGTGATTCCTCTTAGAGTCTATCTATTCCCCTACTACAATCAAATCATCAATTTAGAAATATTATTTTATTCTCATTAGTCGAACATGATAAATAAATATAGTATGATTCTAAAGCATCAATCTAATCTATCTTAAAACATTATTTAAATCATATAAAAGGATCATCTCAACTTTTATATTCATTATCATTTTTGTAACACCCTGCGATTTTGTGAATTTATTCTTTCAAATTAATTTAATATGTCTGATATTCACCACTCCATGCAACAATAAATATATATTATTGTTATTATATAGAAAAACAATGTCCTGATTATGTTATACGCAACACCAAGTTAAGCTTTCACTACAAGTGACTACTACTTTTCTTGTGTTATACCCAACACTGTGATTCTACAAAACAACACTTTACCTTAATTATTTCCACTATATTTTTATAAACAATACAATAAAATTTTTAATATGAATTGTAATAACTAATTGATGAAATATTTCACATATATAAAAATATTTATAATTAAATGTATAATTTTTGGTAAAATATTTATATGTTTTGAATTACAATTTTCATAAAGATCTTCTTTTTATGTTATATTGTGAATAATAATAAAATTAATTTTAGAAACTCTTAGAAATTTAATTTGGTAAAATAAGAATTATTTTTTGAATTAATAATGTCAAAATTAACATAGAGTGATGTTTTAGTATTTTCTATGAAGCATCATTTTTGATGAATAGTGAAAAATATTGCATTGTGTTTCAAAAGTTTTGTTTTTCATCTAAATAATTATCGTATTTTAAATTGAATTAAAAGTAAAATTACATCAATTATAAATATATTATTCTAATTTAGGTCATTTGAATCATATTTATATCAATATTATATTTAAAAACCTTTTGAACTTTGGAATATTCTTTTTACTACCTTCTCATCATGTCTATGGGATTAGAGTTAAACATAATTTTGTCACTTCTGTGAAATTGAATTTAAAAAATAGACAAATACTATTTAAATTATAATTATATTTAAATTCTTATAGGATCTACTTGATTCTTGGTTAATGGCATCTTCAGTATTTTGTTACCACGGTTAAGGCTATAATGGGTAATTATAGGTAAAAATAATATTATAATATTATAAAATGACCCTAACACATTTCCTAATATCACAAAGATGAGTGGGTTTTGACCAAAATAATCCTTAGGCCCAAATTATAACATTTTAATCAACATGGATAAGAATAAAAAATTTATTATCTTTTACTTAAATATAAGTTAGAAATGTGATACAAATTTTTTTAATAAGTAAATCATTTTTAATATCAGGTTATACAAAATTTAAATTTGACTATTAATAGTCATTTAAAAGATAATGAATTTATATTCATTATTACATTTTTTAAATTTTTAGATAAAGAATAATTTAATTAAATGATTACTTAACGATGAATGATTAATTGTTTAATTAATGTAAATATTAAATAAATGATAATGAAATTTTTTAAAGAAATATAATTTAACATAACTAATGAAATCAACGAATTTTATAGAAAATTTTTCAATTTCATTGATATATTATATGTTTTGGTTCTAATTTATCATGTTTTTATGATATTTTAAAAAATAGAAATAATTAATAGAAACAAAAGTAACAAAAATGATAATTTTGAAAAAAATATAATTTTACTAAAAGATTTAATATTCATAAAAATATAAAATTGGCTAAAATCACTATATTAAGGTTGGACATGTCATACTTAATATATTTGGGGTATGTTTTTTATTTTATAGTAAATATATTAACCTTATGGATTACAAATCGATTTTGACATGGTAAAAGTTAAAGGGTAAAACTAAGGGTTAAAGCCAAAAGGTAATGTATATTTTATTACCTAAAAATATCTAAAATTTATTTTTTAATAGTATTTATACTCATCTTCATATTTTCTTATAAATTACTCACTTGGGAGATATCTTTAATTGAAAATTAGTTTATTTTAATTTAATATTGCATGAGTTTCAAAAAGTACCCATCACCTCAATTATAATGGGGCTCCTCATGTTTCACTTACTCACCTCACATTATGCCATAAATATCATCCATAACCTATCCATTTATATTATAAATTTTTAAGTAATATTATAGAATTTATGTAATTCTCAAAAGACAACCTATAAAGACCCTAATAGAAGATATAGAAGGAGATCGTTGATAAAGAGTTAATCTCCTTACACAATTATTCAAACATTTTTCATACTCTAATTTATATTCTATTGTTGATTACATTATAATGTAATGAAATAATTATAATGTATATTATGATATTTTAATATTATTATGAAAAAATGATATTCCTCCATTTATCCATCCTATGAAAAAGTAATGTGCAATTCATGTGTGCATATAATTTACCATCTATACACAATGGTGTAATCTATATTTCATCACTACATTGTTTTGGAGGGCTATAATGATAGATTAAATGGATATAAATAATAAATATGACATGATATTGATTCTTTATAATTAATATACCATATAATACCCCACTATTATTTCAATATGAAAATTATATTTTCGGTCGTGCGTATGTGTGACATAACATCTCCACGACATGATGATGTTTATGAAACCTGCATCATTTCACAGGTTATGGTTGTGAGGAAATGATTATGAAAACTGTATATCTTCTAAATTTAATGAAGTGAATACATATTTGTGACACCCATTCCATTTCATTAAAAATGATATGGTACATTATGATCTTATGGAACATGATTGTATGATTTCATTATTATTTTGGTAGGACCTATATCTCTTTCTAACACATTCGATAAAGATATATATCTCTTGAGATACAGTAATATAGTCTTTGGAGGGGTCATTGACTATTGAGATGGCCATGGGAGTAAACTGTGACTGTCAATATTTTTATGGTTGTGAACCATGACTACCAAGACGGTTATGGGAGTGAACAATGATAACCAAGATAGTTATGGAAGCAAACTAGGATTACCATGTAGGTATTGGATGTGAACCCACACTACTAAGATGTCTTTCGTAGTTTTTCCTTGACTACTATAGAAATCTTTTTATATGATTTTGTGTATACCAATATTCTATGTCTTAATCTTATGTTATGATTTCATGGATTATGTTATTTATATCTGTATGATTCATGTCTTATGAAATTCCAATATTTAGGTTATGACTCGTTCATATAATCTTTGATATGTACGGAATGATATTCAAATATTATTATCATGTTTTCATAACATTATGTTAATTATATGATTACTTGTCTTCTATGCTTACCCTTACTGAGAATTTTAGATCAACCATTTCTTATGTTTTAGTTACTTGGGTAATAAAGAAAGGTTTTAAGTAGGAGTAATAATAGGGACGAACATCATGGGATATGATGAAGATCATTCCCTAAATTAGAATAATGTGTTCCCAATTTCCAAAGACACTAAACTATTACAGTCATTAGGAAAGTGTTTGTATAATGTAATTAATATTCATCTAAAAAGATATAATATCCATGTATGAAAATCACAAGTCTCTATAATTGGTATCAGAGGAAAGGTTTAGTTAACAATTAATAACTAGGATGGGAAAACATTAGTAAGATCCATAGGGATATTTCTAATTATATTTACAGTGGTGTCTTAAAGGATAAGTCCAAGGATGATTTAATGTTTAGGAAAATGTGCTGGAATGTTGGTAGTGGATAGATTTCTTGGTTTCCAAGAAATACAGATTTTTCCTGATACTACATGTGGATGTAGATATGGAAAATATCTACTTAGGAGTAACAAATATAACAACGTGTTTCTGACCTGATTTGATAATAACCTTGTGCTGGATAATGGGACTTACTACACACCTTGTTTGAAACTCTTGGGGGATATGCTTTAGGAATTCAGAACCTCTTTAAAAACCATCATTAGGTATTTAAATAGAAAATTATTGAGAATAACATAGGATAATCTTATGGTGTCACAAATTGTTGAAGTATGTGTGGTTATTTAGACATCCTATATGTGATTTTTCATGATTATGTGGTTTGAATTATTATTAATGTTTCATACTTTATTCTTACAAGTTTTGGTGAATAGAGGGAACTATAAAAAAATTTTCAACATTAAATGCTTTAGATATTGAAATTATGTGAATTATGAAAAAATATTTTCATTAGTGGAAATATTAGGAGGAGATGTAGGAAGGTTGAATGAGTATTGGTTTTACTATTATAGATAAAGATATCGTGAATGGAATATGAAAGTAATGAGATGTTCAAATTGTATTGTTTATATTAAATGTAAGATGCAATATTAGATTGATGTTGAGGTACCTAAAAAAATAATTCCTTATTAATATTATACGAAATATATATTAATGAATAATATGATGAGGCACGAGTAATGGTTTATGAGTAAATTTTGATGAATGAAGTATAAGTATTTTATTAAGGCTTTGGAAGGATATATTAAAGAGTGTTGGTGACATATAAATGTGATTTAATGGAAAGTTGATATTTTTATTTAGGAAAATATAACATGTAATATGTTTTTTATGTTAAGATAATGATTTTTGGATAATGATAGGTTAGATATGAATAATTAAATTTGGAGGATACTAGTTAATTAATGATTTTATGAAATGTGGGTTATGCTATCATGAACGATGTTTAACACTTTTTGGGACATATATAATATATCCAATAAACGCTAAAATAAGTAAAATTCCATGTTTTCAACAAGTATGTATGGAAATTATGGTTATTTTCAGGATTCAATGTAATACATGATGAATGTATTAACATGATTAGAATGTGACAACTAAGAGATTCCTTATCATATATGGGATATAAATGTAATGTCAATTTAGTGAACAAATTTCTAATGTTTTGTACTTTCATCCTTCATAACATTTATAAGGTTATCCATTTATGGAATTTATAATTTAAACTTATGTTAATGTTTTTTAGATTAAAGTATTGTCTTACTATAGGTGTACCTATGTATATTTGATAACATGTGTCAACCTTTTTTGGTATAAACATAGATGGAATTAACTATCATTATATATATGAAACACATCATCTGTTAAGACTTCATGAGTTTTTAAATTCACCAAATTTCATAGAATAAGATATGAAGTGGAAATTAGACAATTCCCATAAAAGGGGTGAGATTGTGTTACAATAAAGTAAGTATATATTCTCATAGAAATTTCTCTTCATTATAAAAGGGAGAATGATTGTTGGTGCCAAAATAAGGCTTGAAAGAAAGGAACGAAAAAGACGGCCGGTGCGTTGCCTCGCGAAGCACCGACGCGAAGCACTGACGCGAAGCACCGCCATGAAGCGCCCCGATCATCGCGGCCTCACGAAGCTCCAGAGGCAGTAAATCTCCGCGAATGCATTTGATGTTCGCGAGCCCGCCGCGAATCTCCAGAGGTGGTAATGCTCCGCGAACGCATTTGACGTTCGCGAGCCCACTGCGAAGCTCCAGAGGCAGTAACACTCCGCGAACGCATTTGATGTACGCGAACACGCCGCGAAGCACCTGAGGCGGCGCGCGAGTTCTGCTTCGCGGCGCCCATTACCTATAAATACTGGACTCCCCCTGAGTCCCGAGGACAGACAATCCGACCTTTCAGCTTATCCTCTCCTGAATCGCGAAGAACGCTTTGCCCCGGGAATCATGAGCTCCGTGAGGTACTTCAACATCGCGAGACGCCTTTTCTTTGTCTCGTTTTGAGCCCCTCTTCTGAGAGGGATGCCCTTCACGAAGCTCAAGGGAATTCGCGAAGGACAGGGATTCCCAAGGGAACCCAGGTAGCCGCGGATCAGTTAGGCTTCGCGAAACACCCAACCTGTACTAGTGATTCCTATGCTAAGGCAGGATCGCTACACATCGCGAAGCACACTACTTCGCAGGACCCTGCTTCACGAGGCACCCCTTCTTCACGAGGCAGTGCTCCGCGAACACTGTTCCACTTCGCGAAGCACCCTCCACTCACACCTATGCCCCATGCTAAGGCCAAGGCACTCCACTTCGCGAAGCACACTCCTTTTCTTAGGAATTCCTCTTCCCCTGCGACCCTCTAGGTTTGCTCGATGTGATTTCAAAGTCCCATTGACAATACCACTCGTAGCATTGCTTCTCCTAGTGCTTCTTCGCATAGGCATGCTAACAGCTATTGCTTCTCTGCATAGCCATGCTAACGTGGACCCCTTGATGGTTCGTTCCACAACCCCCCTTACCCATGGCCTTACTGGTAACTTTCCTTCCCCAAGGACCAGAGGGTACCAGTTATGTATGTCCTAGGTGTGCGGAGTGAACCCACCTCTTCCGAGATGCAGGACGTTAAACATCCAAGCACCACGTCCTCAATACATGGCGTTAAACTATGATCCGACCTCGTGCCTCTCACAAAGGGTCCCCCCAGCTCGAACATTTTTTACGCCACTCGTCTCTATAAGAATGGAATCACCCATCCACAAGGGATGATATCATCCTTATTGGAATGGTGTATGTTCATAAGATAAGGGCTACCCTATTTCCCCAAAGGATGGCTGCACCCCTGCATCTCCGTACTTCCCCACCACAAAGGTCAGTGGAGGGCGTGATAGGGAACGAGGCACCCCCCGCTGGGCCTCCATCCTAGAGCAAGTCCCAACACCATGGGCCGCCTAATGCGTAAGCCCCTCTTTGCTTCTCATGGACGCATCCTTCGCGATGTGATCGTCAGGTCCTTTCAACCTCTTATTTCTCAAACCGAGCATGACTCACGTGGGCTTAGAGTGAGCACCGACCCTGACCCCCATTCCCAGCGAACTACGAGGACATTGATCCATGTCAAGGCATGGTACGTAGGAAGCCTCCATGAGGTTCAAGCCACATTACTCAGTCATTCATTCACGTCGAGTTTCACCCTCGTCCAGCATAACGTTAAACTGCACGCCTCGTCCCGCATGATGTTAAACTGCATGCCCTTGTCCAGCATGATATTAAACTGTATGCCCCTTGTCCCACATGGTATTAAAATGCACACCCATCCCTAGCGTACTATGAGGACTTTGATCCATGTCAAGGCATGGTACGTAGGAAACCTCCCTGAGGTTCAAGCCCACCACTCATTGGACCAAGGTCCGCCTTCACGTCGGTTCGCCGAAAAAGCCCCATTTGAACTACGAGGTCTTTGATCCATGTCAAGGCATGGTACATAGGAATCCTACAAAAGGTTCAAGCCCACCCATCATTCATTCACGTCGGGTCCCATCCCTGTTCACCATGACATTAAACTGCATCCCGGTCCGACGGCAAGCCGTTGTGACTCATCCAATTCCGAACTACGAGGACTTTGATCCATGTCAGGGCATGGTACATAGGAATCCTTCACGAGGTTCAAGCCCACCACAAGTGGACCCCCAGGTCCACCTTCATGTCGGTTCGCTGACGAAACCCCTTCCGAACTACGTGGACTTTGATCCATGTCAAGGGATGGTATGTAGGAAGCCTCCCCGAGGTTCAAGCCCAACAATCATTGGCCCAAACTGTCTCCTTGTCGGTGTGCCAAGCCCCCATTTTCACCCGAACTATGAGGTCTTTTATCTATTTCAAGGTATGGTACGTAGGAAGCCTCCCCGAGGTTCAAGCTCATATCTCATCGGACCAAGGTCCACCTTCACGTCAGTATGCTGACGATGCCCATCAGACCAAGGTCCACCCTCACGTTGGTTCGCTGATGACATTCATCGGTCCAAGGTCCACCTTCACGTCAGTATGCTGACGATGCCCATCGGACCAAGGTCCACCCTCACATTGGTTCGCTGATGACATTCATCGGGCCAAGGTCCACCTTCGCTTCGGTTTACCGACACCATTCCGAACTACGCGGACTTTTATTCCCTCCCACGGGGATACGTAGGAGGCCTCTTCAAGGCTCAAGCCCAACTTCAACATCGCCCCTGCGATGGTCCCATTCCACTCCCCCTCCACTCCATTCATCCACCTATCACCCATCCCGATTCTCGCCCAGACCATCATATCTCAGTGAGACCATGTCGGTATGCTCCTCTTCATTGCCTCCCATGGACTGGCCTCGGTATCGGCATCCCTTCAAGGGGAATCACTCAATCCGATCTATCCTAGATAATGCTTTGATCGGGCTGATCTGTCTCCGCTAGACGTTAAACTCGGGGCGTACCCTGTGTTAAACACGGGAAGCTGAGGAAAACCTCAGATATGTCTCTATGGCATATAATTCCCCGTGTTCGATGTGGGATGCCTCGAGCTTCCACGCCCTCGAGAAGCCATGCGACCAGGGATAATAGACAGAAGAGCCCGGTTTCCTAGCATCCAGACACGCTACTGATGCCTCAACGTGACTACTCCACCGACTGAAGGTTTCTGCCCTGACTGGACCCTTTGGAATGTCCCGACAGAAGCAGTGTAATTAACCGACGTCCATGGAAAAATGGCACTGGGAAGAGTTTCACGAACTACGTATTAAATCTCTGAGGGAGACCCGGACTAGGTGACGAGTTCTGAGGAGGAGTCCCCAGAAGGAGGATCCGACATCCCATCATCATGTTTCGATCAAGGAGCAGACATCCCTGAACAAAGAGTGAATTCCACCCGCCTTTGGAATGCAAGAATGCGGGGAAACAAGCGCCACGCGTCCTCCTCCGCGGACGGACAGGTCGGCGCGCGCCCTGACGAAAGCGTCAGAAACATAAATGGTGAACCCGACGTGAAATTATTCTCCTCAATATAGAGATTAGTAGCGTTCAAGACACCAGTAGATTGACGTGTCACTAGATCCACATATCCGGTGCCTGGTCCCGCCAAGAAAATAACGGGCCTGTCGTGAAACTCACTGAAAGTCGGGGCAGTAGAACGTGGGGCACTCCGTTCTGCAGCATGTGGGCGTGGATCCTTCTTACAAACGTGGAGAATGGAAGGACGCTGGGGAACTTGCTGTCAATCCTTTTCCTCTCAGTGCTGATGAGTTGATCCCTTCGTTTCTCAGGAACCAGGTTGCTGTTACAGAGACGCGATCACTACCCGCTAGCCTACACAGGGGCAACATCACCACAGCCACCCCACATGGCGCCGCTACCGCCACGACGGCCACCACATCGCGGAATACGGGGAGCCCACGTCCCATTTCCCCATCAGAGTTCATCCAGCGAAGGGTGATCAACAACCTTGTGCGTAGGTACGAGGAGGAAGGGGTCATCCCAACTCGGGATATGGCCTGCCTGGACCTGGAGGCGTCCAGGCCCCACCGTCAATGCCACCCTACCAGGCCGCGTAGGGAGCCCTTGGTCCCTACCCCAACGTTCAATCGTTTCGGGAGCCTATCCCCAGAATGCCTTGACAACTCCTCGCCTTATGCCGAAGAGGCAGGCACCGTCCGGCTCAGCCCGCTCAGGGTCCCGACCCAAGGGCTCCAGGCGAGATCTCCCGCCCGGCCGCGCTAGCGCCGCCGTCCGACTCCGCAGGAAGAGCAAGCAGGCTACGTCCCTCGACCACCTGCACCAGCTCGCCTGACATGACGTCAGCGCCGGGCCCGGGCTGAGGATGCTCGCCCAGGTACGTCGATGTCGACAGCTACAGTTTCCCGAGCCACCGCCGATGTGCATCATGAAGCCCCCACATACACTGAGAAGGGGCACTCCTTTACCCAACCAGGATCGAGACCCCAACCGCCCCGCGGGCATGCGGGGTTGGATCTCCGGGTTGCAGGCCTAAGTGGTGATCGCCGCGAACTTACCCACGGTGATGTCACCCCGTACGGAGGTCCTCCCTGTACCACTACTCCACAGTGTGTGGGCCTTACCCACTCCGAAGTTCTCCATGGAGGAATGCCTCGTGCTACCCCCATCCCGAAGGAATACCTTCCCCGCGGTAGTGACGCTCAACGCGGAAATCTTTCCCGCACCCACTATACAGGGTATGGAGTCCATCCTCCTACCTCCAACCGCCGATCTGAAGGCACCATCCATCTGGTCCTTCTCCAATGTGGGGGCCCTCCCTACATCCTCTCTGCTACCGGCGAAGGTCCTCCTCGCCCCAGCAACTCGAGGAGTGAAGGTCAGCCTCGCTCAGCCCGCAGCGACCATGGAGGTGCTCCCTATGCTCCTGCCAATTCCAACAGAGGATCTTCCTACATGGGTTCTGTTCATGGAGGTCCTCCCCATGTACCCTTCGACATTTTCCTCGGTGCCCCTCGCACCTTGGCCATCTCGAGTGGGGGCCCTCTCCGCCACGGCTCCAGCGCCGCCCCGAGACTGCCTGATAGGGATCAACCCTGTCCTGAAGAGCCACCCCGGGGCAGGGTAGTGGGTCGTCGCCGCCACAAGAAGAATCCTGGGAAGGCCCAGGTGGAGATCAAACCTGCCCGCTTCTCTGAATCTGAAGTGGAATGCGATTCAGCGATGGAACCTTCTCCCCGCTCCTCCGTATCAAGGACCGGGGCTGGAACCAGCCACGTTAGCCTCATTCTCCCTGAATTTGAGGTCCACCAGAATCCCATCTCTCTCCGCAGGTACATCCAGGAAGAAGAAAGCTTGGGAATTCCGCAGGTCTTGACTGCGCAATCACCGCCATTGTCAACAGAGGCGCCCTCTACCTCTACCAGAGATCATGGAGAGCTATTTTGGGGGCCAACGACAGTAGAGAGATGACACGACCTGTCACTGGTAGCCTCGATTCCTGTACTGGAAGCTGTGGCTATGAGCCCGTTGTATCGTGACATCGTGGCAAGGTCACCTTGATCTTCGGAGGATGGCCTGGAATTCGGCGGCCAGTCAGCTCGTTCGCCGTATTCTCCGCCGCCGAGCTTACTATCCTAGAGGTCCACCTCAGTACCGCTACCGGTCCCTCATCCACCCCCGGTTGACGAGTGGGGAAAAACAGGGATAGACCCTGAGTCCGAGCCCATGAGCTTCTGGAGTATTCTCGCAGCGGACTACTTCCCGGAGAAGTTTTGGGTGACGGCGGCGCTGAATTTTTACGTACTGGAGTCTCTTACCCCTGAAGAAGTGGAGTGCTTTTGTCTAACCCTATGGGAGACACACTTCCGCCTTCATTAAGAATGGGTGGTGCACCCCAGAAGTCGAGAGCACCTCGAAGAAATCGGCGATCAGTGCCGCCTGATCGATGCGGTCGCACTCCTTGTAGCCCAGCATCCTGAGTCGCCAGCCCTCTAGAGCGCCCTTCAACGGAAATGCGTTCAGAGTTTTAAGGCACTCTGCAGAATCATCAGGGAAGCTGCCCCCCATGTGCAAGTCTGTGGTTGGGGACACTATGCCGCTCTCCTTTTCGACCCTATCCGACGGCATCCCGATTCTCTATGTGACATCGAGGACATGCCCTCGAGAGGGGTCTTGGCCCACATGGTTGACATAGTGGAAAAGGAAGACGAGTTCGAATTCCATGATGGAGACTTACCCCCCGAGGGTGTACCTCCACTGCTGGACCAATCAGGGAGGGTTACCCGTCACCAGAGGAACCTGCTAGGGCTCATTGTACCCACCGATTCGCTGGCACTCGGTCGAAACACCGGCAAGGGTAAGGAGCACGTCGGAATGATCAAGCACTCTGACCCGTCTACCTCTTCGCAGAAAACGGAAGTGGATCATGAGAAGGCCACATTAAGCCAGCAGCTTGTTGAGAAGAAGAGGCTGGTTGACGAACTCTTGGCTGAGCGCACCGCAGAGCGGCGACCCAACTATGGTGATCCCAGGCCGGGGCAGCAGGGGCAGGAACAATTCCCCCCCAGTGAGATGCCTCCGGGCAACCCTGATCATGCTACTGCCGCAGACAGGACGGAAGCCGGAACGTATGGCAAGAGAGCGCGATACGTCTCGCCAAACCCCCCGAGCGATAGGGCAATCTGAAGAACCCAGTCCGGGTTCCCCCAGTCGCCCCGCAGGTCGTTCCGCCAGTTGATCCACGGGCTGCCGAAGCCATCTACCGTGTTGAAGAACCTGGCAATGCACTTGTGGTTAGGGATCCCCGTCAAGGCAGGGACCCCCACCCGAATGATCTTATCGCGGTGCTCACAACCCGCCTCGAAACGTTGGAAACGCGCCAGGTGGCAGTCCCACCGGATGGAAAGACTTATCCCGCGTGGGTGGATGATATTCCCGCACCTCCGGGTTTTGGGAACCCCACTTTCTCTCCCTTAAACGGGACAGGGGACCCTCCCCAGTACTTGGCACATTTTTCCTCCAAGTGTGTCCCCATGCTGGGGACCCCGGATCAGCAAGAAGCCGCCAAACTCCGATGTTTTGTACAGACATTGGAAGGTCCCGCATTCGTCTGGTACAGCCAGCTCCCTATCGGATCGGTGACCGGTTGGGAGGATCTTCGCTGGCAGTTCTTATACCAGTTCAGCTCCACCACGCAGAAGACCAGCATTGTAGACCTCTTCAAGTGCAAGCAAAGGCCTGATGAGAGGGTTGCAGATTTCATCGCCCGATGGAAGGGACTTACGTATTCCCTCGATATGCCACTGACTCAGGAGCAATTACTGACGATGTGTGTGGGGAACATCAAGACAGAGCTGGTACCCTCCCTAATTACCCATAACTATCCTGGAGGGTTCAGATGTTTCTCGGATAAGGCTCAGAGCCATGAGGAAGCCCTGCAACAGGCTAGTCAGGCACGTTTGTTTCCCCCTCTGATCCCAGCCAGGAGGACCGCCAGGGCTGAACCCGCTGCGGTGGCCCAAATAGAAGACCCGAGGCAGCTGGAGTTACTGCCGGCGGCACCACCCTCGCAACCCCGCAAAGGTCCTCCACCTCAAGCACATGCTCCTGCCCAGCAGTGACCGCCTCAGAACCGACAGGTCCCCCCACGCAATGCGCCACCGCCACCTAGGCAAGATAATCAGGCGCCGCCTCCTCGGTAGGCCCCTCCGGCCCCTCGTCAGGGCTAGGCCACCATGGCCCCCTATCCAGAATGAAGGCACCATACTTATTCTTTCAACGAAAATCAGGTCTCTGGCTACTTCAGAAGTGCTCTAGAGCAAGGGATTGTGCATCTGCCAGAGTGCAGAAGGCCGACAGAGGCTAATCTCACCGATCACCCCAACTACTGCCCTTATCATCGGATTCTGTGGCACACCCTTAAGAAATACTAGGTGTTTAAAGACTATCTTCAAGACTAGGTCAACAACAATATAGTCAAGTTGGGCCCAGCACCAGCGCAAGTGGCGGGTGTCTCTGCAGGATCAGAGATCGGTAGCGGTAGCAAAGGCGAGTGGCAGCAGGTCCCAAGCTGCGGATCCTGGAAATACGACGACTGGATGGCTCGAAAAACCATCATCCATGCCCAAGGTATCATCTGAGCGCGCCTGAAGTAGTCGGAACCTTCAGAAGAAGTAGCCGGTGCCTCTGCATCGTCTTCAAAGTCGACCTCTTCCCAAAAGGGCAAGCAGCGGCGACGCAAGAATAAGCAACACGCACCGCCAGTGTCGTCGTCATCCTGCACTACAGGCGACTTTATGCCCCCTGAAATGGGGATTCCTCCCAGAATATGCCCATTGGTGGATGACTCCTCGAGTGACAGCCAGGGGTACGCTTCGGTTAACACCGTGGATCTGGTAAAGCCCTATATGACTCTCGACGAGGGGGAGCGCCAGGAAAACCTCCCTAACGTTTCCAGCCAACGTCAACGTCAGCGGAATCGTAACCGCGCCGGTCATCAAGGTATGTCAACAGGCACTTTCAGCCAAGCCGTTCATGCTACTGAGACCAGACAGCAGGCTCAACGTAGAGCTCAGCACGCGCAACCCCATCTAACACCCTCGGCTCTACCTCTGCTGCCGTTTGTGCTACTGGATCGGGGAGAGCTGCCTCGTTCGTATCACAGTCAGTCTTGCGCGGCTACAGGCCAGCCTCTGCTGTCCGATCCTAGTTCGGCGATTACTCTTCATACATCTACTAGTAGGCAGCAAGATGTACCCAGTACTAGTCGATCGCCGGTTCAACCGGCAGGACCACTATGCCTCCAAATGCCGAACGACCTCCTGTAAGAAGAGGTTCTCATTTGGCACGAAAGTATGATGTTATGAAGCACCTGGACGAAATTCTGGCAAGGCTTTCTATCCTTCAGGCCCTTCGCCTGTCATCCGAAATGCGCGAGGCACTTGCCGAGGCCCTAAAGAGCCCCCTCCAGTTCGAGACAGAGGTAGCAGCTTCAGAATCCTTCCATACCAAGACGATTGAAAACGCCGAATGTTAGGTGGTTATATCATTATACGGTGAGGATGAGGACCCTCCTATACAGGGGCACATTCGCCCGCTGTACATCACTGGCCACTTAAATGGCGTGGATGTCCACCGATGCCTCGTTGACACGGGCTCCAGAATCAATCTAATTCCGACCCAGACGATGCGAAAGCTGGGTCTGTCTGATGGTGATTTAACTCCCTCAGACCTCAGGATTCAGGGGTACGACAGGACCGAGCAAACCCCAGTCGGTAAGATCCACCTGAAGACTCAGTTCGATGGCTTAATTTCTAGCACCGAGTTTATGGTTGTCTCACAAGACACCACCTACAACGCATTGATGGGTAGGCCGTGGCTCCATTTGCATGCAGTGGTCCCTTCGTCGTATCACCTGTGTCTCAAGTACTCGCTCAACGGTCGAGTAGGCATGCTCCAAGGAGATGCACACCCTTTTTCTTCTTGTGAGGCCCGCTATCTGGATGCGGGTTATTACAAAAGTAAGGATAAACAGATCCTAGTAATTGAGGATGAACCCACCCTGGTCAAAAGTGATCCCTGGGAAAGCATGGATGATGCCTACATCCTCCCGATCCACCGGTTGGAGGCCACGAACCCCGACATGGTGTAATGTTTTGTTGTTTCGGGTACGCAAGGAAGGCATGTTCCCGTGTCCATACGACGGCAGAAAATCACCTCGTACTCCTATATGAACCAGGCTCAGGTGATCCCGGAACATCCTACCCCTGTACGGTACCGGGACGTCAAGCTTATGTCAAAGACGGTGCGCCATACGTGTCTCTTCCTCCAGGATGGAATTAACCGACTCAGGACGACGCGTCACCACTGCTTTGATATCATCAAACGGGGCTCCTTAGGCTGAAGGCCAGATGGGATAGGGTCGACTGCCTTCATTGCTATGGGTCAATGGCAAGTGACTCTCCTGATATGATGACCGCTGCTGCCCGAGCCAGTACCAGCTGCCCCTCGGATCTTGATAGCCCAGAAGTATCTTCTGTCATGGGAAGTCCCCCCACGGCTGGGGAGGAAGACGTGGAGGATGCTCCCCCCGCCTTTGAATAAGGTGTCTCTACCACGGTTGATGAACTGGTACATGTGAACCTTGGTAGCGAGGAAGATCCGAAACCCACATTGATCAGTGTAGCCATGTCCCTCGAGGAGCGGCAGCAGTACGTAGACTTCCTCAAACAGCACCATGCTGTGTTTTCTTGGAGTTACAACGAGATTCCAGGGCTAGATCCCTAGGTATTCGTTCACCGTCTGGGCCTCCCGGCAAAACATCATGGGTTTAAGCAGCTCCCAAGGAAAATGAACCATTCTCATGGTGCTATGGTTGAGGCCAAAGTTGACAAGCTTATCAGAGCCAACTTCATTAAAAAAGTCCAGTACCCCAAATGGCTTTCCAACATTGTTCCAGTCAGGAAGAAGAATGGGCAGATCAGAGTCTGCATCGACTTCCGCGATCTTAATCGCCACTGCCCAGAGTATAACTTCCCACTCCCGGTGACGAAGTTATTGATTGACACCACGGCCGGGTTCCAAGCCCTCTCTTTCATGGATGGATATTCCGGGTACAACCAGATCCAGATGGCCCCCGAACATGAAGAGTCCACTGCCTTCAGGGCTCCCCAAGGTAAATTTTTCTACTAGGTTATGCCATTCGGTTTGAAAAATGCAGGTACCACTTATCAGAGGGCCATGCATCACATATTCAAACCGATCCTCGGGACATTGGTGGAATGCTACGTGGATGACCTCGTAGTCAAATCATGTCAGCGCCAGGACCATCTCAAAGACCTCGAGAAAGTGTTCAGTTTCCTCCGTTCCTGTCACCTAAAAATGAACCCATTGAAGTGTGCCTTCGGGGTCACCTCTGGGAAGTTTCTAGGCTTTGTTGTCAGATACCGAGGTATCGAGATCGACCCGTAGAAGATCAAGGCCATTAGCCAAATGCCTCCCCCGAGCAACATTCGGGAGCTTCGAGGCCATCAAGGCCACTAAGCCTATATACGCCGATTCATCGCGAATCTGGCCGGCAATTGTAAGCCCTTTTCCCGGCTCATGAGGAAGGGTGCCGCCTACGAATGGGATGAGGAGTGTCGGACCGCCTTCGAGGAAATAAAGCAGTATCTACTTCAACCTCCGGTCTTGATGCCGCCCGTCTCTGGAAAGCCTATGGTCCTTTATGTGACCGCCCTAGAAAGATCCCTCAGTGCACTGCTCTCCTAGAAGAATAACGAGGGTACTGAGAATAGTCTCTACTATCTCAGCCGCATGCTTCTCGATACGGAGGTCAGATACTCCCCCATCAAAAAGAGCTTCCTTGCGCTCGTCTTTTCCGTGCAGAAGTTGTGACATTACCTGCAGCACCATGAGGTGCAATTGGTCTCCTAGGTAGACCCACGGAAGTACATCCTGAACCGTCACATGATTACTGGTTGACTAGCACGGTGGGCAGTGATTCTCCAGCAGTTTGATATCAGGTTTGTACCTCAGAAGGCCATTAAGGGACAGGTGTTGGAAGACTTTTTAACTGCCCATCCAACCTTCGCGGATCAATCCCTGGACCTGGATTTCCCTGATGAGACGATCCTCTCAGTCGATCATGTTGTCCCGTGTTGGAAAATGCATTTCGATGGCGCCTCCCGGAGCCCCACCGGTTGGAGGCTCAATGATCCCAATCTCAAAAGAGTGGGCCTAGGTATTGTCTTCATTACCCTGGTGCAGGCCTTCCTTCCATACTCGTTCCTGTTGTCAGAAGGCTGTACGAACAACGAGGCAGAGTACCAGGCTCTCATCACCGACCTCGAGCTGGCCCTTGAGATCCATGTGGCCCATCTACATGTGAAGGGAGATTCCGAGCTGGTAATCAAATAGTTTAATGGAGACTACGTCGTCAGGAAGCTGGAGCTTGCACCGTTGCTGGAGTACACCCTATGCCTAATGGCCCAGTTCTCTTCTCGACCAGATGTTACCCATGTCCCACGGTCACAGAACGGTCAAGCAGACGCCTTGGCCGGCTTGGACGCATCGCTCGCAGTACCCGGGCAAGATGATTTGATCATACATGTGGCACACCGGAGGGTCATTGACCCCGTCACCCAAGAAGACAATGATGGCCTGCGGGTAAGTCATCTCACTGCCGGACCCTCTACGTCAGGGGTCCCGGGTTCGTCAGACGCAGTGATTGATGCCACTCCTGACTGGAGGGCACCTTTTGTTGAGTATCTCCAAAATGGTCGCCTCTCGGACGACCGGGCCGAGCACGAGCGAATCCGACGCCACGCGCTGCAATTTACCCTACAGAGCGGCCCCAGTCTTGAACAGATCCCTTATAAGCTGAGTTTCGATGGTGTCCTCCTCCGTTGCATCCAAGGAGTAGAGATACCTCAAGTTATGAAAGAGGTTCATGCCAGTTCCTGTGGCGCCCATCAAGCTGGGCCGAAGCTGTCCCATCAAATCTGGAGGTTAGGGTACTTCTGGACCTCTATGATCCACGATTGTATTGGGTATGCCAAGAGATGCCACACGTGCCAAGTTCACACCAACTTCCAGCATCGGCCACCAGAGCCCCTCCACCCCACCAAATACTCTTGGCCATTTTCGGTATGGGGACTTGATGTAGTGGGACCGTATCCACAGGCAACAACCCGCCAGTGTAGGTTCATCCTGACTGCTACAGATTTCTTCTCCAAGTGGGTAGAGGCAGTTCCGCTCAAAGAGGTCAAGGACCATTCCATCGTTGACTTTGTGAGCTCCAACGTTATCCACCGGTTTGGGGTCCCTCACGCCATCCTCACCGATAACGGAACCAACTTCCGAGCGGCTGAACTGAAGAAATTGTATGCCAAGTACGACATCCGGTCGAACCATACCTCCCGCTACTACGCACAGGCAAATGGACAGATCGAGGCGTTCAACAAGACCCTCTCTAACATTCTGCAGAAGATGGTTCGTCAGAATAAGAAAAGTTGGCCGAACAAGCTCCCCAACGCCCTCTGGGCTTACCGGATGACGACTTGCAACTCTACCCAGGTGACCCCATATTCCCTGGTGTATGGAGCTCAGGCCATCCTACCCATTGAGATCCAGCTGTCGTCATTACGCACTGCAGTTTATGATCACCAGACATCAGATGAGGTAGCCGAGATCCATCTAGCTGAGTTGGAAGCACTGGATGAGAACCGGCTTCGTGCCCTACACAATCTGGAAAGTCCTCAGGATAAGATAGGGAGGGCCTTCAACAAGATGGTTCATCTCTGTTATTTTCTACAGGGCGACCTGGTACTGGCCCTTCGAGCGCCAATGATTCCCGATAGGAAACTGCCCAAATTAGAACCCAAATGGGAAGGGCCCTATATCATCCATAAGGTTTACCCCAATGGATCATACTCCTTGGTGACCACGGATGGAGAGCGTATAGCCCCTCCAACCAATGCCAAGTTCCTCAAGCGATACATTGCCTAGGGAAAAAGGGTCCTGCATGACCCTAAACTAGGAGACGGTCCTGGACGACCCTAAACTGCATCCCCGTCCTTACTACAAGACGTTAAACTGCAAGCCAGTCAGGCCTTCCTGAACGAGGCTCAGCCTTAGGCCCCTTGGCCTCCTCGGGCCCCAAGGCCCCCCGTCCTTATTGCAAGACGTTAAACTGCAAGCTAGTCAGGCCTTCTTGACCGAGGCTCAGCCTCAGGCCCCTTGGCCTCCTCGGGCCCCAAGGCCCCCAGTCCTTACTGTAAGACGTTAAACTGCAAGCCAGTCATGCCTTCCTGACTGAGGCTCGGCCTCAGGCCCCTTGGCCTCCACAGGCCCCTGGAACCCCGTCTTCACCGCGAGACGTTAAACTGCAAGCTGGTCAGGTCTCCCTGACCACGGTCCGACCCCAGGCCCCTTGGTTTTTTTCCCCGACTTACCCTCTTACGGGATTGTACGGTATGGTGTTGGACTACGTCCTCATTCACATCGGATTACTTATCATACCGTACATATCCCCAAATGAGATTCTCCTCGTCTTGCATGACATTAAACTGCATTTCATGAACTACGTGTGTCTTGATTCATGTCTTCATGGGATACGTAGGAACACCTGGATGCCTCGTCTTGAGCCCAGCCCCAAGATTTTCTCTTCCACTATCCCCCCTGGGAATATTTTCCTTATAGGATCTTTGTGTAATAGGGAGTAGGCTTTCTTATCCACACTCATACAACCCCGCTCACACAAGGATTGTAAGGGTCGCACCATGTGCTCACTCCCGTTCTTCTATCCTCCCACGTCCTCACCGCACGACGCTAAACTGCATGGCCTTCAAGAACTACGCATGTCTTGATTCTCATCCTCATGAGATACGTATGTACGCCTGGGAATTTCGTCCGTTGGCCCAGCACAAAAGCCAAAATCTGCCCCTTGGGTCAAGACATGGCAAGGTGTACACTTTTGCCCCAACTCACATCGAGAAAGCCTCGACCCGGCTGCACATCCCCTCGGGAGATGTCTACCTCTTTCGTGGATAGATACAGCTATGCTTCACCCACTCCTTGTCTGGGATTACATCGTTTTACACGCTCAGAGGGACCCCCCAGAACAGCTTGGATACTACGCCCAAGGGCTCTCCTACCGTTACGGGCCAACGCCCCCGACGGTTTTTGAGCAACAAGCCGACACAAGTCCCGCGTTGCGAATTTGGTCAGTGGTCGACGCCCATTTGTTGCTCCCATATCGGGTCACCATAGGAACACTATGTTTTGAACATGGTCAATAGTGTCCTGGATCATCGGGTCCACCCCGAGATGTCCCAGACATCGAGTGCAGTGATTTGTTTTGCCCCATCTCGAAGTGACAAACTTCCCCCCGGCTGGTGCTAGCAATCGGGCCCACGACCCCGATTCTCTTATAGGGGTGTACGGTGTGGTGTAGGACTATGCCCTCATTCACGTCTGGATCATGTACCATTTTGTACGCCTTCCCTTACGAGGCCCAGCCTCAGGCCCCTTGGCCTCCTCGGGTCCCCGACCCTCGTCCTCATGTAAGACGCTAAATTGCAGACACGTCGAGCCTTCCTGACCAATGCCTGACCTAAGGCCCCCTGGCCTTCTCGGGCCCCCCGGCCCAGGTCCCCTCTTACCCAAGGTGTACGGTGTACTGTAGGACTACGTCCTCATTCACGTCAGGATCATGTAACATTCTGTACGCCCTCTCTTTACGAGGCCCAGCCTCAGGCCCCTTGGCCTTCTTGGGTCCCCGACCCTTGTCCTCATTGAAAGATGTTGAACTACACGCAGATCAGGCCTTCCTGACTAATTCCTAACCATCAGGCCCCTTGGACTTTCCGAGCCAAGACCCAGGTCCTCTCTTATAGGATTTTATGGTGTGGTGTAGGACTACGTCCTCATTCACCTCGTCTTCTTCTCCATACCGTAAACCTCCCTTCTCTAGGGTTATATTACTCCCCTCCTCGTCTCTTATGACGTTAAACTACATTTGGAGAACTACGTGTGGCTTGATTCCAATCCTCATGGGATACGTAGGACCACCTAAATGTCTAGGATTCGGGTCCAGCCCCATCCCTCGGGAATCTTCATCCCATCTTGGCCCCTTGGCCTACCCTTCCTCCATGAGGGGATTATATGGTGTGGTGTGGGATTATGTCCTCATTCGCGTCGGTCTCGTAATGACAACGCCATATACCTCTCCCTACTGAGCTGTTTCGTCGATCCCTTTTCAGTGGTTCACCAATGTGCCTAAGAGTACTCTGGTTTATTACCTGGAATGCCAAGCTTTACTCGGACACGTCTGCACCCGCTTTCAAGGATTTGTGCATCCCAGCATCAGGGCTTCCATCATCTTTCACACCCGGAGGGACCCCTAAGAATGGCCTGGACACTACGCCCAAGGTCTCTCCTACCATTACGGGCCAACGCCCCCTGAGGGTTTTGAACAACAAATCGATAAAATCCCACGTTGCGAATATGGTTAGCGGTCGATGCTCGTTTATTGTTCCCACCTCAGGCTAACGTGATATGGATGCTTTGTCTCCACCATGGTTAACAGTTTTCCTCTATCGCCACGCCAACCCATTAGGCCCAAAATTTCGGGTGCACAGTTCACACCCTTCATCACTTCACCGTGTACAAGTGGAGTCTCGGAACTTTTGGTACTTTTCCTCTGTGCACGTCCACGCGTTGGGGGGAACAAGACGTGTCAAAGGTGTCCTTCGAGGCTCTACCAACTCCTGTTTGACTCGCCCCAAAGTATTTCAATGAAGATACCCCCTTGTTTCCCACACCGAGTTTAACTCTCGTGGGCTTAGGAATCAGGTTGAAATCTGTGCTTACTAGGGAAGTTGTCACCATTCACGGTCCGAACTCTAAGACCATAAACTAAGATTCTCTTCTAGAACTACGTTCAGCTTGATTCCTATCTTGATAGGATACGTAGCAATTCCCAAACCCCTTGTCTTTGGTTCCAGCTTGGGTTCAGCAAATTCACCTCTCTGGTCCAGCCTCCAGGACCCCAACTATGGTACTGCATGGCGTAGTGAGGGATTATGTCCTCATTCACGTCGGTTTTGGAATGGTTGCACCATGCACACCCCCGTTCTTCCCTCATATTCCTTGTCCAGCACGACATTAAAAGGCACCCTTTATAACTACGTGTGGCTTGATTCCCATCTTCATGGGACACGTAGGACCGCCCGGACGCCCTGTCATTGGGTACAGACCATTTGGGGAACCAGTCTCCCCCCCTGTTTCACCTCTTACCTCTATATAGGCCCCTCGTCCTAAGGTCTCCCTCTCCGATTGGCGTACAATTTGATGTGGGATCATGTCTCTGTCAATTGTGTTTTATAACACTACGCACGTTCCCCGCCTAGAATCGTCTATGCTACATCTGCGCTGCATGATGATAAAATGCATGCTTGGTCCTATCATACGACCATAAACTGTGACATTATCTTCCTGGCCGCACGACGAAAAACGGCACTGCATTGTGGTGACCTCATTGTAGAGGACATCACGTTGGGTATTGGTCACGTGCCATGCCATTTGTCAATGCCCATTAAGGCTTGATCCTCGTGGAGAGACCACGACCTACTACTATAGGCCTGTCGCTTCAAAAAAAAAAACCATTCACCTTAAAGAACAAAAAAGACTTATCAAATTCCGCTTCTTTTAGTGCAAGGGCCACGACCACACTCCCCCTTTTCCCCTGGCACTGGTACCTTACCATGCCACCCTTCAGAACTACGTATGTCTTGATTCTCATCCTTATGAGATACGTAGGAGCGCTCGGGCACTTCCCCGCGGGCCCAGCCTAACCTTCGTGTTCGGTCCCTCGACTCAAGCATTTCCCCAGAGAATTCATGGTATGTTGGGCTTAGGTCCTCATTCACGTTGGGTTTTGTAACCACCTTGCCATGTGTCCCCTGCTCCACTTACCCATCCATGGTCTGAATTCTACGACCCTAAACTAAGATCTCCCCATGGGAAAGGAATCTGCTCCCTCTCTCTAATATGTCTCGTTGTCGTATTCAAATGTGTTTCGACAAAGAGCCCGAAGTGTGCGATTTTCATGGGGACATTCCCTTCGTCCCATGACCAAGATTCATGAGCTCACTATTTGGATCCTCATCCTCTTCCACATTCAAAAGGAAACTCGGACGATATGGATACTAGGCTTAAGGTCTCTCCATGAATTCTTGAACTAAGGGCCCTCCAATCGTCTCGGGCCAACGTCCCTACGGATATTTGAAAACATTTGTGACATGATCCCGTGTTTCGAACATGGTCAACGGTCAACCCTCATTTGTCTGTCCCCATTCTAGGCTAACGCGACAGGATGCTGTGTTGCGAACACGGTCAGTGGTTATCCTCCATTGCCACACCGCCATCATCGTGATCTGAATCTCGAGTGCCATGATTCACACATTTCCACTTCTACATGCTCAAGTGGAATTCCATCACACTCAGCTCTTTCTCTTCACGCATCTAGGTGCGCTAAATGACTGTGTTGGTGTCATTGGGCCGGTATTCACCGAGCGTCCCTTTTCCCTAACCTGCCCCTTTCTGTGTTGGGAAATTCCCACCACTACTGCTTGTTTCCCACACTGAGAACGACTCACGTGGGCTTAGTAGTTTTAGCAGGATGTGTACCAACACTGCCAGGCTTCTCATCGTCCCGCATGACGTTAAACTGCACTTCCAGAACTACGTGTGGCTTGATTCCCATCCTCATTGGGTATGTAGGAACGCCCGACCACTCTGCTTCGGGCCTAGCCCAATCCTCACTCTTTTCCCTTGACCTGAAAGGTATCCCCTGAGGGTATGTGGTATGATTTGGACTCCAAGTCCTCATTCACGTCGGTTTCATATCTACAGCGCCACACACTCCCTGAGATCTTCCATTTTATTCCGCATCCTATTGTATGACGTTAAACTACAGGAGTCCATGTGTCCTCAACGCATGACACTAAACTGCGGTTCTACCCTGAACAAGTTCAGGATTCCCCAAGATCCCATTGGGAAGTGATAGATCCCCTCGTCAGAGGGGACTTGTCTGAAAGAAGGAATGATCCATGATCAAACCAATGCGCCTATATGGTGTACTCCCACCACGGTGGTGTGAATACCTAAGTGTTGGATTCTGTTCGGACAAACCATCAGTCCATATTCCATGCATTGCCTACCCCTTATTCGGACCCTCGTCCCCTTTCATGTCTCATGGGACCCCCTAACGGCCTGGTCTCATGCCGCATCGGCTCACCTACCGTCCGGGGCCAACATTCCGGAAGACCGGTCATGTATGGAAGGACCCCCTAACAGTATGGATGTCTATCCTATGGTCCGCCAACTGTCCTGGGCCAACATACCGAAGGATTGATCGACGACATTTGTGACATGGTCTCGTGTTTCGAACATGGTCAGTGTTCGACACTCATTTGTTGTCCCCATTACAGGCTAACACAGTAAGGATACCATTTCTCTTCCAAGGTTAACAATTGTCCCTTATTGTCACGCCACCCCCACAGTGTTCCGAATCTTGGGTATCGTGATTCACACTTCTCATTTTCATCTGTTTGGACTAATTTCAGCGCCCCTGGCGTTGCCCCGTTTGTGCATAAGAGCACGCTGAAGAAACGGTAATTCGGTTGTACTGAAAGTTCCTTCTCCGATCAAGCATCTCCCATCTTTCAGAAATCTAGACTGGTAATCCGAATCTCGGATGTCTGGAGCCTGGTCCCTACTCCTATGTTAGGTGGGATGAGAGGGCACCTATCTCCGGTTTCTCACATCGGGTTTGACCCACGTGGGCTTGGGGAATTGTCGCCAAACGTCCTGCATACATTATAGGGATGTAACAAGGCGATTCAAATAGTAGAAATCGTGCACGCTACAACATTCAAAACAAAGAAAGGAAAGAAATTGAATCACGAAATGACCAATAAAAGGGTTTTGGGATTGTTACAATACCCGGCGGGTCGATTCCCCCCATGGACGGGTTGACCCCGTCAAAAGGGCGTTGTAGCTCCGCCACCCATTGGGTTGTGGCATCTAAGGCTTGCTACCGCTTTCTTAGCTCCCGCTCCTCCTCAGCATCGACGGGGTGTAGTTCGTCAGTCCTGGCTTTGGCCCTCTCTACGTCAGCTTGAACGGCAGCCATCTTTCCAGAGGTCTGCCTCATATGCTCTTCTACCTCTGCTAGCTGGGCCTTCAATCGTGAGACCAGCTCAGATTGTGCATCAAGAGAGGCTGAAAGCTCGTCTGCCCGGGTCTGCATCTGTTGGACCTCGCCTTCAGCCTCCTGGAGCTTCTTGATGTTGGTCCCCTTCCTCCACTGCCAGCCCACGCTGAGCCCACGATCATGCTCCCGGATCTTCTCAGCCATCAGATCTTGGATGAGTGTGTGAGGACGTTGAGTGTCCACTCCCCCAGCACACAGTTCGCGCAACTGCAAGCGGAGTCTATCCATTTCGGCCAGCCATTGCGCTTGGGGAGTGTCCTTGATAAAGCGTGTGATCAGCTACCACGACCGGCAGAAGACTATGCAGTTGTCTTCCTCGTCAGAGGTCGTTTCATCCCAGTCCGCGCAATTGGAAGGCTCGTATGCAGGATATGCCCACAAGAAATCCTTGGCAGGATATACATCTGGTGTGGAATCCAGTACGACACCTGGCACTGAAGCAGGCGCGATAGGACTGGGACCGACCGGTTGATCCTCTTCCTCGGAGTCCACCTTAATGACTTCGGGTACGGACCTGCTGGTGGTCCTGCCAGTGATGATGTGCGTTACATCTTGAGGAGATGGCGGGACTATCGCCACCATCACCGGCATGACCCTAGGAAGGGCGCCACCAGACATCCCGACCAGTCTGGCCATAGTAGCCCATGCCAGTCGAAGAACTGTACGACAGAGAGGGACATAAACATTAGTTGACAAGGTCTACATGTGAAAACGAGGAGACGGGTAGAGGAGACTTACAGAGATTGACCTCCTGGCGCTGCTCTTGAGCCGGTACTGACGGGATCCCGAGACGAGGCCCTCCGTATACTGTTGGAAGGTCTGTAGATTCCAGAGGAGCCACCTCGGGTGCTTTGGTCCCACCATACGCGGAACTGGACGTAGCCATAAGCGTGGGTTCTGAAGGTCCTGCATCATCACCCGCCATGGGGTGAGAACGAGGCCTGCGAACAAGTTCCTCCTGCATGGCTCAAACATCGGTGAGAAGTCCATAGTGACCCAAGAACGGATCGTAAGGAAAGAAGTTCGAAATGCTACCTCGAGAGCCTCTGCGGAATCGTCAGATTCTGAGCCCTGGTCTCCGACCTCGCCCTCCTCGAACGAGCTCCCTCCTCCAGCCTCATCCTCCCGAGAGGAGTCCTCTGATTCTTCCGGAAAGGGGAAGCGCTCCCTCAGATCGGCAACCGATAACTGTGGGGGGACCGTCTGATTCAACAGTACCATCATCCGGTCTGTCATTGGGCGAGGGACACCACTGGAGTGGACATAATCCTCCAGCTCGTCCAGATATTATTCTGCCTCCGCCGGAGATTCCATGAATCCAGCCCAAACTGGGCCTATGCCCGGCAATTCCATCCGGAGGCGATTCAAGTGCGCCCATATCTCGGGTGGGCTTAGGAATTGCCGGTTGACATCCCAAATGTCCCAGGCTTCCAGGAAGACATCATCCTCTTCCATGTCGATATGATGCAACCGCTTCCCCGGAGCCTGAGTGGATATCCTACGAAATCCCCTCGGTGGCCGCCCCTTCAGATGGCCCTGCTCTTCCGGAATCACCGGATCCACCGCTGCTGCCATACCCTTGGCCGATGCGGGTCTTGCCTCCATAGAAGCCCCGATCCCACGAGCGGCCCTAGCTGCCCTCCGACCCTGACCTCGGGATAGGGGAGGCCCACCGTCACCGACCCGGATAGTTGGTTGCTTCAGCATCTCCCCTGGGTAAGCAGTCTCCCAACTGATGGCATACTCCCTCACCAATCCTAAAGCGGTGGTGGATGGAGGCAATGTAATCCGCATCTTCCCATCTTCCCGTGTGAACATGAGCCACAACTGCCTCATCACACACGAATGCTCCTCGTAACGCACCTCCTAGTAGACCAGCGGGGTCAGCCGCTGGAGGCACCGGAACTGCCTCGCAAACCGATGCGGGGTGTACGGTTCGCAGAGTGGCTCACGATCTATCCGTTCCACCAAAACTCCACCATGAAAGGCCAAGAGGTAAGACCGATGTTCTTCCATTCCCCGCCCGTCATCAGTAAGTATCTCTGTCGGCAATGGTAAGGGGTGGAAGTTAAACTCATCCGCCCACCACACCCGATTCAGCACCATCGGCATGGCTAGTTTGAACGGGAAGCTCCCAACCGTGTTCAGGATGGAGGGGTGGAAGTTCGATCCCGGCTGCGAAATGGGGTTTGGATACTCGTAAATCCCCCTGATATGCACTGCGATCCACCCATACAGGAGGTGGAAGGGCCCACATATACTTGGCGGCTTCTTGCCCTTGCTAATATGACGCAGCATTCTGTACAGTTTGATGAGCATCAGAATCCCCAGATTGATCCGTTTCCCCATGGCCAACATCGACGCCATGATAAACGAGCTGGGCCGCACCCCCATGCTTGTATCCGTTTCCCCAGCCACAGATGAGAGCCGCGATGAACGCCGCTAGCCTGACTATCGGCTGTTGTTCAATGCTGACACTGAAAACCCAAGTCTTTCATTGGCTGTCCTCCAAGACCCGCCAATACGAGTGCCCCCTGCCCCGTTGGGCCGCTCTTGGACAAGTTCGAGGCCTCGGAGGGAACTCTCGATTCTCTGGGAAATTCAAGAAGCATTTGAACCGTCTCTTAAAGTGGACATCCCTCACTGCCTCCTTGTCCTCTCCAGGGACAAGTGCCATCAGCGCTGACGCTAGTCGCGGCATTTTCTCCGTATCCTCCCACGTGCTGATGATAGGGAGGAACTCGTCATACATGGGACCCAAGATCAAGACCCCAGAAATTTGGTGGACATCCCACAGGCTGATGCCCACCTCCCCGTGATGCAGGTGAAAGGTATTGGTCCTAGAAGACCATCTGCTCAGTAGTTCCGGCATCAGTTGCTTTGGTTGGTAAATGTGGAATTGGGAGGCCCATGCTGCCTCATACAACCCCACTCTCCTCAGCTCGGCCCCAAACTCCTGGCATGAGGCGCCTACCCAGTAGGCCCAGGCCCAGTCATCAGTAATGTTGCCGCCCTGGCGCAGGTCCTACTCATCGGACCATCCCTTCTTCGAATCCTGCAAAGTCGCCTTCAACACGGTGCGGTAGAGGGGAGGGGGCGTCTCCGGTTTCAGTGGCCTCCCATCCATATCGTTCACATGGTTGTAGAGACAGTCAGTGGTGACGGGTGTGATGTCCTCCCACGCATGACCATCAGCCTCCCTGAACCATTGGTGCTGGCATGGTGTGATCCTGAACCAGCAAGCTGGTTCGTCCCTACTCGCCTCCAGGATGAAGACGTCATCCCTCAACCCAAAGCCGTACAATGGAAGTTTCTTGCACTGTGGCTGGATCATGAAGCTCAACCGCGAAGCTGAATCGCGAAGCCGGATCGCGAAGATCGGTCGCAAGACCAAGTCGCGAAGTCTGGAGAAGGCCGACAAGCAGAGGTTCTCTTGCGCGGACGCGGAGTCGGAGACCCTTGGTTCGCTGCAAAGCTCGATTCGCGGAGGGCTGTCGCGGAGTACGCAGAGCTTTGCGAAGTAGAGAGCACAAAAATACAAGAAAGTCACGTGAAGACAAAAGAGGTCGACCCCCCTATTTATAGGCGGCGACCCCAGAGCATCGCGACGTGCCTAGCCTGCGCGGAGCATCACAACGCGTTCTGATCCGTGGCCCCGGTCAACACCGCGGGCCCCCCTTCACGAAGTCGCATCGTGAACCGCTGAAAATTTTGGCAAATTTCCCTTAGATATCGACCCTTCGACCTCCGCGGCTCCAAGTCTGAGGGGGGGCATTTTTTGGCGCCAAAATAAGGCCCAAAAGAAGTGAACGAAAAAGACGGCTGGCGTGCTGCCTTGTGAAGCACCGACGCGAAGCACCGACGCGAAGCACCGCCGTGAAGCACCCCGATCATCGCGGCCTCGCGGAGCTCCAGAGGCGGTAACTCTCCGTGAACGCATTTGACGTTCGTGAGCCCACCACGAAGCTCTAGAGGCGGTAACACTCCGCGAACGCAGTTGACGTTCACGAGCCCGCCGCGAAGCTCCAGAGGCGGTAATGCTCTGCAAACGCATTTGACGTTCGCGGACGCGCCGCGAAGCACCTGGGGCGGCGCGCGAGTTCTGCTTCGCGGCGCCCCTTCCCTTTAAATACTGGACTCCCCCTGAGTCCCAAGGACGGACAATCCGACCTTTCGGATTCTCCTCTCCCGAATCGCGAAGCACTCTTTGCCCCGGGAATCATGAGCTCCGCGAGGTACTTCTACTTCGCGAGACGCCTTTGCTTTGTCTCGTTTTGTTCCCCTCTTCCGAGAGGGATGCCCTTCGTGAAGCTCAAGGGCATTCGCGAAGGACGTGGATTCCCAAGGGAACCCAGGAAGCCGCAGAGCACTTATGCTTCGCGAAACACCCAACCTGTACTGGTGATTCCGATGCTAAAGAAGGATCACTACACATCACGAAGCACACTGCTTCGCAGGACCCTGCTTCGCGAGGCACCCCTTCTTCGCGAGACAGTGCTCCGCGAACACTGTTCCACTTCGCGAAGCACCCTCCACTCACACCTATGCCCCATACAAAGGCCAAGGCACTCCACTTCGCGAAGCACACTCCTTTTCTTAGCAATTCCTCTTCCCGTGCGACCCTCTAGGTTTGCACGATGTGATTTCAAAGTCCCATGGACAATACCACCCGTAGCGTTGCTTCGCCTAATGCTTCTTCGCATAGGCACACTAACGGATATTGCTTCTTCACATAGTCACGCTAATGTGGACCCCTTGATGGTTCGTTCCACAACCCCCCTTAACCATGGCCTTACTGGTACCTTCCCTTCCCCAAGGACCAGAGGGTACCGGTTATGTAAGTCCTAGGGGTGCGGAGTGAACCCACCTCGTCCGAGCTGCAGGACGTTAAACTGCCAAGCACCACGTCCTCAACACATGACGTTAAACTGTGATCCGACCTCGTGCCTCTCACGAAGGGTTCCCCCAGCTCGAACATTTTTTACGCCACTCATCTCTACAGGAATGGAATCACCCATCCACAAGGGTTGATATCCTCATTATTGGAGTGGCGTATTTTCATAAGAGAAGGGCGCCCATAGTTCCCCAACGGATGGCTGCACCCCTGCATCTCTGTACTTCCCCACCACCAAGGTCAGTGGAGGGTGTGATAGGGAACGAGGCACCCACCGTTGGGCCTCCATCCTGGAGTAAGTCCCAACACCATGGGCTGCCTAACGCATAAGCCCCTCTTCGCTTCTCACAGACGCATCCTTCACGACATGATCTTCATTTCCCTGCAACCTCTTGTTTCTCACACCGATCATGACTCACGTGGGCTTACAGTGAGCACCGACCCTGACCCCCATTCCCAGCGAACTATGAGGACTTTGATCCATGTCATGGCATGGTACGTAGGAAGCCTCCATGAGGTTCAAGCCACATTTCTCGATCGTTCATTCACTTCTATTTTCGCCCTCGTCCAGCATGACGTTAAACTGCACGCCCCGACCCGCATGACGTTAAACTGCATGCCCTCGTCCAGCATGACGTTAAACTGTATTCCCCTTGTCCCGCATGACATTAAACTGCACACCCATACCCAGCGAACTACAAGGTCTTTGATCCATGTCAAGGCATGGTATGTAGGAAACCTCCCCGAGGTTCAAGCCTACCACTCATTGGACCAAGGTCCGCCTTCACGTCGGTTCTCCGACAAAGCCCCATTTGAACTACAAGGTCTTTGATCCATGTCAAAGCATTGTACGTAGGAAGCCTCCAAAAGGTTCAAGCCCACCCATCATTCATTCATGTTGGGTCCCATCCCTGTCCAGCATGACGTTAAACTGCATCTTGGTCCGACGACAAGATGTTGTGACTCATCCAATTCCGAACAACGAGGAATTTGATCCATGTCAAGGCATGGTACGTAGGAATCCTTCACGAGGTTCAAGCCCACCACAAGTGGACCCCCGGGTCCACCTTCATGTCGGTTCACCGACGAAACCCCTTCCGAACTATGTGGACTTTGATCCATGTCAAGGAATGGTACGTAGGAAGCCTCCCCGAGGTTCAAGCCCAACAATCATTGGCCCAAACTGTCTCCTTGTCGGTGTTCCTAGCCCCCATTTTCACCCGAACTACGAGGTATTTGATCTATGTCAAGGCATGGTACGTATGAAGCCTCCCCAAGGTTCAAGCTCATCTCTCACCGGACCAAGGTCCACCTTCATGTCAGTACGCTGACGATGCCCATCGGACCAAGGTCCACCCTCACGTTGGTTCGCTGATGACATTCATCGGGCCAAGGTCCACCTTCACGTCAGTATGCTGAGGATGCCCATCGGACCAAGGTCCACCCTCACGTTGGTTCACTACCGAAATTCATCGGGCCAAGGTCCACCTTCACGTCGGTTTACCGACACCATTCCGAACTACGCGGACATTGATTCCCTGCCACGGGGATACGTAGGAGGCCACTTCAAGGCTCAAGCCCAACTTCGTCGTCGCCCCTGCAATGGTCCCATTCCACTCCCCCTCCACTCCATTCATCCACCTATCACCTATCCCGATTCGTTCCCGGACCATCATATCTCGGTGAGACCATGTAGGTATGCTCCTCTTCACAGCCGCCCATGGACTGGCCTCGGTATCGGCATCCCTTCAAGGGGAATCACTCAATCCGATATATCCTAGCTAATGATTTGATCGGGCTGATCTGTCTCCGCTAGACGTTAAACTCACGGCGTACCCTGTGTTAAACACGGGAAGCTAAGGAAAACCTCAGATAGGTGTCTATGGCATATAATTCCCCGCGTTCGATGTGGGATGCCTCGGGCTTCCACGACCTCGAGAAGCCATGTGACCAGAGATAATAGACAAACATTCCCGGTTCCCCAGCATCCAAACACGCTATTGATGCCTCAACGTGACTACTTCCCCGACTGAAGGTTGCTGCCCTGACTGGACCCTTTGGAATGTCCCGACAGAAGCAGTTTAATTAACCGGCGTCCATGGAAACATGGCACTGGGAAGAGTTTTACGAACTACGTATTAAATCTATGAGGGAGACCCAGACTAGGTGACGAGGTCTAAGGAGGAGTCCCCAGAAGGAGGAGCCAACATCCCATCATCCTGTTTCGATCAAGGAGCATACGTCCCTGATCAAGGAGCGAATGCCACCCGCCTTTGGAAAGCTGGAATGCGGGGCAACAAGCGCCGCACGTCCCCCTCCGCGGACGGACGGGTGCATGCGCGCCCCGATGAAAGCGTCAGAAACAATGATGTAGACGGATTTCCTATTATCATATTTTTTTATGATATAATTGACCCCAACTTCATTAGTATATGATTTTGTGATTGATAACATTACCTAGATCACCCAATTTATGTGATCAATAATGATAATCATTCTCTAGGATTATTTATCCTTTTTCTCCTTGCCTAAATCATCACGTATATTCGCTTTCATTGAAACCAAGTTATTATTTACTATGAGTAACTATTATTTTGTAAATATCCTTTTTTAAATGGAATTTTTGGGATTCATTTTTATGAATTGGGTTTTAATGAAATTAAATATCAATTATTAGATCATTTATAACTCATATGAATTCTGAGGGAGAAATTAAATTTAAGGGGGGTAGAATATCACCCCCAGAGATTTGGTGATTTTTTTTAAATAATTTAATCTTTTTGATATGAATAACTTCGTGAAAAAATAAATAATTTTTTTATTCTATAAAAAAATATTATGTTATATGCAACACTATGTTATACTTGAACAACACATGACATCGACATGACTTTTGTTATGTGCAATACTACGTTTCTATAAAACATCACTTTATTATAATTATTTAAAATGGATACTTATAACATAGCTATAAAAAATATAAATATAAATTTTAATAACAAAGTTACAAAAAAATTCACATAAATAACACATATTTATGATGAAATGTATATTTTTGATAAAATCATTATATGTTTAGAAATATTATTTTCCTAAAATAACCGCTTTTTATGTCCATTTGTGAACGACAATAAAATTAATTTTAGACACCTGTAGAAATTTTATTTGGTAAAATAAACTTTATTTGTGAATTCATATTTTCAAAATTATCTTAAGGTAAATTTTTAGTATTTTTATGAGAAGTTTTATTTTTGTATGAATAATGAAAATACTACATTTTTGTAAAAATATATCATTTTTCATAAAAATTATATATATTATATTTTAAATTTATTTTAATTAATAATAGATAAATTATATATATATATATATATATATATATATGAATCTGATTTAGTTCACTCTAATCATCTTTATATAAAAATTATATATAAAAACATATTTAACTTTTGATCGTTCATTTTAACACCTTCTCCCTACGTCTCCAAGATTAGAGTTAAATATAATTTTGTCACTTCTTTGAATTGAATTTTTAAAAAATGAAATAAATTGTAGTAATCCATGTGATATTTATAGTTTAATATTATAAACTTAAAATTTCATGAATAGTCACTTTAGTATTTTATTACCATGATTAAGAGTAAAATGTGTAATTAAAGGTTATATAATATTATAATATTACTGAAATGCCCAAAAATTTCTCGTAATTTCTATGGATGAGTGGGTTTCGACCAAAATAATCCTTATGTAGAAATTATAACCTTTTTATGCCACATGGGTAGGAATATGAGATTTATTATATTATATTTAAAGATAAGTTAAAAATGTCATACTCATATTTTTTAATAAGTACATCATTTTTAATAAAGGGTTATACAATAGAAAAATTTTATGACAAATAATACTTTTATATTTGATTAATTTATTTCCTTCATGAAATATTGGTGTTAAATTGTTGAGAAGGAATAATATATTTAATGTCTTGCATAACGATAATTCCATAATTGATTAATTAATTAAAATATCAAATAAATGATATTGTTATTTATATAAATATAATTTTACAGAATTGGTGAAATAAATAAATTTTATAGATATAATTGATATTTTATTAATATATTATATGTTTTGGTTTTATGTTATCATGTTTATAGGATATTATTTTGAAAAAAAAATTAATAGTATCAAAATTCACACAAATAATTCCTTAAAATAAATTACATTTCATCGAATTATATAAATTTTAAAAAAATCTAAAATTTGGGAAAATGACTATAATTTTATTATAAATATCATAAATTTTATATATGGGGTTGTTTTTTTATAGTATCTATATTAACCCTAAAGAGTAAAAAATCTAAGTTCTTTTGGGAAATGTTATATGGTTTAACTAAAGGACAAAGCCAAAAGATAAGGTTCGAATTATGACCAAATCATATCTATCAATAATTGGTTGAGATGATTTCGAATCATCCTTATCTTATCTTAAAAGTAAATCACATTGGATGTATTTTGGACTGAAAATTAATTTATATCATTTTAATATTTTATGTGTTTCCTAAGGTACCCCCTCACCTAAATTATAAATGGGCACCTGGTCCCTTACTTATTCACCTCAAATAGAGCTTCAAATAACATATATTCCCTCGCATTTCTCTTCTCAACGTTCATATTAACATAATATAGGTTATGGAATTCTCAAAAGGCAGACTGTAGAAACCCTAAGTGGAGATCTAGAGGGAGATCACCGAAGAAGAGGTAATGTCCTTGCCGACTCATTCAAATTTGTTTCATCTTCTACGTTCTCTTCATGTGTTAATTCCATTGTAATTTAACAAAAAACGGTATCACCTATATGATGATATGTTTTCAGGATTATGGAATTACCATATTATACCTCAATCTATCCTATGAAATTAAAATCACCACTTGTGCGTACATAGAAAATACTGTCTTCGTGCCATGGTGTAATCTATTTTTCCTTACCACTTTATATGTGCGGGTATAATGATGGTAATGATGGATATAAATAATAAATATCACATGATATTGTGTATTTATTTTTAATATTAAATCTAATTATTCACCCTTTTACAATTATTAGAATGATATCATTGTTCGTTCATACGATTGACATACCATATACATACCCGATGAGATTCCTCTTCTTTTCTAACCATTTCAAAAATGATTAAAAAAATTTATTTATTAAAAAAAATATAAAGTAAAAATTTTAATTTAACAATTATATATATATATATTATTTTCCTTCTTATATCCAGTATGATAAGAAAACAAAAGCAATGTTCATGCGTATGTACGAGTTACTATCTCCATGAATAGTTTATTCCATTTCATTCAACTAACTTATCTATTTTTTATACTACATATATACTATATATAAATCATCCTTTACATCATTTATATAATGAAATCATGCTCTATGTAATAGGATCAAAAATAACAAATCAGAACACGTATGATAAACAAAGCAGTTATTACCTTAAACATTTCTTTAACATTGGATATTTAATAATTAGGTAATATAAATTCGTTACATAATCATATATGGTATAATAAATATTTTTATGATTATTTAATAAGTGAATAATTTGTTTAAAACTACTATAAAAAAGTTTCAGACATGTATGGAGGGAATTCGACCTAAGGTAAAAGATTTTTGTCTCACCTTTACTTATGTGGGACACACACCTCATACACTAATAGTTTCTACTAGTGATGTATATAATTTCTATGAAATAATTTAATGAGTTTTAACCATAAGATTCTAGTATTTTAATATCTATATAATTTTCTTTATTACATGGGGAATTTTATTTGTCTGATTATAAATGTGTGTTGGAATTTCGTCTCTCTTGTTATTTCCATGATATACATTCCATATTAACTACTCATTTTTTGGTTTGTTTTGTAAAAAATACCAATGAATGAATTCTATAATTTTATACATTAATTTATGGATATTTAAATATCCATTTGATAATCTCTATTTCTTGGGGTTTTACTATTCAAAAGTTACCAACTAAGTAATCCCATTTTTTCTCAATCTTCCTTGTTGAGACACATATTTGTTTTGCACCTATGACGTTTTATGGGGTATATATACTGTCATTATCCATGTAATATCATGAATATAAATCATATAATGATATTTTCAGCTTCAGGTAATGTTATTAATCCATGGGTGTTATGATTCAAATTTTTGAAAGTTATATGGGACACATTAAAAGGATTAAAAAATATTTCCAGAATTAATGTTTTTTAAAAGCTTTTTAAGGTAATTTTCATGGAAAATTTTTTCAATGAAATTTTTTTATACTTTAATGTGTTTTTGAAGGCTTCCTTAATAAATATTAAAATATTTTTTTCAATGAAAAATGATTTGAATATATTTTCAAGATTCCTTGATATTTTTTCAATGAATTTTTTTTGAAAATGTTTCAAAGATTTATTTTAAATTCATCATGTTTATAATCAAGGAAAAGGGTTTTTAAATGTTTTATATTTTAAAAAAGTTATTTTTTAAGGAAATGTAATTTTAGATTTGATCTTCAAAATTTTTTCCCCGTATAGGATGACATACTTTATTATGTTTCAAGAATACTCTTTGTATTCTTTCTCCTAATGGTTTATATTTTAAAGAAGGATGTTTATGAAAACTGGTTTTTTCACTCGTTATGATTTTGGTGAAATGATTATGAAACATGTATCTTTTTTAAATGTTATGATTTTATTACGTGTTTATGAAACCCATTCAATTTCTATTTTTATTATAATAATGTTTATGATCTTGTGGCGCATGAATGTATGATTTCATTATTAGATGAGTTGGACCTATATCTCCCTCCAATGCATAGGGTGATGATTTATATCTCTTGAGATATTCTAAGATAGTATTGGGAGTCAACCTTGACTACTGAGATGGAAATTTGAGTAAACCATGACTACAAATATGGTTATGGGAGTGATCCATGACTAACAATATAGTTATGGAAGAAAACAATGGCTGCCAAGATGGTTATGGGAGTGTACCGCAACTATAAAAATGGTATAGGATGTCAACCCCTTATACAAATATTTCCTTGGAAATGATGCCTTGACAGATTTGAAATCAATTTATATGAGTATGTGTATTCTACAATTACATGTCATATTATTATGTTATGATTTCATGAATTATGTTATTTATTTCATTGTGATTGATTCGTTGTGAACATCTAATAATTGTGTGTTAAAAAATGCATATGATCTTTTATATGTACGGTATGATCATCAAATGTTTTGATCCTATTTTCATACCAATATATTAATGTTATGATTATATGTCTTCCATTTTTACCCTTACTGATCATTTGAGCACACCAATTTATTTTTTTTTCAGTTCCTTAGGTTATAATGAATGGTTTTATGTATGAGTAATAAATTGGATGATCTTTAATGAAGTTGTTTAAGATCCTTCACAAAATTAGAATATTGTGTTCCCAGTTTTCAATAATAGTAAAATATTATGGTATTTAAGAGTGTGATTGTACAATGTAATGAATATTCATCTAAAAATATATAATATCCATGTATGAAAATTCTAGGTCACTATAAATATAGAGAACATGGTTTCACACTACATTGGTTCATCCTCTTTTTTGGGTATTTTATAACCTTTCAGATAATTTTGGAAGTCATCTTATATATACAAAATAATCCGATATTATCCAACCTTTTCTCTAATAGATTAATAAAAATTATATTTAAACGGTATTTATTTTTATGATGTATTTGTTTCTAAGGCCACAAAATCTAGTGTATCAATTTTTTTCTCATATTCATGTCCTAACAAAGGTATTTCATTCCACTAGTCATGAATCCAAAATATTTAACTTCATTATATATGTTATCAAATATGAAAAAAAATATTTATCATTAAACCTAATGTAACATGGTCTAGAATGTACCATTATGCTTTTTTAATTTGGTTTCATTATAAACCAAAATGCATAATGAATTTTGATCTATTTTTATTGTTGTTGGAATTAATTAGGAATATATATTATTAATATTATATCATTCATCCAAATAAATTTTGAAGAGATGTGGTTTAGAAACATGGTTCACCCTATATACACCAATATTTTGTTCTTTCCTTTTGTTTTCCCATTTTTTGATGTATAAATGGATAAAAATATTTATTCCTTATACTATTATCCTCAAGATATGACTCAATTTATTTATTTTTTTATTTTTATCCATTATTAGTGAATTTTTTTAATTGTACAGTAAAAATGATTCAGAAAAACTCTTAAAAAGTTATTAAATATATCTAGAGATTTTTATTTAATCAATATAAAATATACACTTATCATTTCAGAAAAATCAAAACAAATCATAAAATATGTATCTTCACTGAATGATATCACAATCATTGCTTTACACACATTTGAGTGTATCTACTCAAGAGGTGTCACAATCATCATCATCACCATCTTGTGGATCATTATCAGTATATTTTATTTGTGTTATATATAATGGGTTTCAATATTTTGATGATTTAGATTTTGTAGATTCCTCATCATTTTATATTTGATTAACATTTCCTATTTTTTCAAAACAATTGACTATATCTCATATGAAATTGTTTATTTACCTCTTTTATTCAAATGGAACTGGAATCATGATCATTAGAGATTTTAAATTGATTTATTATTGTTCAGTGTCTCATTACCATGATTATTCTACATATTAACATCTTTATGACACATTAGTTCTATTTAAATATCAGCATATTTCCATTATATTAAATCATGGAATCGCTATAGATATTATCCTTCAGTCCATTGATAATGAGAACATCACTCGATTTCCTATTTCCAGTTTTATTGAATCCTTTAACATTGAAATTGAGTGATACTTCATTTCTAAAATTTATATATCCCCCATAATTACTTCAAATATAATTCAATAAATTTTTATTTCTATTCATGAGTAATGAGAAAAATATATTGTGTATCCAAGTAATATTTCATTTTCTATGTTTGTTTGAAACACCAATAACCATCACATGTTTTTTTATTATTCCTTCTCTGAAAACATTAAGAATAATACATTTTATTTAAATGTTCTAATTGAATTTTGAAACTTTTATTGGTGATGTGTCTAGGATTATCACAACTTACATCAGTTTATATAAGAAAAAAATAAATTATACAATTGTTCCTTATGTTTTATTTGTTGTATCCGATATATTTTGGGAATTTATGTTTGTATACCCATAAATTAATTAACATTTTAAAACTAGGAATGTAAATAAAAATACCAAAAAACTTATTATTTGTTTTCATAGACTTCATGACCAAATAAACATCTTTAAAACTGATTTTTTTAAATAATAGTTATATTATTAAAAATATATTTTTTGAGTTAGTATTTAAATTCTAATCATCTTCTACTTATATATATTCTCTAGTTTAGAAAATTTTCATTTCACCTTATGTTTTACCATTGGTTTAGTCTCAATTTTCTTCTTCTCTCACACCATATTTCATTTACAATCTATAGAACCACTGCTATATTTTACATATGGTTTCATCACCTTATTGAGTGATTCTACAACATCATGTTATTTTTTTTCTACTTCAACAATTTTTATTTCTAATCCATGTGTCTAAAACAATGTTTAATGTTATTATAGAACACCTCTAAATTTATTCTTAGAATTTTAAAGCATCATCACCAAAAACATTCTTCTAAAGACCTAATATAATGAATTTTTAATTATATGGTGAATAATTATTAATGAATTTTTTAAATAAAAAATAATTTTTACTACAAATTATTTTACTTATTCATTTTTTATAAATGAAAATAATTGTTTTAATATCAGTCATCATATCCCTAACATCAAGTATTTCATTGAGATCTTCCATGTTTCACCCAAATTCTTCTTATGTATCTAAATATCCTTTCATTTTGACTCATAAAGATATTACAAAAATTAATCATTCTCAAATTTCCATGATTTATTTTCAATCTATGCATTTTGGTTTTCATTCACTATTACCAAAAACAACATTCTTAATTGAAATACTTTTTTATGTTTCCTTGTCTTTGATTATTTAATTTTCACTATTGATTTTTTTCATTACTCATTTTATATTTGGTATGATGTGATTAATCTATAAGAACCTTAATTCATTTATCCGCTGAGACTTTTTTCAATATTTCGCATTCCTCATCACAAGATGCAACATCATGTTTTTAGAACAAAATTTCATCCTTTATGAAATTGGATTTTTCTTTTTGTTTTCTGAACTTTATATAATTGTATCGACTAAGAACCATTTTTATCCTCTATAATGTTCATTTTTATTGATAATAATCCTCATATTCTTGTTTATTTTCTTATAAACCAACTAAAATTATCGAAGTCCTTATATAATTGAAACACTTAACTGTATGTTTACCTTTGTATTTTCCACTTCACCATTGTATGACTTTAATGAATAAATATATAAATTCCAAAAAATCTATTGTTGTATATCAATATTTTGATTTAACTCCATGAGAATTGTATATCTCAACTTTTTTTTTATATTTTGTTTCCTTATTGGATTATTATTTATTATAATTTCATTTCATTTATTAGTATATCCCACTTTGCATCTCAATGTAAATAAATACATTTTTTTAGTATGCATATGATCTATTTTTCCTTGTCTAGATCCTTTAGGGGAAAATTGAAATCAAATTTCTCCAAGAATATTATTGTAAATTTATTAACCATGGTAGAATATTCTATAATTTCACTATTACATTGAATCAATAATAAAATATTGTATATATTTTTAAATAATATTTCATCCATTTGATATAGATTATTTTATCTTCTATGTTCTATTTTTAGCCCCATTATAGATTCATGCTCCTTATCTTCGAGTGATGGATGTAATTTATGGCGCACTCTCCCATTACCTTCAATTTTTCTTTATTTATAAAAATAATTTGTTTTCCTAAATTTTATATGATTTAAGCTATACATGGGGAATCCAAAATGTCCAAGACTATTGGAAGAGATACATAACTATTATATCCCACAAAATATAGTATCTATTAAAATATATTTATGGAAGTCTTTTTTTTTTGATATTGTTTATTTTATCCGTATATTTGTTCTATCTAATTGTAATTGTACAAAAATATCATGGAAATTGAAAAGTACCTAGATTTAATTTAAAAACTATGTGATACCAAGTAATAGGATTATTCTAATGTTAAACACCATTGATTTTGGGGGTAAGGTTTGAATAAGTGGTTACTTTAAAAAAGCAAACTCATAATTAATATTCCTTCACCAGTTAGTGAAAAAAAATCTAGAGTTTGATAATGAAATTATTATAATAATTGGGAGAAGGAAAACATACAATAAAAAGGATTATAAGATTTTCACATACTCTTATTAAAAAATAGTTAATCAATGAATTTCAATAGGTATAATTCACTAAATCCATTGTTTTATTTTTTTATCAATGAGAAAATGAAAGGATTTAGGAAATAAAAATTAACTCAATTGTACATGAAAGAATGAAAAACGTCAATAATTTATCCAATTAACATGTTCCATAGCATCAAGGGGCTTATGAATTTAGATTTTATGTGAACTATTGTTATTTACTTCAAATATTATCCAAACACTCCATGTAAAAATATATAAAATAAATTTCAAGATAACTCAATTTTTTCTTAATTTATTAAAATTTTAACAAGGGATGACAACCATCTATTTACTAAAAAATCAGGTATTTTTGTACGACCAATTTCCTTAATATGTGTTGGCCAAATCTGATATATGTAATAATTTATTTCCAATGATACATATCCATAATTGTCTAATTATATTCTTTTTCATGGTGCGAGAAATATATTTACTACTCTACAACAATATGTATGGTAGATACATCATTATATGATCCAATGCATTGTTGTCAAATTCCCTGTTTTCCTATGATTTGGGGAATAATTGAATTCTCATGGACTAGACAAAATAGTGTGAACTAGTCCATTATGGTGTCCTTTAATCTATTGTTTCATTAAATAACATGATTACTAAACCATGAAAACATATTATTTTCATGGCCTGTGTTTCATGATGAAATATTATCCCCATAACTCTTTGAAAACATTGTCTCTATACAACCAATTTTCTTACATCAATGATTCTATATAACATAACATTTTCATGGCATGACCACCCCAAGAGTGGCATGAGGCATCTAAACAAATGTTAAACTCCTATTTTACATCAATTTATTATTGTATGATGAGAATCCTCCATTCTATGATTGGGTCATCCTTAATAAATAATCATTTCTTTTCATCTTAACTCAACTCTAGCGAGCCTACAAATCATCCGTGATTATGTATTTGGCAAATAAAATGACAAATAACATGAAAAATATAAGAATAAAATTTATTAAAAATGTAGTCATAGTATTACTCACAAGGAATGGTTAACTACAAACCACATAATCAGATATTATAGTGTTTTTGAGGTCACTTAAACTATTGGTATAATAACAATTTCAAATTAACTATGTCTAAATTGAGAATAACTAACTACCCCTTTTTCAGTTAGATTCATGAGAGAATTTTTAAACACTCATCAAATAATAACAATCATCAATGACTCTTAAAAATTAATGGGGGGACTTCATTGATCTATTGTAATTACATTATACATATTTTGATCTCTAATCAAAGAAGTCCAAGGGGTAAGAACATGATCATAATTCAATATCTGATCAATAATGTTATGGATAAAATAAAATGTCTTCTTATAATATTTTATCATAGGAGTAATGAGCATAAATATATTTCCATCTCATAGAAAATTTATCTTTTCTTGTTCTTTGTGCTTTCTAGATATAGAAATAATATTTTCTAATTTTTTTTAATATCAAAGACGGTTCTAAGGGTATAATATGAGGCATAATATATAATATAAGATATTAGGATATCTTATCTTCAGTATTATAATCATTTCCTATGACCTAATTATATTAATATTGTGATTTATTTTTTATCTATTTAATTTTTTTACTCTTATTTGTTTATTTTGAATTCAATATTTACTAGAGCAAGACTAGGATCATAGAGTTTTTCTGAATGATGTTTTAAATCATACCATAGTGTCACTATTAATATCCACAAATAATATTTTTAAATTTTATTTTGGATATTTTGTATCCAATGATAAATATAAGAATATAAATCAGTTAAATAATATTTCCTACTATTAGTTTAACATAATTTTATTTCCAATGTAGTTTATAAAAATAATATTTCAAAATCTAATTTTCTCATGCTTCACTTTTTTGTAATATATATATTATGGTTAATTTATTTAATTTATTTTTGGATGATCATTTATAAAAGAGTATTTTTGTATAATTCTTTTATTTCACCCACCTCTTGATATCTCCCATCATATTACACCTTTTTTCTTTTCATAGACCAATTATTAGTATCAATTAAATATATTTATGTATTTTAATTTTCATTATTTTCAATCACATAATAATTGAATAAATTTTCTAGGATATTAATGAATTCTGAAAAATCCATGATAAAATATACAATCCAAATAATAGTTCATAGTAAATCTCAATTTTTTTACAATATTTAGTTATAATATATATCTAAATTATTTAAATATTTTCTTTAATGTAAATATCCCACACATAGAATCACATATAAATTTTTTTAGTTTTCTTGTTTTGTTAATGAAATTAATTATGATTACTAGAAAATAATGATGGAAATAATTATTATAAGTATAAATCTTCTTAAATAGAATATTTTTCATAAATCTTATGAATATCCCATAAATAAGGTCAATTAATTTAAATTTAAAAAAAAAATTAAATTTATAATTAAATATTTCAGTGTGACATATTCTAGTTTAGAGCATGAGTAGTAAAGTCCATAAATAAAAATCATAAATTAAAATTACTAAAGATATCTAAATTATTCTGAGCCTAAATTTTTCTGTAATATATCATCAAACACCATTACATATTATTTTGAACAAATTATTGGTTATATAGTCAGTTATTTGGATAATAAGAAATTTTTTTACAGATCCTATCATTATTTAATAATGGAAAATCATAAATACTAGATAAAATCATTTTAAATCAACATGTAAGTTCATCAATCTAATAAATTTGTGTACTCTAAATTTATTATTTATCATTTTTTATCAATAGATCCATAAAAAGACAGAACTGATGAAGTAAATTATCTATTAATTAATTCAAAAAACCTAATGAAAAAAATATTACTTTTTATGAAATATGAAGAATCGAATTTTATAAAGGTGACTAAAATCACCACAAAATATAAATTTTCATAATTCATATATAATACATATAAACTATCAAAATCATCTACAAAATATTCATTCTGAAATTTTTTTAGTTTTTCTATAAAATATATGAATTGAAATGTAATATTGATTGATTGGAGACAAATATTATATATATAATTGAAATGAGTCGCATTTTATTAAAAACGTGGAATAAAACCTTGTTCAAATAAAATAACATTTCCTTCAACTGAGATACCTTTTTTTGGAACTGGACTCAAATTTTGTAAAGAATAATTCCATAGATGCATCCTCTATAATTTTCTACAAATATCAAAAACATATGTACCAGATGTCTAAAAATTATTTTTAAATAAAGACTCTAGATACATTATTTATTCATTAAAATCTTCATATATATCGATATAGTGTTAGATACATCATGTATAGTGGATGAAAATGAAAACACAAGTAAAAAACAAATAATGTTTTAAATGATTCCAAATAATGAAAAGAAAATAAAATGAAGATTGTAAGGGTATTTAGAAGTACCAATCATAAAATAATGAAATTATGAATTAAAAAATCCATTATATCCACTAGTCATCGCGGAAAATAATTTTATAGAGAAAATATTTCCCCTTATATTCATCCTCATTAAAAATATCACCATGTAAATTTATTTTAATTATATTATGGATCTCATGATCAATGAGGAACCATATGTCTCATAAAAAAAATTCAGACATGTTGGAACATTAATAAATTGATGTAGTCTTCAAATACACACTAAAACAAACATTATTAAATTATCCAAAGATTATTGAATAATTAAATATATATATATATATATATATTAATACTAGTTTTACATTATTTTCTCAGATTCATACTTAATTAATATAACCATCATCTCTTAATATATTAATATTTGACATGATGTTTTTAATAATTTCATTGATAAATTAGTCAATAATGCCAAATTTAGTGGTTTTTGTGTGATTTAAATTTTGATTTTACCTGAGAAATTATTTATAAGAGTTTGAAATATTTTGAATAATGAATAAGAGAACACTGAAATAACAAGACTCACATCACATCATGAAACATAGCAAATTTTAAATCTAGAGAAGCATTGAGGCATTATGTGATGGATATATGTGTTTCACCCTAATCGAGGAAGATAAAGGAGTCAGATTATTTCATGGGGTCACATTTTATTCCATAATTTCTAGTGTTGGGTCATTTTATAAAACATTGTGTCATTAATGAGAGTGTAGATTTTGGATAAATCTGTACAGTTTTCTTACACCATATTATGAATAACAATTTTGATATGACCCATTATAAAAAATATACATGAATTTATTTGATGAAAATATTTTTTAAGGATTAAAGAATGATTTTTGGAATATTAAATGCAGAGTGGAGATGATTTGTTGGTAATAGTGCAACCATATTCATTAAATTATGATTAATAGATATATATTTACAAGGTGATGAGGAAAAAGATTCCAGTGGATAAAATATTATTAAAAATCCGTAGAAAAAACATTTTCTATGTGACATTGTTGAAATCAATAATTTTGATGATATAAAATCTCAAATATGTATGGGAACAATATTATCATTTTGGAGTGACATGTGTAAGAAAATGGATTATTTAAAAATATTTTATTGGGTGGGAATGAGAAACCATTTTAAGAGGATAATATTGTGAAGGATTTCTAAATTTATTTCAGTAATAATAAGATATGTGGTATATATTTCTCTATCAAATTAGGGTATCAAATTAGATATTATTATCAATATATCCACATCATGAGCGATGTATTTGGATGGATGTTATATTGAATTTAATGTTTTTATTGTAATTTATATATATGGTTACCTACTATTATCCCATTACTATAATGGATCAATAATTTTTTTATGAAAACATGAGTGTGTAGATAATTTGGGATTCAATTTTTAAATAAATTATTGTGCTTTCTTATAAGAATAGTAAGAATTTGATAGTTACTAAAAATCTACAAAAATTTTGTTTTGTTTAGATTAAATTTAAAATAAATACATAATATCTATTAAAAATTATATATTATGCTTTATCTCATGGTCCTTGGTTTACTAATTCTTATTATTCTATCATTCACTCAAATATTACTTATTTATATAAATATTTATTTTAGTTACATGAACCGATCATCTTGAATTATTTAATCTGTTTCATGTTTGGGGTCACCAGTATTTGTGGGTTTCACCTTAGAATAACCACTTACTATATATTTATAGTTATTGGTTATAAAGAGAAAAATATAAATTATAAACATGATTGATTCTTGGAATTAATGAGTATAAACCTAGAGAATATATTTTTTAGTATTGACCCAATTTTGACCTAAGATTTTAAATTTAAAATAGAATATTACATTTCTGGAGTAGACTGAGTGTAGAATTTGTATAAAATTGTGCAAGGAGAATAACAAAGGAAAGAAACTTTCAGAGAGTTTGGATTACTTTTATGTGTGTTGGAAAAACTAATCATATCTGTGCCATAGTTTATTGAAAATCAATTCTGAAAAAATGTATTTTCTATAATATTTATATTAAATAGTTTTTATTATTCATAGGTTGTCTCTATAATCATCATTAAACCATTATTTATTATTTTATTATATTTTTTTATTGATGGTTTTTTAAATGACATAAAATAATTTCTCAAATGTCAAAATCACTTTTCTAAAATATATTTTCTAGAAACATATAGACCTTATAATTTCAAAAGCTTAATAATGGTCCACTGTGGAGCCTTATAGACGGTGAAAAATTTGTTCACAACTTTTTTCTTTTAAAAAATTTCATGGGTACCACTAACCTCACTTATAAATGGACACCAAATCCACACTCTTCTACATAACATCAAAAGCATTTTGATCACCCATGACCAACCAAAAAACCTTCCTTATTTTTATTATAAAACATCCTATGAATGATTTTTGGTTTAACCTAAGGAGGTTTTTCAAAGAAAAGGCATTGTGTGCACCATTATGGGGTGGATATGATAATATCACTCAAGTGTATACACGACAACAAAACATGGTTTTACCAGTTCTACTAAAGGGGCTTTAATAGGGATTATAATGCATTGTATACAGAAGTGTTGTTAAAGGGAATGATTTAATAGCACTGAAGAAAAGCTTAATTAAAGGGTTCCTTTAGCAGTAATAAAAAAGTAATGTTAAAGGCCCCATTTAATAATGATTTTAGAACTGTTAAAGGACCATTTTAACTATCCCATTTTAGTATTGTAATGGTCCCCTAAAATAGTGGATTATTTTTAGTATTACTAATAGGGCCATTATCAGGGCTATTAAAAGGTGAAATTGTAAATTTTTCATACCTTTATGTGCCCAACCGTATCTGGTGCTCCCATGGCCCCTTTAACATCCCTCCACCTTCCCCCTATATCAATGATCTATGAAATAATAGCCTCTTATCCCTTCCTGGATTAAAACTATGAATCTCTCCATTGAATATGTAGCACCTTTACCACTACACATTATTATTTCTTATCAATATAATTATATTTATGTTTAAATACATATATATATTTATATATTTATATAATTTTTTTTAATTATATTTATAAATATATTATATATTATATTCATTTATATATACTAGAATATAATATAAATAAATATTTATTTAGTAATGCACACATATATGAATATATAAACATTATATATATACTTGTATAATATAAAAAATGGTTTGATATTCTTTTAAATAAATTTTTGTAATATTTATTTATTAACATATATTAGATTATTCATATACATATATTTTTGTATTATATACAAACATGTTTATATATAAACATTAAGTATATATGTTTTTATATATATATTAATGAATATTTATAACGTAGATAAAATTGATACTGTTTTACTATAAATAAAATGAGTAATAATTATTTTTATATATATTTTAAAATTCATTTTTATGTAAACATGTTGATATAAATATATTTATACTAGTAATTTATTATAATTAAATATAATCAAATATGAATATATTTAGTTATAATTAGGACTTTATTAAGGAAGACGATAAAATTTCATTACCATAATATCAATATGAATGCAAGGCATGGAAATTAATATAGTAGCCATTAAAAATAAGAATAATGTCACCATTAAAAGAGGCTAATATTTGATCGAATGTATAAAAATTAGCATTACCAAATAAAAAACCAAATTTTGGTGGCCTTCTTGGCATTATTTGCCCGAAAAATATGACTAGGGTATCCTTAGTCACTAAGGAACATAGATCATCATAGTATTCTATTTGATACATGGTAGAGTCAAAATAACCACCCATATAATATGTTATGATAGTTTGAAGTTTGAGTTACATTTATAGTTTATTTAATATTATTTTTTGATTTTTTGATTTTTTATCTTCAAATTTCTATTAAATGGCTATTACTTGATAATAATTAGGTAAATATTAGTTAAAAAAATTATTTCATTATTTTATAAGCAATGTTTTTGCTAATTATCATATATACTATGTTTAAATGATTACTTGGTCTTATCTAAAAAATATTTAAAAAATATACATTATATTTCTTTCAAAATAAATATATTTATATGTTAATATATTATTATTTAGGAACTATATGATGTTTTTGAAATATAACCATTATCTGTGCTACTAAAAATATTTTCATAAGGCCACCTTTAACTGTTAGTTTGTTAGCAATGTTAAAGATTTCCTTTAGCTCCACTAAAACTAGTGTTGTTAAAGACCCCCTTTAACACAACGTTTTCTAGCACTGACAAAATGGGCCTTTAATAAGATTTTTTCTAAGGATATTAACGACCTAGAACTAGAAAAATCTAGTTTTTTATTATTGATGGTCGACTAAAAACACCTGATGCTACATCAATCATTCTTCACTAATGCTTTAAAATGATTATAATTGTAACATCTCGTTCCAAAAGATCACTTAAATGGTAACCAGACCGATGGGTCGCATGGCCCCAAGTGTGTCTCCCCATATGCCAGAGGCCTTCGACTAGCGGTAGGGGTCTATAGAGGTGATAATGGGGAGAATATATCCTCATATCACACTATTATGATTGTATATCAGATAATAAATAATATACAACAGGGGAATAAGTTATAAATGAATAAATGAGCATAGGAAGAATAATTTAAACTAAATATGAATGATTCCCAATGCCAATGTATATAATTCATGCATGTTTATATGTTGGTGAAAGAATAAAACAGTAGACATATAGGAGGAATAGAAAATATACAATAAAAGAACATGAAAATAAATAAAAATCCCTAAGGGATATATCCATGATTATCATAAGATCCAGCTCATTCCTGTGATCCTAACTCCCAGGTACGAGTTAAACAACTCAAGAAATCAACCATGGTCAACCAAACATAAGGTCTACTCTGGTACCCCAATGAAATGAAAGCTCGAGAATGGTGTAAGATATAAATCCATGTTTGTTACCACCCATTTTTTCTATAGATAAATAATGTTCATGAATATAAAGTAATGTATTGTACTTGTATAAGAATAACATTCTGAAAATATGAATAAATAAATAAAATTCGGTTAGGCCAGGTCCCAAGAGGACAACTAGCTTAATCAACCTGCTTTGGCTCATGACCAGAATGAGTGTTTTCCAGTAATAATATATATATATATATATATTGTTTTTTAAATATTTCTTTCACCTATATGAACCATGTACGTGCGAACTTATATGGCCATATATTTGGAATATTATTTTCTAGATAGTCCGGTTTATAACTCAATCATATGTAACCATTCCAAACTCTCGTATATGCTAATGACAAAGAGTATGTGTCCTTTATTTCATAATGAGTGGGATACTTTTGGCCCATCAATCGAGATGGTAAGGGTGTCATCATGTCAACATTTAAACAGTAGTGATTTTGTAATCATTTCAACACTCATAAGGGATGTGGTGTGTCTTGAAAATTGTCCCATGTTCCATTGGTGTGAGATGTCAAGGCTCAATAGCTGATGTCAGGAACCATGATCGTTTTATGCTCTATATCACCCTTACCATCATTCCATAGTATATATCAATGTGTAATATTATACTAGTAGTAATAGAATCCATGAGGTATTACCATACATTCATTACATTTATAACGCTTTAAAAAAAGGGTGTCACATTTAATTATAGAATGTACTTAGTGTAAATTATTAAGATGGAATTACCACCCATTATTATTTACATCATTTAAAACATTCAATTCATTCATAGAGTGTAAACCATCATGAACATTCTATTTCATTTTATTCAATTAACTTATACCATGTTTATTTTATTATATCAATGGGCATGGTCATACCACCCAATTCAATTTCAATATAACTATTTAATATCTGAATAGCCCAAAGGCATTCATTATTATCAATTTTTGATAAACCCCTATCAATGGATGAGGGGAAACCCATACAAGGGCCTTAGGAATATAGATTACATGACTCATATATCATAGAAAATATACATGTTATAACTACATGGAACTACTCCTCCTTGACTCCTTAATCGTGATGTTATCTCTCCACCATCGCATGGGTAGTTCGGCTCAGCTACTCGTGCAAGCACAAGCTGATACCGGTGGAAAATTTCATACCCTTTATTTCTAACAAATCCAAATTAGCTTCTACTCTGGTGAATGTGTGTGCTCTGAATCCTCATCTGGAGTCCACTTCTTGTAGATTCTTGTTAGATGTTAAGCACAATATCAGGTTGCCTAAGGCCTGGAGGTGGCCTCAAGACCTCAGGGTGTCCCAAACCCTTGAAGGAACCGATACCTAAACTAGTGGCCCAAAATCCCAAACAGATGAATTTTTTCAGCTACTATAGTACTAATCAGTGCCTACTGTTGTCCCAACTACCATGCCTACTACAGTCCTGCAACAGTAACCCGAGAATATGTATCCACTCATTTGTTGAACTCTGGTCTCTTGGGTGCACTTTCTGAGTCCTCACCAACTGGGCCGAGGCTCTTGTTCTAACTATTTAATACACTTAAAGAATAAAAGCCATAATGAACATGTTATTCAAAAGTAATACATACCATTAAATTTAATAAAACAATTAAATTCATTTTACTAACTGATGGAACATAGAAGGTTCTTTGGTAAAATGGGTAATTACCAACACATGAAATCTCATTTGAACAAAACAAGACAAGCCCGTGGGAGGAGCTTGTAATGTTGGTCATTTAGTTAGGAGTAGAAAAGAAATTTTATTTTTTAAGACCAACCAATAACTTTTCAGGATATTTTTTCATTACATACTTTTATATAATGGATTTCCATATAAATTAATCAAAGATCATGATAACTACAATAATCAAATTGATATTTTGATGATATTTCACCTCATCTGAGATTGTATTATTATAAAATTATGATAATGTTTATCGAACAATTAATTTACCATAATTAAACAACACTTTTAAATATTATTACACAATCCACATTAATTAAAAAAATTTAGAAAACTATCCCCAATATGGATATTCAATTTATTATGGTTCAACATGGAACTTAAGAGATGCCATTCTCAATATAACAAATGCCTACATGGTGAAATTACATTATTAATCCTATATAACTTTATAGAAGGTGTTCCAGTAATATAATCAGCTAATTGACAAGGGTAAAAACATGTCAAAATACCCATGCAGTGTCCATGATCAAATTTTAAATCCTATATATTTTATGAAATAACCAACTCAAGTATATCATGGTGCATAAACCAATTCAACAAAAAGAAATAATTATTAGAGAAATTCTTGATAATGGATTGTGTGCAGTGTAATGGAACTATTTATAAAATGATTGAAAATTGAGGAAAAATCTTGAAACCACCTACCTTATGATTAGTAAATTTCACTTGTTCAATATCATGCTCTGGCCTGGTTTGGTTTGGAATAAATCGATGAAACAGATATTTTCCATGAAAATATGGAAAATGATCCCACAAAAAAATTAAGAAAAAATTGGAATGATGAATCTAGAATATATTTGAGAGGATCAATGAACCTATAGATACAGATCTATAGATACTCAATATGTTCGATTTAGACATCATATGGAGGACTAATCTCCAGGCCTAGTAGGAGGAGTTTGGGAGCTCTATATGTGCAGGGAGGAGGCTTAACACTTGTGGAGGGAGAAGAATAAATGAATAAAAATGATATATGTTTCACTAAAGGTATTTTGTTCATTTTACCCTTACAATATTCTTTTCACAGTTTGGTCGTGTGGTTTGACCAAACTGTGCACTAACAGAGAAACACCCACAGCCTAAAAAACCCACCTTGCATGATTTACTCGCATGATTTCTTCTAACCGTGTTCCAACCATATAGTGAATTTTTCATAGGTACTACTTAATTCAAAGTAAAAATTAGAGATATTTACATGATTTTGGAATATCATGTCCATAATGTGTTCTTTGAATATTCTCAAATCCATAAGATACCCAATTTAATTTTGGGTGCAACATGTTTTCAGAAAAACCATGCGCCCTATGCTAACCCTGTGAAACACTGATTTCTGGGACCTGACACTCCCAAAACACAACAAAAGCACCCATGAAACCTCTATGGCCTTCACCAATGTATAGAAACAAAACGTTAATGTTTATGAACTGTCAGAATAACATTTTGAGGCTTGGTCCAAATAAAGATACATCTAGTAAACACAAAATTTAAATTCCCTAAGAATATTTCATGGGATCAAAACACAGCTTCATTCAACGTTTACATATTATAACTTCCCATAATTTAGAAGCCTGAGGGACAAAATAAAACATCACCCAACCTAAAAGGGCCATGAAGTATGATTTAATTGGTTGCGTTGCATTTCAAGATACCCAACACACCTGCAAACAATTTTGAAGTGTACAATAATTAAGAAGTCAAAACCCAATGCAATGATAGTTTTATGACTAAAGCACTGTAATGGTTCTTATAAGAGCCTATCTATTAAGATAAATTATCACATAATTGTCTCTATAAATGTCTGGCTGATGTTTCTCACCATAATAGGTCATAAAATTAAAAAGTGTGTCAATTCTGAGCCATGATACCTCAACCACTGTAATTTCCTACAAAGCACACCCCTATGCATTATAGAGATGTTCCTATTGTTATTTCATTAATAGGGTGAATCATAAAACATATGAGATCTTATCAGAGACCTCATCAGTGAAAAATAGTATTATCCTGATAGACCAAATAAAAACTGGTTGTGCAAACATTCCATGATAGACACAACCACACCCACTCTGACTAGGAAACCTACATAAATAGGTTCCTCACTAAACACATCATTGAACAAGTGGAATAAAAATTCAAGAAACCTCAATATGACCATTCTAAAAATGATCAACTTTGATATCTTTTTTATTACAAATAGAACCACAATTCCTTCCTCTATAGAATCTAACTCTTAAAAAAACATTCACTGAAGCCCATACCTATCTTATGGTGAATCTCCTCAATCCTTAAATTACATGGAATATATCTCAATAATGCCTCAACATGAATAAGGGTGTAACCTAGATCCATCCCACTCGAATTGTTACCCCTTAAACACCACCTTCAAGCCAAAAAACAAGTATGGTATAACCTTATATTCATTTAATAAAGTCCTAGAAACTAAACCAAGGTTTTCCACACACCATAATTACAAGTGATAAATTGTTAAGAATCCATTATTTCCACATAAAAACATTGACTGAGTCCATAGAAACATCTTCATGGTGGTCGAGTTAGAAAAAAATGTCTGATTTCGAAATTCCTTCAGAAGATTTCATACATTGGAACCCATGTCCCACTCAAGACTAAATATTCCTTAATAAAAACTAGGAATCCAGCATGAAGATCTAATAGAGATCACTCAAAAATACCAATAGATTTTAAATCATTAGTGTCATGCAAGACTTATGTTATCATAGTGAACCAAGGAGGACATCACGATATGAAAAAAATATCATCTCTTAAATAAGAGTACACTAATAGGATATCAATGAAACAAAATAAGAATAATAGAACCACTAACAGTCAACATTATGGTAAATGATAATCTTTACCTGCCAACAGATAATTAACCAAACCATGATTCCTTTATCACATAATGAATTCTATGATAGTTCAATATTAACCACCAATGTCCATCAAAAACCAATGGTGTTTCTGAGGGTTTTCATTCATATCATACCATTTCTAAATGGTCCTCCTTGGTTGTGTTCCTTATAAATGTAAGGAAACATAACCAATAAAAATAAAAATCACTACCAACATTAGTAGTGTCATATGACTTGAATGAAGTGATATAAAATCTTTTCAAATGCACAGTATATCAGAAACACAAAAAATGTATGTGTGTGGATCCTCTGATTCACAATCACCATGTCACAACATTAGAGCATTTGGAATGAGTTCCATAACCAACTGAACTGGAATGTAAAATCATATGATCCTCTTAGAAATTAATCGTATCCATTGGGATGAAGTTTATTCCTTTTTATTACACTTGCACTCTATTAATGAGGTGACCCTCAATTGTACTCAACAACCCAAGGAACAAAAAATTCACCGAACATAACCTATTCATTGAAAATTTTAGAAACTCTATTGTATAATGTATTTCAATGCATACCACTGCAAGATAAATGAATAAAGATTGAGCATCCTTCATATTATCCATAGGATGGGAACTCAAGGAATACATGTATAAAGTTACCCATGTAGAAAAACTAGATTGAGTCGCATTTTCCCAAATAACTATAAAATATACTAACAAACACTTCATTTTCATAAAGAAATAGGAATGGTTCACATGACCTATGAAGTGTCCAACCATTCCCTAGGCATGTATATACTTATGAAATAATGAATTACTTGATTCTCACATCTGTAACAAGGTTCAATGATACCATGACCACTAGTTCTAAAAATGAATTCATTTAGAAGTTAATATTCTTACTAGGAACTACAACACCCAAACGACAGGAAACATTAGATAAATCCATCATTTAGATAGGTGTTTATGTTTAAAGGGAGATACCTTCCATGGGATATCTCCATAAAAAAACAAAAGTTTCGACCTTATCTCTATTTCATTCCATGTATAACTCAATAGATTTAAAGACTTATCATTTAAGCCCCTGATAAAATATTAAATCAAGTTGAAAAATACTAAAGTTTTAGTTCTAGGGAAACTCAATGAGAGGTTTAAGTTACCCTTACACAATGATTAAAACTATATACCCCAATACATGTTCCCTTTTAAGATAATTACATTTATTAACATTAAATACTAAATAAAAATAAATGATTATATTTAAAAACATCATGTTTTTATTATAAAACAAGATCACTTGGTAAAAGATAAGGCAACCTATGACAGTCTCTTCATGCCAACCATGGTTCATCAGAATGAAATCAAATAGTATTTGCTTAATTTTGAATGTTTTGAAAGACCCGTAGAGGGTTATCTTAAAAGAAACATTCCCCAACTAACCTAATTGGGTCTAGTTGGGCTTTTTTATTTATAAATACCACATTTTATTTCATTTCAAATCAGTAGTAATCATCTTTTACATTTTATCCATTTCAATATATATATATATTCATATATATAATTATTATATTATATGGGTTTCTACATACCAATCCATTAAATGCATATACACTCAATATTTTGAAATCATGACTCCATTAATCCTGACCAATTATCTTTAACATTTAAACATTAGCAGCCTTTAGATTTAAAAAATGGTCCTCATATATACGAATCAAAATGAATTATTTGATTATATAGGTTATGTTTTCTCAATTATAAGTCACCCGTACACCTTGCAATAGAAAATGGTTTCCCATTTTATCACAACCATTAAATTTATCCCATGATACCAATTATGTATCATTGACAAAACTAGTATGTTATCACAAGAAATAAGCCCATAGAAAATGATAAATGAGCAGTTAGCATGGAATATAGTAACCTAATCATAGCAGTAGATTAACATGATAAATAAATACTAAAAAATATTATATAGGAATGAATTATAAATAAAAATTATATAAAAGGGTACAAAATTATTCAAGTCCTAACAATCATGGAACACAATTAAAATTAGTAAACAACTCGACAAATGATGCTACATAGAATAGAATATTAATGGAATGTTAATATCTATGTGCATATAAAGATACATAAAATGTGATATTATTTCTATACCAGGACAAACGTAGAATTATATAAATTTTATAAACCAATAAGTAGAAAAAAAAAATACCATTCACTCAAGGTGGAATAAAAATAAAATGTAATAGAATAAAGCATGAAATTCAATACCATTACAAGAAAACAATATTTTTCCCCATGGGTGGGGTGATCAGTCCTACACATGTATATTTACCAAGTGATAAAACATTCATAGTCACTGATGTACCATCCAAAAATAGTAAGACAATGTAATTTAAAAAACCTCTGATGCCACTTTGTAACATCACAGCATGACGAACAACTAAGATATAAGTCGGATCGGTCAGTTATATGGCCTCAAGCGCATCTCCCTATACGCCATGGGTTGCTGACTAGTAGTGAGGTTATATATAGGTGATAATGGGGAGATTATACCCTCATATCAAAGTAGCAGAATGGTATATTAGATAATAAATAACACGAAATCTCCGAGCAATTAATAAATTAATAAATGATTAGTAGAGGAATAAGGTAAATTGAATATGAAATATGAAAAACTCTAACGTATACAATTCATGTATGTCCACCTGTTGATACAAAGCTAAAATAGAATAAATACAACACAAAACAATACAGTACAACATTATATCATGAAAATAAATATTAAAAACTCAAGGGATATATCCACAAGAATCCGAAGATCCACCCTAGTCTTATGCTCCTCACTCTCTTATACTAGCTAAATAGATTATGTAATCATCCATGGTCACACAAACATAAGGTCTACTCTGTTACCCTAGTGCAATGGAAACCTGATCAGGGTGTGAGATATAATTCTTAGTAGGTTACCACTTGTAGATTCTACATCTAATTCTACTCCGTGAATATAAAGAAAAGCCTTGTACGAGTATAAACATTACAATAAACAATGTTGAATAAAAAATGAATAAATAAAAGTCAGCTAATGTCCCAATATTACACATGGATGACTATACCTACATCGAATGATGACTATAATGAATTTATGGTCAGTAACTATATATATAGTAATAATATATATATATATATATAGTTACTTATATATTAAATCTACCTATATGAGCTATGTATGTTCATAAAGAAGTGCCACAAACCTGAAATAATAGTTGTTAGATGGACCAAAGTGTAACTAAGTCATCCATAAATAGATAGAATGAACCTATAAGATCAATCCAAAGGGTATATTCCATATATCTCATAATTAGTGGGATTCATCATTCTATTCCCTCGTGATACTGAGTGTGACTTAATTTCAACACCCGAATAGTAGTTTTTCTATTGTCATGTCAACATTGACAAGGGACGTGATGCATCATGCCCACCATCCCACATAGCACAAGTGTGGGATGTCCTGGATCAACACCCAATATAAGGTAGAATGATTAATCCATTCCCAATAGTAGCCTTTCCATCATTCCATAGCCTATATACAGGTGTAATCATATAATAGTTCTAATTGAAGTCATTACACATTACCTCTCATTATTTACATTTCTCCAGTATAATTAACAGTAGGGGAATCAAATTTTACTAAATAATTTAAAAAATCATGTAAATATGGATTTCTATTCCAACCTTTGTAATTTATAACATTGAAAACATATAATTCAATTAAGGAATGTAAACTATCATGAACATTATAATCAATTTAATTCAATTAACCTAAAATGTTCATATTAAATTATGGAAAAGGGTGTGGTCAAACCACCCAATTCAATTCCAATTCAATTTTATTATTTAATAAAATCAAGGAATTCATAACCTCATGAACAAAATATTCAAAATTAATACATGCCACTAAATTAAATAAAACCTGGAAATTTTTTTTTCTAACTAAAGGGAACTTAGAAGGTGCTGTGGTCAAATATTTACTTACCTAAATGGAAAATCCCATTTTAACAAAACAAGTGAATCACTTTATATGAGCTTGGTCCTTTTGTTATTTATGTAGGAGCAGCTAATCCATTCTATTTTATAAATTAGTCCAACCACATGGAAGGTGATTTGGTTCTTTAAAATCATTTATATAATATAGGGACAATGAAATACAACCAAGCCCATTATATCTACTATCATTACTTTGTAATTTTGTAGATTGAACACCCTATCCGAGGGATTTTATTTCAAAATCATGGAAATGTTTATCAAAATAATCATTTTACATAATAAAACATCACATTTAAATATCTAAACTCAATTAACATTAACGAATCATTTTATAAAAATACACCCCAAATGGGAATTCAATTTACAAAGGTTCAACATGTAATAGAGGAGGTCCAATTCTCAATTGAAAAAATTCTTACATGAGTCAATTCCATTATTAATCCAGGATGAACACTTAGAAAGCATTCTAGGTATTTAATATATTTATTACGAATTGTAAACACATTTATTCACGCCTAAAAGGGGTCTTTCAATGAGGTTTACATCCTCAAATTGTTAAGAAATGGATAATGAGAGTATAACATGGTGCATAACCCAATTTAAGACAATTAAATCAATTTTAGGGAAATGTGTGGTAAATACCAGTGTGCAACACAACTAATATAATTATAAAATCATATAAATTGAGGGATAATACATAGAACACCTATCTTATTATTAGGAAATTTCACTTTTCCAATATCAGTTTGTAATGTGGTAAGGTTTGGAAGAAATCGACAAAACCAAAATTTTCCATAATACTATGGAAAATGAGATGGCACAAAAACATCACAATCGATTGAATGAATGGATTGAAATATATAATATTGAATTGAAGAGAATAATGATGTAAGTCTATAGATACTGAATACATTCAATTCATCCATCAAACAATGGAGTTATCTCCTCATATAAGCAGAGTAGATGGGAAGTTACATTTCTGTAAGGAGGAGACTTCACGAGGATAGAGGGAGAAGAAAAAATAAGTGAAATATATTAATTTTTAATTAATATTATTTTTTTCATTTCACCCATAAAAATAAAGTCTCATGGTTTGGCCACATTTTTTTGAAAAACCATGCACCAACTGTGAGACTACCACTACCAATGAAATGTACCTCTCATAGTTTACCATCATGGTTTGATAGAACTATGTGCCAACTGTGTGATGAATAGTTCTTATGTACTACCAAAGTGAAACTAACCATGTCAGATATGTGCATGTTTTTGGAAACCCATGTGCATATAGTGCCCTACTGTTGACACCAACTAAGAAAAAAAAGTCTATTAACAGAGCCCTGTATATTTAAAAATCCAAAAAACAGGTTCTATTAGTTCAAAGGGAAGTCAAATACTCCAAAAGAACTGTGCGACAGAGCTGCACGATAGATCTGTGCGATAGACCAGCATGACAGACCTGCACGTTAGAGCTACTCGGCAAACCTGCGTAGTAGAGCTCTGTGCCAGAATAGTTTATGTCCCCTGTGCGGAGTACCTGTGCGGAGGAACTGCGTGAAGAACCTACTCATTTTTTTCCTCTTTGACCAGGCCTCATACATTCCTATAAGTAGGAATTTTGGTCTCCTCATTTCTGAGACTAAAAAATTTGAAATACTCTCTGAAGCTACCATTTCATTTCCCTTTCACCTAGACCCCTCAAATTGTCTCAGATATCTCTCTAGAACATCAGAGAAGAAATAATTAAATAGGATAATCATGGTTTAAAATTATTTTCCAATTTTTACATAGGTTTGGTTATCCAATGTAAAAAAACATTAATCAATCATCATTCACAACTACACGGCATACTTACGTGTCACACCTGCGAGTCATACATATGCAGTATACCTACGTGGTACATCAATGTAGGGTACCTACGCTGCATACTTGTGCGAGGTACCAACATGAAAGATCTTGGTATAAACTCTACATACAAACCCAATTACCCTATTTAAAATCCATTAATGGGAGGGTATCTCCTTACATGGTTACCTTATCTGAAAGGTACTATGTTAAAGCCACCACCAAAACCTCCCGACTTATCAAAAATTTGGGAAAGGAACACCAGTGTGTTTCCTATTTGGGTTTGTATTTCTATAGTCATAGGTCTACCAAATTTGTTTTAGAAGGGATTTAGGATACATGGAATGCATGTGGGTTTGTATATCAACGGTAACATGGACCATTTCCAAGAAATTGTGTTGGGAAGTTCCTAGTTTGGAGGGTTAGGGGTTGGGTTCTGTCCTCCCCTTTGCATCTCTATGACCTAGAAATTCAGGTCACTGGTAGGGAAGGCATGTTTCATACATGATTTTCTATGCAAGCAAAGAAGAAGTCTCATTCCCCTTCTAGTTTTTTAGGGAAACTATCCTGGCTTAATCCTCTAGCTTCTAATGTAGGAGGTAGCATCACCGCTCTTCCTTTCTTCTTTGGTGAAAAATACCAAAGGGGAGATGGGCACAAGGGCTCTTGTTACCCTTTCCCTCTCCCATTGGGATTTTCCACCATGGGAAGCCCTCATGGTATAGGACCCTAACTATCATCCCTTATTCCTTACATTGGACCCCTGTCCAATGTAAATAGAATAGAGGGAAGGCTCATTGCCTTGCCCTCTTCAACAGTTAGTGCGCTCTATTCCACCAGCGGAGGAGGAAAAATATGAAAGTGACTTTGTAGAATATTTGACATCCTAAATTTTATCACACCGATCATGACTCATGCAGGCATAGATATTTGTCATGGTCACATCAGTTTCACAATTTAATGAACTCTGATATCTCTGATACATGTTCAAACCAGGATATGTAGGAAGCCCTTTTACGGACATATTTCACTAGTATCCTCATAAAAAATCCAACCTTAATTCCCTTAGTCTAGGCATCCTCTAGGAATAATCCCCAAATTAAACCCCCAAAATCATTAAGGCATACTTTTTAAGAAGTAATCCCAAACTCATTTCTCTCGAAGGAATATACTCTTCTGTGAGACTAATCGAACTATGTGGGCTTTGATTCCCATATATATGTGATATGTAGGAATCCTCCATGAGGTTCAAACCCAATACCCTGAATTAACTCTATTATCCTTGGTCCATATTCTCAATAGGGTCTAATCCAACGTGGAATCCCACATTCTTTTCATGTTCCATGGACTGCTTCAGCATAAATCCCACACTGCGTTTTGATTAAGCACCTTCGACATAGATTTCCATACCATATAACATTAAACCATACGGGTAGGTCCATATCACATGACCATAAAAAAAATGATGTGTCCTATTTAGTGGCACCGAACTACTATGGTTCTGATTACATTCCCAAGGATATGTAGGTAGCCCATTTTATGGCAATAGTCCCAAGAACAAACCAAACCATTGTCTCCCTAGATGAAAATAAATTCTAGAGTGCCTAACTGAGTGTCTTAAAAACTAGTATCATCATAACAATGATTAAAATAATATATAATTAGTTTATGAGAGGATAATATTGATTGAGATCCTAGAATACATACAGATATCTCCATTAATGAACAACATCTAATAAATACAGATGATTTTAAACTTTTCACATCCTAAATAAGTGATTGAAAATTTTAATGGATAATTATTATATACTTGGTGAATTAATAAGGATTCACGAAAATATCTTAAATTATAATGAATGTGCTAGAGTAGAAATTAATCCCCCCAAAAAGGGTGTGATGAGTCTGACCTCCCATCCACTCGACTGATGTACGTTCGTTTGTATCATAAAGTTCAAACCTAATGAACACATGCCTTTGGAATGTACATCCCATTTGGATAAATAACTTTTGCAATTTTCTAGTTCTGTGAATATATCCAAAGGAAACCATCTGAAATCATCGACTCTTAAAATTAGAAAACACATTTAGAAGAACAACGAAACAAAAAACGGTGAACCCGACATGAAACCTTAACCAAGTTAATAATGATACCCACCTATTAGGCCCCTATCAATAGATAAATAAAGTCTATAAAATGATATCAACCATGGAAATATCTATATAAAAAGATATTTCTTTAATGGAGTTTATTGTTGTTCTTAGTTTTTCTCAGAATTCTCTTCACTCCAAAAAGGCTTTCTTCAAGAATACATCTACAAACGTCCCAATTGATGCTAAATCTAGATACCCATCCATGGGAAACACTACATCACCAAACTAGTGTCTTCAACTCTAGGTATATAATATTTTGGTAATGGAATATCACTGGAATAGTTCAATCATGACTTTGGAGGCTGCTCGACAAGCCCTCCAGGTCAATAACATTCCTCAATCATCTTCCCAATGACAACCAATGATTAAAAAGTAGATGGTTCCAACCACAGTCTTCAACTATTTTAGGTCCTTATCCTCAGAAAAAAATAATCAATCTCTCCCGTACTTCTGGGAGGTGGATCAAGAGGCTAATCGAGGCTTCAATTCATAAATTAAAGAGTCCATCCCGAGGGCTCCCACCAGTAATCGCTGCTAATAGAATTGTGCGGTAGTGAATCACCAACATGATTGGGGTGTTTCATCTGGGCATTCGGCCCAGGTCTCTCAGACCCAGGCACACACGAAAATTTTTCTGGGACAATTTCCGACCAATAGGGAGCAGGTTCATACCTGTAACCTTCTAGAGAAGCGCATAAACCTATATTTATGGAAAACAATGAAAAGGTACATAAAACCAATCATCCTAATTTTTCGATCCAGTATACTCATATGAATGAAACCCACCAATCCCACCCGATAAATCTGGTAGAGTAACATTAATATGCACATACACCTTCTTACAAGTTATCATCCATTCAAAAAGCTCTTCTGACTGCATTTAATGAATCTCAACAATCTAATGTGGTGGCAACTGGTAAACATGAACATACACCTGTTTACAATCACCAATTCTACTAGCAGTATCATTTTCCAGTATTGAAGGAATTTTGTCAATCATACTTGATGGGATACATATAGAAGTAACATAATCCAAATAATGTTCAAAACGTCTACCAATAGTCTCATTTCTTCGCACACATAGAAGTCAGTCCGAAAGCTCTAAAAAACATTTGGGGAAAATCCAACTCTCTAACCCCATGCAAGAGTACCGTCAATAACCATTGACAGAAAAAGGAGGATAAGAGCTGGTACATACACCTAATACAGATACAGAATGGACGAATATTCCCATTCAGGTCACTAAATTCACCAAAATATATTATCAATGGTCAATGGGTAGAGGAAAATCCCTGCCAATATTCTAGATGCATGCCAATATATTATAAAAACTACTTCAGCAGTACCAAGGAAACTGACACATAAATCTGTCCCCACAAATAGGATGACACATCGGCATGCCATCCCGAAGCAGATACATACATCTTTTCCAGTCTAGGAGGGTTATGGGGCATACTCCCCCATGTCGTATGAATAACCAGATCGAGAACATGCACCCTTTCTAATTGGAAGTATACAGTTTGTTCTGGTAACCACTCCATGGAAGTAACATAAACTTTCCCATGATAACCACTTTTCCCAGAATGTGGCCCCAACTATGTATAAGAGAACATCCAAAAGTAATTCCTCTCCAAGTACTGTTGTAAAATCACTATTCACGCAGCAATTTGGATCCTCTTATTGCAGGAGTTCTTAAAACCCTCAGACATTTATCTATTACAGATCAAGATCATATCCTCTCATTACCAAATTAAGAGAGTGTTAGTAATAATACTGATGTTCCTTTTCATACACATCATTAAGAAGGATTTCTACATAAAAACTCGGTCAATCCAAAGTGCCTATTTTTGGATGAGAGCAACTTCAACCCTTAGTGTGGATAGAAGACCATAGAGCAAGAAGATTTATCCCCTATTTTTATCCATCATGGCGATCCTCCCCATGATGGAATTCACTAAAAACGTCCTCTTCACATTATCATTTCACATTTTCAAGACAATTCTATAATTGAAAATGTAGCGATGAGAAATAGCTCCTATCTAGAGGCACTTGTAATCACAAGGCCAGTCATGTCTGATTCCTGTTCATTGAAAAGTGAAATACATTCTCAACTAAGAGTCATATCAAGGGAATGATCATTCTCCGAACCTACCTTCAGTAATTTTCCTTATAATACAGAGTGTTTACTTTGGTCAGACCAATTGGAGAAACTTCTAGTGAAAGATGATGAAGATGTGTTAGACATGTGGAAAATTTTGGATAAGGGAGAAGTGTCAATCATGTCCTGGACATTGGAAAATTCTTAGTATGACAATATAGAATTAATGATAGAATATCGTATCCATGATATTTGCCTAAATTTATGGAAGACTCTTCATCATTTGAAAACCAATGTATTGCCAAATGATGAATATCAAAATCATGTAAAGTTAACAGAAGTGTTTCAATGAAAAATTCACTAGGAATCTATCTCAATTTCACAACATCCAAAGGATGAAAAATAGTAGAGATTCTATCAGTGTGAATGCCTCAATTATCTAAAGAGGATACTCCAGTTAAATTCTGAATCCCCTTCAAGTGTTCATATCAGAGGATGGTGTGAACATTGAGAATTTCATTTAACTGCACTCCAAAATAAGAAAAGTCCACCAAAAGTGGTCTCATGTAATTTTATTTCCCATGGTTGGCCATAATCAATATATTTTGTATGTACTCAAATTTATTCTCAAGAAAATCCCTCAACCATCTCTCATCAGAGTCAGGCCCAATGAAAAGAAGTGTTTGAGTTACTTTTACATCAAGAATATGAGAAACAAGTGCAGCCATCCCACTTAAAGGATGTCAGCCATCAGAGAATAAAAATGTCTAAAATAGCGATGAAATCTTATGAAACATGTGATTTGAGTGGTGGTCGGATAATGCACCCAGCTAACGTCTGAACCAAAATTTGCAAAATCAGAAGAGAAGTTGCACGAATTTCAGCCATAGTAGTTCATAAATCACCCCATCTTGAAAGGATGGGGGATCATTTAATTCCACATTCAAATTCATCAATCAAAGTTCAATTGTTTAAAAAATATGAATAGGAATAGCCTCATTGTATAGGGTTGGGGGATTTTCACTTCTACAATCTCCTCCTCAACAGAAGACGGTTTTCTCCCAATTAGGGTATAATCCACAATGAATGCATACTACTAAGCTATCTAAGGATTCCCTTTGGGTTACTACTCACTAAATAGTTCATATGAATTCATCATATTGGAGAACAAAGTCTCATGGAAGCTACAGAGGGAGAAGATCTTACAAAAATACTGATAGAATTCCATCGATGCATTATGCATCTGTGAATGTCATTTACATCACTACAGAAGATCCTCAATAAAATGAGTCCATATTAGGGTAATAAGAAGATGATTTTCTTGTACATAATACAATATACACATAGGAAAATGAATAAGGAGTGTGTAGCCAGAATTAGAGGCTTACCTATAATATAGTTATGCCTTCAAATAACCAAATCCCACCCCTATGACAGGAATATAAAAAGGGGAAATGAAATGGTCAGATTTCATCTCATTTTTTCATTGGAGAATGTCAATCTTTTTCTTTTGAAGAAATATTTTCACAAAATGAAGTGGAAATGAAGGAGTTGAAAAGACTCAATATAGAGTTACTTTAAAGAATCATTTTGTTGATATGGTATGTGAGTATGATATACTCTATAATACTAAATGTAGGATTGAAATAATAGATATAATGTATGGAGTATCTAATGATGCTCAAAATACAAGATGGGGGTGAATTGTATACTTTAAAAAATTCCTTTGTAACTTTTATAGATGGTTATGTTTAACAAGGTTAAACAAGGTAATTCACTAAACCTCTAGATCAACACAGTTGCTTGATTCTGAAAATATGATTCCGAGAATTTGAATTTGGAAAGATTGTTCTGGAAAATGAAACTTAATGAATGTTTACAAAGATGAAAATTATACCTTAAAGCATATAGAATCTAACTAAATCAGAGTACAAGTATAAGAAATTATAAGATAGTTATACTTTCCTCAACATTAAAAATGCAGAAGAAAAAACTTGTAACAAAACATGTAACAATAGTAAGTCTTTTAACCCAACGAGAAGGGTATCCAACAACCTTGTATAAATGTACCTTGATTTATACTTTCAAGAATGTATGTCTTACCCACACTAGGGTAATCCCTCGATATGAATATTGGAATCTGTCTTCCTATCACCACAAGCCCTCAACTATAACGTAGTTGGCACCTTTATCTTCCTTAGCAAGGAAGCCCTCAACATCAAGGTAGTCAGCACCTCTTTATTCCTATCCTTGGAAGCCCTCAAATGTACTCAGCAACATTCAGAGTCACTCAAAGAAAATATGAACAAGATGTTCAGTATGCACAAAGAATTAAAGCCCCTCTCTCTAGAAATCACTTCAGAAACATGTAATCTCTAGATTGGTCAACTTTTTGTGAACTGTTTAAAATGAGCTTCTATTTATAGGCACAGCTTCAACGGTCGGCTCCATCCTCCAATGGTAATATATTCCTTTAAATTTTAGAGGGACCTAGGTACATGTCACTCAAAAAATGTTTAGTTATTATCTGAAGGCATGACATCATTATATAACAAAACAAGTGTATGAAAAATATGGTTACATAACTAAAATCAATATTCAGAATGTGAGGAAATATGCAAGTTTGGAGTCTAACCAAAATTGAATTTGGAGTCTATAATACAAATATATTCGGATTCTATTTTCTAGGAATTCATAACCTAAACTCTATATAATTCTGGAGACTGAATTTCAAGGAAATTGGGAATCTGCATTCTCAGGAATTCAGATCAATAACATAAAATGTTCGGAGTCAGAGTTCTTCAGAATTCAGAGTCAGAACTTAGAAAAGATTGTATCCAAAATTCTTAATTAGAATTCAGAGTAAGAACTTAGATGATTTCATATTAAGAATTTTAATTAGAATTCGGATTTATAACTCATAAGAGTTCGTAACCATAATTCATAATTAGAATTCTGAGTCAGAACTTAGAAGAGTTCATAACCAGAGTTCATAATTAGAATTCGTATCCTAAAACAGAATTCTTCATATCTAAGTATTTATAAGATTTCGAGGTTTTGGTTTCAAACAAAATTTTATACTTATAAAAATTATGATATGAATAATGAAAACAATGTAAGGGTAAATTTTGTTGGGGAAGGAAAATTTTCCTTATAGAAGTAAAACATGGGGTAAAAATAGATTTTCCGTGAGAGAAGGTTTTTGTGATTTTGAAAACAAAAAAGGAATGGTAAAGTCATAAGGAAAACTTATTGCAATAACAATCTCTCCCGTGTATGAAGGAATGGAAAATTCATAAGGAAAACCTTATTGACGCAACAATATCCCTCTTTTTGGAATGCACAAACATCCTTATGAAACAAAATATAAGGACATAGATAAATTTTTCTAGACTTTCTCAATAAAAATTATCACCCTTTAATAATGGTCAATGGTGAATATGACTAACTCCCATTTAGACTTTGGAACACTAAGGATCATATTCTAGATTTATGGAATAATAATTTTCATAACCTTGAGTATAGAAATCATTGTAATGGAAAACTCCCCGTTAGATAAACTCTCAATTACTTATTGATATTTCTTCTTTACTAAGTATTTGTTTTTCCTTTATCCCACATTGTGATTTCCAAAAAGAATTTTATGGAATGGAAAAACAATATTATACCTGAAATATTAGTACAAGCATCCAAACAAAAACAGGCAACCAAAATTTCATTAAGATAGGAAGAATTTGATCATGGGAAAAAAATACAACAAAAGATCGGATTGAGCTATTTTACTTCCTTCTCCTTGGGTATCATCTTCTTTACTATGGTCTTCATCTTATTTAGCTCCTTGTGATTTTCCTCTGATTTTTTTCTACGGCTTTGATCATATCATCTAGAGCCTTCATTGCATCCTCATTAACCTTCAACAAGGCATCTTTCTTCACTAGATTTTCTTCAATCTCGATCCGGAGATCCCTTTCTCCTTTCCAGCATTGGGAAACATATTTCAATTTTCCATTCAAATCCCTAAACTCCTGAATCCGAATATTCTTTTCAAGGATTAGATTTTACTCAAATATAGTTGGGAGATCCTTGATTTTGTAGTCTTGAGTATCACAAGTTTCCTTAACATCAGTTTGATAGTCATCAAGCTCTCTCTAATCTTCAACAATATTCTTCGACCAACTGACCAATTTCTTACAAGATTTTTTGTGGGCTTCATAGTGGATAAAAAAATTCTTGTAATCAGACTCAATATTTATGAACCTATCCATCACCATGGATAAAGATTCCGATATCTGATTCATGTTATGTTGGAGCATCTAACATCTGAATTCCATGGTTGGAAAGATCAGAATTATGTCAAAAAACTTCTTCATAGATTGAATAAAAAATCATGTCCTAGAAGTGATGATTCTAAATCTTACATTTTCTTATGTAATGGTTATTCCTCTTGCTCTACCAACTTCCCCTTAGAAGATCCCCAAGTGGCCTTCTTTTTATAATTTCTTTGGTTGTAGTATCAACAACTACTTGTTTCCCCTTGTTGGTTTTTGGAATAGCTTCTTCATATGGAGACTCAAGTTCACTTTCAAACAATTGCAAAATCATATCTTCATCAGTTTTTTGTATCTCGGATCCTACCTCAATATCCTCAGGGTGTATGAAGTGATGAATATTACTGTCATCCTTAGATAATTTTTCCACTTCCTCTTCAGTCTTCTCATCAATTCCAGGAGTAGAAAGTTTCAATGATTAGGCTTGAGATGTTCGGATATATAATATTTTGGACTCACTTTCTCATTAAATTATTCTAATTGATTTATCAGATCAACTGTATCATCACTGGTTTCAGCTTCTAGTACTTCTTCCATAGCTAACTTTTCTTCGGCAACCTTTTCAAGCACTTTTTCCGGAGTCATGAACTTCTTCCCTGGAGTCTCAGGTAATGGTTATACTAAGAAAGATTTTTGTACAGGAATGTTATCTAATGCTATTTTAGTGTACCTTAGAAGGGACTGAACAACTTTAGCCTCAATCATTTTCTTCTTAAGCTTTATCTGTTTGGATTTATTCTCAAGCTCTTCTTCTATCTTATCTTTCAAGGCCATGGCCACAGTAGGATCTAGACCAAATTGTGGTTCTCCTACCTTACGATTATTTTTATCCTCCCTCCATTTTTATACTAACTCATCCAGATAGTATTTCTATTTCATAGGATTTGGAGGTGAGGGTTGAGCATCCTTATCTTTAGGATTTTCACCATCAACTTCTACTTCCTTAAAATTTCATTTATTTCCAGCCTTCTTTGACGGTTTAGCCTCTTCTACTTTCTTCAAAATGGCTTCTGCTTCTTCCATTGGTAGATCATAAAACTCTCCAGAATTGTTAGAAAATCTGACATTCATTCTTTTCAAAGTGTCATAACTAAATATCATAACATTTCAATTCCTCAGCTTAGAACTTCATGGAATCTTGAAGGAATCAAGACACCAAACATACAACTTGGAGAGTACAGAAGGAAACATGATTATCTGTTCTCACAAATTCTCATTCTTGATATTCTCTATCGTAATCAGAATATGCTTCATCATATTAATCTTTCATTGATTTACCAAAAATCTAAGATATACATATCACTTTTCATGAGGGTGTCTTTTTCATCCTTTCTCGGTATGATAAAACCCTAAACCCATAACTGAAGGATCTGATTGTTGGTAGAAAAGTGAGAAATATTTATAGTCGTGACATTTGTAAGTACAAGGAATTCCATATACTCCACCATTACAAAACTTACTTGTACATCGAGCAGATTGTGGGAACATAATTCGGCTTCCCCATCATAAGACTGTCCCACCAAGCTAGCAGCCTCGGTGTATGAGAGGGAATAAGTTTTTTCATAAATCTTGAATGAAAACTTATCGCTCCCTTCTTCCTTAAATAAACTTACTTACTCATAAAAATCAGTATGGAGATCCAGATACACCATGTCTTATTCTCCTGGCTTTGATAGAAAAACACTTTCCCATATATTAAGCTTGATGTTCTTAAATATAATGAAATCATACATATTGAAGAAGTTTAGATGCACCAACCTATCTCTGTATACATGGAATTCTGCAATGGGCTTGACAGAAGACATATCTTGAGAAGGAACATCACCAGACATTCGGAATTGAAAAACCTTTGAAAAACCAAAAAGGGTTTTTATAGGAGAGGCAGAGCTATGACACGAAAAAGCTTGAAAACCAATGTAGGACAACTATCAGGGGTCACCCTTATATAGGCACCGAGGTGACGGTTGAACATCCAAACTCGATCTATTTCCTGAAAATCCTCCTAATTAGATCTGATGGTTGAAATGATAGCCGCAAGGAAAATTTGGTTGAATCCGATCTTTTGTGGTTTTCTAAGGAAAGCATTTGGATTTAAGTAAACTATAGTCTGATAAATTTTAAAAATACAAATGAAACTATCAGCAAGTAAAAGGTGATTACAAAAACTCAAGAAAGAGTCATACCTTTCGGATTGCTAGTAATATTATTCATATTGAGGAAAATTCTTCTTGAAAAACATTAGATTCTGAAAAACATGAGTACGAAAAAAGCACATATTTTCATTACGAAAATATTTATTATGAAAATATTCATTACGAAATATTTCATGTACAAAACACTAAATTATGAAAAAAATATGAAAAACATCATTATGAAAAATATGACAAACCTCATTACGAAGAATATGAAAAACTTTAATATGAAAAACATGAAAAATTCATTACGAAGAATAAGAAAAAATTCATTACGAAAAATATGAAAAACAAAATTATGAAAAAAATGAAAAACATCATTATGAAAAATATGAAAAAATTCATTAAGAAAAATATGAAAAACTTAATTACGAAAAATATGAAAAACTTATGATCATATGTACTCCCCCTATGAAAAAAAGTTTTTTACTATAAGGATATTTTTTCAACAGAAAGTTAATAAGGAGTATTTACTTATGGTTATCATTCCAAATTTTTTTTAATGTATTCAAATATATTAGAGGGGAAATATTTTGTGAAAATATCAGCATGTTGATCTTGCATTCTGATAAATTGAGGAATAAAATCTTCTTTTTGTGTGTAATTCCTAAAAAGTGATGCCTAATATCTATGTGTTTTGCAAGAGAGTGATCTGTAAGGTTTTTACTAAGGTCAATGTAACTTGTATTATCACACAAAATATGTGTTTTGGTATAACTCATACCATAGTCTGCGAGTGTGTGTTCCATCCACACCACTTGATCACAACAACTTCCAACTGCTACATATTCACCTCCAGTAGTGGAAAGTTCTACTGAGTGTTGTTTCTTTCTTGACCAAGACACTAAGGAATCTCCTACAAAATGACAAGTTCTATATTGATCTTTCTATCCATTCTAAATCCACCAAAGTCAGCATCTGAAAAACTTTTCAAGACAAAATAATTTCCAGAAGACTAGAGAAGTCTTAAATCCATAGTTCTCTTTAAGTAGAAAAACATTATTTTCACTTCCTTTAAATGAGATTATTTAGGATTATATTGATATCTTTCACATAATAATACTGAAAACATCAGGTCTGGATGACTAGCTGTTAAGTAAAGTAAACATCCTATCATACCTCTAAAAGATGTTTGATCTACTGGATTCCTATTTCCATCAAGATCAAGTGTGTTTGAGGTACCAATGGGAGTACTTATACTCCTAGTGTTGTCACATCAATACTTTTTAATAAGTTATTTAATTTAATTATGTTGGGATATATAGATCCCTACTGGTTTTTGAGAAATTTGAAAACCAAGAAAAAATGTTAACTCACCCATCATAATCATTTCAAAATCATATTTCATTAGATCCATAAAGGAATCAGTTAAAGATTGCTGAGTTAAACCAAATAAAATGTCATCGACATAAATTTGAACAATAAAAACATTTTTCTTATCTTTATTTATAAAAAGGGATGAGTATTCATTTCCCTTAACATAATTATTTTTGAAGCAAAAACCCTGTAAGTCTGTCATACCAAGTTCTAGGTGCTTGTTTAAGTCAATATAAATCTTTGGTAACTCTAAAAACATGACCAGGTTGTTTTGTATCTTCATAATCAGGATTTTTTTCAATAAAAAAATCCTCTTGAACATAACTGTTAAGGAAAGTACATTTCACTTCCATTTGAAAATGTTTGAAATTGAAGAATTTTGCTAAGGCAGGTAGGATATGAATAGATTCGAGTCCAGCTACTAAAGCATTGGTTTCTTCATAGTATATTCCCTCTTGTGGATTATAGCCTTTAGAAACTAATCTTTCTTTATTTCTTAGAAGGATTCCATTTTCATCACACTTTTTTCTAAAACCCCATTTTACTGGAATAACAGAAGTTCCCTTAGGGCTTTCAACCAAGGTCTAGACTAAATTCTTTTCAAATTCATTTACTTTATCTTGTATATCTTTTATCGAGTCATCATCACCTAAATCTTTATCAGTGATTTTTTGTTATAATTAGAAAATGAATGGAAGATGTTATAATAAATTTAATAAAGAACTTCTAGTCCTTACGGGTTCATTCACATCACCAATGATGCTATCACTAGGATGGTTCTTATGAAACAACTGATTTGGGTTTTGTAAAACCTGTTCATCAACATAGGGTAAAAAATCATCTAGGGTAAATGTTTTGTAAGTATATTCTCAAACATTTTCCTTATCAAAAGTATCTTATATCAACGGTTGATAATATTTTTTTTGAAAACACATCCCAAGATGTAGTTTGGGGTTGTTTAAAAACAAAGGGATCAATTTCATCAAATTTCTCATGCACTGTCTCTTCAACAGTACAAGTGTTTATATTGAAAACTCTATAATCCTTAGAAGTTGTGGAGTATCCTAAGAAAATTCCTTCATTAGATTTTTGTGTTAATTTATAAAGATTATCTTTAGTGTTCAGAATAAATACTTTTCGACCAAAAACCTTGAAATAAGAAAATCTAGGTTTTCTACCATTCCAAAACTCAAAATGAGTTTTATTAAGGAAACATCTAATTAAAACTCAATTTATAGTATAAAAAGTAGTACTTATAGATTCATCCCAATAATGTTTGGCTAAATAATATTCAATCAACATGGTTCCAGTTATCTATTGAATAAATATATTTCTTCTTTCAACAACACCATTTTGTTGATGTGTTTTGGGTGTTGAGAAGTTATGAGTAATGCCTTTTCTACTACATAAAATTTCAAAATAAAAATTTTGAAATTCTCCTACATGATCACTATGAATATTTCTCAATGGAAGTTTTTTCTCATTTTCAACATGGTCTCTAAAACTTTTAAAATAGGAGAAGGCTTCAGACTTCTTTGCTAGAAAATTGACCCACGTAAATCTAGTGTAATCATCAACCAAGACAAATACATAATACTTGCCTCCAATGCTTCTAGTTTGTGAAGTACCAAAAATATCCAAATGAACTATATGTAATGAATCAGTAGTTGTGACTTCACCGACTAATTTAAAACATGATTTATGTTACATCCCATATTGACAAGGGTTGAAAACATTTGAATAATCAAATCTATCCTATGGTAGATCCTTAACTAATTATTTCATAGAAAGTTTACATAAGTTTCTAAGGTTACAGTGTCCATACCATCTATGACACAACCAATAATGGTCTTCTATGCACTAAGTCATAGTAGATCTTGGCTCCTAAGGTCTTATATGTTTAGTGTGTAAACATTCTCTTGCCCATGGGAAGAAAGAACAAATTATTCCATGGAATTGTGTACTAAGCACTTATCATTCCTGAAATTAAAAAGGTAACCTTCATCACATAATTGACATATCCTAATGAGGTTGTTATTAAGAACAATAAAATAATAAACTTTTGAAATAAATGTTTTTCCAAGAAGAACAACGTTACATATACCAATAATTTCTCCCTGGGCATTATCTCTGAAAGTTACTTTTCCTCCTTTAGTCTTGAAAATATTTTCAAAATAGTATTTGTTACCAGTCACATGTTGGGAACATCCACTATCCATGTACCATGTATTACTATTGGTACGTTCTCTATTTTCATGAAAATAAGAAAAGGTTATTTTTTCGGAATCCAAACTTGCTTGGATCCGGAATTCTCAAAAAGGAAAATTTTAGGCACACACATATTTTTAGAAATACATGTATTATGAAATCCTTGAGACTGAGTTTTGTTTAAGGAAACATTTTTTTCATAGTGAACACCACACTGACACTTAGTGAAAAAAGGAGCACAGTGTGGAAAAAATAATTGTTACTAAAAATAGGTTTAGAACTACTATAACCAAAACTAGAACTATTCCTTAATGGTCAGATGTGAGAATACATTTTATCAAAATTTTCCATACCAAAGGTAAATATTTGAAAACACTTCCTCAAGGAAAATATTTCACATTTTAGTTTGATAACTAATTTAGTTTCGTCCAAAACATTTGATTTTTAACTAGAGTTAGGCTTGAAAACATTTTTTTTAGAAATTACTTTTTCTAGATCTTTATAAAGTTTTTTCTTCTCAGAATTTACGCCCTCAAGATTTTATGAAATACTTTCAAAATTATCATTTTTCTTATCAAGATCTTTATAAACATTTGATATTTCCAAAGTAAGAACACTATTCCTAGAATTTTCCTTATCAAGCATTTTCATGAGTTTTGAGTTCTCATTTTGAAGAACTTTGGAAAACCTGGAAACATCTTCATAGGAAGGTAAAGTATTATCTTCATCAGAAGAAGTTTATTCATCAAAAGAGTTATATTATTTACTATCATTTGAATTCAAAGATATATTGTTCATAGATTTAGAATTGTGTACCTTATCCATAAAACAATGATTTTCAATAGGTAGTCTGGCTATTAGACCAATATTCTTCTATCCAGAAGATTCATAATCTGAAGATTCATCTGAAGTGTCACCACCACTGGAACTCCAGGTGTCATTAGCTTTAAATAGTTTCTTAGCATTAGCCTTGCAGTAGTTCTTTCTATTTTCCTTAGAATGCTTTTCCTTTCCTTCTTTTCTCTTTATCATAGGAAAATCAGGTCTTATATGTCCAGCTCTCTTGCATTCATAACACATAACTTCTGAATCTTTCTTATCTTTCCTTTCTTTCTTCTTATATCTAGATTGAAAGTTCCTCTATCTGGATATCTTTTTCATCCTTCGAGCAAGATTGGATAATTCATTCTCTGGGTATTACCATCCACTAGATTTGGATTGAATAATAACCTTGTTAAATTTGGATCTGGTAACTCCCTCAGGAGATTTATCTTTCATATGATTTGAAGTATTAGTAAAAGAAACACTTCCATTTACATTATTTTACTTTATGATGTCAGAATATCTCTTCATTATAGTCTCATGTTGAATAAGTGTTCGAAACAGCTCATCTAAAGAAATCTGAGTATCCTTTCTATTGTCATCTATAACTATCCACTTGGATTCCCATTCATTGGGCATGATGTCTATGATCTTATCCACAAGATATTCATAATCTAATCTTTTATCACCCATGGATTTTAAAATATTCATAGTATTCATCAATATTTGTTGCACAATGCATATAGGTTCTCCATAAGGGAAGCAAAAACCATGATATTCAGCTATGAGCAAAGCACTTCTAGTCTCTCCAACTTTAGAAGTACCAAAATTTGTAACATTGAGTTTCTTCCAAATATTGTTTTCTACTTCACAAGAAGTTATCTGCCTGTATATATTTCTCGTCACAAAACAAAGTAAAGTATTTCATACCTTATAATTCAGTTGATATTCATTTTTTTCTTGATTGGTGAAGGTACTAACTTCTTTGTCAGGGATTATATATCCTCCAGTAAGAATAACAAAATTATATAATCCAGTTTTGATAATGAAAGTCTTCATAAATTCTCTCCAATAATCATAATCATTTCCATTAATGATATGTGGTCTAGTTGGATTGATATTGTCTACTAGACCAACATTGATTCCTTCCATCTTCAATAAAAATTTCGTTCCACAAAACCTTGTTAATATAAGAAGTTTTTAAATAAGGAAAATATTGAACAAGAGTTATCTCTAAGTAAAAAACAATCCGAAATTGATGAATCCAAAAAACTGATTTCGTAAATTGAATTCTCTTCTGAATCTAATCGTGATATTAAATAAGATTCAACCAAAATTCTGAAACAAATTATTGGACTGTTTTAGGAATGAAGGTCACATCCTCTAATACGAATTGTTGAGATGGTATGTGAGTATGATATACACTATCATACCAAATGTAGGATCGAAATAATAGAGATATTGTATGGAGTATCTAATGATGTTAAAAATAAAAGAGGGGGAATTGTATACTTTTAAAAATTCCTTGGGAATTTTTAATTATGGTTATGTTTAACAAGGTTAAACAATATAATTCACAAAAACTCTAGTTCTACACACTTGTTTGATTCTGGAAATATGATTCTGAGAATGTGAATCCAGAAAGATGGTTCCAAAAAAATGAAACTTAATGAAAGTTTACAAAGATGAAGATTCTAACTTAAAGTGTATAGAATCTAACTAAATCAGAGTACAAGTATAAGAATGTATAAGATAGTTATACTTTCTTCATCCTTACAAATGCAGCGGAAAAACTTGTAACAAAAGAAGTAACAGTTGTAAGTATTTTAATCCAATGATAAGGGTATCCAACAACCATAGATAATGTTCCCTTGACATATACATTCATGAAAGTATTTCTTATCCACCCCAGGGTAAGCCCTCGATACGAAGATCAGAATCTATCTTACTATCCCAGCATGCCCTCAACGAAAAGTTGGTCGGAACCTCTGTCCTCCTCAGCAAGGAAGCCCTCAACTTCAAGCTTGTTGGCACCTCTGTCTTCCTATCCCCGAAAGCCCTTGAATGTACTCAGCAACATTCGGAGTCACACAAAGAATATCTGAACAAGAAGTTCAGTACGTATAAAGAATTAAAGCCCCTCTCTCTAGAAATCACTTCAGCAACATGTAATCTCTAAATTGATCAACTTTTTTGTGTGCTCTTTCAAATGAGCTTTTATTTATAGGAACGACTTCAATGGTCGGATCCCTCCTCCAACGGTCAAATTTTTCCTTGAATTTTGGAGGGACCCATGCACGTGTCACTCAAACAATGGTTAGTTAGTAATTGAAGGCACAACATCGTTTCATAACAAAACATGTGTATGTAAAATATGGTAACATAACTAAAATCAATAATCAGAATGTGAGGAAATATGAATGTTCAGAGTCTAACCAAAATTGAATTTGTATTCTATAATACATAAATATTCAGAATCTATTTTCTAGGAATTCAAAACCTGAACTCTATAGAATTCTGGAGTATGAATTTCAAGGAAATTTGGAATCTAGATTCTCAAGAATTCAGAACTAGAACTTACAATGTTCAGAGTCAAAGTTCATGAAAATTCGGAGTTAGAACATGGAAAGGTTCCTAACTAGAATCCATATTTAGAATTCGGAGTCAGAACTCAGAAGTGTTCATAACCAGAATTCGTAATCAGAATTCAGAGTCAGAACTCCGAAGAGTTTGTTACCAGAATTCTTAATTAGAATTTTGAGTCAAAACTAAGAAGAATTCATAACCAGAATTCGTAATTAGATTTCGGATCTTAAAACAGAATTCCTCATATCTAATTATTTATATTATTCCGAGGTTTTGGTTTGAAACTGAATTTTATACTTAGAAAAAATATGATATGAATAATTAAAGCAATGTAAGGATAAATTTCCTTGGGGAAAGAAATTTTTCATTATAGAAGTAAAAAACAAGGTAAAAAGAGAGTTTCCTTGAGATATGGTGTTTGTGATTTTCCAAACAAAAAATAATGGTAATGTCATAAGGAAACCTTTTTTACTTAACAATCTACCCCACGTATAAAATAATGGAAAATTCATAATGAAAACCTTATTGACTCAACACATTTCTGCTAGGTGTACTCTCCAGGAAGGTCCTCAACATACAAATCCTATAGGATCTCCTCATAAAAGATAATTTTTAGTGACAATATATGGGGATAATGAATTCTCTCCACTGAATACACAATCATGGAAAGATCAGACACATCCTAATTTTTCTATTCTAGTAGGTTATCGAAGGAAAATATCAGTACCACCACCAGTGGTTTTTCCAATCATTCCACCAGCTCAAGCTCTAGTTTCAATACCTGCATAGGTTCCAGCACAACCAGATATTCCCCAAATTCTTATGAACCCAATTGAGGCATTAATGACTTTATTTGAATCTATGGAGGAAATAAATTCACTAGTTTAGTTGGAAAAGAGATCTTACCCCGAATGGGTGGATGTGATTCCTCCCCAACCAAATTTTGTGAATAACACATTCCAAATATTTAATGGTTCAGGAGATCTAGAAGAAGACTTAACACATTTTGTTTCTTATAGTGATCTCGTGAATGTAATTCCTCAATATTAATAAGTAATAAATCGTAGGTGTTTCATGTAGTCATTACATGGATCAACTTTTTTCGGGTATACAAGTTTACAATCTCCACTAATTACTGGATGGGAAGATCTCTGTTAGAAATTCCTTCATTAATTAATCTCAACACTACAGAATATGAAATATTTTGATCTTAACAATTTTAAAAAAATGGAGAATGATAGATTATGATATTTCATTGTCAAATGGAAGGGATTAATATACTCTTTAATTATAGAACTCCCTAAAGATGAATTGCTAACACTTTTTGTTGAAAATCTACTTGATGAGTTACATACACCATTGATCCTTGTGACATAAACCGTAGGGTTTAGAGACCTTAAATAAATTACTCAACATATAGAAGACTAAATTATAGAAACTATGGCTAAAAGTCATGTAATTGCATCACCTCCAGGGAGGATGATAGGAAAGAAAGAAGCTACAATAATGACATCTACGAAATCACCTTTACCTGATTCTAATTCAATACCTTCATCATAACAAAGGGATCCACCATATAAGCACTAACATCCATGATCACCTCATCAAGATGATAAATGAGACCAAAGGTAGAAAAAATTTTAGGAATTAAAGAACAATGTTTATTCTTTTCGGAAAGAACAAGTTCCTCGTTACTTCATCTCAACATTGGGAAACAATTTAGTTCAGTTTCCAAGTACGAACAAACCAAATAAATATGGATACAATGATATTCTAAATTATTGTCCCTTTTACCAAATATTATGGTATACCATCTAGGAATGGTTTGTTTTTAAGGACCTCTTTCCAATGATTGTAAATTATGGATAAGTAAAACTGAAAATTTTGTTAGCTCTAGTAGCATGTGTTACTGCTTCTGATCCAAAGGAAAACAACGAATGGAAGGAAGTCAAAAGTAAAAAATGTTAAGAAATATGATGGTTAAATGATCAAGAAAACGATCAACTGGACTCATGAAATTTTATGAACACAGTTGAAGAAACTGATGTCTTCTTCCACTCCTGCCACAACAAAACCACCATCACTAAAAGTTCGTTCCTCAAAGAAGCAATGTGATTAGAAGGAAAATCAGCAGTTTGAATAAGATGAGCTCACGTTAAGGCCAAAGTTATCCTTGACACTGGAATATTGCATTCCATCTATTTAAAAAGCACATGTACTACCCCTCCAAATAGCACAATCAAAATTAACCTTTCAGGATAAATCTCTATCATATTAATAATTGATCTATGGTATTGTCAACGTCATCCATTTAATGTATCCTTATGCCAATGGTGATTCTGATTATAATGAGTCAGAATTCCTTATACCTAATTGGTGAACCAAAGGAAGAGTTCAGGGTCGATTATATAGGGGAAGTCATGGGAATTATAAAAACCATCATTTTAGCTCTACCCCTACTCGAACCATATGTGCCGCAGAAACTCGTGGAAGTGTCCTTTTGTGGGATCATTAAGAACAAGGAGTTTCTTCCATAAAATATAGGGTTGGCTCTGAGATGATTTTTTTGAGGACTGATTAGAAGTCACACCATCTTCCTCTAATCATGTTAATAAACATAGTCATTTTAACTTACCAAATTCAGGAGTATTTCTAGCATTTTCTCTGACACAGGTACATCTACATCAGAATCATCAACTTCTAAGACCCTTGAAAAACTGCATTTACATGCTGGGAAACAGAGACCTATATATCCAAAGTATGATTTCTCGAAACAATTAGCCTAGGTACCAGCCATGATATCAATTTTGGATTCCTTAATTCTATCAAAATACCTTAAATAAATATTTATTGAGGATTTTTCAAGTCATCAATATTTTGAAATTGATGTTGCTGCTGCTGAGGTGTACCGTAAAAAGAATGATCCCACAGAATGTCATGTAGTCATATCATTTACATATGAATATGAATATGATTTTGTACATGGAAATATTATACCCTTGTATTTTTTTTCCAAATTCAATGATGTAGAAATTTGGCGACCCTCATTGATAATGGCTCCAAAGTCAGCCTCATTCATGTTCATAAACATCATCGATTGGGCCTAACTAGATTTGACTTATAACCTTCCACTTTAATATTGCATTCTTATGATAAGAATGATCATGAACATCTAGGTGAGGTAATACTCAAAACTTAGTTTGGAGATCCTATGTCTAATTCCAATTTCATGGTTGTTCATTAGGACACAACCTTAAATATTCTTTTTAGAGGGTCTTAGCTGCATAAACATGAAACCATACCTTCGTCATACCCCCAATTTCATTAATACAGTTTCAATGGTCAAATCAAGACATTTTACGGTGAAAAGTATCCATTCAAAACAGGCGAATATCAATACATTAAGGCATATTTTAATCCCACTAAAGGAACGATGTCCACGACAAAAGAAATAACCATAGTTAATGCTCCAAATAGATTGGAAAGGATTCCAATAAACCCATTTATACATTTTAGTATAGATTATATGTTACCTATTAATCAAATTGAAAAGGTAAAACCAGATCCAATCACTCGTCCTATAACTTCCATAAATTCAGTTGTGGAAACTGAGGTGGACAGCGTGGGAAAAACTATTGATCCACCAAGTATTGATGGAAGCCTAAATGGAGATGTTTGCATTTCATATACTGAACTAAAACAAGCCTCTACTTCATCAATCAGAGTATAAGAAATTTTATCAATGCTATAGGAAGACAAATATGATGATTCTCAATCCATCATTTCCTCTTTATTGCCACATGAAGACCCTTCTTCATCAGTAGGTCCAGATATGGTTGCATCATCTTTAGGATGTTCATATACTGACTTCCCCTATAACTCTGGGAGTCTTACCTCATCATCTACTATACATGTGGAAACACAAGAGGTAAAAAATAATGATGAAGATGAGGAATATATTCGGGACTCTACTCTAGCATTTGAGGAAGGTGTCTCTACCACAATGGATGAGATCAAAGAAATAAATCTTGGTACTGAAGAACATCCACACCCCACTATAAATTGTGAAACCATGACCTGTGAAGAGAAAGAGGTATGTAATTAATTTGTAAAGAAACATCGAGATATATATTATTGGAATTATACAAAAATTCTAGGACTTAATCCTGATATATTCTCCCATTATTTTAGTTTACTAGAATAACATCATGGATTCCAGCAACTAGCAAGAAGAACACACCCAACTCATACCTCTAAAATTGAAGCTGAAGTTGATGAGATTATAAAGGATGATGTTTTCATGGAAGTTCAATATTCCGAATGGTTGGACAACATTTTCCCAGTGGAAAAGAAGAATGGGAAAATTAATGTTTTCATTGATTTCATATATCTTAATCAGCATTGTCCTAAAGTTGATTTTCCAATACCGATTAAAGAGATTTAATTGATGAAATGACTGGCTATGAAGCACTTTCCATCATGGATTGAAAATCTGGGTATAATAAAATCCATATAGCCATAGAGGAAGATAAGTCTATAGCATTCAAAGCCCCTCACATTTTTTTTTCTATCAGGTAATGCCCTTTGGTTTAAAGAATTCAGTTGCAACATATAAATGTTCCATGCATTATATCTTCAAACCCTTCTTAAGAATGTTTTATGAATTTTATTAGGATGATTTGGTGGTAAAATATAGAAAAATTCCCACTTAATTCGCTGATTTGGGGATTATATTCCATAATCTTTGGCAACACAGTTTGAAGATGAACCCCATGAAATGTGCTTTTGGGGTAACCTCATGAATTTTCTTTGGCTTCGTTGTATGCAATATTGGAATAGAAGTTGATCCTATGAAAAAAAATCATTCCTTGGTATGTCACCTCCTCAAAATATGAAATAATTAAGAGGACTCCATTGACAATTGACCTATATTCCGCCCTTTATCACCAATTTGGTAGCCAAGTGTTTGCCTTTAACCAGATTAATAAAGAAGGGATTCACCTACCAGTGGACTGAAGACTGTCAAGAATAATTTGGTACCCTCAAAAAATATTTCATTATTCCATCAGTGTTAATGCCACCTGTTGAAGGAAGACCAATTATTACCTATGTGAAATCTTTAGAGTGATCCTCGGGTTCCATCCTTTCTAAAAAGAATGATGCTGGGAATGAAAATATCCTCTACTATCTCAGTCGAAATATGCTTGATGCTGACACTTGATTTTCAAGTATTGAAAATTGGTGCCTAGAATTAATCTTTCCAGTTCAGAAATTGAGGCACAACATAGAAAATCATGAGGTACAATTAGTATCTTTCAATAACCCACTCAAATTTATCCTTAGTCATCCTATTCTTATAGGTTGTCTGGCACATTGGGAATTAATTTTTCAATAGTTTGATATAATGTTTGTGCTGAAAAATGAAATTAAAGGCCATTTCTTAGCTAGATTTTTTTTCTGAGAATATATCCACATAAGATACATAATTAAATACTGATTTTCCTGATGAAGAGGTCTTTTATATTCAGTATAATTACCAAACATGGGAAATATACTTTGATGGTGCTTCCAGAAGTCCAATAGGTAAGAGAAAGGAAAACACTAAACTCACAAAATATGGGTTAGGAATTGTCTTTATCTCCCCAAAAAGGTAGTATTTCCTTATTCTTTCATATTATCGCAAGGATGAACTATCAATGAGGTGGAGTATCAACCTCTCATTATAGGTTTATAATTGGAACATCAGATGAAAATTAATCACTTGAAGGTAAAAGGTGATTCAGAATTCGTAATAAAACAAATCAATGGAAAATATTATATCATGAAAGAAGATTTAATCCATTTGTTGATTATGTCAGAGGGTTAGAGGCTAAATTTCTATCAGAGCCAACATTGTCTTATGTCCCACGATCACAAAATTCCCATGAAGATGTACTGGATAATTCAACTAAAACATTAAAAGATCCAAATCTAGATGAGATAGTCATTAGTATAGCCCATTTACGTGTGGACTCACATTTGTTTCAAACCAGAATGGAGGAAATTAATAAAATTAGCCCTATTTTAGAGCTATATGGTAATACCATGGGATGGATAACATCCTTCATGGAATATTTTTAAAATGGAGTACTTGCACCGAATAGGGATAAAAAGGGAAAGATCTCGTGACAAGCATCCAATTTTTCTCTTTAAGAGAGTCATGACCACCAAAAGATCCTCTACAAGTGTGTATTTAATGGAATCCTCTTTAGATGTATTGCTGGAGAATAGACTACACCTATCATAAAAGAAGTACATTCAGGAGATTGTGGTTCCCACTACTCTAGGTACATACTTTCTGATCAGATCCAAATTCTTTGATACTTTTGGCCTTCAAAGACGTAGGATTGTATAGATTTCACTTAGAAATTTCATCCCTACCAAGTGCATTCCAGCTTCATTCATTAACCACCAGAGTTTCTATATACAGCTAAATACTCATGGCCATTCGCCACATGTGGAATGGATGTAGTAGGTACTTATCCTCTACCTACATCTAAGAAGTTCATGTATATCCTTTCTATTATTGACTTATTTTTTAAATGGGCTAAGGAAATATATCTCAAAAAAGTTGAAGTAGATATCATTGTTTGTTTTCTCAAACCTAACATCATTACCACATTTGGTGTCCCTAATGATATATTGATGGACAATGGCACCAATTTTTGTTAAATTGAGGTAAAGAAATTATATCAAATGTATAATATCAAATCCAACCATTTATCTCACTATCATGTGGTGACCAATGGATAGATAGAGGACTTCAAAAAGACCCTATCAAATATACTTTTGAAGATGATGGATAAAGATAAGAAATCATGGCATGATAAACAACTAAATGATTTATCGGATTTTTGGACCTCTACCCATACATCAACCCAAGAATCTCTTTATTCATTGGTATATAGAAAATATGTAGTTTTGACCATTTAAATGCTATTTATTTTAGACATATTTTCCATCTAGGATTAGTTGTCTAAAGATAAAAGGATTAAAAAACAAATTTAATGAGCTGGAACATTTAGTCAAGAAATGATAACATTCTTTTTATCATTTAGAAGTCTATTAGAACAGAATATGGCGAGATTTTAACAAGAAAGTTCACCTTCATTCATTTCTTCAATGATAATTGCTATTGGTCCTTAAAACTCCAATAATACTTGGGCAAAACCCCACAAATCATGAGACAATGTGGGAAGGACATTATACTATACATAAGGTCTATTAAAATGGAGCATATTACTTAATATCAATGGATGGAGAGATTATTACAACTCCAACCAATGTGATATTATTAGAGAAATAAGTCAGGTAGTTTTAAAAATCATCCTCATTACAAGACATAAAACTACACAATATTATGTCCTTGCTGGAAGACTAAAAAAACTGGACAACCCTCATGTCCTCACTGCAAGACAGAAAACTAGAAAATATAATATCCTAGTTGCAAGACATTAAACTACATAACAACAATAAGCGTCCATGATGCATGATGTTAAAATACGTTTTATCATCATCCTTGTTTCATGACGTTAAAATAAAAATCATCATTTGTCCTTGTTTCATGAAATTAAACTGTACAACTAACGTTTTCTCAATTTAACTTTAGGAGCATCAATTAGTAACATCATTTACATCATCACTAATCCTTAGTAGCACATGAGTCCATCGTTTTCCTATGTCTGAGTCAGATTTTCATGGAGAAATTATTTTAAGAACTACTTATGGCTTGATTCTCATTTTCAATGAGATACATAGAGATGCCTAAATCTCCAATATTGGTCCCAACCATAATCAAAAAATCATCTTATTTTATTTTATCCTCCTATAAATGAATCGAGTGGTTTATATAGATATATGATTTAGTCTTTATACCATTTTTTGTCTTATGATTTACCGTTCTATCATAACATGTCAAAATCTACCATTCTTCTTGTCAAACTCTATTAGAGTGAGGAATGATTCTTTAAAGAAGTATGTATGACTTGATTATCATCTAATTGAGATACATAAGCCACATAGATCTCCAATATTGGGCCCATACATGATAAAACAACCTTTTTCACTTGTATATGAATCAAACCTACATAAGGAATGCTTTAAGAACTATGTATGACTTGATTTGTCCCCTGAAAGGCACATAGTGACACATGGGTTTTATCGCTTAATCCAGTTACAATATTTTCTTTCTTTTCACATCGGTTCAACTTTTTACAACCCACATGACATTAATTCATAGAAATATAACACCCATATTCATCACTTTTGTCACCTTTGTGTTATAGAAGAAACCTTTACTTCTCCTTATTTCTCAAAGTAATCATAGCTCACATGGGATTAGGAATTGGGTAAAAGGATTATTTATATAAATAAGGTGTATCAATTTATTGTGGGATTAACATTGTCCTCACTACATGACTTAAAACTACACAGTACAATGTCTTCACTGCATGAATTATAATTGCACAATGTCTTCACTACAAGACATAAAACATTCCAATGTCATCATTTCATGACTTAAAAGTACACTTCATAATATAAATTCAGAAGAAATAAAGAATGTATCCATTATACATATGAGTCAGATCTATGAAAATGACATCAAAATCATGGCCAATATTGGTTTAAATATTTCTCATATGTATTAGGAATCACCCCTTCAATATTTCACATTATTAATCTTGAATGTTTTCAAATATTTATAATATTTCTTATGGTTTCTGGTGAAAAAGTTTCCAATACCTGATAACTCTTTTTCTTAACTATGCATCATGTTCCATTAGGTGTCCTTGAATAATTTTATTATATTAAAGGCATGTCAGTCAGAAGATGACATTATTTGGATATAAATCATATTCCCTAGTTGTCCCTTCATAATACATCACCAGTAAAGGGTTTGTCAAATAATGGTAATTTCTTTCTTGGTTATAGTGTCTTTGTTATCTTCAAACATTGAAGAAATTCTACTAGAATTTGTATTTTAAAATGGTCATTCAAGCATATTTTCCCAATATCTTTCTTTCAATATGAATCCCTTCAAGACCATGGTTTACACATTTCCCACTCCATGTGTTCAATGTTGTATGAAATAACCTTGGAATTACATGGCCATATTTCATATGTCGTTTCCTTTTCTGGTCCCAGTTGTACGACCAAAAACTACAAGACACCGTAACTCCTACATTTGGGTAAGGCCTTCGAAGGAGTCCTCTTCCCTTTATTTTTTGGAAATATTGGTTAGAAATACCCTCTTTATATTCAGGTACCTTTTCCCATAAACCGAACTCTGTGTTTTGGAAATTTTGAATCTCTATAATATTTCTTCGGATTTTAGTAATAGAATGTCAAAATTCTGAAGAGATCTTTTTCTTGAATATACAGCATGTGCCTTTATGTGTCCTTGTATAAGTTTCCATCATAAGATGCTGGTCATCCAATAAATACCACTATTTGGCTATGCAGCATATTCCCCAGTTGTCCCTGTATAAAATAACCCCCATAACAGGTTTTTCAAATAATGGTAACTTAGTTATTTGAAAAGTATTCCTTAAATTCTTTTACCCCTTTTCCCATATCTTCCATCAGATTCATAAATTCATAAATCATAGTTTACAATTTTCCATTCCATGCCTAGATACGGTAATATATTTATAAAAAAATTATCAATAGATTTGGAGAGTCTCATACCTTGATCAAAGCTAAAGACCCTAAATTAAAGAAACACAATACCCTCATTGCATGACTCAAGACAACACAATAGTAGTGTCCACAATACATAAATTAAAACTGCACAATAACAATTTCATCACTACATGACTTAAAACTCCACCACACAATGTCCTTAATGCATGACTTAAAAAATCACAATATGATATCAAAAATTCTTCTTTCTTATAGATTTGAACCATTCCTCAAAAACCAAATTTGTATAGAAATGGTTTTCCTATTCATGACATATGTCAGCAAAAAGTATCCCTTTCATTCTTAAAATTCATTAACTTAGAGAAAAGACGCATTGTGGTCTTGAGTCACCCAAATCTTATTTTCCCCAACCTATCAATAGTAAAATGTTAAATTACTAAGAACTATTTTTCTTTACTATGAAGTACGTGACCTTAGGTGGCCTTGCATATGTTTCCTACATAACAGGCTTATAAGCTAAAAGATTACACTATATGGCTATGTAACATATTCCCTAGTTATCTATTCATAATACAACTCCTATAACGGGTTTGTATAATAATGGTAACTTCATTCTTGGAAGAGACTCCCCTTATGTTGATACATGTTTAAAATTTATTGGCCATAAAAATCATGGCTGAAGATTCCCCTTTGAAATTTTTAAAGAATATTAAATAAATTCTTAGCCACAAAGTCTTGTTTAGGAACTAATTTAAAAATTAATGGTCAAAGTTATTCGACAATAAATACTAGCCCATTATAGTCCAACATGAGTGACTATAAATTTCCAACAATAAGAGATGTGGTACTTACCAGATTGAGAACCCATAACGGTATCTCTAAACAAAATTCAAGTCCCATCTCACTAAAATCACATTTTTGTAAGATTTAGGTTATATTGAGCAATAAAAAAATCAAAAGATATGAAATTTTATGGGTTTTCCATCTAAACCTAGCCAAAATAAAATTATGAACATTAATTCCATTGGATTAATAAAAAAATCTCAGCACACCATTCATGTCTTTTGTAAACATGGTTGCATAAAATGAAGGTTTAATGATTTAAAAAAATTTCATCATCATCATTACCATTTATATTAAAATCATGGAAAAGAGGAATGAAGATGCATATTATTGGAGACAATATATCCCATTCATTTATATGGAATCATATGGAAATCCATAGAACAATGCCTCTCTATCATGCGTCAAAATAAACTCTCAACATGACTCTTCATTTTTTGAATAGATTCTTAATCCTTATCAGTTTCCTATTGATGTTGTGATAGCTGAGAATCTCCAGCCTCCTCGGCCTGACGAAGTTATTTTTTAGCAGTTGAAATGGAAATTATCCCCACTAATTGGTTTTCTACCAAGGCCTAATTTAATTTATCAAGTTTCTTATGACCAACATCTAGTTTTTTTTAAGATATAAGGGCTCCTTCATGGCATCATTGATTTTTTCGCTAATTTCGATCGATTTCATGTTATGATTTTCCTCTACCTCAGTTATTGTAGATTGAAAGCCTTTAATATTGATAATTCATTTATCCTCTTTAAAATCATGTCACAACTAATTATCCTTCTCTTATCGGTGGATGATTTCTTTCATAACATCATAGACTCGTAGATAAATAAATCCACTAAATCCCAATACATAGAATAATGCTGGGTGATTGGAAAAATGGGACCATAGTTCATCTAAAAGATTCTCAGCAATTATTCCCCAAATATGCTGCCATTTCTTCTAACATGACATGACAAGATCATATTTCATCTATATGTCTGAATCTGAGTCACTACCATGAGGTAAAATGTACTTTGGAAACAGATCACTTAAATAGCTACCTCTTTCTACTTCTCACAGAATAGTAGAAGCTTCACCTTCTGATCTGAGAGCTGATAACCCTAAATGATAAATGGAGGTCATTGTTAGTTTCAAATGGAATAAAAATATATGATTCAAAAATTTGACTATATTTACTCAATAATAAATCAGAAACATGATTGGATTCATCCACTATATTCTCAGCTTAAGTGATTTGAGATGTTGTTTCCTGAGAAGGGTAATTCCCCTGAGTTTGCTCATTTATCATATTTAAATGCTCTAGAAAATCTCTTGATAGAGAATCCTCTATAGGTATTTTTCTAGGTCCAACAGAATGATATAGTGGAATACCTCATTCCTGAAGAGCCTTTTTAACATTTTTTAATGATAAAGATGAATAAGGTAATCATTGATGTAATGAATCATGTAAAGAAAAAAATTTGTGCGTGGAAAATGCAAGAATAATTATTTAAGTCCTTTAAATTCTACATGAAAATACCCAAACTCTTTGGTGGAACCAAGAATATCAATATTTGGATTAAGGGCTTCCAACATTTCAGTGTATGAGGCATAGAATTTTATAGAATCCTCACCATTTAATGTATCCATCAAATTTTTGTTGATGCCCAAATTGGATCTACTGAAATTTTGTTCCTTTGTCTCTTTAATCGATATAACTTCATCAAGTCTTTCCAGGATTGGGCCAACATCAATATTGATCTCATATTTCCCTAGATTATCATTCCTTTCTTCTAGAACAATAGGAATATCCATATTGACTATTTCAAGATCCACTAACAAAAGCAACTGAGGAATGTATTTAATCTTACCATGGCTTTTCTCTCTCTCAGTAGATCTAAGAGTGGGTATAGATGAATATTTTAATGATATATCTACTATGAATGAAGATTAATCAAGATGAACATGGATTTCTCATGGGGTTTCCTTCTCTGGCCTAGATGAATCAACTCTTATTCCCTTGAGAGATGAGAGATATAGATCCTACCAAATGGAAACATGGTTACAGGAGTGTATTGGGAAAAATACATGCCCTAATGAGAGTATAAATACTTACTCCTTTAGCAAAAACTGCAAATCAATCTCATTTCACTCTAGAATTTCATTTCAAATGATTGGGGAGAAATCAAAACACTTTTATTGGCAAGAGAAACATGAGGTAAGGGTTGGGGATTATATATATCAATTACCCCGGTTACAATTCTTGCTCCTAGGGAATGTTCTGGAGACATGGGCGGATCATTAATTATATCAATGGGAGAGCCTGTAGGCCCATATATTGGTGATTCAATGACTGGACTAGAGCTCCCTTCCCTACATTCAAGCTAAACAGATACATTTTCATCAAGATTAATGATGATGAATGGTAAAGTAGAGTTTATACAATAGAAAAATAATGTACATTCTCAGTATTAACATAAATATCCCAATCCTCATCAAAGTTAATAATTACCATTTCATGTACTCTTAAGTACATCATATGATATACTAGTTTAGAGACTGAGATTTTTTCATCAGTTTGATATATAAAAGCCTCCAAATACTTAATATACTTCAGATCTTCAGCCATGTTATTATCTAGATTTCAATCAGAAGGTTCTTTAATGTCACCAACATCTGGTATTCGAATCCCGTGTTAGAAGAATGCCCATGTATCCCCAAGATCTTGGGTCACACTCTCCCAATGATGAGTGGATGAAGGTTGTTCATAATTCAATCGTAGTATGGTTTATTGCGGGGGAGATTCCACACCTTCTGATCGGTGAGCCTCTTCAGGCCTCCTTTATTCTTCATAGATTTCAACATATTGAATATAAACCTCTCTTTGATAGTGGAAACTGGATCACCTTGTCGTTGGAGGTATTTCTTCTCTAGACCTAGTCTTCCTTGTATACCACCTGTGAAGATGTTTTGAGGGCTCTGAAACCACAAAAACATTTGTATCATCTCTGGCCTTGTACTTCTTACCATGATTACCATGTGAAACAATAATTATAGCAGCCACTTGATATATTCCTTTTTTTAAATCCCCTTGAGGATATGATAAATACCATGAATTAGAATATCCATCTTCCAATATGATTGATGCATCTGATGGAGGAAATGTAATCGAAAATTTAGACCCCTCTAAAGCAATCAGAATCCATAATTTTCTTGCAACCATTGGATTCTTTTCATGTCTAATACACGTAGGTGGAATACTATTTGAGTGTTTAAGACACTAGAATAGATGAGCAAACCTATAAGGGATGTAAATCTCAATGATATTTTCACCATCAATCCTGGTCGAAAAAACACCATCCCTTAATGTCATCATATATGATCTTAGATCATAATTATTTTCTTTTCCATCATCAATATATGTTCTAATTGTTGGGTTACCAAAAGGAAAGAAGCTAAATTCATCGAAGTATTTAAATGTCTTTAGTGCCACATAAGGCCTCAAATTTAGAGGATGAAAACCAAAAACATTCTGTAATAATAGGTTGAATAGACCTTGGGGAACTCTCACTGAATTCAATGTGTATAAAGAAAAGTGTGATTTAATCCACCCCCAAAACATGTGGAATGACCCTACAATTATAAATAGATTCTTCCCTTTTTATAAATGAAGCATGAATTGGTAAATTCTTTCCAATAAAAATGCTTCTATCCCAATATACTTCCCTTCGACCAATTTAGCTGCAATGACAAGAGTTCATGGTTTTACACCACCTCCATATTCGTGGACTGGAATCCTTTAAATGCCTATCCATAAAGCAAGGAGGGAAGCTAAGTGTACCTTTACATCAATATAAAGTATTACTATATAGCCCCAGTTCTTATAGTAACACATTTCTAGTGTAAGACAAAATGTTCCTGAACTGCCCCAGTTATCTGCATAAGGAAAAACAGTAGGATGTCAATAGGTTGGACCTTTCTCTGTTGTTGTCTCCAAGAAAGTTTCCATACACCCTCTAGAATGAATATATTTCGTTTCATTGGGTAAATTATTCGGTATTTTAAATAATTCATGGGCCAATGGTGGGGTTCTATTAGCATCACCCCATATTGTAACATGTGGAATGAATTCATCATACATTTCCCAAAGAATGGGAATTCCATCTATTTGGTAAATATAACATAGAGTAATACCAACTACACCATGAGTCAAATGGAAGGAATTTGTTTTCGGACTCTATAAGCTCAATAATTCTGGAATGAAATCAATTTTATAAACTTATGTTTCCCCATCTAGACAGCTTCATATATATGAATGTCTAATAACTATTTCTGGAATTCTCCTCAAGTCCAATTCACCTAGAATTACCACATCCACTCGGGCTTAACACCTCCTCTATAACAAAGATCCAAATCTTCCTTCCATCAATTATATTGATCTTTTTGTGATGCCCGAAAAGTGGAATCATAGTAATGTTGTCTTGGATCTTTAATGTGATCCTTTATATCAGGTGTGCAACCACTATGATGAAGGATGCAACCTATAGTGATCGTTCCTTCTTGTACTAGAACTCCCTTGCACTGATATTCATGCAGTTACAATTGGATTATTGATGAAATTTTTTTTTTGGAAAGTACTTCTTAACAGGTAGAACATGGAAATCTAGAAAAATACCATGCCTGTATAGGGATACATAAGGACATTTTGGGTAGTCATATTGGTACAAAATTAAACCCTCCCATAGCCCAATAAGTGTACATTCAACAACTTCATAATAGTCTGGTCCGACAATGATCATCATTATATTTTGATGTGCCTTAGCTTCTTCAGTATGGGTCATCAAATGATCCATTTTTTCTGAAAAAGAATTACCAAACATACTCTATTAGCATATAATTGTAACTTAAATTTCAACATAAAAAACAGAAAAATTTTGGAAAACCACATTGTTTTCACAGGTCCTTCGATGAGTTCTGTCACATAGGTCCTTCAATAAGGATCCTAGTAAAACACATCCAATGAAGTCTTTTCACATAGCTCCATCACTTAAATAATTTTACCTTGAAGAAATTTCAAGGGAATTACATGAGAGCACGGCACGATGGGGCTGGATGAATGAGCTATGCAATGAGAGCCATAAATTCTGAACAACATAAGTGAAGAAAATCGCAAAGGATGATACCAATTTATAAAAAAATGAAGACATTCACACCAGGAATTCACACAACATCTCCATGGAATACCTACACGAAGTAACTCCACACGAAAACCTGCATTATCCAACCAATTAACCCATAGTAATTTCCCCAGAATTATACATCAGGACTTGACCCTCTTTCGATTTTTCAGATCCAATCCCAAGGGCGGGATTTTGTTAACACCATTTAAGAAAAAAAGACTATGAAGAGATCTCTAGAAATTATAGAATCCTAAAATAGGGTTCGTAGAGTTCAAAATAAATTCAAATAATCGAAAAGACCAGCGTGGTATAGCTGTGCGAAGAATATGCATAACAGACCATCACAACATACCTGCACAGCAGACCTACATGACACAGTTCGGCACCAGAATAATTTTCGTAACCATACACGGAGTACTTACAAAGAGGAGTTGTGTGAAGGACTTGCATGACTATTATCTCTTTGACAAGGCATCATCCATGCTAATAAATAGGAACATTGGGCTCCTCATTTCAGAGACTAAAAAAGATGAAAGACTCTCTGAAGCTCTCATTGCGTAGCTCTTTCACCTAGATCTCTCCGATTGTCTCAGGTGGATCTATAAAACACGATAAGAGATATAATAAAATTGGATAAGAATGTTTTGAAATACTTTTACAATTTTTACAAGGGTTTGGTTCTCTTATGTGAAACACATTCTTCAGTCATCATTCACACCTATGCAGCATAACTGCACACCACACCTGTGCGGCATAACTGCTCGGTATACCTCTATGGTACATCAATGCGGGGTATTGACATGGTATACTTTTTTGAGGTACCTACGCAGAAGAGATTGGTATAAAGTCTATATACCAACTCAAGTACCCTCTTTAAAATCCATTCAGGGAAGTTTATCTCCTTCCTTGGGTCACTTTTCTAAAAAGGGCTATGTTAAAGCCTCCACGAAAACCTCTGGCTTATCAAACCTTAGGGAATGCCACATCAATGTGTCTCTTATTTGGGTTTGTATTTCCATAGTCAAGGGTTTCCCATATTAGTTTTAAAATGAATTTAGGATATATAGAATGTCTGTGACTTTTTATATCCAACGTCACATGGAACTCTCTCCCAGAAACATTGTTAGGAAGTTCCCTATTTGGTGTATTGGGTTTGGGATCTTTCCACCCCTATTCCTCTCTAAGACTCGGAACCTCTGCCCACTAGTAGGGAAGGTACGGTTCATAGTTTCATTTACTTGCAAGAAATGGAGAAGTCTCCTCCCCCTACCAACATCAATTTTAGGGAAACCATCCTATAATTTTCCCCTATCTTTTCTTGCAGGAGTTAGCATCACTACTCCTCTTTTGTTCTTCGATGCAAAAGACCATAGGGGAGATGGGAACAAGGGATCTTGTTACCCTTTAACTCTCCCATTGGGCTTTGTCACCATGGGAAGTCATCCTCAAATAATCCCCTAACCTTCATCTCATCCTCCTTACATAGGAACATTTCCCAATGTAAATAGAATAGGGAGAAGTCTTGTCACCTTACTATCTTCCACGATCGACATGACCTCTTCCACCAGTGGAGGAGGAAAGATTTAAAAGTGCAATTATTGAATCTTTGACATCCTCTTTTTTATAACACCGAGCATGACTCATGTGGGATTTGATATTTTTCTTGGTAAAAACATTTTCATAATTGAAGGAACTAAGATTACTCTGATTCATGTTCAAACCAAGATATGTAAGAAGCACTTTTAGGGCTCAAGCTCATTGGATATCCTTTTTTTGAATACATCCTTAATTCCATTAATTTGAGAATCATCTGTAGGAATAAGCCCCAAATTAAATACCCAAAATAATTATGGCATCCTTTTCAGGATGTAAGCCCAAACTCATTTCTCTCAAAGGACTATACTCTCATATGAGAGTAATCAAACTACGTGGGATTTGATTCCCATCTATATCAGATATTTAGGAATCCAACATGAGGTTCAAACCCAATAACTTAAATCAACCTGGTTATACATAGGTCATATTCCAAATAGGGTCTAATCCTACTTGGAAACCCTTATCGTTTCCATGTTCCTTGGGCTGCTTCACCATAAGTCCCACACCATGTTTTGACCAAGCACCTTACACATAAATGTCTTTACCACATGAAATTAAACTGTATGGTTGGGTCCTTATTACATGACCTTAAAATGAATGATGTGTCTTATTCAGTGGCACGAACCTACAAATGTTTTGATTCATTTCATATGGATTTGTAGGTTACCCATTTTTGGGGCATGATCATAAGATGAAACTAAACCTTCATCTCCTAGGATGAAAATAAACACAACAGTGCCCCACTGAGTGAATTAAAAACTAGTATCATCATAATTATGATTAAAATAATATATAAGTAGTATATAAGAGGATACCATTGATATAGATCATTGAATGCATAAAGATATCTCCATTAATGAAGAAAATCTAATACAGACGGATGATTTTAAACTTTTAACATCCTAAATACGTGATTGAATATTCCAAGGAAAGCTTATGATATAATTGGTGAATTAATAATGATTTATGAAAATATCATATATTACAAATAGAGTCCCAGAGTAAAAAATAATTCCCCCCAAAATGGTGTGATGAGTTCAACCTCCCATCCTCCCGACCAATATACGTTTCTATGTATCGTTGTGATCAATCATAAGGAAGACCTACCTTTTGAAAGCATTTCCCCTATAGATAAAAAACTATTTGAAGTTTCAAATTCCATGTATAAATCCAATTGAACCCACCTGGAGGAAGTAATTATTAAAATTACAATACACGTTTCTTGGAACAAAAAAACAGTTACCCATCATCATGTATCCATAAGATGCATTGTTTTCAGGTAGGGGATACACGATAACAAAAAAAATTGTGCTCCCTTGGAAGACCCTCCAAATCATTCATTTTTTGGGTTTAACACTCCCATAACTAACAGAGAACCCGAGAAACCACTCAGTCCTTCATCAAAGTATAAAAAGAACACATTTAATTATTTTAACTCATAGAACATTCTTATGAAACTTATTTTAAAAAATTGTATGTCCAATAAATACCAAAACTCAAATTCCTATTCATTTTTTCTTATGTCAAAACACGGGTCATTACAGTAATAAAGGTATGTTTTATAAATATATATTATACATATGTGACATTATTATAATATTAAGGAAATATTTATCAATATAAAATGATAATATTTTCTTTTATTTTATTTCTTACATTTCGTCTCAATAAAAATTTATAACATTGTTCGTGTGTATGTGTGGACTACCTCCTCAAGAAAGAGATGTGATTATTTTCTCCTCACCACATCACAAATATGGTATATAAAATTCCATATAAATAATTATTATATTATTTATTATATTATTATTATTATTCCAAAAACAATTGACCCTTACATTCTTTCTATATTTATTTTTTTTAAATTTAAATGTTACTCATGCATTCGTATGCTCTACAATCCCCATGATTATAACATATTACATTTTTTAGAATCAATAATCATGGATGATTTTAAAATAATATATTTTTTGTAAAAAGGATAATTTTTTAATTTATTATGAATCAAGATATGATGGATTAATTACCAATTTTACCTTGATCAAAACATGAAAGCCGTTTTGAAAAAATAAACCAAACCTACTCAGAACACGTGATGTGTACTTAACATGTTATGTTTTTAAACATGTCATTAACATAATTAAAATAAGTGAATAATTATAAGGTTTTAAACCAATAAAAAAATTTCAATAAATAAAATAATCGATATATGTTTATTTTATAGAAGTTAAAGGACATATATGGAATTTATGGACTTGAGGTATGAGACATCATCTCAATTTTTCTTCATTGAGAGATATTTTATTTGTATTCACCTATTCTATTTTTTATTGTGTATAAATAGGAAATTGTACATGTAATATCATTAATAATTCATATTTAAGGGTAAATTTTTTTTTCAATTTCAATTATGATATCCAATGAGATTTAACATGAATGTTACCAAGTGGTAAAAATGTTTATAACTCAATTTCATTTCATTTAGTTATATGACTTATCCATTTTATTTGATATTATAATATTATATGTGTAATTTTCTTTATTCTTAATGTTTAATTTCCACTTTTTTTGTGGATTTTAACATCATATTCTTAATAAATCCATTGATTAGTACTCACTTCGAGGTTTTAATCATTGTAAGGAACTTCAACTGAATTTACTTTACTTGAGGAATATTTTGATGTTGTAAACCATAATTATTTTTTGAGATGTATATAATTCCAATTTTACATGTTATAACATGAATTATTTTTTCCCATGATTTTTTAATGTTTTTTAATAGTATCTCTTATGGGACTTATTTTTCAAATTTTGATAAAGTGGTAAGGGAGTTTCATTTAATGAAATTATCTTTTAATGTTTTTAGTCTAACTATTTCTATTCCATTCTCATTTTTAAGTTATTTCATGATTTGATTTTATATTTACATAACATTTTTAAAAAATCCATTATGTATTTCTTTTGAAATTATATAATTAGTTTTGAAAATAATTTTTTTTTACATTTTTTGTATAAATTTTGTTTCACAAAAATGAAAAAAGGAATGATGTATTTTAACATATACAGTGACGATGACTTTTCCAACTAACATAACCATTATTTTATTATGGTATTACATTACAATATTTCTTATTTTCTTTAATGAAAAAATCATACTACCATTTTTTGGGTATTTTGGTACTTAAAATGTGTTTTTTAAAAGGAAAGGGCGTTTTAATATTTGAAAATATTATGCATATGGATGAAAAATAGTTATAAAAGATTTTATGATGAATCCATGAAAGCATACAATATTTTATTCATGATCTTGTAATTAAGAATTATATGAGACATTGATGATTTGAATACATCATATATGATGGTTTGAGAAATATTATAGCTCATTAGTGATCCATAAATATCTTTTATGAAGGGTTATGCCCCATTATAACTCAAAGATGAGCTCAATGTGGATTATATGGAAGGTTGATCACCGTTATATATCATTCAAATGGAAAATCATGATATATATTATATGAAGGATAAGACCCTCTATAACTATTCTATGAATTGTCTAATATTCCTTATCTTTAAAAGAAAGAAGGAGGGATTTACCAGAAGATTCCACCTAAGGATTTAGCTGGATTCCATCACTTTTAAATGGGTTTAAAATGGGTTATTAAGATAATTCTATAATATAAAAATATGTTTTCTTTAGGATTGTTTTGGGTTTTAGTGATTCCATTGGTCAAGATTAAAATCACATGGCACATGATGGTAGACTATTATGACTCTATATATTGACAATTAAATCTACAATGGTTCTTGATTTATGATCTAGGTATTGTTGGGTATGCATATTTTTATGTTATCATTATGAACATTGATTATATCATCATTATATTGTTATGTTATTATGATCACTGATTACATTCTATTGGTACTGATTTTGTTTACCCTCAATGACAATAATATCTCACTCATATTATGATTCCATTCCCCCATGTTATGATAAATAATAATTAAATTATTTTTTCCTAGATATGTGTATAGATTGATAATGTTTTTATGAGATTTTTATGAATTAATATTGAATTTGAAATGCTAGTTATATTGGAAAAAGCACTCATGTGAATTCATGGGTTTTGATTATGTAAATGTTTATTATAGTTCTATAATACTCAAGACATAAAATTAACTTGGATTTATAATGGATATAATATTTCCATTCAATGTTGAATGTTTGGGATGAAAAAAATTGGGTTACCACCATTGATATCAAATCCAAAAATTAAATGATAATACTTTTAACACTAGATCATGGAGTTTGTTTCCTCGGATATTATAGTTAGTATTAGTGGAGGGTTTAGATAACCGTGGAAATTAATATTATTTCATGAGTGGTTTTACTAAGTGATATGGATATAATCATGTGATTATGAGATCAGGGTTGATCATATGTTCAAAGAATTATACACATTTTTTGATGTCTTAAGCGATGATATATTAATCTCAATAATGATATTTTAGGAGGTGTTTTATTGGGATGAATAATATATGAACCATTGATTAAATTAAAAGTATAAATTCACAATATTTTTTGAAAAATTCTAAGTAATTGAAAATATTTAGGGTTTATATGATCGTGGATATTGTTCTAATTATGGGAACATGTTTTTTATTGTATAGATAATTGTGGGATTGAAAAGCGATTTATTGTGTATGTGATTAATGTTGTTTATGAAAAAGTTCATTGTATTATTTGGAATATAAGATGAATATTACCGAAAATCCATTGAAGTTAAACAACACATTAATATTGAGTTTAGTGTGGTTATTTTTATATAAGAATATTTATTTATTTAATTATTTAATATGAACATTGAGTATTATCATTTAATTTGTATATTAATGTTTTTTTCATTATATAAAGGTTTATTATTTTTGGGAATTATCATTCTTTCTGATTACCATTTTGGTTTTTGTCAATGGAATGATATTGTAATATCTTTTATTGTTATGTGATCCATATGATTTTTAATTTTGTGCTTCAGTCATGAAAAATCATTTTTAATACTTATCATTTGAAGAAAATGATTATATTGTCTTTGATGTTTTTTAAATAACTAAATTATACTTATCGTGTATATATATTTAATTATTTTCATAGACTATATGGAATTAAAATCATAAAATCTTGTAACTGTATCATAAAAATTAATAGTTTATAATAATACGTTCATTTCTGTTGAAATGAGGGTATTTTTCATTCACCATTGGTTTATGATTTCATGGTTGTTGATTATGTCCTCAGCATTATATTTCTTGTGATTAATGATCTCTATCAGTCCCCATAATTATTAGGGAATTAATTTTTTCTTTCATGTTTATATCTTCACTTCCCACTAATAAATTTTTAATTTGAAACCCAGTTATGTGTTGTTTCAGATGACCTTCATTCTTCCATCTTTCTCTTTCCAAGTGTAAATTCAATTATAATTTTATATGAGGTGGGTTTTTAAAAAAACCATTTTCAAACCAATAATTATTGAGATTAGTTTAGAATTTGGATGTTCCAATTTTTAAATTTTGGGAGGATATAACACCCCAATATTTTAGAATATTATTATTATGTTTGATAGAATATTCAACACAAAACACCAAGATTAAATGACATGTGAAATAAATGAACATTATGAAATAGATGTTAAATTGAAAGGTATGGGTTGAATTTAATAGTTTAATATATATATATATATCATACAAAATATGAATTTATTAATAATGTTTTAGTTAATAATAAATAATTTTTTTTGTAAAATAATTTCACTACTATAAATTTAAGTATTTGGGATGGATCAATTGTGACTAGAAATTAAATCATAAAAAATAGTCACAAAATATAAACTATTTATGATAGAATAATTATTCTATCATAAATCTTCATTATTTGTGACTGAATAATTGTTCCATCACAAATAGTTTTGGATTGAATTCATTTCACCCAATGAAAAAAGTGATAGTGATGGAGCCCTACTTCCGCCGCAAATTCCCATCACCATAGAATTATTTGTGACAAGAATTAATTCTCTTCTCAAAAACTTTCGGCAGAATGAATATTTCGACATAATAAATTATGTCACAAGAAGTATATTGTAATAAATCCTTTAATTTAACCAACATGATCCATTCATCTTTCACCACCCCGTATTCTCCCTCTCTCGTACAACCATGAGGTTGTGCCGCCTACATTCACCTCACTCCATTTAGACTCTTCACACTCTATTTCCACCAAATTTTAACAGATCTGGGTTCAGATCTCTTTGTTATAGACTACTCATGTCTCTGTTTTCACATTATTTTGGTTTTATTCATTTTGTTACATGATTTAACTTTGGAAAACCATAGGCTTAGCCATATATCTAGTTATTCAGATTGACCTGGTATTTAGGATTGATGAATACGCATTATTCCCTATTTTCATGTTAATCAGGTCTAAACGATTTATTTCATCTATTTTAGGATTAATTTTTAGTTTTTTTAATTTTTTGTATTTTTATCGGTGTATATATATTAACAAGTGAATATATGTTCATATATAAATGTTTTTTAAAAATTAATGCTTATATATGTATATATATGTGTGTGTGTGTGTGTGTCTTTATACTTAAGTATGTATGTTTGTTTAGTTCTATGTATAATAAAATTTGATATATATATTGGTTTAAAAATATTTTCGTAATATCATTGGTATATTTATATTAAATGATAAAATATTTTATATAAATACATATAAATAATATCTTATAAATATATATATATATATATATTTAAGAAATGTGTAATGTTATTAATATATATTTATGTAAAAAATCATAAAAGTTTTTTAAAATATATATTTTATTATATATATATGTCTCTGTGTGTGTGTAAATTAATATGTGAATATATATATTATTTAAAAATTGAGTAATTTTTTTGATATATATATACACAAACAAACACAAACACAAATATATATATATATATATATGTTTAAAAAGAATATAAGGTTTTTGATATGTATATATATACATATATGTGTGTGTGTTTGTTTTTTTGTATGTGTGTGTGTAAGTATGAATGAATGAATGTATATATATATGTATGTATTGATTGGATATGTATATTTGATTAAAAAACATGTAAAAATATTTTTGATTATGAAATCATGTAATATATTTGAAAATATATGCTTACTTCTGAATATTTATTTATAATTTTTTTAGATCTAATAAGATTTATTATAAATATATTGGTGTGCGCGTGTGTGTGTGTGTTTATATAGATTTGATATGTATATTTGCTTCAAAATATATCAGTATATAGTTGATTTCTTTATATTAATTATGAAATCCATATATATATATATATATAATGTAAATATATATAATGTAATGACAATTTTAATAATTAATAATAACAATTAAATAAAATATAAATTATAATAATTATTTAGTTAATATTATTAGTAAATAGTAAATATTAGATTAAATTACAAAATATTATCAATTATTTGAAAATTTGAGGAAAACACCAAAACTTGTAAAAAATTATAAGCTGAGACATATAAAATAATATTAGTTAGAAAAAAATTAAAAATTACTATATAGAAAATTATAAATAATAGTTAATTAATATTATATAACAAATAATTATATCAACATATAAAATTTACAAACAAAATTGTTATAAACAATATGATTTTTTGGAAAACCATTCAAAAAAATATAAAATATAAAAATTATTAGAAATTCACAGTAATTCTTATAAAAGTTGTATTAATTAGAATAATGTTTATTAATAGTTTTTATAAATGTAGTAACATATATGTATTTAAAATATTATGAAATGATTAAAAATGATACCCCAATTGTGTGATGTTATGTAACACTAGACACACACAAATGTTATGTTGTACATTGGGTAAACCCAACTTTTTCAAACTAATGGTTTTATTAAATTTATGATATGATACACCATTACATATATAAGTTAATTAATTCCAAAAAAAATTACAGAAAATATTAAATGGATCCACCATCACTCTTGATGTTTCCAAACACTTGATGCAAAAAAATTTATGTTTCATCGGGGGTAAATCCCATATCTCAGACCTAGTGGTGGTCTCCAATTTTTCATAAGATTCACAACTTGTGAGAAACATAATTTTTTTAGAATATTATAATAAAAATATTAAACGAATAACCCTCACATGAATTTTAATCAAACACCCAACGCATAAAAATGTTACATCACACCTATGGTAACCCTGATATCCCAATCCAAAATGTGGTGTCATATTTCCCATAAGATACAACATTCATGATATGCTTCATTATTTTATAAAAAATTATAATTAAAAATTTACTGAATTTCCATCATACATGGTGTTATTTAACTTTAGAAATGCACAAATATTATATCGCATCTGGGGTAATCCCTACATCCCAGACCTGATGGTTTTCCCTAATTTTTCATTCAATACATAGTTTATGATATACATATTTTTTATAAATAATAATAATACAACATTAAATGAATTACCCATGAATCCTATGTTACTATATTAGTAACACACAAAAATGTTATCTCATGCCGAGGGTAACCCGAGTTTTCTAGACCTAACAGTGGTCTCAAATTTCTTATATGATACAGTATTGAGGAGATACGTCAATTTTTAAAAAAAATAATGAAAAAATAAATCAATTACCAATGTTTGTGATTTTACCATAGTCTTGATTTGCACAAATGTTAAGTCAGGTATAAGGTAAATATCACATACTGGACCTAATAGTGGTCTCTGATTTTTTATATGTTACACATTTTGTGAGATGCATTATTTTTTTTGTAATAAAATATAATAAAATATTATATGAGTTACCCTCACATTAAATGTAATCAAATACCCAATGAACACAAATGTAATGTCACCAAGAGGGTAACCCCAATATCCATGACTTAACAGTGGTGTTAGATTTCCGATATGATACACCATTCATGAAATACTTCAATTTTTTTTATAAAAAATATATCAAAAAAACTAAACAAATTGACATTATTTTTTATGTTACCAAACACTAGAAGCTCAAAAATGGGATGCCTCGTATACGGATAACCCGACATCGGAGAATTAATTGTGTTCTTAGATTTTTCATAAAATACATATTTTTTTAGATAAAATTTTTGTTATAAAAATTATAAAAAATATTAAATTAGTTACTCTCAGGTGATATGTAACCAAACACCCGACATACACAATTTTTATGTCGCACATATGGTAAACCCGACTTCGACAAAATAATAGTGGTCTTAGATTTTCCATATGATAAATCATTCAGGATATTTTAAATAATTTTTTTAAATTAGTGTGTGTCTGATATAATATATTTAATATTTTTATTTTATCTGGGCCAAGACTTTAAGGGAACCATAATTTAGTGATAACCCCACACCTCACTCTCATCAGTAAAAATTATTTTTATTTATGTTGTTTTTTAAATAATTATTGAATACATAAGTAGACTCTAGAGTCTATTACATGATCATGATTGGATAAATCATCACAGATATCCTAATGGATCTAATATAAATCTCATCTACATATAAGGAGATAATAAATTTATATAATTTTCATAATCGAAGCCAGATATTATTTCTAAAGGAACAATTAAATGAACAAGTTATATATGTGATCTTTTTATATTCGAAATGTTTGAAAATGTTGGACATCATCTATTTCATTTTGGTTTCTAGAAATAGTTTTTTGTTTTTGTAAACATGGTGAATATAAATCATATGAAAAAATAAATATTCTGGTATCAGATCCATTAATTCAATATTTTTTTACGAGGGGATGTTGATATGTCAATTCAGGAAACAAAAACTGACAATGTCATTCCAAATTCAGAATCAGAACCTTCTCATATATAAAATTTGTTGAAATATATTGAGGAGGAGTTATATTCGAGATAAAATATAAGAAAACATGAAGCAATTAAAAATATATGTATATGAAATAAAATTTTGGAATATCAAATAGTTTGTTTCAATAAGTTATTATTATTGGTTAAATCATTTTTTCTTAATGTAAATACATTACATTTAATTTTATATTAAAGAAAGTGGTTGGTTCATAATTTGAGTCTCTGTTATTAAGATATTAATGCATGCTAAAATTATTTCACATTATATTATGGTGAATATGAATCCTTAGTTTATTTTCCATTATGTGGATAATCAAGATATAAATAGCGAAAATATGAAAAATTTAATATTTTCTATGTAACAGAAGAGGTAGTTTCAAATTATACTTCATTTACAACATTTATTTATATCTTGTAACACAGATACATTTATTACATGGTGTAAATAAAATTTTTTCCTTATTAATACATTAAATCATCCATGTGATGGTGATTCATTTAAAAATATAGATCATATGAACCCTTATTTTTCTTCATAACCTCAAATCATACGATTGATTATTTCTACGGATAGGGTTTATTCTTTTGGAACTTATGGCAGTCAATATTCATATTGTTCTAGTTTTATTACTCTATATTACATACCTATTTCTATGATGAATAAATAACAATATATATAATTGGCACTCTTAATTATAGGACATCAAAAAAGAATATTGATGTTTCGTTGAATCAACTAATTGATGAGTTTATTTAATTATGGTACAATATTGTTACTACATTTCATATAGTTTCATATCAGAATTTGACACTAAATATTTCATTAATATGGATGTTCGTTGACGTTCTGGATTAAGGTATGTTATCTAGATAGAGAACATATTGTCTAAAATAATTTATGTACTACAAGGATTAAATAAAATCATTTATTCTTGGTAATTGGAGAAATACTAGTTATTTTAACTTATATCATAAATTTCTTCTTACAGATAACCCTTTTTAAAAGAACAGAAATAATTTTAGAAAATGCCAAATTGAAAGAGACAAACTGTGAGTAGTTCCCCCAGGTTATCTAGTAAAATATAACATCTCTACATTACCTCCTTCCATTTTGGACCAACCATAAATGAATAAAAACCAAATGGTTTTGGGATAGATCATAATTCGATAAAGAAGACTAATTTTTGGGACCTATTATATTGGTAAGACTTGTTGGCTTATCCCATAATAGATGTAATTCATATTGAGAAGAATTTTATTTGATAACATATTTTATACCATATTTGACACACCAAGTAAGATCAAAGAAAACCTAATGTCACCATTAGATCATGTCCATATTTGTATATGTTTTGAACATGCATTATTTAATGATGAAATATCACACAATTTAACGAATCCAATAACATCTTAAACAATTTATAAAAAATATATTTATTATTTTGTCAATTGATTCATGGGTTGGGGTTACCATATGGTTATTCTTATTATATTTCTTTCTGAATCCAAAATGGGCATATTACCATGTCAAAATTTCATGAATTCTATGTCATAATGAATGATTACCAATGTTTGGAATTATAGTGAAATAAAATTATTCAATCTAATATTTTTTGACCAAAATGTCATATTTTGTATGAGAAATTTTTTAGGAAACATCGTAATATGATTTATTGAGTATGTATCACAAGGATGTTGATTTAATTTTATTTGAATTGGAGAAAATATTTCCACCAAGATTCATTGATTCAATGAAACATTTAATATTGCAATTTTTTTATGAAGCTAAATGTGGAGGAACTGTATTATTTCAATGGATTTGCCTATTAGAGATATATATAAAAAGTTTAATGAAGAAATTATGTAAAAAATCATCAGTTGAAGGGTAAATTAGAAAAACATACTTATTCGAGGATATTTAAAAATTCATGTCATATTATATTCAATCAGAATATTCATCAAAACATAATTGGATGGGTCATAATGTGGAAAATTTGATGAGGTCACAGACCATCAATTATTATTTTTCAATCAATCGGAGCTTTGTTTTGGTGGTTGTCATGCATGCTGGATTTCATATAAAGAACTCCATAGAGCTCATACATATTTTCTTCTAAATTATGAATAAATGAAATGATTTTTCAGTAATTATTACTTTTTTTAAAATATTTATAAAAGATACCTTTATATACCATAACTTTTTTTAGTCTATCTAATGACCATATCAAAAATTTAAAATAATTAATTCTCATACTCTTAAAAAAATCATCAAGAATATTATTCATTTTGGTTTTTAATAATGGTAAGTTATGTTTCATTATATGTAATGATAAATCATGTTTGAAATGATAACTATTATTAATAATTTTTATTATCTATAGGAAACATAAAATGAATATAAAATATATTGTTGACAATGTGTGATCAAAACCCACCATCAATATTGTCAAAATAATATAATGGGTATGTGGGTAATGGATTTCAATTCCATATACACATATATAGTGGCTAAAAGAAATCAATAGTGGCATTTTTATGAACGAATATCATCAAAAGGAAAATGAATATTACTTCTTTGGAATGATTAATGAAGTAATTGAGTTATGTTATCTAGGAAAAGATTATCTAAAAATGTTTAAATGTCATTTTTTATACTAATAAAATGTTTTGAGTTCATCCAAAACCTGGATTCGTTGAAATTTAATATATAACTTTTTTTCATCAAGTGAACCATCAATGATTGATCATCAAGAACAATATGATTATACATTAAATTAATGTGATTTTTTGAGGGATATAAATGACTAGTGAAGTGTGATAAAGTAAAATCACATGGAAAATTATTTATTGAAAATGAAAATGGCTCATTTTAAGTGTAACATATTTAAATTTGTCAAGAGACATCCCAAAATATGTCACTTACCTGATCAGATATAAATATAGATGATCAACCAACTGAGTTAGGGTCCAATGATATAGATAATTTTTTTGATGTAATAATGGACCATGAAACTTGTTGGTTCCCAAATATGCATGCGAAGGAAAATGATGAAAAGATAAAACCAGTGTAGATTGGGTTTCCTCGCAAAGCTCCTTCACAGAGCCCCTCTGCACCACATCTGTCACGATGCTGAAGATACCTTTGCGGTCACTGTAGAGTTAAAAAGGCAGGAGGCTATGAGGTTATAACAAAGTTAATCGGGAGCTCCATGCCACATAGGGAACTAGATCACCTTTATGAACCCTTGGAACTTGAAAGAAGTCTCCACGATCACTATGGAGGGAATTAAGGAGGGCATTGTACTGAGGATGGAATGATAGTTGAATCTCCGGTTATGAAAAACATGATGCAATTTTTGGCCAATTGTAGAGGACCAGGTGGCTTTACAATGAGTTGTCTGAGATTTGTGATAGCTCTTGCATATAAATACCCAAATCACCCCATAAATAAATGATGGATACCCCAAAGTTTCTCCCTCTCATCTCTCAAATCAGGAAGAAACCTCTTCTCTACAAAACATAGTGAAAAAATGAGCTCTTCAATGTATTCGAGAATTCTGAAGTACCTTTCCTTTGCTCAAATACAACCCCTCTTAAATCTTGGAATCCCATCACAAATCCCATAGGCCATCGCAATCGAAATACATCCCCAAGAGGACTTAGGTCTATATAGAGCAATAATACTTTGCGAAGTACCTTCAATGCACACGTGAACCCCATGCTAAAAAAGGGTCACTCTGCTTTGTGAATCATTTTTCATCATAGAGCTATGATTTTAATGGTGACCATATTTCAGGAAGTCCTACTCCAAGAAAGCCTTTCTACATCGTGAATCTACCTTCATATGATTCTTTACCCTATTCGTAGGTTAGTCCACTCCACTTCAAGAAGCATACCCCTTCATGAAGTCTATCGACTACATGGAGCACCGGAGCTTCCCAAGGTCCTTTCTAGTGAACCCATTGGCTTCACAAACCCTTATCTCGTACGACCCTATAGGTTAGTACAAAGTGACATCTAGGTATCTTGGGAAGTTCATCATATTGTGTTTATTATCCCTATTCTTATTTTCATAGCCACGCTAAAATCTATTTATTCTTCTCATAGCCATGTTAACGTGATCCCTTCAGTGGATCACTCCACTGCACCACCACACCGCAACATTGGTGATGTCTTCCCTTTCCCATGGGTGGGTGGCTATCACTTATGTATATCCTAGGGGTGCTGAGTGAACCCACCTCATCTGATCTCTAGGATGATAAATTTCTAACCACCATCATCCTCACCACATGATGTCAAACTGTGGCCTCCTTCGTGAAATATACACGGGTTCCGCATCCGGAATATTCTCTATGCCCACTCTTATCTATATGAGTGATATCATCATAAGATATAATGATATCCTTTTTAGGGACTGGAATTTATCTTCAGGGAAGGGAAATCAACTCATTGTAAGCCCCCATCCCTTCTAGCAGGAGGTATCATCCCTGCGGTTCCTCTCTTATTTTGTGCCAAAGACTAGAGGAGAGATGGGCACCATTACCTTCATTACCCCATCCATATCCCTAAGGTATTTTTCACCACTAAGCCTCCATTCTAGAGTAATTTCCAATCACCATCTCCCTCGGCCTCTAACCGTGCATATGTCTATGTTTCCTCTGATGGACACTAATCACGTGTAATCCCCACTTCATTCCTTATGTATGCACCATTAACTATGTGATCGCAAGGTCCTTTCTTCCTCTTGTTTCTCACAATGCGCAAGACTCATGTGGGATTACATTAAGCATTAACCATGGAATCCTTCCTAAGACACCATAGAGTGTATGTCCCAAGCCTCGATTCCGAACTATGTAGAATTTGATCCTCTCTTGTTTCCAAGAAAGGTACATAAGAAGCCACCTTGAGGTTCATGACCAACACCCATTGGTGTCGAAAATATTATATCAGTTCACCCCCATACTACACAACATTGAAATGTACGCCCACTTTTCATACGTCATGATGCTAAATTACATACCTTGAAAATACAGAGGTTTTTATCCATTTTTTCTGGACAGGGTACATAGGAAGTCTCCTTAAGGATCAACCCCAACAAGAAGTAACCCATTTTAAACCCAACTAGCAGTAAACCATTGTATCCCCCAACTATATGTAAGAACATGTAACCCCAACTAGCATTAAGCCTTTGTAATACTAAGGAGTGGTAAGCCATTGAAACCCCAACCAGAAGTAAGCTATTTTGGTCCCTTATGTTGGGACCCATATCCTTGGTCTGCTTCTCAGATTCCGAGGCTGAATATGATTCAATAATGGAACCCTCACCTCAATCGTCTATGTCGATAGTCGGGGAATGAACGAGGTGTATCAGCGTCACCATTCAAGAATGTGAGGCCCCTTGGATTCCCACATCTCTATGTAGATACATCTAGGAGGAGTAAGATTTTGGCCTCTTTCAAGGGTCTTCTCTGTAATCCTCCCAATCTTCAACAGGTTCATTCTCTACCTCGACCAGGGATCATGGATAGTTATTATGGGGACTGATAGAGGAAAAATAGTAACATGGCCCACCACTAGTAACCTCAACACATGCACCAAAAACTACGGTCACCAGTCTATCATACCAGGATGTCGTGGCTCAGTCATTAAATTCATCGTATGACTTCCAAATATGTGGTGGCTTGGTATCCCATTCTCCATATTCTTCACCATCCAGTCTACAATCTTTGTGGTCTTCTTCTATGTCGTTACTGACCCCTCATCTTCCCCCAGTTGATGAGTAGGGCACCCAAGATCCGGATCCTGAGTCATAGTCAAGGAGGTTATGGGACATCCTTATAGCAGATCATTTCCCCGAGATGTTCTGCCCAATTCCCAACATGAACTTTAGTGTGCTGGAATCTCTTTCCCATGAAGAAGTTGCGTATTTTCTCTAAAAAATCTGGTTTAAAAACTTCCTTCTCCATTATTAGTCTGTGCCGTACCCCAAGATTCATCCACACATTGAAGATATTGAACATCAATGTCGTATGGTCAACTGTGTTGCACTACTTGTGGCCCAGTTCCCTGAGTCTCCCGGTCACCACCACACCCTATAGAAATTATTTGTTCAGAGCTTTAATGTGCTTCACAGAATTAGGAAGGAGGATTCCCCCCACATCCATGTCTGTGGTTGGGGGCATTATGATGCCCTCCATTTCAGTTCTATCCAGCTATAGCCCGAATTTTCTTGTGATATTGATAATATTCCTCTAGGTAGAGGCATGGTTAACATTGCCGACCTATAAGAGGAAGAGAATGGGATAGAACTCCTTGATGAGAACATACCAACAGGGGGGCTTCCACACCCATTAGACCCACTGGGATGGGTTACTCACCAGCATGAATAATATATCGGAACTTCCTGTGCCCACAGAGTCATTAGTCCTTAGTGGGAATCCCAATATGGGATAAAAGCATCTTGGGGTCATCAAACCCTCTAACTCATCTGGAATAGTGTAGAAGATAGAAGAATTTCCCGAAAAGGTCATGATACATAAAATTCTCGCATAGTATAAGCAGATAGTCGATGCCTTCCATGAAAAATGTTCTTTGGAGCGGCAACAAGACTACGGTGTTCCTCGATAGGGGTAGTAGGGGAAGCTACAACATCCCCCAGGCGAGGTGCCTCAGAGTGACCCCGACCATCCTTCCCACCTAGACAAGATATAGGTCGGAGCATATGGAAAGAAGGTATAGTATGTGTCTCCAAATGCACATGAGTGGTGTGATAATCCTTTAGACCCAACTCAGGTTCCACCAACCGCTCCATAGTTCATTCCCCCAACAATCCCACATGAAATCCCACCATTCGAACCATGAGTTGTTGTGCCTACTTATCTTGTTGAAGAACATGACAAAAAAATGGTGGTATGGGATCCTCATTAAGACATGAATACCCATCCAGATGATCCAATGGATGTGCTCATCAACCACCTCGAGGCTTTAGAAACTTGGCAGGTGGAAATTCTGCCGGATGGCCAGCCATATCTGGTGTGGGTGGATGATATTCCATCACATCATTGTTCTATAAACCCTAACTTTTCCCCCCTTTGGTAATACAGGTGATATGCTGAAGCATCTACCCCTCTTCATCACAAGGTTTGGATGCATGTTCGGGACTCCAGAGTAGAAAGAGGCTGTAAATCTCTGGTGTTCGTATAGACATTGGAAGGGAATGAATTTTTCTTGTACAACAAGCTACCCACTCGGTTATTCGCTGACTGGGAAGATCTACGTAGGCAGTTTTATTACATGTTCCACACTACCACAAATAATATGAGTATTGAAGTCCTCTTCAAGTGCATGTAGAGGCTTGATTAACGTGTCGCGTACTTTTTCTCTTGGTGGAAAGCCCTCACCTACTCCTAGGATACATTGTGGACTCATCAACAACTTCTGACAATGTGTGTGGAGAAATTTATGAATGAATTCCCCCCCCCCTCTCATCACCCATATTTAACTAGGGGGTCTGATATTTCTCTTATAAGGCCCAACTTCTAGAGGAGGCTATGCAGTAGGTAAAGAAGGAATGTTTTTTTCCTCCAGTAGTTCCTGTGAGAAGGGACTCTAAGGTCGAGCCTGCCATGGTGTCCCAACTTGAGCCCCTATAAAAATTTAGTTATTACTAGTAGATCCACCTCCACATACATATTTTTTCTTACCACCTCAAGAAAATCCTTCAGGCAAGAAGCGCCCAACTCAGAATAGTAATTCTCCCTCACGTAACGCACCCCCACCTCCTAGGCGAGATTACCAATTTCCACTTTCTTGGCAGGATTCTCTAGCCCCTCATTAAGGCCAGGCTCATAGATCCCTCTTCCCATACCGAAAAAACTAGGGCTAATAAATAAATGAGGCTCAGGTCCCTGATTATTTTTTATTCACCTTGGAATATTGAATTCTACGGTTGTTGGAATGTAAGATGCCTATAGAAGAGGATCTCACTGATCGAATTAATTACTACCCCTATCACCAAATAACAGGGAACACCCTCAAGAAAAGCTACATGTTTAAAGACTGACATGAATACTAGGTTTATAACAAAATATTTAGGTTAGTCCCAGCAATAGAATAGGTTGGATGTGTATTCAAAGATACAGACGAAAACAAGGACAGCCAAGGCTAGTGGGAGCATGTTCCTAACCGGAGATATCAAAAATACGATGACTAGATGGGTCATAAGGCAGTCTCCCATTCCCATGGAATTATCCAGACTTGTTTGAATTGACCCAATCCTTCAAAATTCATCGCATCACCTGCAGTCGCTACTTCTACATCGACACCTCGACCTTCCACCTCTCATAAGGGAAAGCATTGACACTACAAGGGAAAACAAATCCCCCCGTCAATGTCTCTGTCATCATATATTCTCATAAATTTAATGCCCCTGGAGAAGATGATTACCCATATAATTTTTCTGGTGGTGGAGGATACTTCAAGTGAAGGCTAATGCTATGCTTCAGTTAACATAGTGGTGTTAGTACACCCCAATATGGTTCCCGATAGTGAGGAGTTCCAGACAGACCCTTCTAAAAACCCCAACCATCACCACTGCCGATAAAACCGTGGTTATATGAGTTGTCAGAATGCCTCGATCAGTGCTTCCATCCAGGATGTGCATGCCAATGATATCAGAAACTATAACCAACATAGATCTTTGCACACACATCCTTCTCATCTCGTTTCAACGAGTTTTCCTTCACCACCATTTGTTCTTCTTGATTAGGTAGAGCCACTAAAGCCATGCTTGGATCATCCATGTCCCATTATGGACCGACCTCAGGAGTCTGGCCTTCATTCTATATTTTCTTCATGAGTTTCAACTAATAAGATGTTGGGCATTCCCAACACCGGTCAGCCACTGGTTCAGCTAGAAGGGCCCTTCATTCCTCCTTCCACGGAGCAAACACTTATTAGCAAAATTTCATGATTGGAAAGGAATTATGAGGTTCTTAAGCATATAATCAACATTTATATTAATCTCTCTATCCTCGAGGATCTTATCCTATCATTGGATATGTGTTTAGCCCATCTGGAGGATTTAATAATCCACCTCTATTTTTAGATATAGTTAGCCCCCACAGAAGGCTTCCATGCTAAGGTCGTCGAGCACAATGAAAGTCGGGCTGTTATTTCTTTCTATGGAAGAGGTAATGGCTCTCCAATATAAAGGAACATACTGAAAATTAACGTCATTTTTCACTCTAATGGTGTGGAGGTTCATCATTATCTTGTCGACATAGGCTCTGGGATAAAACTAATACTGACCCAAAAAATTCAGATAATTAGGTTGTCTAAGGATGATCTGAGTCCATCTGAATATAAAATTCAAGGTTATGACAAAACAGAACAGACACTGGTTTGAAAGATCTACCAAAATATCCAATTCAGTGGCCTGGTATCTATTACCGAGTTCATTGATGTCTCCCAGTATACCACATACAATGCGTTGATGGGAAGGCCATGACTCCACCTGCATACAACAATACCTTCTTCATATCCCCAGTGCTTTAAGTTCCCCCATAATGGTTGAGTGGGTGTAATCCAAGGTGATGTCTCCCCATTTGAATTTTGTAAATCCCTATACCTATATGCTAACTATTACAAGATAAAGGACAAGCATATCTAGGATAACAAGGATTAACATGCTAGGACTGCAACTGACTCATGGGTAGACCATGATAATGCCTACATTTTTTAGATCCACTAATTGGAGGCCATGACCCAGAAATGGGGAAATGATTTGTTTTTATGGAAATATGGGAGTCACATTCCCAAGTCTATGGAAAATTTTAATAACACCTTGTATTCCTACACAAATTAGGATTAGGTGATCCCAAAAACCCCTACTCTCATAAAGTATGTGGATTTCTGCACCATGGCCACAGATATATATCATATTTTCTTATTTTGACAGACTGTGATAAAGAGTATCAATCCTACATAGCACTATTTATTTTTCAAAATAAATTGTGTCCCCTTTTTCCAAATAAATCATCTGATAAAGTTGAAAATTTTCATCGTTATGGTTTCGACTACACAATAGTACCCCGGTGTAGTGTCCATAATTTCTCACGCTAGAGCTAGGGTCCCGTCAGGATCTATTGAATCAAATAAATCTCCTCACATAAAGGATCCCTCCCCCGTGAATTAATAGGAGGTTTTAGAGTATTATCCATTGTCCTTGGAAGAGGTTGTCTCAACCACGATCAATGACTTGGTATAGGTGAACCTCGATAACGAGAAGGATCGGAAACACACATTGATTAGTGTTGCTCTGCCCATCGAAGAGAAACATTGATTCAAAGTCTTCCTGCAGAAAAATCATGATTTATTTTCCTAGATTTATGATAAGATTATATGACTAGATCCTCAGGTCTCTATCCACCACCTAGGCCTTCCAGCAAATCCTCACAGGTTTAAACAACCTCCCAAAAAAGATGCACCCTTCTCATGGTGCCTTGGTCATGGAAAAAGTTGATAAGATCATCAGGGCCAACTTATTCAAGGAGGTCCATTACCCAAATGTTTATCCAAAATTGGGTCTATCAGTATGAAGAATGGAAATATCAGAGCATGCATCATATTTATGGATCTCAACCATCACTTTTTGAAGGATGATTTCCCCCTTCCTGTGAGAGAACTTTTGATTGATGCCACTATTGTGTTCCAGGATATATCCTTCATGGATGGGTATTCCAGGTCTAAAAAAAATTAGAATGGCCCCCAAGGATGAATATTCTACACCCTTTAGAGAAGCACAAGGTACATTCTGCTACCAGACGATTCCATTTAGTGTAAATAATGTAGGTTCCACCAATTATCATGCCATGTATCACATATTTAAGCTAATACTAAAGACATTTTTGGAATGCTACATGGATGATATGGTGGTCAAATCTCCCCAGCACCATGACCATCTTGAAGATCTTGAGAAACTATTAGGCTTCCTATGATCCCACAATCTGACGATGAACCCCATGAAGTATGCCTTTGTGGTCACCTCCAGAAAATACCACAGTTTCTTTGTCAGATATAGGGGCATTGAGATAAATCTGTAGAAGATGAAGGCCATCATCCAAATTTCTTCTCAAAGAAACATTCAGGAGCTTCAATAATATTAAGGCCACATTGCCTATATACGTTGATTCATTGCGAATCTAGCTAGCAAGTGTATGCCCTTTTCCTGGATCATGAAGAAAGGTTTTGATTATCAGTGGGATAAGTTGTGTTAGACTACTGTAGAGGAAATCAAGAAGTACCTATTATACCCTCTGGTCTTGATTCCAACTATTTCTAGAAATCTACTAGTCTTTTAGGTGACTACCTGGGAATGATCTCTCATTACCCTTCTCACCCAAAGGAACATTGAGGGAACAGAGAACAATCTATACTATCTCAGATGAATGTTCATTGACACAGATACATGATTTTCCTCTGTCAAGAAAATCTTCCTTGCGCTTGTATTCAAAGTGAAAATATTGTGGCAGTACATATAGCTTCACGATATAGAACTATTGTCCCGAGTATACCTACGGAAGTATATTTTGAATCGCCCCATGTTGACAAGACATCTATCTCGGTGGGTAGTGATCCTACAATAATTCGACATTATCTTTCCCCCCAAAAAGATATTAAGGGACAAGAATTGGAATACTTTCTTGCCTCCCATCTAGCCTCCACGTACCATACTCTAGATCTTTATTTTCTTGATGAGGAAATCCTCTCGATAGATCATGCCATTCCATGTTGCGAGACTCTTTTTTATGGAACTTTTTTAAGTCCAACCGGTAAAATACTATGTGATCCAAGACACCATAGAGTGGGTCAGGGTATTGTCTTCAACCCACCAGCACAAGTTGTTCTACCATATAAATTCTTGTTGTCAAAAGATTGTACAGACAATGAGGTAGAGTATCAAGCCCTCATTAATGGTCTCGAGATTTCCCTCTAGATTGATGTTACCCACATACATTTGATAGGGTAATTTGAATTAGTCATCAATCATATCAATGGTGACTAAGTCTTCAGGAAGTCGGAACTCGCACTACTGTTGGAACGTACCCACCAGTTTATGGCCTAGTTTTTATCTTTGCAAAATGTTACTCATGTCCCTAGGTCCTAGAATAGTAGAGCTGATGCCTTTTATAACTTGGCTACCACCCTTGAGGAGCATCATGAGGATGATTTGATTATTCATGTGGCACACCAGAGATTCATCACTCATGTCACTCCAGATGATGATTATGGATCGTAATTAAGCCACCTTACCACTAGTGCCTCCATGTCAAGATCCCAGGCCCCCCTGACGTGGCTTGGGAGGTGACTCCAGATGGAAGGATCCCCTATGTCGAGTATCTACATAACGAAAATATCTCGAATAATGGAGCCATGCGTGAAAGAATATGACCCCATGCATTACATTTTAGCCTCCAGAGTAGTCTCAATCTTGATAAGATCCTCTAAAGACCTATTTTTGATGTTATTATCCTACATTTCATTAATTTTTGGGGTGATTTATTAGGCCATATAGGAGGTTCATTGCAGTTCCTATGGGTCTCATCAGACTAGAATGAAAAAATATCACTATATCCTGAGATTGGGGTATTTTTGGCCTCCCATTATTTGTAACTCTATTAAGACTTCCAAGAGGTGTCATGTGTGCCAAATAGATTCTAATTTTGTGAATCGTCCACCATAGCCTCCACACTACCCACTACTATTGGCCCTTTGCAGTTTCAGGACATGAAGTTATGGTGACATATCCACTGGTGACAGCTCGCATGTCTAGGTTCCTCTTGACCACTATGGATTTATTTTCTCTGTGCGTAGAGGTGGTTCCACTCAAGGAGGTCATGAGATATTCTATTGTAGATTTTGTGAGATATAATATCATCTACCAATTTGGACTCCATCACACTATCTTGAATGATAAAAAAACCATCTTCTGAGTAGTTTATCTGATGAAATTGTGCACCAAGTACAAAACCTGTTATAACCATATATCCTGATATCACATGAAAGACAATGGGAAGAAGGCATTCAAAAAAACCCTCTATAACATTTTTCAAGAAATGGTTGGTCAGAACAAGAGGAGTTTTATAGAGAAACTCCCCAACACTCTCTGGGCCTATCAAATGATGACTCCAATTCCACAAAGGTGGCCTCATATTCTTTGGTGTATGGATCAAAGGCAGTCCTTCCCGTTGATATTGAATTTTCTTCCTTATGCACAACTGTCTACGAGAAACAAACAACAGATAAGGTAGCTAGAATCTGCTTGGATCAACTGGAAACAAACAATGATAAAAGGATTTGTGCCCTGCATAATCTAGCGAGGCATCAGATGAAGATAGCGAGAGAATTCAACAAGAATGTTCACCTCTTCTCTTTCTTACAAGGTGACCTGATGTTGGACCTAAAAACCCCAATTATACATGGTAGAAAGACACCCAAAATGAAGCCCAAATGGGAAGGACATTACATTATTTACAATTTTTACCACAATAACACATACACCATGGTTACAGTGGATGGTGAGTGTATCACTCCTCCAACCAATTCCAAGTTCCTAAAATAGTACATTTCTTGAATTCATGTCTCGGTCCTTCATGGAATTAATCTATTTTGTCTACAACTCATTGTTAAACTATGTGATCAATCCAAGTTGAAGGATATAAAACTACCCAGCAACCATCATACATAACATTAAATGGTGAGCGGTGGATATACCATTACAGTATGATCTCTACGACCATAAAAAATGATTTGTATCGTCTTGATCTTTCACGATCCTACATAAACCTAAAATGTGATGTAATTAATCCATGAATTTAAAATGTGTGATCTGTCTAGGATAAATGACATAAAACAACATTGTGCACTTCCCACAAGACTATAAACTGTATGATTGTCCATGATCTACAACCATACACTAAGATCTCACTGCTTCAATCATCAATCATGATGTTAAACTGCACTTTTAGAACTATGTTTGGCATGATTACCATATTAATGGGTTGCATGGGAACCCTAAAACTCATCTTCTTAGAGTCCATCCCCAAACTCCTCTCCTTGATTACTCCTAGGTATAGTTCACTTAGAATATTGAACATGGTATCCTGTAGACTTATTTGGCCCCCATTTATGCTGGGTATATGATGATCGCACCATCTACCCCTCGTGTTCTTCTATCTTATCTCTATCCTCACCACATAACATTAAAATGCACGACATTTTCAGAACTATGTGTGGAATGATTCACATCATTATGGGATACATTGGAAGGCCTTGAAATTTCATCCATAGGCTGAGCACCAAAAATCATGATCTCCCCTTGGGATATACCCCTTGGCCCATATGCTTCGCAAAAAACATGGTGTGGTGCATGATTTTTTTTCTTTAATTCATGTCAGGTTCATCGTGACCCCACCATGTATACCTCTGTTGCAATAGTGGGTACCCTAGACCTAAATATGAAGTAATTTTGATTAGCATATCATGTGTACAGTTATCTATGCATGTTATAATCTTACCATTATAGTGTATAATTTCATGCATCCACTATTATAATGGTAATGTCAATAGGTTAATTTTCTTTTTGAGAGGTTATAACTAATCCCATGCTATAATGAGAACCTTGAGATACCGTGACATTAATCTTAAATATATGTTCTATAGTATATATACATCTTACAGAATTGATGTATGACTATCAGATGTCAGGGGCTCATAAGCATTGAGACTTATTCTCATGAAGTTCATACTTGGTGATCTCTAGTAGTGAGATCATGAGGATAGACCCACCAATATGAACTCCACATGTTTTGGGTGTCATTGGTCATTCCTATCTATGGAAATGTGTATTGGTCTTATGAATTGCGACCATTACCAATGCGTACTATTTTATTACGTACTTTGATGCAAGACGAAAACCATGGAAATGAAGTTGGGGAGAGGTAGTTTGTGGTGGGTGCATCGTTGGTGGTATGATATTGGTTGAATGGTCAAGAAAGGATTTGTCGCTTCCGTGTTCAGAAAGTTCTACATCTTAGGATAGGTTGATTAGGATGGTACTGCCTTCATAAGTCTTTTTCCAATGTAGTAGAAAGGAAAATCTCTCTAGTTAGATCAACAAATTATAAAGAAAGATATGGAAGATTACACAAGAGTGCGTCATGATTTATGAGATATTTAATGAAAAAGAGATTATAGTACACAATTACTGTTTGTAGGATGATAGTTGTTTCTATAACTATCCTTATATTATTAGGGGCCATGATAGGCTGCTAGTCTCCGCTCTCGGTCTGTGGATTTTATTCACTGATATCAAGGTAAGGGCATCGAGGGTCACACAAAATAGTGTATTCAAGATTCCGCCATATTCAGTTGAATAGGTATATGGACATTTTGGGCCCCACCACTAGGTCTGAGTGTTGTCCAAGTTATCGACCACCAATGAAATAATGAAATTAATCATTATTCAAGTTATGACTAATTGTGATTGAATTTATTTAATGTATTTTCTTGTTTAGTAAATACAGGAATATATTAATCGAATGAATATTATTTTAATATTCAAAGTTAGTTTAATATTAAGTAGGATAGAGAGTCAATTTAAATGACCTGGTTTTATCACGTAATATATTATACATATATATTACAAGTATGTCAAAAAATAATAAATAATATTGGTAAAGTTTAGTTTCTCAGAATTATTTATTTAGTGGACATTAAAATAAATAGTGGTTGGGGTTCCAAGTCACGTATTTTGGAATTCCACTATAAATAAGAGAGGAGGCTCTCTCCCTTTGTGTGCAATTCACTATTCATTCATTTTTGTGGAATGAAAATTGAGATCCTCTTTATCATCCCACTTCATACAGAGAGAAGCTAATGATCCAAGAATTCAAATCATGTTCTTCCTCATGCATCGAAGAGATCTTGATGTGGTGGTCATAGGTACGTTGAAAGCATCGTCAGATTATCATACTAGCACCCGGAATTCGACGATTGACGTTCCAGTGGATTTTTGGAGCATGTGCGGACAGTCTTGAGGGGTCCTGCTTTGGATCCTTCAAGTGAAGATCACCATCGACTATATGTAGTTGTTAGCGGCTTCATATTTGAAATGGGTGCGTTTCATTATTATTTTGATATCTTTACAATTTAAAAGAGATCCTAGGACTTTATTGGGGCTTGGATCGTTGGCGTCGACAAGTACCGTTGATCCGCCGATGAAAATTTTAAAATCCCTAGCCCACTGGCTTCCACTGCTGGCCCCAGAACCTAACAATGGTATCAGAGCAATCACATAGATTTTCTGATCCAAAAAAATTAATTTGAATAAAATTATGTAAAGGGTTCAAAAATGGTGCCATCGGTTCAAATCGTGCATCTATCGAATCTCGGACGGCCATGTTAGGAATATTTTATTTTTTTGGATTAGATTGCTTTTTTCGTTTGATTGCGGGTATTAAAATTAATTCATTATGATGAACCGATCAAGTTATGATTTGTTAACCGGATATTAATTTGCACAATTGTTTTATTATTATTATAATATTTATTTTTTTATCATAATAATAATAAATTATTATTATAATAATTTTATTATTATTAAATATAAAATGCTAAGTACCCTTTGGAAAAGATGAGTGGGATTTTTTATAAGGGGTGGAAGGACATAAAAAGGGGAGCTGACTTATTTAAAATAATTCATTAATTGACCTAAATTATAAAAAAATGGATGTGGAATATTCTAAGGGGATAGATGAATTGTTTTAAAAAAATAAAACAAAGGGACAAAAACTAAATTGGGGAGGGGGTTTGCTTTACGGGTCAAGCAAGGAAAAGGAAACATAATAATAAAACAAAGAATTTCAAGGGGTCCGCATAGACCCCCTGCTCAGTGATGCCCTAGGTATTCCACACACCAGCTACCACTGGTCTTCAAATGAGATCCCTCTCGGCCTACTTCCACTAAGAAGACTCCACATCCCTTCCAAGACCAGCCACTGAACTCTGCCAGACCGGCATGAAAACTGCACAGAACACCTCGCCACCGTCTGAGCAGCCTCCTTCCGTCCCACCTCTCTCCACAGCTGGTCCCCCACCCTCCCACTCCGGAGGCACCACATGCCACTGCCTCCAGAGTAGCCGTCCAGCCCTCCTAGTACCCTACCATCCGGCCTCCTCCTCTCGTGCGGCATCCCGGTCGAGCTCCAGTCCACCATCTTTCTTCACTCGGCCTCCACCCTGCCGTGACCTCCTATTCGCGGTGGTTCCCAGGCCCTCCTCAGCATAGCACACAAGGCTTCCAGCCTCCTTTCGCAGTGTCGGACCATCCTCACCGTATCCCGATCGGCAACGCCTCTCATATGACCAGCATCTGCTAGCTCCCGGTGGGCATCGCTCACTGCCATATGTGCACCCACGCAGTAATGGCCAAGACTCCCAACCACTTCACAGATCTACCCGGTGGTCCTCCAGGTTGCCGCCCTACCTCCCAGGCTGGGCGCCCACGCCGCCTACTCCTCCAACCAGCTCACGTTGTCCAGCATCTCCCCTGTGGGAAATGACCTACCACCTCATACTTGCTCCGGTCAGTCTCTGGTGAAGCACCTGAGACGTGGCACCCCTCCGCTTCCAGGTAACCATAAACAGCCCAACCTGATTTAGCCGGTAAAAGGCTTGAACGGTTTGGTCAAATTCAAAACAAATTGTAGCAGACTTGCATCACCGTGAAATTCCAAGAGTAGGCATTGCATGGCCCAAAACAGGTTTGCATGGGTTTAGCGTGACCCACTTTGGGCCTACTCGGTGATTTGGTGCCTAGTTTTTACATAACTAATATAATTAATTAATATAATTAATTAAATAATTAAAAACGTAATTTATGGCTTAACCAAAAATAATTTTTATTTCTCGGATAAAATTAATTCAATTTAATTATTAAATTTAAATTTCCTAAATTAATTTTAATTTTCCCATTAAAATTAAATTAACTATAGGACCGATGATTAATTAAATTATTTGAATTTATTAATTCATTTAAATTAATTAAATAAACCCTCATACATGGTTAATGCATTTACTTTTTTCATGGTTTATTTTACATACCTATTAGTCTTGAGCATCGACCCACATGTGTAGCCTTTTATTTAATTAATTAATTAAATTTGTGCGATGATTGTAATTAATTAAATCGATGGTCTGCACATCATATTTCTTTTCAATTAAAATGTATAAGGACCTGCGTTTCCAAGACACTTGATGTAAATTTATACCTGAGTCCCCCTCACTTACACGAGAGTATTATTATACTTCAGATGAAGACAAAAAGCGATGTGGACCACACCAAGATGAGTGGTGGACAATGATTCATGATGACATGTGGATTCCAACAAGATGAGGTGGTACTCCTAGACATGACGTGGACCACGCCATGATTTCGCGATACTCTAGAAGACTAGCAGACATACCTGATAGGGAAAGCTACATGAAGAGTCAAGCATTCGACTAAGGTACAATGCCCTTACGTCATTTAGATGCTAAAGACCAATCAAGTAGTAGTTTAACCATTATGAATTTATTTATTATTTTATGTATTTTAGAACAGTGAGAAAATACATAAAATAATAGAAAATAAAATGCATAAAATAGTGGCGTATGTTTTTCTATTAAAGTTTAGTTTTGAGAATGGAAACATAGATGACAAGGATTAATAGAAATATGATTACATTCATCGAGAGAAAAACAATAAAACCATCAAAGATAATATTATGTCACAAATAGCCTTATATCATCCATGTTTGAACAATACCGTGTGTTTGAGGTACCGGTCATGCCATAGATGAGGGTGGATCTTACAACTGGGGAGTTCATATTTGTGTGGTGGGTCGACATAACTAAAATTGCAGCAAAAAATAGACATAGCTATATTGTTGTTATTTTATAGGAAATCATTGTGTAAATCAGTAAATGATTTTTGATGTTCAGACATCACTCAACAGATCAAGGAACAATGAGTTAATGTAGTTGGCCGGCCAAAATCCTACCTTATACCCTCTGAGTAGTGGTGTAGACATAGCTTGTAGACTATGAGGGAGGATCCGAGATCTTTTCCACTATAATACTCAAGAGTATTCCAATTCTAGTATAGAGGGTTCCAGGAATATGAAAAAATTAGGGGGATACATTTAATGATTAAAATTAAACAGTAATGTAATTTTTGGTAATCACTTAAATGTACAATCTACTAATATTTATTTGTAGTGAATGTCAGGTTATACAATAATAAAACTATGATAATGTTTTCAAAATGTTAATGTCAAAATAAGCATGAAATTCCATGTATCGGTGATTGTACACATTACTACTATAACAAAAATTCAATGTGGTTGAGTCCCAACCTGTTGTGCCCCCTCAGCAAGAGAGGGTGTAAAACTGCTTACATAAGACTCATGAATCAGAAATATGATTGTTCTGTCATAATAATATCATCAATGTATAATGTTAGTTCCAGTCACTACATCATGACATGGATGATGTTACATGTAGTCTCATCTCTAAAAGTTTCTTCAAGGTGAAAGTGAAGAAAGATTTGAATGTGACAGTTTCACTCAGTTTGTGTAAAGTGAAAGACAGTTCACAATCATTCATGTAATCCCATTCTTATACCTTTTATACCCATTTACTATATTTTTGTTTAAGGGTACAAATGAATGCTATAGGGTGAGCACTTCATTACCTTTAAGGTAACATTCTCCAAGTAATAAGAATATTATATATAACATCATCTTTTATTCTATTGGAGAATAGATTGAATGACAAGGCCAAAAAGTTTATGGAAAGTTATTCCAAATAAACCTTCATCATGTACTTCAATGAAAAGTGGATGGTTATTTAACATGAGGTTATTTGCATCATATATTAAAATAAATTCATGGAAGTTTAAAAATTGAAATACTAGAAGCATGTTCCCATTTCTTGTTCAGTTTATATTCATCAATATTAAGTTTTGTTTCTCACATACTTATTGGATAATAAAAAAATATGTTTTTCACATATATGTATAGAAATACAGTAACCATGTAAGTAAGGAAACATTACTAGGCGTATGGTGTCTTCTCTAAGTAGCTGAGAAAGTGTGATTCCTAAGTTACCGGTGAGAAAAACATAACTTTTAATTGAAAAGCAATTGATTCAAAATTAAAATGTTTTTGAGAATAACCAAAATCATTTAACTTATGTGCCCATTTGAACATGATGAGGCAATATTACATGTTTTATAATGAATGTTTATTTGTGGAAACATACTAAAAAAATAATTCATATCTACTTGAATAAAAGGAAATACATGATGAATATAAAATGTAAGACCAACCCAGTTGTGGAATTTTAGTTCTATATCAATTAAAACTAAAAGCAGACATCAAGAATATGACCAATATGGTATTTAGGCTCGGTATAGATGAACACCTTTGGTATTGATGACATCTTTATTTTAGACAAAGAAACTTTTAGAAATAAAAGTATGCCACAAATATTCTGAGGTTAGTTGAACAATATAGTGTGAACTATTCCAAATGAAATATAGAGGTAAAAATACTTCATAAGATTCATTTATGTTATTAAATAATGTAACAGTTAAGTATATGCATGGTCAGAAGATATGAGTTTCTTCGGATCGGTATGCAAATGAATATTTTGACTATACAATCATAGAACCTGGTAATGTAGTATGGAGTAATTCCTAAACACTTGTTACCTTATCTAAATCACGGTATTAATGTTCATAAAAAGGATCGATGATAATGTATTACATGTATACATTTATCGACAAACTCTAGCGTGGAGAAATTCCTAGAAACACATTTTATACATCAATGTTATGATGTAAGTTGTGTCAATGTTACAACCTGTAGTAACTTCCAATATATTTCAAGATGTTCTTGAAAATAATGGAAAAATATCATAATATATATGCCATCTAAAATTACAAATGGAAATTATATGAGTCGTGGTGTGATGAAAAAATATATTATGTCATAGATCATGTGTTAGGATTCAAAGAGTTTGTTAAGATATAAACAAACATGCCTCAAGATGTACACATGGTGCATCTAAGTAATTATCCTAACAGTTGCTTTGGATATTACATAAATCCCCAAGATAGAAATGATATAGTCAAGTATTAGACTACATTTCTATAGAAGGGTGAAGATCTCTATTAGAGATAGTGGGAGATGAATTTACTTGGACTTAGTCAGTGCTCTAGATGCATAAATGGCGGGCATAAGAACAATTTCCAAAAGTATATGTGGTATAGGAATGTTCCAGTGACACATACAGCATACGAAGAATGAAATCATTGTGATGGTTTCATATTCACCATGAACGATGATACATTATTCATTAAGACTAATAAATCATACAAGTAAGAAAAATTTGTAAATAAGCTAAGATTGAAAAATTTAAAATTCAATAATGGTTTCATTTATCATATTGTAAAGAATCTTATAAATTGAATACTTTGGTGGGTATTCAAATGATAAGATACACGGGTGGAATAGGATTGGTACCAATAAGGCTCAATTGGTTATACTAAGACACTACGCCTAAATACATAAGAATTTTACTTTTCATAGATAAACTTCTAATATAGTTTTATTGGTCATTTTCTGTCATGATAATCTTTAGTGGATGGTGTCTATACGACACAACCAGAAATGGATGATGACATATTATGATTCCAATGAAGGTTGAAAATTACTGAAATCCAGTTATGGATTAAATTAAGCAATGAGATCTTAGAGAATTTATAATAAATGAATCATTTCCCTGTGTCTACTAAAGGTTAGTGGGTGTGCCAATGTTTTCTAAGTGAAATATGATCCGAAAAATATGGAAAACCGATCTTGATCATATAGTTAGATAATATTGAAATAAAACCAATTCTCCAATGATTTACTTAAAGTAGCAACCTATGTTCTGGGGTACAGGATCTACTAAGGTAGATCCATAGGTTTCTTGTTCCTAGTCAATCATACATATAGTGACATTATATTGAAAAATAAAAGTTGAAACAATTCATGTTTAGAATTTTTGCCAATGTCACATGGATTAATCTCTCTAGGTTAACATGTTCGGATAATGGGAAGAGATTAATGTTGTGAGTTGAGTTCCATATGCTTCAACGATGGATCAATCACGTATTACATAATATGTTCGATAATTGATATTTATGAAATATAATTTATTGTATGTAGATATTAATTACATCTAGGAGAAATAAAAGTGAAGTAGTCAGAACTATCATCTTGTACGTATGAAAGTACAAATTATATGTACATGTTTTATAGAGAAGATGGTATACTAGTTCTTTAGTGGAGACAAACTAGTAATATTTAGATCATTTTGATCTTGTATCCTAGTTAGGAAAAGGTGATTACTGAGTCGAGCTCATAAAAGCTAGTGGTATCCATACCTATAAATACTAAGTATGTTGCAGATTCAAATGCATCTAATAAGTAGTTATAAGTTCCAACGATTTGTTCAAGTTCGTGGATTCACACCTTGTGATAAATTTATTATCATAAGGTAAATTATCATATTCTTACTAGCCATGTTGTCCTGTTATGTCAATGGAAAAACTGATATACTCATGGATAGCTTATCTAGAGAAGTTCTAATGAAGGAGATGAGGACGCATATAGCAGATATGCCACGTGGAAAAAACATGTTTGGCCCAGTAGTTAAATCCATTACTCAACAGAAGCATGATATTTTTCATGTGAGTAGCTAACAAGTTTGGTTAGCAAGTTAGCTGTAGTGCAAGTGGGAGTGTTGAAATAGTGGGTTTCCTAGACCCAACTATCAATTAATTTCGATTAGCATATCATGTGTACAGTTATCTATGCATGAGGTTATCTTACCATTATAGTGTAGACTTTTTTGCGTTCACTAATATAATGGTAATGTTCAATGGTTAATTGTCATGTCATTGGTCGTTACTATCAATGGAAATTTGTATTAGTCTTCTGGAATGAGAACATTACCAATGAGTAATATTTGATTACATAATTTGATTCAATATTAAAACATAATAAATGATGTTTTGGTGATGTAGTTTGTGTTGGGTGCGCCGTTGGTGGTATCACATTGACAGAATGGTCAAGAATGGATTTGTTGATTCCTTGTTCAAGAAGTTGTATATCTCAGGCCTGGTTGATTAGGATGGTACTGGCTTCATAATTCTTTGGACAATGTAGTTGAAAGAAAAATACATCTGGTTAGATCAACAAATAATAATGCAAGATAACGACGATGACACAAGAGTGTGTCCTGTTTTATGAGAAATTTAATGACAAAGAGATTATAGTACATAGTCACTGTTCGTAGGATGGTAGTTTTTCTATGACTATCCTTATCTCTTTAGCAGCAATGATGGGTTGCTAGACTCTACTCTTGGTCTGTGGATTTTATTCAATTATATCGAGGTAAGGGCCTATAGGGTCACACACAATAGGGTATTCACGAATCGACCCTATTCAGGTGAATAGGTATATAGAAATAGTGGGACCCAACACGGGGTCTGAGTGTTTTCCATGTTATCGATCACCAATGAATTAAATAAATTTATTATTATTCATGTTAAGAATAATTGGGATTGAATATATTTAATGTATTTACATGTTTATTAGATACATGAAAAAATTATGCGAATGAATATTATTTTAATATATAAGATTAATTTAATATTAAGGGGGATAACGAGTCAAGTTAAATGACCATGTTTTATCACTTAATATATATTATATATATTACATGTATTTGATAAAATAATAAATAATATTTTCATGGTTTAGTTCGCCAAAATTATTTATTTAGTAGAAATTGAAATAAACGGGGGCCAGAGAACCGAACAGGGTATTTTGGAATTCCACTATAAATAAGAGGGGAGGCTCTCTCCTTTTGTGTAAAATTCACTATTAATTTATTTGTATGGAATGAAAATTGAGAGCCTTTCTCTACTCCAACTTCCTAGAGAGAGAATCTGATGATCCAAAAGTTTGGATCATGTTCTTCCTCAAGCATTTAAGAGATCTCGATGTGGTGATCGTCGGGATATTGAAAGCATCGTCGGATCTCCGCACTAGCACCCAGAATTTGACGATCGATGTTCCATCTGATTTCTAGATAACTTTTGGATGATCTAGAGGGATCCTACTTTGGATCCTTCATGTGAAAATCTTCATCGACTTGTTGAAGTGGACCGCATATTCAGATTTGAATCATGTACATTTTCATTTTAATTTTTTTCTCTTTACAATTTATTCAAGATCCTCAGACCTCACTAGGGCACAGATCATTAGTGTCGACAAGTACTGTCGATCTGCCAATGAAAATTATAAAATCTTCAGCCAACTGGATTCTGCTGTAGGCCCCGGAACCTAACACTTCCTACTTGGAGACCTACATATCTTTTCCTCATCCCACATGACATTAAACTGCACAGGAATACTCATGATTTGTGCGTACCCTTTTTTAAGGTCTTCATCATCATTAACATCCAAAAGGACCCCAAATGGTATGTATGGTCAGCCTTATGGCTCGTCTACCATTTTAGGAAAATGTCCTAGAGGATTTTGAACAAAACTTCATTAAAAGTCCCATGTTTCAATTATGGTCAGTGGTAAATGATCATTTGTTATTCCCATTTCAGTTCACATAATATGGATACAATGTTTTGAACATGGTCAATAGCCATCCTCCATCATTATCTCCACCTATAAATGTTTAAAATGTTAGGTGAAGTGATTCATTTTTCCATGTTATCCCTTCTAATGTCAGTATGCCTCGTTCATGGATGTTGGTCTGGGTTGGATCGACCCTCCCAGATATATTTTCATTATTGTTGTGCCCTTATCATATGGGGAGAACCAGATCCCAATCCTTGTTTCCCTCACTAAGAATACTCATTTTTCCTGATAGAGCACTGTCGTGGGTGCCCTCAAATGATTAGTCTGATTTTGGGGTACTTAGGTGCATCAGAGTGGCTGACCAAGGTCATCTCTCAAAGGAGGAAGTAGATTTAGAACAACTTTTTAAAGATATTCTAAAAATAAAATAAAAGAGAATAAAAACTCTATTTGAACGGATTGGGGTTGGTTATAGTTTATGAATCTAGAATAATTTTTCTGGAAGAATATTGTATATTTTTTTGTTTTTAGTTTTGAAATGAAGTTCGATTAAAATGACACAACAAAAAGATGTTTTTTAGAAAATATTTTAAAAGGCATAATCGATCTAACTCTACATCTTCATTCACTTATTAATCATTATAATTTAAATCAATATCCACTTAATTATGAACCCCTAATTTTTTATCTCTCGAACCCTACGAGAGTTAACTTAACCACAAAGATGAAATTACTTAAACCCTATGCTAGCTTCGGAACACGCAATCGGAGCACCCTGCTTTGATTGTTGTTCTAAGGTTAGATTATGGTCAGTGGTTAATTAGAGAAAATATCCATTCTGGAAATGAGGATGAATTGTGTTTAGGGATTATATTTGAACTCTACAAATTTATCCCATATGGTCTTGTATTACCGATTAAGATTGCGCTCTCACAATTTACACAATTCCCGACCTCGTGTGTTTTGTGTTAATAGTTCAATTGCTTGCTTAGTTTCTTAAAATTTAAAAACACAATTCATGGATAATATTAAGTTAATTAAAGTATCTCAATGATTCAAAATAATTAAATGAATAAGGATAGAGGTCGATCGATTACTAAAAAGAACTACTCTTCCATGGGTGGTATAGTCATCGTGGAGACGTTTTGCATAAGCAAAGGATTGAAAGGGTAGAACCCAATCTTGTCTCCACTCTTGATTCCAACCCAATTAAGAATATTAAGTGAAGAAGAATAGATAATAACACAGAATACTATTTGAAGAAAAATTCAATAAACAAACATGAAAGAAAATAAATACAAAGAGGAGGTGGGAGAGGAGAGCCTTTTTGGAAGAGTGGTTTTCACAAGGGATTACTTCTTCCAAGAGTTGTGAGGGGCTCCCAAGAGACACCCTTTCGGCCACACCTTCCCGATGCCTCGACCAGCCCTCTTAAATAGTTAAAACCCCCTTTAAATAGAGTTTGGGAGGTCTAGAGATACATACCTTTTTAAGTGTGAAATGAAAAACTCGGCCAAATATTTTATTCCACGTTGCACCACCTAGTGGACCTCCAAAATGCGTGTATTGACCGTCCTTAAAGAAGGATTATTTGTGAAAATCATGTCCCCGAGTGTTCCTCAAAATTTGGGCTCAATCCAAGCCTGGATGAAAAAGATATGGTCCAAATACAGAACCCATGTCCATTATGTCGAGTCCAGCCCACCATTGGATTAATGACCCATTTACTCCATCCAAATGCACTTTGTAGCTCTAGTGTCCTGAATGAAAGTATTATAATATTACGTTAGGAACACTGTTAAAAAATTACAAATTCAAATAGTAAATATAAAAATATTTATCTTCGAAATACTACAGTGCACTATAAAGGGTAAAACTGGAATTTTCTCTAAATTTTCAAATAAATGATCAAATCCCAAATATTTTATAAATAAACATATTTAACACAATGTGAGGAAATTATATCATTTATTATCAATAAAATATTCAACAAAATAGCGTTTTATCATTGTTTTAAGAGCTTTGGTATGACAATACCCACGTAAAGGGTCGCGTAATCACGGTCCACGATCTATTACCTTAAAACTAATATCAAAACAATCCTCACCATACGATGTTATGCTATGTGATCCGTCCGAACTAATGGAATTTTTTTTTCATCATTAGTACTTCATGACGATTAACTGTAAACTGGAGGGTATTTCTCATTTATGGCCCATCCTAAGGTCCCTCCAGTATTCCATCCCCTAGACTGTGTTCTCACATAGGGTGGTGCAGCGTGTTATGGACTCTATGTACTCATTCACATCAGGATATTTGTGCTACTGCACACAAACTCCGTTGAGACACCCCTCCTACATTATCATCCATGCTTCAAGAAGTTAAACTGCACATGTCCCACCACACATTATGTATCCCATCATTTGGGTTTCCATTATCCTTTACATCCTAAGGGACCCCAAACGACATGGATGCTAGACTCGAGGGATCTCCTACCATCTCGGGTCAATGTCCTCAAAGATTCGGGAAAACAATTTGAAATATGTCTCATGTTATGAATATAGTCAACTGTTGACACATATTGTTTTTTTAATTCTAGGAAACAATACAGATACAGTGTTGCAAACATGGTCAACAGTTATCCTTGATCATTATTGTTGTTTTGTGGTCTCCCTCATGGAAGGAGTGATTATTAACCCTTTAGACCAATTTTTCCCATACATATAACATTAAACTGGGAGTATATAGTCTGAGAACTATGACTATAAACTAATATCTACCATGTCCTCACCACATGATGTTAAACTACACCACATCTCTTAGAAATACATTTGGCTTGATTCCTATCCTCATGGGATATGTAGGAAAACATAATCTATTTTTATATGGGTACAACCTAGGTTGATTTATCCTTTTTATCGGCATATTGGAATGAGTTATCTCTAGGAATAACGAATGATGTGGTGTATGTGGGCATATGGATTCATTCACGTCAGATTATTTTCCACGCCATACATATTTCTCATCGAGTTACCCCCTCTTCTCTTTTTCCTTACCGCATGATGCTAAACTACATGGAACATTCATAACTATGTGCAGATTGATTATCATCATCATGGGATATGTAAGTAAAGAAAGAAATTTTGTATTCTGGTCCAGCCCAATATCTTAGAAACTTCCTCACCTTTTTGGCCTCTTGGCACGAGACCATTAGGAGAGAGGGTATGTGGTGTGTTATCGGATTATTTACTCATTATTTTCGGGATTGTAACATCCACACTGCATACCTCCACCGCTTTGGTAGTTCAACAATGTTCATAGGAGCACTCTAGTTTAGGACCTTGAGTGATGGATTCTATATTGACTTGTTATCTCCCATTTTTAGGCATCCCGGTCCCTTTCATTTGGGCTTTTGTCATCTTTCACATTCAAAAGGACCCTCGAATGACACAGATTCTAGGACGCAATGGTCTCCTACCTCCTTGGTCTAATGTCCCCAATAATTTTGAATGAAAAATTTATACAAGTATCACATTACGAATATAGTCAGCGACCGACACTCATCTATTGTTCCTATTTCAGTCACACAAAATAAATTCTACATTTCTAACATGGTCAAAAGTTATCCTTCATATTCATGCCACCCCCATTAATGTCTTAATATTGGTTACATGATTAACATACTTTTCCGCTCCATCATGTAAAAGTGGATTTTCGACACTCTTAGTGTTATCCCTCAGCGCATATTTTCATGTTAAGAGGATGAAGCCATGATCAGGTGTCATTCAATGCTCCGCACCATTTTCTCCTTTTCATGTATTCCACATGTTGCAAAGAACTTACCTACCCTTGTTTTCCCCATTAAGTGCATATCATGTGGGTTTTGGGATTTGTTCAGGGTCTACACCCATTTGAAAGAGTCACACTTCTCATGGTCTGAGATCTATGACCTTAAACTAAGATCTCCCTACGTCCTCACAACATGATGTTAAACCGAATGACATATTCAAAACTACATGCGGCTTGATTCCCATCTCCATGGAATTTTTAGGAATTCCCGGACGCTTTTCCCTCTGGGTATGGTCTATCTTATAAAAACATCCTCACCTATTTGGCCTCCTAGCTTGTGTCCTCTAGGAGGGAGGGTATGCAGTGTAATATGTGATTATGTCCTCATTCACTTAGGGTGTGCAATACCCTCACCACATACTCCCCTTTTAAAAGTTAGTCTCTCATGCCTCTTTTCCAACATGACATTAAACAACACTCTCAGAACTATGTATGGCTTGATTCCTTCCCCTACAAGATACATAAGAACACCTAGACATTTCATCCTCAGGTTCATCCCCATATTCGTTATCCTTTTTTGGCTTGTTGGACTGAGGTTCCTTCCCTAGAATTTCTTTTGTTGTGGTGTGGACCTCATCCTCATTCACATCGGGTATGATTTACCATGCCATGTGTATTCCCCAATAAAACCTTGTTTCTTCTATTTGTGTCAAGGAAATATGACTTTAAACTATGTTTCTTGGTCCCACATTACATGAAACAGTTGTGTCTTAACTACACAACATTAAAATTCATGGGTGTTCTTGTTGTATGACCCTAAACTATGAAATTATCATCTTAGCTACACGATGAAGAATTCAAGGAATTGTGATGACCTCACTCTAGGGGACATAATGTTGGGTATCAATCATACAACATGTCATTTTTCAAAGCCTTCACATGGCTTGATTTTGGTAGCGATTTCGGGACTCTCCATCCTTTGTTATATGCATAAAAACACACATATCCGTTATAAATAACAACCAAGATCTATCAAATGCCGCTTCTTTTGGTGTGTGGGTAGACCCGCATGATGGTATTATCCCTGTAATTTGTACCCTACCATATCACTTATAGAACTACATAGGGCTTGATACCTATAATCATGGGTTATTTAGGAATTCCCGAACACATTTCCTCAGGCCCAGTCTGAATTTCACATTCAGTTCCTCGAACTAAAATATCCCTATTGAGCACATGATGTGAAATAGACTTCTAATCTCTGTATTCACATCAGGTTTCATAATTAATGAAACATGTGTCTCCCTCACTCCTTTCCATTTATGTTCTAATATCTAAGTCCTTAAAACTAAGATCCAACCATCCTTGTCACATCACAGTAAACTGCATTACATTTTCCAGAACAATGTGTGCCTTGATTCCCATAATCCTGGGATACATATGAAGGCCCAGAAATTCCGTTCATGTGTCCAGCAACAGTAATCATAAATCTGCCCCCCTTTTCGATCCCTTGGCCCAAATATTTTTGGGATCATGTGGTGTGTTGAGTTCTTATTGGGATTACATTATCGTCAGGTTTTACAACAACCACACCATGTGTTTCCCTTGTATCATCACAACATGGTATGATTTCAATGACCCTACACTAATATCTCCCAATGTGAACTACACATCATGTTTGGTTAATTCAAAACCCTCAACACATTCCATTAAACTAGGTACCCTCTTAATTGTCTACTCAAAGACCTTAATATTGGAGAGTGAGAACCCATTACCCTTGTCATTAGAAAGGGATTCATCTTACTCTATCTGACATGACTCATTGGTTTACTCAAATGTGTTGTGGTAAAGAGCTCAAAGTGATGATTTTTGACAAAAACATCCCCTTGTTTCATGTACACACTTCAAGATCCCTTTATTTGGATCCACATACTCTTCCACATCTGAAAGGACACCCTTCACATCCTAGTCCTAGGTCACATTGGCACACCTACCATCTTGGTCCAATTCACCTAAAGACCTCAAACGAAATTTGCAATAGGCCCCGTGTTTCGAACATGGTCATCAGTAGACCCTCACCTGTATTTCCCCATTACAGGATAACACAAAAATGATAATTTGATTCAAACATGGTCAGTAGTTATCCTATATCATCATGCCACCAACATTCTGATCCAGATCAAGGGCATCACGATTCACATATTTCTACTCCCTTATATTTAAGTGGAATTACAACACACTCAGTATTATCCCTTCATGCATTTAGGTGCGTTATGTATGAAGATCAGTAATATTGGGATGTCGTTCATCTAGCGTTATATTCCACTCGATGTTTTCCACCTTATACCATGAAAATAATATCACTGCCCCTTGTTTCCCACACCGAGCATGACTCACGTGGGATTAGTGGTTTTGGTGGTATGCGTACTGGCATAGTTGTGCCACACATGCCTTTGTTGTCCTAAATGATGTTAAACTGTAATCCTAGAACTACACATTTCTTAAGTCAAATCAAAATGGGGTATGTAGGAATGCCCAAATACTTTTCTTCGGGTATAGACCCATGTTAAGAAAACTATGTTCTATGGGATAAGGAATCCCATAAAAACATGTTGAGTGGTGTGGAATAAATATGTCATCATTCACATCAGGATATGTGCTGATATGTATGTTTATTTTCAAGGTATCCATGTCCTCAAAAAATGACTTTAAACGGCGGTTCCACGCTGAAAAAAATCAGGATGCCCCATGATAACTCTGGGATGCGTCAGCTTCCTCTCCAGAGAGGATTTCACTCACCAGCACTGGTATGTGACCATGATGTTCTTACGAACTATGTTTGGATTGATTTTCATTCTTATGAGATATGTAGAGACATCCTATAATTTTTCCTCAAACACATACCAAGGGTCATTATCAGTTCTGGACCCTCTATCTCGATTATGATTTAGTATCTATGACCTCAAACAAGGATCCTATAGTCCATGCATCATGAATTTAAACTGTTATCCCTTGTCTAGAACGTACGACCATAAAAATATGTGCACCATCCTCATCGTACGATGTTAAAATATGTGTCTACCGTCCTCATTAGTATGAAGTAAAACTAAAAAGAAATCTAGGTCCACACCTGAGAGGACCTATCTCGAAGTAAGTACAATTTTTTGATGAGTTTAACACACTCAAAAAATTGTTTTCATCACAGGGGTGTAATTTAAGGAGTGTTGGAATCCATTCGAACAACTCATCACTCCACCCTCCACACTTTACATGCCCTTTGTTTGGACCCTCATCACCTTTCATGTCTGAAGGAACCCCTAATAATCTAGATGGTCAGCCAATGGATCACCTACTGTCATGGGATAATGTTATGGAAGACTAATGGATAAAATTTTGAGTCAGGTCCTGTGTTTTGAATATGGTTTGCAGTCATCCCTCATTTGATATCCCCATTTCAGGCTAACACAATAGGGATATTCAGTTTCAAACATGGTCAATAGTTAGCCTTCATTTCCCTATCACCCCTACAGTATTCCAAATTTTTTGTATCATGATTAACACTTTCCACTCCCCTCTATTAGTATTGATTCAGAATCCCCTAGAGTTACCCCGATCACACACTAGATCATGTTGGTAAAATGGAAATTCAACAATTCTGAGAACATCATCCTCCAGTCAGGACACCATCTTTCTTTTCAGAATTACAAGTCAGTTTCTGAAACCCCAGATACTAGAAGCATGGTAGGAAATCTCATATTCAGAAGGAATTATGACATAACCATCCCTTGTTTCTCATAATGGGAATGACCCACATTAGCGTAGGGATCAATCTCTTGATATTTCACGAATGTGATATAAGTATAGCAAACCAAAGACAACCTATAGAACCCATGCATCTAGTCAAAATAAATAATCTAATCCTAAAAGTACGTTTAAAAGTTCACATTCATTACAGCACCCGAGGATTTTTCCCTCCCATATATGTGTTTACCTGTTCAATAGAGTGTTCTAACTCTGCCACTCCCTAGCTGGTGGCATCTAGGATCCGTTGATTCCTATTAAGATACAACTCTTACCCATTGGCGATGGGATGTAGTTCATCAGCCGCTATCCAAGATCTCTCCTTATCAGCTAAGATGATAGAAAATTCCTGAGAGGATCATCTCATAGATTTTTGACTTATATTAGCTCGGCCTTCAGGTTCTATAAAATACTTGATTTGTCATCAAAGAAATAAGATTAATTTTTCCCTCACTCCCTCAATTGTTGAATCTCATTATCAGCATCTTGAATCCTTTTGATGTTCACCAATTTCATTCACTGCCATCCCACACCAAGGCCACGATCATTCTCTCAAATCTTCTCTTCCCTGAGGTCTCGTATGAGCATATATGGATGTTTGAAATACACTCCTCAAACACAATGTTTTCGCAGACAAGAGCGAAGCCTCCCCACATGGTATATTTTTTGTGCATGAGGGATCTCCCCAATGATGTGCTTGATCAACTTCCATGACAGGTGATGGATGATTTTTCTATCCTTTTCATTCAAAGTCATCTCGTCCTAGTCCATGGGGTCACCAGGTTCATAGGCAGGGAACACCTCTAGGAACTCATCATCAGGGACTTTTTCTGGTGTTTTGTTGGGTAGGTTGGGACCTATGATATCTGATTGATCCTCGTTGTCAGACTCTAACTCAAAGATTTCAGAATTAGTCCTGTTGATGGTCCTACCTATGATCGGGAGTGCAATGATTTGGTTAGTTTGGACTTCCACATCTACAACCACTAGCATTTCCCTAGAAACAATTGCTCTTGGAGCTACATCCAACCTCCCCAAGGTAGTCCATTCCAACTAAAGAACTATTCATGTGAAAAATGCATAGAAATATGTTGACTTGATTAAGTGGATGACAATTACCAATTCTGTGAAGGATAATTACAGAGGTCGAATAGTCGGTCTTCCTCCTAAACTGTTTCCATAGGAACCCCATTGCACAACCCTCTGTATATGGTGGGTATGTATAAAGACTCCAAGAGAACCACCCTAGGTATCTCAACCCTTCTGGGCATGACCATTGTGGTTGCTGCGGGTGAAGATCCCAATGTTCCCACAACCGCATCTACTATTTTGCGGGAGCGGTTCTTGAATATGAGGCCCTTATATAGAGGTCAAATATTACCATAGATGGCCTAATTGACCTCGATAATGAATGTAAGAATGTGGTTTAGGGTTTAACTCATGAGCCTCAACAAACTATTATAGTGCATAGATTGCGACCTCACCCTCTTCCAGGGGGCTCCGTCCAACAGCCTCCTTTCCCCAGGTAGACCCTTAGGATTCTTCTTATATAGGGAAGAACTCCCTTACATCAATGATAAACAGTTTAGATGGGGGTTTTTGATCGAGCATCACCTTCACTAAATCCTTCATGGAACACGGAGCACCCTGAGAGTACAAAAAGTTCTCCATATTAGCAATGTACTGCTCCCCCTCTTCCTGAGACAAAGAAAACCCAGCCTTGGTAGGACTGATATCTAGAAAATCCATCCTTATATAGTTCAGATGTTGGAACATCTATGAAAGATTGATTAATTATCTTTAGACATCCCAGATGTCCCAAGCCTTAGGGAATACATCATTCTCATTCGTATCTACATGGTGCTATCACTTCCCCAAAGCTGGAGTAGGTAACTTACGAAACCCCCTGGGCAGCCTCACCTCAGGATAACTCTGCTCCTCTAGGACCACTGGTTCTGCCACTGCCACCTACCTCTCAATTGGTTCATTCCATCCTGCAACTATAGACCTTCCACCATTGGATTTCGTCACCACATTTCGACCCCTAACTTAAGGATGAAGGGGGACCTCGTCACAGGCACGGACGGTTTGCTACTTCAACATCTCCCTCTAGTACTCTACTTTCCAACTCTTAGTGTACTCCTTCAGCATCCCAAAGATAGATATGGGTAGAAGTATTTCATTCTGTATCTTCCCAGCATTTTTTGTGAACATGAGACACATATTCCTCATCACACATGAGTAATCTTTTTGGAACACTCCCATGTAGACCTGCTGGGTGAGCATATTCATGAAATGAAACTGACTCGTGAAATAGTGTGAAGTGTATAACTCTGATAGAGGCTCACAGTAAAACTGTTCCACCTAGAATCCTCCCCAAAAGTACATGATGTAGGATCGATGCTCCTCAATTCCCTAGTCATTTTCAATGAACACTATTATTGGAAATGTGAATCGGTAGAAGATGAACTCATCCGCCTTCTAGAATCAGTTCAGAACCAGCGTCGGGTCATCATGGTCAGAAAACAACCCACCTCATTTATAATAGCAAGCCAAAATTCCAACCCTAGAGATGAAATATGTATTTTAAATTCATATATCCCCCCGAATATGCACTGCAATCCACCCATACAAAATATATTACGACCCACATAACCTATGTGAATTCATTACTTTGCTGATATTCTATATCACCTTATACCATTTGGTGAGCATCTAGATCACCAGGTTGACCCGATCCCCTGTCATCAAAGTAGACACCATGATGAATGTGCTCACCTGCATGCTCATGTTTGTGTCCCTTACTGGCAGAATCCAGCTGCAAATAAGTGCGAGATGAATGTTCCTAACCTAACAACTGATTTTTGCTTAGTACTTATTCTAAATTCCCATGTCTTCCACATGTTGTCCTCTAGGAGTTTCTAGTGGGAGTGCTCCTTACTGCGCTCAACCCCCTTTAGGAAGGTTAGAGACATCATGGGAAACTTTTTAATTTATATAGAAATTCAATAACTGGATAAACCACCACTTAAATTGGACATCCCTCACCAACTAATTATCCTCCCCCAACATCAAGTCAAACAATGCATTTTATAGCATTCACATTTTCTCCAAGTCATCCCAAGTATTTGTGATGGGGAGGAAGTCATCATACATCCCCTCCAGTATCAGAACCTCTGAGATTTGTTGTAGGTCCTGGAGGATGATTCCAACCTCTCCAAGGTGAAAATGAAAATTATTGTTCCCTTACGACCACCTACTCAGTAACTCTAACATCAGCTGGTTTAGCTGGTAGATGTAAAATTGGGAATCCCATGCCACCGCATACAAGCACACACACATAATCTCCACAAAAAACTCCTCGCATGAGGAAAATACCCAGTAAGCCCATGCACAATAAATTTTTATGTTGCTACCTTGGCGCATCTCCCACCCATCGGTCCACCCATTCTATGGGATCTCCAATAGTACCATCGGAATGGTTTGTTATAGTGGGGGGATACCACTGGCTAAAATGCCTTCCCATCAAAATTTTTCACATGGTTATACAGGAAGTCTACATTGATGGGTGTGTGATCCTCACACGTTTGACCATCATCCACCTTGAACCACTAGTGCGGGCATGACAAACTTTTAAACTAGTAGGCAGGCTCGTCCCTGCTCGCTTTAGGAATTAGAACACCAGCCCACATGCCAAATCTACATAGTTTCATCCTCTTGCTCATTGGATAGTTCTTATGAGTGTCTAACAACAACTCCAACATAGATTCATGGTCAGAGTGGCTCCACACACACTCCCTGAAGCCCTAGTTATTATCCATCTCTTCTATCTAGGAAGCATCCGCAAGGACCACTGGAAGCTTATTGGTGATCCTTCCCATCTCAATGATTTCGAAATTCTAGTTTTGGATCCTAGAGCTCAGTCATAGAGCTCTGTCACAGAACTTGGTTGAAGAGAAATACCATAGAGCCCCGCCACACGCCATGTGGAGTCATGCCTCATAGCACATGATCAAAGTGTTTGAACACATTTTGTGCATCGTAGAGCAAAAAAAGTCATGATTCAAAAAGGGAAACCGAATATCACTGAGATCATTGAAAATCGATATCCTGAGAACAAGAATGAAAACATCAGAAAGGAAAAAACGGGGGTCTAACTCCACTATATATAGATGATGACACCCTTGGTTTTGTGGAACACCTATCCATGGCTAGTTTTGTGGCGCTCTCAACCCGCGTGTAGCCTCTCGGCATCATGAAAAATCTTCGTGATATGTCTTTGTGATTGGTCTATTGATTTTGTCCACTTACCCTCAGGATTAGACCGTCATTTTCTCCATGGATCTAAGTCCTGGGGGGGATTTGATGGTTCCAAATTATGCATTCAGAGGTAAATGAGGTAAAGAGGAAACCAGTGCAAAATGGGGTGCCACGCGAAGCTCCTTCATGGAGCCCCATGAAACTACAGCCCACACGAAGCCAAACCCCCCTTTATAGTATCCACAGAGTAAAAGAGGTTAGATGATCTACCATTACGAAACAATTAATAGGGTTACCTACTCTGCAAAGGGAACCATATCGCCTCTAAGATCCCTTAGAAGTTGACAGAAGCCTCCACGAGAACCACAAAGGGAATTAAGGATGGCTCTACGATGAGGAGGTGATGAAGGTCGACTCTATAGTAATGAAAAACATGATGCAATCTATATCTTATCGAAGAGATCCGTGTGACTTTGAAATGAGTGCGTTGGGATTCGCGCCACCTATTTTCTATAAATACCCAGCTTCCCCTAGACCCAAAGAACGGATACCCCAACCTTTCGCCTTCTTAGCTCTCAGATCGTGAAGCAACATCTCCTATGCGAAACATTGAGAAAAAATGAGCTCTTCAAGGTACTTAAGCATTGTAAAGTACCTTTCCCATACCTCAAATACAACCCATACTTAATCAGGGATGCACTTTGTGGAACCCAAAGGCTATCACACAATACATAGACCCCCCAAGTGGAATAGGTTCTTGGAAAATAACACATTCTTCATGAATTACCTTCCATACACATGTGAACCCCATTCAAAGGTAGGGTCACCATGATTCATGAATAACATTTCATCATACTGCTATTATTTTAAAGGTACCCATGCTTCAGAAAGTCCTACAATGAGAATGCCTTTCTACTTCACGGAGAACCCATCATATGAATCTATACCCTATGCCCAGGCTAGGCCACTCCACATCGTGAAGGATACACCTTCGTTATGTCTCTCTACTATGTTGAGAAACATAGATTCATAAGGTCCTTTCCCGTGAACCAATTTTCTTCACAAACCCTTCGCCCATATGACCCAATGGGTTTGTACAATGTGACTTAATGGTCCATTTAGTGGTGCTTCATGTTGTGTTTCATAGACTCATGCTTCTCTCATAGGAACGCTAACGACTATTGCTTCTTTGCATAGCCACACTAACATGACCCCCTAAATGGATCACTCAATAAAACCGCCACACCAAGGCATTGCTGACGCCTTCCCTTCCACAGGGGTTGGTGGTTATAAGTTATGTAAGTCCTAGGTGTGTAGAGAGAACCCACCTCATCCGATCTACAAGAAGTTAAACTTCCAATAACCATCTTCCTCAGCACATGACATTAAACTATGTCCTCACCCCCTGAAATATACACCAGTTTCCCTATCTTAAACACTCTCTACATCTTCTCACCTACACGGGAGTGAGGTATTCCCCATAAAAAATGAGATACACTTTTCTAGAATGGAATTTGTCTATGGGGAAGGTCAGCCATCATGGTGTAAACCCCTATCCTTTCTTGCTGGAGGTAGAATCTGTTCTCTTCCTATCTTCTTTCATGAAAAATAATAGGTAAGAGATGGGCATCGTGGGGTTTCTTACCCCATCCCTCTCATTCCAAGCTTTGTAACCATCGTGACACTATACTAGATTAAGTACTAATCTCCATCTACCTGGGATGAAAACCATGCATAAGCCCATATTTCCTCTTTCGGATGATAACCATGTGAAATCCCCACTTCACTCCCTAAGTACGCACCTTTTACAACATGATCGTTAGGTCTATACTGCCTCTTTTTTCTCACAATAAGCATGGATCACGTGGGGATAGATTATGCATTGACCATGGAAAAATTATTGGGCCTACCTGTAGTGTATGTCCCATGCCTCCATTCCAAACTACGTGGACATTGATCATTTCCCCTATCTGAGAAAGGTACATAGGAAGCCTCCCTATGGTTTAAGCCCAACACCCATTGCTCATGAACACTTCATGTCAGTTCCCCACCGTCTTAAATGATTTTGAACGGTATGCCCCTTTTCATCCAGCATGATGTAAAACTTTATACCTTCAAATTATGTGGTTTTTGATCCTTATTTCCTTGACATGGTATATAGGATACCTCAATGAGGTTCCACCCCAACCAGTAGTAAGTCATTGTAACCCCAACCAGCAATAGGCCATTGTAGCCCCAAACCAGTAGTAAGGTATTTTAACCCCAACCATCAGTAAGTTGTTGCAACCCCCACCAGTGGTAAGCCATTGTATTCCATCCTTTTGGGAACAACATCTTTGGTCTGCCCCTCATGCTTCAGTCCAACCTCGGCCACTAACCACACATAAGCCCTAGTATATTGTCGAATCGTTGTTCTATGCGTACACCCCAATTTTATGCCCCCATCCTGAACTACATGGTCTTTGATTCCATGCCACGAGGATTCGTATGAAGCCTCACTATGGTTCAATCCCATAACTCATGTCCCATCATGGTCTCTCCCTCAAGCCCCCATATGTTCCAAGAAGATCATTCCCTAACTTGAAGGTTCTATTTCCTCTAGGTTTCATCCATGTATCCATTCTCACGGGCCACCTCCTCAGGTGTCCCATCACCCCACAAAATACATGGACATCGATTACCTACCATGAGGATACGTAGGAAGTCCCTTCGAGGATGGAGCCCAATATCACTGTCATCCTCACATCGGTTCAAATCCATTACCCACATTCACTTTGTTCAACCATTCATCATATATATTGATTATTACCTAGGCCTCCAAATCCCGGTGAGATAATTTCATCCATATCATCACTTATCCTCATGTTACCTAGGATCTTATCCGTGGGTTTGAACCAAAATAATTTCAGGTCATTGTTCTCTGAGCACACCTTGATTTATCACCTCATTAAACTACACATGTTTTGATCCCTGCCTATTGAAAAAGGGTATATAAGAAACCTCCATGCGGTTTAATCCCATCCAATAGTAAACCCTGGTTTCTCATTTATAGGGACCCAAGCACAGTCGAATCCATATTCATTAGACGTTGCAATCTTCCTATCTAATTGGACTCTCATGTGCATCCTCCTGGGGCTGCACCCATCTGATCCACTATTATCATTGTTTTGATCAGTTCGGTCACTCTTCGCAAGACGTTAAACTTTTGAAACACCCTATGTTAAGCTTGGGAAGATGAGGAAATCCTCAAATATGTGACCATGGAATATAATCCCCGACACTCTACGTGGCATGCCTCGGGATTCTATGCCCTCGAGAATCCCCATCAAAAGGGTATGAAACCAAGACACATTAGTGTTCAGGCATCCAAACACACCAGCGATGTCCAAGGTGACTACTCCTCCGACCAATGGTTTCTAACCTAAAAGGACCCCTTGGTATGTCCTAACATAAGAAGTGTAATTAGCTGACATCCATGATGAAATTACATATGGAATAGTTTCAAGAAGAATGTCTTAATATTTATGGGAGACCCAGACTTAGCAACATGTACTGAGGAGGAATCCACGAAAGGAGGAACTGATATCCCATCACCCTGTTTAGATCAAGGAGCACACATTCTTGACTAATAGACTGATTCCAACTACCTTTGGAAATTGGGAATATAGGGAAACATATCAGTGAATCATGTACCAAAGGATGTGTGCCGCAACAAAAGCATCAGAAACCAAGATGAAGTTCACGTGGATGTGGAAGATGATGAAGACGAGGATAAAGAAATTGTTTTTGATAAAAATGATGATGAAGGAGAAAATTTATGTATTATATTCCTAAATTTATTTTTAGGTAATTATTATATTATATTATTTATTAGTTTTATAAAAAAATTTATTAAAAAATATTATAGGAAAATTTATTATATTATATTATTTATTAGTTTTTATAATTGTTATTTGTATTACAAATTTCATATAGGTATGAATTTTTTTTTGAAATGCCTAGAGATGATCCAAATGATTTATTTTTTTCTCTCACTGATGTCGAAGTTCTATCTGATGAGCCTGACACACCTAATAATTGGGATGGTGCACCTATTAGGAGGGGAGTTTTATTAAATTATTGATGATTCTTGATCCTTTTCCAGAGAGAGAACAAATTTTTTTGGATCCTCATTTATAGAGGTGTGTTTTGTTATTTAGTATATTTATTTTATATTAACTTTTTTGTAATAATTTTGTAAATAATTTTGTAATTATTTGTTTTTATTTTCATAGTATTTAAAAATTATCTATTGGGAAGGCTGGTTTGATTATATGATATTATATTTCCAGGATATGTTATTCATGGGACTCGGTTCTCATCATTGTTATTCACTAGATGTTCAACCACTTGATTTTACATTATTAAATAATATATATTTTTTAAAATATATTTTATTACGAATATAGTTTTCTAATTGTCTTGAAAAATATATTACCTCTGATTCTGGATAGCTTGAGAAATCATATCTAAGAGGCAAGAGTGATTTGCATACATTAGTGCTTTCATTAATTATTACACTACAACAGATAGAGGGCTATGGATAAAGCTTCTTCTATTTTTCTCAACCAGTAATGCATCTCAATATAACCTGAGTATATATCATCTCAGGTATAAGAAGGATTATGCTCTTACTGGCTAGTAGAGACTTTTAGGATGAGTTCATCATCTGGACATCTGATCTGGGGGAGGTAAGAAGTCACACATACAGACGAAAGTCATACCATGGGAACATATAGTTGAAATGTTGTAGGTGATATTATTTATTAATGTATATATACATTAACTATAACAGGATTGTTATATTATATAGACTGCTACAGACTCATATATTATAGAGTTTTATGTTTATAAGAAGATATACACTGATTAACATAAAGGAGAAGTGGTAGGAGACTGACAGTTCCATATTATGGTTATTAATTTTTTTTAAACATCATGCATATTTATTTAATTATTATTCTAATTTTTCAGTATATTTAAAGGAATCATATGAGGTTGTGACTTCTCATTTAAGATATATTCCTACCAAGAGTGAAAAAGAATCCACTGATGATCAATATTTTGATGAGGGGGCCTAGATACAAACAATTTTTCATTGTGTCGAGAAGGGTAGGGTGATTGGAATTGATTATTAACAAAAATATATGCGTTATTATGGTACTTCTAGGATGTCATCAGTGAGCATGAATGGGATCTCGAACATGGTCATTTTCAATGTCATTGTCTTATGCACAATACGAGGGGATGTTGAAAGGCTAGAGTGGGATGATACATCAAATGTTGCGAGAGAGAGAGAGGGAGGAGGAGCGTGTTCCATAACATCAAAGTGATGAAAATGTGTTAGATTATATGTGGTGAATTATGTATGGTGTTGGTATGGAGTTTCCTCCCCCTGATCCATTGAGAGACCCTCCTCTACCTGATCAGAGCAAATGATTTTTGATGTTTTAAATTTGTTTTGTAATTTGGCTAGACAAACATATTATGTTCGATATGATGTATTAATTTTATGTAAGTTTTAATTTTTTTAACTTTTTTAATCAGTTTTAAATATTTTTATAATTTTTAGTTTTTTAATATTGTAAATTATTTTTAAATATTTATAGAGTTTTATTTTATTAATTACCTTCATTTTTAAATATAATTTAAAATAGTATTAATTATATATTTCATTTTTCTATTATTTTTCAAATAATTTATCTAATTTTGAATTTTTTTTATAATTCTCAATTATTTTTAAATATAATTACATTTTTTTATTATTTTTAAGTTTTATTAATTACTTTTATTGAATTATAATTATTTTTTAATATTTTTATTTTAGTATTTTTTTGAATAAATTACTATTTTCAATAGATGAATGATCTGTTGCAAATAATTAACTATGTCAAATCAAAAGATTTATTTACAAAAAAATGGAACCATATTTTCTGATGGATATTTCATCCGCCGCAATTATTCTCGACTGGGACAGACCTTCTTAAATAACCAAGGTTGTGACATAATCTTTTTCAATGTTGAATTAGTCATAGAAACCCTTTGCAAATTAATTTTTGGGACGTGATTCTTTTGCTAGTGCTCCATCTAAAAACAATGGAAACTTTTGTAGTTTTTTATTTATTAAAAACATGTTTTCATCAAAAAATATTTTTTACTTTTTTTAGAAAACAGGATAATTATCTTGTAGAGAGTTTAGATTGTTTAATTGATAAAAAACATTATTTTTTAAATAAAAAATATTAAAATTAACATTGGTTGACAATTTGGGATTTTTTTGGGAAAATATTTATTTTCCTGTGAATAGTGAAAAATATCGATAATTGTAAAATTGTAAATTATTTTCAATAAATATAGAAATTTTAAAATTCCATTATTATTTTAATATGTTTCAAAGTAAAAAAATATTCAGGATCAAAATAATTATATTTGAAATCATATTTACACTAGATTTTATTATTAGTATTTTTGGGATTAAAAATGAGTTTTTTGAATGATTTTAAGTTCATAATGGTTCTGGATTTTATGTAATTAAAAAAAACCTGAATTTTGAATGATTTAAATAAAATTTATAGACTATATGTCATTAAATATTATTTTAATTCTTCAAATGATGATTACTAGTCATATAGTTAATATATATTCATCATAATCTTGAAAAATAAATTTCTTGATCAGCCACTTTTTCTTCGGATTTATGGGTTTGATTTTTTAATTAAATTCTTCTACTTATATGAAAGGAATTTTTGAAAATGGATAAAATATTTGGAATCTTAATATTTTATATTATTTGTTAATTTCAACATAATTTTTATCGATAATTAATATATAAAAATAGTAAAAATCATTTACCGTGGTTAAGGGAAAACCCGATTTACATGGGTGTCAATCTAAAATGGTAAGTGTTAAAATGACATAAAAACTTATCTAATTACTATCACAAGGAAGTATTTATACACTATAATATATAAATATTTACAATGGATATTTTTTCCCTTTGGATTCTAAAAAAAAGGGAACACATTTTTATTTTCAATAAATCACACGAGTGCCACTCACCTCACTTATACTAGGACGCCCACTCACCTCCAATCATCACACCTTCGATTACCTTTGGATCATCCAGGAAGAACCAAAAAAACATTATTTAATTCCCTGCACATTATCTTTTTCCACTATTCTTATTATAAATCCATCCTATTAATTATTTTTGTACTAACCTAAGGATGTTGTCTGGAGAATAGGTATTGTGCATAACTGAGAATTTTTATTGTATTTTTCTAAAAACTAATTTAGGTAATCTAAAATTATAATTATATAATAAAAATATATGTAAATTATAATTTTATTTTATGATATTAATTTAATAACCTCAATCCATATCCCATTTCATAAAATGGTAAACGAAACTCTCAATCATGTGTACGACATACTACTACCTCACAAACTGATGTAATTCATTTTTCATCATCTCATCTCACAATTTTTTATAATGATAGATTTAAATTATATATATGATACATGAAATATTATTATAATTATGGAATTTTTATATAACATATTTATTCTATAATTCCATTCCTTATGAGATACGATAAAGTCTCATGTGAGTACGGAAGACTACTGCCTCGCGAATCGATGTGATTCATTTTTCCCAAAAAAAATTACATGGAATCTAATAAGTATAATGTTAATTAATATATGAGATATATATGACACAATTATTTTATTCAAAAAATATTTATTATTTTGTAATGATAATATATCACTTTCTTTCTCACATTTTCACTCATTGAATAATTATAATGTTGTTCGCGTGTACGTGTGGACTACCACCTCCAAGAAGTGTTGTCATTATATTTTCCTAACCACATCACTTTGATGATATATATAATTATATTTAAATAAATAATATGTTATTTAGGATATATGGAGCATTTTCTAAATTTAAAATAATTCATATCTTTTTTCTAAAACAATCATTGAAAATGGAAATGTTGCCGATTTGTAGGTACGACCTACCATCTCCATGACTGTATTTTTATTCATTTTCAGAAAAATTATTCATGGATGATTTGAAAATAATAAATAATTTAGTTAATTGATAATTATTTCCTAATTATTATTCATGAGATTATATAATATACTCTACCTTGACCTTGGTCAACACACTGAATCCATTTAAAAAAATGAAATGAACGTCCCCAAAACACATGATGTAGACTTAGGAGATTAAGTATTTAAATAAGTCATTAAAATTAATTAATTATGAAAATTTTATCAACCTATAAAAGGTTATTAATATATAAAATAATTTATATATGTTTATTATACACGAGTTAAGGGGCATATATAGAAATTATGTACTAGAGTTAAGGGTGTTTTCCTCAATTTTCCTTCATTAAGGAATATTTTAATGTCAATAACATAATTTATTTTATATGTTGTATATATTAACCCTTTTAAATTTAATATAATAAATAATTCATATTTCATCATAATTTTCATTTCAATTTTAAAAATTTCCCCGAAGGGGCTTGACATGAATGTTACTACGCTGTGCTGAATTTTGTAACACACTTTTTTTCATTGGTTTATATTATTTTTCCATTTTATTTGATATTATAAGATTACATGGGTAAGGTATTTTGAATATTTTATGTTATATTTATACTTTTTTATGTGGATTTATATTTTATACTCATTATAAATTAATTTATTAATCCTGACTTTATTAGTATGATCATTGTAACAAACTTTGTCTCAATTTTCTTTTGTTGATGAATATTTTGATATTAATCACATATATTCTTTTATGAGGTGTATACATAGACCCTTTGAGACGTTATATCATTAAATAAATTATTATAAAAATATTTTAATTTTTAATGTCATTATTTTATGGGGATTACAATTCAAATGTTGTCAAAACTGAGACACACTTTCATTAAAAAAATAAACTTTTAATTTTCTCCTTCAATGTCATTCCCTTCCATGTCCATATTAAAATTTCTTTATGAATGTTTTCATATAGAAATTAATATTTATAAAGGAAATTTTATGTCTATTTTTAATTTACATAAAAGGATTCTAAAATAAATATTTTTATATGTTTTTTGTGAATCATTCTTATAAAAATACAAATGAAACTTCATATTTTAACATATACGAACACAAAAAATATTCCTAATAACCTAAATATTATTTTATTTTCTATTAAATTACAAGCCCTCATGTTTTCCTGAATGAAAATATCCTCATTCCTTTTTTGGGGAATTTTTGTAATGAAAATAATTTTTCAAAAAGGAAAGTCCATATAAATATCCGAAAAGAATTTTTACATGATTTAAAAATTCAATTTAAATGGGTTTAATGATAAAAAAGCTCAAGATTAATGTATTTTATTCCTGATATGTTACTAGTGTATTATAGGGAAAATTTTATCTTTATAAATCATATATGATATGTTAATCCCCATCATTGATTATGAGTGAGCTCGATAAATCTTATACGAAGGTTTAAACCCAATTATAACCCATGGGTGAGCCCAATATGTCTTATTGGAAGGGTTGATCCCAATTATATCACATGATAAATGGGTGAACATGATATATTTTATGAGATGTGTGATCCCCTTGATAACTCTCCAATACATTGGACAATTTTACTTGTCTTTAGAGGAAAGAATGAGGGAGATATAGAAAGGTTTATCCTATGGATTTAACTAAGATCTAGTTTTTCTTAACATGGGTTTAAAATGGTTTATGAAGATGATGTTAAAAGATACCAATGCATTTTGTTTATAATTTATTTGGATTTTAATGATTATATTGATCAATATTTAAACCACAGAGATCGTGATTATTTATTAGTATCTCTCTTCGATTTGATAAATAATTATTACATGATTCATGATTATTGTGTATTAATTTTGTTATTTTATCTTTATTAACATTTATTATTTCATAATACCCTCATTCACTTATTGTTCTCACAGAAGACATTCAATTTTTAATTATTATGTTTACGCATACATAGAATTTTATATAAACCTTCATATGTTTCATTTTTTCTAGTTTATGAATAATGTTGATTACATTATTTTTATCATGAAATGATTATATCAGGATGAATTTTTTGGGTTGGTTTTAAGACTAAATATGGGATAATAATGTTGGGTATAATGTAAAAACTAATCGCTCAAATTCCAGGGTATTTTTTTAAAGAGTTTTTCCTAATTCTTTAAAACCATAAACCTAAAATTTTTACGGCTTTGTATGCGTCAAAATATTTCCTTTTGATGTTTTATGTTTTTGATGATAAAAATTGTGTCACTATTATCAGTATAAATTCAAAAAATAAAATGATGATGTTTTTATAACTAGATATAGGATTGTATGTCTAGAGATTTTATTATATCTCCATGACTCACGTCACCAAAAAAATATATATATGTGACCCCTATTTTCTAATCATCTATATTATGTTCCATATATTTCACATGGAAGAACTCTTTTCAATTCCATATAAACCACACTATCACATTCATTTCCTTCCATCTATTTCCTATAATATATTTATTATTATGGTGTCATTTATTATTATTATTTTCTTCATTTTTTAGTTTCATGTATATAATTTTATTTTGTGATATTTTGTTCTTTTAATTGATTTCTATAATTGAATAAATTTAAATAATTAATTTATTTTGTGATTTTATTTTTGTCTTTGTGTTCATAATAAATTTTTTATTAAATCATTTGATGTTGAAATTTTCTCTAGTATAATAATTTTACTCAATATTTGTAATAAAATATTATTAGATGAATGAAATTGTAATTATAATGTATTTTTGATTCCTAAGTATGGGAAATGATAATGTTTTATGACTTTATAAATGAAAATATTTTGTAACAATAATGTAAGACAAATTTTTTTAATAGTAAATATTAGAAATGATTGTGTATAACAACTAATTTTTTGATATATATGGGGTATAATAAGGATGACTGATTTTGTTTATGCTAAATATGGGAAATTTTCGAGTAAAAATCATTAAATCATGAATTATTTTTCCAATGATGGAATTATAATTAAACATTATAATAATAATATAAAACTCTCATTGAAGCCAACTAAAAAATGAAGGTTAGAATTGACAATGTGAAATATGGTCATGAGGGATCATAACTAGTTTAAAAAACATATTTTCTATCATCTTATATAATTTTGATATAGATATCATTCTTTCACATTATAATAGAATCCTATTATGAGTGGACCAACATTTGGATTAATATTTTAGATATTTTTACTAAAAACTGTACAATTAAAAATCATAGTTAATTTTAATAAAAACGCTAATACTAAAAATCATAGTATTGGAATTTTACAATAAAAATTTCGTTTATATGTAATAAATATTTATAAATAAAACATCATATAAATGTCAAAATTATGTGCTGTTATAAAAATAAAACAATTCATGTCCCATGAGAAACAACATTTTGAGTCATGGATTTTTTAGAAATAATTAATAATAATAAATTTAGGATCGATTACAAAATTAGCACTATATTGTGTAAATTATCGGAGAAAATAATAAACAATAAAAAATGGTAAAATAACTAAAAATCATATTTTTTTTCCTTAAAACAATGCTTTTTAATATCAATAATAGATTCCAAGATCTATATTAAAAAATGTGAAGAAATATCATCATTTTAAATCCATATATGATCAACCACAAAAATTAGTTTTATATTTTTATTATCTAATTATACTCATACTACAATGTAAGAAATAACTATATTATTCTCCAAATTATAAAATTTTTTATTGTCTTACTTTTTGATCATAAATACATTTTATTTTTTATAAAGTAATATAATTATATTTTAAATTTGAATGTGAAGAATCCAATTGTGTACTGATAATATTTGGACTAACTTTCCTTATAACAAATCTCATTATGATATAGGATTGAACATGTTTTTGTATTTCTGAATTGAAAATCACTCTATTGAAAATATAATCGAATGTAAATGTTATAAATGTAAATTAAAATGATGTTTAAGGGTAGCTAATTTATTTAAGAACTTGATACTGAAATAATTTTATCTCCATTATGTAAGTTGAATTTGAAAATGAAAATTGAAGTTTAACGATAGTTTAGGATGTAATGTACAAAGTCAATTTGAAAAATTTAATTCCGTTATTATAGATAATGAAGTTATGAAAATTTTAAATAATGATTTCAGTTCTTTGGGGAAATTAAATCAATAATGTACCATAATATATGTGTCAATTGTTGATGTTATAGATATTAATGACTGCTTCATAACTATTGGAAAACCTAATCATGAAGGTAAAATATTACTAGATGATGTTTATGAGAATAATACAAGGTTAAATCTAACTAATAAAACAAGTTATTATGTATAATTATATGGAGGACATGATAAATATTCATGTTTTATTTTCTATTGATTTTTTACTACTACATCAAGTGATCACGTGGATTACGAATAAATAAATTTCCATGATAATGGAATTTTTGAATGATTCACATCATAAAGCTATGATCCATATAACATATAATTGGATGAATAAGGTTACTATCAATCATATACTAAATTTTATGATGCTATATGCATGTACTAACGATTTCATGCTTTATCGAAAAAATATTCATGTAATGAAAAGTTATATAGATGTTTTAATTCTAGGAGTAAGTCAACACATATTGATGTCAGTATGAATATAAATTCTTACACAAGGAAACAAAAGAAAGATTTTTGATGTTATACATTACTTTCCATAAAATTGTGGTTGAAAAGATACTTTATGTTATCAATTTCTAAATAACATGTGATGTTTAATTATTTGAATATTAACAAGAATGAGTTCCTGTAACATCCAATATATTCAAAAGAATGGATGTACATTGATTAATTAAAAAAATATTTATCTAATGAACCTAGAAATGTGTTCATGGGATTGGATATAGGTGGATTTTATCCTTTTGTGACATAATGTATAAATTATGTCACATGGTCGGTTAGTTTGATCACTTATAATCTATATCCCTAGATGAGAATATAATAGACATTAGTCATCATATCAATGATTGTTATAGGGAAAAGAATTCCAATAAATGATATTAAATTCCATCATAATCCTTTCATTCAAGCATTAAATAATTATTTTAATGGAGGTGTAGAAACATTAAATTCATCTACTGCAGAAATGCTCAAATTCCATACTACCATTATGTGCACTATCAAGGACTATCATTGACTACGATTTTTTTAGAAGGAGCACACTATTTTGGATTTTCTAGTTTGATACATCAAATTTTAGAAAATATGGATACCTTATAGAAGAAATTGTAATTTCATGAATCATTATCTCTTCTTTAGTAGATGTCATAGATTTTTTAATAATTCATGTTTAAATTGAAAATATAATTGATGCTACCAAAAAAATTATTTTCAGGCTCATAGATCTTGGAACAATTATCCAATTCGGGTATAGTATTTTGAATATAATTTATCTAAATAATGTCTAGAATATAGTTAGAACACCATATGATATAATAATAATACATCAATTAATGAAAAAGATAATATTTTTCAAACTTCTATATATGGAATTTTTTTATTTTCTAACATTGACATCATACACATTATGAACAATGTGTTTGATAATATTAAATTACATTACTTGATGATATAGAAAAATAAAATAGTAAATTAAATTATCATACAAACCTAGAAGCACTAAATATAAAATATTATATGTGTGAAAATTTTATTGCGAAGTGTCTAAATTTATCCTCAAAACAAAAAATTCGTCTAAAGATGATTACCTTTGATGATTAAAAAATTTGAATGTTACAAATGGATATTATTGTAATAATTTATGATATTTGTATTTCTGTCTCCCTAAAATATATGGACTAAAAGGTAATTTCTCACATGTATTGAGGCATAAGTTCACACCTTTGGACATGAATTATTTTTTACTAGAAAAAATATCAACCATTATAATCCACAATTTTAGTTTTACTAGACATATTTTTTAGAATAAATTGAGGATTAATAAATTTTATAATATTCAGGAATTAATTTAATGGATTCTATTCCACTTGAAGTTGACATTACCCCATCCCTTATCATTGTGATGATTTATGTAATGATGAATTTTTTAAAAGGTCTTAATGTTGGAGGTCTAATACAATAAAAAATAAATGTATACCTTAAGGGTGTACTTTTTTGACATTCATTTATTAATGAATTCTGATTTACAAGTCAATAATTATAAACTGTAGTAATTACCATGTTAAATTTTATTATTATGTATCATGGTCATTTAATGAAGTATATGAAAAGTCACGCTCTCCCAGAAAGTTATATTGTGGAAGTTTTACATTATTATTAGTGCCAAAACTTATATCCAGTGTAATTTGAATTCTATGGAGACATAATTTAATAAATTTAGATGTGTTGATGATAACCCAAGTCATTTATATCATAATAATTGATCATCTTGGTTTCCATATCTCAGTCCAGATATTGGAAAGCCTCTTCAATTTCATCAATATATTTTCAGTTAAGTCAGAAATATAGATATAATTTACTAAATAATACTATTATTGATCATTATATTGAACCATTATAGACTTGAATGAAAAAATCCCTTAGATTTAAATCTTGAAGTGAGATAGATATAATGATAGTGGTTAATAATGAAATTATTGCATGATTTTAAAATCATGTTTTTTTAATATAACATGTAGTTTGAATTTTTTAAACATTATTTAAATTTAATAAAAAATTATATCAAAAATTATATGCAAATTAATGATGATAATAGTTGTAAACTAGTCAATGATTTTATGTATTTATCTCATGATCCTTTGATGAAAGATATGATAACCAATGAATATAATATTGGTTATTTCAAGTTTTTCATCTTTTTATCATGATGAAGCTTTAAAAAAATGGTACATTTAAATTTCAATGTCTATGTTACTATAAATATTTGGCTGATATTACTGAGTTAAAGTTTCTTGGGAAACATTTAGTTATTTTATTTAATTGCAGTTGGGATGATGTTTTTGAGGATATAATGATAGATTTACTATAATTTAATTATGTTAATTTCGATATATTGACTAAAACTCATGAGAACTAATAAAATGATCCATATATTTGTAATTCATATGACAGAAGTTGTATTTTATGGTGATAATATAGTGTATTAAGGGTTGAATGGTGTTATCTTATGGACACCAAGTGGCACTTATGATATGATTGATAAAAGTGAAGTAATGTTTATAGTGAAACCCATCAATAACATCATAATGATTTTTTTATACCAAATGATATCAAAACTATCATTCATATTATAGAGATTGAAGAAGAAGAAAAAAATATAGAAGAATAGGTAGTAATGTTAACAATATAACCTGCTTATGATATAGAAAAATAATAATAATATATTTTGGTTATTCTTATGATTTCAATAAATGAGATGTATAATATTTTTAAATTTAACTGTAAAATATAAATTAATGATTTAAAATTTAATTAAAGGTTTTATTAAGGTAGTATTTTTATGTTTTTATAGACATGCTTCAATAGAAGGGGTTTAGTGACGGGACTTTATCTAAATTAGAGGTTTGTCATTAAATCACCAATAAAAAATGAGAATTCATCACATGCACTGAATATTTTTTCCTATCATTTTATATTATACTCATATACATTAATTTAGATGTTTTTATTATAAGTATGGTGTTTGGGTAATAATGGAAATATATGATGAATATATTAGTTAGTTTTATTGACAACTAGTTGCCATTAATAGGATTCTGGATGGTCAAATTTTTTCGTATTCAATTGAATGTAACAATATTACATTATTAAATATTTATAGAAAATTATTGATTCATAATATAAATAGATAAAAATGATAACATAATGGAAGAAAAATAAATAATTAATATGATTTGAATTTTACTTTAATAATGATAGTTGTTCATTTTGATGAATATGGGATATCCATTAAAGAATAAGTATGATTTTTTATTATTTTATATAAAATTTATCTTACGTGTTTTTATGATCATTAGCCTTTTGAGACCAGTGATGCTTATTTTTCTGTTATTTATTTACAATTATTTTAATCATACATTGTTCTGGTCATTGTTGGGGGTTGTTTTGAGTGAATTTAGATAAGTTTTGGAATCTTCTGGGGTTGTGAATGGTTGTCACATGGTTAAGTAAACCCCAATTTCATTCCCCAGGAAATCAAGTGCCCCATCATAATCCATTGTATTGGGGGGGGCAAGGTTTGACCAAACAGTGCATCCCCCACAAAATTGTGCACCCTTAGACCGAGGGGGATGCACATTTTGATCATGGTTAAAGTGAACATGTGGATAAACCATGAACCCCAAGCATACGCCCCATATAGGTAAAACATTTAAGGAACACTATTACTTATAACCATGCAGACCATCGAGGAAACCATACACAAAGAAATTTAAACCCCATAATTATTAATTTAAAAGTATTGAACAACCTTTTTGTATCCCCAATCACATCCATTCAGCCTTATATGGTTTCCATTCATCTTACTGTCTCTCTATATAATTCCTTAGATTCTTGAACACATTTTATTGTGAATATATGATATGGTGGAAAGAGATCAGATTTTCTATATTAAGTAATTCCTTTATAATATAGATTCCTATATCTCCAATAATAATCTCTGTTTTTTAAATGATAATTTTTTTATTGTTATAGATAAATGTTTTAATGGAACTTTCTTCACTTGATCTTGATACTACGATTTGATCCTAGATCTTATATTCCATTGCGAGTTCTTCCACTCTACAGAAAATTAGGGGCTATGGTTTTGACAGAATACGTCAACTATCCTAAGGTTGGTTGTCTATATGATATTTTCAATAATCTTTATGATTTTATCATGTATGTTATTTTTCTTCATAGTTTTCTAGCTAAGTAATTTTGATTTAATTAGGAAAAGTGAATTTAACCAAAAAAAAATTACGAGACCCCTCAGGGATCCCATTGGACCCATTAGAGATTATGAGACTGGGTTTGTTGGAAACCCATGGTGTATGCCAACATCTATAAAATTATTATTTATAGAATGTAAAATTAAAATAATATGTTTATGAAATTGAACAAAAAAAATTTCATGGTTAAATAATGGGATTTAAAGTGGTTTGTGTCTTAGATTGGGGGAGTTAATGAGTTTTTTAATATTTTTTTATAACTATATTAATGGGAAATTTTCATATTGTTTATATTAATAATATTGGAGAAATATGACTTTTTTATAAATGAGATGTTGAACTATGTTTTTAATGATTGATAAGAAGTTAATTGATTTTTCACCATGATATTTATATAGATATGTTCACAATTTTGTCTAGGTGGAGGATTTATTCTCCATGTTTTGTGTGCCAGACCGATACTCTAGGCCCGCGATGCATGAATGCTAGTTGGTTCTAGACTACTTCTCCATGTAGCTGAGATTTTGGTGCTAGAATGGATTTCTAAGTACCCATGATATTGGTCAGGGACTAACATGCTAGTTATATGCTATAATTATACTGGACTGACAGTCAATGTAACCATGATTTTTGTACACAGAATTATTCTCAAGGTACTAAATTAAAATGCGATTTTATTGTATAATGAAACCCCATGTGTGAATAAATTGAATAGTAACTTTGGTGTACAGTTCATACTCTAACATGGGATGAAGTAGGTATGATTGTTTTTGGTGTCACAATGAACCCATGGTCCAATACCATTGATTTATGAATACTAAATGCTAATCCTTTATAAATTTAATTTTTTGTCTTTTATTATTTATACAACAGAATAGAATTTTATATAATGGATATTTCAATAGATTCCATTGGTGGTGGCCTAATAACATGAACTAATAGCCTAAATAGGCCATTTATTGGTACCCGAATATACATTATTTTTGTAGGAAAATATATGGAAAAGATCCATATGTTTGATGGATGAGTTGGTAATTTGGATGGATCATGGATGACAGAAATAGATATGATTCCTAAGCCAGTGTGGGAGTTTTCATAGTGTCTTTATTTTATATTTTCATTTGAAACATTACACTTATATAAAATTAAATATCAATGTATTTTATTTATTCTTGACTTCCCTATTTTTGGATTCATTATATGATGTTTGGTATTTATTGGTTATTATTTATTGTATTATCTAGGGTTTTTTTGTATATTGATTTACACTACTATTTTACTTTGATAAAGAGGGTATGGTCTACCCATGTAACATATTGGACCCTCACTACTAGTCAGAAAGCACTAGCATACATGTAGGTGACTTCATGTCATGTAATGAACCGTTACGGGGCACTAGTACATGGTACCTAAGTCGGGACGTTACAAAGATGTATAAAAGTTGGTTTTTTATTCCATAATATTACTATTTTTGTGGGGTAGAAATAAGACTAAGATGTTTTAGGCCTTAGTAATGAGCTTTTACATGGGAGTAGGTAACCCTTGTGCGGGTGAAAACCAAAGTACCAATAGTTGGTTTGTTGAAATAGATGTTTTCTATTAGTGATGGATGTTATTTCACATTGGGTAACACACCTGATGAGTGATGTTATTATTTTAAATTATTTTACTCATGGTCCTATATATAATGAATTTTTTAGAAGCTTTCATCAATCTAAGAACTGAGAAATAAATGTGACATGTATCATATTAGGTACTCATGTAAAATAATGTTATGAGTGGGTTTGTGGGAAATTTAAATGATGTCCTTTATTTAATAGAATTTAAAACAAAATGGTTCCTAAAAGTGAAATTATAAGGGATAAAAGATGCTAAATGTGGTCTTGTAAAATGGTTAAAGATGGTGTCAAATAAAAAACACATAATTATAAAAATTTGGTTTTCTAATGTATCAATGAACTAAGGTAGGGATGTTGTATGGTAGTTATAATATAGTGGTTTTGACCATGGGGTTGTTTATGGGGGATTAAATGTTACAAATCTATTTAAAACCTCTTCGATATATATTAAAATGATGTTATATTTATCATAATATGAGTTCTTTTAATTTTAGAGACATTCCATCATTGTGATTTTTTTGTTGGGACAATTAGAGATCATTGCTTGAAATTAGCCTCTAATATCCAAATAAGAGGTCATGGTAGTTCCGAGTGAAAGAAAAAAAGATAAGTTATATGAGAACATCAATAAATTCATGTGGTTTATGGAATGAGATCCATGGAAGGTTCTATAGAGTATCTATGATCTGACTAGGGATTTACAACCAAAACACCATTCATTGTTCATTGGAGAGGGTGGACTTGAGGTATGTGAGCTTGAGATTGAGTCTATCCAGAAATTCTTAGATAATTTAGAGACATCCATGGATAAAAATTCAAAATTAAAAAACTATATTTTATGGGGACTAGTGGAGAGTTGGTGGGATATTTAGGATCAGGATGAAAATTTGGGTGACATGATATGGAATGGCTTCTAAGAGAAGTTCATGGAACACTTTTATCCTGATAAATTGTGTCCAAAGAGGGAAGTAGTGTTCATGCCCTTGACCAATGGGAGAATTTAAATGGTGGAATATGATGGCTCTTTCACCAAATTATATCACATTTTCATAGAATTTGTGGGATATGAGCCATATCTTGTTTTATTTTAATCATGATAGACTTAAATATTAGGCTAAGTCATAGGTTACTATATCTTGTTTGAAGAAGCCTGTTGAGGTAGTGAATCATGATCTCATTTTTTAGGGGAACCCAAAGAAGTATTCTAGTTCAACATAGGTGGTTTTATCTAGATGACCTAGAGGTATATCATTTGGGGGTAAGAATCATTGTTATGATAATTTCCCTCATAATAGTGTTTGGAATTGTATCCATGGGGTATGATCAGTTAATCATGGTGGTATCGAGTGTCCTACCAACAGTGTGGTAGGTCGGGTCACATTTATAGTTAGTTTCTACAATGACATGTGGAGTTATGATATTATGGTAGGATGGGGAACTATTAGAGGTAATATAGAAACCCATAACTATGGGGATATGGTAGGGGACCCAGGATGATATAGAACACCGGAATGCAGTCTTCTATCACATTCCAGATGGGCAGTTGGAGTTATATTGGCATTATTAGTTGGGGTGGTTAATGTGGTAATTTAGGGAATGATATCCCATATCAGTAGGGAATTGAAACACATGGGACTCAAACTAGAGCATATGTTTAGGGTATATTTCAATTTTCTATAATTTAGCCTCAACTTGTTGGGAGAAAGAATAGGTCATCGACAGAAGAAGGTATAATTCTTCTATATTATATGCTTATTAGTGATTTATTTGATATTGTGGTATCTAATTTTTTTATATATTCTCATGTTGTGAATTATTTTAGTTTTACAGTGGATTTTCTATGTGGTTTTATGAAGATCGAAACATTGTTGGGTCTACAGTTTATGGAAATGTATTTATCGAAGGGTTGTTCTATCGAAAATAGTGAGTATCCTCTCTATTGGGATATTTTTGTAATTGAGATATTAGGTTTTGAAATGATTTTAGGTATGGACTATATAGTACCATACTGATCACATATCAATTTATTCCAAAGGAGAGTAACTTTCACAAATCATAGGGGTGACTGATATGTTCATCATGGAGAGTGGGATATCTATCAAATTTAACAATATCTAGGGAATATCACCACCAAAGTTGAAAGTATTTTTTTAAATTATGGGGATGTCATGAATAGTGTCATTACCACTATTGTGGATCAGTTTCAGGATGTTTTTCTTGAATACTTCTTAGGGACAGCACCTGATAGATTTTTCAAGTTCTAGAGTGAGTTGATACATGGATATAAAATAGTTTCTATTACTAATTATTTAATGAAACGTGGAGTGCTTCCAGATTTTAAAACGAAGGTGGATGATTTTATTGGTAAGTTATTTATCTATCCATGTACATCACCAAGGGGTTTTACACACTTTTTTTGAAGAAGACTAATTAAAGATTTAACTTATGTGTCGACTACATAATGTTAAATGGGATGATTGTTATTAACCAGTATCATATTCAACATATTCAGGACTTCTATGACCATCTTAGGGGTTCTTGTGCATTCTCCATGATTTATTTTAGGCTCGGGTTTCATCAATTATGAGTGATAATATCTAATATAACGTAGTCTAATTTTAGGTGTAGGTATGGAATTTATGATTTCATTATAAATCCTTTTGGATTTCTAAATGGTCCTACCATGTTTATAAATTTGTTGAACCAAATCATCCACCAATTTTTGGACTAATTTTTGGTTGTTTCTGTTAATGACATACATGTGTACTTCTAGACTCATGAAAATTATTCTAAATACCTTGAAAACATCTTGATTACACTGAGAGAGTATATGATATAAACTATAGTATCTAATTCTATATTTTGGATCAAGAACGTACATATATTATGCTACATCATCGTTGAGTAAGGTGTGTTAGTGGACCTCAAGAAGGTATAGATAGTTATGTCATGGGAGAAACATGATAATGTTGTTCATATCTAATGTATTATGGGTTTGGCTGGCTATTATCAAATATTCAACCAAGCCTTGTATCAGTTGAATGTATATTTTTTGTCCTAAAGAATAAGGGTATCATTATTTAATGGTTTGGAGCATGTGAGGACTCCTTCTAGGAGGTAATGAGGCCTTTTAGCATTCCAATAATTTGGATTATACTCTAGCATAGTGAGGTGTGTGACTATATTTGTAATGTGTTTAGGATTGGGCTTGGGGTAGTGTTGATTCAAGGAAATTGAGTTGTGGAATATAGATCGTAATAGTTGAGGCAACACAAACAAAATTACACTATGCATGATCTCGAGTTGGATGTGGTGGTTTATGAATTATAAAGAGTGAGCTCATGTGCATAGTAATATTAAACATGAATGGTATTAATCAAAGATCATAAGTGGACATTAGATGAGGATTTGGTAATGAATCTCAATAAAATTTCATTTATATAACATAAGATAATAAAAAAATACAATATATAACATATATCTTGATTCATGGAATTAATATTTTTTGTATAAAACATGATTCATAAGTCAAAAACCTTTTCCCATGAGAACATAACATTGGAAATACAATGTGTAATATGAGAATGAATAAAACATATGTATATAAATCATAAAAAATATCCATTATATCTATTATGAAATTCACTACATAATGGACTTTACTAACCACATATTTATACCCTTTTGGACTAAGGATAACCACCCCCAAAACAAAATCATTTGTGCTTGGTATAACCATCCAGGCTCTATAATAATTTGTATTAGGAATCCCACTTATATCCCAGACTAATTCTAATGTGATTTAAAACATTATTAACTATTAGAAATGACATACATTTAAGGAGAAATTCTCTAAAACATGATCATAAGACAACCAAAAAATCAGGTGGAATATATCATTTGATAATATACCTATTAAATCCAAATAAAATTATAATATATTGACATATTTGGAAACACCTTTTTAAGAAAAATTTACATTATCATTAAAAAATGACAATAAATGTCTTTTTATTTTGAAAACACTAATTTTATTATGAAAAACATCACAAAAAATTTAAAATATAAAACAATTTATATTATTAATAATATATGAAGAGTGGGTTTTATTATTAAAAATAGTTAAAAAAACTAAAATATGTTTATATGTATAATTTTAAAAATAAAATTATATTTAAACTTTTGTAATGATATTTAGAAATAAATCAAGAAGAATATATTAGAGATATTCCGCTTTAAAAGACTACAAATAATTCCATAGATAAAATGAAACTACCTTATAAAATAATTTTTCTATATATAGTAATATTATCAACATAATATTAATAATATATACAGGGAAAAGATTTATTCCTGAATATAAGGAGGTGATAATGTCATCTTCACATAAAAAATATGTTATGTTGAATTGGGTTCCATATTAAATTAAAACTGTAATAATACATGTATTTACATGAATAAAATAAAGAATAAAAATTATTTAGTATTTTAGAGATATATAAAGCATAAATTATTCAAATAAGAATTTCTATATAACCAATATTCATTTCAACATGATATTGGAAATGAAACACAAAAAACATCCGTCTTATTTTTTTCAAGAGTATATTAAAAAATAAAACCTTAAATGGAACATAAAACCACATTAATAAAATAATATCAATGATATAATAATTCAACTAGATTTTATTTTAAAAATATAAGTGAATATAAGTGCATAATATGAATCACGACTCAAAGGGGGGAATTTCAGTGGATAAATCATTACTACAAACATCCCCTTTATTACCATGATCTAACATCCTTTATAGTAAAGTGTATTATATTATTCATATTAATAATAGAATTATTATTTTTTCATTTCATACCATTCATTTATAATAATTTATCACCCATATATGAATTTTTTATTATCAAAATTAATATTGGATAGTCAAATGGTTCATTTTCCAAATCATGTTTGTGTTTTCATGTTTCAGTCTCTTTTTCTTGTTTATGGGTTTATCACCTAAAATGTCGTTATAATGAGTTAATACATTTTATTGATAGATTTATAGATGCCCATATTCATTTATATACCTTATAGTGACGCTTCTTGTCTAAATCATAAAAATCACATTTTCAATTATTTAGATCAAATGAATAGAATTTATTATTGACTATATTTATAAATAATACCTAAAAATTATTATGAAAAAATTTAAATTAAATATTATTTCATATTATTGAAATTATTTATAGTTTCTTACTCATTAATGGTGATAACTTTATAATATAAATCACATAGAGTGTACGACCGACCAAAACAATAATATATTATAATTATTTGGATAAATCAGATTCAATAATTCATGGATAAAGAAAAAACATAATAAATATTAAAAATAATATAATAATTATGTTGTGGGACTTAAATTTCTCTTCAAGAACCTCTTAGAAATTTTAGGTCTCGGAATCCTTGGTTATAAAGGTTACCAAATTTTAGAGATTCGTGTGAGAGAGATAACATGGAAATGTATTCAGGATAATTTTGATGGAATGGTGTCTATTCAAGGTTATTGATGAGCGGTCCTTTTAAAGATATAAGGTGTGTAAATATTTTAAATACATATTTATGAAAAAATTAATATCATATTAGTGTAATGATAAACCAAAATTTTAAATTAGGGAGGATAGGACAAGGGCGGGTCATGAGATATCTCATATATCAATTTAATTGTATGATTGTTGAGAATTGTTTTGAGTATAACCACAAATTTAATCTATTTACATCTTTATATACCTTGTAATGGTGGCAATATTTTACCATGGTAACTAAATTTTATGAAAAAAATTGAATTGAAATATATTAACTAATTTTAACATTATGATTCTAAATATCAAAATCATATTTCTATATTAAATTTCTGTTGGAGATAAAAATGAATTTTAATATAATTGCGTATAATGAAACAAAAATGATTTTTATAAAAAAATAAATCATAAACATAATAATGAATTTATTTATAGTTCATACCACATAATATTAATTAATTTATTGGTCATTTAATTGAATATTAATATAAAAAATTCAATTCATTAAAAATCAAAACTCAATTATTATAAATTTACCTTTTAAATAAAATTTATTATATATAATAAGAATACTATTTTTAAAGAAAAACTTTTTGTTTTTTTTGAATTATTGAAGAAAAACACTATATAATCACATATATATTTTTGGTTTTCAATAATTGATTTTATTAAAAAATTATTGAATATTATCAACACGTTTTATTTACCCCATTCATAAAAATTAAAAAATTGTATATAATATGCACTTCTTAATAATAATTTCTATAAAATTAGTTGTATTTTTTTATTTGAGTAAGAACACCATCTATTTTAGCAAATAAATTATTTTTTCTAAATATTTTTCATTTAATTATATTTTAAATTTATTTCAATTTTTAATGAATAATTTTTCCCTATAATGTGGTGTTTTAGGTTTGATAATATATCAAACACACTAGATTAATTTTAATAGAAGTTTTTACTAAAATTAGGCTTCATTTCAAGAATCATATAAAATTCATTGATGTTAATCTATTAAATTACATTCACTATTATGCTACATTCTACAGTGGGTTAATTTCATGTTAAACGAATTCATGAAAATGAATTCATAGATAAAACCTGAGTTTTTAAAGGATCAATAAGAATTATTTTTTAGGATTTATGTTAAGAGTTTTTTTAGGATATATAATTCAATCAACTTGATAATTATGAGATTTATGTTAATAAATATAGTACTATTAATTATGTTTTTATTTTATAGGTCTAACAAGATAAGGAAGGGAGTTACAATGTAAAACATGGAACTGAATGAGGGAAGTGATTCAATAGATAACATAGTACTGTTTAATATTATGTAGATTTTATATTCCATTTTTTTAAGGTTTTATAAATTTACATGAGAATCTTATATATATTGTTATATTTTTTATTTATGATATCAAGTTTATCACATTAAATACACCAAAACATGACATAAATTTTACTTTTCATGTAATTGAATAAGTAATATAGTGGGTGGATGAGTGGAGATAAACATTGGGATATTTATTTTATAAATATTTATTGGGGAATATTTATTAATTTATGTGAACAAAATCCCTCATATAAATTTTACACTATTTTTTTTAATTTTAATGTACATTTATAGATTATAATGTTTCATTCAATGAGTGAATGTATAATGATTTTCATTACCATTACAAAGTAGAATTAAAAACATTTTTTCATGTTATTTTTTAAACCCTATATCTTGAGATATTATATAGTTATGAATCAATACTAGAACGTGAAATTTGATTCCTTTGAATCATTCAAGATTTAGGGATTCATTATGATGATTAATTCCACCATTCAGATAATTTTTAGCCACCACACAATCATGACTATATTAATGGTTAATAATTTATTAATCCTATAGAGTCCATGGATTTATTTTTTGGAAGCTTAATTATTTTCATATTTTCTTTATTACAATACTCAATGTATTTTTTCATGATTTATTGTGAAATAATTGTGGGGGAAGATAATTTCCATTATTTAGATTGTATATTATATATTGATAACATTAGAATATGGTGATTCATCATTGGTTGTGGGAAAAAATTCAAAAATTACTTTTTATTATACATTATTACCGACCACTAAAAAAATATATTAATAGAAATATATATTAAAAATGTGGAATTATTTCCATGGTTTCATAGACACCATTTATTAACCATTTAAAATAGGAAAATCAATCAATTGGTGGCATCTATTGAAGAAGGATTTTTTATATAGATTTGAATTTTATATTATGAATTCTACCTAAGAGATACATATCTATTTTGATCAATAAATTTTAAATCAATAACTACAAACATTAACCTCATTTAAAATTTTACTTTATTGAAACATATATTTATTTTTAGGTTTTATATTCCATGTGTATAATTAGGTATCTTATAATCCTATGTATATAGTGTGTATAAATGAGATTGAGAATAAATCTAATTAAACTATCATGATTGATAAGTTAATTTTTTTTCTTTTAATAGATATCATAATTTTTCATAAATTAAAATTGTATTATAAAATATATTATTTAATAGAATTACACGTATCATCAATTCAATAGGAAATGTAAAATACATTATTGATTTATATTCATGAAAATATATAAGTTTAAAAAAAATATGATACTTGAAATTTTAATCATCATTGATAGGGATTTTATTTTTTTACTATGATATATAAATATTAAATATTATGTATTTTCATTATGATGATGTGAAGATTTATGTGGAAGGACAATAAAGAGTTTAAGTAAAGGAAAAAATTGATAGGCTGATAATTATCATGTTTTTTATAGTTTCATTGACCAGTTGGTTAATCATTCCTAATTTAGTATTTTTAATGTTTTATGGTACAATTTTACTTGAGTATTTCATTATATGGGTTTAGATGATTTTGAAGACTCAATGAAATAACCATGATGAAATATGGATCACATAACAACATTAAATTGATATAATATTAATGTTTATGAATAAGAAAGATATTTTGTTATATAAAAATTTATTTAACTGAAATTAGGGAATACAATGGAACAATAATTTATTATAGGGTGAAGTTTTACACCATATATTGTAGTATTCTGGGATGTAAACACATTTTATGATATGATTAATGAAGTATAAAAATATATAGAAGAAATTGTTCATAGTTTTTAACATAAACACCCCATACGACATGCCCCATTTAGTAGTGGATATATAAATTCATATCATGGTTATATTTTTTAGATACTTTTACTATAATTTTTTGACTTTTAATGGCCTTATTTGGAATAGTTAATGATCATGGAGAAAATATAATAATTATAACATTATATTTAAAGAGGTAAATTTTCTAATGGAATAAGTTTGAAGCTATCAATGGATAGAGGATTAACGGGACCTTTGAAATAATTGGTAAATAATGATACTACCAAAATAATAAATTATAGATATGAAAAATATTAAATATTTATCAGATCACTCTAATACCATTTGGGTGACTTTTGTTAGAGAATGAGTGTTTTTAAGATTATTTATAGTGGGAATGTACCATTATTAAAGGTGGATCAAATAGAAGATGATCTGTATATATATTCGAGATACAATAAGTTATAAGATATACATTTTTCATAAGTGGTGGGGAATATATTTGATACTAACATCTACAAATAAATATCAAGATATAAGACATTTTCTAAATGTTAAAATGTATTGAAGGCTATGGTTAGTATTTAGATCTAGGTTTTAATTATACTCTATCAAGTTTAGAATATTTCATTCAATTTGTTATTATGAAAACATGAGGTGGTATATATTTTATGATAAGTCTTTTAATGATATCAAATAAAAAATTGGGATTCTTTAGTTCTTGTTGTCTATTTAGTGGGGTTTTCTCATTAAATTATTCTTATAAAACAATAATTATTTCGATAAGAATAACAAATACCTTTTTTATTGAAGTATACATTTTTAATTCATTACATAATTTCTATTTTTTTTTCTGATCATGTATTTAGTTTTAGTATCATTATTTAAAAGTTGTTTCCATTAACTAATTATTAAATGAGTAGAAGTACTTTATAAAATAACATGAGTTAAGTAATGAAAGATCAAATACCTCAACTAAGGGTTTTTTAATATCTATATCAGACAACAACATGTTTATTTAATAAATATTATATATAAACCCTTCTCTCATAGTCTTATATTTTTTGATTTTTAGTACAATATCTCCCATTCCAGATTTTTGTAGCCAATTTTGAATTTCCTTAAAATTAATCGATCAATCTTGTAGACTTTATAACCAAGGATTCATGCTATAGATTGATATTCTATATTGTTTTATCCTCAAATAATATTAGTACCACAACATAGTAGTTACTTTTTTGTAATAATAAATGTATATTTTATAAAATCTATTCTTGTTTTGAATTTATGATTAATCATTGGATATAATCCACCAAATATCATTTTTAATTTTATTTTTGATCCAAATTATTTTTTTACAAAATAAAAATGTTAAAATCTATATAATATAATGACATCGAGATAAGTTTTTTCAATAAAGAGTCATAGTTAATTTAGATATTAAAGGTATATATATCCATGATTTAATGTTATTTTAATTTTATCATAACTCATCTCTCATAAAAATACTAATTAGTTCCTTATAGCCATAGTGCATCATCTATTCTTTAAGTGGGAGAGATTTATATTTTACTATCCTAACCAGGTTCATCTAATTTTTAAAAGGGGATTAATACTTATTTCTGATTCATAGAGAAATAGGTTGTTTTCAATAAAGGTGAGTATTTTAATGAACTGTATTTTTGATAAAAATAATGGGGTAGGTTCCAATTAAAACATGATTTCAATATAATCAATTTAGATATCTTGAGTTTTAACTAGTCCCTAAATTTTCAAATAAAAATTAATCTACCTTTTAATTTTGTTTTATTATTTATTATACTTTTTCTTATGCTTATATAATATAGTGAGTTTTTTGGATCATCTTATATATACACTATTTTCATATCATCATGATTGAAATGTATTATTTATTCAAATAATTGTATTTTTTTAATGTTTTTGAGCTTTAATATATTAGGCATTAAGATTTTTAGAGAGGTAATTTTTCTTGAGTTATCCTTGATATAAAAAAATATTCATCCGATAGAATGAGATATTTCAATTATTGTAAACCAATCATATATTTATAAAATAAATTTTCATAATATATTTTAGTGACCAAACATTTAATGAATGATATGTGGAAATTTTTTGAAACGGAATTCTTTAGTCAATTTTTTAGTCCAATGGTAATTACAACTAAAGACGATGCCTCTTAAAAATAATAAAAAATAAATAATTGATGAAGGATTGTCTAAATAATGAAAGCGATAAATCATTATATACATGAACCAACCAACATGCCAGTGGAAAATTATAGGAATACATAAAACATAAAAATAATAATCATAGATGGAATTTGATTAGATAGATTTAATTTGAAATATAAGAAATCCAGTGTTATGTAAATGATAAATAATATATGAAAACACATATTGCATGTGTTAGTAAAAATCTGAGAATAAAAAAATCATCATCTAGATATCTCTTACTATAATAAAAAAATGTTAATGAAAAAAAAGTAGCTCGATAAATATATGAAAATTTTACAGTCTAATAAATATTTCTATATAATATAAAACTGAAAATAATTAAATGGATACGACTCAAATTGAATGAAAAATGTACTAGGTAGTAAAAAAAATATATTTTATTGAGTGAAAAATTAGATCTTAAATAGTAATATTTAATATTTTTAGAAATTAAACATATTCATTTTATTATTAAAATAAAATAAATGTAATTACAATGATCATCTAGACTGATCCTCATTGAAAATAATAGGGAGAACAATAGATGAAAAAATAAAATTCCCTGAAAATTGTAATGTTAAAATAAATGATGGACATATGGGAATAAATATCAAATATATGATGACTATATTTCCCAATTTTCAGATTTTGAATATAAATAATGTCCCACGGATATGTCATTTATTGAATTGGGAGACCGAGTCTAGGGTTCATAGAAACTATTTTATAAAGAGAAATGTAGTATTTGAGAAGGAACTAAAACATCATTATTGATCTCATTGATAAATTTCTATCTTATATTTTGATGATAAAATTAATTTACATATTTTATTTTATTTTTCTCTCTCCACCTATTTTATGAAATTTCATTTTTTTTATTAAGATTAAAAACTTACATAGATCTCCTCCACTATTTTCAATCCATACTTCATCTGATCTCTAATGGGAGATGTCCTTTGGATAATGAAATATTTTTCTATTAATCTTTGTTAAGGATTTTCTAGGAATAATGTTGTCTCTACTTCGAATTATTTTAAATAATTCACTAGATTAAGGATTTATCTATTTTAAAAGGACTTGAAAAATTATTGTACTCCGTTATTGGTAAAAATCCAATTGAGTGTTTTATTGGGATGTGTATGATTATAATTTTATGAAAATGATGCTTTAAAGGTTCCCAATGGGACATATAATATCTTAGGGAATGTTGTAAGAGTATCAAAGAGTAAAGAGGTATATTTTTCTATAAAATAGAAAACATTGGACAAGCCTATAGGATATTATCTAGATTAAAAGTTTTATTAGATAATTCAACATACATATAACATTTAATATTATTATTTTAGATTCAAGTATTTTAGTAGGCCTAGAAATGATTAATGGGGATCTTCTAATTTAGGGACCCCAATGATATGGTGAATGCATGTCTCAATAAAGGCATAGTGAATAGTATTTGGTGGTTTTGATGTCTAGGTGATTGTGTCATGAGGAGGGTACCCATTCTCCATAGAGGGTATGGATATATTTTTTAGGATATACCATTTTTGAGAGGCTCAAATAGTTTCATCCATACACCCCATAACAATATGAATCAATAAATCAAATACATAAATAAAATATAATCCATGCAACACAAGAGATTCCAATGAAGTACAATGGTTTAGCTGATTTAATGGTCTTCACAACATGGAGAATGGGTTTCTCTACAGCCATGATGATTATTGAGGGATACTAAGTGAATATTTTTATTGTTAAAATTAAAATTAAATGGAATATCTCACTAACCATTATTGATCAAGTATTTGAAAAATCCCTTTGTCATAAAATAGGTCTCCATATAAACTCTAAAATAAATACTGACCATCTCATTGTAATGGATGCCATTCCATGCCCAGGGTGTTTTAAAATTAATAAAATAATACATTATTAATAACATGGAACTAATTTACAATAGATGAATAATTTTTACAAGGAATTAATTATAATATTAAAAAAATTTAGAACATCTATTATGATCTGAGAGAGAAAATGGATTATTAAAAATCACCCTTTATTATTTTTGATTCAAATATAGATTAAAATAAATTCATATATAGAGTTTAAGGTATTACTAGAATCACTGAAAATATAGAATAATTATTCCAAACATGAACATTGGATGAATAGGAAGAAGTATGAAATGGGTGTTCTATGATAATTATTTCGAGAATATATGTGATGTTCATCCAAAATAAGAAGTTAGAAAAATTCTGATAACACTAATTAAGTAATTTTATTCTATTCTTGTGAAGTAAGAAAATAAAAACTCTTATTAGAGTAGTTAATTTCAAAATAATATGAGAGAAATGTGATTACATCATTGTGAGTAATTTAAACTATCCAGGTTAGTGAAACATCTCAAAACGGGTATCAACGTAGTGATATTTATAGTGTCCGGTTCAGTTTCACACTTCATTAGTAATCTCCGTTGAATAACATAGTTAGTTCAAACTATTTAAACCCATTTAATTCCCTCATCAACTTCATTAATAATGTATATTTTTTCTGAGGTTGAGATATGTGTTCTATGAAACTACATAATAATATCCCTGAATATGGATAATTTAAAATCCTCATAACCCAATAAACCTCCCATCTCTGTGTATTATCTTTTTTATGACTGGAATATTGTATAAGAGAAAATGATTCTTGACAATTTTTTCTATCTCTGATAAGAGGATGAAATAATTTTTAATCATAATGTAATCCCAATATTTTAAGCAAAAAATATTTATATATATAAAAAATTAATGATAAACTACGTTAATTTGATAGGGATGGATATGTACATGAATTATATGGTTGATATCACATCCATAATAGAGTGTGGATACCTATCATATTGTCATATAATTTAATTTTATATTGACTCCATGGCGATTAATTCTCTACGTGGAGGATGGAAAAAACCTATGTATATAATGGAGATTTCATGAAAATACCTAATTTTGTGTTCAAGAAACTTCACAATATTTATAATGGGATTAATAGTTTGGAAATTTGGGATGAATGTGTTTAGAAATAATTATATGATTTTAAGAATGATCTCAATTGAGAATGTTGATGTGTTATCTGATCTGGTGAACATTCTTATAGAATATATTCATGGTCATAAGTGGAAAATTGATGATATTAAGATTTTGAAAATAATAATATTAATATCACAAACTATCATTAATTCAATGGTCTTAGTTATTAATATTAAATATTGAAAGGAGTAATCATTGGAATGTTTCTATAGAACCCTTATTGAAAATGAGTTTATGAACAATGATAATGATTAAATTACAAATGAGAATGATCATGAGGTAACATACAAAAAATTACCAAAATTTCATTAAAGGGGGATCCTAATGATGAAAAACATGACAATTTAATTTATTTTCTCTCCTGTAATATTATTAATGGAAAGGGTAAATACAGTGGACATATTCAACATTATTGTGTTCTGTGTTTAAAAGGTAAACATCTTATAGCATGGGGTTGTAAGACACTTTGAGATGAAGAATAAGGAAAACAATAACCCATGATGACACCAATTATAGGTGAGTAGATTAAGTGAATATCGCAACAAATGTTTTAAACATGAATGAAATACTTTCTCAAAAAGTTGATTGGTTCAAGGAAAATGATGTGGTGGAGGTCAAAGATTATATATTCCTAAAAAATGATACTCTTGGGGATATTATAGGCAACCACTATTATAGTTAACTGATGAATAAATTTCCAAATTTTAAGGATGGGATGAACTCAAATATGGAAATGTGACTTCTCTTAATGAAATAGACATTTAGAGGGGTAAAAAAGTTAATAAAATAATTTTTGACTCTAAAACTCTATATTAAGTAACACAAAAAGTGGTATTTTTATTGTAAAATGAACATTAAATGACTGAAAAAATGAAATTACTTATATTTTATTAGATAATTGTGTTTTGGATCAATATTGAAGAAAATTCCAAAATTAATGATGTATTGAAAAACATAGCAAAATAACAAGTTAAAAGAATAAATTCATTTTAATTTGATGTCCTGATGTTGTGATGAATAAGTGATGGTTAGGAAGTAATTATTACCCCCAACATAAAAATTTTATTTTCATGTGCACTTACTTCTATATAAGTAAAAAAATACTTTAGGGAATCTTATTAAATATTATGTGGAATTCCCAAAATATTAACGATTTATGGATAATGGAAATCAGTAGTGGGGATTGATAATAATCAAAAAAATTTGGGGTTAAGGCTAAACAATAAGAACTAAGCCCTAAAAGAAAATTTAATTTTGTGGAACACAAAAGGCATTTATGTCTATTGGTGAAGCAAGAAAGGAACACAAAAAGATACCATAAATATAGTGGTATATTTATAAAAATTTATAAATACATAATATGTATTCTATATTACAAAAAAATAAATTAAAAATAAAGAATAAAGAAAAAATGAAAGACTAATTTTTTATTATTGAGCTGTCAGTAATGTATATTTATTTTTATGTGAAATTTTTTAATACAACTAATTTAATAATGATATAAGGAGGAAGAAAATTGTGAAAATAAATAATTAAAGAATTTAAACACAATGTTTTTAAATATAATAAATTAAATCTAAAACCACAAAGTGTATTTTTATTGTTGGGATATAGAAGTACCATTATATTTGGAAGTGGAACTTGTTTCTTCACTAATATATAAAACTGTGAAATATACATATTCCTAGTAGAAAAAGGATGAGGAATCTAATTTTAAAAACGTTTCTATAACTAAAATGGATTTTTCCAATACATGGATTCTAGGAAATAATTTAACATCCCAATTATCCTAAAATGAATATATTATTATAATGATAATTAAGAAAAAATATTAGTAGTTTAATTTGAAAATGACAACGGGGCATATTATTCTCCCAAGAAAAAATTTAAAATATGTGGAATGTCCTATGATTCGTGGTTATCTAATTTAAGGAAGGTTTAAGTCACAATATAAATAGCTATATTTAGTAATGTTACTTTTTACATATAATAAAGATCAATAATTTGAGATATTGTTTCAAAATAATATATGGATTAATGGTATTCTAGGGAATTCACACCACGGTAAGTATTTTAAAAATTGACTAAGAGGATATAATCTTTCTATACACAATGTAATGAAATCAATTTTCACATAAATGATCTATCCATTTGAGAAAAAACGTTCGTGGACTTGGATAAAAATTACTATTCCTGGGATATACCTAATCATTCACACAACCACACATAAACATAAGATACAATATATAAAGATAAGATTATTTAAAAGGACTATAAGATAATGAATGAGGAATATAAAAGGGTGCATAATCTAGTGCATGTGGATATGTTCAGGTCTACGATACCCAATCTATATATGGTGTAAGTTATTATATCTTATTTATTTGTTATTATAATATAATTTTGTAAAAAATTGTTAATACCCACAAATCATAAGTGTTCAAATAAATTACCTATTATAAAAGTTTAGTAGAGAAGATGGTTGGTGTGGAAATTTTACAGTTATAGACCAATAATGGAAGGAAATTAAATAACAACTTCGTGTAAGAGTATATTGAAATGTACCAAATTAGACATCATGTTTCAAAATTGAGGAAAAATTATTTAAATATATTTTTTTGTGATGAGGAAACAAATTAATTACAATATGCATATGTAAATGATCCTTCAAATGAATCTATAGTATAATTATTGGAAGCATGAAACACATAAATCATTTTACATCTATAATAGATCTTTTATGTAAATGAACAAGGAAAACCCCCCTTATGAAATTTCATATGAAATTAAGAGAACCCGTAATTAATTTCATATCTTAAGAAGAAATTGATTCATTACTAATAATTAGAGTAAGTTTAAGTTTTCAAATCATGGTTTGGAATGTTATTTTATTATATAGTGAAGGGTAAAAATTTTCACTAAAAAATGATATAGAAAATCACGTTATTACAAAGTTCAATAATTGTAAAAAATGATATGAATTTTAAAAATGGTTGGAAAATGTAATAGTATTAGATAAATGTTTCTGAAAAATGAGGTGATGCTAAAGTAAACAATGTTTTGTGTGAGGACATGGTGATATTAAATTTTTATAATAAGAAACCAAATGTTAATAGAAATTTTTTGCTTTAGTATCTTAAAACATGTGAATAATGGGGTTAAAGTTAGTAAAGAAAATATTATGAGTGACTGGATATCTCTGGATAAAACAAGAAGGACTAAGGCTCAGTAGAAATCATCCCTTTTCTAAAAGTAGAGAAACAACATTTAAAGATGATTATAAATATTTTAATTTGTTTAAGCCTCTGCATGTTGTTTTTTATAAAATAAAATGTAATCCAATATAAGATGTCTTTCGATGGTAATAAAGAAAAAACATCATCTAAACCAAGTGGGTTTTTGATAATAAGATCTATGATGAAAAAAATTTGACATAGAACCAATAACGATCAGTGTGCATGGTGTATTCCCAAATTGATGGAATTGATGTGTATGAAAAATTTTCAAATGAGGATTAATTAGAAACTATATGATATTATTGGATGTGAAATCATAATTAAGATTTAATGTATATCAAATAGATTTTAAGTCTATTTTCCTCACAATATTTATTTTCACGGTTTTAAAAACTAGATTTATTTATTATATTTGAATATGAGAACAATATGTTCCAATTTTATAATCCTTTTCCTTGATTAAAAAAATTTCAAGGAACTCTGAAAAAATTTAATATTTAGGTAATTTCATACTTTAATTAAAAGGAGTTGCCCATAACCACTAAATTTAGAAGGACTATGAAAAATGGAAGTTGTTTATCATATATATATATATGTGTGAAAAAATTATTAGTGGCTCGTATAATGAAAAATGATTTATGTTTTATGAATATATGATGTTAGAGTATGAAATTACCTTGATTATGGTGTAAATTGTTTCATTGGTTATACATGTGAAATAATTATTTAATGAGTGATTTTTTTTTTTTAAAAAGAATGTTTTCAAAATGTTCCAAATGTAGGATTCAAGGCTAATAATAATCATTGAAACCATGATAAAATTTTCAAATGATGAGTATCTGAAGGTGGTTAGTTTAGTGGTGAATTTATTTATTAGTGGAATTTTACTACATCTCACTACCACATAACCTAATATACTTTTATCCACATCGTATGATTATCACTATAACTATTTTTACAAATATAATCACATTCTATATTTGAATAGGATACATTTATATATCAATCATTTACAAGATATCAGACAATTCTATCATAGAACATGACTACATGATTTAGAGGGATTCACATATGTTTATTGAGAAGGATACACCATTGAACAAAAGCCAGTATTAGGTGCTTATTTTTATCTCATTGTTTCATTAATTTTTTGGATAATTAAGTTATAAAACTGAAATTCATTCTGCAATAAATAGGTTGATTATATGTGGACACTCAATAATATAATATGATTATTTGGATGATAATACAACATTATACTTTTAGGGTGTCTGTGAAATCTATAAATTCAAAAAATAATGAAAAACTAGGAGGTATTAATCATCGAAAAAATATCAACCATCATTTAAGGAAAAATAAAATCAATAAAAAAATATCACTTCATCAAGTATAAGGTTGATAAAGGCCTTGAAAATTTGTACTATGTTCTAATGAAGACACAAATTTTGGGTATAATGATAAAGGAACTACACAGATTTGATTTGTATATTCCTTAATTGTCCCTTGGAGTATAACCAACTATATATAGTTAGATATATTGAATACCACCCCCCAATTTGAATTGAAATTTATATTTATTGAAAATTAAGTTTCATCTCATAGAATTATAACTTTTATCTCATCCCCACAATTCGGAACTCTTATAAAATTTTTCCTTGGGATTTTTAAATGATTGGTGGGGGTATAGTCTATAATCTACAAGGTAGAATCTCTTTCAAAGTAAATAAGGATGGGAGTGTTGATTTCTAGTAAAAATAATGATAAATCATATGCTGATGTTCTATTATATGTTAGGGAGGGATTAAATGATAATTCAGGGGATTTAGAAGTTTTGGATTATAAGTGATGAAGTGTATTATGTTTCAAAATTTATTATCATGACTATTATTACATTTAATACGTTTTTATTACACCTATCTTGTCTTGTGTGGGATTAGGTTTGCGATTGGGGAATAATTGATATAATCCATACATTCAAGAGTATCAAAAAATTAATATGTTAGATCTGATCAGTATTGATGTTTTTTAAGATTAAAGTGTCAAAAATAGTATTGAATTATCATAATATTCAATGTTAAATATTAATAGAAAAAATAAATTTTCATTTATTATGGTTTAATTTTATTGACAATTATATGTGATGGATGTATGGATGTATCCTAGTGGAGCATTCAATATCCTAGATAGGGAAGAAATGGTTTGAAAGATACTTAGAGCATATCTGTATATATGACCCAAACTAGCCCACATGCCCCTAGGTTGTGCTATGGAAAGAGAGTTTCATCCAAGAAAACATGCTATATATATGATGTTTTAAAAAAAAAATCAGAGTAAATTATATCTTATTTCATAGAGGACATGACCATGCCAAAAAACATGATGTAATTTTTAGTTGATATACCCATTTTGGGAACCGTATTACATGGTGGAGGTTATTCATCTAAATGGTTAACTCAATATGAGTTCATGGGTTTTGAAAAAAATATTTTGGTTTAACATAGTGGGTTTTCATCATGTAAATTGAGTTTAGTTAGATTTTTATGGATTTTGAATTTTGGATAGGATCATGGTATAGGATCCATCCATTCCCAAGAAGTGTTAATCAGTGCACCTAAAATGCAAAAAAATTATTCCACTTCACAAAGGAGAATAATATATTTTTCATTGATTCCTGTTTTTTTAAGGCCGCTATGTTATGGATTTTTCATTTTGTTGAAGGTAGGATGGAGATCAAGGAATATTGATAGAATCATACTCAGATAATGGAAGAACTTATGTAAAACAAGTCAATGGATTATTTGGATTTAGACTTTGACGTATCACTATACCGAAAAAGGGAACTCATGGTTCTTGATCTAAGACATTTCGGCAAAACACATAGTGAAGAGTTCCACAATGTGGCGAGGTTGTTTTGAAATTAAATTTATAATTTGGGATCAATTAGATGGAACATATTTAAAATGATTGAGTCTTGTTTATTTTTATATTATTGAAACATTAAAAAATTTGGTACACCAAGATTTATAAAAAATTTTTAATAATCTTTGAAATAATTATAACCGTTTGATTAACGGTTGACTCCCATGGAGATTATAAAAACAACATGGTGTAATTATAAAGAACACAAGGGAAAAAAATATTTTTCTAGAATCATGTGATATATATAAGATTAATTCCATACATGTACATCATGGAACAAAAAGAATATGGCATAGTGCTCCAACATACATAATTCTATAGGAACTATGAATTTACTCAAACTAAACATGGTGGTGAAAATAGACACCCCATCATTACTGTTAAACTATTCTATTCTTTTCAAGAATAAAATTAGTTTCTCATAGAGGAGTATTGAATTATTTACGAATATGATAACAATGAAATATCTAAATTGTGAGTTTTTCAAACCAAAAGTGTTAGTGAAACCATCCATAACCGGTGACAATACAGTGACCATTGGGGTTTATGATTTCTTGGAATTTTTTTTCTCTCACATCAGTATAGCCTAGTTGGGTTTAAGCGTGTAATATATTTTAAGTTAATCCTTTAATAATAAATTACATTATATATGTATTTTGAAGGTGCGTTAGGTCTTTCCAATAATTACTGAAGAATATCCTTGGAATACGATAATTTGAGATCATTATAAACATGAATAGGCCTCCTATTTGGATATTATCCTTGTATGGGAGAAGCAGTAGTATTTATTGGATCTAAATATAAGATGATATTTTTCTAATTGGTTAGAAAAATAATTTTATAAGGATATAGAAACATGAGGAATAAAATTTTGGGGATTTAGGCATTTCATAATATTAAAATCATTAATATTTATTTTGTTATTAGTATCTAGGAATTTTGGTTTATTTTCATTTTATATTTTTCATTTGAATTATTTTTTTTATTTTAAATTAAATATTTATAATTACATGAATTAGTATTATATGTTTGGTTGAAAAAATTACCTCATAATCCTCTGTAGTATCGATTAATATCCATTAGATATGTTACTGTATTTCATTTAAGAAATTCTTTACGAAAAAGAAATATAATATTCATAAGTATAAATTTATAATTACTGAAAATATTATATCTTGTAGATAATGTTTTCAATAAATTTATAGTCAATAAATCTACTTATAAAATTGTGGGTTTAATTTATTAAAATTATTCTTGTCTCCATGCTTCAAAATTTTCCACCTAATACTTTTTTATTGCAAAAATTTATTTATATTAAAATGAATTATTTTGAAATAGAACTTATTTATAACTTTTATAAATCTACCCATCTTGAAAATTTCTATTTGAGTATTTACTCTTACTATTTAGGGCCCAAAATTTTGTCTTTAAGACCTAATACTGACATATATTACTTAAAACATAATAATAGAATCCCCCAAAAATGTAATATTCTTACCTCAATAATTCCTTATTCATAATCTCTCTTGAACACCATAATTTAATGTTATCATATCCATCCATCTCATTCATTATCCCACACTCCATGAAAAATATAAAACAAAAACACTACAAGACTAATCCATCCACTATCCGCCAAGGTTGACCAATCTTTTTAAAATATATCTCACTAAACTAAACATGGTTTATCATCCTTAATAACATATATAGTCCTATAATTGACATCCTTTCTAATCCAAACCCAATAAATTGTTACCCATATTGTGAAAACTAAAACTCATATTGTCTCTCCAATAACCATTCACTTTCTTCACCCCTAGAACAATACAATCGATGAACATTATTTTCAAAATAAATAATACACTTCTTGGTCTACATATCTATATCTCAATATCAATCACAAAAAGTGGTTCGAATATAAATTTATAATATAATCTGACTTTGATACCATATATTTAGGTGTTTCAAAAATTAATTTTCATACTTATAAGACTCAATAATGAAAAAAAACTCAATGACTCATCTACCCAAAATTGTTCAAATATTCAGTTCCATATCTGTTCAGTTACACTCACATTTCCCTAAATAAAAATCATATATAACATAATAATTTAATATAATTTAGTAACATTTGCGGCCAAAAAAATTGTAAATTATTTATTACCTTTATTTATCCTTCATCCACTTTTCCAAATCCCACATAGAAAATCAAACCTGACCATGATACCCCATATCAGCCAAGGATTTGTTTTTATTCCCCAAAATAATCTTAAAATTCATGATGAATATTTTTTTATATTGTTAAGAATATTTGAAAAATCATAGAGGCGAGTCCATTGGATTATTGACATATTATCTTCATATATATGGTGATGTATTATTTGAAATGACATAATGGTTGAAATATTATTTGGACATAATTGGACTTCTGTTTATAGATTGAGAATTTATTATACTGTATAGGAATTGGGGATTCCGTCATAAGAAAGACAATGAGATAAGGAATTTTAGAATTAGAGATAATTATTCATGACATTTTGAATTCTAAGTGTATACATTATATAGAGTAAGGGTTAATAGAAAAAATAGGTTTATGAACAAACATTTAAGACACTGTATTCGTTAAAGAAATAGTATATGAAAATAGATAAAGAAAAAGAGTTATGTTTATAATTATCCTCTCATGCAGGAATAATTTTTTTTTAATTTTTGTGGAACATGTTATGGAGGTTTTCATATATAAGATAATTATGTCTAAACGTGTAGTCAAAAGAGATTGTATATAATTTTTGGGGCCATTTTAAAAGGTGTTTCACATAATATTTAATAATGTAGTGATTTGGGGTGTTATATTTCATATATAAGGATATATTATAGTGTTTCCAATTTATAAAATTATAATAATTTCATAATAATAATTCTTTAAAACATAGTGTTTTTTGGGTCATAATTTGAACAAGACATTAAAATTGACATAGTTCCAGCCATAAATGTCATGGATGACTACATTTATTTTAATATATCTATTTCATATTATTAATATTTTAGGAAATATTAAAAGATACTTATTCATGTTTTTTGACTTAGATTTAGATTATATAAATGAAATATTTTCCAATATAATCTTGAAAATTAAATATCATATCTGAAGGAAACATAGGTATTCAACTATTTTTTGAGATATTTTTTACTAAATGAGGAAGATGATTGGGGTTAAATATATAGTTCATTTTTATGAAACATAACTATAAAGAAAAATAGAGAATATGGTTATTTTACATTTATTTTTTCTTGAATGATATCAATTCGTTAAAACATTTGTTATGGTCGGGAAAATTAGTATGCCATAATTAGTTTAATTCATATTAATGGGTTATGGATGATCACGTTTTCACTTAGTGAACTATCAATAATTATTTGTTGAAAGATAAGAGTATTCTCTATGATTTTTAAACATAGTGGATCATTGTGATAACTATTATTTTATAAAGAACAAGAAATATGTTTAGAGGCTTTCAATAAACTAAAAGAAATTTATGTGTATGCACTTTGGACATGGCCTAGTAATGGTGAACAATGAAAAAAATAACATTTATATATATTCTAAATTTTATTTATTATATATTTTAAAAATCAGTTATAGATTTATTTTTTCATTAATATCATAAAAAGATAATCAGAATGGTAATTTAGAAATTTATAAACCATAATTCACACAACCTCTAAGGGAATCTTCATTTATGGGAAAAAAATATGATGGAAATGTTAAAATTACTTATTTCATGTCTTTTTGAAGCCATATATAATGTCTAAAAACATACAAATGAAATTCTTTTTACTAATGAGTTAAATCCTTATTGAGAAATTAAATTATAGAAAACAAAAAACAGAATTTGGATTTGAACCATTTTACATTGTATCTATTCTAATTTAAAAGAACATTAATCATCTTGATAGTTTATATTATAACTTTTATATAGAGATTCTATGATTAATATATATATAAGGTTATGATAAATCCAATTCACAATAAAAAATAAAGTGATGTTATTGACTTATAATATCATACCTTATAAATCCCATTTATGAGAGATTATTAGGGAGATAGAATCATTGAGCTTTAACCTTGAGCAATCCAATGTTTAGATTCAACAACTAAACCATGATCAAAGCCCTTTTGGGAGAATTTAAAGCTCAGTGTGATCAAAACACAAACCCTACTTGTGGAACCCCCTAAAAATTATTAATATTTTACACCTCACCATTAGAAAATAAACTAGTTCACTAAAAAGATGTGTATCTAAACTGTAATAGTATGAATTATTATATTATTATTTTTTAAAAAATAGTTTCTAAATTTATCTTTAATTAGATTATAACGGTAAAAAAATAAATTTTGATCAAAATGAGAATTTAAAATGATGAAACATATTTTATATTTTTGGAAATATATAGTTTTATTAAATACACACATTTTAGTGAATTTAATGATTTTTGTCATAAATTATATTATATTATACTATTATTATAAAAAAATTATTAATTTCAATTTATAATATTATTTTAAGAGTTGTAATGTAATTGTTATAAATGTTTAAAAACCGTTATTGTCAAAAACCCAATACGATTCAAAAAATATTGATTTTTTATTTAGAAGTTAATTTCAAATATTTATAAGACTATTTTTATAAAATAACTTTTATTTTTTAATAATCATTTTTAAATTACCTAATGTGTAATTTTTTATAATTTTCTAAAATAGACTACTTTTAGTGTAAAAATTAAATACAATATAATAATATGGTATATATAATGAAATAATAAAAGCCCAAAAATTATGTAATAAATTCTATAAATAGTACATATTAAACAAAATTATGTTTCCTTTTTAAAATAATTGTTTTTTTAATTAATTAATTCTTTAAAACCTTAATGAATCATAAAAACATGTATTATATTTTCTAGTTTGACATTAAATTCTTCATAAACATGACTCACGTCCACATTACCTTGGGTATTATTTTAATTATTTTGGTTCATATACATATAACATTATGAAATAAATTTCTATGTGTCCAAGTCCAAAGGAAAAACCAAGGTATGTTTTTTTGATTAATTTGTTGTATAAAGTCTAAAACCTATTTTTAGAAATTTAAAAGGAAATATCCTCTATTTTTTATATATAAACACCCATACTCCACTTCCAATTCACTATAACCCCATATAAAATTATTTTACATTGAAATTGACTTTCTATATACTCCCATGGATCCCCCAAGCTCTTAAGAATCTCCTCCCAAGATTTTAGAAGTTCCATATCAAGGTAATTAATCTTCTCCTTCTCTTATTTATTGAAGAACATTATTTATATTATGTCTTTTAATTTCAATTTTTTTATTTTGGGATATGTTTCTACACATCCATATTACTAACATTATGATTTAAATGTGGTTATTGTCCCATTTATCTCTCATTAAAACATTCCATGAATATTTATGTACCCTCTTTATGATTTGGAAATTATTCTATGATTTTCCACGACAAATATTTATGTATTGAATACCCATTCTGATTTCTCGTCAAGTGTAATAACCTATACATATATATCGTTAATTTATTTGGGATATATATATATTTAACCCACAGTCCTTAATACTAGTGTTAAATGTGATGAAATATGTTCATATGTGTTATGATATATGTGGCACACTTATAAATGTACATGATATGAATTTGACTGGTGGTCTCAAAATTATATATCCCTACAATTCATTGGAAAATGTTTTTATCACAAGAGAAGCCATGTATTTTTCATAGAATGTTTTCCAAAGAAAAATATGTTATTATTTCTTGGCATTTAGCCTTGACTAATTATTATTATTTCATATTTTGTGTTGAAGCCACATTCCCATGTTTCTTTTAGGCTTTGATCTTATATCATTCTTCATAATTAATTTCTATGACTCATATGAATCTTCTTTTACCTTGATATTCTTATTGAATCTAATGTATTACTTCTATTATCTTATGTATTGTTTATTCACATATTGGGATTTATAGCTCACCCCTTGCTAATGTTTTTCCACATTTTTTCTCATGTAGTTTTAGATGATCCAGGAAATATAAGGTCATCTCATTTTATTTTTGTTAATGTTAGGGTATTTATATTTTATTTTTAATATACATACCTAATTACCCTAATACACTTGGCCTCATGATGTTCTAGGGTATTATTAAGAGTATCCTTATGTAATAATCATGAAAAAAACTATATGAATGATACGACTTATCATAAATTGTATCAAAGAAAAATCTAGTTTTTTAGGATTTGAATAAGAAAAATCTAGTGAGTTCCTTATTTATAATACTAAACCAATGAAAAAATATCTAAAATTTGGTAAAGTATTTAGTAATCGGTTTCCTAGAAAATACATACCCATAATGATATTAAAAGTTTATGGGGCTCTAGAATAGTTGTACCCAGTGGTAATAACACTAAAATGGATAATTTATCTAGTCTAATTCACTAAATAGTATACATGAATGAGTTATTACCACATAACTTGTTTTACACTCCCAGGAAATTTTCATTGGTAAAATTAATAGCTTCTTACGAGAAATTGTCAAGGGGACCAAAAACTCTAAAATGATTATATATAATGAAATATATTATGTGTAACATAGATTTAAATAAATAAAAAACATAGCTTATGGAATATAATTCATCTATTAATTATCCCAATAATTTTCATGTTTTCATGTTTATGGGTTTAATGTTTTAAATTTTTTTATCTATACTTTTTCTTTGTTTTACTCAATGGATAGAAATAAATTGAACCAGGTCAACAAAATATCGGATGGAAAATTTGTTGACTACCCAAATGAGATTCAAAACTCGATAGGAGTTAGAACCAAGAATTTTATATAAATTATTTATCAATTTAATAATATTTTTTATAAAAAATGAATCAGGGAAAAAAATCCCCTTAAGAAATAGAATGTTTTAGTTGAGTTTTTTATATGATAAAAGACTCTTGTATTCTGGGGATCTTAAAATCATATAATCATGGAAAAATGGATCAACACATTTTTATATATCTTCTACATGATTCAATTATCTATGAAATGGAGGGAAATAATTGTTATTCACCATATGTAGGCCTAATCTGATCAATGTTGGATATAGATAAAAAATAAGAATCTAGTGTAAGCGATCAAAGTGATCAAATAGAAAGAGTTTCATAAATGTTTTCCATAAATATTTCGTAGACTGTAATTTCATTAAATAGAGAGGGACTTTCTTACCCCCAAGAAAATAGAAGATGTGCCCATCATGGTGTGTAAGGAAAATTTCACAAGACATGAATTATACACCTTCAACAAGGCCACTTCATCTAAAATTATTGTTCAGAACTACCTTAGTGGGATAATTCAATGCCTATGAAAATAGTTGGTGATTTGTGACATCAATAAATATGTTCAAATTTTATGATATTTATTCAACGTCAAAATGGAGATATGACAATAAAAAATAGCTCATGGATTTGGGGAAAAGTAGTTGAGAATTTATTTTAATTCTGGATGCTTGATAGAATAATATCATAGAGGTACTAAAGACCAATGTCCCACATGATAAATTCTGGTAAGAATAATCCAATAAATATATTGACGGGGAATTAGAAATGATTAAATTAATTAAAGTAAGGGAACCTTGTTTTCAATTATTGACATGATAGATCATATAATATGATAGACTTATGGAATTAATCATTCATAAGTCAACCAAGTTTATAATGTTTTAGTAACATGGAATACAGAAACTATGTGAATTAATACACAAGAAAAATGGTTTTAAATGAAAATAGATGACAAAAACCTGCAAGGCCGATAGATCAAGGGTGAGAATATGCAATCACAACTATCGAGGAGGATCTTGACAACCAAGTGGTGGTAGTTATGCTAGTTATTCATTCAATGATAATGAATATACTATTTATTTATAGTGTAACACATTCCTTCATGTCCTCTAAACTTAGAATAAGTATTCAAGCACTGCCACAAAATATTGATGTAGTGCTATCAGTGAAAATGGAAAATGGAAAAAATTATTATATACAATGTATAAAAATCATCACTAATAAGAATTTGTGGGTTGAATTTAGAAAAAAACCCTAATCATACCCCCCTTTAGTGAAATTAAAATATATTTTAGCATTAGATAGATTCACTTGTATATATCCAACATAATTATACTATAGAAGAAAATCCCCCCCAGTATCACAAATTTCCCTCTGATCCTATAAAAGTGAATGGAGTAGGGTGAATTTCATTTGTTATCTTAATATCATGGTGGATATTATTTCATTGAGATAGATCATAAATAGATCACACGATGAAGAGAACTGAAAATTCCATTCTTGATGACACTCACCTTGTAAGGGAATTCTATGATCTATATATCGAATAATTACACTGTCTTCCTTTTATCTAAGATATTGAGTTCTCTATTCAAATTATAAGTTTTAGTTTTAAAATATCCAACACTCTATATATATTGGAAATTTTTAACATTAAGAGCTAATTAATATACAACATAAAATCTAGATAAAGGGGTTTCTTGATCATGTGCTTCATTATGGGGTCCACTGATCCTCTTCATAAAGAAGATTTACTGGTCATTCGACGTCAGCATTGATTATCAAAAAATCAAAATAATCATGAGAAATAAAAAGTATCCTTAGCACAATTTGATGATTCGTTTTATTAGATATTTGTATTCTAAAACATCTCTAAGATGGATCTTCAATTTGCATATTATCATGTAAATGTAAATAAGGTTGATATGCTGATGATTAATATTCATACATGGTATGAGGACTCTGACTTCATTGTGATTCATGTTCGACTCACTAATACTATACCAATATTCCTAGAATTAATTAATAGAGTATTTAGTGATTACCTCAACAAATTATCAACAGTTGTTGGTCGAAGTTTGACTCTCAAGTGTGGGGGGGGGGGGATGAATTGAGTACCTAAAAACGTTTCTATCTAAAACACAAAATAAATAGGTCTAAAATATTTAATACAAAATGGACTATCTAACCAAAGTATCATATTTAAAAAATATTGTATTGTTTGATATATTTATAAAACTATGATTTTTTCTTTGTTAATGTATCATGAATTAGTATTTTAATTTTTGAAATTAATATACTAAAAAAATTCTACTATAACCAAAATCTAAGACTAATTATAAAATTAAATGAAATGTGTTATTTTGTGAAATGAATAGATAGTGAAAATATAACATTAAAAGGAAGAAATAAAATCAAACAATAGGATCAATCACAAGAAGGAAATTAGTCTTTTATAATTGGAGATCACCTACTACAATGTATTTTATATAAATAAATTGTTACCCACAACTTGGATCGGGATCAATAACTGTATACAGACTATCCAGGTCAGCAAGACGTTTTGTAAAGTTTTGTTGGGATCGCAAAAAAAACCTGGCCTTACATGATCCTCTTCCACTATTATCTATGAGAGTGTATGGTGTAAAATGATTTTTTTGAATATATTAGTGTGTCTTTTAGTTTTTCACAATATCCATTGTGATTTTATGAAAAAGATATACACAGAATACCCGTTTTGTATAAATCATACTCAATAAGATCATAAATAATCAGATAAGTGTTATAAGGATATGTTTGATTTGATATATAGATTTATAATTTTATAATATTTCTTTAAATGAAAGTTTTGTTGAATTCTGGAATTAGAAACAAAAACAGAGTGTCATGAGATATTTTATCTACTGTTTATAGTGATGTTTTAGTTTGATTAAGTATTGATTCTTATTTATTTTTTTCTTCAAAATGTTGTTTGGTTTATGATCTCATATGTATATTTTATTGGGCACAAAAAATGGTTTATGAGTTCCTCTTAAGATAATGAGAAACTCTCAATCTTTATATAGTCACACTTCAGAAATATTTATCTAGTATTAACTTGTTACACAACATCTTGCTCGAATCAGGTTATAAGGTACCTTGTACCTCATACTGGTCTCTAACATTGATAATAATGTACTCTATAAAAGGTACAAAATGTTATTAAAAAATATCACTATGTTTCAAAAATATGATTTTTATAATAAATTTGAAATTTAAATGAAATGTTAAAGCTGATGAAGTCTCATATCTATGACATGGTCTGATGGGTGCTCCGAAATAATAAGTCTAGAATAGTGTCTCAGACTTAATAAATTATGTTATCTGGAAAGGTAAGACATGTATCAATGACTTGGGATCAGTAGGTTATTTGGACGATAGGTCCTCTTAATGGAGACTCATTCTATCAGGAGCTCTTACATGTAACTCATACTTAGAAAACATTTAGATGTCAACAGTATGTCATTATTTTGGTAGGATGATGCAATGGTAACATAACTATTAGTACCTTAATATGAATATGTCTCATCCTTTGTAAAAATTCAGATAAGCTATTGGTAGGATGAATAATAGCAACTCAGTTCATCGGTATCTTTAGTGACGTTGTCTCAAAATTTTTTAGAAATTAGAATCTACACTTATGGTGAGACAGGTTATAGTAAGACCTCTTATTGGAAAATCCATGTCAATGGTTACTGATAATTTATCAATTTTTCTATTATTATTAGGATGTTAACCATGAATCCACCTTAATTGCGACTCATTCTTGGTCAAATATTGGAAAGCTGTCTTATGATTTGAAATACTAACTGAATAGATTAAGATGATAAGTAGACATGATTAAACATAAATTGTCTTAATTGAACATAACTAATCATGATTTGTGAGCATTAATACTAGAGGTATCCAATAATAGTATTTATAGATGATATTGTTATCTAATACAAAATAAAGAAGTAGAATGAGATTCATTTGGAGTCTATAATGAAGAAATTGTGAAAATAAAAGTTCTATGAAATTTATAATAAATGTTAGATTTAGATAGAGAATGTAACATTCAAGGTGAATTTTCCCACCAAAAAATGAATAAATGTGGATCCTTAAAAAAAGAAATTTTTTTAATGGCCTAGACCAAACTATGTGATGGAAATAAATTGTTTCGATGAATTATCTAGGTTCTATATTTGATCTATGAAAATATTATCTTGATTTCCAATCCCACTAACAAAGAATAAATGGTATGGGGTGAAGTTTGTAAGTAATGATTAATGTGAATAAATATTTAAAGAGGAAAATAAGTGGATAATCCATGGAATTATGAACAAATTACCCACAAGTGGGAATTGATTTGTGATATATAGTGATTCATATAAAAAATGGTTTGTGAACTCCTGAAATATGAAAATGTTCGTGCCTATGTGTCCCTCTAATTAATGATCCATCAGAATAACTACCCAACATATGACTATAATTGGATATAGTGATCTTCAAAATGATGATTTGGAAACAATATATCTATAGGGAGAACTGTGACATATATACATATCACAAAATCATCTAGTATATATTAACAAAAGAGGATATTAATATTTATTAATGATAGTGATTAGCTTTTATTAATGATTATGTTTGTTCAATCCATTACCATCCTAATAATGTAAAACAATTAGTGAAATATCTTTGTATAAATTATCTTACAACCCTATATTGTAGATACCCATACTTGATATACATCGACATTACATTACTTTTGTGGAATACTTAATACATAAAAAAATACACACACAAGGACCGTAATTGTTTAGTGTCTTTCAAAACATGGAATATAATCTTCTAATCATGGTGAAAGATCCATTATATATCTCATAAAGATCTTCCACTTTTTTGCTCTTACCTAAAACCTTTATTTAAATCCTGGTTAAAAGAAAACATATAAAGGGTGATCTCAAATTCTCATTAAGGGTGAGCATGGAGAAAATAAAACAAATCATATACAATTGAACAAAAAAACATGAACATAATGTTTGAAAATCAAAATCTGGAGAAATGAGATACAACATAGAAGTACATAAGGCATAGATCATAAAGAATCATTAATCATGATAAAATAACACAGGAATAAAACATGTAATTTCTGGAAAACCATTAAGCACATGATATGATTTCCATAGTAGCCAAGGCATTGATGCAAAGACCTTCTTAGTGGACAAAGTCCCTTTCTGGATCGAGTTCACTCCTCGTTTTAGTCCTGTATCACTGAATCAGATTAACTTACCATTCTATCCATTTCTATTTAAAGAGATATAATTATTTACACAATGCATTGGAGAGAGATATAGGTCCCACCCATCTCATAATGAAATCATTCTTTTGTGTGCCATAAAATAAACATACATCATTCATAATAACCCAACGAATAATATGGTTTTCATAAACATCATCCCATCATAACATAATCCATATAAAAGAAATGGATATAATTTCATCATAAGAAAAATCACAACATGTTAATAATGGATACATTATACTTGAAACATAAACATGCAAAATAATGTCATCTTAGATGGAAAATAATTTTGATAAAACACCTGAAATGAATTCTTGAGGAAAATATCCTTTCTTCATAAAAATCATTTTCTTTTCAAAAAATGCCACTAAATTTTAAAATAAAAGGATTTTATTGAAAATAAACATGAAAAAATGTAGAGTAAGAATCAATAAAATTAGGCATTATGATACTGTAAACATCGGTTCATGCCGTATAAGTTTTAAAAAACATTCTCCTTATACTTTTAACGGAAAAGTAAAAAATTACAACATATGGTAAACAAAATAAATAATCATTCCATAACACAAAGTAAAAGTAAAATAGGGGTACACATGACTTTAAACATACATGGATGAATATTAAACACTTTATTAAAAATATTTTTTATGAACATGGATGAAAAATATAACCCCATTAAATACTTACGCATAAGCAATCTCAGATAAAAATGAGATTGAAAAATTATCCATTACCTTAGGTCTGATATGCTTCGTACGTATCTTAACCTCTTGTATAATGATTTAAATAATGTCGTTGACTTATTACAGAATCATATTCATTGTTATGATATCATATATGGTTCACTTATGACTTTTTATTACCCGTTATTTTGTAAATTCCCTGATAAAGTAGCGTTTTGGGTAAAATAGTTTTATTTATCGTACATGTTTCGACTTGTTTTTCTTGATATTATTACTTATATTCTGATTAAATTAATTCAAAAATGTAAAACGTGATTTATATATAATATATATTCATCATATAAATATATATGATAGATCGACAAATGGAATGAAATACACCGTTCATGGAGACGGTAAGCCGTACATACGCATGAACACTGTTTTCGTTTCCTTATTAAATTGAATGGAATTAAGTAAATGAAACATATATGGACATAAATCCAGTATAATTATTATTTAATATATTTAATGATTATTTGTTATATATACTTTATAATCATACTTGAATGGTTAATCATGGAAAATTAATCTCATCGCATTCGTGGAGACGGTAGTCCGTACGTACGCACGAGTGACAATATCATACCCATAATTATTGAATAGAATTTCAGTGGATGATATAATATATCAGAATCATTATGATGTTATAATAACCATATATAGTTATTCTTTACACCATTATACCCATCCAAGTAATGTGGTGGTGAAAAAACAGATTACACCACGACATGGAGACATTATTTCGTATGTATGCACGCGCGGTGATTTCGTCTTCCGTAGGATGGATAGAAGGTGAAATGGGGTTGTTTCATATTTATAATATAATAAAAGTATATTGGTGATACTTATTGTATTATATTATAATGAAAAAACTAAATAATAGGTAGTTGAATAAGAACGAAACTTGAAAGAATCAGTAGAAGAGATTACCTCTTCTTTGACGCACCTCCTTTAAACTTCCTCTTAAGGGACTAGAGACGGTCCTTTGAGAAGACTAGAACCTCCAAAATGTTTCTAGGGAAGTGGAGAAGAGAAATGGCCATTGTTTGGCAGAGATTAAGGTTAAATTTGTTGTGAAAAGGAGAGGGAGGAGGTTCCCTTTTATAAGGGAAGAGAGGGTCATTTTTGGAACCCTCAAAAATGTTAATTTATAATAAACTCAAACCCCACAAAAAAACTTCCAAAGTGAATAAAATTATGATATGAAGTAATATAGGGTTTGAATCTCATAAACCAATCAAATTTAGACATGTTTAGATATTATATTAAACCGTATAAATTTGATTTATCATTATTTAATTTATTTAATCTTATTTGTGGTAATAATATTTTAAATTTTAAATTGTTACAAAATATTACATATGTGTTGTGAATTATCCATAATTGGGTACTTTATGACATTATAGACCATACAAATTTAAATTTATAATTTTAAAATTTTTATTTGATATTTAAAAATTTTAATAATATGATATTTTTATAAAATAACAATAGTGTTAATTATGACAATATTCATTTATTTGAATTTAAATAAAATCCAAATATTTGATATATTCTATTCAAAATGTTTAATAGATTCATAACATTTCATAGTTATATATAAAATTTTTTTATAACATTAATTAGTTCACTTAATGTTTATTTTAATATTTATAAAACCATTTATTTGTTATTTATCTTAATAAAATAATTACTAAATCATTTTTTAATAATATTTTAATATACATATTAGTTGCATGAATGTTAAAATTAAAATCATATGATGAAGATAAATATAATACCTTTCATAATAAGATTTTTACTTGAATTTATCATCTTAAAATTACAACATTTAAATTGTTATATTTATTAAATTATGAAGGTGACTTCTTTGACATCATTTAAAATAAAATAATATAAATGCCCTAATCTATTTTATAAGGATTCAAATGGTCCAAAAATCTACCCTTAGATGATTAGGGTACATATATTATCTACAAATAAGGTTTTGTCAAGTTTCTCGTCGTTTCATATGTATTGTTATTTTAATAAAAACTATATTATTGATTTTTCATTAAATATATAATTTCTACATCATTAATTTATAAGGTATTAAGGTAATTTAATATTTCATAAAAATTAAAAATAAATTACGATGATAAATAAAAACATTTTATCTTTAAAATGAGTATTTATAATCGAAATTATATTCTGTATAGCCTTATATTAAATATAATCTAATTATTAAAGTTTGAGAGAGACATATTTCAGTTTCATTAAAATAAAATAAATTAATGGTATTAATCAAATCCAAGTAGGTTCCAATGGATTCCAATTAGACCCAAATATTTAGTAGGAAGAAATATAATCATACAATTTTATTAATACAATTGTTATGGAAATTTATTAACATTATTTTTACCCTTAATTACCTAATTTACCTTTAACCGTGATAAATAAAATTTAGCATAGTTACTATTCATAATCCCCAAAAAAGTAGCCTATTATCATAATTTGGACCTACTGATTCCAAATATGGAATTAAATTTTCCAAATTCAAAACACATAAGTTTCAGTAACTCATTTAAAATTAATCCCATTGTCGAAAAAAACGGGTTTTTGTTTAAAACATTGCAAAAGATTGAATTGATTTAACTTATTAATTCAATGTAAAATCAGTGGTAATGAAATAAATTATATGAAATGGTAAAAATATATTCTTTCTATAATTTAAAACAATTTACTATTGTAATTTAACCATATAAATTTTCTCGATGAAAAAAGTAGTTTTTAAGTAAAAATTTAGCGTTTTTTACTATTCATCAAAATAAGAAAATTGTCAGAAAAATATCAGAACATTATTCAATATAAATTTTAATATCCTGATTCAAAATAAGAAGTTTATTTTGTAAAATTTAACTTATAAACTTGTCAAAAATTATATTTAAAATTGGTGTTCCATCAAAAGGCGGGAAAACTGCATTTTTAAAAAAATATTTATTTTACCCAAAAAAATTATTTTGTTCCCATACCATCTTCTAGAAAATGTGTAATATGAAAAATAATTTTATTAAATTTAAAATTTAGTTAATAATTTTCATAACGGCAAGTTTATAATAATATTATAACTATATATCATTGTTTTGTGAAACTCGGTATTGCGTACAACACATGCTATCAAGGAAGGTCGCAATTTTGTGTAATGCAAACCAAGTAATGGTTCAGTGTAGCGCAAGACTCCTTTGTTGTTGTGTATAACGAAATTTGTCCTTTTTATATTTATACATTGAATATATATATATATATATATACACTCCCTGTTGCGTAGAATAAATACTATCAAACATACTTGAAATTGTGTGTAACACAATCCAAGAATAGTGTTACATATACTACAACCTAATACGGTGTTGCGTATATCATAAGATAATGTTCGCGTAGCATACAATAAAAGTAATCAAAAAAATTAAAAAGAATAATTCTCATAAAATCTCGAGTTGTTACATTCTACTCCCCTTAAAATGAATTTCGCCCTTAAATTTCGTTGTGGTTATAAAATGTTTTTTTACTTGAAAGTTTCTTTAATAGAAACACATGTCATAAAAAGGAATACCAAAACATAACTTTAAAAACAAAAGTATGAAACCTAACGGTTACCCAAATTAATTAATCACTGGGTTTCTGTAGAGGATAACATAGGCAAAAATATGGATATGGAATAGAAATATAACCATAAACTTTAGATGAAGAGTGGTAGAGTAAATGGCTATGAAAAAGCCAACAATCACAAAGCCATAAATTTGTTATGATTTAAGGTACCATCTGATTCATCAGATATGAGGGAACTAGGAAAACATTTTTGGTTATCAAGATCATTTCCCAAATTTTGAAGAATTTTTTAATTAAAAGATATACTTACATGATTTTGGTACAATCTCACCGTTTTTTGTGCCTTGAATGATTTACACATCATCTATTAAATAAATGAAGTTGAATTTGACTTCCGTGAAGTGTTAGAAGATCATGGGATCGAATGATAGGTCATTCCATCTATCTCAAACATACGTTTAGAAACGATATATACATAAGTCAATCTATTGTGAGACTAATCATATATGGTTCCAAAAATGGACTTATACTTCATCTATCATACAGCATAATAAAATAAAACTAATTTCTACTAACCAGGGACTTCTTGTAGGCTAGTGGTAGGAGATAATGTCATGTCACACTTCAGTTGTGGGTTCGATTCCTACAACCTTGTCTGACGCTATGGGTTGTCACTAATCTTACGGGTTGTCCTTTTTCTAAAACTATACTATACAAAATTTCTAGCCTTAAACAATACTATATGATTTCCAACTTAATGCATTCCAACCATTAGGCTTATCAAAAATACTTATGTCCAATCTCATAGTATACAGAAATCGACTACAAGAAAGGTCATCTACCAAGCATGTGAATACCATCATTTATCCCCCATATATCATAAGACATATCTCATTGGTCATATTACAAACATTTTAATTCCTTAATAATGTATTCTCTTGAAAAATGAATACCCATTGAACCTTAGTGAAAACATGAATGCTGTCAAAAGTTAACTCTTTCCACAAACCAAAATCCAAAAATTTTTATAAACTCAAACCATGATATCAATATGTCCTTATATCAGTCATGACCTCATTAATAATTTCCAAAATATTATTTTATCCTTATCTATTCATTATGCGCATATCATCTTCCTTCCAAAAATATCTGAATAACCATTCATGGTTAATGATAGAATTCATCAAATACATTCAAATACTTTCGGAAAATCAATAGTGTAACAATCCATAAATGTTTCCTTATTCCATAGTACCATTAACATAACTCTTGGTAAACATATATTCATTCCACTAGATTATTAATCCATTGACCGAACTTCATCATGTTATTCCTCAACACTTCTTTCATCTCATATATCATTTGTATTTTCTTCATCATCATCAAGATAAATACTACTCATACGGCCATGATGATTCTCCTCATGAGATTTTCCATTAGGGAATTGGTTTTCATAATGCCCAAACATTCCACATTTAAAACATTTAATCATTGTTGATGTCGTAGCAATACCATTATCCTTGTCCATGGTGTTAACTGAACCTTTTCCTTTGCACTTACTAGATTTATGTCCTTCTTTTCCACCCCGAAAAAATCTTCTAGTTCCTTTGAAACATTCACCTTGATTCCTCACTCCACATGATTTACATGAGGGAAATAGAACATTATTTCCTCTATGATCACCATGAAACTCCATCTTTATGTTATTAGTGGAGTCAGGAAACTTACCAAAGTTGATATTATTGATCATATTATGAGATTGCTGATTAGGCATAATAACGATGTTTTGCCTTCCAAATCTCATTTCATTTGGATTCTCAGGAAGAATATCTTTCCATTGTTTATCATATTCTCCAATAACATGAATATTCCTCCTTCCAACCATTTTCTAGAACCCAAAAAGAATAGTGTGAGAGGAAAAAATCATGCTAGGAAAACAACATAATAAATGGGAGTACTTTAAATCTATAATATCATAGGTTAAATCCTAGGTTATTCCTCGTTGTTATCATAATTCTAAAACTCTAACCTATACGTATACTTATCCTTTGGTACATCTGTAGACATACCTTAAAAATATCTCTAGGGATTTCACTAAAGTTTTCGCATCCCAATTTCCAAATATTAACTAAACCATTCCTCTGATACCAACTATAGAGACCCATACTTGACGTACATGGAAATTACATTACTTTTGCAGAATAATTAATACATAACAAAAATTCACACACAAGGATAGTAATAGTTTAGTGTCTTTATAAACTCAGAATATAACCTTCTAATCATGGTGAAAGATCTTCAACATTTCCCATAAAGATCCTCCCCTTTTTTTCTCTTACCTAAAACCTTTCATTAAATAATGGGGAAAAGAAACCATATAAAGGTTGATCTCAAATGCTCAGTAAGGTTAATCATGGAGAAAATAAAACAAATCATATACATTTGAACAAAAAAACATAAACATAATGTTTAAACATCAAAATCCTGAGCAATGACATAAGTCATGGCAGTACGTAAGGAATAAATCATAAAGAAACATTAATCATGATAAAATAGCATGGGAATAAAACATGTAATTTGTGCCAAACCATTAATCTCATGATATTATTTCCATAGTATCCAAGTGATGGCTACCATGACCATCTTAGTGGACAAAGTCCCTTTCTGAATCAAGTTCACTCCCCGTTCCAATCATGTATCACTGAATCAGATTAACTTACCATTATAGCCATTTCTATCTCATGAGATATAAATCATTACCTAATGAATTTGAGGGAGACATAGGTCCCAACCATCTCATAATGAAATCATTCTTTTAGGTGCCTCAAAATAAACATACATCATTCATAATAACCCAACGAATAAAATGGGTTTGATAGACATCATCTCTTCATAATATAATCCTTATAAAAGAAATGGATATGATTTTATCATAAAAAAACACACCATATAAATAATAGTGACATTATACATGAAACATAAAGATGCTAAATAATGTCATCTTATATGGAAAATAGTATTGATAAAACACTTGAAATTAATTCTTGAGGAAAATATCCTTTCTTCATCAAAATCATTTTCTTTTCACAAAATGCCACAAAATTTTAAAAGAAAATGATTTTATTGGATATAACGATGAAAAAATGTAGAGGATGATTCATTTAAATTAAGAATTATGAAACTATAAAGATCTATTAATGTCGTATATGTTAAAAACCATTCTCCTCGTACTTTTAATAGAAAAGTCAAAAAGTACCACGTATGGAAAACAAAAAAAAATTTCTTACATAACACAAAGTAAAAGTCAAAGAGGGGTAAAAATGACTATTAACATACATGGAAGAATATTAAGCACTTTATTAAAAACATTTTTATGAAAATGAATGAAAAATATAACCCTAGTAAATACATACGTATAAGAAATCTTGGATAAAAATGATATTGAAAAATAATCCCTTACCTTAGGTCCAATATGCTTCATATGTATCCAAACCTATAGTATAACGATTTAAATAATGTCATTTACTTATTACATAATCACATACATTGTTATGATATAATATATGGTTCACTTATGACTTTATATTACCCGTTCTTTTGTAAATTCCATGTTAAAACAACGTTTTTTGTAAAATCGTTTTATATATCGTACGTGTTTCGACTTATTGTTATTTATATTATTACTTATATCCTAATTTACTTAATTACAGAATGTAAAACATGATTCATATATAATATATATTCATCATATAAATATATATTATAGATCGATAAATGGAATGAAATACATCGTTCATGGAGACGGTAGGTCGTACGTACGCATGAACGCTGTTTTCGTTTCCTTATTCAATTGAATGGAAATATGTAAATGAAAAATAAATGTACATAAATTTAGTATCATTATAATGTAATATATTTTATGATTATTTGTTTTATATACTTTATAATCATAATCAATGGTTAATCATGGAAAATGAATCTCATCGCGTTCGTGGAGATGGTAGCTCGTACGTCGTCACGAGTGATGATATAGTTCCCATAATTATTGAATAGAATTCGAGTGGATGATATAATATCTCAGAATCAGTATGATGTTATAATAATCATATATTATTATTCTTTCCACCATTATATCCATCCATGTATGGTGGCGGTGTAAAAACAGATTACACCATGGCTCGGAGACGGTATTCCTTACGTACGCACATGCAGTGATTTCGTTTTCCGTATGATAGATAGAAGGTGAAATGGGGTTGTTTCATATTTATAATATCATATCAGTATATTTTTTATTCTTATTGTATTAATTTACAATGAAACAACTAAATAAGAGGAAGTAGAAGAAAAAAGAAACTAGAATGAATCGTTAGAAGAGATTACCTCTTCTTCAACGCACCTCCTTGAAGCTTCTTCTTAAGGGACTAGAGATGGTCCTTTGAGAAGACAATAACCTCCATAATGTTTTGAGGGAACTGTAGAAGAGAAATGGTCAGGGTTCGGCTGAGCTTTAAGGCTCAATTTGTTGTGAAGAGTAGAGGGAGGAGGTACCCTTTTATAAGGGAATATAGGGGCACTTTTGGAAACCTAAAAAAGGTTAATTTATAATAAACTCAAGACCCACATACAAACATCATAAGTGAATAAAATTCGTATATTAGGTAATATAGGGTTGTAATCTCATCAAACAATCAAATTTAGACATGTTGGGAAATTATTTTAAACCTTATCAATTTTATTTATCCCCATTTAATTTATTTAATCTTATTTGAGGAAATAATATTCTGAATTTTACATTGATATAAATAATTGCTTATTTGTTTTGAATTATCCATAATTGGGTACTTTATGAAATTATAGACAATAAAAATTTCAATTTTCAATTTTAAATATTTATGTGATTTTTTAACAATTTAATAATATGTTATTTTTATAAAATAACAATACTTTTAATTCTGACAGTATTCATTTATTTGAATTTAAATAAAATACAAAAAGAGTATATATTCAAACCAAAATGTTTAATAGATTCGTAAGATATCCTATTTATCTAGAAAACTTTTCTAGAACATAAATTAGTTCACATAATGTTTATTTTAATATTTATAAAACCATTAATTTGATATTTCTCTGAATAAAACAATTACCTCATCATTTTTTTATAATCCTTTAATATACTTATTAGTTGCATAAAATTTAAAAATAAAATTTTATGATGAAGATAAATATAATACCTTTAATAATAATATTTTTACTTGAATTTATCATCTTAAAATCACAACATTTAAATTTTTATATTCATTAAATTAAGAAGGTTACATCTTTGACATCATTTAAAATAAAATAGTATAAATTTCCAAATCTGTTTTATAAGGCTTTCAATGGTCCACAAATTGACCCTTGTATTTTTCGGGTATATATATTCTCTACCAATAAGGTTTGATAATGTTTCTGGTCCTTTTGATCGGTATTATTGTTTTAATAAAAACTATATTATTGATTTTTCACTAAATAAATAATTTCCACATCATTAATTTATATGCCATTAAGGTAATTAATTTTTTCTTAAAAATAAAAAATAAATTACCCTAATAAATTAAAACATTTTAGCTTTCAAATGATTATTTATAATCGAAATTATATTCTGTATAACCTTATATTAAAAATAATCTAATTATTAATGTTTGAGCGAGAGATATTTCACTTTCTTTAAAATAAAATAAATGAAAGGTCTTAATCACATCCAAGTGGGTTCCAATGGATTCCATTTCAACCGAAATATGCCTTAGGAAGAAATATAATCACCAATTTATATTAAGACAAGTGTTACGGTAATTTAATAAAATTATTTTTACAGTTAATTACGTAATTTACCATTAATTGTGGTAAATAAAATTTACCGTAGTTACTATTCCTAATGACCAAAAATAAAAAGTATCCTATTAACATAATTTGGACCTAATGATTCCAAATATGGAATCCATTTTCCCAAATTCAAAACTCTTAATTTTCAGTAATTAATTATATATTAATCCCATTGTCGAAAAAAATGGGTTTTTGTTTAAAACATTGCAAAAGATTGAATTGATTAAACCTACGAATTCAATGTAAAATCAATGATAATGACATAAATTATATGAAATGGTAAAAATATATTCTTTTTATACTTTAAAACAATTTACTATTTTAATTTAACCATATAAATTTTCTCGACGAAAAAAGTTGTTTTTATGTAAAAAATTAGCGTGTTTTTAATATTCATCAAAATAAGAACGTTGTCAGAAAAATATCAAAACATTATCCAATGTAAATTTTTATATATTTATTAAAAATAAGAAGTTTATTTTGTAAAATTAAACTAATAAACTTGTCAAAAATTATATTCAAAATGGGTGCGCCATCAAAAGGCGGCAAAACTGCATTTTTTTAAAATACTTGTTTTACCTGAAAAATTTATTTTGTTCTCATACCATATTCTAGAAAATGTGTAATATGAATAATAATGTCATAAAATTCAAATTTTAGTTAATACTATTCATAACTTCTAGTTAATAATAATATTATAACCATATATCATTGTTTAGTGAAACCCAGTATTGCATACAACACATGCTATCAAGGTAGGTCGCAATTGTGTGTAATTCAAGCCAAGTCAGGGTTGCATGTAGTGAAAGAATCCTTTGTTGTTGCGCATAAAAAAATCCAACCATATTCCAGTTATAAATTGAATATATATATTTATATATATATACTCCATGTTGCGTAGAATAACTACTATCAGACAAACTTGAAATTGTGTGTAACACGATCTAAGAATAGTGTTTCATATACTAAAAGATAAAATGGTGTTACGTATCATGTAAGATAATCTTGGTGTAGCGTAAAAAAAACGACATCAAAGAAATTAAAAATAATAATTCTCATAAAATATCTGGTTTTTACATATATGATGATATTTTAAAGTGATCCAATCATCCTGGATATACATATACAAGAATTCAGAATAGTAAAAGGATATTCTTCATATTGTTCTAAAATATATAATTAACTAAAAATTCAATATAGGATCAAGGAGGCTCAAAAAAGTGATGTGGTTCTCAAAAAAAGGTACTGATTATTCCTGAGATAAAAGTTTCTAAATATAAATTTATATGTTTGGGAATATATATCCCTTAAAAAACCATAATAAGAGAGGGAAATTCTATATGACTCATATAACACATCCTTCTCTATCCATCTAGGAATCTCTATGATTTATATATTTTTTAAACAAAACATATAGTTGGATACCATAGAGAGGTAGATTATTGAATTTATATCATGATTCATGGTATAGAAAAATGACATGGAAGAATGATAAAATTCTAATGGTATGATATGACCATTTCACATACCAGTATAGAAATGGGAAAACATTACCATTATTTTCTTTATTGGAATCTCCAAGACCCTTAGAAACAATAATATCATCTATGTGGTAGTTGATATCCTTACTTTGTTAGTGCATTTAATTTCTATCAATGTTGATTTATATATAGGCCAACAGACTATGATATTTGTAATCGAAATGGCATCGATGGATGCAGTTCTACTTTCATTGTATGTTATTGAGATCCATGGTATTCTAATCAAAGGAAAATGATATGTGGGGACTTCCCAACTCTCCATATTCTATTAATGTTATTGTGGATTTTCCCACACTTTTAGGGGGAAAGATGATACAACATGGTTCTCTTAGTAGAGTCTTTATTTTTTCCACTAAATTTTAAAGTGGGAAACATCAATGTAATAAAAAATAGAGATAAAAGAAATATTATCAATAAAATACATAAAATACAATCATGGTAAATTAGGATAATAATTACATAATTCTAAAATGGGGTATATATAAAAAATTATCCAGAAACATGAAATTTTATCCACTTGGGTAAAAACATTAGAATTTTCAAGTGAAATATATTTAACTCCTCGTTTTCCCTCATGTATTCATAACCTAATTTACCATTGATAATAAATTTAATTTTATCATGATAATTGAGTATACATTTTGTTATTATATGTCAAAATTCATGTTTAAAATCTCTATATATTTTATATATTCATGGAAATATTTTATAATGATAGATTCATCACAGTGTTTCTCCCCTTTATGTTTTTCTATCCTCTTCTTATATTTGAATCCAAGTTAGCAGATTATTTGAAGAAACTGTATTCATGCTATATATCAGTGGAAACATGACAATTACATATGAATTTACTACATTTTATTAAAAAACATATAACATATTAGTGAAATTTGATGTTTTTAAATACATTGATGTTAGAGTTGCATGATAAAGATTTATTTCTCAACCATAAAACTCTTTACAAATATGATCTAAAGTTACTAAAACACACAATGATTTATTCTTCATTGGATCTCGAGAATTTATTACTTAAGGGAATAATGGACTTATTGAACTATTTAGCTTTCATATTATATGTAATTGTATTATTCAATTTAAAAAGCTGTGAACTTCCTTATTTTACTCTTAATCCATCTTCTTATCCAATCATAGATCATAATTAAATTTGGATAATAATTCCTTTTCTACATTCCTAGAGTTCTCCTTGTGTGTATAACATTTCATCACAATAGAATTTTTACCACATGAAGCCACTGGTTAGTTCACATTATTCGACATTAGTTTTTTTCTAAGAAACTATGTTCGGAATTTCAGTAATAGTCCCATACATTATCCAACTTACATATAGATCTCCATTATACATAGATCTATTTTTTATAAAACCTTTAATGATTTTCAAATATTCACCCTTGTTGGAATGAACCAAATCACCTATTATATTTATTTTCATGATTTATTCCTTTTTATACTTTTTCCCTTCTAATAAAACATGTGTTTATTGTCTATTTTTTAGGGTCCATTATATGGACTATTAATCTATTATAGAATAATTTTTTTTTCTTGTGACATCAATTTTTTCATTCTCTTATGGTGTAATGTATCACAATGTATTCTTTAATTAATTATTATTCATATTCCTGAAGGATGATTTTACATCTTTTACTCTTTTCATATACATTTATTTTTTTTATTTTCATTATCATATGAGTAGTTAATAGTTGTATAAACCATCACTCATCATAACTATTACCAATTCTGTTGCAATAATGACAAAATTATTCCAGAAATCGAAAGATGTTCTTGATTGATAGATTCTTTTTCATCTATGTATTCTATATCAATTATGCAGAATATCTCTTCGCATCATATAATTCTCCCCTTAATACTTTGATTATATGTTTTTATATGAAGAAAATATTTACCACACTCAAAAGCCTAAATCCCAAATTTCAATTAGAATAAAAAATTGCCAAAAAAATATTGATTTATTATTTTTTGGTGTAATATAATAGGATTTTTATGTTTATTTTCTTGATAATGTAGTTCTCTATTTGATCCTTTTTTAGGGAAATTTAATTCCAACTTTTTTTAATATCCACCATTAAAGATATCTTAGATTTATCCATGGCCCTTTCCACCCATGTTTGACAAGAATTTCTTTTAGAACATGAACATGAAGATAAATCATTAATAGTATAAATAGAAACCTTTGGACCAAGGGCTAAAAATTTTGCAGAACATCTTATATATTCATATTTAGATAATATCAAGATATTATTGACACAAGGTACATATCTTTTAGAAATTATACTTTTATAAGATATATTCTTGGAACAACATTTTTTCTCAGTATCCTATGAAGTCTAGGATTGTTCTTCCATATTTTTCAATATTAATTCTATATGAAGGAACTTTAAGATGAGTGTAATCTTATCATATTTAAGTAATTTCACTTATTATTCTCTTTCACTATAAATGTTACAAATCTGATCATCACTAATTTGGTTTCCCTCTAGTAATTATGTATATGACACTTTAATTACCATTTCAATAACTTCAAGTTGAAATTTATTTAAATTAATAGGGCTTCTATTTAGTTTCTAAATTTAAGGGATCACCATTGTATGAACTTTACAAGTCATATCCTTTTCAAAAATATCCATTGGCCATTAATATTCATCCAGAGTGAGTATGTCATTGAAATTGGATATAGATTCTTCTTCTAATTCTTTAAAAAAGTTTAATATATCATCCTTGTAATTTATTTATAACTAATAATACTTAATAATCATGCAATCTTTAAGAGATTATTGATATGTTAGTATCATCATTTAGAAGACCATATCAGTCACTACTTTATCACACTCATTTCTTAACAACATTTAATCAATATAAGAGATATATTAATTTCAATGAAATGAAATTTCATCTTTGTATTATACATGTTTTGTGAGAAGTTTTCATATTTGACACTTATTTTCTAGGGATTCCTCAATATCATTATATTCCACTTAATGCTATGATTTTTCATCACATAGAACCTTTATATTCCCAATTATGTATGTGAAATCTTTGATATGAAGTTTATTCTTATAATATCTGAATTATTAATAAAAATCATCGAGTGATTAATTAAGATCATAATCATCATGAAATGAGTTGTAATCATCAAGAGATTCATCATAAACTAATTTATCGAATACTTAGGAAAGTCTATCACTGTGACTCTACTTCATTTGATTTTTATCGCCATTATACTTAAAATTACTTCCCATATACCTTTCCTTTTTTAATCTTCATTTATTTTTATAAAACCACACAGATGGAACTGATGGAATTATGAAGTGAATTTTAAAACCAAGGCAACTTTTATTCCACTTAAAAATAAAATCTATAAATTATATAAGTATGATTAAAATAACTAGGATAGTAATGTAGATCCAATCAAAGGTGTAATGTAATGACCTAGATTTGTTTCAATGAAAATTACCTCTTTATAATTTTGTTTTATAGTAAAAATATCATAAAAATCACATATAGAACATAGTAAAAACTATATTAATGAATAATTAATGAAATAATAGATATTTATATAAATTAAGGATTTTATACTAATGGAATATTAACAAGAAATGTGTAATAGTAATGTGACCCTTATGAACAGTAAACTAACCAATAGAATAATAACCTCACCAATGAAAGAATAAATAAATTTTGGCTAACCTATAAACAAAAAATGTAATATAATTATATCATAGATTAAGTAAATTTTTTTTTGGAAATGATAATTAAATTTTTTATTATATTATGACTATATAATATTTTTATGAGACCATAATTAAAATTTAATGGTGTTATAAAATAAGTTATAATTTTATAATTGGTATTTTAAAGTAAATGATGATTCTAATTAAAAATTAAAATTTTCATATTTATAAAAACATTTATAATGTGGAGCCCATTTTTTAAATTTACATATAGAAAAATGGTTTGGGTGAATTATTTGGATTTATCAAAAATAGTTACTTTTTGAATAATTAGAATCAAAATTTATGATATAAGCTAAATACATGAATAATATATTCATAAATTATGCATGGATGATGTAAGAACATAATATAGAATTATCATTCTCTATTTTCTTTAAATTTTCTTATAATCATAACTATTTCTGAACTACAGACAAAATAATAAACTAATGAATGAAATAATGAGAAAACACCACACCCCACTATAATTAATTCCACCCTCACCACTTATTCTCCACACACATCGTATTCTTATACCTTTCCCAAATTATTCTAGATTCTCTCCTAAATCCCCTCCCTAAAATCTAGGAGCCTTTTTATCAACAAAATTCAAAATCCAATCCCTCTAATGAAGTTATCATGAATAAGAATTCAAGCGGTAAAATCCCCTTTCTTTTCTTTTAATTTATTTTCATGTACTTTTAATTTCTAATTGTCTCCTTATCTCCCATGATCAAAATTTTCTGAGAACTCCAGTACTATATATACCCTAAAATTTTATTTTGATAATTTAATAATCCATCATCATTTCGTTCTCCTATCCTATTTGTTCTAAAATTGAATAAATCCTTCGTGAGGTGTAAAATTGATCACATCTAATGATTAGAAGATTACAATTAACATTACTACCTTCAAGGCCTATCATAAAATTATTTTATGGTTAAAATATGTTATAATATATATATTTAAATCTATTTAATATTCTGTAACCATTATATATACATGAAAATATAACAAAACTTGTTTTGGATGATCAAAAAATACTAAATTAATCGAAATGATTATCATTACTTTTTTACATAATGAATCATCCCCCGTTCAAGAAAAATGATATATACGGATATATAATATTATGGATGTTCACTAATAATATGCATATTTAATTCTACAAAATCCATTCTTATATTACATGATTTTTTCCTACATAAATACAAGTAAACAGATATAGAAAATCAAGGAAACTAATGCTCCTGAACAATTAAATTAAACATCTTAACCCATAAAAAAGGACATAAATCAACTTAATAAAATTATAATAAATCAAATAAAATTAAAAATGTTTATAAATTAATTATTTAATGTATTTTAATTTATTTTCATGGACATTAATATCATGTTCAGAATGATTTTGAACTTATGTTAAGGGATTCCTTCTAAACCTCCATTTTTTCCTTTGGGTTACATTTTCTCTTCCTTTACCCAAATGAACACTTATATATATGTATATATATCTTATAAATTCTTTTTATATATTCCAAAATCATGTATCAAGATCAGTAAAATCCTATGTGATAAGGTAATACATATTTTATAAAGGTTCCCTTCTCAATTTATCTAGATAAGGATGCCAACAAAAAGGGATCTTTCTGATTTCTCACCCATTTACAAGTTCAATTAACTATATATTTCAAGGATCAATTATTTTTTAAAAAATAACTCATTTTATCATGAAAATTATCCTTTTCCCTTTCTGGTTTTATTAAACCAATTATGAGATTTTCTATTTTAAATAATCATTAATATTTTCATAACACTGCACTAAATAGTTTTATTTCTAATGTTTATTAGAAACTATTTTTACATGATTATAGGTCATTTTGACATAAATTATAATTATATATTCTTATTTTTCATTATTAATGTCCATGTATGATTTAAATTCTTTTTTCATGTATACCATTATGATATTCCTTTTTCTTATTCCCATTGATGTGATTATGATACTCAATTCCTTCAATGGGAAACTCTTATGTTTATTTTCTATTTATTAAGTATGATTTTTAATTTATAACACATATTCATGAACATTATATTATTTATTCACTTGGACATCTCTCTAATGAATTGGGTGACATATAGCCTCATGATATGTCATGATGGGACATGGAGTGAACCTAGTTCCTTTATAAAACATAGTCTACCATGTGATATAATATTGGTTGTTAGCATTGAATCATGTGTAGGTCATGTTATATGTTGTTTTCACATTTATATTTTTTCATTACTATATGTTCCCATGTTATACATGTTATTATTTATTTTTATCTATGCATATTGAATGCCTTTATGTCATCATGGTATGCCTTCTATCCCATGTGATATGTTTATTCCTATGCTTTTTTCACTTACTGGTATTTTTAGCTCACCCCTTTTGTTCTTGTATTCCCTAGGATATCCAATGTATATATTAGGGCTCAAATAGAGTTTGGAGTTTCTTATGAAAATTTAAAAAAAATATTTTATATTTTTGTTTATTTATTTATAATTAAGTACCTCATATTCCAAAGACAGTTGAATTTACGATCCATGACTTTTAATTTTATGTTTAATCATGCTTAAAATCATGTAGTAATATGCGAAAATTATGATGGGGTGCATAATGTTATCTATGTGTCGAAGATGAGGAGATATGTCGATGAATCGTCACACATCATTGACTGGGTGAGATAGACATTGATGATGGGGAAACATTTATGGAGTTCCCAATAGAGATTGAGGATATGAAAGTCCAAGATCCCTTTGGATAGTTGGTTCCTCTAGTGCAAGTTCGGTGGTAGCACAGGAACCTCTAGGAGAACACATGGGAGCGGGAGGCTCATATTAATGTTAAGTACCCCACTTGTTTGATTTTCATTTTTTTTGTCTTTCGGGGACATAAATATCTAAGGTGGTTCAATTTAAAGACCTTGAAATTGCATATATTTTTCTTATTAAATAGAATTATTACGAGACTGTGAAAATTTCCAGCAAGGGATTCTAAGGCCTGGAGTGCCAAGAATGATCCGTCGAAAAATTTTAATATTTAAAGTGCATGTGTAAAGGGTTTTGTTAAAAATGGAGAATAACTCTTAAATAGGGTCCTAGATCAGAAATCTGAGGGCACCGCCACATTCTGGATGGTGGGTTTACCTTAGGTGAGACTTATGTTTAGTCGGCGCTGGCCTTTGGTGAGAAACCCCGAAAATGGAATAACCATAAATTAAATAAAATAATAAAAATATTTTAATTTGAAAATTCTTATAACTCAATAGTGGTGACTCGGAATAAAAATCATAGACCACTACTAAGTTCGGGATGGTAGAATTTACATAGGCAGATCCAAAAATTGTCCGGAGAGGGCCAACAGTGGAAGATAGTTTTTGGCCATAAATAAAATAATTAAGTAACAAGTTTTTAATTATTAAACCCTTTAAATTATCAATGGTAACTCAGATTGAAAATCAGAGAGTATCGTTCAGTTAATGGGTGTGTGTTTCCCTTAGGTGGAGCCTAACCTCAACCGACATGGTTTGAGGGTGATTGGTAATAATTCTTGAACATTTTTTAAGTTACGATCAGTAAACATGTGAGCGAGGATTTGGATCTTTTGAACCGGTGCTCGGATTAAAAATATAAGGGAACTATTGATTTCATAGCGATGTGATTCACTTGTGATAATCTTAACATCAACTAGAATTGTTCAGAAGAAAAATGTGTTTTTTGGGACTTTATGGAAAAATAATAAAATAACTAAATGGGTTATTTTATTGTTTCTCCAATCGTTGAGTAGAAGGTGACGGGATAACAATGTAACGTCAGGCATTGAATAAGATATATTTAATCACAGGACCCTACAGTTTCATAATCATAACCCTCGTTTGATTAGTGGATCATTAGTATCTATTCATTAAGGAACCCCATTAATTAACACAATGTGGATGGATCCTTTTATTTTATTTAAACAAACCATTGACATGCGTTTTGGGAACCAACGAGAAGAACCTATGACAAATTGCTGGAGATTCCTTTCTCAAATAAAGAACAGAGTTCTTATCAATAACCGTTGGAGGATTTGAGCTAGACATTGATGAGATATGGAGAGCACCAACGAACATGGAACATCTAGGAACATGAATCATATCCTTTAACCACAACACATTATTTAGGTAGGGGGTTTACATGCTTTGATGTTCCCTCACTTTCCGTTCATTTGAAATACAATGAATGCGTACCCACTGACTATTGGGTTGATTCGCAACTCATCTATTCATGTGAGTGGTTGTTTAAAGGTCTTAAATTGGGGATTGTTATTCTTTTTGGATTATTTATATCACCCCATGTTATAAAACTAACACTGAGGGTGCATTCCAACAGATAAAAGGTCTGGACCCCCCATCATTCTTGGTTTAATAGCGTATTCTTGTGCGCGACCGAAGAAACATGGTGGTCGGGAATTTTTGAGGGCTTCGTAGTGATTGAAGAAACCTCGAAGGCCTGTAGATGTAGACTAGACGAAAAATGGACCACCGGAGCATCTTCGATGGCCAATGGGGGCAACTACTGGCATGGTACCACTGGAGCAATGGCAGCGGCCGATCGAGCCGGTCGTGTGGAGGAGTGCAGCTAGAAGGCTCCATGGGGACATGAGCTATATCCATCTAGGCTATGGTAGTGGAAGGGTGTAGCACCGACGCACTGCATAAATATAGAGGAGTGGCCAGCTTGGGCCGCTCATTTGGACAAAATAGCCAGCAGAGCCGGCCCTTTCAGAATTGGGGGTGGCACCCACTGGCGCCGCTAGCTGGCCACACCTGACGGTCCGCATCTAGTCGTTGCCAGAGCAACCAGCCCGCATGTGGGTCATACTGGACCTGCTAGTTGGGCCGAACCCTCTTGTGAGGCTGGACCCACATTCCCAACGGGTCAGCAGGGCCAGACCCCAACTAGACCCAAACCCAACTGGCCCTGTTTCACTAAAATGGGCAAATATCATATACTAACTGTCTATTTGATGCGTTGTTAGTGGTATGAGGACCCACATGATGAGGGGGTCATTTTGAGATACTCCACATTGGTTTTGGAAAAGTTTTGAGTTTTGGTGGGTTGGATTGAGCTTGAATCCAACCAGTCACTCAGTATTAAAATATCTATAACCTACAAACTGAGTGTCTGATTGACACACAGTCTATTATGTTGGAACCCTTATTAAATGAAGATTCATTTAGTTTCTTCTTAGTGGGACTTAATGGAGGTTGAGGTATGAACAATGGCTTGAGGCTTAGATGTTTTTGTAATCAAGTGTGCTAAGTGCGGGAATCCAGTGGCTGGCTATGACGTGATGAAGTTCTAAGAGATCTATGTGGGTCAGAAGTTATCAATACTTTATGGTTCAACACTTATAGATCCTATTTGGAAAAAACTATAGCGACCCTCTATGATTCATCACCTAGTGACCCTCCGTGGTTCAGCACATAGTGATCCTCCATGGGTTACCATGTAGCGATCTTCTATGGGTTAGCTCCTATAGATCCTATGTGGTTTATCACCTAGTGATCATCTATGGGCCAACATATTGCAACCATGTGCATTTTAGTAGAAAAAGCCTCTAAAAATAATAATATGATCTATCTTTATGAATAATCATCTTTATTAAGGTTCATTAAGTTGTATACCTGGTGTCTGTTGATTATTTTACATTGTTCGTTATCATTTAGATCAGTTTTTGTGGTTTTTCTTTCTGGAATTATGAGATACTTTTAGGGGTCTTAGGGTCTCTACTGAGTATTGTTATACTGACCCCTACACAGGCTTCACCCTCACCTTGTTGTGTCTTGTGCTGACAACAGACAACTTGATTAAGGCTCAGGGAACTGGGGCTAGATGGTGCTCAAAATTGATTGGTAGACGGGGTGAGTAGTAGTGATGATAGATGAAGATTTGTACCTACCCTTCAGGTAGAATCTTTGGTGGATGATCTATAGAGCACATTTTCCATTTTTTTGTATTTTCTTTTCAGGTGGGCATGTATATTGTCCCCTTTACATATAATATTTACTTTTATTCTTAGTGGTTTTTTATAGTAGTGGTTATACTTTACCTTTTCTGTTGTGTTTTACATGTATGTAGTGTTCATTGTCTGTGTGTGTACAAGTTTAAAGGCAATTCCATCCCTTTTTTGGTTTTTCGTGTCTGGTGCTAATCACTAGTTCCTGGGCTCTAGACGACGGGCTTGTGTTAGTCATTAAACACGCCCTGGGGATGGGTCGTGACAAGTACACTTATTTATTTATAGATATATATCTTATAAATTATGTTTATATGTTTCAAAATCATTTATTAAGATTATTAAAATTTTCTTCAATATAGAAATACATATTTTAAAATGGTTCTATTGTAAATTTATTCTGATAAGAAAGCCTGAAAAAGGGGAACATCCTGATTTCTCACCCATTTACATGTGCACTTCATTATCTATTTCAAGTAACCATTTTTTAAAAAAATAACTCATTTTACCCATAGAAAATATCTTTGAAAATTTCAAGTTTAAAAAACAATTATTCAATTTACATATTAAATAATCATTAATATTTTCTAAAAATCGCACAAAATATTTTTATTTATAATGATTATTAGACACTATTTATACATGTTTTTAGGTCAGTTTGACATAAATTTTCATTATCTATTCTTGTTTTTCATTATTAACGATTATGTATGATTTAAATCCATTTTCATGTACACCAATACTATATTAGATTTTTTTATTACCTTTGACAATATTATGATTCAAAATTATTTCCATGGGTAACCCTTATGTTTATGTTTTATTCTTTAGGAATTATTTTTCATGTAGAAGACATATTCATGAACAAGATATGATGGATTCACCTGGATATCTCTCCACTAAATTGGGTAACATTTAGACTCATGAGATGTCATGTTGGGACATGGGGTGGACCTGATTACTTTATACAAATTTTTCCACCATGTGATATAGTCTTGGTAGTTAGCCTTTATTCATGTTTATGTTATATTTTATGTTTTTTTCAAAGTAATATTTTTCCATAATTATAAGTTATTGTGTTATACATGTCATTATTTTTTAGGTCTATTCATTTTCTATTCAATTATTTCATTATGCTATGCCTTATACACCATGTGCTATTTTTTATTCCCATTCTTATTCCATTATTGGGATTTTAAACTCATCCCTTATTTTCATTTATTCCGAAGGATATCCTCTACAGATATTAGGGCTCAAATCGATTTAAGAGTTCATTATGAAGATTAAATAAAATATGTTTTTATTTTGGTTTAATTATTTATAATTATGTACCTAATATTTCCAAGAGAATAGAATTTATGATCCTTGACTTTTAATTTGATGTGTAATCACACTAAATATCATGTAGTAATATTTAAAAATATTTAGTGTCACTAAAGATTGTATCAGAGGAAATGTTTTGTAATTTTTGGGAATATGATTAGAAAAATATTGCAAAATCCATCGAGATATGAATATATATAATAAAAAAATCCCTAAATTTCCGTTAGTATGCAGTAAGGGAATTATTAAAAAAATAAATCCCTATCTGGATACTACAAGTGGTCGTGGTTCTAGTGAATATGTAACAAGAAGTAGCAACTCTAACAAGATGTTTTTTCTCGGACATAGGGTAACCTGGTACATGAAAATAAGCCTTGTTGTGCACTGGATTTGACACTCTTTTAGGATAATCTTTTGTAAATTCATATGTTCATTACGAATCATTGTTATGTGAATAAAAAGAAATATCGTAAGAATGTATGTTGGGTTATAGAACAGGGCTACCAAAAATTGAAACCTATGGAATCACAAGTTAGTATATACTTTTCATTAGAAATTTATCCTTCTTTGTTCATTGCATTGTTCTTATATGCTTATTATCTAAGAATTCAATCAACCTAATTGTACTTTATTTTTCCAGTTAATGGATGGAAATAGAATAACTCATTATAAAAATCAACGTGACATGAAATGTGATTATTTCACTAATGATATGCCAAAAATGATGAGAACCAATGCTCAAAATGTTTTGAATGTAATTTCTCAACTATCTCATGTAATTAATAATTACATGATACATGTGGAATTATCACCATCTTATAAGAAAGATAATGTTTTCATTGAATCCTTTATACAAAAAAGGATTCCCATGTTCCATGGATCATTTGATACCATTCTTTCAGAACAATGTATTAACTCTATTGAAAATATATTCTCAATCCCCAATTTTCAGAAGACATGAATGTTGTGTTGAAAGTCTATAATTTTGATGGGGAAACTGATCAGTGATGGAAACTCATCAAGAACACAATGTTTGAAGATGAAATTGTCTATATTGGAAGAAAATATTTTATTAATTTATTTTTCAAAAAATAGTTTCCTCGAACACTCTATATTATAATGGAAAGGTGGTTCCTTATACTATTGGAAAAAAAGGAAGTGTCTATAGGGGTGTATGAGGAAAACATTACAAGGTTTTCACGATATTCTTCTGGATTAGGAATGAACACCAAAATCATATTGGGTCTCTTATTTCAGGGACTAAAGTCATGTCTACGAAAAGAATTAGTTATTAGAGATTTGATAGCTGTGAAGAGATTTTCCATTGTGCCCTTATCATTGAAATGGAGATCGGAAACCCTCAGTGGTCTTATGGGGAAAAGATAAAAAGATGAAAATGTAATTTAATATGGGTTTATAAACAGATAAATCCCACGATAGGAACAATACATGACATCCCATGTGACAAATGTATGTACGAAAAATCATGGACCCTACTTAAAGAGAACTAATATATGCATTAAATGTGGAAGAGAGGGGAATATGGATAATAACTACAGATGTTATAATAAAAATACCACTAATGTGGAATAATAATGGATGGACTAAATCAAGGCAAATCCTATAGTTCATTATTTCTTAAATAAGGAACATGTGAATTTTTCAAACCAACTCCCAAGGACCAGGGTTGTTAGAGGCAATAAACAACTACCTCTTAGGAAAAAAAAATAAGGTCATATGACATCACTACTACTTAGGTGTATCCAAACAATGATGTGGCAATAGGTATGCTTTTAATCCATTCGTAATAGAGAATGTAATATTTCATTATTAATCTAAAAACTATTTTATATCTTGATTTTTTAGTAGAAATATTCAAACACCACCTCAAAATATGGAGGATGTGTTTTTTGTGGTAATAAAAAATGGGACAACTATTTTATTGAATGTACATAACTCCCCTTATTATTATTTGTGGAAAACACCTCTTAGAAAATGATTTATTAATTAATTTAGTGAAGTTTGATTCTATTTTGGTAGTGGATGAGCTATCTTTATAGAAACCTGAAATCAACTGTTGGGAAATGTTGATCACTCTTCACATCCCGGAGCATCCTACAATTATATAAATGTGTAAGGAAGAAGATGAATCATATTAAAAATGATAGTATAATGTGTGGATATTATTTCCCTATTAGAAATTAAATCTATCTCAAATGATTGAGACAATGGAATAATCAGGCTTAAAGACATGTCCATTGTTAGGGCCTTCACTAATGTATTTTTTAAACAATTTCTTAGTTTTCCACCTGATTGAAAAGTTGAGTTCAAATTTAAACTTATTCATGCATCTATGCCTGGATCAAAGACACCTTATATAATGGTTGTTGTTGAGCTAGAAAAACTGAAGAATCATTTATAGGATAATCTTATCATGGGTTTTATATTCCTATGTGCTTCACTGTGGGATGAACTAGTCCTCTTTGTCAAGAAGAATGATCGATCACTACACATTTTCATTGACTATCATGATCTCAATAAAATCCAGATAAATATCAAGTATCCCCTTCCATATATAGAAAAAAAATTGATCCGCTACGTGGGGCCAATTATTTCTTTATGGTGGACCATCAGTCAGGATATCACTAATTAAAGGTAATGAAATAATATATTACCAATAATACCATTCAAACATTGTATGGTTACTATTAGTTCCTAGAAATTATATTAATTTTAAATAATACTAAATAAATATTCATAGATTTAATTAATATAGTATTTATATATTACATTGTCAAATTTGTGTTAGTATTTTTCAATGATATTAGAATATATTCCAAAAGAAATGAGGAATTGAGAAGCATTTGAATAATGTTCTAATGAACATATAAAGAGAAAAAATCTATGAAATTTAATGTATCTTTGAGTTATGGATGGTAGAGGTATCATTACTAGGGTACGTTATAACCAACAAAGGAATATATGTGGACCCATCCAAGAAGGAGACAATCGAAGAGTGGCCTAGACCAACAACTATAACAAATATCCATAGTCTCCATGGTCATTCTGGGTATGACCAATAATTTTTGAGGAACATATCGTGATTCTAAAACCCACATAACATGATGAATAGAAAAGATTAATGCTTTTCTGGACTAGTTTATAAAGACCCGGAAATCATGTGGAAAATATTTTCTTCAATACATTAGAATTTTATGAGTTCGTAGTTTTAGACCACAACTGATTCTGTGGCCCGATGTGCCCAGATTCAATTTATGAAGTTTTTTTCAGGTACGTTCAGTAAACATACATGAATTATTTTGTATCTTTTCAACCAGTGATCATAATTGAAATAAGAGAACACATTTGAACTCACATCGCCCATATTCGCTTAAGGGGACCCTTACTACAGTTGTGTTTTAGCATGTTTGGAAGTTAGTTTTCTGGGTTTCATAAAAAAATGTAAAATATAAATAAGTGATGGCTTATTTTTATTTTTATGGTTAAATTATTTCGGTGGTGGTTATTTTCTCCAAATGGGAGTTGGAGGTGGGGCCCACCCCCAAATAACCTCCCATGGGAGAATATTTTTTGGTGGGGCCCACATGGGTTCAAACCCCTCAACTCCCCTTGAAACCCCCTTTAACTCTTTAACCACCCTTGAATTTATTAAATCCACCACTCTTCATTTATTTTGGGTGAACTCTCTACCTCCATCCCACTTAATTGTGCCAACACAATTAATTAATGTCTTCATTAATTAATTTGAGTTTTTGAATTCATTTGAAATGCAAGACAATATTAAAATAATAGGAAGAATATTATTTTACTTTGGATTGGAAATTATTCTTTGAGATCTTGGGAGAACTCCTTGAAGGAAGAAACTTTTCCAATGAGGAACATGAAGAACACAAAGAAAACCCATTCTCTCCAACAAGGATTGCACCATCACCAACGAAGAATGAGGAAGACGCTTGAGCACGGAATCGGGGGCGTGTGACAGGCGCAAATTTGGATGACATCTTCAAATTCTTTTTCCAGGCCTTCGACAACATACTATGAATCGAAGTAGGGGGACTTGTTTAATTTTAAATGAATAAAATTATACACTTGTTCTTTGATGAATGCTTTGGTTCGTCGTTGGCCAATTGATGTGTCTAATGTTATCAAATGACGAGGAGGGTTTGGACTGCACGAACATGGCCTGACCCTCCTCTTTGTTGCTTTGTTTTTCTGACGTCGGAGGTGGAGCCGAAAGGGCACAATGCCATCGCACTATGCCGGAGAATAACTATGTCTAGGAGGACCGCAGCGGACGGAAGAGGAACCACGGCAGGGGGGGCTGCTGCAAGAGAAGAGTCATGGTGCCGTCACGCCGGTCTATGGAGCCGAAGGCCGTAGCGGTGGAGGACCGAAGATGTCGCTCCATCCACGTGGATGAGGATGTGGCCCTCAATTGTGTGATGCTCGGCCTAACCGATCCATCCGGCTGCCTGCCAACTGGGCAAGAAACCCACGGTGCCCATAGGCTCCGCGCACAAGAGCCACAAGCCGCTCTGCTGGGTGAACAGGTCAGCCGGGATGGAGGACCGCGACACCTGCAGGAACTACTTGTGAGGAGAACAATGGCCCACGTTCGTGGGCCACATGCGCCCAGCTGAACCGGCTAGCTACAGCCGACCGGCTAGAGGAAGAGGTGGCGCCACCGGGCGGACCGGACAAGCCCGCAGTGCGGGCCGAGTCTGCAGGTGGGCCGCACCCCACTAGGCCTGGCAGACCCCACAGTCAGGTCGGACCGTAAAAACTAGGCGGGGCCGACCCCCCAACCGGGTCGGACCTGTAGAACCGGTTCGGGCCGACCCGTAAGCCCACTGGGCTTGACGGGTTGGGCCCGACTTCGCTTAAATGCGAATATCATCAAGACTACGGGTTCAAACGATGTGTCTTCTATGGCACTGGGACTCTTGCAATGAGGTAGTACTTTTTTGATACTCTAATTTAGTTTGGGAAACATTGGAAGAAGACTAGGTTTGGAATGAGCATAAATCAAATTGGGCCCCTATAATGGAAATTCCAATAACTCTTTGAACGGGAGTCTGATTGACACACCGTATATCATGTTGGGTTCCTTTTGATGAGAGGAAACTATGAGATACATCAACTCAAGACTTTGTGATAATTTATGAATCGACACTTGACTTGAGGAGCGGACCCACCTGGAATCGAGGGTTCTCTGTACGGGAACCCTAGAGTTAGGTGCAACGACTATTGTACCAAAATCCTACGTGGGTTCGACAATGATGAATTTTTTACTAGAATCCTTTGTGGGCTCGCCAATGATGAATACCTTACCCGAATCCTACATGGGTTCAATAGTTCTGACTTCTGTTCCTGTATCCTGTGTGGGTCTGACAGAGTAGCTAGTCCTATACCCTATGTGGGCCCGACAGCATAGCTGGTCTTGTATCCTATGTGGGTCCGACAGCTTAGATGAAGAAATGACTACATCTGATCATCTCTATCACTCTACGAATGATTTATACTTGTGTGATCAGAGTCTTGAATTTTAATCATTTATCATCGAGGAGAATGACTTTACTTCTTGTGTGGACTGGGTTGTTCTTAGACTCGAGATTGGGAGCCGAACTATGATTGATAACTTAGGTATATGTATGGTCATATACCTAATTAGGGTTGTTTAATACTTCGTGATTGTATCTTTCTTCTATGGTTTATCCTTTGTGGATTTTGGGAGACCTTCGAGGGTCTTAGGGTCCCTACTGAGTATCATTATACTCACCACTGCACAGGATATGCACGCACATCGTTGTGTGAGTTGCGGACGACAGACAACACTGATCGAGGCAGAGATTTGTAGAGGTAGACGATTTCCGGAGGTGGACCACTTGGCGAGATGTACATGGAGAAAACAGAATGACTTGGGGAACTGAGGAGGCCATCTGTACCCACCCTTCAGGTTGGATTCCTGGAGGATGACTCAGTAGTTTCTTTTTACCTTTCTGTAGTTGTACTAGATTACAATTGTTGTACTTTACTAGTTGGGATTTTATTTCAGGCCCCTTTCCTTTCTAAATGTTCTTTTGTATACAGTTTTACTTTCTGTTTACTTCCAATTGTGTACTCTTTTTGTGTGTGACTCAGTTTATAAAGGCAACGCCTTCCCTTTTTAATGGGATAACGCCTTTGGTGCTAGTCGCCAGTCCCTGTCCTATGGAAGGCTGGATTGGGGTAGTCACGACATGATCCCCGAAGACAGGTCGTGCCAAATTGGTATCAGAGGATTCAGTTCTATTGTAGAACATAGACTCTGATTCTTTTAATAGTAATATTGTTTAGTGTTTTTGGTGTGGTTCTCATTTTAGGGAAACTGGTTTTGGTGCGGCGGCCGACATATCCATACACTAGGACTCTGACTTCTGATATCCGACTCAGTGCACAAAAACACTGATTGCATGTGTGTTTCATTTGAAAAATGTTTTCTTCAAGATTACATTGTGTTAGCTCACCAGGTATACTGTTTTAACCGTGGTGAACCTGTATCTTTTCAGGATGGCTCCATGAAGGCAGCCATCTAGGGTTCCGAGTTTCGTATGAGATGGTAGTGCACCGAGCGACGTGGCCTCGGTACAAGGCCCCATCACAGCGGAGGTACTAGCGGTACCACTACCCGTTGGGCCACCGATACCACCAGCTCTAGTAACAGAGAGTGCACTCTGTCTGAGCGCGTTGCAAGTGTTCCAGTGCCAGAGGCCGCCTAGGTTTTGGGGAGACACATACGCACAAGCAGTTGAGGATTGGATGGAGGCTATTGTAAGAGGTTCGAGAATGGTAGGGACACCAGCCGACCTCATGTTGATCCTTATCGTGAGTCTCCTACATGCAACAACAGGAAGATGGTAGAGCCTGCTGGTCCAGTTACATGATGAGGCATCATTACTCTGGATAGAATTTGAGAGTCTCTTCCGCTCGGAGTTTTTTCCAGCCATCATTCCTGCGGTGTAGATTCATGAGATACTTCATCTGCGGCAGGGCAACATAACAGTATCTCAATACTCAGTGAGGTTAACCAACCTCTTGTGCTACTCTACAGATATGGGACCAGACCCGTACTTCAGGCCCCGGACCTTTGAACAGGGACTCATGCATGAGATCAGGGCTTTGACAATTCCCCTCAACATTTTGACGCATGTGGGGGTGCTGGAGTGAGCCCTTCTAGTGGAGAGTTTTCTCGCTGAGCAGCCACCAGTGGCGAGACCCACCAAATGGAGACAGGTAGCAGAGTCTTCTGTATCTGGTTGTAGAAATATGAAACAGAGGTCCAAGTGGACCAGGCCATCAGGTGGGAAACCCTAGGATACAGGTTTGGTTGTGTGGGTCACACGAGACAGATCCAACTATACGAGGAGAAGGAAGTGTTATGCATGCAGCGGGTAGGGCCACATGGCTCGTGACTGCCCGACCCTCCATGAAGATGAGCAGCAGACAATAGAGAAACCCCACAGGAAGAGACAGAGGTTTGACCGTGGAGGTTTGCTGGTAGTAGGCAGACGTGACAGAGGAGCTGGCCGAGGAGCGAGTGGTGGACGACATTTCGAGGCTCTACCACCACCACCACCACCAGGAGGTCCACCCCGACCACAGGGAACTGGCGGACAGAGGCGGGATCAGCTACATGCAGTCGATTCCTACTACCACGATTCACCTAAGATGATTTTAGGTACCATCTGTGTCTACTCTACCCTCACTACAGTAATTATACACACAATTTTGAGTCATTCTTTTATTTCCACTGCCTTCGTTTGGAGCTCGGAGATTCTGACGGAGCCGTGGTCTTGATCTTTACGACTAAAGACACTTATGGGAGTAGAATCTATGATTACGCACTAGTGTCAGCAGTGTGAGCATACTCTAGGAGGTGAGAGCTTCAGCTGGGATTTCCTGTAGCGGCATTGATGCCTTACGACGTCATCTTGGGTATGTACTGGTTATCTACAGTTCATGCTCAGATTGACTGTATTAGGTTAATGTGCAGTGTATCTGCAAAGATGGGACTAGGTTCACCTTCTCCAGCGATAAGGGAGACTTAGAAATGTAGGATGGACATAAGTAGCGGAGGGGGCATCCAATCACACATCAGTTGTCTAGTCTCATCCTTGTAGCGGTTAATGTGCGGAGTACAAGTTTTCTTGATGTAGTGGATCCGTATATGGATGTTTTCCCTAACGATGTTCTAGGACTATCTCCATGCATAGAGGTTGACTTCTACATTAACATGTACCCTGGGACAACACCGATATCTACTCTAGAATATCAGATGTCTCCCACCGAGCTTTGTGAGCTACAGGTATAGATGGAGGACTTATAGGGGAAGGGATTTATCTGACCTAGTGTTTCACCCTAGGCATCTTTGATTTTGTTTTCCATGAAGGTGGATGGGAGCTTGTGAATATGTGTTGAATAACGTCACCTGAATTGGGTGACCGTGATGAACAAGTACCCACTCCCGAGGATTGATGACCTCTTTGATCAGCTCAAGGGAGCCCGATGGTTCTCGAAGATAGACCTCAGGTCAGGCTATCACCAACTCAGATTTCGAGGTGAGGATGTGCAGAAGACATCTTTCAGGTGTTAGTATGGCAACTACAAGTACTTGGTTATTCCCCTCAGCGTAACTAATGCTCCAGTAGTGTTCATGAGTATCATGAAAAGGATCTTCTAGCCTTACCTTGATTGTTTTGTCATTGTCTTCATCGACATCATACTACCTTACTCGAATACTGAGGAGGAGCATGCCTACCATTTGTGGGTAATACTAGACAGACTCCAAGAGAACCAGCTTTGTGGAAAGCTCTTAATGTGAAAGTTCTATATTTGAGAGGTTCACTTCTTAGGACACGTTATCTCGGAGGCTGGAGTTGTAGTGGATCTAGAAAAGATTGAGGCCGTACTTGCTTGAGAGCCCCTAGGAGTGTGAAGGAGGTGCAGTGATTCCTAGGAATGGTTGGGTACTATCAAGGATTTGTTCTGGGCTTCTCCAAGGTTTCAGCACCACTTTCAGTATTGATGAAGAAAGGGAAACACATAGTGTGGTCAAATAGATGCCAGCAGAGCTCTCAGGAGCTGAGGAAGAGGTCGACCAGTGTACCAGTCTTGAGGCTACTGGTGGAGGGAGTAGGGTACATAGTTTACTGTGATGCATCAGGGATCAGACATGGGTGTTTCCTGATGTAGGAGTGAGCAGTGATCACATATGGTTCATGGTATTTGAGATAACATGAGCAGAACTACGCTACCCATGACTTGGAGATAGCAGTAGTGGTCTTCACCGTCAAGATGTGGTTCACTATCTGATGGGTGAGCATTTTATAGTGTACTCTTACCACTAGAGTCTTAGGTAAATCTTCTCACAAAAGGACCTAAACACGAGACAATGGTGATGGGTCAAGTTCCTCCAAGTCTATGACTTTGAGATAGTCTATAATCCTAGGAATGGGAACATTGTAGTAGATTCTCTAAATTAGATATTAGGTATTCAGCTGCTAGGAGAGGTGACAGAGCAGCTGGCCGTGTTATAGATTTCCTTTGTGGATAGAGATAGAGCAACCTTTCTACAGTCTCTCATAGTCACTCCTCCACTTATTCAGCAAGTCAGAGAGGCACAGTGTGGGGATGTTGACTATGAAATGCGACGTGCTCAGGTATCCACAAGGAAGGCACATGATGGGGTTTTTAAAGGTGGGGAGCATTTCATCCTCTTCAAATGACGTACCATGGTACCTTTTTCACTACAGGAAGAGGTATTAAGGGTGTTCCACACTTCGCCTCTAGCGGTACATCCAGGAGTGGAGAAGATGTATCAAGACCTCAGACGACAGTACTGGTGATCAGGTATGAAGAAGGAAGTTGCATAGTTTGTCTCACGATGCCTCATTTTTCAGCAAGTGAAGGTGGAGTAGCAGGTTCTAACAGCCTTATTTCACCCCATATAGGTCCCATAGTGGAAGTGTGATGGGATATCCATGGATTTCGTGACGGGTCTTCCATGTACATCCTGAGGTCACGACTCTATCTAGGTGATTGTTGACTGACTCACCAATTCGGCCCATTTCCTACCGATCAGAGAGTATGTCTCGGTAGAGATCATGGGAAGCCTCTACGTACAGAAGATCATACAACTTCACGGTTTTCCATCGACGATCGTCTCTGATCCGGATGCTTGTTTCACTTCCTGGCTATTAAAGGGGATGCAGGAGGATTTTGGGACACAACTTCTCTTGAGCACCACCTTCCATCCTCAGAGGGATGGTCATACTGAGAGGACCATTCAGACATTCTAGGACATGCTCTGTGCATGTGTCCTTGACTTTAGTCACAGATGGTAGGATCACTTACCATTGGTGTAATTTGCGTACAACAACAGATACCACTCCACCATCGGGATGGCACATTACGAGGCACTGTACGGCTAACCTTGCAGGTCACCACTGTGCTGGACCAACCAAGGGGAGTCATCCGTTGTAGGACCAGTGATGGTGCAGTTTACGATGGAGAAGGTGCTGATTATCCAAGAGAGGATGAAGACTGCACAGAGCAGACAAAAGTTTTATGCTGATAGAAGATGGAGACCATTGGAGTTCGATGATGGCGACCACCTCTTTCTACGTGTCTCACCTCGACGAGGTCTACAAAGATTTGGCCGAGAAGACAAGTCATATCCATGATTAATTGGACCATTCTAGGTTCTCAACAGAGTAGGTGAGGTGGCTTACCACCTGGTTCTTCCACCTTAGTTGCACTGAGTGCACGAATTCTTCTACATATATCAGATGAGGAGAAACGTGCACGACCCGTACCACATCATCAACCATGGGGAGATGGACATCGATGACGGGGAGTCATTCAAAGAGGTTCCAATGGAGATTGATGACCAAAAGGAGTGGTTCCTATGAGGACGGTCGATTCCTCTGGGGCGCATTCACTGGAAGCACGAGAACCTCTAAGAGAGAACATTGGAGTGGGAGGCTCAAATACATGCTCAGTTCCCCCCATTTGTTCTCTTGGTATGTTTTATAGCTTGTGGGATGTAAATCCCAAAGGTGGGGAGAATTTAAAGACCAGAAAATCTCTTGTAATTTTTTTTCTTAAATACATTGGAATTTTACGAGTCTGTAATTTCTGATGGCACCTGATTCTGAGGCCCGGTGTGCCTAGAATCAAATTCTGATGTTTTTTTGGGTACGTTCAGTAAACATACCTGCATGATTTTTTATCTTTTGAACCGATGCTTGGAATTGAAATCCGAGAACACCATTGAAATCACAACACCAGTATTCGCATAAGGGTAACTTTACTATAGTTGCGTTTAAGCGTGTTTGGTTGTTAGTTTTTTGGGTTTTATAAAAAACATTAAAATAAAAAAAAGTGATGGATTAGTTTTATTTAGATGGTTAAAGTCCTTGGGTGGTGTTTATTTTCTCCAAAGGGGAGTTGGAGGTGGGTCCCACCCCCACATAACCTCCCATGGGAGGATATTTTTTAGTGGGGCCCACACAAGTTCAAACCCCTCAACCCTGCTTGAAACATCCCTTTAACTATTTAACTACCCTTGAATTTATTAAAGCCACCACTCTTCATTTATTTTGGGTAAACTCTCAACCTCCCTACCCCTTAATTGTGCCAACACAATTAATTAATTTCTTCCATAATTAATTTTATTGTTTAAATCCTTTTGAAATACATGGAAATATTAAAATAATAGGGGGATTATTTTTTTAATTTGGCTTGGCGATTATTCTTTGGGAGCTTGGGAGAACACTTGGAAGGATGAACCTTTTCCAATGAGGAACATGAAGAACACGAAGAACACCCATTCTCTCCAATGAGGAACGCACCGTCACCAAAAAATAATGAGGATGATTCTTGAGCCCAGAATCGGTGGCGTGTGACGGGTGCAACATTCGACGATGTCTTCAAATACTTTTTCCATGACTTCGATAACATACTAAGAATCTAGGTAGGGGGATTGGTTTAATTTTAAATGAATAAAATTATTCCATCATTATTAAATGAATGATTTAGTTCATCGTTGGCCAATAGATGTGCTGAATGTTATCAAATGATGATGAGGGTGCGGACCACATGAACACGGCCCGACCTTCCACTTTGTTTCTTATTTTTTGTAACGTCGGAGGCGGATCCGAAAGGGCACAGTGTATTCACACCATGCCGGAGAATAACTGTGACCAGGACGACCACGACAGACAAAAGAGAAATTGCTGTCAGGAGGGCCGTGGTGGAAGAAAAGGCATGGCGTCGTCACACCGCGCTATGGAGCCGAAGGCCGCGTCTAGTCCGGGCCGCAGTATGGGAGGCCCGACGACGTCGTGTCGGCCGCGTAGAGGAGGATGCAACCTGCAACTGCGGGACACTCAATCGAACAGAACCGGCCGGCCACCTTCCAGCCAGGCTAAAAACTCGGGGCGCCTGTAGGTGCCGCGCAGAGGAGTCGCAGCCCACTTCTGCTAGCCGGTCTATCGGGGGAAGCGGTCGGCCGCATACCGACCGAGCTGGAGGACCGCGACGCTCGAAGGCGTCATGAGTGAAGAGAACCGCGGATTGCGTCCGCGGGCTGCGTGCACTGGGAATTACCGGCCGGCTATGGCCGGCCGCCAAGAGGATGATTCGGCGCCACGTGGTGTCCCCGGGCGAAGCGAACTGGCCCGCAGCACTGGTCAGGTAAGCTGGTGGGTCGTGCCCCACCTGGTCGGGCCGACCCCCCAGCCGGGTTGGATCCCCCATAATGGGCCGGGCCAACCCCCTAGGTTGGGTTGACCCACTAAATCAGGCCGGGAAGACCCCCCAGCTGGGTCGGAACCGCCGAGCCGGGTTGGGCCACCCACCAGCCCACTGGGCTTGACGGGTCGGGCCTGACTTTGCTTAAATGCGAATATCATCAAGACCGCGCTTCCAAATGACGCACTGTCTTTGGAACTAGGACGCTTGCTACAAGGTGGTCCTTTTGCGATACTCTAAGTGAGTTTTGGAAAACTTTTGAAAATGGTCGGGTTTGGAACAATCCCAAATCCAACTGGTCCCCTGGAACGGAAGTGCCAATAACTCTCAAAAAGGGAATCTGATTGACACGTTGTCTATTGCATTCGTTTCCTTTTGATGAGACGGAACTACGTGATACATCAAATCGAGTCTTCATGATAGTTGATGTATTGAAACTTTATTCGAGGAGCAGACCCTCCCAGAATTGAGCGTTTTGTGTGCGGGAACCCTAGAGATGGATGCAATGACTATTGTACCAGAGTCTTACGTGCGTTCGACATCGATGACTACTGTACCAAAATCCTCCATGGGTTCGACAATGATGAATACTACACCAGAATACAACGTGGGTTCGACAGTTCTGACATCTATTCATGTATCATATGTGGGTCCGATAGAATAGTTGGTCATGTATCATTTGTGGGACCGACAACTTAGATGAATCAGTAACTACATTGATCATATCTATCGATATACGAAAGATGTATACCATTGTGAGTTGAGTCTTGACATTCAATCATTTAACTTCGAGGTGAATGAATTTAGTTCCTGTGTGGATTGGGTTGTGCTTGGGCTCGAGAGTAGTAGCCGAACTGTGATTGATAACATAGGTATATGTATGGTTATATACCTAAGTAGGGTTAGTAGATACTTTGTGATTGTATCTTTCTTCTGTGGTTTATCCTTTGTGGATTCTGGGAGACCTTCGTGGGTCTCGGGGTCCCTACTGAGTATTTTTATACTCACCCATGCATGGGATATGCTCGCACATCGTTGTATTGGTTGCAGACGACGGTCAACACCGATTGAGGCAGAGAGTTGTAGATCTGGACGGTATCTGGAGGTGGACCACTTGGCGAGACATACATAAAGCATATAGACGGACCTGGGGTGACGAGGAGGCCATATGTACCCACCCTTCAGGTGGGATTTCTGGATAATGAATCAGCTGTTTACCTTTCTGCAGTTGTACTAGCATACAGTTGTTGTACTTTACTATTGGTCTTGTATTTTCAACACCTTTCCTTTCATCACTTTCTTTTGTATACAGTTATACTTTGTGTTTACTTTCAGTTGCGTACTCTTCTTGTGTGTGATTTAGTTTATAAAGGCAATGTCATCCCTTTTTATCAGGATAACGCCTTTGTTTTTAGTCACCAACCCCTGTCCTATGAATGGTGGGCTTGTGGTAGTCACAACACGGGCCCCGAGGATGGGTTGTGACATAGTTAATGAAAAGAAATCCTCAATGATTTAAAAAAGAATCTTATCACTATGCCAGTACTCACTCTCCATACAAGTGGAAAACAAATTCTGGTGTAAAAAATTGATTCTACTAAGTGATTAAGATGATTAATTATTAAAAATGATAATGTGATATCTTGAACCTCAAGGTATTTTAAAATTCTTGAGAAACAATGTCCTATGCATGATCTGTAGTAGGCCTTTGTGGTCTTTACATCACAAATCTGGAGAAATTTTCATTATTGGAACAAGTGTGAGATATATACAAATAATAATTTCCTCAAATATATATTCACATAAAAAGTGATTAATATTCACCAGTAATGATGATCAGAGAACAACAAGGATTATGACTACTCATTCCACTACAATGCCACAAAAGGAAGATAAAATGTTAGTTTCCCTATGTATAAGGGATTATGTATCATTATCAATGAATAGAATTGAGAAGGAACCTATCAAATTATATTTTAAAAGGATGGACTTGGGGATCATTAAAAATGGAAAATAATCAGTCCTTTCTTAAATGACCACTCAACCTACCCTGATGGAGGAAATAAAGGATGCTCAAAGAAATGATGTGAACATTCAGAAATGGGTGAATGCAATCAAAATTAGGTAATCCTTCGAGATCAAGATATATAAGGATGAAGTAATACTATATGGGTCATGATTATGTGTACCATTCCATCTAGAGATAAATAATTAGCTTCTGAATGACTCACATTGATCATTTTTCTCTATTCACCTAGGTATCATCAATATGTAATGAGATCTAAGAGAAAACTATTTGTTGGATAGTATGAAAAAGGAATTTCTGAGTTTATATCAAAGTTTATGGTATGTAAAAAACTGAAGGATTAATGGAAAAAGTATAAAGGGGTGTTATACTCGTTATCCATACCGATATAGAAGTGTTAAAACATCACGATAGACTTTTTTTACCAGGAATATAAGTATATCGACAGGAAACAATGCTCTGAGGATCATGGTGGATCATCTTACAAAGATTACTAACTTTATCACAATTTGAGTGGAATTTTCAATGGATCATCTTGAATTGATATACATCAGAAAATTTGTAAGGATTTATGGATTAAAACACTCGATTGAATCTAATAGAGATTCAAGATTCACCACCATGTTCTAAAAATGTCTCAGAAATGATCTAAAAATAGAGATAAAATTTGGTATGCCTTATCATCCTCAAATTTATGACCATTATAAGAGGACAATTCATAAATTAGAAAACATGTTATGGTAATATTTTATAGACTTAAAAGAATGATGTGTCCAACATTTGACTCTATTTGATTTCTACTATAATAATAATTTTCACTCAAGCATCCAAATGGATCCATATAAATCCTTTTCTAAGAAAATATGAAGAACACCAACATACTGGAATTATGTTAGTGAACATGAGCTTCTAGGACCTAAAATGGTTGATTAAACGGCGGAGATGGTCAAAACAAATCAGTAGTAGATCATGGAATCCTAAATTTGACAGATGTTCTAGGCGGAGAATCATCTATGAGAGATCAATTTTAAGGTTGGAGAGATGGTATTCATCCACATATCTCCATGGAAAAGGATACTTAGATTCTGAAAAAATGGAATGTTGAGCCCTAGGTAGATCGGCCCCTTTGAGATTCTTGATCATGTTGGAGTGGTGGTCTTTTGACTAGCACTTCCACCTACCATGTCTCTTGTACCTAATTACTTGATGTATTCCTCTTGAGTAAGTGCATACTATATCCTTCATTTCTACTAAATTTACATGTGGTATATTTGGAAAACGATCTTTTTTATTAGGAGAAACCAACGATGATAATGGATCATAGATATGGGTTTCAATGCAACAAAACCGCACACCTGGTCAAAGTACTTTGTCAGAACCATAAGTAGGAAAAGAAAACATGGGAACCAGATTAAGATATGAAAGAGAAATACCCCCACCTATTTCATCCTACAATATAAAATGAAATTTTAAGGGAATAATTTCCGAATGGGGAAGAAGGAAATGTCTTAGATTTTTATCAATTAAAATTACATCCTTATAATTATGTGTTATAGTATAAATAACATAAACATCACACAAAAACTATACAAACTTTATTACTGAATACTGAATGAAATAAGTACCATTTTTTTGAAATTAAGGGACATATACCAATGGAATATTAACATGACTTGTGGAAAAGTAATGTGACCCACGAATATTAATTTGAACAATAGAATAGTAAACCCTCCAATTAAAGTAAAAATAAAATTTATCCATCCTATTAATGAAAATATGATATAATTATAAAATATATATGTAAATAAATGTTTATAAAATTCTAAATTAAAAGATCGTATTTATAAAAATTATAAATGTCAATTTATAATATTTTAATTAATATAATTATTTAAAAGAAACAATATTTTAATAAATGTTATTTATAAATTATCATTTTGTTGTCTTATTATTGTAATATAATTTTATGAGATATTAATCAAATTTTCAAAGTGTATAAAATCATTTATAACATCAAAATTTGTGTTTTTTGAGTAAATAATGATTTTAATTAAAATATATATTTATCATATTTAGAAAATTATTTTCATAATATAGAGTTTATTTGATGATTCTAAATGTCAAAAAATAGTTGGGGTGAATTTTTGGTATTTTTCAAAAATTGTTGAATTTTTTATGAATTTTGTTTTTGGAAAAATAAATTAATTTTTATTACCAAATAAGAGGGAGAAACATTAGGTTGTTCTAAAGAATTCGATACCCAGGGAATTGATTAAAACAATATTAACACCGCCTCTGGGTAGGGAACTAGATATATTAAATACCTTTATTTGGGTCTCCATTAAAGACTTTGGAGCTAGAAAATAAGTTACCTGATTACCTTTGGGCTACATATACAGGATCTCGATTTCCCGATTGAGGAAGTCCTGACATTTTCAGAGCAGGTAAGTGATTTTAAAATGAATGGAAGAGTGTCCATTGAGAAATATCCATATTATATTTGATTCTGTATATACGACTGCTAATGTAAACTATTTGGATGAGAAATGTTTTAGCCGAGATAACAGGACTCCTCTTCCACTGTCATAGTGTTGGAATCCCCATAGTAATAATTGAAAAACCTAGCCCCTCCTCTTATTGGGCCATGTACACCCCCTCCCAACATGAAATCATGAATACATGAACCATTAATATATATTATAGCGATAGTTTTTGGGGGTTCCATCTAACATAATGGCCCACCAGTTTAGACCTGGAGGGGTTATGGCTGCCTTCTATCAATGATGAGCTTGAGGGAAATAGAATTATCACAGTGGTGTCATATTCAATATCGGTCAACTAAAAGGTTTTTATTTTCTCACCTTAATATCGGATACATCTGGGGGATCTTCTGTCTGGATTGATTTCTCACCTCTCAAATGGAACAACATCCCACTGTAAGTAAAAGGAATCATACATCCACCTCTTATTTTTTATTAACTGAATATGTGAACCAATCCTGAAGGAACTCCTCAATAGAATTCACCACTTGGTTGTATCTAATAATGTCACCCAGCATCCTCCACATTTTCCTCGCCAAATCACTTTGAATAAATTAATGGGTTATGGTTTCTTCGTTCTTGTATTTACAGCAGGTAAATTTAAAATCAAGGATTATACCTTTACCATTAATTCACATTTTAGTGGGGATTGAACTTTTGTAGATTCTCCAAAAAATAATGTTGAATTTCAGTGGGATGTGTACGTACCAAATAATGTATTCCCAAATGTCTCTATTCTCCTACATGGATGTCACCCTTGTATTGGATTTGGATGTGAGGATACCTAAAGTAGTACCTATGAAGATAATAGCGGGCAGTGTTCCATCAATAATGATACCATCACCCTCCATTGTTTCGGATTGATAATGGATTGAATAAGAGTGGGATGAGTACTAGCCTATTTCAAAGAATGTCTTGGGATGAAACACTCAAGATGTCTTGATATCTTTCCTACCCAATTACACTCTTAGAAGTTAAAGTCTACACTTCTAGAAAACCACCGAGAATGTTGTTGTATGACCGGGACGTGAACCTGGAAGGAATTCCAAAATGAATATGTGTTCTCAATTTCCACCCTGGGATCACTAACATATCCTACTTTGATAAACATACTCCAAAGGTAGTGGCCCAAAAGAACTTCCCAAGAAATAATGACATGAAGATGATAAATCGTGTTAGATAAATTACTCGCACTAATGCATCCATCCCCAAATGGTCCTTCATTTCATTCTTGGATTAATGGTTATATTTATCCTCCCCTTATGCATCCCATATATTCGAAGCTAATTATTCTTTAATCTCCTTCCGAACTGATTTATGAACCTTTATCAGCAGAAGAATATGATTATTTATCGATGTTAGAACATAGTTAATAAGGGTAATCCTACCTCCAAATGGGAGGAAAAAATTATTCTAGTTATTAACTTAGTTAGTGATCTGTATATCTATTCCATCAAAATACCTGATCTGTATTCATCCAAGGTAAATAGGGGCTCCAAAATATATCATAATAAATGCATTTTTCGGGATACCCAAGATAGAATCATTAACACACCTTCTATTTTCCATTAAAGATTAAGGGAGGTAGTCATGGATATTAACTGTATTAATTATTTTCCCACTCCATAGAGTTTACTCATCCATATATGTGTTAAAACCTCATATGGATGTGCTACAACAATTGAAAAATAAGATAATTTCCTCAAGAAAGAGAGGGATAGAGATCCCTAAGAAGTGAGCTACATAAATGAATTTTTTAAAGATATAGAGTTGGTATGAGGAACAAATTAATTTGTTGAAGGAATCTTGATCCATGATGTAGATAGTGGGTGATAGGGTATCACCTTATCAAAACCCTTTACTAGGTTTAGGAAATCTTCACTACTTCCCAATGAAGGTATTGTTGAACTAGGAGGATTTGTAACACTAGAATATCAAATCAACAATCCATTATAAGAAAATCGTACTCTTCATATTTCAAATTATGAAATTCTATTTAAGGAAATCATATTCCTGGTTTATATCAATCTTTATGGAAATATTTGACCCCATTACTTTTATTTTGGTTCCCCATATCATCTTATTTGTCACTCCTGTAGCCCCTATAATAGATATTCCATGTATAAATTCCTGATGTTCTTCCGAGTCCATGGATTGGATAAACTGAGAGAGACTTCTATTAAAGGTAGCAGCCAACACGTTATAGGTCACATTTCACAAGATGATTGTTTTATATTTAGAAATTAAATATGGTTCCATAAATTCTAGTATAAGAATCATGGTTGTAGAATAAGATAACTAGGCAATAGGTCCACAATGGAAGAAGTCATGAATAGCTTTGATGAGCTCTTCAAAATTTATTTAGCTAGAGAAAATATAGAAGGTACCCAAAAAACTATCCAAACCTAGTGCCTTATCATAGTTAATAGATTCTGCCACTTCGTAAATTTATTTTTCTTTTGGAGATTTCTCAAGGAGATAATATTCAAGGGAGGTAGACATCCATGGGATCATATAAAAAATTTCATCCTCCATTAGAAAATTTACAGGATTCATGGAAGCATTAAGAAAGAATAATAAGGAGTTAAAATGAAAAGTAAACATACCCCCAATCACATTTGTATCAATGGAGAATGAGAAATCATTTCTTCGATTGATCAGGGCATGAACACGTTGTTTTACATTTAATAATACATAGAAGATGATTGAGCTTCAGTACACTTCCCTAACCTATTGTTCATGGGACCTTTTGTAGAGGAACCTCTCAAACTCCAGAATCATTACATTATATTGCTGCTTCTTGATCCCAATGGAAGAAAACTGTTATTCATCCTATGAATCTTCCGGGTTCACTATAATTTTATAAATCTCCCTCTTAATAGTATCCACGATATGATAAATTTAGTGGATGGTGATATCCCACTCAATAAGGCCTTTTTTCAGATGATGTTGATTGTTATGTAATTTGAGCTATATTCATACCCAGGCCAGTTTATCTGATGATTCATGTACCTTTGGAATGAAGTATCGATAGAGAGACCACCTATTGGAGAAGAAAAATATAACTTTGGTGACATTGAATCTTTTTGTATTGACTAAAATAGGGGAGTGATCTAATAGAGAATGAACCAGGTGGATGATCTTCATGTTGGGGGAGGGTATGATGGCCTCTAGGTTTCCAAAATAGTGATCTAGTATACACCATGTACATAGGACTCCTTGATGGTTTCTACACCATGTAAATATGACTCTTAAGAATCATAGATCCAAGAGGCCTTTTGGTCCATGATGGAAGATAATTAGAGCATGTCCCCATGGTAGCTAATGTGGCCTCCCATTTTTTGAAACATCCATAATTTTGTCAAAGTCACCTGCCACCACCCACGTTGCATCAACTCGGATAAAATCATTGAGGTCATCCTAATAGGATTCACACATAAATGGGTCACATTTTTTATATAACAATATAATAATCCATCCTCATTAGCTTCATAGACTCTAACTAGTATTTTCTAACCAGTGACCACAGGATTCTCCATGGTTATAGAAGATTTCCATATTACCCAAGTGTGTTGGTTCACACTATCCCTATGCATGTAATGATTCATACCTATTATTTTTTCAAAATCCATGATCCAAGTGGGGATTTTAATTAGTTCTAGGATAACTACAATATAATATTTTTTTTGATACCTCATTGGTGTGGTAATCCATTTTATCCAGGGATCTAAAGTCGTAGACATTACATATGATTAGTGAGATCATTGAGAGAGGAGTCGCCTTCCACTGGATTTATAGATGATGTGTGGATGATATAATCCCATAATCAAGAATAATACTTTTCTATTTACTATAATTACTATTAGTATCATCACTATTTTTTTCTTGAGGAAAAATAATAAAATAATAAATAAAATAATAAATAAAATAAAGGTAAAAAACCTCTATGATATACAATAAATAGTTCCTTTAACAAACTCTTCACCTTACACATCACAAGATTTGATCCTTATCTATATTATACTCAAATATCATCACAATTCCCTACCCTATTTCCATGATACATTGGTTTAAGTAAAAGACTAAATCCTATCACTCAAAAGAGCTTATCAACAAGAAGGATTTAAGAGGTAATGTTCCCTTTCTTTTTTTGTAATTTCCTTTTATGTTATTTTCATTACATATTCTCTCATAACCTACCATCATATAAATGGAATGATAACTCAAGTAAATTACACATAATGGATGTTTATTATGATAATGAAGTAATCATTCATCTTTTTTCCACTATTTTTTTATAAAAATTAATATATCATTCATGATGAGTTAATTTATCACATTCAAGGATGAAGAGTTTTCAATTTCCTTTACATACTTCAAGGATAGTCATAAAACCATTTATATGTCTAAAATGTATTTTAGTATATGTGTTAAATCCGGTTTAATGTTTTTTAGTCATTATATATACATGATAATATAACAAAAAAAATTTATCATAAAAAACCAAATTAATAGAAATGATTATCATTAAACTTTTATCTATTGTATCATCACAAATTCTAGAAGAAAATGATATATAAGACAATTTAATATTATGGATGTTCATTAATAACATAAAACATAAATTCTAGACAACCATTATCAAATCAAATGATTTTTCCAAACATGAATACAAGTAAACCGATCATGAAAACTAAGGAAACCAATGTTATTGAATAAGGAAATTGAATATATTAAGCCATGAAAAGGCCCTAGATGAACATAATAAAATAATAATAAATTAAATATATATAAAAATTGTTATTTATTAATTAATAAATGAATTGTTTTTATCACATAAGACATTAATATCAGGTGCATATTTTTTTCTAACATAAGTTAAGGGATTCGTTCCAAACTGTTATTTTTCCTTCCAGTTATACTTTTTCTCCCTATAACCCTAATGCAATACATTTTTAATTTTATGTAATTTTTAGATATTTTGTTTTTTATCATCCAAAATCATGTATTCATATCATTAAATTATTTTTTATGGGGAAATACATGTTTTAAAAAGGTTTCCTTCACAATTGTTCCTGATAAGCATGCCAGAATATAGGGAATGTAATGATTTATCACTCTTCTACAAATAAACTCCACAATGTGTTTCATGAAAACATTATTTATCTAAAATAACTCATTTTATCATGAAAAAAAATATTTGTAAATTTTTATATTTATACAAATAGTTTTTCATTTTTTATTTTAAAGAATCACTAATATTTTCCTTAAAAAGCACTAAAATGTTTTATTTATAAATTTTATTAAAGACTATTTGTACATGTTTTCACCTTTATTTAACATCACATATCATGATCTAATCATATTTTACCGTATTAATTGACATGTTTTATTTTAAATTTTTATTTCATGGAAACCATTATGGTATTTTCTTTTTTATGTATTTTGACATCATTATGAGATCCAATTCATTATATGGGAAACTCTTATGTATATTTTTGAATCCTTAAGTTTTATTCTATGTGTGGCACATATATTGATGGAAATTTTATGATGGGTTTGCCTAGATATCACAACAATGAATTAGGAAATGTTTTGTCGCATGAGACTTTATGTTGGGATAGGGAGTGAACTTAATTCCTTTATGGGACTTTTTCCACCATGTGATATATTATTGGTAACTTTCCTTCAATCCTGTTTATGTAATGATATATATAGTTTCCACATTTCTATGATTCTATTATGATATGTTCCCATATTACACATGTTATTATTTATTATGACTACTCGTGTACTATTCCTTTATGTCATCAAGTAATTACTTCTAACCCATGTGATATGTTTTATTCACATTTGTTTTCTTTTACTGGGATTTTTAGCTCAACCCTTTAGTTCATGTATTACCCAAAATATCCTATATAGATATAAGGGCTCAAACAGAGTTAACAGTTCATTAATACAATTAAAAAATATATGTTTTTATTTTGGTTCAATGATTTCTAATTATGTACCTTATCATCCAAAAGACACTATATATTATGATCAGTGCCATGTAATTTGATGATTAATTATGACTAAACTCTTGTAATAATATGTGTAAAATGTTAGCGTCTCCATACAAAAATTTCTTTGGTACCTATTTTTATTCCCAATGAATTATGAAATTTCATTTAATGGAGGGCAGGGTGCATTAGTGTACACATGTTTTACTGAATTATTTTATTTCAATTTTTACCACCCTTTCAATTCACAACTCTTCACCCACTAGAGTGAACCGATCTTCCTTGTTAACGAACACCGTCACCCCCTATGGAGAATTAATTTAAATAAATCACATCATAGTTTTTTATAAGGTTCACCCCATATGTGGGAGACTATATCATTTCTATGTTTGGGATAATATCAAACATATGTTCTCCAATAGTAAATAATTACATTATAATAATATACAATATCAAGAAAACTGATGATATGAGACCTCATATAATGTCGCATCCCTGATTGTTATAGTTATCCATATCTCAACATGGTCATTAGACTAGAATCCACCTAGTAATCTTTATACTAACTCCTTCTATTTTAGTTATCTATGTAAAATATTTGTTTGTGTATAATATAATCATTCCAATTCGTTAATATTCTTCCCAACCACTTGTGAATTGGTTTTCAATCTATACTATCTTGTGATGTAGTTATATTCTATATTTTCTAATCATTAAGTATGAACACACCTATCTTCCGTAATATATGTATATTCATCCTTCCTCACCTTTCAATAGTTGATATATCATTGATATTTGATGTACTATAATGAACGTGTCTTAATTAAAGTCTTTTAATGTCACCGAATATATTAAACAACATTGTTTTCAAGCCATCACAACACACTTCTAAATAATTTTATGATATTAAATGTATTATAACATATTTAATTATTATAATAATCAAATTAATGGTTGTTAATAAATTTTATATTTTATTATATCTCTATTACCTAATTATACAGATGATAAAAATTCAAAAACCGATTTAATCAATTTTTTTATAAGTACTATTCATGGTATGTTTATGATTTATTGTATATATATTTATTGAACTTCATTTATGAATGTCATATCAATATTTATTCCATATTCATTACTCACATGTGAAAATAGATTATCCTTGATCTTGTTTACAATTATTTGAAAACTAAATATATATATTCATGTAATCACAAGAATCCACTTATATATCACTTAAAAGTACATCTGTTTGGTTCTAAAACAATCATATTATATAAATAATCAATACCACATTCATAAATCTCATAAAATCATGTGACACACTTATTCGTTCAACACAATAGTTCACAATGCAATATCTCTTATTGGAAGACTGATTTTGAACACATGAAATCTCAACACACTACATGCAATGATTTTTTAATAATTTATTTGGTACTTATTTATCTTCATATATTAGCATATATGTTTGTTGTCTTATTTTTTATCCTTTATATATGTAGGATCATTATGTGTATAAAATTATTATTGTTCATGTATGGATTTCATTAAAGATACTATTATTTATATAGAATATAACCTCATAAAACAACATAGTATCTTCATGAAAGTGTGCAAAATCAATTCTTCATGCATGTAGACTACTTTAGGGGATAATTTATCTTTTCAAAACTAGTGTTCCACGGTGCTCTATATTCCCTAGAATATAAGAAACATAATATATATTTCAGGAACAAAATAAGATCCTAGATTTTCTATTTATATTTATTGGCGAATATAACATTTCATTCATTTATCAGTCCACAATCATAGTTTCTAATATTTATGTTTTGTTTGATAATATTTTATAGTCAATAGCATTATAAATATTAATAACAGTTTCAATAATTGTATCAACTAAAGGTCCCCCTTACATAATAACGAATATAATCAAATATTTACTTATACGGAACCTTCCTTCATGGAAATAATGCACGTTCATACTAAAATAATCACACGATTCCTCATGTTTTAAAGGTAAAAATTATGAATTCCTCCAGGCACATGGAAAAATATAAAAAATATAAATTTTCATGGACTGTATCATATTCTTAATATTATACCATTCATAAAAAACTAAATTTCATGCATTATGATGATAATGTCTTATTCTATGCCTCATATCAATCACTAGAGATGGTCAGATATTGGGTGTTGGTTTCATCATTGAATTAGTGGAATCATGATGATTGAATATGTAGGAGTTGAGTTGATATTATAGATAATCACATGGCATGAGATTGAATAGTGGATATTGAATGAATCAAATGACATATGTTATATGAATATGTTTCTTAATGGTTGAAAAATATTTATTACTTCCATGTCCAACATCAATTTGAGTGTCAGTTGATCACTAATCAATAATATTCTTTGTTTCTTCCACAATTCAAGCATAAATAAGTTTTATAACCCCAATGTACTTTCACACACACCCCTTCATGGGCTTTATCACACACTTTTATAGTCCTATGTGAACCTATGCACATGTCATGTGAATCTCGGTGCATGCTCATTGTAGGAGTAATGTAATCCCTAATACTTATACCTCCATGGCTACATGGTTCAACCCTCTCTTACATTGATTCCCTCAATATCCCACAAGTTTTGTTAAGGGAATCCTCAGTTGGTCATTTTTTGAATTTTTTTTAATAACAACCCTATATACATAGTATGATATTAAAATGTTTTAGAAAAAGTCCCTCATGGTGATGAGTTATGATTTTAGGGTAGATTTTCCTAGATTAAAATTACAGTTAAAAAAGGTATAGTATATTTATTATAAAAGTAGTTTTTTATGAAATTGGAGTAGTATTTCAGTGTTTTCCATATTTTATTCTATCAAAATTGTGATTTTGTATGGGACTGGAAGGATTACTACATAGAATAATTTGTAAAACAAATAACACCTGATGAATTTTGTAGTTGTTTTTTCATCAATGTTATCCTAACTACATATTATAAGGTATATAGTAACAACATAAAATGTAAGGGAATAAAAAAAATCATTAAAAGAATTTATTTTTTAAAGTTTCTATTCTATTAAAACCAAAAAGGGTTCTTGTAATTTATATTCGAAGGTGGTGGAATAGTGGCAAACATGAAAGGAGTTCTATGTTTTTTTCAAATTATGTCTTTTAGAGGTATCAAAAAGGGGATTTTTGTGTCATATGAATAGCGTAGATGACTGTAGTATGTCACGAAGGCTAAATCATAAATGTGTTACCCATAATTGTGATTATAAGACATTGTGGGTTTAATTTCATATATAAATAACCCATAATCATTAAATTACATAGAGATAAATTGATTATAATTATTCATCACTAGGATAATTCTACTATTTTTATATGAATTTCACAATGAAATTCAGTTCATGAAGAAGGTGGTCTGTAAAGGAATCTTAGTTTGCCAAGGAGGTTTATTTTTTGGGAATAATTTCCCAAAATGGAGTGGCGGTTCATGATGTTTCATCGATATATGAAGTAAAGTAAGTTCATGGTGCACCCACACTATTTGAGACACAAGATATCATGTGGGGTGTAAGGTAGTTTTGGAATGAGAAATAATAGTTTTCTGAAGGGATCTATTCAAATAAATACCCACGTTGTGAATTTTATTTTATATATTGGGTGAAAACGATCTTCATAGAACACACATGTGTGAATAAATTCTAAGGTTCCTCAGATCAATGAATGAATCATTTGAAGGAGAAGTGAACACACTTTAACTGAGAGAGAGTAGTGATATTCAAATTTTAAATGTTTAAAAACACTAAGGGACAGTGAGTCCACTCTACACCAAGAACAATCATTCTGTTTAGTGTAAATGTTACATTGGTATTATACCTTTTAATACTCTTTGGACATTTTCTAGTGAGTGTAAACCATGTATATATTACTTTTTTCCTATTCATTTTTAAACTCAACATATTATATTTATTTGAGGGAAATAGAATATAGTTTTTTAACAAAGAAAGAAGGTAAATATTGGGTACTTATTTCAATATATATTTCCTTAATACACCAAAATCGAGGTTATTTAAATATTTTGGTCAAACACAGAGTAATAAATTTCTAATCCTTCATAAAAAGATTCATCATGAAAAATATAAATGTGCTCTCACTTTTTTTGTTTATGGGAATCAACATTATTTATGAAAATTAATATTTTCTTGGATATCAATAGCTTTTATTGGTGTAGGAAATGTGTTAACCATTAGAACATATTCCTCAGACAATAAGACTATTTCATCAATAATCAAACTTATTTACATGGTCTTTTATCTTTTTTTATGAATGAGAACTAAATGTATTTAAGAAAATGAATATTTTATTGGACTTCAGTCATCTTCATTGGGATAGAAAATGTGCTACCCACATTCACATATTCTTTAAATTTTAATATTAGTTCACCAATATTCACACATAATTTCAAGGATAATTATTCAACAATTACATCCAATTCTATTATTTTATTCCGAAAAAAATATCCAAGCACTATTTCCTCATATTAATGTTTCTAAACAAATATGGCTCATAGTCAAAAAAATAAAAATGTAATTAGGTTAGATGATATCATAATAGAATTTTAATTTTTCAAGAATGAACAAGAGAGGGATATTATTCAAATAATTATATCATCCACATATTCAATATTAGGGGTTCGACGAGCACCTAAGTCCACATATGGGTGTTGGCCAGGTTACCCAACAAGGGTGGTTGTGTATAAGAAATATAAAATAGGAATAATGATATATAATAATATAATATCCAATAATTTATTCCAGTTCATATCTAGAAACCACTATAGACATACCATTGTCACAATTTAATATCCAAAAAACTACTTCTACCTCTACTAAACAAAAATATATTTTGAAACATCCATATTATAAGTGGTAAAAAATATGATTCCAATTATTCCATTTCATATAAATTTAATATTTATTTTAGTATTGCCTTATAGATTTTATAATTATCTCTAAAAAATTAATCTTTCATATTAATACTTGTAATTCGACTCATTATTCACATTAAATATTATATTCTAGAAATTAAAATTTTAAAATATTTTATTTTATTTTTACATAAAATTTGATGAATATCATTAACATATCCCTAATAAAATCATTGAATATATATAATAGTAATAGTAATTTTAATGAATTAATTCATCACAACATTTTAACATTAAATTATCATTTTATTTCTATACCTATTGTACATTCAATTAATTATATTTACATTAAATTCAAATATGTGGAAACTGAAATATTTAACAATGAAATTCTTACTTTATCGCAAGATTAAAAAACAATTGCAATACCTCATCCATAAAAATATTGGAAAAAGGTTACCATATTATCCACACTACAACATGCTCTTAACTACTATAATAGAAATTAAAAATATTTTGAATCACCAACCTGAAATTAAATTTTAAAATGAAACCCTACCAATGGATAACTAATCATTGATTAAAAATTATTATGTTCTTAGGGATCTTATAATATTTTTTTCACATATCATTTAGACATTAATATTTAACTATATAAATATACCAACTACAATTATATTCCATATAAAATGAACTGTTATTATTTTGTAATTCCACCAAAACTAGGCATGAAAGGGAAGTAATATTAAAACCAACTCAACATCCTAACAATTAAATATAAATTATAGTAAACTAAAATTAAAATAAAATAAAAAAACTATAAAAAGGTTCAAATTCCTTAGACCAAACAATAATTGAAAAATTCATGTCTCATTCCATATCCACCAACAACGATAATGACCAATGCATAGGTGGGATCCATTTATATAAAAAGAAATTATTACCCCCTATATAGTAATTTATGGAATAATGAAATTGAAATATAACAGAAAACCTCTTGGATGAGGAAAAATAAGAAACTATATCATATAACTAAAACTGTTGGATAATAAGATCCACTTTTTCCTAAAAATGGAATAAATATTATATATATACACATTTATAAGTATATAAATAGTGTGAATAAATTTCCAACAAATATTCAAACTTATTATAATAATAATGGTTGTACAATAATTAGACTATAAAGATAATTTCAAGTACTAAATACCCTCAATTTGTTTTTCAATACATAACCTCCTTGGGAGGTGAATTAATGAGCCTCCAAATTAGGTATTAATAGAAATTGAGATTATTAAAGAGAATATTTAGGTAGGTTATCTTTTTTTATCATGCTATGTGACTTTTAATCTTTTTTAAATCAGTCCCAAAACCGAATCCCATTTTATATAAATATTTCATATTTAAAATAATTTTAAATTTATTTTCCACAAGTAAAAGATCATTATTAATTTATTATAAATAGATTTATTCTTTTAATGTATAAATATGTAGCTTTAAAATTAAAAGGAATTTCTAGAGTTAAAATTACCCTTGATTCATAATGAGATAAATATGGGGAGTCGATGACTCATATATACCTAAAAATACCAAATTCATGAACCACATGAATTTTGATACCCTTTCATGGGGAGAAATATATTGAATTTAAATAAATTTAAATGTTTTTCAAAATAGTATACAAGAAACTATAAAGTCCATGACTAGTTATAACACAATTATTGTTATCGGGGGACCATGAAATGAACACTTTCATTGTGGTTAAAATCATATCATTTTAAATATCTAGTTGTAGAATCGTGTTTTGAAGGAATGAGCTATCTACTATAGTTATCATATGATGATTTTATATTATATTCTTTAAATAGGGTGATGTACTCCACAATAAAAAAATTTTCATTCCATTTTCAGAGAAAATATACTAATGAAGCTATTTTAACAAGTTATTGTGAAATTAAAAGTCATTTAACCTTATATATGACCACACAATATCTGTTTTGAGGTCCAATACATCATTATGGGTTTAATCTATAAATAATAATTTCTCCTAATTTGTTTTGGAAACTTTTGGCCCTTATTATGATTTACATTGTCTCTCTATTTTCTTTGGTACATGTTTTCATTCCAAAAAATATCTCTTTTTAAAATATTTTTGAATTCAAGTAAATGAATTTATTTTCAATTTTTGTATGCTTTTTCAATTTTTATTCATTAAATTAATTTTTATGATAAAAATTTAAAATATGTGTAATTTTATTCAACCATGAGTGTCTAGTCACATTTATATTGGTATATCAAGAGTAGAAGTATGAGTACCTAATTTTGTTGTTGTTTAAATTTATAAAAAGTTGTTTTAATTAAGAATTATTATGATAATTTACTATTTATTTCATTTCATAATAAATTATTAAAAAAACAATATTATTTTAGGATATCCAAAGCGATTGGGTGGGTTAAATTGGGAATATTGGGTTGGATTCATCTATTTTATTTATGATTGAATATACCATTCTTAGATGAATTATTTATTCTATCATCTGATTTATTTTTGATTATATAAAATCAATGGATTTCACTATAATGATGTTGGTAAATTTATAATAGATTTATAAAAAAAATTATGGACCTTGATTCAACTATAAATGTTAAACATCGTATCCCTATACAATTTTCCATTACATATTATATTTCATGGTAAATATAACAGAAATAACTGAATGTTATATTCAAAATTATAATTTATAAATTTGATAATATGAATTTGGAAAATGATATTTAATTTTTTTTATTTGTTATTGTTTTTATTTGACCGAATAATAATGATTTTCAGAAATTCTTTATTTTACAATGAATAATGGAAAATAACAATTTTACAAATAATGTCACATTTATGACATTATTGTAATATTAAAATTACATGAAATATGATGAAGTATTTTATGGAGTAAATATCTATTTATATATTATTATATTTCCTTGAAAAATATTTTTTTAACTTAGAAATATATGTTTGATATTTTGAATGTCTAAGTAATGATTTTATTCAAATACAATCCTTTTTTGATTTTTTCATTGATTTATTTCAATCCAATGTAAATTTAGGTTTTTGTATTTTTTTAAAGATAGTTATGCTTCATTTTATTTAATAAAATCTGAATATTTATGTAGTACTAAATATTATAATTTATTTTTTTGTAATGTCAGGTTTAAGCATAAAAAATATTATTCCAAAAGACATTTTTTAAATTTCTTTTGAGAACATATGTTTAATTTATTTTTATCAATTATAGAAATTTAATATTCAAAAAACGTAATATATATATAGTATTTGTAATAATCCAATTTAGTATTTATTTCAATTTCATTTATGGTCATATTGAACTATGACAATGGTAAAAATTTATCAATATGTTAACGGTCAAAAATGGTTAAATAGGGGGTAAAACAATGAGTTTAGATTTACATTATGAAAAAAAATCTAATAATATTTTTGTTGATTTTATTTTTACTTAAACATTATATATTAAAAAATATGATTATTTTTATCCATATAAATTGATTAATACATATATTATAGAATCAATAATTAAATATTTACAAGATTACAACCAACCTCACTTATAAATGGGGACCTCCACTCCACTTATATTGAAACGTGTTTATCAAATTATCTAAATAAAACAACAAACAAATCCATACCAAAATCTAATTTTCTCCACCTAAAGGTCTTAATATCCCTAAAAGAACAATTTTAGAAGGATTACTGTGAAAAACAGAAGACACTTCCAAAGAAGAAATACATACTCTTACTGATAATTTTCACTTTCCATTCTTCTTAAACCATTTTTATATCATCTTAAACCTTATTTTGAAAAATAAATTTACATATCTAATAAAATTAAATATATTCATGTTTTTATTATAACTCTTTTCATAATTTATTCAATCATTTGGAATATAAATACATCACTCATGTGTACATACAGACTACCATATCTACATAATGGTGTAATTTCTGCTTCCTCACAACCTCACAAGACTGTTTTTAAATATTAAATTGATGATTATATGAAATTTTTGGACTAAATATTATTTTAGAAATTCTATATAAAAACAACCTTATTACCCTTTAATCCATTATAAAATGATAACATCTCTTATTCATATGTGCGGACAACAACATCCATAAAGAGATGTGTTTTTTCTCATCTTTTCCTTATATGGATTGTAATAAGGATAGATATATTAATTAAATATGATATTATTAATATTATTATGATTCATAAATAGTAAACATTTATCTAAATTAATTCATTCTTAATAATTATAAGTGTGAATCCATCGTTCATGCATGTGTATTGACTACCATCTTCATGAAACGATATGTTCCATTTTTCATGGCCACCTTAAATTAATTGGTTTATAAGTATATTTTTTATAATTAAGTAAAAATTATTAATATTTTAATAATATATATATATTATGAAACTATTACCATATATTTGAGACTAGAACCATTATATCAAAACATTCATGGGAAATAAAATAGTTAATAATTTAATAATATATTTTATTAATGAATTATGAGTAAATAAGTAAAAAATCACTATGAATTATTGATATCAATAACAATATATATAAATATTTATATGATATTGAAAAATAATAAATATAATTTTTTTATACAAGTGGTTGGAACATGTATGACCAACAAGAAAAAAAGAGTAAGTGTTTATTTTATAATATAGTTCTATTTTAGGATTGTTTATGTTTAAGTTCCCATTTGGTGAATTATTTTGTAATTCAAAAATAAAAAAAAATATTTTCATAAAATATATTTATTTGTGATTTTTTAAAGTATTCATTCCATTTTAATTTTTTTGTATCAGAAAAACACTAAAATAAATTTTGGAATAAAATTTGACCTTATTTCTCCATTTCGGTCAGGAATCATTCTATTCCTTATCCATAATAATTATTTTAATTCATGTATCATATTTTATTTAATTTAATGATTTATAAAGTTTAATGTTTTTCAATTATGTTATATTAAATATTTTATATTTAAAACTTTTAATATGTTATGTGCAATTCATTTTAGACTTTTTATAAATGTAGGAATTTAATAGTTTTTAATATTTACCACATGACCAAATTTTCCTTACATCATAGAAATGATTTGATACCAAATTCATCTATATATTTTTATGTTTTATAAAATAAAATCTTATTCACATTATTCTTAAAATTTTGTTTATATTTTTTTTTAAAAAATAAGGTATATCTTTTTATTCTTAAGGTGATTTTCTAATGTATTTCCAAGCACTTTTTCATGTATTAAAAAAACCTTTAAATAATATTTTACGTAACAATATATATAATCTATATACTAGAATGATTATTTCTCAGGATGTCTTATTTACATATTTTCCATTTTATTTACTAGGTAATATATTTACTTTTCATATGCTAGTTTTCGAATACATATATTTATATTGAATATGTAATTTAATATTTACTCTATAATTTCATATGATGAATCTATTATAATTTTAAATAGTATGTGATATTTGGAGATCCATACTAAATTTTCCATCAACGCATTGTTATGTCCTATGAGACAAACTAGCTTGATAATTTGGAACATGCCTTTAATAATTTTTTATGACGCCTTTGATTGAGATTCTAATGGTGATATTATGATGTATGACATTAAGAATTATATCATTAGGAAACATTATATTATTATCCATGTTATTATTTATGTAATTATATCCTCTATTAAATCATTTTAATTTTTTTATTAGTTTTATTTCATATTTGTTTATTTTTTATCTCATCTATATTGTCTATATTTTATTTATTTTATGACAAAATCTTCTTGACACATTCCATAATTGTGAATCTGATCTCACTTTTTATTATGCTTTAATTTCTAAATGGTAACTCTAATTGAAATATTAATGATTTCAATAATATGATAGATGAAGTAATAATTTCTTCAATATAATTTAATTTTTTATTTCTTATTATCAAATAAATTTTGAGAATAAAATACATATTTAATATTTCAAGACTTTTAATGTATTCTATAATGTTAAACATGATCTCTAGAATTTTGAATCATTTTATTAGGGTAATAACAACCTATTGGTTACTTGAATCGGGGAATTTATAGTAGATATCTAATCCATTTTAATAGAATCCTTGGTAACTAGATCTTCATAAACATATTATAATATAATGATAACAGTATGATAGTTACCTTTTATTTTATATAAACTATACTCGAAGGTATTTCTCATATATTAAGTATATTATATGATTCAATATGAATATTTTTTAGTTAATCTAGTATGCTTCATTTTTTAGAAATTATCCCTATTAGAAGGAACAAAATAATTTCCAGTGACCATTACCTATTTTTAGATTTTCCTTATGATATATTCAATAATGTCATTGAGGATTGAGATTTAGATGAATGCATCATAACTGAATTGGGTTATTTGACATTGATCATGACCAAATAATCTTTTTAGTGTGGATAAACCGTTTTTCATCAATATGTTGAAACAATTTTTCATATATTCATGTGATAAAAAACATCCATTATTAATTTTTACTACTAATACATTAGTAGATGATCAATTGATAATTTCCTGAGAAAATATATTTCTCTCATTGATATGTATTAAAATAGTGAATGTTATCATGGTTGTTTGTCACCTAAATAATGATTTTGATTAAAAATGGTCATTGATCTAGAACACTATGGAGTCATAGGAAATATATAATATGGAAGTAATGATTTTTAAAGAGATATTATTTAAAAAATAATTTCATTATGAGATAAAAGATGACATAGAAATTCAATTATTAATACAAGGAAAAGTGAATTGATAAATATAGTTGAATATAAATCTATCTTTTCAAGTATGGAAAATCATAATGAATATTATTTATGTTATTCAAGAAGTAATATTAATCAATTTGTTGATATTATAAAATGTTTACATTGAATGATATTATCCTCCTTAATATTTTTAGTATACAAGGAAACAATATCTTGTTCTATTAAGATTTAGAAACAATTATATCTATCAAATATTGAAAAGAAGTGCGTCACCTAGCACACTGTGAAAAGAGATACATCAAAAAATAATAAGTTAATGGTGGAGTTCCTAATATATAATATTAGTTGAAATAAATACTATGGAACATTTTTGAAGATAATTTCAGTATTATTCATTTGTAGGGAGAAATTCAATCATAATCTTGATAAAAAAGTTTAATAATGAATCTATCACTAACTAATGATTAAAGATTATAGGTGTGAGGAACCATTTGAATAAATTCCCCATGAATCAAGGTAATTTAACTCATAAATGGACATGGGGAAAGGATAATATTATGAAATCACTATAACTAATATTGATCTTTCAAATGATTTTATAAAAATAAATTATATTGATAATTCATTATTATATAATGATATGTTTGATTCTAGATATATTTACTACTTTATAACATCCATTTTTTCTATGAATAATAAATCATCCCCTATTACTATGAGAAATTTGTTTCTATTTATATACATAAGGGAAATCTTATTTATATAATTATATATTAAGTAGTCTATTTTCAAATTCATGGATATTCACTAGTTGAAGATGTTATTGTCACACTATTGACTGAATTTAAAATAATAGATTTTAAAAAATTTATTTAAAATTCTAATTTATTGTTTTATTTTTAAAAGGATATTAATATTTTTTAGGTGAGAACAGAATCTCTAATTTTTATAGATGAAAATCTAAATCATTTAATGATCCACCCCTACTATATGACCTTATTGAAATATTAGGAAATGATAAAGGGAAACTATATCTTTACAAGGGGAGTTCAAGTCATACAATAAATATAGGATTACTCTTTTGTAATTTACTATAATGATTTATTTCCAAAATACATACTAGTACATAAACATAAGGGTCAATTTGAGTCTTCTATTGAAACCATCTATAAGAAAAACATTATATTCAACACAATGTAAAAAATGTCACGAGTGGAATTTTTTGAGTTGAAATAAATACATGAGTTGATTGATAAGTTGTTAATATGCCCCAAAATTTCACTTTGGGAAACACATAATATATTTGGATATAATAATAATTGGTTTATGAGGTGGTGCATTATTTACAAGGATATAAATTCCATTACCACAAAGTATAAATATCTTTTTACACCCAATGGAGACATATTTTAATAACATTGGAGAGTTTATTATTCTTTGAGGATTCACCATTTATTTTATTATCGTCAATTAATGGTGAAAAATAATGATATACTAATGATGACATATCATATGAGGTATATACATTATGATTTTAAGCAAAATCCCTTTATATTGTCTTTTTAACCCTATGTTTTTATAAATTTTGTGTATAGATTATTCAATGATTATATTGATACATTATTGGTGGTATTAATTTATGATATCATCAAATACAATAAAATTAATTAGAAGCATGAGAATCGTTTCTTTATATTTCACGAGACTCTCAAAGAAATTAAAATATATAGAAAATCCACTAAGTGTGAATTTTGACTCAAAGACGATTTATTTCTTATCCATACTTACTCCATGGATGAAATATCTTTTAATAATTCAAAAAATTGAGTAGTCAATGAACACACCACCTAGATATATACAATTAATATACACTATTTTCTTGTTCTATTAGGTTACTATTCGTTATTTGTTAAACATTAGGCTCTATTTTCCGACCCATTGACCATATTTACATGTAAATGGGTTAAATATAGATGGTTTTGAGAATGTGATGAATTGATCACAGGGATAAATAAAATATAGGTCAATGAAATAGATTTTAATTTAATAGACATAGAGATTTTGTAATATATATTGATGCATCAAATAACTGACTGAGTTTTTTTCTGTACAATTTTATTGTGGTTTTTTATACATCAAGGTAATTAATGATCAATGAGTATAACTTTCCAAATCATGATCTTGATTAAAAAAATTGAATTTTCTAGGAATATATAGATGCAATGTCTCTATTGGATAATATGTGACATATAAATTGACCAAAAATATTTTGAGTACATATTCACATAGAATGAACTCAGTATGATACATCGAATATGGTTAGAACCACACATATACAATGATTTCATGATACAAAACTACCATGGAAAGGAAAATAAGGTGGTTGTTTAATTGAGAGGGTGGTTCAAATATGTTTTATTTATTATTTGAATTTAAAATTATCATATATTCAAGGATTTATAAATGTCTTATTTTGTATTTGTTAGGTGTGGTGAAAAATTATTAATATTCCATGAAATTGGTATCCCAACATTACATGGAAAGGAGGTGATGTCCCAGCCGAATGATAAGGATTTACAAAGGAATTTTAATGTTGTGAATGACGAGAAATTGTTAGAATTCATATATAATGTTGGAGTATTGATATTTAGGAATATTTCATATTTTCTTCCCATACATGATATGAAAATGGAGACTCTAGAAAAAGCACATGGCACAAATTTCTTCATACACCATTGTAGCATAAATATGAATATGTATTCAAGAGATGTGTTGGGATGGAATATATGAATAGGGATATTGAAAAATGTTTGTCCATATGATTATTTTAAATAAGGTATCTTCTATGAGTCAAAATAATTTTGTATAAATGTAACCTATAAATGTACCAATAAAAAATTGGGAAATATTTATGACTAACTTTACCACATTACTTATGAATACTCCTAATATGATTGATTATATATAGTTCCATCATAATCCAATTTCTAGGGATTCATATTTCCAGATTTAAGTGAAGATATATACATTGAGAGGTTTTCCTAGATCTATATTAATGATATTCTAAGATTTCATGATGAAAATCATCTAATTGTATTTGACCGTAAACCAGGATTAATTCAAAATTTTAGAAGTGTCTTAAACATGCTTTCAATATTGGGATAAATTTGAAAACTGCCTACCGTCCCACTATTTTTGAGTAGTCTAAATGGACTATGTATAATTATTATGATATTATGAGAAAATTATATTTTTAATCTCTTGGTACAAGGGACCTATATCCACTTTTGGTATAAATTTTAGACAATAATGGATATCATTAAGGCATATAGATGGCACCATAAAATATAATTTTATGAGTATAGATGTTATAATAAAAAATGAAGGGATGATGTTTGTGAAATTAAAATAGTTAGTCCCAAACTTTTAGAAAATAAATCATTCAATTTAATAGCCATTCAAAATCATGTCAAATAAATCAAGGTATACTAATTTTTTATATTGAAAATCGATGGAGGGAACTAGAATTTTATTGGGGTTATATTTTCCTAATTTTTTTTATATGTAAATAATAATTAAGATTTGGTGATAACGTGATGTTAAGATATAGTTAAATTAGGGCTTTTAAAATCAAAAATAAATTTTGAGTTGTGGTTTACCGATTTGTTATACCACCGACCACTGTAAATTAAACGACATCTTCCATGATTTTCTGTTGAGGTAATACTTTTCGGATCAAAAAAATTTACTTAACATTAAGGGAATATATTTGGACACTAAATCTTATTTCAATTAATATTCCATGAAAATTCTATATTTTATATAGAATGTGTTGTGTAATTAGATATTTCAACTAGATAATGTTTTTTGATGAAACCAAAAAATAAAGAAGGAAACGTATGGGTCAGATAAAGCTCTGAAGAAGGACTGCCCACATATTTTTAAAAAAGAGCATATATTAAAATTTATTGGCTTGGATTATTTTATACAAGGGAATTTAGTACCTAATATCCTACTATAAAATTTAAAATATACATACCAAAATAGTTTCCTAGTTCACATTCCATTATCATGCCATTGTAATAAAAATTATTCATGGTTATATTTTAAATGAAAATTTCTAAATTATAGATTTATAATTTGATAAATTGATATAATTTTTTTAATTTATAACGTCAAAACTATATTATGGTGAATTCATAGTATTTTTTAGAACCAATTTATTTTTTGGGGAATAATTAAAATTACAGAATTAAAAAATAATTCTACTCTAATAACATTTTAATGATTTTAGAAGGACATAAATTTTTATAAAAACGTTTATAGAAGAAAAATATATATTTATGATGTAGAATAAATCATTGAAAAATATAATATTTATGTTATCAATCTATGTTTTAGAATTGAAATATCTTTTTAATATGAGGGTAACATTACGTTTTGGTTTTTTTGATGTTAAAAAATTATCATTTTATTTATTCAAAATCAATTAATTCAATATGAATAAATATTATACATGTTTTCGGTATATAGTTATTTTTATGAATTAAAATCAATTATTTTCTATTAATAACATGGTTTTATTGCATTTTCTAAACAAATAATTAATGAATTTTTTTAAAAGTTATGTAAATTCCATAATAGAAAATGGATTTAATATTTTTAATCCAGATTTTATAAATTTTTAACACATTCAATTTCATTTTTGATTCTAATTAATAGTAACCATGGTAAAAATTTATCATAAATTTAGGGTATAAAACAATTATATGAGGGGGTTAAATAAAGATAGAAATATTAAATTATTACCAAAAACATGGATAAATTAGATTAGTTGAATTAATTTCTTTATATATATTCTCGTCATATAAACATGTAAAATGTTTAGCTACTTTATTTGATTAATACATGTATTATATAATAAATAATTAGGTATGTATAGGGTAGAAACCCACCTCACATTGAAAAAGGAACATCCTCTCTACTCAACATCATACTTCCTATCCACCTTAATTTGATTTAAAACTATCCAAATACCTAAAAAACCCTTATTTTATTGGACTATAAATCTTGTTATCACCAAAATACTAATCCCAGATGCATTAATGTTTGTGAGAAAATAGGTTTTTAAATAAGTGTTTTATGCACTTAATGGGCCTTTTATGTTACATTCTTATTAATAATTCTTTAAATGTTATATACCAATTTTAAAATAATTACATATATATATTTAATAAAATATTCTTTTCTAATCTTGTAACCATTTTGTTTCATTTCCATAATATTTTAAAAAAATTCAGAAGTGTGTATGTATGGGATATTATCTCCATGTTGTGATTTAATTTGTTTATCCTCACTCCTTCACATGGTTAGATATAAATATTCAACTAATTAATATGTAGTATTTTTATTTTAGATATAGTATTCTATAAATATAATATATCACATACCTTCTTAGAATTCTATCTATTGTAATATGTAATCCTTACTCATGCATACCTATGAACTACCATCTTCATAGAGCGATGTGATTATTTTTTCATCTAGGGCTTATAGGGATAGAAATAATATTTAATTTATTGTGTAAATATATTATTAATAATACTAAAATAATTCATCTAATGTACAAATTAATATAATTTATTTAATTATTATCCCTTAGAGATGGTGAAAAAGTCATTCATGTGTACATATAAATTATCGTCTCTATGATATTGTGTGATTTGATTTCCCTAACTTCTTGTTTCGACCCGATTCGTGTTGTTTCATTGTGGGGAAAACAAAATGGCCAGACTAAGAGTAATAAATTGTCTTTTATCGTTAGGGGTTTCACTTATGGTAAAACATCCTTGGTTTGCCTCCAACAAGTTTATTCATGGATCCAGAAACACCAAATGACCCTAGTATCTATGATACATGGGCCTGCTTTCCAATGGTAGGTACTCATTGGATTATTATTTGGACAATGAAACATATGGACTCTATCGGTCAAGTGGATGGGAGGTCGGGATCATTAAAAAAAAATTGAAATATTTCCCACTCTAACACTTCCTTATAGATTGTTGAAATGTTCAGATGTTTGTGAATCCTTTGTTTTTTTCATGCGTGTGTCTGTAGGTTACCCCTAGGTTGCAGGACCAACCAAATATGATCTTGGGTCAGGAATTACAAAGACAACTCTTCTTTAGTACATACGATGAGGAAATCTATATTTTAAGGTCATCTTGGATGGGACAGACGTAGTTTCATTATCTGGATCTAAACCATTAGGTGAGTTTCCTATATTTCCCTATGAGAGGAATCAAAACCCACATAGTTTGGTGCCACTATACTAGATATATCACTTTTAGGGGTTGTACGATGAGGACCCACCAATGTATTTTAAAATCATATTGTAATGATATCTGGGTGGAGGAGACACAGTCATGATTCATATTGGGATTTACACTGAAACGTCATAGGATGCTTATGAGAGGCGTGGTCTCTTAGTTAAATATGGTCATACTGAGGATATGTCTAGGTGGAAACTATGGAAATTTGGGTATTAGGTTTGGACCTAAAAGAGGCTTCCTATGTATCCGAGGAAGTCAACAATCAAATCTATCATAGTTTGGTTTAAGTTTGGGCTTATATCATAGAAGTGTCCCAGTTTTTGGGGGACAAGATCTTTCATTTAATGGATAAGATGATATAGAGGTTGATCCTATATAAAGGCTTCCTACATATCCTAGTTTAGTTGGGAGTCTGATTTCACATAGTTTATTTTGGGATGGGGATTACATGTCGAAGCTACCCAGATAAAGGGGGAATAATCTCTCATTTCATGGATGAGATGATATAGATTTTGGGCATAGATAGAAGCTTCATACATATCCAAATTATGTTGGGAATTTGTGTTCTTGTGGATCATTTCTAGGTTGTATGAAAGTCATATCATCACAAACGTCTAATCCCAAGTGAGTCATGCTCGGTGTTATAACCCATAGGATGTGGATGATTCATAAAAGTCACAGATTCCATTATCTAATGAGGGAAAAGGAGGAGGGAGAGGTTAGATATGGGCGTGGGGCAATGATCCCTTCAATGTTAAATGAAAGTGAATGTCATTAAATCCGTTCTAAAATAACAGGGGATTAATCTATGAGGGATACCCTAAAATGGGTTATGAGAAAGGGGATGAGTGTTTATACTTATAAAAAAGAAAAAGAAATCATAATTACTTAGATTGATCACAGTCCCTCATTGAATGGAAAATCAAGTGATCTCCCCTGATCCCTAGAACGGGGAGGTCCACATCAGTATCCCAATGTTGGAATCCGAGTTACTGTGGGAATGTAGGCTTATGAACAATCCTGGTGTCCGTAATGATGAGAGTATTATCTTCGTGACTCAACTTACCAGGGTTATATTGACTCATAAGGGCACATTGGTGCATCCAAGAGACTATTTCTACCGTTCTGTTGGTATAGGAAGATGCAAGCTTGATGCTGATGGATTGGTTTACAGAGAGGCTTCAGAGGATGGGATGGGAATCGAAGGGAATGATTGGCACCAGAAGGTAGAAATATAAAAATAAACCTACTACACATACCACTTGTTCATTCATGTGGGTTACCCTCCACATGGTGTTTTTCTATGAGGGTGGGAGGTTCGTCCACGTACAAGGTTGGTATGCAAACCAGGATGTAATCCTTATATCAGGGTGGTACGCGGACTAGGATTCTATCCGCGAACCAAGGTGTTACGTATTCCTTGAATCTGTCTGCAAAGCAGGGTGGTACACATCCCTAGAGTCTCTCTGTGTTGAGGAACGCTTCATAGGTCAGGTTTTGTCTTCATAAAGATATGATATGTGTTACACAAGTTTGAATAAGAGTATTGTCCTTGTAGTTTGTGAGAATTTCATCTCTGAATGGAATATGGTTTTCAATTCTCTTTTGAGGTTAATGTTTTTTCCATATTATTATGATATAATATTTTTATTGTTTGTGGTGTGGTTATACCTATTAGAAACCATCCATGGTTCCTCACTTCATTGGATGTTTTCCTTCAGCTTCTTCCTCGTGGGAATTCCATATTTTCTGCCAAAAAATTGATCTCTCTTCTCAACTACCCATGGGGTCCTTTTATAGATTTCTGAGGAGGTTGTATATAAGGTTCACATGTCACCTGTTGAAAAATATAATGGGGAAATTTCTTGTCCCACATACGAATTGATCAACCATGGTTTGTGGTGTTGCAGTTCGCGGTGGCCGAAATCACCGCCTCACTCCCATGAATGACTCAGTTTGTATGACACTTCCAGCCTTACTTCATATGTGAACTGCCCAGTCGGCAGAGATGTTTGGGGAGGGGGGGGGGGGTACATAATTCTCCAACATTTTTTTGAATGTAGTGGTTCATTGGTGGAATTTATCCTTCTCTATTCTACCAGTGATGTGGCTTGCGGTTGATCGTCATTGTTTCTCATTCATTCCATGAATTGTCTGGTTCTCTAGAAAATGCTTCATGGTCCAGAATTTCATAGGCCTTCTGTCTACCACTTGGTTCGCAACCTATTCCTTTCAAGGAACTTCCCTAGTAACCATTATGTGGTCCTATTTAGGTCCTTTTTCAAATTGAATCATCATTAAATCTTCTCTACAAAATTCTATCCCCACATGCATCTCTTCCCTGTATATATTTTATGGGAGTATGTTTTTTTACAGTTATAGATTTTTTAGAACCCTACAAATAACCCCATTGAAATGGGGTCCGTTCAAAATGAAGAGGAGTCGCTTTCAATGTAAAAAATGGTCCAGAACTGAACTCGATTGTGGTAAAATGTTGGACCAATTAGGGGGTGACTAAATCTATATGGAGGGAGCCCATGTCAGTTGTTTTTTTCCTATTTTTTGGGAAATATGTTCTTTTCAAAGTTTTCTATGATTTATTTCTTCTGCGTACCATCTTCTTCACGAAATTCATTATCCAAAACCCACAACATTCATTTCACAAACTTTTTATTCTTCACAAATAATTCATCCTGAAACTGATCATTGAATTTGTGAACCGAAATGTGGGATTGTAAAACATAGGTTCAAATTTCTGCTTAGTAATATTTTTGTGGATCACCTGTCTTATGGATTTAACATCAATTTGGCTAAATAACATTTAATTTCCAAATCATATGTTAAATTTTAGAATCACGACCTTTAAATATACTTATAGAAATGATACATGAACTAGTTTTTCATTCCCCGAACTGATCGATTCAATGGCCAATGATTCATAGGCCAGCATCGTGCAGGGAATTCCACATACTATTGGTTTACAGGAATGAAATATGTGAACCTCTCCCATTTTTTAGTACTCGAAGCCTTGCACTAGGTGGAATTCATTATTCCATCAGCATTTTGGCCTTTTTTCCCAATCATTTTAATTAGAATAACCATTTATGTGGTCTTTTTAATTCCTGATGGAGATAGATCGTTCTCTTATATCAGTAGAAGCGACCGGGAGGAGGGTATCCATGGTCAAGAATGTCAAAAAGGAACTCCATGCTGTTGTTATTCCCAAAAGGAGTATTATATGATATCTCTTTTCACCGGATCTAATATCCTATCCACATTCCAATTGGATACTATTTATTAATATTTTACTCCAAGATGATTCTTGTTTTTCTAGAATTGATCTTGGTGACCTTATCAAACTTTTTGGAACATCCCGTGAGAACAATGAAGAAAAAAATCACTACTACTAGAGAGATCATTACAACTCTGATTCAGGAGGGTGAGTTTATCCTAAATGTCTCAATGTAGACTATGAGTGTCCAATTCTCTCATAGAACATCCTTGGATTCCATTATCCATGATTATCTATAAATCATTAACCTGTGGCGAGGTAGCTGTAACGGAGGATGGAGTTACAAATGGGACCTCCCATTGGTAGTGCACTTTTTAGATGATTGGGATTGGGTGTTCTAGGTTCACCAAAACAGCTTCGAATCCTCTGAACCACTAAATGATATCAATCTATATCATGTAGTGTGGTTCTACAAATTCGCAATATTTTCACTTGTCAAAATACTACCTCAGATGCTTATCTATTGGTGTGCGGGCACCGACACATTTCACTTATCGCATGGTAAAGTGGGGATCTGTATATGAGATGTCTACCAGATAGGGTACTTCATATCCTTGGTGACATTTATAATTATCTTTTACGAGTGGAAAACACCTAGAGGAATGTTGGTCTTGTATCACCCTTGGATGTATAATTACAATTTATGGTAGAGTGGCTACATTGTCAGCCCCTTTACACCCGCCCACTTATGTCATTTTAGGATTAGATAGGGAAATATTTGTAGGTGAATAACCCAAGGATTATAGTTCTTTGTAGTCAACACCACCCAACCCAGAATCCATGGATAAATATATTTTTTACTACTCTACCCTTCAGGCGGGTCAATATACCAATTATGGTTGTGAAATCTGCCAAAACGCATCGCCTAAGCTCAGGCAGTTAAGTTTAATTATAGTGTTCCTAAGTGGATGGATTTTCTACTCTCTTGTTGTTTATAAATTTTTGGGGCTTCCATATTTATGATTAAATCCACATTGTTCAAGGGATAACCCATTATCCTGGTCGTTCCTACTCTCCCTTGGCGCTATGAATTTTTAAGGAACATACAGAAAGGGAGACCAATGCATCCTCTTAGCTGTCAATTTCAATTTTGATATGATTGAATGGATGAGAATTTCACATTCTAAATGTACTATAATTCTTCCATATATTCTCATTATAACATCCACCCAAACTTTTGTATCATTAGTTCCATCCATGAGAAATCATTGACTATAGAGGGAATGATTTAACTGCTAAGTGATTTCTCACACTTCACTTTTTCACATTACGTGGTGCCCTATGGGCCGACAATAGACACTGGTAGAGGCTCCCTTGAAGATCATTATTTGATTATAACACATAAAGATGGATTTTTGACTACACACCTAGACATGGTGACCATTTGTGAGCCTTATGTTATTTATAGGTTTTCTAGGCAGTTTGGATTCCTTTAATAAATCACATCTCTCCCCGTCACCTTGGTGAAGTGGGAATGTCACCCCCTAATTCTACCCTAATTGTGGTTGGCCATGATACAGAAGGATGCTAATTTTAGTGTTATCATTCCTTCCATAGTAGACTCAACATACCTATCATTAATGTATTCCATGATGTAATTGGATTTATATCCTGATTGGGTATTTGTCAGAATGTTTAGCTGGTTCCAAAATAGTTGGTTTTTTCAGATATGGTCCCAACCATGCTAGTCGGCCCATCTATTCCCCTTAATATGGGGAGAAGTCATTATACCCGTCATCATATTTGTTTGGAAGAGTATTCAACTACATGACCCATTTCTATAGAAAGTTTTTCAGATCATGTATCATTGGATGATGTGGTCTATGGTCTTACAAAATCTTGTCTGAGTGGGATATCACCTGATGATACTCATGTTGCTTCCAACCACCCATATTTAGTCCCAAGGTTTAACCATTTATATAGAGGAAAATTCCATCTACATTGGTGTCCCAGGTCAGGGTGCTTCTAACTACTAGAATGCTACTTTTTCACTACATACCTGTCACAGTGGAGGAGAACCAAGATTCAAATTCCATTAAGAGGCATCGAGCTATGAAAAAGAGAGCATGATATAAAATCTTCACTCCATCCATGGAAACTCCCCTGATAGAATTTTCCAATTAGATGGATAACGTTAGATGAGATTTTTTCGATCTGGGTTTCAGTGGTTTTGATTTCTGATGCCTATATCTCTTTGTGAACCAAATTGTCATATATCAAGAGTATCTCACTACTTATAAAGGATAACTCACATGATTCAACACTTCTCACCACCATGACCTGAGTTTATATGATATTAATAACATGTTTCCTCATTTAAAATCAAAGGAATCTATTGATCAAGACCAGATGATATCCCAGATGGTGGAATTACGTGAGTGCAAAGCTCGCATGGCCAAACTAAGAGCACAAAAAGCATCATCAATATCCAATTATAAGACAGTTCATCAGAAAGGCCGAGACGTCCATACAGTTGTGAAGTGGGTACACCCAATGGTTGAAGCCAAAGATGAATTTATGAATACTATAGGAAATTTCCATGATGTCCCTTGATGGATAGTTATTGATTTTCTGGAAAGAGTGAGGCAGACCTTGTTGTAATACTTTGGTCTACCCTGTATCCCCTTTGTTTTGACATCAGGGAGAATCTTTGGATTGTGGATTACCCCCTCATTATCAATTATTTTAATAAAAAATAATCATTTTTCTTTCTAGTGTTCATATTTTACCGATTCATGTGATATCAATCATCTATTGTCAACATTATTTTAAAAAATAATATCCACTTGATATCAATTCGAATTATAATCCAGGATAAATAAATAATCAATTTATGCTATAATTATTACCCAATCCTAGGGGATTCGTGAGTGCAGATTAACTCTATATAAATCAACATGGATAACCCCACAAAATTTGTTCCTTTTTTTGTTATTATTTTAATTTTTTACTAAGCATCTTATGGTGTGGGATTAGCAGTTATAACTTGGATATTTCTTAGGAATACCTTTTCTTGTTTTTAACCTAACAAGATATATGTTTCTTGATTTTTTTTGGTTTCTCAACATTTGTTTTCCTAAACAATATATAGAATAGGTTTAGAGAGATAAAACTCAACTTTTATACAAGTTACCCTTTGTGGGTTTTCTCATTGGTTATTGTACTGTCTATTTTGGCGGAAAGTTTAAATCCTTTCCAATTAGACTATCTATATAGATGTTTTAGATCGAACATAAATTAACAAAACAATATTTATGTTTTAGGTAGAATATCTTGGACATGAATTCACTGATGTTTTAGGTCGAATATCTTGGACAATGAATTGAAGGAAAAGGACCCCGAATTTGGATTCATTAACTGAGAACTTCCTGACAACCTTTAGACATGGATGTGGGATTTTTCATGACCCTAACATCTAATTTATGAATATGGGATATGATATAGGGCATGGAATCCATACGAAGTACAGATACATGAAATCCTCTTTTACGAAAGAATTTACCTTTGGTTGAAAATTCATTTTTGTGGGAAACATATGTAGAGTCACCAGGGAATAATGTGCATAGTCGAACAATGGTGTCTGTATGACACTGGGTTTCCATTATTAATGTATTGGATGTCTTTTATAGAAATTTCTATCACTTATATCTTGAGGACCATAATGGGTGTCCCTTTGAAGGAATCACATAAAAAATTAATAAGGTAATGTGTATCATCTTTGGATAAAAAATATCTCTCACACAATTTTGTTTTGTGTAAATGAGGGTTGAAGTATGATGTAGTTTAACATCGTACAACCAGGACATTTGGGAACCATTTTTTGAAATCATTATATGCTAACTAGAGAATGGTAAATGATTCACTACTTCCACATTACTTTCTGTAGGAATGTCCTTTACCTTTAGGAATTTAGAGGGAGAAATGTATAAACTGAAATCTAAGATTTATCTAAATCCAAGGACTGAGGTGGGACATAAATATCATATGGGCATACAGAGGCATCATTAGCCTCTCTTGGGGATGTATTTCCTTTGGTTGATAGACCATTTGTGTTGTCATAATATGAAGATCCTCTAGTGAATTTGAATGCTTAGACAAGCAACGACATCTAAAAGACACTGACCTCCCATTTCCAATGGACATAGAGGATTTTAGAGATTCATACCTTTTTGGACATAGAGTATAGCTCATGAAAAGGTGTATTTCTAAAAAATAAAAATGGGAATTTTATACTGAACTTTATTGATAATTATAGGAATTAGTGACCGTAGAGACCCGAAGCTTGAAGTACATGGACATTACATTACTTTTGCGGAATACTTAGTACATAACAAAAAAAACACACAAGGATCATAATAGTTTAGTGTCTTTGGAAACTCGGAATATAATCTTCTAATCGTGGTGAAAGATCTTCAACATCTCCCATAAAGATCTTCCTCTTTTTTTACCTAAAACCTTTATTTACATCCTGGGGAAAAGAAAACATAAAAGGGTGATCTCAAATGCTCAGTAAGGGTAAACAAAAGAAATATCAATCACATCATATTCATAAGAACATAACATTTTGGAAATCTTAACCTGCAAAAGAGAGCATAATTTCATAACATGGGACAAATCATAGTAGTGAAATGAAATCCCAATAATCATAAAATAAAACATAAAACTTTGTGGCATACCCACATAATATTATAGAATCATTTATTATTAGTCAAGACTCATTGCCAAGACTATCTTAGTGGACAAAGTCCATTTCTGAACCGAGTCACCCTCGTTTCAGTCCTGTTTCACTGAACCGGTATAACCTACCGTTCCAGCCATGTCTATCTCATGACATATAAAATCCTTACCCAATGCATTGGAGGGATATATCGGCCCCACCCATCTCATAATGATACCATTCTTATGTGTGCCACAAAATCATAAATAATACATTATTGCATAACCCATGTAATTAAAATGAGATTCTTAAACAACATGACATCATAAAACAATTCATATAAGATAAAGGAATTCATAAAAATAATTCCATCATATAATAATCATATCAATGTAATAATAGTGATAAAAACAGAACCCTATTTTATCATAGATGGAAAATAATTTTGATAAAACACATGAACTCCATTCTTGAGGAAAATATCCTTTCAACTTCAAAAACACTTTTCCTTTCTTAACATGTCATAAAATTCTAAACTAAAAGAAGTGGATTAAAAATAAACATGAAAACTTGTAAAGGAAGCTACTTGGAAACAATATTTTAAAAATCCATTCATTCCGTATAAGTTAAAAAAACATTCTTCTCGTACTTTTGTCGGAAAAGTCAAAAAGTACCTCTTACGAAAAATGACAAAATATTCCTTTCATATCTTTTACTAAAAACTCACCGAAGGGTAAAATAGGATTTAAACAATTTTAGGTGAATGGAAATAATATTACATATTGAGAAAACATAGATGTGGATGATAAAATACACCCCAGTAAATTCCAAATTGTAAACAATATCGGATAAAAATGAGATTGTGATATTTCCCTTACCTTATATCTGATATGCTTTGTACGTATCTGAACCTCCTCTTTTCGACGCGCCTTTTCTTAACCTCCACTTAAAGAACTAAGGATGGTCTTTGAAGAAGACCAGGACCTCTAGGACGATACTAGGGAAGTGGAGAAGATTTTTTTGAAGGGTTTGGCAGAGCTTGAATGCTCAAATTGGTGTGAGGAGGAGAGGGAGGAGGTGCCCTTTTATAAGGGAGGAGAGGGGCACCTTAGGAAAATCTGAAAATATTATTTTTTATTAAGGTAAAATTCGGTTTAAAATTTTTCCAAAGGGTCTTATTTCGAAGCTAAAGTGGGGATGGGTCGAAATACTCTCATAAAATAAGATTTAGAAAAGTTTAGGTTATTATTTTAACCTTATCAATTAGATTTATCTCTAAGTTAAATAATTTAACTTTTACAGTGTCTTTTTGTTTTCTTACACTATATGGTTAATAAACTTACTATATCAAACCAAACGAACCCCTAGTTGTTTATTATTAATATATATAACCTTATCTAAGTCATTTGGCCAAAACTTAGATTTTTAGGAATAAAATAACAATTAATAATATAATATTTGTTTTAAAAACTAATTTATGTCAATTTTGACACTATTTGGTACATGATGTTTATGAAATTCATAACAGAATGATATGTTCGAACCAAGTTACTTAAATCACTAATAACATTTCATATTAACCTAGAAAATTAGTTTAAGTCATAAAAAGTCTCAAATTACATTTATTTGGGCATTTATAACATCAATTATGTTAATATCTCCATAAAAAGGTAATTACTGCATCATCGTTGTGTCATAAATAAATTAATTTATTAGATGTTTAAAAATTCTAAAAAACTACTATAATGTATTAAATCTTTTTATATTTCCAATGAATATTTATAGTCAAAAATATTCCTTATATAACACCATATAAAAATTAATTGCTAAACGATTTTTGTTTATGTCTATTTTGCCTTTACATTAAATTAATTAGTCTAAATTGTCATTATCACCTAATGGGGTCCCAAAATCGACCCAAAGATTCCCATTGTCGTTAATGACTCGAACAATAATTTTTGGACAATTGTTAAGGTAATTTTGAATTATTATAATATTATTTTTTAACCCTTATTTACCGGATTTACCCTTAACCATGTTAAATAAAATATTTACCGCAGTAATTATTCAAAATGTCTACAAATAAAAATTACCTATTTACACCATTTTAAAATCCTGATTCCAAATATGGAATCCATTTTTCCAAATTCAAAACACATAAGTGGCAGAAATTAATTTAAAATTAATTCTCGTTGTTAAAACAAAAAGCATGTTTTTAAGAGATAATAACTATCAAAAGATTTGTACTTGTTTATGTCTAGTTTAATTGTGAAATTATATCCAATGAAAAACATTGAATTAAATGGTAAAAATATATTCTAAATATACTTTAAAACCACTCAAATTCATAATTTATCAATATAAATTATTTTGATTAAAAAAGTTGTTTTTAATTAAATATTAGTAATTTTCACTAGTCATCAAAATATTATAGTTATCTGAAAAGTACCAAAACTTCACCTTAGGATAATTTCAATATTCCAAACCCAAATTTGAAGTCTATTTTACCAAATTCATAACATAGAGGTTTCATTAATTAATTGTATAATTAAATCCTGCTGTTAAAACAAATAGCGTATTTTTACTTTTCATTAAAATATGAATGTTATCGAAAAAATATCAAAACTTTATCTAATGTAAATTATTATATCCTGAATCAAAAGAAGAATTTTATTTTGTCAAATTCAACATAAAAAAATGTCAAAAACTAGATTTAAAGTGGGTGCGCCATCAAAAGGTGGCAAAAATGCATTTTTTTAAAAATACTTATTTTACCCGAAAAATTTATTTTGTTCTTATACCATGTTCTAGAAAATGTGTAAGATGAATAATAATGTTATAAAATTAAAAATTTAGTGAATACTATTCATAATGGCTAGTTCCTGACAATATTATAATAATATATCGTTGTTTATTAAAACCCGGTATTGCGTACAACACACGCTATCGAGGAAGGTCGCGATTGCATGTAATGCAAGCCAAGTCAGGGTTGCGTGTTGTGAAAGAATCCTTCGTTGTTTTGTATATCAGAATCCAACCATATTTCATTTATACATTGAATATATATATATATATACTCAATGTTTCGTAGAATAACTATTATCAAAATTGTGTGTAACACGATCCAAGAATAGTGTTGCGTATACTGCAAGCTAATACAGTGTTGCGTATAGCACAAGGTAATCTTGGTGTAGAATACAACACAAGAAATTAATGAAATTAAAATAATATTTTTCATAAAATCTCAGGGTGTTACATTCTACCCCCCTTAAAATGAATTTCTCCCTCGAAATTCGTCGGGGTTAGAAATGGTTTACTATTCGAAAGTTTCTTTAATGGAAACCCACATCATAGAAAGGAAAACCAAAACCAATCATTAAAAACAAAAGTATGAAACGTAACGGTTACCCAAATATACTAATCACTGGGTTTCCACATAGGTGAAAATATGGATATGGAAGAGAAATCTAACCATCATTTTCTGATGGAGAGTGGTAAAGAACATGGCTTTGGAAAAGCCAGCAATCACAAAGCCATAAATTTGTAATGATCTAAGGTACCATCTGATTCATCAGATATAAGAGCCCTAGGACAACATTTTTGGTTTTCAAGATCATTTCCCTAAAGTTGAAGAAATTGGAATTAGAAGAAATACTTTCGTGATTTTGGTATAGTCTCACCATTTGTCGTTCTTTGGACAATTTCCACTTCATCTCTTAAAGAAATGAAGATGAATTTGTCATTCGTGATGTGTTAGTAGATCATGTGATAGAATGATGGGTCATCCCATCTGTCTCAAATAAAAGTTTATAAAAGTTATCAAAAAATACATAAGTCCATCTATAGTGAGATTAATCATATATGGTTCCTAAAATGAACTTATACTTCATATATCATACCTCTTAATAAAATAAAACTAGTTTCTACTAACCAGGGACTTCATGTAGTCCAGTGGTAGGCGATAAAGGCCAGTTGCACTTCGGTTGTGGGTACGATTCCTACGACCTTGTCCGACACGATGGGTTGTCACCCGTCCTGTAGGTTGTCCATTTTCTAACACTATATTACTATAACATCCCATCAATAATATCGAAAAAACTTCTATCCTTAAACAATAATAACTTATGTCCAACATAATCCATTCCAATCTTTAGGATTATCCATAATACTGTAGTCCATTCTCATAATATAGTGAAAACGATTACCAGAGATTTAATACCATCGTTGATCCCCATATATCATAAGTTATGCCTTGTTGGTCAGATTTCAAACATTCAAAGGCCTTAATCATGTATTCTCTTGAATTCCCATTTAACCTTAGTGAAAACATGAATGTAGTTAAAAGTTAAAACTTTACACATACCAAAATCCTCAAAATTCTATATACTCAAACCATGATATCACTTAGTCCATATATCAATCATGAGCTCATGAATACTATCAAATATATTAGATTCTCTTTATCCCTTCATTATGTGCATATCATATGCTTTCCAAAAATAATAAAAATCACTTTTCATGGTTATCGATGCCATAAAATTATTGAAAACCACAATAGACCAAAACATAAATATTCCAATATTCCACGATACTATATACAACATTATTTTGGAATCCCATTACATAAACACTTAATCATTCCACCACATCGTTGTAATATTCAACATCGCCAATGGTGATCACATGTGACTTCCCTTTGTCCTTTTCCTTAAGTGGTTGCTCATGTTGATCATCACTAACCCTTGGATTAGGGAATTTATTAGCATAATGCCCCATTTCCTTTCACTTAAAGAATTGAAGTATTGGTGGTGCGTTCTCTGCAGTGTTTGCTTTAATCACATAATTAGAAACCCTTTTTCCATTACTTCGACACTCAGATGCTCGATGACCTTCTTTTCCACACTTAAAAAACATTTTCTAATCCCTTTAAGACAATCTCCACCATGCTTATTTCCACACTTTGTGTATAAGGAAATATTCATCTTCTTTTCACCATTATTCTGAGATTTCTACTTGAACTCCATCTTTTGTTTCTTGTCAAAACCATGAGATGGATATGTAACACCAACTTCCATTTCTACCTTGATAGAACAACACACAATTTCTTTATAGCTACTGAATTCTCTTATAGCTAATGCCCTTCGAAGACTTGGTTTTTAGCAACTGAAAAATCGATCAACTTTACTTTCAGGTTGGATGATAATGCCAGATGCATACCTTGGAAGTCTTGTAAAATTCGCTTCGTATATACCAACAGATTCATCATCCTTCTGCTTCAGCTCAAGAAATTCTTTTCCATCTTTGTTCGAAAAATACGAGGGATGTACTTACTAAAAAACAAGTTCTTGAACTCGTCCCATTCCATGGACTCAATTTCATCTCTTGGCCTCGTATTCTTGAAAAGATTCCACCATTGATCAGTTTCCCCTTCCAAACGATATTCTGCTAAGATGACTTTATCATGTTCAGAACATTGAAGAACGGAAAATAACTTTTCAGTGGTACTGATCCATTGTTCAGCAACAAGTGGATCAGAAGACCCACTGAAAGAAGGTGGACGTTGCCTCATGAAAGACTCAATAGAATATTGTTCCCTTATCTGCTCATTTGGAAGTCCAGAATGATTCATTACTTGTGTAAGTATAGCAATAAGATTTTTCACTCCATATCTCATAACATTTTTTTTGTTCAGGAGGACAATCATTGCATTTTGCATTGCATTGATCAATACGGTTCCTTCTGGTTCCAGCCATCGTCTAAAACCCAAAAAGAATAGTGTGAGGGGAAAAAATCATAATAAATGGGGAGTAACTTCAATATCTAACATCTTTGGTTTAAACTAATATCATTACCATAGTTCTAGGACTATATCATATACGTATACTTATCCTTAGGGACATCCCTAGACATACCTTATTAATATCTCTAGGGATCTCACTAACGTTTTCACATCCTAGATTCCAAAGGTTGACTAAACCATTCCTCTAATACCAAATGTAGATACCCGAAGCTTGACGTAAATGGACATTACATTACTTTTGCGGAATACATAGTACATATCAAAAACACACACATAAGGATCGTAATAGTTTAGTGTCTTTGGAAACTTAGAATATAATCTTCTAATCGTGGTGACAGATCTTCAATATCTCCCATAAATATCTTCCTCTTTTATTTACCTAAAACCTTTCTTTATATCCTGGGGAAAAGAAAACATAAAAGGGTGAGATAAAATGCCCAGTAAGGGTAAACAAAAGAAATATCAATCACATAATATTCATAATAACATAAAATTTTGGAAATCTTAACCTGCAAAAGAGAGCATAATTTCATAACATGGGATAAATCATAGTAGTGAAATGAAATCCCAATAATCATTACATAAAACATGAAACATTGTGGCATACACACATAATCATATAGAATAATTTCTTATTAGTCAAGACTCATTGTCAAGACTATCTTAGTGGACAAAGTCTATTTCTGAACCGAGTCACCCTCATTTCAGTCCTGTTTCACTGAACCGGTATAACCTACCGTTCCAGCCATGTCTATCTCATGAGATATAAAATCTTTACCCAATGCATTGGATAGAGATATAGGTCCCACCCATCTCATAATGATACCATTCTTATGTGTGCCACAAAATCAAAAATCATACATCATTTCATAACCCATGTAATAAAAATGAGATTCTTAAACAACATGACATCATAAAACAATTCATATAAGATAATGGAATTCATAAAAATAATTCCATCACATAATAATAAAATCAATGTAATAATAGGGATAGAAACAGAACCCTATTTTATCTTAGATGGAAAATAATTTTGATAAAACACTTGAACTCCATTCTTGGGGAAAATATCCTTTCTACTTCCAAAAAACTTTTTCTTTCTGAACATGTCATAAAATTCTAAACTAAAAGAATTTAATTAAAAATAATCTTGAAAACTTGTAAAGGAAGCTTCTTGGAAATAATATTTTAAAAATCCATTTATTACGTATAAGTTTAAAAATAAAATTCTTCTCGTACTTTTGTCGGAAAAGTCAAAAATTACCTCGTACGAAAAACGAAAAAAGATTCCTTTCATGTCTTTTACTAAAAACTCACCGAAGGGTAAAATAGGATTTAAACAATTTTAGGTGAATGGAAATAATATTAAATATTGAGGAAACATGGATGTGGATGATAAAATACACCCCAGTAAATTCCAAATTATAAACAATCTCGGATAAAAATGGGATTGTGATATTTCCCTTACCTTATGTCCGATATGCTTTGTACGTATCCGAACCTCCTCTTTTTGACGCGCCTTTTCATAACCTCCACTTAAAGAACTAAGGATGGTATTTGAAGAAGACTAAGACCTCTAGGATGATACTAGGGATGTGTAGAAGAGATTTTTGCAGGGTTTGGCCAAGCTTGAATGCTCAATTTGGTGTGAGGAGGAGAGGGAGGAGGTTCCCTTTTATAAGGGAGGAGAGGGGCACCTTAGGAAAATCTCAAAATATTATTTTATATTAAGGTCAAATTCAGTTTATAATGGTTAAAAAGGGTATTATTTAGAAGATAAAGTGGGGATGGGTCGAAATACTCTCATCCAATATTATTTAGACATGTTTAGGTAATTATTTTAACCTTATCAATTAGATTTATCTCTAAGTTAAATAATTTAACTTTTACCATGTCTTTTAGTTTTCTTACACTATATGGTTAATAAACTTACTATATCAAGCCAAACGAACCCCAATTTTTTGATTATTAATATATATAACCTTATCTAAGTCATTTTTCCGAACCTTGGATTTTTAGGAATAAAATAACAATTAATAATATAATATTTGTTTTAAAAACTAATTTATGTCAATTTTGACACTATTTGGTACATTATTTTTATGAAATTTATAGCAGAATGGTAAGTTCTAACCAAGTTACTTAAATCAACAATAACATGTCATATTAAGCTAGATAATTATTTTAATTCATAAAAAGTCTCAAATTACATTTATTTGGGCATTTATAACATCGATTATGTAAATATTTTCTTAAAAAGGTAATTATTGCATCATCGTTGTGTCATAAATAATTTAATTTATTAGAAGTATAAAAATTCTAAAAAAACTAATATCATGTAGTAAATATTTTTATCTTTTTAATGAATATTTATAGTCAAAACTATTCTTTATATAACACCATATACAAATTAATTACTAAACGATTTTTGTTTATGTCTATTTTGCCTTTACATTAAATTAATTAGTCTAAATTGTCATTATCACTTAATGGGGTTCCAAAATCGACCCAAAGATTCCCATTGTAGTTAATGACTCAACCAATAATGTTTGGAAAAGTGTTAAGGTAATTTTGAATTATTATAATATTATTTTTTAACCCTTATTTACCAGATTTCCCCTTAACCATGGTAAAAAAAATATTTACCGCAGTAATTATTCCAAATGTCTAAAAATAAAAGTTACCTATTTACACAATTTGAACATCCTGATTCCAAATAAGGAATAAATTTTTTAAAATTCAAAACACATAAGTGTCAGAAATTAATTTAAAATTAATTCCCATTGTTAAAACAAAAAACGTGTTTTTAAGAGATAGTAACTATCAATAGATTGACACTTGTTTATGTCTAGTTTAATTGTGAAATTATGTCCAATAAAAAACATTGAATTAAATGGAAAAAATATTTTCTAAATATACTTTAAAACCACTCAAATTCATAATTTATCAATATAAATTATTTTGATTAAAAAAGTTGTTTTTAATTAAAAATTAGTAATTTTCACTATTCATCAAAATATTACAGTTATCTGAAAAGTACCAAAACATCAACTTAGGATAAATTCGATATTCCAAACCAAAAAATGAATTCTATTTTACCAAATTCATAACATAGAAGTTGCATTAATTAATTTTATAATTAAATCATGCTGTTGAAACAAATAGCGTGTTTTTACTTTTCATTAAAATATGAAAGTTATCGAAAAAATATCAAAACATTATCTAATGTAAATTTTTATATCCTGATTCAAAAGAAGAATTTTATTTTTTCAAATTGAACATATAAACATGTCAAAAACTATATTTAAAGTGGGTGTGCCATCTAAAGGTGGAAAAAATGCATTTTTTGAAAAAGACTTATTTTACACGAAAAATTTATTTTGTTCTTATACCATGATCTAGAAAATGTGTATGATGAATAATAATGTTATAAAATTCAAAATTTAGTTAATAATATTCATAATGTCTAGTTCATGACAATATTGTAATAATATATCGTTGTTTATTAAAACTCGATATTGCATACAACACACGCTATCGAGGAAGGTCGTGATTGCGTGTAATGCAAGTCAAGTCAGGGTTGCGTGTTGTGAAAGAATCATTCGTTGTTTCGTATAATAGAATCCAACCATATTTCATTTATACATTGAATATATATATATATATATACTCAATGTTGCGTAGAATAACTATTATCAAAATTGTGTGTAACACGATCCAAGAATAGTGTTGTGTATACTGCAAGCTAATACGGTGTTGCGTATAGTGCAAGGTAATATTGGTGTAGAATACAACACAAGACATTAATGAAATTAAAAGAATATTTTTCATAATATCTCGGGGTGTTACAGTGAAGTAATTTCTATCCCATATATGTGAGTTGTTTTGGTACGTAGGTTTAACCCTTTCATGGGTAGGGATGAGACATTTTTGTTTCACAGCTCCATCCGATTATGATATTCGAATATCACTATGTATCTTGTGATCATAGGAATCAAGCTAAATAGAGTTCATTTAAGTCTCATTCTTATAAAGATCATATTCACACATATAGATGGGTAATTTTTGTTTTGGATAAGAATTCACCAATGAGGAAGTAGCATATATCGAACCATACAATGTAGATTAATATATTATGATTGTTTATGAAGGGAAATACCCATGGAATTGAGCTAACCTATGGTTGAATTCAACATATTGAATATTGGGCAGTTAAACGTCATTCAATCGAGAAGTCTATGTAGAAGTCCTGAGTAAACAAAGGTCAATCATTCTAGGTTGTTCTGACATGTCCATGACATGTGTAAGAAAGAATTTATAAACCATAGTTTTGAGGGGTCTCAGATTAGGAGGAATGAAATGGGTCTTAGAAGACATTAAGCATATGAAAATAGGAAGAGACACTCTTGCTGATGAATTTTAATTAGTTGATAAACTATTTTTGTGGGAAACATATGCAGAGGTGTGGGGAATTCTATATATAGTCAAGAAGAGGTATCAATAAGACATTAGTCATTCATTTCCGTTGGCCATAGATGATTATTAATATCCCATATCACATGAATCACAGTGTTTGAAACATTAAAGGACTGTGAATAGATACATTAGAAACATTCAGGTGGTTATTTACCCCTATATTTTGGAACTTCCCCACATATATTTTACTCGTATGTGGGGTGATGCATTTTGATTCCCTCAATAGGGAGGGACCAAATTTGATGATCATAGAACACTGAGATTAGACACCCTACCTGGGACTAATTCTTACATAGGGGGAAAGAAATTCTTGCTATGTTTTTTGTACCTTGTTGTTCAATTTCATATATCTAAGACTTTGGGTTTCCCAATATGAAAGAGAAACACTTATATGACTCTTAAATTCATGCCAGTTGGGTCACTCATTGCAGATTATTCACCCTAACCATGTGGGGAGTTCCCTTCCGAAATTCCTAAGCCCACATGAGTTTTACATGATGTGAGAAAAAATGGGTGGAAATGGTTTCACTCAACGACCTATGGATTACAGGATAAAAGGAAAGATGAATTTTGGGCCATGTAGTTTAACATCATGTGGTGAGGACACATATTCTATATAGTTGAACATTATGTAACATCAATGAATGCATCAAGCAGTTTATTGTCATTCAATTCGGATGTCTTCCATATAGTTTAGCATCACGGGGAAAGGATGTAATATAATAGTTTATCCATCACATTTCACGTATGAAACATCATAGGGATCATGAAAAAATACGAGATAATAAGGCCAGGATATTCCTAGTACACCCTAGATATAAGCAGGGGAAGAATTTCTAAACCATGATTTCTGGAGGCCTTGAGTCAGGAGGGATGGTACGATGATTAAGAGCCAATTAGCGTAAAAGAGTATGAACAACCAATCTTAAGGAAGAGTTTTACTTTGGTTGATAGGCCATTTTTGTGGGAATTATTTTCAAAGACACTCGGGAATTGTGATCATAGTAAAAGAAAGGTGTCTGTAAGACTTGAGTAATCCATTTTTGACAGGTGTGGGTGATTATGGTGATGTGAAATTTCCCGAGGTGTGGTGTTTGAAGGGTGAAAATGAGATGTCTTCATGCGTGAAAAATATATTGACTATGATTTTTTTTGAGCTTTGAGATCATTTATATTGATCTGATTCGTATGTAAGGGGAAGAAAGTTATCTTGAATCTTTTGGGATGTAAGAATTTAAATATGAAATCCCCTACATCTATTTTCATTTCATATGTTGGGGGTTGGGGGTGGTTTCCCCTTTGTTTTATTTTCAATGGAGGGACCTAGGATTTCTGGATCGAGTGATTCTATCTATATCATTATAACGAGAAACAATCCATTTGCAGTTCTTGAGATACCATAGAGTTTAATGTCATGTTGTTAGTAATTCGTTGGTTGTGCAGTTTAATATCATGTGGTGAGGAATCCTAAATTTCTATATGTATGTATTGATTATATTTAAAGGAGTAATTTTTTTCATGAAGGATGAACCCTAGAATTCCAAGAGTCACTACATGTCCCATTGGAGGGTGGGAGTCAAGACATATGTAGTTTCATTATCCTATGTATTTTAATGTCATACAACAATGATGGAAGGGAAATGAATTAAAATGGATGAGGAGAGTGAAGTGTTAGGATTGATCCTCATGGATGTTTCTAATATATCCCAGTTAGTTGGGAATCAATGTCCCCGTATTTTTTGAAGAAAATTCCATGCATATGTCCGATTTATATTCAGTAAGGAGGCAATTTGTGTTAGTGGTGGTTGGACTAGGATGAATAATCCGTGTTTCACTACTTATCCAATGAAAAAAGTAATCATGCGACAAGCAGTTTTTGGTGTTCCTGATGCATGTAAGACCAATTCATAGAGATGGTAATTTTATGTTTTTCTATATTTGATGGAGGCTAGACTAGGATGTAATATTTAGGCGTCACTACAAATCATTTAGGGCATGAAACAAGCCACATGTAGTTTTGGAGTGACCTCCCTGTATATGCTTAGCTCATACATAGAAAGAAGGGAACATTTTTTAATAGTGGGTGGACCTGGATGGAAGTTCCTAGTATCACTACATATCTCATTGGAAGCTGGAAACCAAGTTGTATGTTGATCTTTAGTGCAGCATGGTATGTGAACGATGTTGGTTGAAATTTCCCCTTGAGTGAGAACATTATTGGGGCTTTGCAGTTTAACATCGCGCTATAAAGGAAAAATCTATTCCCATGCAACTCTTAATTGTATTCTGGGAGAGCATAATTGTTGATTTAGACTATTTGTTGGACTATGATGTAGAATATATGCATCACTATGTATTTTGAGAAGTTGGGAATCAATCCATACACCATTATGAGGACCCTCTTGTACCAGTCTGGCATGTGCATGGAAATGGGGGCATTTTATACCATGATTTCAGGATTATGGGATTATTATAATATTTTATTATTTTACTATTTAGAGGAAATCCCAACCACCTTTCCTAATCTTACTTGGATTATACTCGGTCTGAGAAAAAAATGAATGATGAGGATTTAACTTTTAGTATAGAGGTGACAGAAGATATAACAGAGGAATTTCTTGTCATGTAGTGGCTGGAATAATAATTATGGTCACTGTGTCTCTAGGTATCCAATTTATGTATATGAATCAAGCCACACATAGTTATGAAAAATTCCCTCCCTTCATAGACTCAGGCGAAATTTAAGAAGAGGGAACATTCATTTTTTCAAAGATCATATTCATGCACAACAAGTCATTATTCATGACACAATGATCACCATGTAGTTCAAATTCTTTCATTTAGTATGAATACGCTGATCGGTTTAACTTTATACATCATGGATGAAGATGTTGAGAATTATAATGTCCACCAGAATGGATGAATATTGTATAGTGTAATGTCGTGTGGGAAGGACTTCATTATATGCTTTTGGTTGCACAAAATATTTCTCTAGGAACCTTGCATTAGTGGGAGCTATGTTGATCTAACCATCCACTGAAATTAAGGCATATACTCTATTGGAGAAATTTTGTTTCATAACATATAGTCCTTATCATTTTTTATCCAACCTTTTAGGATTCTATCCAAATATCATCAGGGATTTGATGACCAACACCATTTCTTCTTCAACGAATAATTGGAGGAGAACCTTCTTATTTAAGGATCTTGGAATAAGATTTTGGTATACATTCCAATGGTTTAATGTTTGAAATATTTTCTCATCCAACAACTCTAGATCATCAAACCATTTTTTTGATTTCTCATCATCATATTGTAGATTATAGATTGCGACATGGAGCGATGATTGTTGAATTATAGTGTGAAGAACCACCTCTATCCCATATAGTAGATATTAGGGAGTTTCTTGAGTTACGGTGCAGGTTGTGGTCTGTTAATCCCAAAGAACACAGAGGAGTTTGTATAGCCATGATTTATTATCCCTATCTACTATATTTTTGATTATTTTGGATAGGTTCTTGTTGAAAGCCTATATTATTCTATTCACTGCTGCGTGGTAGCGAGATTAATGGTGGAATTTAAAGCTATACATTAAGTATAATTTTCGAAATTCAATAGAGAAAAAATTGGTTTCATTGTTCATCTATATTGTTTGAGGAACACCAAACCTAGTGATGGTATTGGCTTTCACAAATCTGAAAATGCTTTTTCTCTGACCTCTTTAAGAGTTGAAACTTATTGAAATTTGGAAAATAAGTTAGTGGTTATGAGAATGAATTTGAATTGTCTAGATGTAGAGCTAAGATATTGTCCCACAACGTTCATTCCCTATATGGAAAATGGCTATGTGTATATGGTTGTGTGTTGTAGATTTGGGGGATAATGGTTGAAATTGGAATGGATTTGGCAGGATTGATTGATTTTTGAAAATTTTCCACAATCCTACATTAGGGTGGGCCAATAGTGTCCAAGATTTTGAATTTTATTGGATAGTTTAGATTTTGATTGTTGTGCCCCATTCGTTCCGGTATGATGTTCTTTTATGATAGTTTTAGTTTTTTATCCATCAATTCATCTAAGAATGAATCTATGAAGGATTTTCATATAAAATACATTTTCCTAATTTGATTCGTCATACAAAATGAAATTGACTGCTCATCTATTGATCTCTTGCCTTCCATCCATATCTGGTAGGAGTTATCTCATTTAAAGATAGTCCAGAATGGGAGTCATCAAGATGATGGTAGGAACAAATAGAATAGAGATGGGATTGACTTCATTGATTTCATTCATGTTGACTAAAATTAATTGTAGGTGAATCCATTAGTGGTAAATACTGATGAATGTTTCATTCTGATCCAGATTAGTTAGAGTCGTGCCTGCATTTTCAAAGGCACTGTCTTGCGCATTGTATGATAGAGGAACCTAATTCAACTTCGGTTATGATTGGAATTTTTTCATCATCTCCCAGACATGTTTTATCAAATGTATCATTCACTCTTTTTTGATATCATAATCACCATTTTATTTATTGGTAACTAGTTCTGAATCACCTTTAATCATAAAGTGTTTGGCGTGAACATGGATTTATAGTTCTAGGACTATAATGAGGGTATAGTTCTATTCTACATTGTTCATGCATCCTTCTATTTTTAGGAAGGAATAGGGCATAAATTCGTTTTCTTGGAATATGAGTATGACTCCCCACCCCAATTTGTTGAATTTTGGGTCTTCTATTCATCTTCTTATCGGGCTTCTAGAGGCACCATCGATGTAAATTTCCCACATCTGGAAATTCTCTTGCATAGAGAACACTTCCTCATTAGGAAGCTCAACATATGATGGGGCCACTCTTATTGAGGAATGATCATCCATGAAATTTTTTATTGTCTTTCCTTTTATAGCTTTCTGTTGTATGATACATGTATTAAACTATTTTAGGATGACTTCCCACCGTGACAGGTGTACAACTAACATTGGGCGGCAGTGAATGTACTTGATCATATTTCTACGTGAGATTGAATGGACTTTGTGGTTATGCAAGTAGTGTCTTAGAATATGGACCACAAATATTAATTCTACACATCTCTTCTCGATATTTGAATAATAAGTCTCATCATCAATCACAGTTCATCTAAGATAATAAAGACTATTCTCACGGTCAACATCATTATTTCATTCTAGAAAGGTGACCAGGGATCACACCACGGTGGTTACATACATAATAAGTGGTCTTCCATCAATTGGTGGAATTAGAACTGGTGGATTCAAGATATATTTCATGAGATTATCAAATGATTCCTGAAAATCATCCGTCCATTGAAACTCTACCCCTTTCTCCATTAACACGGTGAATGGAAAACATTTTCTAGCATGGTTTGCAATGATTCACAGAATGTAAGCCAAGTGTCCTTAGACGCCTCCCAAATCAGTGAGTTTGTGATGAGGTGACATGACAAGGATGAACATTTGCATCTCAGGGTCGACTTTAATGCCCTAATGGCATACAATGAAGCCATGAAATTTCCCATAGACAACAAAAAATGCAAATTTTAGGGGGTTTATCTTCAGACCGTGCTGTCATATATTATAAGGACGTATTCAAGGTCTTCCATGAGGTCTGAGTGTAGTTGTGATGTTACCACTATACCATCATCATAGAAATCAATTAAAATTTATTAAAAGGTTTTTTAAATGTGGTTCAATGCTCACTAAAATGTGGCGCAAACATTTTTTAAACCTAAAGGAATTAACATGTAGAAAAACCCTCACATGGGAGCCCTGAAGGTGGTAGTGTTTTCATCTTTATAGGCCATTCAGATCTGGTTATACCCCAAATAACTATCACTGAATGAGTGATACTCATATCCTGCATTTTACTCGATCAACAATTCTGTGATCCAGATAGGGAATTCCTATATTAGCAAGCTTTGGTTATGGTCCCCGAAATATATGCATACCCAAATTATCCCATTTTTAATCTTGAAGTGGACTGTGAATTCTAGGTAGATTGGAGGACTTCCAAAATTAATCAGGTTCTCATGAGCTTGTTGACTTCGTCCTCTATAATGGTATTATGGGTTGAGTGTGTCTTTCTGGAAGATTATTTGTAACCATGGTGGTCCACTAGCAGGCCAAATTGATGAGTGCCCACCTCAACAACAATACCTATAATTTATATATAATTCTAGGCTAACAATATCGATTATACTTTAGGAAATATGCATATACCTCTTGATTATCACAAGGAATTTCCACACTAATAAGGTTCTGTCATGGGTCCTCTTCTGTAGCCAAGTAGATTTCCTTGAGATCATCAATGGTGGTAGAGAATCCATTCTGAAATTCAAGAGATGCATCCCTCAGATCTTCTTCCTCTTCATCTCATACATCCTCATCATCTTCCTCTTTGTCTTATGCCTGGTATACAATCCTTGAAATGATTAATTCATAGCTGAAGTAGGATTTTCAATTTTTGTGTCTGGGATGAGAAATTGTCTCTTCCACATCATCCATTGGTGGGGGCTTCTACAAAGAATATATCTTAATGGGTAAAATAGTTTTCTCATATTATTTGAGTGAGGAAACAATTCCTCCCATCATAGTGAGTGAGGTGGAAATTTCTTAGGGTTTCATTTATGGTTTGGGGTATTTTTATATGATCCTTCCCCATTATTTTAGGATTCAATGTGCCTTTTGACATTATTAGGCTCGGTATTCATAATTGAGATATTGAGGACTGTGACATATGCATCAAAATATGGGCTTGCACTTTCAATATGATTAATGGAAAGTACATATTTTCTCTATATTTCTTGATGGGATTAATATAAAACATTTACAAACTGTTTGGGGTGGTGACCCAATCAATTCCGTCATTTGTGGGTAGTTTCCCCTCTAGTTTGTATAACCCCATATAAATATAGTGTGACTCGAAGTAGTCAAATGGGCCCCAATATTAATTTAGTGTCCCAATCTGTCCATTAATGATATATTTTAGGAACTGATGGTACATGGAGGGGGTTATTGCATTTTGATGCAGTTAGGGACTTCCGAGTAGGGTGTTAAGATCGTTTTATTTCAGACTACTATAAATTCAAGGTGATATACGAGGTCATTGAACATGGTTTTGAGCTTGATTTTTTCAAACAACATCTGCTCACTTTTGTCGTACCCTGACAATGTTGTGGTGTTTAGCATCATATTACACTCACAGAAGACTAGCTAATGATGTTTTGAAAGTGGGAGGAGATTAACCCCATATTAATTATCAATGAATACTTTTCAGATATCAATGCTATTTATCGTTCCATACACATATATGGGCTTTAGGTATTCTTTTATTGTGACTTCTTCATCTTGTTCCGTGAAGGATACAACTACATGAAATTAAGTAGGATTGAACTCTTTCTGGTAGACTTCAGTGGTGACCAAATCATCTTCAAACTCAGGATGACTCGGTAATCCTTCTATTAGAGATTCTTTGAGATCTACTGATTGATTATGTTCATCCATGATTGTTATTTTAGCTGGAAATAATTCTAACTATTTCTGAATTTATTGTTTTTGATCTAGTGGTCATCACTTCCTAGCTTGGGGAAACTCTTTCATAGGCACTTTAGGGGATTTAGAATTTGCTGATTATAGGTCAGCCATTGGTGCTATTGACGGAGGAGATTTTTTCCTTTATGTACAGGTCCAAATGGATCTCCTCACATGTCAAGGGAAAATAGTTTGTTTTTCATCTTCTAACAAGTATTCTAGAATTATTGGATAGGAGTGGCCTCTCTTGGGGGAAGTAAAATTTTATTTTCCTTATTGGATTCCATGGAGGGTCCTTCCTTGGGTTTCATAAATACTAATGATTTGGGTGGGGGTGAATCCATACGCTTTATTTATTTCAAGGATGCGTCTCTTTTGATACACGTATATTTTTTGGATTCTTCCTCCGACTACCTGGTTGGGTGTGGGGAATTCTGGTTGATATCCATACTTATCATCAGAGAAAGGATCCATCAAATAGATTACATTGATGAAGCCAAAAATTAGATCCTCTTATGATGTTGAATTTTTCTTATTATCTACCTCTAATTATTCTTTTCAGAATGGAAGTTCCCATATCATAATATTTTCTAGCATGAATTATTATAGCACTGTATCCATCATTGGATTTAGTGCATTTTAATCTTCTTTCACTTGCTTTCTCCCTTCTGATAGGACTTATTTTTGGGTGGTTTTTCTTTGGAGGATTATGGAGCCAAGGATAAAGAGTGTGTTTCATTAAGATCCATTGGTGGCATTGTTGGTCTCTTCAATTGTTCCAAGAGCATTCCTTAGTCTAGGATGATTGTTTTCCATGTTATCCAACTATTAAAATTTGGATTATTTTTAGTAACTTTTTTCCAATCCCATTTTTCATCCTGATCAGTAGTGGAATCAAATGCCACATGTGACCATGGAGGTCCCATATTGACCTCTTCAGAATATATCATTTTTGTAGGAGGTCCTTGAAGACATATCACTACTAAATATTGTGTCCCAAAATATTTTGGAAGGGGAACAATATGGCCAGTAATCAAGACCTACTTAATCAACCCACTTTAGGTATAGTAGCTAAAGCAAGTGAAAATTCATGTCTTCTATGATGTATCCACAGACACTGTCATCTCTTAATGAGTTCAAATCATTTCAAAATTCATAAAATTAATTCATCTTGGCTCCCCAATGCTCGTCTAGCTGAGGTGGGCGTTGCTGCTGACGCCTAGGGGGCCTGTATGATTTGGTAGGGGCATTGGAGATAGAGCTGTTATAGGGGGTCTCTTAAGTTCAATAAGAACCTCTTCCTCTCTCCCTACTCATTTTATTGAGATGATTGTGTTGGACCATACATGAGACTAGTCCATTTCACGAAAACCACTATCCTTTGAGAGATGGTGGAGAAGCCTCAGAACACACTTGTGTACATCACACACATAAGTGGTGATTGTAGCTCATCTCAGAGATTATCAATGCACATGGAAATAATCTCATATTGGGGGTGTGGCTGGTTCAAGGAGTAAGTCAGTCCCTTACATCTAATTATGGTGTCAGGGACTCTCTCATTATTTCACTATTTTCAGTTCCTAAGAACATTGATCATTGATTTGGTAAACATCAAGCTAAACTTGAACATGAACTAGTTCCATAGATCCTCCCATCCTATTATTGAATCAGCTTCAAACCTGGTGTACCACACAAAGGATGAACCTTATAGAGATTGTACATAGCATCAGAGCTTTATAACTTCTTTGTTTCTCTGAGGTTCCCATCATGGGATATCAATAAGAAGAGTAGTTCATTAGATGATGATTTAGGTTCCCTGATCCATTGAACCCAAGAAATACAGGATTTTTGAAATTTGATAGAGGCGATAGGTGACTCACCAAATCGAGGAAAGTGCTTCATTCCAGTTATACTAGAGAACGCCATCCTTCCATTTCATCCATTCATGTTGTTAATAGATATGTGGTATTCAATACCCCTTGATGCTTTTCCCATCTTAACTAAGAATGATAGGGTACATTGTGGTGAATGATAAAATTCTCTGGTTCTTCTCGAACATTAGGCGGATAAACAATCTAAAAAATCTTCTAGGGATCTTCTTGAATCTATTCTTGTTTCTTCCCTAGTAGAGGGAAGTCTTGATATCTTTCCAGGGTTGGGTCCAGGTAGATTGATAGTCCTATTTCTAACATAAATTATCTGTCCATACATACATAGTTACTTGAGTAGATCCCATAAGGTAGAATTTCATCATATGGAATCTTATGTTGATACTCCACCTGAGGAACAGACCTAGTAGGATGACCTTCTCTTAGTAACTCAGTGTCGAGTCGCATCAGCTCTTTCATTTCATCCTCTTGTGGAACAATTATCTCCTCAAGCGTAGGGGAATCACCATCATGGGGAGGAGGTTTTTGGGTCATAAAAGATTACCTTATTCTTATACTTATTGAGGAATCACATAATAGGTGGTGGTAGATTAACTACGGGGGAACCCAAATTTATGACAACTCTTTGGTTTGGGGTGTTCACACCACCAGGATCGGTGTTTACCGTCTCCAAGAGGGAACCCTCTTATACTATTTCACATTATTTTTACCATTTTTAGTGTGGTATAAGGGGATGATGTACATGAAGTTCACTATTTCATACAACATTTGGGGTGGCATACCATGTATGAATTATTAGGATATATTCTTATGTCCTTTCTTGTATTTTCTCCAATTGTTCGATGATACTCTATGGGTTTTTTAGAGAAGAGTGACTCAATGGGATACTTGATATGACCATGTGGTATGTATCCATTCCATGGTATGTGATTCATGGAATTGAATGGAATGGGTGGCCCCTCTATCTATTGTTCTACTCAAACAAGTGAAGTCAGACATCTATTGGGTGGGAATTTGAAGTAAAAATGCACCCAAACCAGTGGGATGGGGTTTCCCCATTCTCTTATTAATGTGGATTAGCCCCGCTATTCTGGTCTTGTGAGGGAATTTTGTGTTAAATATTCATCCAACCTGAGGGGATGGGTCTGGTCCCATACTATGGAGGCTACTATCGTTATCTCTACTTTCATCATCTCACGCATTTCCATGAGGGCATGATCCTGATATCGTGTAAAGTCTATATGTGAATTATTTAATTCTGAGGACATGAAAAATGCATGCTGATTGGATTCCCATAAATGGAAATCATGTTAATTGTTCTCGGTTTCCTGGCTCCAGTGCTTCTCGATGGCTTTCTCTCATCAGGCCTAACACTTATTATAGTTACTCAATATCAGTTCGTGACCAGCATTCCACATTTCGTGAACATGGAATTCATTTAATTTTCATTGGGAGTTGACAAAATTGTAGAAAGTAACTCTTGGTAGGGTTCTTCTAGATGGGAAGTGGGATGAAGTGTTGGGATTCATGTTCCCCCCATCCCCAGATATAAACACTATACATCGTATCACAGATAAGGTAGCACAACTTGTGCGGCACATGGAGGTAGGTTTGTCCATGGTTATTCTTTCAACATTATAAATGTGGAAACTATTATATGGAAGGTCTTATAGGTCAACCTAATGGTGAATCTCTTTCAAGACATTAACACAATATGTGTACCCTTCGTAGGGTAGAATTATTTCTTTTACCCTATGGAGAGTTGTCCAGATATTGAGGCAACTATTAGAAATACGTTCTTCTAACAACTATCTTAGTGTGTTGTATTAAGAAGTCATTGTAGGAAAATAAATCATAGGTAATTCATCCCTAGATAATGGTCTTTTCATAGGAAACAAATTTTATTATTGTCATTCTAGGTACTCTTATACTTGATCCACCCAGTTTGATAGTAGCATAATGATTATGTTCCAAGAAATGGGAATGTTAGGAGTCTTGTTTACATTTGAAGGATACAAGGGTGGCTCAAAAGATGAGAATGGCCTCAGGCCATCCTCCAATTTATAGAGTATATAACGGGTCATAGAGAGAGTATCTCATACTTCGTACTCCATTTTTCTAAGCACGTCAGCATATGAGGGCTTTCTCGCATTCGACCCAATGAGGGGTGGACCTTCTCACTAGTGTAAATTTGTACTTTAGGGAGGACTTTTGATGTCATTTATATGATGGTGAGGGCTACCATCATAACTTGATGTCTGGGAACTAGATAGACATGTACTAGTATATGAACCAAATAGACAAGGACCTGTATATGAAAGCCAGAGGGATGGCTACGATGTAAGACCAGTGTCCTCCATTTGGAACAAGTACTTGGTCATGATATTATTGTCCTTGTATCATGAAATATGGTATTTTAACCTCTTGAACTAGAGAATGGATGCCGGTCTATCCCAGAGTGATTATCTAATGTGGTGGCCAAATCAACCTACCTAGGGAGATCGGGTCATGGGCCAAACACCTCACTTTTTCCACTAACATAATGATGTATTGATAGGTATGAAGGATATAGTATGATATCAACATTTTATTTTCCATGAAGGATAATATTCATTGAGTTACTTTTTTGGTTCGAATTTCTATTAATTCCCATTCTGATATCAGAGTAGGAGTTCATGCTTGCTCTAGTCCTCTATAAGTTGCTAGTGGATACTTGTTCTTCTCTTATGTCGGGGTAGAGGAGCGAGTTTTCCACTGACTATCTTCTCTGGTTTCCATCATATTTGGATGGTGGGATTTTTATTTGAGAATAGGGAATTGCATCTTCCCATTTTATATTTTATTTGACTCAATGTCTTGATTTTCATTAGCCATAATTTCACTCTACTCAAATTTTATTTCTACTGCATTTGACGTGTAATTTTCAATTTGGTATGTATGATTTTGTGGATAGATATTAATTGCAACATTATATGTCTGGTGGGATTGAAAATCACTAGAAGTGATGTAGGACTTCCCATAATTTATCTCCCTATTAAGATTATTGGTTTGTTTTTCTTTAGTATGGTTTTGTTCCTGAATATTATTGGGTCTTCTCCTATTTGGATGATAGGTTTCTTGTATATTTTTAGAGATTTGTATCTTCTTGTAATTTTCCACACATTCTATACAGCTTGACTAGAATGAACTCAACAGACTGTGCATTTTTCATATTGTTCCACCCTATTTCTATGGTGGGATTTAGTAGGAGGGGAAATATTGAATTCATTCATGTTACATGATGTCATGTTTGTGTGGCGGACCTCCTCCTCAAGAACCATGGTGAAAAGTTATTATTAATTATTCATTTTTCACCCTCAGTGGGAAGGATAAGGGGACCATGTCTATTGGACTTCAAAAGGTTACCTCAGCATCAAATCCTCTTCATAGTATGGATATTGGGTTGTACATCATTGGTAGTGGCATCCTTCTGTAGGATCCCTTTGATCGAGGTTCCTGTGCATCATGGACGAAGTTATTGGAATTAACTTCATATTAATCACTATGATAATGGTCATAATTGTAATATCTCGGAGAGAATATAATCCCAACGCGGTTGGAGATAGCCAGCGCGGCCGTCCTATGCTGGATCATCGGCCATGGTGGAAGAGGCGACTGGCGAGTAGTCACGGATTAGTGGACATTCCTTGGGGCCTTTACTATAGAGAGAGTACCGATTCAATGGTACTTTTTGATTAGTACATTTGAATCCTATAGTCAAAGATTCTAGTTAGGTGAGGGGTCGTATACTTTGTTAGGGAACTGGTGACCAATGTGGTCGCTAATATTCTTGTCTAATTTTTTTTTGAGAATCCATTTGGATCGAAGAGAGATATGTTAAATTCCTATAATATATATATGACATACACAAAAAACAAAACCCTTTCAAAGAATCATCTGATAATCATATGTGAAATTAAAAATCATTCATGTACCTCTTGAATTTTAATATGAATGGTGATTGGGTTGGGGTAATACCACCACCATTTTTAGCGATTCATGTTGAGTTCACCGTTTTTTGACACGATTTGTTTCCTTTTGCTATGTGGATATAAAAAGGTCTTAACTGATAGTAACCAGTTGTCTGTTACCATGATTTGTTTCACTTATAGTACAACATCCAAATATAGTCTCTAATGTGTTTATTTATGGAATAGGAAACACCAAACATCCCATGTATCCATAATTCATGGGTCTGTATTCCAAAGGTAGGCACTCGTCGTATGAGGATATGGATAATGACACTTAAAGACTCCATCGGTTGATAGGACGTGATGTCGGGATCATCCCCAACTTTTTGGGGGAAATATTTCCAACTTCGAGACTCTATTATTTATTTATGAAATGTTTATATATTCATGAACTCTTGGTTTTTAACAAAAATGTGTCGGCGGGTAACCCCTGGGTAACCTGAATACCCATATATGATTGTGGGTCAAGAATTACTAAGACAACTCTTGTTTAAGTTTTATTATGAGGTTCTCTGAAGATTAATATTATCCAGTAGGGGACAATAGTTTCACTGTCTGGATCAAGCCCATATGATCCGCTTCCAATGTATCCCCATTGGAGGAATTAGAACCCATGTTGTTCAGTGCTGCTCTACTAGACACATATCCTTTTATGGTCGTGTGATGAGGAACCATCAATGAAATTTATCTTCATGTATTAAAGAAATTTTGGAGGAGGAGGACTAGTAATGATTTCATATTAGGAGTAACACTGAATCGTCCTTGGATGCTCAGTATAGGCACAATTTCATGGGTAAATATGGACCTACTAAAGATATATCCCAGTGAACACTAGGGAAATTTTTGTGTTGGGTTTGGACTGCAACGAGGCTTTCAACATATACTAGTTAGTTATGAATCATAACCCTCGTATTTTTGATTAGGTTGGGGATTATATCATAGAAGTGTCCTAGTTTGGGGGACATAATATCATATATCATGTATGAGATGATGTAGATATCAGGCAGAGATAATGGCTTCCCATGTATCCCAGTTTTCTTGGGAATCAAATTTATCATAATTAATTTTGGGGTTGTACTTACATGTGAAATCTTCCCACTTGAAGGGGTGATGATCTCCCATTTCATGGATGAGATGATATGGAGCTCAGCCCAAGATAAATGATTCCTATGTATCCCGATATTTTTGGGAATTAGTGTTCCCATAGTTAATTTATGGGTTTTTTGAATGTCATATCACCACAAACCCTTATGCCCACGTGAGTCATGATCTGATTGAGAAACCAGAGGATGTGAAGGATTCAGAAAAAGTGCACCTTTCAATATCCATTGAGAGAAATAGAGGAAGGATATGGTGAATGAAGGTACAGAGCAATGAAACATTCAATATGAAATGACGTTTTAGGTCATTAGGATTATTGTGAAAGGCTAGGGGATTACTCTAGGAGGGATGCCCAAAATGGGTTTTGAGAAAGGGGAGGAATGTTTCTCCTCGTCAAAAGAAAAATCAATTAAATATTTTTACTAATCAATGTCCCTCATTTAATGGAAAAGATAGTGATCTCCTTTGATCCCAGGAGGTCTATATTTAAATCCCATGGTTTGACTCTGGGTTACCATGGAAATGTAGACTTAAGATCATTCATGGGGTCCATACCGATGTGATTATTACCTTTGTGACTCCTCTTACCATGGTTATGTAGACTCATAAGGGTATGAAAATGTTCCTGATGGTCTATTCATATGGGTCTGGTGGCATAGGAAGAGGCATTTTCCTATCAAGAATGGCCTAGTTTGTGGAGTGGATTTTGAGGATAGGATGGAAATAGAAGGGAATGATTGGCACTAGAAGACAGAAATCCAAAATGGATCCTACGTTGAGTAAAAATTATTCATGTGTGGTATGGAACCCTCTGTATAGTGTTTTTATATATGGGTGGAAGGTTCATACATATATCATGGTGGTATGTGGACTTAGATGTTCTCTTTGTACTGGGGTGATATGCATACCTGAATTTCGTCGGTATAACATGGTGGTACGTGGACTTGGTTGTTGTCCACATATCAAGGTGTACATGAACCGCGATTATGTCCACTTATCTATGTGGTATGAGTCACTGTATTCCATCCATATGGCATAAATTTGTGTACGGAAGGGTTTCGTCTTCATAGAGATATGCTATGTAGTACACCATTTTGATATAGGGGTATTGGTCTGATAGTTCATGGGATGTTCATCCATGAAGGGAGTACGGTTCATAGTTTTCTTTTTATGTTCATTGTTCACCCCTATTATTATTCTTTCTTCTTTTTATTCTTCACTACATGTTTATACCTATTGTAAACTATTCGTGGTTCCACCCTTCATTTACTATTTTCCTTTGAATTATTATTCTCCTGATTTCTTTGTCTTCCCCCAAAAAGATGATATCACTTGTCATCTCCCCTTGGGGTCCTTTTAATGATTGCTGATAAGGTTGTATCTTTGGGTAACACAGATCCTTTTTCAGAATCCCATGGGTTAATTTCTAGGGTCGTGGATGACTTGGTTAATTGAAGTTCACAGTGTTGCAGTTCACCGAGGTAGAAATCACGGCCTCACTTCCAAGAATGACATATTTTGTGGGATGATGCTATCCTCAACTTGTTTGAAAACATTTCATTATATTGAGATGGTATTTGGGGAATTAATTATTTTTCTTGTTTTTTCCAACAATGTGTTTCGTAGGTGGAATTTCTCCACCTCCATTCCACCAACGATATGGTTTCCAATTGATTGACAACATTCCTCATCCATCCTATAAACCCACTACTTCACTAGCCAATGCTTCATTGTCCATAATTTCATAGGCCTTCCATTTAACACTTGGTTCACAGCATGAACCTTCCATGGAACATTCCCAATAACAATTACACTAACCTATTTATGTCCTTTTTCAAATTGATTCTCCATTTAATCTCTTCATTAAAATTTCATCCCCACAAGTGTCTCATCCCTTTATCTGATTTATGGGAGAAATTTTTTTCGCTTTTTTGTTTTTTTAGGACCCTACACTACCCAAAATGGATGGTCTTGATAGAATATTGACTATATAAAGATGATAATTAGAAAAGTTTTATGATTTTTGATATGTTGAAACCGTGACCAAGGTTCATGTACTAGAACTGTTAAATCAAAACAATCATGAAAAATATAATATTTAATGGATAAATTATTGATTTTAAAAATAATAATAATATTTATATCGGTTAAAAGAAGTTGTGATTAAATTATATCCAGTAACATATATAAAAATATGGTTTTGATGTAGCTGAAAAATAAATAGATATTTACTATGCAAGTTCTTGTGTTGTGTCTGATTAAGAAAAATCAAATGTAATGGTTTATTTCAAAATCTCACTTTTATTAGGTATTTTTTAATACAAAATTTCTTTTGAGGAATTATATAATATTTATAGCATAAAAAATTATATTTTTTACTCTTATGGTTATTTCTAGCATTTTATAGTATGTAATCCACATTGTTTATCTTTGAAACTCAAAACAATAGAAATTCTATTTAGAAGAAAACTTGACCTTATTCTTCCTTTTTTGTCATAAATCATTGTCTTTAAATTCAATTTACATAATTTATATTCCTTTATATATATGAATTATTTTTATGTTAGTTTTATTTAAATCTATCTTATTGTAAATTTTTTGAGAAGGATCACATTATTTTTTTCAATATAAGTCATTATATTTTTTTAAAAAATTGGGAAAGTAATTCTATTTTAACATTTTATAATGAAAAAAATTTCCATAACTAATAAATTTAATTATTTATCCAGTATCCTATAAGTTTTTCATGAATTATTTTAAATAAAATCATATTCCTATTATTCTAGTCATTTTTCATTTTATTTTTTATGAAATATTTTGATACATTCTTCGAATAGACATTATAATTTCTTTATAATGGTATTTTACAATTATTTGAATATACATTAATAGTTTTTTTCATTAAAAATTATAAAATATGACAATTCCATCCACCATGTTTCTATATTTTTTTAATGATAATTTTTTCTATTAATTGATTTGGGATAATATAGAAATGTTCCATTCTATTCATCGAATACATATATTTATTTAGATAATGTATTTAACTATTTATACACTATTTTTGGTGATGAATCCATTTAAGTTATTATGTAATGAATTGGGAGGTATAATGATTATTTCCATGACGCATTGGAAGTGTTCATGTGATAAACTAGCTTTGGAATTTTGTATATCCCTGATTGGTTTATATAAAATATTTTCATGTGGCCTTGATAGTAAGATTATAACATACAATATTATGAATTCTATCACCAATAAAACCATTATTGTTATCCATGAAATTATTTTTTTTCAATGTAAACTAGTTATATATTCCACTTTCATGTTAGTTGACATATGAAACATTGATTACTTTTTATCCCTACAAGATTATTCATGGTTTATTTATTATTTGATAGATTCCAATGTTTGATGTGTCTTATAGAGTATATGGCCTCTCCGTTTATTTTTTATTACTTTCTAAAGGGTATAAAGAAGTGATGTTTGAATGCTTTAATGGATATATTATAGTAAATAATAATGTTATCACTGTAATTTTATATATTTGTTACTTCTTTTTGATTGGAATGTTACTATCATATATGTGTCTAGTCTCTAAAGACTATAAAACTATTAAATACCATCAGATAAAATCATTTTTATTTTGGAACAATATAGTATAGTAACTAGAATATCTATGTTAGTATATCGTGGGATTTAATTAATATTTATAAATAATTCATAATTGAATAATATAATAGTATTCAAAAAACCAACTTTTCAAAATTTCATATAACCTTTGTTTTTAATTGATTTTATTCTACAATATATAATATAGTTTTATTATATTTAATAATTTTAACACAACACAAAACTGATGGTTTAGAGGTGGTTTTTTATCAGCAGTTTATTAAACCGTTGTTATATATTTCTTAAATAATTTTGTGGTAGTTTCTAAAAACCCACCACTAAACCATATATTTTTTTAATAGAAGACACTCTCCCCCTCCTTGACACCCCTGACCTCCGACCCCCCCCCCCCACTCCCTAGAGCCCTAACTCCCCCTTCACTACCTCTCGCCACACCCTGCCAACGCCCCTTGACTCCCTCACCATGCCTCACCTCTCTCACTGCACCGAGCCACCATTATTATGCCTCACCTCCCTCTCCTCCATTGCTGTGCCATGACATTTCACCACGCATCCCTTACTCTTGATCATTCATTGAATTCTCCTCAATGTTGTTATGATTTTGTTTTCATTGTTTTCAGGTGTTTTTAATCTTATCATCTTTTTTCTCCCTTGGTTATTAGGATATATTTGATGTTTGGTTTTAGTGTCTTATATTATATGGTGTGTGGATTGTTCATGAAGCCTTGTTCTTCCTTCTATGAGAGTTTTATTGCATTCTAAAACTTTTGATTTAGATTTCTCTATATAGTACCTTTCTGGAATAATATTTCAATTCTTGATCATTCCTAAATAAATTCTAAATGAATGAGTCCTGATTATAGAGTGTTTTTATGGATTATAGTGGTGTTTTTATGTTAGGTTTTTTTTATGAAAAAAGGGGATGAAAATTATTTCCTTTAGTATTCATATATATGCATGCATATAAAGAGTGTGATAAAATGTCAATTTAGATTCTAATGTCTAATTGAGTGTTTTCATATTATTTTAACTTTGGTTCGACTTTTGTAGTTGGTTCACATGTGAAATTGAGTTGGGTAAGTTATTTCATTTCATTTTATTGGTTTGATGACTAATTTTAATTTTTTTTACGGTAATAATGTTTTTTATGATTTATAAATTATATTTTTTTTAATTTTTTGAGATACATTATAGGATTTCCATTCGATATGGGAAAATAAATATGTGAATGTGGGAATATATCCTATATTTTTACATTGTTCTTCCACCATGACCAATCTCAACCACACAAAAATCATGATCATAAAATATATGTAAATTATATCTCAATAAAATTCCATCCACATAGTCATTACCAAACTAAAAATCAGTAATACTATTTCATTTTATCCACACTAACATTAATCTTATCATAGTCTATACACCCCCTCAAAGGTAATCATGGAGTAAATTTCATCACCGAATCCCATCACTAGAATAACACTGGGATATAACCAGAAACTAATATATATAACTAGTTACATATAATACATAAGATTCCCTCATGAACCATGAGGAAAAAGAATCCCAATAATTAACATCATTATCACCAATTTACACTAGAAACATTCTAGTGAGTGATTAATCACCTCTACTATATAATACCATGAACGTTCCAAGACCAAATACTTATCACCGACTACTAGACTGTTTAGCAACAACATACGCCTCTTAATTATGGTGTTTCAATGTTCTAGGTCATTTATTGTAGATGTTCCAAGATAAATCCAAATCTGCAATGCTAACTAGTCCATTAATAAATGGTTAACCAGTTGGATTCCCCAAAAATTGCTCACAAAGGATCTTCCCATGCCAAACACAGGTCATCACACCAATAAAAACAACACAGAGGTACATCAACATGTTTATGACACACATGAGGACCTTTGAGGCCAACTAATCCCTACCCACATTCATCATACTATTCCGATATCATTCACATACATATACATTCATGCATGAATATTTCATTACATTAATGGGGATACATAACATGATGATAAATTTACCCCATTCCATTGGCCATTTACTATCTCTATTGATGATCAAACTAAGAATAACTATGATCTTGAGCCCTATTCTCACTCATCAGGGCATCAATATTTAATTGAAAAATTTATAAATTATTATCCAACATAATCCAATAAGGAATAACAAATGATAAATCACCAATAATTATCACGACATACAAATATCGACAACTGATGTGTAAAAGGCTCATATCATTCTTATAGAACTCCTTTGACCAAAATTGTCATGAATTGACCATCAAATCTAGTATAATCTGTTTGAATTTCCAAAAAAAAAACAACAACATCAAGACATTTTTTAAATGGTAAAAAATGTATAATTTGTCTACATTAGGAATCTTATAGCCAATATACCATAATTCCCAATGAATCAGATATTACACCTCCATGATTTAGTGGAATTTTACTTAAATCCATAGATGAAACCATCCAAAATTATATGAAGAACCACAAAGAGAATGATAGAATATGGGTGGAGAGGGTTATAGAGTTTTATTGTGGTGAAAAATCATCTAATAAGCCTCTAATAAAGGGGAAAGAGGGGCCAAAATGGGGGGAAATGAGGGATTTGGATGAAAAATACCACATTAAAGAACTTACCTAAATGAAGATGGAATAACCAACCCTCAAGTAACAGGTCTAACACTTCAAAAAAAGAACCGAATGACCATTTCAACATAACCCATCAGGGAATGACTTAATTCCCCACATATATGGTTTTTTTACAATGTACCAATGGATCATGGCATAAACATCAACCCTAAAAACACCCATAATATCCTAGCCACACATGGAAACATGACCATGGAATCAAGAAACAACAAACCACCCATGGGAAGATTTATAAAAATCCACTAAGGAACCCTTTAGGATGAAACCATTGGGTTTCATTGTGACACATTCTACTCAAGCATCATTTATAGAAAAAAAAAACAAAGGTTGGGGTGTGATTTTATCTAACCCAAAAAATTAATCTTATGAAAACATACAAAAAATTCCTTAATGAATATTGTTGTATTATGATTTAGATATCCCTTAAGTCATCCTAGATAATACCTCATGAAAACTGAGCATAATTAAATCAACCTCCTTGACATGGATTTCACCATTATATGTTGTTTAATAACTTACTATTTGGCCTTAAAAGTTCCTCACACTATGGAAATATTCCTTTGGGATTTGACCATTTTTATATGATACTCCACCTATCAACCATTCCGTAATTTACAGTGCGTGTTGTGTCTTTTTGTTGTATTTTTCAACTATATATCATCATGTTGAACACAAACTTATTTTTTTCTAAATTTTAAACCTAGAATTTTTTTTTTATTATGGATATTTTATAAATACAGTAAATATTTGGATGGAATACGAAAGAGAAGCTGATATAACTGGTTTTAGTAAGAAGACAATAGAAACCCTTATTTAAAATAATTCATTATTTACCATATGTATTTATACAGTCAAACACTGTATAAAATATTATTTTTTCAAGAAATATATATGAATATCTTTCCCTAATTAGTAATAGTTACTTAATTTATTTTTTTTAATATTTTGTATGAACATTGTGATAGAAGTGGATAAAATCTTGATCACACTACCGAAGAATTCACCCCAGTATGCTAAAGGATTGGAAGAGTTTTTAGATTTTTCAAATTTCAATTGATCCGTTGAAGGGAGAATAATATTTCCCTCTCCTAAATGTATATTTATAATATGGTCGATGAGAGATTATGTTTATGAATAGTTGATATTGAAGCAGTTCCCTGCTTCATATTTGTGTTGAATTTAACACGGAAAATCAAATGTTACAGAATTGTTTAGCACGGATTTTAATCCAAAGAATGAGATCCCAATATCGTTGAAAATGGAAAATGAATTAAAAAACCTTATTAATGATGTGTTCTTCATTGAATGATAGCTGACATAAACATGAGAATGTATTAGAAGAACTATTTTAGGATGATACAAATAGAAATGTGACAAGTGATATTAGATAGACTGTATGACAACTATATAAAGATTATTACATATCATTGGACCATCCTCATGATTAAATGGAGACTAATGTAAGAGAAAAATTCACTAATAAAAATATGTTTCAAGGTTTGTTTGATGATGAAAATCATGATTTTTATAGTGGATGTTTGAAATATTCAAAACATTCTTTTCTACTAAAGTTATACCATATCAAATTTTGTTGTGAAATTAAAAATAAGGAAACATACATGATATTGTAATTGTTTCATGATTCTTAAATAAAACAACCCCAAATAATTTTGTGAAAGAAAAAATGTTGATAATAGGCGTGGACTAAATTATACAAAAAATACTTGTGTGTCCCAATGATTTTAGGCTTTATTGGAGAGGGGATTCAAGAAGACATGATTGCAAAAAATATTATTCTTATAGATTGTAGTCATAGAGTGATTTTGGAATTTTGAATAAAAATACTACCTTGAAGAAGAAGGAAAAAACACACCTACAAAGGTTTTGAGTTAATTTCCTTTAAATCATCAATTGAAAAAATTATTCATGACATCGAAAACCGTCGAACACATGAAGTTGAATTCTGTAGACAATAAAGATAATGGGTTAATGCGACATCCACAATATTCAAAATAATAGTAGGAATTTGATTCATTAGATCCAAATTTCTTATCTAATCCTAGTAATGTTTTTTTGGAATTTTTATGTCGATGGATTCAACCCGTTTGGGACTTTGAGTACCATTTATAGAATTCTTCCTGTTGTTTTGATACCTTACAATCTTCCTCTGTGGATGTTTATACAAAAAACGTCTTTTATCACATCAATGATTATTCCTAGAAAACATATGCATAGATATGATATTGTTGTATACATTCAGCCATTAATTGAAGAGTTGTAGGAATTATGGAGAAATAATGTTGGGACATTTAATGATTCTTCTAAAACAGTGTTCCAAGTGAATGGTTCTCTTATATGGACCGATAGTGACTCCCTGGACATGGAAATTTAGATGGTAGGAACACTTACATAGGTTTGTCTTGTCCAGTTTGTGACTATTATTTTGAGACAAAACGGCTACCTCACAGTAGAAAATGGTTCCTCATGTGCCATTTAATATTTCTCTATGCATGTCAAAGATTTTGGCTGAATAGGTCAAAATTAAACAGATTTATTAACCGTTGACTACCTCCAAAGTTATTAACTGGTTCTGAAATATTAGAAAAACTTGGAAATGTTGAAAATTTTTTGAGAGCATTCATCATTTGAATGATATTGGGAAATGAGTTTAAAATGCATCGTCATGTAAAATTGGGACACCACAATAAAAGAAAAATGTATATTCTTTGAAAATCTGTATTGGGAATTTAATTTGTTGAGGAATAATATTGAGGTGTCTCTTATTGAGAAGTTTGTTTTTTACAATTTTATCTTCACATTGCTTAATGAGCATGGATATTTTAAGGATCATCTCAATTCTTGAAATGAATTATAAGCAATGAACATAAAGCGTGGCCTCTATCTAGATTACAATGAAAAGTATGCTCAGAATTTTTTTGCAATGAATAATTGGGATAAAGATGAATTCATTTCAATATTGAATCATTTGAAAGTATATGATGTGTATTAGAGTAAAATCTCAAGGTTTTTTGACTTAAATAATCATAGGTTACATGTATTGAAATGTCTTGATTCATATATTTTTTTATAGTAGTTACTCCCATTTTTATTGTGTACATTATTACATAAAAAGGTTACTTCTATTGAACTCTAATTCTACACATTCTTTAGAAAACTATGTGAGAAATATCTACATCCATTTGATCTTGACAACATTCAGGAGATATTTTTATCAAAACATTGCTCAATAGAGTTGATCCTTCCTCTGTCGTTCTTACTGTCATGATGCATTTAACAGTGCATTTGGTTGAGGAAACTAAATTAGGAGGCCTCATACATTATCGATGGATGCAACAAATTGATAGATAATTTATATATATGTTTTTCAATTATCTAAATAATTTGTGACATTTAATTAAATACATTATTATGGTTTTTTATTTTGTTTCAATGATATTTTGGTAATTTAAAATCATACTAGAGAAATAATTCTCAACCTAAAGATTCTATTTCTTAAGGCTATTTGGCAGAAGAGTGTCCTAACTTTTGTTTGTAAATACATGGATGGTATTGAGACATGATTTAATTGAGTTGGACGTGTTGAAGAATATTCAAATCAATCTTAAATAAATGGGAAATCAAAAATATTTCCTGCTATTGGCCGATCAGTTGGGAGGACCTCAGATGTCACACTGACAAAAATTGAATTATTACAGGCACATAGATATGTGCTTCTGAATAATGAAATTGAAGTTCCAATTATTGAAGGGTTGGGAATAAAAATAATGTGGCGAATGAGAGGATGGACCTAAAATGAGAAATATATAATGAAATCTCTTAATAACTATCTTGTATAATGGTTTGCATGATATATAATTTCATAAATATTTCAATAAATACAGATATTATGTTGACACATATATTTCAAAAATCTAATAATGTATATTTCTTTTTTTAGATCATGAATAATGATACTTGAGTAGAGTTGTCCGAATATTTTATTTCTCATGATTGAGGCCCTCTAAAACATGTTATACATTTTGACGCTTACAATGTGAATGACTTTAGATTTCATACAGTTGATCGAGAAGAGGGTTTCAAAACAATGAATAGTGGTATATTTACATTTTTTGATGTGTGATAATTGGGATAGATGAATGATATTATCTAATTAAACTACCATGGGAATTTTTAATTTGATTTACTCTAATATAAATGGGTCAATATTATCATAGGTGATAAAAGACATTCCTTGCAATTTACTTCTATGAACATATCTCGCGTGATGGATGTTGATGATCGAGAACTGTTTGATCCATATATCTTATCATCAGAAGAGAAAATGGTATATTATGTGAATGATGTTTTGATGATGGGTGGATTTTAGTTTCTCTCATAAAACAAAGAGATTTGTATAATTGGGTGATGAATTTGATTATTTGACCACTAACATTGAATCTTATCAACAATAAAAATCGGTCTTATTTGTTCATCAAGATATTGAAAATATTATTCTAGAAAGTTTTGATGTAGTGGATAATGTAATAGAGAAGGAAACCGACACAATTGATGGGGAAGGTGATTAATTTTACATTTATTCATTCATTTAGAAACTACTTATTACTCTTTTAAAGATATTCATTATCATTGGTATGTACATTTTTTTGGTAGTAATGTGCATATGATATAATTTTTATTTTTTTTGAATAATTTTTTTAATTATATGTTTTGAACATAATTATATTTTATTAAATGACAGTAATGCCATGGAAGAATGAGGGTTCCACTTCCAGTTCTTCATGGGGATACTAGGGGGTTACTGTTATAGGTAAAATTTTTAATATGAATAATGTATTTTCACTTTTTTTAAATTAACTTTTTGTTCATAAAATATGGAAATAATGAAAGTGTGGATAAATATATTAAAATTTCAGATGTTTGGAATCTGACTAGAGATAAGACATTTTCCCCATTTGATTCATATGGGGTCCCTACAGATGACGCCACGCGATTGCAGGACCAAATTATAGGCTATTTGTCCTTAGATTTAGCTTCCCTTCCAATTATGTATAATAATTATAGATTGTGAAGTGATGTCAACTTTAAAAGAATAGTGGACGTAAGATGGGGATCTTGGATTTCTTTTATGGTGTTATAAATTTAGTGGTGGTTGTAAAAATGGTGGACCAAAATTGGAACTCTTGTTATGAACTCATAATAAGGGAATGTATGCGGATATATATATATATATATATATATATATATATGCATTTTATGTGCCATTTAATTTCAATATGTACCCTGCCCATCCCAGGTGTTATATGAATTTGGAACATGTTTAATTTTAAGGGAACTAGTACTGGGGTGGCAGAATTAGTAGCTTTTCTTTAATTGTAAATCTTATTTTAGCGGTGGTTTAAACTACTACTAAATAAATGGTCCATATTTATTGGTGGTTTAAACCTCCTCTAAATACATACAACGTATAATATAACAATTGATTTTGTGATTTACTGGTTATTTTTGTGAAAAAAAGAGATTTTTTAGCTGTGGTTAAAAACGCCACCAAATGATTTTCATTTTTTGTTATCATTTAGAGGTGTTTGGTGTGGTCTTACAGTGTTTTCCATGAAAAAAAATTAAAACTTTTTTAGAGGTAGTTATAATCACCGCTTACAAAACCTTCATTTATTCAAGCCAAAACACTGTGAAAGCCACACCATCTTTTGTTAAATATGTTTACTATAATGTTCTCTAGAATATGCCGCTAAATTGGAGAAACTACCTTGTAATAAATGCCGACACCCAATTTAGTGGCTGCTTTTTGAAACGGCCATAGAATCGTATGGTGGCGATTTAAACAGACGATATTCATTGAATTTGTTGTAGTGCAATATCATAATCATTTAAAATAAAAATATATATTTTCAATATAATATAATGGATCATTCATTTTCATGAGAATGACATTGAACATACATTTTATGTGACCTATTATTCTTGTAAAGGATATCATACATCAATTTTAAACAACTAAACCATTCTAAGAAAATGATTGTAGTGGACTCACAATGTTATTAAAAGAAAATTGAAATAATGAAATGTATTGATGACAATTTTATGATCACCCATACTCATCATTTGATCTTTTTCGATATATTTAAATTATTTTCAAGAAGATATCAAACAAATTTAGTTTTATGGGTGTGAAATTGAACCCTATCTGATTTTGAATGTCTAAAAAGATTAAATATTCAAACAAGAATAAGATTAATTATAAGGCCCCAGCCTTAAACATTATTTATCTTGAGTTATTACAAGATTACACATTGGGGATCTTTTCAGGTTTAGAGTTTCATAGAATTAGGACATAACTATTACATCTCAAAGATTACAAAGTAGACACATCTACTCAGCTTCCATTTTTTCCACAAAATAAAAACTCTTGAACAAAAGAGTCATGTATAGTTCCTTGTTTTAGACATCCTGGCATTTCCTTGATCCCATCCTTGACCATATTCAACATTATTTCATTGAAAAAAACATTTCAAAAAAAAACATGGGATGAGCATAAAAAGCTCAGTAAGGGTTATAGAAATATGGAAGGGAAACATGGGTTCATATATACATAATAATTAAATCATACTTTACCCATAAAATAGAAGCCCTTTAACATACCTCGTAAAATCATGAATAAATCATTGAAATCATAATACATAAAAGGTAACTTGAGGCATTCATAACATTCTTACGTAGGGAGTAACCCACTTGCTTATGATTGGAATACCCACCACAGTATATTCCCTAAATCTCTTTGGAGAAACCTTAAATTTTCACACCTTCAAGTTACCAAATGCATTGGAGAGCTATATCGGGCTCACCCACCCTTAGTTTATCACGGAACCACTCGTCTTCATAACAATGCCCAAGAACCATAACATAATCTTATCACATAAAACATGCATAAAGGAAACATAACATTTACACATTTCAATAACAAGATATCAATACAACACATTGATATAAAAACATTAGGAAAACCATTTTCAATACCAAAATAAAAGAAAAGTAAAACATGGTATTTTTTTTTTGAAATGAGGGTATGGCTTGTAGACGAAGCCGAAATTCAAATAATGGTCACGGCGGCGGAGAAGTCATTGTCGCCGCATACATATGACAAAAACATTCTATTTTGTCCTTTAGTAAACACTTAGTATAAAAAAGATTCTTTTTTAATAAACGTAAAAGTGAAAGGGGTGTATACACCGTATAAAAGAAAGTTGTGTATAAAACAAAATATGCCTCAATGAAAGGAGATTGAGACGAAGTCCCATACAAAGACTGTATCCTTCGATTAAGGATAAATCAGTTGCATAATTTTGTGTGACAAATGAATACACGAAATATAAGTGGGTATTAAGTGTATAAAAATCATAGGAAATTCACACATAATCATATAACGACATACTCAAGGTGTACAAGTTTATCGCAAAGAATCAAAATTGGGTTAAGAAGTTCCCTTGCAAAAATTCGACAGCCTAACGGCGTGACTTCAAAATTCAGAAAAAGAGTTGATGAGAGATAAAAAGGGTATCTCATCACTTGGTCATAAAATTTACATCAATAAGGATATATAAGAACATATCCCAACATAATTGTATGTGAATTAAAAGACATAACAAAATAAGTCTTTTAAAAAGAGGAGGGTGAAAGGTTCCCTTACCGACTTGGGTAACTTTCGAAACATACACCCCATTAAAGAATGGTCATACAATGAATATGTAAATACCCATAAATGAAATTATATTACACAATGTGTATAATAAATGGAATTACATACACCACTAAAAGGAAATGGTGGCAAATGTAGCATAAATCTCACGGGACTAAAAGCGAGATGAAAAATCCCTTCTGAAAACTCGGCAGCCTAACGGCACCACTTAAAACTTACAAACTAGATTGATGAGAGAAAATAGGGTCTCTCATCATATGAAAATAAAAAGTAAAGTATGAGTAATATAAAATAACATCCCAATCGTAATAAATATTAGTTTAAAAGGAATGACAGAATGGAGTGTGCTTAAAAAGAAAGAGAGAGGTTGGATCCCTTACCTCGGGTCCGACTTGACTTGATCGTTCTTTAATATCCTGAATAATAAACTTGAGTTAATTTCTAATTACTTAAGAACCTTTTTCAAGTTAATTATTCCTTTTATATCACTTATTAACATGTCATGAACACTATGTTATAATTTAAGTGAATAATGGTCATTTTTAACGATCATTGGTACTTGAGTCAAAAATAAACTCCTTATAATTACAAGTTGTTCATGTGGTAAAATATCCATTATATCCAGAATTGTATTCATGATGTGGATATCATATATATTATATATATCTAGTAGATTCATGCATTTATAATATTACATAACATTTATAGGTAAGATATGAAATCCACCATTCATGGAGACGGTAAGCCGTACGTACGCATGAACGCTACTTCCATTTATATTTCATATTTAATGGAATTAAAACATAATGATACATAATAGTATTTTAATTTCAGTATGTTATCATATATAATATCATTAAATATATCATTTATGCGTACCACATATGGTATTAACGAATCAAATCACTTTGAGGGGGCGGTAGTCCGCACTTCCTAAAATGAAGATATCACGTATACCCATAATGGAAGACATAAAGGTATGCCATAAATGAAAAATAATGAAACTTAAGGAAACAATAAAAATATTTTATATCATATATAAATATATTTACATCTTAATGGCCACCATGAAAGGTATTAAAGGAATATTGAACAATCATCGTTTCATGAGGCAGAAAATCGCCAACCACAGAAACAATATGTTCCTTAACCATTAGACAAAGGTGTGTGTTAGTGTAGATCGAATCCTTCTTATAACAACATACTAGTATATTTATGATACTGTAGTTGTTACAAATGAAATGAATCAAAATAGTTTAGGGGGTTGGAGAAGCAAAATAAAACAAAAGGACTCAAGTGAAGACATTACCTTAAAATCGGGTAACTCCCTTTGGTTTGAGCTCAAAGGCTTCCTCGGGAATACTTCTGACCAAAGTGAGGCTTCTTAGAGTTAGAGAGGGATGTGGAGAGGCAAAATGGCCAGGTTTCGGCCGATCCAAAGGCTTTGGAAGTGTGGGTAATGAGGTAGAGGTGTGGGACTTTTATAAGGGGAGAGGAGGGGCACTATTGGAAAGTGATAAAAAGTTACTTTATTTTAAAATGCTTTTCTGATTTAAACGGTCCCACATTGATGTGTTTGGAGTATAAGGTGATAAGGGTTCGAAATATACCCATCCAATAGGTTTTGGTCATGTTTAGGTCATAGAGTTTACATTATCTTTTCAATTTATTTAAATCCTTTATTAATGAGGTAATTGCTGCATCGTCAGGATGTCATAAATAATTTAATATATTTAATTTCTAAAAATTATAAAAAAATATCATGAAGTAGGAAAACTTTTTCAATTTCTAATGAATTTTTATAGTGAAAAATATGACTTGTATAGACCCATTTAATAATTGTTATAGTAAAACCACTCATGTTTGTGTCATTTTTACTTTAACATTAAATAAAACGTTATTTATGTCATTTCCCAACCAAAGTGGATCCATGGGGTCCCCAAGTTGACCCATGGATTGTATTGGTCTGCCATGACACATAAAATGAGGGTAGGACATGTGTCAAGCTCATCTCATGTTATTAAAAAATTATTTTTACCGTAAACTACACTACTTCCCTCTAATCGCGATTAAAAACATAAAAGTTACTATTCACCAAAAAAATTATTTTAATCCCATTGAACCACATTTTACTTCTTAATAACAGACAAGTATGTCGGATTTTTGAAATTCAAAACACAAAGGTTGAAAAAATTCATTTAAATGGAAAATCAGTTTTTATAAGTACCACTTAGTGGTTTCACTATTCATCAAAAATTGATGTTTTACAGAAAATTACCAAATATTCACCCTAAGCTGTATTTTATATTACAATTTATAAGATGATGTCTATTTTAAAAAATTAAAAACATATATGTTTCATTAATTAATTTAATAATTAATTCCCGCTGTCAAAACAAATAGCGTGTTTTTATGAAACAAAATGTATCAAAAGATTGACACTAGTTGAAGTCCGATTTCAAAGTGAAATTAATTCCAACAACCACAATTGGATTAAATGGTAAAAATATATTCTAATTTCACTTTAAAACCAATTCAAAAGATAATATAATCATATAAATAAATTATATTAAAAAGTGGTTTTGAATTAAAATACAACATTTTTCACTATTCATTAAAAAATGAACTTTATCAAAAAAATACCAAAACTTTACACAAAGTAAATTTTTATGTCCCCATTCTAAAGATGAATTTTATTTTGTCAAATATAACACATAATATTGTCAAAAAGTGGATTTAAAAGATGTTCACCTTCAAAAGGCAGTTAATCGACCTTTTTAAAGAATATTAGAATGTCTACGCTTAAAATTGGATTCATTCGCATTTTTAATCCTCTAACATTAATTGTAAAGAGTAAAAATATTTGAAAAACATATATATTCATTTTGTAGTTAGTTCTGTTCATTCTCTCCATTACAATGGCTAGGCGTTAACTACCATTTAAAATAATATTATTTTATTATTAGAGTGCAACGTAAGATTCTCAAGAAACTCGTAGTTGCGTGTTGGCTACGCCATCGAGCATAGCATCCCATTTAAAGTAATATTAATATTTTATTCAAAAATATGGATAAATGTGAAAATGTCATATTCTTTATTTACCTGGGGTGTTACATATTTCTCCCCTTTTGGGAATTGTGTCATCGCAATTTTGAAATTGGCCTCAGAATCTTCATTGAAAATCCCACATCGGAACAAGAGTCAGTAAAACAATCGCTTCAAAATAAAGAAAGAGAAGTACAGAGGTCACCCAAGTTAACGTATACAAGGATTCCATGTAAGAAAATATGTACATGGAGGAGAAAACATAGGGTCATGTTCTGATGGAGAGTGATAGAAAACATGTTTAGGAGAAAGTTAACCACAAGAAAATCACAAACTTGTGATGGGTTAAACGGTATTCAATTCCTCAGTAGGAAAAGTTAGTTGACAACATTTATGATTTATGTTACTTTTATTGAGGAATTTATTCATAAGGAAACATAATTACTTATCATGTTGACTTTCAAATTTTATTAGATTCCTTAATCAAACTCATATTTTCTCCAAAAGATGAGTTTTTAGGAAGTCATGTTCGCATTGATAGTACTATAATCAACTTCTATAGAATCACATATTCCACAAAATAGAACTATATACTTACCATGTATTTATACTCTAACCAAAACCAAAACCAAAAAGGTTATTACAAGATCAGATAATCCAGAAAAGGATAACCCTTTATAAAAAGAAAATCTATTCTTAATCTCCAAAATTTGTCCAACAAAACCCAAAGTTCAACGAAAACCATTCGATAAACAATTTGTCCATAAAATTATTCAAAGTAAACCAAACTAAGATTGAAATCCAAATATTTGAAGGATTTAGTCACACAGTCTTCCAAGTTAAATCGTAGCATTTATCTCCAAACAACATCAGTTGCTCCTAAAGTATCGTATTGAAATGTAATTGACCTAATCACATATCCTCCATGATAGGTTAATATATATAAATAGAGAACCCAAAATAAACTTACTCTTAATTAATAAAATCATCTAACTAAAAAGAATCAGTCAAACTAACCAGGGAACTCACGTAGTCCAGTGGTAGGCGATAAATACCAGTTGCACTTTGGTTGTCGGTTCGATTCCCGCAGCTTTGTCCGATGCGACGGGTTTGTCACACGGTCTGTGTGTTTTCCTTTTTCCAAAACTATATAATTTTCAAATCATTCCCCAAAAATAGATAAAATCATCAAAAATAACCATAACATAATTTAACCTCAATTTTATCTCATGACTTTCACTTCCATCATAACATATAGTAATCCATAATTACCTCAAATGTAAGGATCATATAAACCCAAATGGTTATTTATAACTATGTCCACAAAAGAACAGATAAATATTCCTTGAATAAAATTTTAATTTATTAAATATCAGGGTTACACATTATATAAAAAGTCATCTTATGTAACCCCATCATCAAAAGAGACTTAATACTCTTAAGAATTTCACCATAACTCTTGAAGCCATTATATGTTGACTTCTTACTCATTCAACATTCTTCATGATCCATTAACCATTCCGTACCAAATTATTATAAAATACATCTTTCCTACAAACAAAATCATGAATCATATCCTAAGATTCCAAAATAGGGAAAAAAAGTTATGAAATAATCCATACCTTTGATTGGTCATTGTCAGTTTCTTCATCCTCAATCGAAATGGCATTATGTATTGGTAAACGAATATTTTAATGATCTTCGTGATACCATTCCTGAAACTTCTTCATAGGTCATGTGTTTTCATAATGACCATGAACACCAGATTTAAAATGTAATGCCCCGACGCCAGCTACCCAGAGCCGGTGCATTACTTCGTAACATTGGCATGATCACAAAAGATCAAGTCTCGAAAGACTGATTAGTTTATTAGCCTTAGAAACACTAGATACATACATAAATGTTACATTACATCATAGAATGAAAAACTACAATAACTAGGTCTCCATAGTCCACACTCATATCCTCTTTTCACTATCCCTACAGGTCATCCATAAAATAATACTTCACATCCTGGAAAATATTAAAACATTGAAAGGGGTGAGCTCAGATGCTCAGTAAGGACAACAATATTGCAGAAGCTTTCATAAATAAACATTAACATTTAAGGCAATGTATAACTAAAACAAAAGCCTTTTTAAACATGAACTTTAGCATAACATGGCAAAAATAAAATTAAATAATGGCATTTACTTACTCACATGGATATTATACTAGTTGAATAATCACATGCAATATCAATAAACACTTTCATAATGATAGAATGCATAATGCCAGACTATCATAACCACGTAACCAAGGCCTCGTGCCAAGACTACAAATAAGATTTTGTCAAGGCCTCGTGCCAAGACACTAGTTTGTCTCATGAGACCTACCGATGCATCGAGGAGCTGTAGCGGGCTCCACCCGTCACTTATTAAGTCCAATGCATTCCTCATATGAACAGGTTTAAACATATCATAACCATAACATAATCGTATCACATAATCATGCATAAAGGAAACATAACATTTCCACATTTCAATCACAAGATATCAATACAACACATTGATATAATAAAAACACTTTCAAAACCATTTTCAATACCAAAATTAAAGAAAATTAAAACGTTGTATTTATTTTTCATAAAAAAAAGTTATGGCTTGTAGAGGAAGCCGAAACTCAAATAATGCTCACGGTGACGGAGAAGTCGTTGTCGCCGCATACGTACGACCAGAAAAAAATTCCTTTTTGTCATTTAGTAAAATGCTTCGTATAAAAAGATTCCTTTTGAATAAACGTAAAAGTTAAAGGGGTTTATACACCATATAAAAGAAATTTGTGTATAAAACAAAATATGCCTCAATGAATGGAGATTGAGGCAAAGTACCTTTCAAAGATAATTTTTAAATAGAATAGGTATATTATGTGTATTCACTATATGTACACATAAAGAAAGTATAAATACAAGATAATATCATGATATAATTTTAAAGTAGGAGATTAACCAAATGAATGGAAATTGGGTTAAGAAGTTCCCTTACCTCGTGTCCAACTTGACTCGACCGTTCTTTAACCTCCTGAATAATAAACTATAGTTAATATCTAACTTATTAAGAACCTTTGTCTAGTTCATTATTCCTTTTATATCACTTATTACCATGTCATGAACATTATGTAATTATTTAAGTTAATAACGGTCGTTTTGTCGATCTTAGGTACTTGGGTCATAAATAAACTACTTATAATTACACTTTGTTCATATGGTAAAATATAAATTATATTCATAATTATATTAATGATTTATATATCATATAAATCATATATATTCAGAATATACATTCATTTATAATGTTACATAACATTTACAGGTAAGAAATGAAATGCACCGTTCATGGAGATGGTAAGTCGTACGTACGCATGAATGCTACTTTCATTTCTATTTCGTATTTAATGGAATTATGTTATAATTATATAAAGGAATAATATAATTTCAGTATAATATAATGTATAATAATAGTTACACCATCCTTTATACATCCCACATATGGCATTAACGATTCAAATCACTTTGAGGGGGAGGTAGTCCGCACTTCCTAAAATGAAATTATCGCGTTTACCCATAATGGAAATCATAAAGTATGCCATAAATGAGAAATAAATAAGCATAATTAAAACATAAACATAATATATATATCATATATGAAAATAGTGTCATCAAAATGGCCATCATTAGAGGTGTTAAAATAATATTGAACAATCATCATTTCGTGAGGTAGTATTTCGCCACCCACAGAAACCGTATGTTCTTTAACCATTAGACGAACATGTCTGTAAGTGTTAACCAAATAATTATAATAAAAACATTCTAATATATTTTAGATACTGGTGTTTTTATAAAATAAATAAATAAAAAGAGTTTAGGGGGTTGGAAAAGAAAAATAAAACAGAAGAACATAAAAGAAGACATTACCTTAAAATCGGGTAACTCTTTTTGATTTGAGCCAAAGGCTTCCTTGGGAAGAATTCATCCAAACGAGAGGCTTCTAGGAGTAATAGAGGAATGTTGGGAGAGTATTTGGGTAGAGTTTGGCAGAGATAAAAGGATTTTATGGAGTGAGTAAGGTGGTATTGGTGGGGGCCTTTTATAAGAGGAGAGGAGGGGCACTCTTGGAATGTCATGAAATGTTACTTTATTATATATTGAGTTTAGGATTTTAAAGGTCCCAAACTCATATATTTCGAGGTTAAGGTGATACGTGTTCAAAATATTCTCATCCAATAGGCTTTGGACAAGTTTAAGTCTTAGATTTTATATTATCGTTTTATTTTATTTTATTCGTTAATTAATGAGGTAATCGATGCATCATCATGGTGTCATAAATAATTTAATATATTTAATGTCTAAAAATTATAAAAAAATCATAATGATGTAGGAAATCTTTTTAACTCTCTAATGAATATTTATTGTCAAAACGATAACTTGTATAACCCCATTTAAAAATTGTTTTAGTAAAACAACTCATGTTTGTGACATTTTTATTTTAACATTAAATAAAAAGTTTTTAATGTCATTTTCCCACCAAAGTGGCTCCATGGGGTCCCCAAGTTTACCCATGGATTTTTTTTGGTCGGCCATTACTCATCCAATAGGGTTAAGACAATTGTAAGGGTGTTTTCATATTTTTATAATATCATTTTTACCTTAAATTTCACTAATTACCTTTAATCACGGTTAATTAAACTTAAAAGTTACTATTCAGCAAAAAATTATTTTAATCCCATTGAACCACATTTTATGTCATAATGATAACTATGTATGTCGGATTTTTGAAAATCAAATCATAGAACTGGTAATATTTCATTTAAACAAAAAATCAGTTGTTTAACTACAACTTAGTGGTTTCACTATTCATCAAAAAGTGAAGTTTTTCAGAACAATGCCAAAATTTCATCCTAAGCCATAATTGATATTCCGAATTCAAAAATGTTGTCTATTTTAAAAAATTACAAACATATGAGTTTTATTAATCAATTTTATAATTAATTCCCGCTGTCACAACAAATAGCGTGTTTTTAAAAAACATTATATATCAAAAGATTGACAATTGTTTATGTCTAATTTCAAAATGAAATTAATTATAATGAACACCATTGGATAAAATGGTAAAAACATATTCTAGTTATACTTTAAAACCACTCAATAGTATAATTTATCACTATAAATTATTTTGATTAAAAAAGTTGGTTTTAATTATTTTTCACTATTCATAAAAAAATTGGAAGTTCTCAGAAAAATACCAAAAATTCAACATAGGCTAATTTAGATATCCCGAATCCAAAAAACAAGTCCATTTGGCAAGATAAAATTTATAAAATTTCAAAAATTAGGTATTACTATTCATAACAGCTACTTTGATTGGTTTTGGTGCGTGTTAGAACTCGAAGTTGCATACAACACACGCTACTGTATTATTCAAAGAGGAGTGTACCGTGGAAACTTGGGGTTTTACATTTTCCCCTCCTTCAAATAATTTCGTCCTCGAAATTTCATATAATATCACTGTATGAAAAGACTTGGGTGATTCTTCATCATAATTTCCTCGGGTTCACACGTTGCCTCCTCCATCTTATGGTTTATCCATATAACTTTTACCAGACGAGTTGTCCGGTTTCTCAGCACTTGTTCTCTTGTATCAAGAATCCTCACGGGCTCTTCGCAATAAGATAGATCGGGTTCCAGTTCTAATTCCTCATAGGTGAGTACATGCGTTGGGTTAGGCATGTATTTTGTCAACAGTGATACATGAAATACATCATGATCTTTGGAGAGACTTGGCGGCATTGCCAAACGGTAAGCTACAACCCCAATTCGTTCTAGAATTTTGAAGGGTCCGATGTACCTGGGACTCAATTTACCCTTCTTAACGAAACGTATAACTCCCTTCCATGGAGATACCTTCACGAAAAGATGATCTCCTACCTGAAATTCCAAATCCTTCCTTCGGTTTTCGGTACAGCTCTTCTGCCTACTTTGAGCTGCTTTGTTGTGGTTTTGGATTACTTTCACCTTTTCCATCATTTCCTCCACCAGTTCTGGGCCTACAAGTTTTCTTTCGCCAACGTCATCCTAACGGGTTGTTGTGCGACATCTCTTTCCGTATAATGCTTCATATGGTGCCATCTGAATACTTGAATAGAAGCTATTGTTATAGGAAAATTCTACCAGAGGTAAATATTGATCCCACATTCGTTGAAAGTCAAGTGAGAATTATCTCAACATGTCTTCTAAGGATTGAATAGTTCTTTTTGATTGTCCATCTGTTTGAGGGTGGTAAGCAGTGCTCAAACGAAGTTCAGTATCCAAGGCCTTATGAATACTTTTCTAGAATCTTAAGGTAAAACGAGGATCACAATCTGAGTCAATCAACATGGGTACTCTATGAAGTCTCACAACTTCAATAATATACAGTCTTGTTAGACGTTCAAGTGGTAGATCTTCCTTTATAGTAAAAAAATGTGATGACTTCGTGAGACGATCAACAATGACCCATATTGCATCATTCCTTCTAGGATTCTTTGGTAGTCCCATGACAAAATCCATCGTAATATTATCCCATTTCCACTCAGGTATGGGAAGAGGTTTCAATACTCCACCAGGCAGTTGCCTTCCAGCTTTCACTTGTTGACAAACCATACATCTTGACACAAAATCAGCAATCTCCCTCTTGATGTTGTCCAACCAAAAATGTCCCTTTAAATCTCTATACATTTTGGTGCTTCCAGGGTGTATAGAGAAATTGGAACTATGATAATCATCCAAAAATTCCCTCTTTAACTCAGGTATATCGGGAACACAAAGTCTCCTCCAAAATTTCAAAATTCTATCTTCATACACAAAGCCACTCAATCGCCCATCATTCACAGCTTTAATCTTCTTTTTCAACTCCTCATCATTGTCCTGAGAAAACATTATCCTTTCTAGTAAAGATGGTTTGGCTACCATATGATTGTTTTTGATGTTTCACCCTCCATGGTGATTCCCATATCCATCTTTACTAGATCCATGAAATAGGATCCCTTTCCACTCTCATCATGTTCAAAACTCCATGATCTTTTCTACTCAAAGCATCTGCAACCTTATTTGCCTTCTTTGGGTGGTAGTGTAACGTGAAATCATAATCCTTGAGTAGTTCAAGCCATCACCTTTGCCTCATGTTGAGTTCTTTTTGTGAGAAAATATATTTCAAACTCTTGTGATTGATATATATCTCACATTTTTTCACCATATAGTTAATGTCTTTATATTTTCAAGGCAAAGATTACAACAGCTAACTCGAGATCATGAGTAGGATAGTTCTTCTCATGAATTTTTAGTTGTCATGATTCATAGGAAATAACCCTATCATTCTGCATAAGGACACAACCAAGTCCTTTCATTAATGCATCACTATAAATAACGAACCCATCATTCCCTAATGGTAGAGTCAATATACGAGCATTGACTAATCTTCTCTTCAGTTCTTCAAAAAATTCTTCAAACTCTTTTGTCCAGACAAACTTAACCCCTTTACGTGTGATCTTCGTTAATGGGTTAGCCAATCAGGCAAAATTCTGGGCAAAACGTCGATAATAACCTGTCAAACCAATAAAGTCGCGTACCTCAGTTATACTCGTCGGTACTGGCCATTCTTGGATTGCCTTGGTCTTAGAAGGATCAACAGAAATTACATCCTTAGAGACAATATGGCCAAGAAAAGAAATCTCCTGGAGCCAGAATACACACTTGATAAACTTCCCATATAATTCATGCCTTTTAAGAGTCTTCAAGATAATGCGCAAGTGATTTTCATGATCTTCGTAGATTTTGGAGTACACCAAGATATCATCAATAAACACCACCACAAAATAATCAAGATATTCCTTGAAAACTATATTCATTAGATCCATGAATACAGAGGGCGAGTTAGTCAATCCAAAAGGCATTATTGTAAACTCGTAATGCCCGTACATTGTTCGAAATGCTGTCTTCAGAATGTATTCCTTCTTCACACAAAACTGATGGTATCCCGATCGAAGGTAAATCTTGGAAAAGTATTGAGCTCCATGCAATTGGTCAAATAAATCATCAATGCGAGGTAGGGGATACTTGTTCTTTATTGTTATAGCATTGATCTCGTTGTAGTCAATGCACAACCTCATAGATCCATCTTTCTTCTTAACAAAAAGGACAGGGGCTCCCCATGGAGAAACACTAGGGAGAATAAATTCCTTATTACTCAATTCCTCTAGTTTTTTTGTTAGTTCATCTAATTCAACGGTGGCCATCCTATATGGGGTCTTCGATATAGGCCTTGATCCATGAATCAAATCAATGGAAAGCTCAACTTCTCGTTCTGGGGGATGTCCAGGTAAATCTTCCGGAAACACATCTTCATATTCTTTCACAATATGTACATCCCCTATTTTAAAATTACATTCCTTGCCCTTAGTCATTTCATTCTCTTCCTCCCCAATAATTTAATTTAGATGAGGTACAAGTGTTGGATCTAAATAATAATTAGGTGGTGACGATTCTCCTCTAAAAATAAGGTGTTCCTTATCATCATCATAAAAAATCGTAACCTCCTACTTCTTACAATAAATCTTCGCATCATAGTCTGAAAGCCAATCAATACTGAGGATTATACCAAACTCAATCATAGGTGTGACAATGAGATCAGTGGATAAAGAACAGTTATGTGCTCTAATGGGAACTGATTCACAAAACTTTGTTGCAATAATACTTCCCTTAGGAATTTTGACTGACAATTGTCATGTTAAATCAAATTGGAAATATCTAATTTTCTTGGAAAACTGGGAAGATATGAAACAATGTGATGATCCAGAATCAAATAATGCATTTACTAAACTTGAGGAAACCATTAAATTACTTTCCACCACATCTTTCGGGGCTTCAACCTCAGCAGTAGTGATAGCATAGCTTGTCCTTGATCCCTTGGCCTCTTCTAAGGTAATTTCCCCTGACGCTTTGGAAATTCATTTGCATAATGTCCCATCCCTCTACAATTATATCATTCCACATTGACAACAACTTTCGTTCCCTTGTAATCATGAGCTTGGTGGCCTTTTTCACCACACTTGTAACAGACTCCCATTCCTTTCAAGAATGTACAAGGGTGTTTCTTTCCACATTTACTGTAGGACTGATATTCAACTCTTCCCTTCTTCCCCTTATTTCAATTTCAATATTGATCAGAATATCTCTTCTTTTCTTGCTTTGGTTTAAAGTTATAAGACTTAGAGAATTCCTTTTCTGTCTTCATAGCACACGAGACAATATCTTCGTTTGACGAGAAGGTTTGTGAGACTAATGCTCGATGGAGAAATGGTTTTAACCCATCAAAGAAATGATCAATCTTACTTGTTGGGTTATATATATAATCTGCAGCATGCCTCACTAACCTTGTAAATTTAGCCTCATACTTTGAGACATTATCATCCTCATTCAGCCTCAAACTCAGAAATTTCCTTTCCATATATGCTTGATGGTCATGTGGAAAGTATTTTTCTAAGAAAATATCTTTGAACTCTCTCCATTCCATATTTGATACTTCTTCATCTTCCTTTGTGTTTTGAATCAGCGACCACCATTGATCGGCATCTCCAGTGAGGCGGTAGACTACCATGATAACCTTCTCTCTTTCGCTACTACCCAAGGCATGGAATATTTTTTCTAAGGACGTTATCCATTTCTCAGTTACTAATGGATTTTTACCCCCATTAAATGTTGGCGGTTGTTGCCTCATGAAGCGGTCTAACATTGATCCTCCACATTGCGGATCAGGGTGCCCCATGCAAGTAAGGTTATTATTCATAACCTGAGTGAGTTATCCCAGTATGGTAATAAGTTGATCAGCACCAGTTGTATCTCCATATCCACAATAATTATCTTGAGCAGGAGGGCAATCCCTACATGGAGTGCGTGCATTGATATGGTTTCCATTCCTTCCACTATGCGCCATTTCTAAACAATGGCATAAACTAAATTAGTTTATGAATCAAAATACATAATTCCATACTTGTAAAATACTTAACATAATTTGAACTATTTGTGGATATAATCCATATTCATAAAAAATGTTTTCTTTGAGGAAGTATATACTCATAACCCTTCATAGTGGTTTGTAAAGAAAATGAGAATTATCCTAAGCATATCCCCCGGGAGTGTCATAACCAAGAGTGCAGCAAGGCTCATTGTCATGCACCAGTTCCCGTTCGAGTCTAGCTCAAAGCGGTGTTATCGGGTTTTACCCCTAGGCACATTTGTGCCAGAGCCACCTCTACCTGCTCGTATCCAGAAAGGGATGTATTGCTCGGAAAACTCACAAAATCTCTATAATACCAAAATTCTAAGAAATTCTTCTATACTAATCCTCAATGTCTATCTTTGGGCTATGTGATCTAATCAGAGTTTATCTAAATCTAGCTTCCAAGGTTAGTACTAAACTGCCTATGATACCAACTGTAACGCCCCGACCCCAGCTACCCAGATCCGGTGCATTACTTCGTAACATTGGCATGATCACAAAAGATCAAGTCTCGAAAGACCGATTAGTTTAGTAGACTTAGAAACACTAGATACATTCATAAATGTTACATTACATCATAGAATGAAAAAATAAAATAAATAGGTCTCCATAGTCCACACTCATATCCTATTCTATCTATCCCTGCTGGTTATTCATAAAATACTTCTTCAAATCCTGGAAAATATTAAAACATTGAAAGGGGTGAGCTCAGATGCTTAGTATTGATAACAATATTGAGGAAGCTTTCATAAATAAACATTAACATTTAAGGAAATGTATAACTAAAACAAAAGCCTTTTTAAACTTGAACTTCAGCATAATATGGAAAAAATAAAATTAAATAATGCCATTTACTTACTCACATGGATATTCTACTAGTTGAATAATCACATGCAATATCAATAACCACTTTCATAATGATGGAATTCATAATGCCAGACTATCGTAACCATGTAGCCAAGTCCTTGTGCCAAGACTACAAATATGATTTTTTCAAGGCCTCGTACCAAGGCACTAGTTTATCTAATGAGACCTACCGATGCATCGAGGAGCTATAGCTGGCTCTACCCGTCACTTATTAAGTCCAATGAATTCCTCATATGAACAGGTTTAAACATATCATAACCATAACATAATCGTATCACAAAAACATGCATAAAGGAAACATAACATTTCCACGTTTCAATCACACGATATCAATACAACACATTGATATAATAAAAACACTTTCAAAACCATTTTCAATACCAAAATTAATGAAAATTAAAACTTTGTATTTATTTTTCATAAAAAAAAGTTCTGGCTTGTAGAGGAAGCCGAAACTGAAATAATGGTCACAGTGGTGGAGAAGTCGTTGTCGCCGCATACGTATGACCAGAAAAACATTCCTTTTTGTCGTTTAGTAAAATGCTTCGTATAAAAAGATTACTTTTGAATAAATGTAAAAGTCAAAATGGTTTATACATGGTATAGAAGAAATTTGTGTATAAAACAAAATATGCCTCAATGAATGCAGATTGAGACAAAGTACCTTTCAAAGATAATTTTTAAATAGAATAGATATATTATGTGTATTCACTATATGTACACATAAAGAAAGTATAAATACAAGATAATATCATGACATAATTTTAAAGTAGGAGATTAACCCAAAGAATGGAAATTGGGTTAAGAGGTTCCCTTACCTCGTGTCCAACTTGACTCGACCATTCTTTAACCTCCTGAATAATATACTAGAGTTAATATCTACCTTCTTAATAACATTTTTCTAGTTCATTATTTCTTTTATATCACTTATTACCATGTCATAAAAATTATGTAATTATTTATGTTAATAACGGTCATTTTGTCGATCTTAGGTACTTTGGTCAAAAATAAACATCTTATAATTACACTTTGTTCATGTGGTAAAATATCCATTATATTCATAATTATATTCATGATTTATATATCATATAAATCATATATATCCAGCATATACATTCATTTATAATGTTACATAACATTTAGAGGTAAGAAATGAAATGCACCGTTCATGGAGACGGTAAGCCGTACGTACGCATGAACGCTACTTTCATTTCTATTTCGTATTTAATGGAATGATGTTATAATTATATAAAGGTATAATATAATTCCAGTATAATATAATGTATAATACCATTTAATCCATCCTTTATACATCCCACATATGGCATTAACGATTCAAATCACTTTGAGGGGGTGGTAGTCCGCACTTCCAAAAAATGAAATTATCGCATTTACCCATAATGGAGATCATCAAGTATGGCATAAATGAGAAATACAGAATCATATGGAAAACATAAACATAATATATATATCATATATGAAAATATTGTCATCAAAATGGCCACCATTAGAGGTTTTGAAAGAATATTGAACAATCATCGTTTCCTGAGGCAGTATTTCACCACCCACAGAAATTGTATGTTCTTTAACCATTAGACGAAGGTGTGTGTAAGTGTTAACCAAATCCTTATCATAACAAAATCCTAGTATATTTTAGATACTGGTGTTTTTATAAAATAAATAAATAAAAAGATTTTAAGGGGTTGGAGAAGAAAAATAAAACAAAAGAACATAAAAGAAGACATTACCTTAAAATCGGGTAACTCTTTTTGATTTGAGCCAAAGGCTTCCTTGGGAAGAATTCTGCCCAAAGTGAGGATTATATTAGTAATATAGGGAAGTTGTGAGAGTATTTGGGTAGAGTTTGGTAGATCCAAAAGGCTTTTATGGTTAGAGTAAGGTGGTAGTGGTGGGGGCCTTTTATAAGAGGAGAGGAGGGGCACTCTTGGAATGTCATGAAATGTTACTTTATTATATATTGAGTTTCGGATTTTAAAGGTCCTGAAATCATATATTTCGAGTTTAAGTTGATAAGGGTTCGTAATATAGTCATAAAATAGGCTTTGGAGAAGTGTAATTCTTAGATTTTATATTATCTTTTTATTTTATTTAAATCGTTAATTAATGAGGTAATCACTGCATCATCATGGTGTCATAAATAATTTAATTTATTTAATGTCTAAAAATTATAAGAAAATTATCATGATGTAGTAAATCTCTTTATATTTATAATGAATATTTATAGTCAAAAATATGACTTGTATAACCCCATTTAAAAATTGTTTTAGTAAAAAAACTCATTTTTGTGACATTTTTATTTTAACATTAAATAAAAAAATTTAATGTCATTTCCCACCATAGTGGCTCCATGGGGTCCCCAAGTTGACCCATGGATTTTCTTGGTCGTAGATTACTCATCCAGTAGGGGTAGGACAAGTGTAAGGGTGTTTTCATATTTTTATAATATCATTTTTACCTTAAATTTCACTAATTACATTTAATCGCGATTAATTAAACATAAGTTACTATTCACCAAAAAATTATTTTAATCCTATTGAACCACATTTTACTTCCTAATGAAAACTATTTATGTAGTATTTTTGAAAATAAAATCATAGAAGTGTTAATATTTCATTTAAACGAAAAATCAGTTTTTTAACTACCACTTAGTGGTTTCACTATTCATCAAAAATTGAAGTTTTTCAAAACAATGCCAAACTTTCACCATAAGCTATAATTGATATTCCAAATTCAATAATGATGTCTATTTTAAAAAATTCCAAACATATAAGTTGAATTAATTACTTTTACAATTAATTTCCGCTGTCACAACAAATAGCGTGTTTTTAAGAAACAATATATATCAAAAGATTGACAATTGTTTATGTCCAATTTCCAAGTGAAATTAATTATAGTGAACACCATTGGATAAAATGGTAAAAAAAATATTCTAATTATACATTAAAACCACTCAATAGTATAATTTATCACTATAAATTATTTTGATTAAAAATGTTGTTTTTAAGTATATTTCACTATTCATAAAAAAATTGGAAGTTCTCAGAAAAATACCAAAAATTTAACATAGGCTAATTTCGATATCATGAATCCCAAAACGAAGTCCATTTGGCAAGATAAAATTTATAAAATTTCAAAAATTATGTATTACTATTCATAACGGCTACTTTGATTGGTGGTGGTGTGTGTTAGAACTTGAAGTTGTGAACAACACACGCTACTGTATTATTCAAAGAGAATTGTACCGTGGAATCTTGGGGTGTTACATAAAACATTCAATTGATCCCTCAAAAAGAACTTATTTCCCTTTCCTCGAGTCAACCAGATGCTTCCTTTATCCATGGCAGGTTCATGATTTATGACCTTCATTTCCACATCTATAGCATATTTCTGTCCCTTTGAAACATTTTCCTAGGTGATTCTTTCCTCATCTTTGACACATATTGTTTTGAACACACTTACCCTTATGATTATTACCTGTAGTTCCATAAGGATTTGTTTCTCGCATATATGCTGGCTTATAGAAATCACCAAGGTTTAGGTGGTCAATCATGACTCCAGATAGTTGGTTAAGGATAAACACAAGAGTTCTCATTGCAGCTCCCATATCATTCAGTTGCTTGCTCAAAAAACTGTCACAGTTTCCTTCACATCCACTGTTACTTTGGTGCCTGCTAGATCCAGCCATTTACTAAAACCAAAAAGGTCAGTGTGAGTATATCAATAAAACCATCATGTACTAATGAGGAAGATAAACACTATGATATACTTACTCATTCACTTTATCTAAAACTAGGACTCTTTATAAAATCCTAACCATTATGGTAATGTCACTTATGCTTAAAGAATACCCTAACCTCTAAAGTTATCAAAACTGACCTTTGATACCAAATATAAGGCCCTAGCCTTAAACATTACTTAATCTTGAGTTATTACAAGATTACACATTGGGGATCTTTTCAGGTTTAGAGCTTCAGAGAATTAGGACATAACTATTACATCTCAAAGTTTACAAAGTAAACACATCTACTCAGCTTCCATTTTTTCCACAAAATAAAAACTCTTGAACAAAAGAGTCATGTCTAGTTCCTTGTTTTAGACAGCCTGAAATTTCCTTGATCCCATCCTTGACCCTATTCATCTTTTTGTCCTGTGAAAAACATTTTAAAAAAACATGGGATGAGCATAAAAAGCTCAGTGAGGGTTATAGAAATATGGAAGGGAAACATGGGTTCATATATTCCAAAGAATGAAATCATACTTTACCCATAAAACATAAGCACGTTAACATACCTCATAAAATCATGAATAAATCATAGAAATCATAAGACATAAAAGGTAACTTAAGGCATTCATAACATTCTTACGTAGGGAGTAACCCTCTTGGTAACGTTTGGAATACCCACCACAGTATATTCCCTAAATCTCTTCGGAGAAACCTTAACGTTTCACTACTTTGTGTTACCCAATGAATTGGAGAGCTATATTGGGCTCACCCACCCTTAGTTTATTACGAAACCACCCAACTTCATAACAATTCCCAAGAACCATAACATAATCTTATCACATAAAACATGAATAAAGGAAACATAACATTTCAACCTTTCAATAACAAGATATCAATACAACACATTGATATAAAAACATTATGAAAACCATTTTCAATACCAAAATAAATTAAAAGTTAAACATGATATTTATTTTTCTTTTGAATAGAGGGTATGGCTTGTAGAGTAAGCCGAAATTCAAATAATGGTCACGGCGGCGGGGAAGTCGTTGTCGCCGCATACGTATGACAAAAACTTTCCCTTTTGTTGTTTAGTAAAAGCTTCGTAAAAATAATATTCCTTTCAAATAAACGTAAAAGTCAAAGGGGTTTATACACCATATAAAATAATGTTGTGTATAAAACAAAATATGCCTCAATGAATGGATATTGAGATGAAGTCCCATTCAAAGACGGTATCCTTGGATTAAGGATAAATCAGTTACATAATTATGTGTGACAAATGAATACACGAAATATAAGTGGGTATTAAGTGTATAAAAATCAGAGGACATTCAAACATAATCATAGAATTACATATTCAAGGTGTACAAGTTTATCCCAAAGAATCAAAATTTGGCTAAGAAGTTCCCTTGCAAAAATTCGACAGCTTACCGACGTCACGTCAAAATTCAGAAAAAGAGTTGATGAGAGATAAAAAGGGTATCTCATCACTTGTTCATAAAATTTACATCAATAAGGATATATAAGAACATATCCCAACATAATAGTATGTGAATTAAAAGATATAACAAAATAAGTCTTTTAAAAAGAGGAGGGTGAAAGGTTCCCTTACCGACTTGGGTAACATTCGAAACATAACCCCCATTGATGAAGGGTAATACAATGAATATGTAAATACCCATAAATGAAATTATAGTACACAAATATTATAATAATGGGAATTACATACACCACTCAAAGGAAATAGTGTAAAATGTAGCATAAATCTCATGGGACTAAAAGTGAGATGAAAAATCCCTTTACAAAACTCGGCAACCTAACATCGCCACTTAAAACTTACAAAATGGATTGATGAGAGAAAATAGGGTATCTCATCATATGAACATAAAAAGTACAGTATGAGTAATATAAAATAACATCCCAATCGTAATAAATATGTGCTTAAAAGTAATGACATAAAAGAGTGTGCTTAAAAAGAAAGAGGGAGGTTGTATCCCTGACCTTGGGTCCGACTTCACTCGATCATTCTTTAATCTCCTGAATAATAAACATGAGTTAATTTCTACTTCCATAAGAAACTTTTTCAAGTTCATTATTCCTTTTATATATCTTATTACCATGTAATTAACACTATGTTATTATTTAAGTTAATAACGGTCGTTGTTAGCGATCATTGGTACTTGAGTCAAAAATAAACTCTTTTTAATGACACGTTGTTCATGTGGTAAAATATCCATTATATCCAGAATTGTATTCATGATGTGGAAATCTTATATATCATATATATCCATTAGATTCATGCATTTATAATATTACATAATATTTAGAGGTAAGATATGAAATCCACCGTTCATGGAGATGGTAAGCCGTACGTACGCATGAACGCTACTTCCATTTCTATTTCATATTTAATGGAATTAAAACATAATGATACATAATAGTATTTTAATTTCAGTATGGAATCATATATAATATCATTAAATATATCCTTTATACGTACCACATATGTTATTAACGAATCAAATCACTTTGAGGGGGCGGTAGTCCGCATTTCCTAAAATGATGATATCATGTATACCCATAATGGAAGCCATAAAGGTATGCCATAAATGAAAAATACGGATACTTAAAAAAAACATAAACATATTATATATCATATATAAATATAGTGACATATTAATGGACACCATGAAAGGTGTTAAAAGAATATTGAACAATCATCGTTTCGTGAGGCAGAAAATATCCAACCACAGAAACAGTATGTTCTTTAACCATTAGACTAAGGTGTGTGTATGTGTAGCTCGAATCATTCTTATAAAAAAATCCTATTATATTGAAGATACTGGATTTTTTACAAAATAAATGAATAAAAATATTTTAGGGGGTTGGAGAAGCAAAATAAAACAAAAGGACTCAAGTGAAGACATTACCTTAAAATCAGGTAACTCCCTTTGGTTTGAGCTCAAAGGCTTCTCTGGGAAGTCTTATGACCAAAGTGAGGCTTCTATGAGTTATAGAGGGATTTGTAGAGGAAAAATGGGCACGGGTTGGCCGAGCCAAAGGCTTCAGAAGTGTGGGTAAAGAGGTAGAGGTGGGGGCCTTTTATAAGGGGAGAGGAGGGGTACTCTTGGAAAGTGATAAAAGGTTACTTTATTTTCAAATGATTTTCGGATTTTAAAGGTCCCAAATTGATTTTTTTCGATGATAAGGTGATAATAGTTAGATCTATACCCATCATATAGGTTTTGTACATGTGTAGGTCATATATTTTACATTATCTTTTCATTTTATTTTAATCCTTTATTAATGAGGTAATCGCTGCATCATCATGATGTCATATATAATTCAATATATTTAATGTCTAAAAATTATAAAAAAATATCATGATGTATGAAATCGTTTTATCTTTCTAATTAATATTTATAGTCAAAAATCTTACTTGTATAGCCCCATTTAAAAATTTTTATAGTAAAACAATTCATGTTTGTGTCATTTTTACTTTAACATTAAATAAAACGTTATTTATGTCATTTCCCAACCAAAGTGGCTCCATGGGGTCCCCAAGTTGACCCATGGATTGTCTTGGTCGCCCATGACACTTCTAATTAGGGTAGGATATGTGTCAAGCTCATCTCATATTATTAAAACATTATTTTTACCTTAAACTACACTAATTTCCTCTAATTGCGATTAAAAACAGAAAAGTAACTATTCACCAAAAAATTATTTTAATCCCATTGAACCACATTTTACTTCTTAATGGAAACCATGTATGTCGGATTTTTGAAATTCAAAACACAAAGGTGGAAAAATTTCATTTAAATGGAAATTCAGTATTTATAAGTACCAATTAGTGGTTTCACTATTAATCAAAAATTGAAGTTTTCAGAAAATTACCAAAAATTCACCCTAAGATATATTTGATATTCCAAATTAAAAAATGATGTATATTTTAAAAAATTCAAAACATATGAGTTTCATTAATTAATTTAATAATTAATTCCTGCTGTCAAAACAAATAGCGTGTTTTTATGAAACAAAATGTAACAAAAGATTGACACTAGTTTAAGTCCGATTTCAGAGTGAAATTAATTCCAACGACCACTATTGGATTATATGGTAAAAATAAATTCTAATTTCACTTTAAAACCAATTTAAAAGATAATCTAATCATATAAATAAATTAGATTAAAAAGTGGTTTTGAATTAAAATACAACATTTTTCGCTATTCATTAAAAATTGAACTTTATCAGAAAAATACCAAACATTTACACAAAGTAAATTTTGATGTCCTGATTCTAAAGAAGAATTTTATTTTGTCAAATATAACACATAAAATTGTCAAAAAAGTGGATTTAAAAGAGGTTAGACTTCAAAAGGCTGTTAATCGGCCTTTTAAAGAATATTAGAATGTCTACGCTTAAAATTGGATTCATTCGCATTTTTAATCCTCGAACATTTATTGTAAAGAGTAAAAATATTTGACAAACATATATAATCATTTTGTAGTTAGTTCTGTTCATTCCCGCCATTACAACGGCTCAGCGTTAACTACCATTTAAAATATTATTATATTATTATTAGAATGCAACGTAAGATTCCCAAGAAACTTGTTGTTGCGTGTTGGGTACGCCATCAAGCATAGAGTCCCATTTTAAGTAATATTAATATTTTATTCAAAAATATGGATAAATGGGAAAATTTCATATTCTTTATTTACCTGGGGTGTTACATTAATCCTATCATTATATTAAATTATCAGGATATTAATCATTAATTATATAAAACATTTATGGTACATATTTCATTTTTATAGGATAATTATGATGTATATTTCTTGATGATATTATTAAAAAAGAATACGTTATAGATATGTAATTAATCAACATCTTCCAGACATGTTTTTCAAACAAGAAATCAGATAATTCCCCTTATTGGACCTATAAAACCCCATTTTAAATGATTTATCCATTAGTGTGTGTTTTTTATTTTTTAAGGGAATATTCAAATACTTTTCAAGACTATGAATAGTGATTATAAAAATGAAATTAAGTATAACTCTTCTTTTAAAATTGGACTTCAGTGATAAATGAATATGTTTTAGAAAGGTAGTTCTTATATTGGGAATGGTTACTATGGAATGTTTAAAAATGATAAATTTATTTCATGTATAATCTATTTTGTGATGATTTTTTTGGAGGACATGAAAAATATTAAGTTTTGGGTAAATTTATATTTTATTTTTGAAATAAATTTAAATTTATTTTATTTATAAAATTATGATAAATTTAATAGATTAGTGTTTTTATTTATTTATTTAGAATTTTTTTTGTTTAAGAGATGAATTGGAACTCTTTGCAATATAAAATGAAATTTTTGTGGTGTATGGATTATGTAATATTTTAAATGCCTATGGAGTTATGGTGAGAGAAAAAACTTGAGATAAATAATCATACATATTAAAAATTACCCATGAAATGGGCCAATTTTCATTTTGATCTGATTCCATGGGAAGCCCATGAATAATAGTTAATCCAGTTTAGATGGAAGTATATAGATGTTATTAAAAACACCAAAGGTTATTTCTACTCTTAACTCAATCATAGTCATTATATAACCATGAATTGAAATATGATATAGTGGTTTCATTTATACTATTTAGATAATCATTTAATAGACTAATATCATATTGCATTGAGTTATATCCCCTATATAATTTCATTATATTTTGAGATATATGACATACACGTGGATATATATCCCACTAAACCCTTTTCTAATTACTTTTCATAAGATATACACAAATTTATATCAATTTTCTTGAGTTATTACAAAATAAAAATTACATTCCCCCAAGATAATAACCCACTATGGATGTTTTATGGTCTACTATATATTAGTGGGTTTAATCATGGCTTATTAAGAACCCTTGATTTCTTCATGAAATGTTTAGATATTGTTTCATATTTACATAGTCTTCCAAATTCCTTTTATGTGTATTTTTCTTTTAAATAACACTTTTAAATGATTTATTTTTTTAATTAAAGTAATCGAATTTCAATGAAGTTTATTTTTTGGTTTTTCAATTATTTTCAATATATCACACCCTTTTTATATTGAACATGTCAGGAAAGGATTAATTAATATTAATAATGAATGGTTAGTTTCTTACGGACTGAAATATCCTAAATATGATGATTGGTACCTAATTTCATTTTTGATTTAGTTTAGGATGTTAATGAGTAATTGATGTGATAATCCACATTATTTCACTCCTTAATAAAACCATTGTAAATGGATGTATTAAAGTAGGAACTCTAATGTGATTAACTGGATTGAATAAAAAATCATTTGTTTTTAATATTTTTTTATTATAATAATAAAATAAACCAACATACTTTGATATATTTCTTATATTATACTACTTTAATTATAATAAATGGAATATATATATAGGACTATTTAAAATTTGGTAACATTAGAAAATTATTTCATCAAATAGATTTCAAAAATTAATAAATGAAAAATATAACTTCTTTTACAAAACCATCAATTGAATTTAATATCTTAGTAATTTACATAATTTTTTACACCATAAATTTAAATTTTTTTTACATTAAATATTTTAAATTTCACAAACATTTAAGTTAAAAAAAATTTCATGATAAGAACTTATAGATCAGTAATTTTATTTATGGTACCAATATTAGCCGCATTATATTCTACAAACTAGAATTTCATTAATGGATTATAAATTTATTTTTTAAAATATGATATCCCATTAAAGGTACAAATTATAGAAGGCTTGTTATTATTTCTTCATGCTAATATAAAAATAATATCAATATTTAATTATTTATAATATAATTACGTATAAAATAATGTAATAAATAATTACTAATTAAATGAATATTTAAAATCTAAAAAAGTAAATCATATTTGTGTTTATAATAATCATAAAAACCTGTACACATAAAATAATCAGATTGTTATAAAAAATAAATTAAAATTACCTAATTCATGACCCCATCGGACCTATGTAAAATTATTAATAACTTTGAACCTGATTTTCCATAATAAATTAATAGAGGTATCTAATAAATATCATAGATAATTTAATTTAAATGTTTTTATAGTTTGATATAATTAAATACATTTCAAATGGAAATGTTACTTTTACATTAAATTGAAAACAAGTATGAGCCCTAGATAATTCCAATTTTGTAGAACATAGATAATTTTCTGAAATAGTGTGATGTATTGTTTTATAATTTTCTCACATGTAATTAACCTCGCATGAAAATTAACTTATTTAGTCAAAAATCTGTTGTTGGAAAATGTATCATAACCTTTGATATGAAATACATATACTACATTGGTTAGTTTATTACTTATAGAGTTAATATTTTCATTATTTTTCATATGCGTTTCAATGATTTAATCACTCTTAATTAGTCAATTTGAATATAATTGCATCATTTATTGTTTTTGATGAAAAATGGTATTAACTGTGAAAATTCATTAATTTTTCAAAATTCATAGTTTTATAGGGCTTATGATATTCAGGAATAACATTTAAAATTAGAATCCAATATATGTGATTCATTTTTTCTGGATTTTACTTTCTCGTGGCCTTCATTTTTGTCTGCTGGACCTAGACCCAATTAAACACCCAATGTCATAGAAATATTAATCATGTGGAGAAATTATTTAGGCTGACAGGGTGGACATAACCATATTAAATAATTCATATCTCATTACACAAAACTTCAAATGTTCTTCTTCTAGATGGGTTCTACATAATATGTCAAATGGAATGTTAACTTTAACTTTTATAAATTTGTAATTTCACTAAGGCATCGTTTGAGCGAGTCCAAGTGGAATGTGTTAAATAGTTTTTAGCAGCCATAAAACTAATGTTAATTGATTCGGCCATATCATTCTTTAAAACTATCCAAAGACATTTCAATTTTGAAATTCTATATACAACATCATTCTGGACATCATATAGGAAGAGGCATCTGTGTGTTTTGGGAGACTAGTGAGAAAAAGAGAAGAAACTTAGGTTGGACATATTCTAGAGGATCAAATTTTCTATTCATTTTTCTCTCTCTTATATTATTCTTAGTCTTTTGATGTGTTCATATTCCCTCTTATTAAAAATTCCCCTTACCATGGTGGGGTAAAATTTTATATAATGGGAGAATAAGTGGTTTTTCATTTTTTAATTCTTGACTTCTTGCTATTAATATTTTAATATCACTATTTATCTTATTTGAAGCAACTTTCTATTTCTGATAGTGGTTTTTATTATCATGTAATATTTTATTTGATTTTAGATTATATGATTTTAATATCCTTGCTAAATTATAAATTTCTCCCTCCATAAGTTTCAGGTCTATATACAACAGAATACATAAGTTTCTAGTGGTGAATTACTCGATGATCACTGATACATGTGAGAGGAGTAGTGAAATTTTTTGATAGTTTGGAATAAATAATACCATATTGGGTATTTTATAATTTAATTGGGGGTATTCTCTAAAAATATATCACACAATGAAGGTAAAGTATACCAAATAATATTTTTGTAAGTGTTATTCTCAACATTACTATTTGACCAAGGGATAGAGAATAAGTGAGTGTGGATTCTCACTTTTGTCGACTTAGCAGAAGAGAATTGGACACGTTTAACTATGATAGAAATAAAATTGGTAAAATGAACCTGAACTGATCACCATATAATATAATATTAACCAACCACTTGTTTTTTCAATTTTTTCTTACACTCTTTCATAGTTTCATTTCTCTGTTTAGTTTCTTTATTATCTTTTTAAAATAAAAAATCAATAATAATCTCCACTTCTTTCTCTTAATTAAAGTGGAAAACATAATTTTTGTCCACTCTTATTTATAGAAAACCTAGTTATATAATTATACTTCATTTTTACATTGTTAATATTTTTTTTGTCACACCTAATTATAGGAATGGGTAAAAAATGGCATCTTTTCTGGGAAGTAGTGTGGACATTTTTTTCTTATATTGCATTACTAGAAGTAAAGAACCATACCCTTCTCCCATAGATCATGAAATTGAAAGAAAATTATTGAATAGAGTTAGAAACATAAATTTTAAATCTGAATTTGAAGTAATTTATCTTTTAAAATTGTTTGAATCTTCAATTGATCACTCTAAGCCTCTCATCATGGCTGAAAATCAAAACCAAACACTTAGAGACCTTTATGTACCACAATTCCTTTAACAAAACCATAAAACTCTCATGTCTGTGTTACAAAACGATTTGAAGATAAATCCTAACATTATCTCATTACTCCCAAAATTTCATGTCTTTTAAGATGAAGACCAAAACAAACATATTATAGAGTTCACTCATGCATGCACCACTTTCAGACCCTAAGGAGTAGCCGAGGAGAAGGTAAAGATGACGGTGTTCCCATTTTCATTAGAAGGAAATTACAAATAATGGTTGTATGGATTAAAAACAAGATATTTTAATGATTGGAATGAATTGGTTAGATGATTCATGAAAATATTATTTCCCACCTCCTGGATCACGACCATCAGAAAGGAAATATATTCAAACTGACCATCATTTTAAGAAACTCTTTATGAGTACTCTATAAGATTTATGAAGCTATGTGATAGCTTAGTAGATCATGGAATTGAGAATAATAAAATTCTTTTTTTCTTCCATAAATTAATTTTGTAGAAATATATATAATCCTTCTAGATGCATCATATAGAGGTGCATTGATCAAAAAGTCACTGGAAGTATCCAAGGGCTAGATTGAGAAAATTTCTCAAAACTTCACAACAATTTGGTACAAGATGTATTGGAACAAGAATTATTCTTGAGGTAAGAACTCTTAATCTACCACCATTATTAGAAACCAATATTTAAGAGATAACTAGTTTTGTTAGTCTAATATCCCTAAAACATGTTTGTGAACAAAAAGGAACATGTAATGTATGTGGGTTACGCTCATCACCTGATCATTTCACCAACTAATGTGATGAAATATAGGGAATGTAAAGTTTCACAACAGCCATTCTACTAATTTTTTTTAGAATATCATGTATGGAGAGAGCCTAACCATGTCTAAAATCAATTTCAAAACCAACCCCCAATCAAGAATCAATTCTAAAATCCACCGCCATTTAAAAATAAAATGTTACAAACAAACATCTTACCAAAAACCACCTACGTTTTATATAACCTATGATCATCCATCCAACAGTGCACAACCTAAAATTCAAAACCAATTGTAGAAATATGATATGAATGGGATTAAAGACATTGTTATATTGTTTTCCAATAGGTTTGAATGTCTCAATGACTTACAAACAAAAAACCCAAGAAATACTCCCATTCCAAACAATAACACACCCAAAATAGAAAGAATGTTTAATAAAAAAAGTTTAAAATAACTCCCCCCACAAGCCACCATTGATCCCAATGAAATACCACTTGAGTTAAGGGATAATAAAGTAGAAAATTATACAATTTTTTTGAAAATGATGCGGGAAAAATATAATAAAGAGGATGATAAAAGGATATTCCAAAGAATATGAGATAAGAAACACCCTTGAAAAGGAAATAAAGAGAGAAGAAAGGCATATTCCATCAATTTCTATAATGGATGATTAAATCAACGAGGTTATAGGAAGTAGCATTTCAAAAAAAACTTTGGACACCTTCTAGAAAGTGGAAATCAAATTCCCCTTGCTAGACGACCTAATGTTTTTTCTAAATTATGCCTAATTTTTTAATTAAAATTGAACCAATATGAGGAGATGTCATAATAATGATAGTATCAACTTGGGAAAGAGTGTCTCGGCCATTATCACACCACAGTTTCCAACCAAAAGTCAAGATCTAAGGATGTTTTTAATTCCATGCACCATTGGTTATTTAAATTTATTTAATTATTTGACTAATTTTGGTTCTTCCAATAATGTATTTCCTTACATTGTGTAAAATTATTTGCATATATAAGTCTTTAATCACACAAGAGTGGTGTTCCAGATTGTAAATAGATCCAATGTTTTTCTAGCAGGAGTTATGGATGATGTCTTGGTGAAAGTAAAACATCTCTTATTGCTAAATGATTTCTATGTTCTAAATATGGAAGATTATAGTATACCATCACACTCAACCATTATTTTGGGGAAAACATTCATGAATACATAAAATACTATAATAAATCTCCATGAAGGGACCCTCACCAGAGAGTTTGGAGATAACACTGTCCCCATCAATATTTTTGATTCCATGAGGAACCCAGCTGATGGTCACTCCCTCTTTGAACTCTACCATAATTTTGGTACTAAACCCATTGAATAAAAATTTATGTTCCCTGAATTAGTATCAATCATATGAAATCTATCCATTAAAAATATCATTTCACATGAGTCTTCACAAACTATTGGTGATTTTGAGTTCATGTGAGAGGAAAAGTTAAAATATAATTTCTTTGATGATTTGTTAAATGATGAAGATGATGACATGATTAATTGTGTGCAGGATTTTCACCCTTTGGAAGTGGGAATCTTCAATATAAAATCAAAAATTTACCAGCCCCCTTATTTGGAATTACAACCACACCCCTCTGATTTAAAGTTTTTTTAGTATATTGAGGGAGAATAATTACCAGTGGTAATTTCAAATAATTTATCTGAAACCACTGAAAAAGATTTTATTCATATTTTGAGAAAGAATTTCTATGAAATAGTGTAGATCTTAGGTGATATCCTTGGAATAATCCCAAAAAAATAATAACATATAATTCTTCTTGAGGGAGATTCCAAACCTATTAGAAAACCCCAAAAGAGGCTAAACCCTACAATGATAGAGGTTGTGAAGAATGATATTGTGAAACTCTTTGAAGATGAGACCATCTATCCCCTCTCAGATTCAAAAGGGGATAGCCTTATCCATGTAGATCAAAAATCAACTAGCCTAACCATTATGACGAATAAGAATAATGAATTAATCCATATAAGAATTCAGAATAGCATGAGAGTGTGTATAGATGTTTGGAAGATGAATCAAGTCACTAGAAAAGGATATTTCCTTATCCCCTTTATAAACATGGTGTTAGAGAGACTGGTATGGAGAACTCATGGTTTCTTTTTGGAAGAATTTTTTGGTCATTTTCAGGTTCCTATTTCTCCTGAGGATCAAGAGAAGACTGCCTTTACTTATCCCTTCAGTAATTTTTCCTACAAAATAATGCCATTTAAATTATGTAATGATACATGTACATTTAAGAGATGCATCGTCAGTCTTTTTTTAATCATATTGATGGTTTCATGGAGGTTTTCATTAATTATTTCATTGGTTTCAGAAATTCATTTGACATTTTTTTTTGAAAAATCCGGAAATAGTTTTGAAAACATGGATTGAAAAGAATCTTGTTTTAAATTTTAAAAAGTGCTATTCCTTGGTTGGGAGAGTAATTTTCCTTGGGAATGTCATTTCCAAAAGGGAATACAATTTTATAAATAAAAAATTTAATTCATAAATTCATTTCTTTACCTAACATATGTGAAACATGTTAGATCTTTTTTTTTGAAATACAGGATTTTACATGGGGTTTATGAAATATTTTGGTATGATTTCTCTCCCACTCTTGATATTAATTTTATAAGATGCTGATTTTAATTTCAATGGTTAATATCTGTAATCTATTGATATGTTTAAGAGTATATTTATTTCATCACTAATAATTCCTCCACCAAATTGGGAAGAACCATTTGAGCTATATTGTGATTCTTCAAACCAAACAGTTAGAGTAGTCCTTTATCAGTAAATTGAGGGAAGGAAACAAGTCATTTCATATGACTCAATGACCTTATATGTGGCTCAATTAAATTAAAAAACCAGAGAAAAATAATTTTTAGATGTTATTTTTTCTTTATAAATATTTAGATGATATCTTTTTGGAACTAAAGTCATTGTTTTTTATAATAATGCAGCACTTAGGTACATAATAATTAAGGATGAAGCTAAACTGAGGATAGTGAGATGGATACTACTACTATAGGAGTTCATAATAAATCAATGATAATAAGGTATCTAAGAATAAAGCGGCTGATCACTTAAGTAGACCACCCAATACTAATGCAGTTAAAATTAAAGAAAGAGAACCACAGAATGATCATCTTCTAAGAGAAAATTGTACTAGATTAAAAGAGAAGCACCTCGGTCTACTGACATAGTCAACTATCTATTATCATATTAGGTCCCATATAATTTAAATTATCACCAAACTAAAAAATAGAATGTTTAATATGGATATAATATCTGGGATGATCCATTTTTTCACGATTTGTAATGACCATGTGATAAGAAAATGTTTTCCTGAAATTGAAATGTATTCACTCCATTCATTTTATTACACTTTATCTTGTAAAGTCTACATTCTATCTCAATGTATAACATGGAATTTATTAAAATTTTTACATTATTGGACCAATCTTTTTAAATATTCTCACGAATAATGGAAAATGTGTGAAAAATTGCAGTTTTCTGGAAATATTTCAGGGTGACAAGAAATTCCAAAAAAGCCACTAATTTTTTTATAACAGTATGATTTTTGGGGGATGGATTTTATGGGACCTTTCATGATGTCATTTTTAAATAATAAATCTTTCTTTCAATTTATTATGTTACCATATTGGTGGAAGAAAAATCCATCAGGACTGACGATGCTAAAGTTGTTTTTTATTTTGGTATGGGTAACATATTTTGTTAGGTTTGGAGTTCCTAGATCCATCATCAGTGATCAAGGTACTCACTTTTGTAATATAATAATGAATGATTTACTTAAAAAGTATGGAGTGCATCATAAAACAGCAACTCCATATTATCCATAGTCTAATGGGTTTGCTGAAGTGTCTAATAGTAAAATCAATGGAATTTTGGAAAAGACTGGAAATCCATTCTAGAAAGTTTTCATCAAATGGTTTTATGATACATTATGGGATTACAAGACTTCCTAGTAAACCCAAATTATAATGAGTCCATATAATTTGATTTATGGTAAAATTTTCCATCTCCTAGTGGAATTAGAGAAGAAGGCATATTGGGCTGTGAGAAAGATGAATTAGGGTTTTGAAAGTGCTAAAAAAGAAGGAAAAGTGCAGTTGTAGGAGCAGGAAGAAATTAGTAGTGAACTTATTGAAAATTTATGAATTTATAATGAATGAACAAGAGTGTATCATGATAATTTGATACAACTGAAATACTTCCATCCTAGAGACATGGTGTTGTTATTCAAATCAAGAGTCAATTTGATGCTAGGAAAGGTTCAATATAGTGGTAAGGATCATATATAGTTACTCATGTATATCCATTTAGTGTTGTGTATATTATAAAGGATGAAGCACAAGATCAATTCACAATTAATGGGCATCATCTAAAGAAATTCTAGAGGACCATTTCATCATATCTAGTGGAGGATATCACTCTCCTCCAACCTATTTATAAATAAAATCCACCAGTTTATACCTCTCCTTGAAATGTTCTTTCTTTCTATGATTAATTTTTTATATCATATTACATTTTACATATATTTTAATGTATTTATGAAACTATATCATTTATGTTTGGGGGAGGGATCATTTTTAGTTTACAATTTTTATTTTTTGTTTTTTTTCCTATTTTCAAAAAAATAAATATTGTTTTTTCAATTTTTAAGTGATTTTTTAAATTTTTGGGGTTTTTATGAAACTTTTGAGAAGAAATTATTTTCTTTGACAATTTTGAATCCAATTTCCACGAGTGAAACAATTTATTCCATGAAACATAGCTTAAATGAATGATGAAAATGACTTTGTTTCAGGTTAAAATTATTAGGAATTTAATGGAAAGTACTCTAATTTTATAATCACTTGACACATAGAAGATTCTATGTATTTGTTATAACTTCCCAATGTGGCTTATAAACCAATTTTTTCATATTATTTACATTCACCTCACTTCTTGAGAGAACCAAATCATGCATGATTTAACCATAGTTTTATTTATTCTAATCAGAACTAAAGCATTTTGGGTACTTGTATTTTAAATGATTGGGGTATTTATTTGGTTTTAAAGCTCTCTTTTCATTATAATCCCTTTCATTTGGTCCTACCATGTATATTTAAACCTTGTAACCCTTATAATCCATGAACATTATATTAGGTTTGCCACATTAGAAACTAGTTTTCCCTATCAATCTTACTCTCGAAGTGAAATTGAAAGATATAGTTAAACTTAAGTGTGGGGGAACTATCTTTTGTTGTGACATCTCATTTAGAGATATTTTGGGTGAAAATAAAAAGTTTTATATATTTTCTTGTTTCAGAAAAAAATCATTCTATTGAAATTAGTTCCTTTTATGGTGCGTTAATGATAAGAGATGTTATGCCTTTCTAGAGATTCTAATGGATAAATAAGGCTATGCCTTTTATAAATATTTCAATAAAAATAAAATATGAGAAGATTTAAATTTTTCTTTTGAAATTAATAGATATTTGAACAATTCTAGCGTTTTCATGATGATGGAGATGAATTACTACTTTGTTGAGTGATATGGATACCATACATTAGTAAAAAATATTATTATTAACTTTTTCATAAAAAAATCCAATCCCTCCTCATTCACCCTCGAAATTTTAATCATATAAATTCTACCAACCATAAACCAAATAACAAAACTGAAAAGTCCTCATGATAAAAAAATTTCTTTTACTCACATCAAGTGGTGATGTAGGAATTTATAAATCCTATGGTATCCCTTGCATGAGTTTGGATGAGAATGAAATTGATTATTTTTATTGAATTTTTTACGGCAGGAGAAAATGGATGTAAGGTAATGGTTTTGAGTGAATGTGAGGAAATATGGAGATGAGATTTATTGAATTGACTGATATTAGAACATTGAATAATTTTTTTTGATGAGTTATGATATATTTTGATTTTTTGTTGTCAAATTGATAGATCTCATGGTCATGTGGTTTGAATTTTCATTGATTTGAATATTGATACGGGCTTTTCCCTTAGTCCAAGATCTATGCGTGGGGGAATTCATAGAGTAAAAATTTTCATTATTTTGTAATATGGGTTTCAATTATAGTGGAAGGTAGAAACACCAACACCTATCGAGTATTAGATCATCCCTACCGAGTAGTTTGAGGATACATGTAGGCTTAGCATGTTCAATGAGTTCTAGCTAAATAGGTCACTAAAGATCCACAGAGAGCTAGATCCTTAGGTTATAGAGGATTGGATAGGTTCGATGGTCTATATCATTAGAATAATTTGCATGTCCATAGATCAGATATTTTATCTATCATGAATCATTTTTCATATAGTAATTGGGCACAGGTGGAGTCTCGTTAGTCAGATGAATGATGATTCGACACTCTCATGACACAACATCCAGCAGTTGTTCCTTAAGAAGTACCACCCCTATGTATAAAGATATGTGTTAGTGTAGTTCCCTTGCCTATCCCCACCATTTTTTTGGTGTTAGAGTTAGTACTTGAGACATCTATATTTCTTTAATATGGTTATAAGATAGATAGAGCTGCTAGTGGGTGTCACAAAGCTTTGTTATTTATGGATGCTACCAGGTTCCATTCGGTGGGATATTAGTGAAAGAGTCCCTTTTTCAATAAGACTTCATCATATGGTCATGTGTCATAAAGAAAATATATAGAACTATGGAATCAAATAGTGTGCCATTGATATTCTATGGATGGTAGAGGTGTCCTTACTAGAAAAAATATGGACCCTAAAAATATAGGTGATGAAGCGCCATGGTAGAGGTAGATATGTGATCAAAGATCTCCCAAGAGAAGGAAGGGTGGTCCTAAATAGGGGGTACTAGAAGTGGATATTGATGATCTATGGGTGCTGGAGGAATATACGATAACCTTCCACCACCACAAACATGCAACCCACATCTAGCACAGAGAGGTGAATACATCCATCTTAGAAAACTACAGGCTTTGGAGGCATATGGCACTTCAATGCATGAGATTATTATACGTGTAATAAGTGTGTTTTCTCCTCATTATTTCTTATAATTAGAATTAATATCCATTCATTCCTTAATCTCTATAGTTTTGGTGGAAGAGTTGGATATACCAATTTAGAAACTATCCCAGGAACATCATCTTGAGGTTCCTAATGTGAATACTTCTTATATATCGATTATCTTTCAGAGGAATGAGATATCACTTAGTATAGGGATTTCTACTTGAGTCCTTTTGGTCATCCAAATGTAACCCTATGATGGAATCTTGGGTTTGGATTTTTTGTTCAAGGTTCGATCCCATATTGACGGAAATTCAAACAATTCATATGCCTATGAAATGATGAAAAAAATATTATCCTTTTCTGATGAGATAGATATCATAGAAGGATGAGTGGGTTCTAAGAATAGGGGATGAATCCCATCACCCATGAGTTTTTGAGTATTTCCCTTAGTGAAATAGACTCTTTTAGAATCTAGATTCTTTCATTTGGGAATGATTATATGTATGTCATCCATGATGAAGTTTAAGGACTGATTTTGTGGTGGGATATTGAGTTTTTCATCGACATTAATCCTAATGTCACTCTAATATATTCTCGGGCATATCAGATTACCCCTACTAATTTCGAGGAGCTACGGTTGTAGTTAGAGGACCTTTGAGACAAGGGTTTCATTTGACCAAATGTGTCTACCTAGGAAGCTCCAGAGTTTTTTTATGAAAAATTAGGATAGTATCTTGTTCCATTTTGTAGATTTTAATAACCATAACCAATCCATTATAGAGGAATATTAACACATACCATTTATTGACCTCCTCATTGACTAGTTTCATGGAGAAAGATGGTACTTGATGATCGATCTCTAGTACTAATACCACCAGTTGGCTGTTTATGAGCGTGATATTAAAAAATTCGACTACCGATGTCACTACATACATTATGAGTTCCTAATGATTTTCTTTGGTGCATAAAATTCACCTATGCTATTTATGGATTTGATGAAATAGGTATTCCAGTCATGCAAGGATTAGTTTTTAGTTATCTAAATTGACGACATACTCTTCTATTATTTATCAGATTTGGAGCATGAAGATCATTTAATGGTGGTTATTGATTTTTTTGATTGAATTTTCTTATTGGAGACTCTCAAAGTTCCATTTTAGGATTCATAATTTTTACATTATGGGTAATACAATTTCTGATCATGGTTTATCTATTTAATAAATAGAGATTTATGTAGTGATTTATTTCGGTCCACACATTAGGATGTCAACTGTGCAGAGATTTATTAGTTTTGTGTGGAACTACATGAGGTTCTATTTCTAATGTTTCTAGAATTTCGACCCCTTTAACAGACCTAATTTAGAAAGGGTATTTATTTACCTGGATATGTAGTGTCATTGTTCCTTAAAATAGATGAGGCTTATGATGATGAAAATACCTATATTGAGACTCCCAATGGAGGGTGTATAGTATATATTTTATCATGATTCAATAAGTCATTTTCTCTAATTAATTTTGGTGAAGCAATATTTAGTAATCACCTATGTGTTGAGTATTTAAGAACCCATAAGATGAACTATGGAAAATATGAAATATAGATGGTTGTGACAGATATTTTATAGAGAATGTGGGGGAGATACATTATGTGGGTGTTCTTTGTAATTTAGATAGACCATCATAATCCGAGGTGAATGTTCACACAAAGAAACTTCAAACAAAGTCATTAGTTCTAGTTTATGTCTCTAAAGGAATATTACATTGATATAGTCTATAATCCTTGGAAGCGTAATGTAGTAGAATATTAACTTATTATGAATCCACAAGTACACTTGGTGCAAGAGGATTCAGAGCAATTATCCTACCTATAGATGACCCTGGTGCATTAGTAGGGTACATCTTTTATGTAGTTGATGGTTTTGATTCCTCTACTTCCGGAGCATGTGATAGAGTTCTAGCTGGTGGACATCAACTGCATGGTCTTACATGACCATATATCTATATATAATTAACCAAAAGGATATTTGAATTAGGGAATCACGTAATCTCTATCGAGGGATGGAAGGTATTTCTAGTCATGATGATGAAGGAGTTGATAGGAGTGTTCCCCACTTCTAACCTAACTACACATCTCAGTGAGGGGAATACATAAATTGACGTCCAATGATAGTTTTGGTAGTACATAATAAAATTGAGTGTATCTGATTTCATCACTTGATTCCTCACCTTTGAAAAGGTGAATGTTCTGAACCATGTTCTAGTAGGTTTTTTTCAACCCCTAGTGATCCTAGAGTGGATGTGTGATGATATATACATGGACTATGTGATGGGGATTCAATGCATAGATAAGGGAAATGATTCCATCTAGTTGAAAGTTTCTCAACTCATGAATTCATCACAATTTATTTTTATGGGGAAGGAATGTTTGGTGGAGGTTTTGGCGTAGTTGGGCATACATGAGAGTGTCTTCTTTCATGGGGTGACCTCAAGGATTGTATTTGTTAATGACATGTGGTTTACATAATGATATTTTAGGGGCTATTAGAGGAATTTGGGACCCAAATGTGGATGTGTACAAACTTTCACCCTCAAACTAATGGTCAGATTGAGTGAACTATCCCAATTTTGGAGGATATGTTGAGATATTTCATGATAAACATTGCCCAAAGTATGTAGGAACACTTTATCGTGGTAGAGTTTTCATATAGTATTATCTACCACTCTAACATCAGCAAGACACCACCTAAGGCCATGTACATGAGACCCTATAGGTCACCCTTACGCTTGATAGAGGGAAATACCAATCTTGTGTGCCCATATATGGTGAAAGAGATGAAAGAGAAAGGCCAGGTCAACCACGAGTAAATAAGGATGGCCTAGAAAAGATAAAAATATTATTGAGATTTTAGTCGTAAGGACATTGATTTTGATAATGTATACCAACCATTCTTGAGATTCATCCCATGAAATGGATTGTAATGGTTTGGCCGTGGAGAAATGTTTTCCCAAAGGTTCTTCAGTCTGTTCATGATCATGTAGAGGGTTGGATATGTTGATTACCACCTTTTCATATGCCCACAAATAGAGCGGGTTCAAGATGTCTTCCATATGTCTCACATGAAGATTTATGTGCATGAACTCATTCACATCATCAAATGGTGTGATCAAGACATAGAGGGTGGGTCTACCATTATGGAGGACCTTGTGGAGAACGAGGATCAAAAATAGGGGGACCATCATGGACTGTCCATCCCCTTGGATCACATGTTGTGGTAGCACGAGAATGTTCATAAGTTGTCCGGGGTGCGGGAGATCCAAATTATGTCTTAACATACTATGTTGTTTATTTATTTATTATTTTATAGGATAAAAATCATGAATGATGGAATTATGTATAGAAATGGTTTTCCCTTCCGAGACATTAAAATATTTCTTTATTTATATATTTATAGCTACGTGCTGAGGTGACATACCATACTAAGGCCCAGTGTTCTTGAAATTATTTCTAAAATAATATTAATATATTTTTAATATTGTGTGCATGAATTTAATTAATGAATATGAGATAACTCTTAATCATATGGTGGGATAAAAATTATGACACCATAGTTGAGTCTAGAAATTTGGTTTATCCTATGTGTAACCTAAAATATGGATGCTTGGGGCATTCAAATATCTCTCTCATTGGTGGTGTGTTTAGGGGATTAATTAATTAATTAACCAATTTATTCATTTCTTTAACACATTTATTTTCTAATTATTTTTTTGTAGAATTTTTGAGGTATATATTCATAACCTCGGTACCATTGAGAGAATCTTCTTCGTCGTTCTCTTGGAAGATCTCATCTGATAATGAAAAGAAAATGTTTAATAGCATATTAGAGAGCAGTGAACGTAAAAATGTTCCGCAATAATGAGTGAGTAAATTCATCAATAAAGATTGATCCAATATCTAAGAATGATTCTAAATTTATTTGTATTACACTTTTTTTGATTAATCTATTTGAGAATATCAATCCCTTTTTTTGATCTTCCTGAATTGTGTCCAATTTCATGTTCCTACATACTAAAATAGAATTATATATTATTTTTCCCACCCAGATTATCTCCTTTCTTGATCATTGGACAATAATGGTTGGATAAATATTGTTAATTCTTTTTTATTCTATATTTAAAACTTTATTTCATCATGTTCATAACCAGTTAGGCCATTCCATCCCATTTCAATAATGTTGGGCAGTACTGAACCTTATTGGATCCTAGAAAGCAATACAGATTCATGAGTGAGGGATAAGAAGAGAAACCATGGATATATCTGGGGTGATTTTTATATTTTGTTTATAATTTCGATAATCAAAGATTGATTAATCAATGTAGAAATGTGATGTGGTGTTTGTTTGGTGTGACAGACAGTCAATGGTCGACTAAATCAGATTTTCTGCAATTGGATGGTAGGAAACAATAAAAAATACTAGATACACAATTTTTTGGGTGGATTTAAATATGAATATGAAGTAACATGGCAAGATTTGGAGAATAGATTGTGCATTTAAGATATATTGAAAAAACTAACAACACATTTTCTACTACAAGGAATATATGACGTGTAGCCCCATGGCTATAGCGGTTAGGGTTTCAAAGGATTATAATGACGAAAATATGTGTATCCCTCATAAATTTAGTACACCACTCTCCCCGTGTGGATGATCTCTGGGACAAAGAACATTAGTGTGAAACATTCATCTTCTCAAGTACACAGACATGGTAAGAACACACAGGTGGAACCCCGTGTGAGGAAACATTCCATGTACCGATGTACACAGACATGTCTTCAGTACATAGAATCAGGCACAATAACACATCTTTATCTAGGATAGCTTGAACACACCCTGTATTCCACTTAGCTGTTTTGTAATTCTATTTTGAATGGTAGTTGTGTACTGGTCAGACACATTGAAAAGTGGTAGAGTGGGATCACATGTCTTATGGGTCCCCTCACATTCAATGTGCTACTTGGTTTTATTAGAAGAAACACCAAGGTTCTATATCTACGTTTTTTGGTCATATGTTTTGGATTGAGAGTAGCCAATACTGAGTGTTCTTTCATGTAAAATGTTATGGTTACATCAGTTGTAGATTCTTGGTAATATTTGAAATGTTACGGAGATTATACTTGGTTAAACAATGATGTACAATGATACTGATCACGCAGGATCACTAGAGACTCCCGAGTGAAACCCTCTCATCAAGCAAGGCATGTGTCCTTGAAAATTTTAGAGTAGAACCCTCTAACTGGGATGGAATAGAGTCCTATAATGACTCCTAGAGTGGAACACCAATGTCATTATAGTGAATGGGTTCCCTAAATATGTCCTGATTGGAACCCTCCAATCATGTTTAGTATGCATCTTGGGTGACTACAGTGAATCCTCTTATCATTACATGACATGGGTGCTTTATGGACTTCTGATTGAAACCCTCTAGTTGAGATAGGCATGGGTCTTTGATGAATTCATGAGTAAAACCACCGCAGTCGAGCCATATGTGGGGCCTCTATGAGTTCTAGAGTGGAATCGTCCAACTGGTCTAGATGTGGGTCCTCTACCACCATAGCGGAACCCACCTACTAGCCAAGGTATTGGCAAATCATCGACTATGCTAGTAGAAATCACATCTTATGATATGTAATGCATCTGATACGAATATTTTGTTACCCCTCAACTGATCAGTACCATGGTGAGGCATAGCTTGACTTGGATGAATACTTTTTGGAATACACCTTGGATGCTGGGAAGCATTGATAGAATTTTGAAATTTCCAGTGACTCTTCTTCCTACTTTTAGAATTGAGATTGATATTCCATTTATCTAACATTTGGGCATTATTGGACTTATTATAAATATATATACATATTTAAACATACCTTTGGATTTTGTTACTCTCATTCCTTGCGGTTTAATGACATGTGGGGTATTCCATGTGATTTATGTGAATTGATTCTTGTGGTTATTAAGGTTTACTTTCTTACTATGGATGGAAAATAAATGAAACGTAGTTCATATAGACACCATGTTGATACCCCTATGCTTGGATGAGGTTACACTTTCTCTTTATTGGGTTTAGGTATTCTATTTCACTATACCTTGCATCATGTGTACTATCTACTATATTTTTTCATCTATTTTGACCATTACTTCTCCCCCTTCAACATTCAAGGAATGCTACTAGGTATGTATATAATCACACTTGTATGGACGTTTACAACATGTGTTGGGTCCTATTTAGATGACGGAAAAGTTATCAGTGGCTTAATAATATCTTGGGACACATGGTACATTGGCCCATGTACAGTGATTGCATATTAGAGATCAAGAGTTAGGATCTCTCAACATATTAATTTCTATTTTTTTCATGTGGGAAATATACCTATTTTGGAATTTCATTTTATTATTTATATTTTAGTTCAAAATATCATACTCTTTTACTATCTAGATGATTCAAATATATGGTTGTCTCCCTAATATTTTTCATATTTTACTCTATTCCCTCTTCACTTCTGCATCGATATGGTTGTGTGTGTACATACATGTACATATTAAAAATCCTATGTAGTTTTATGCCTTTATCACTGGTCTTCATACATTATCCTATGGAGGGGGACTTGGGGTAGTTTCCTCTTAAGACCCGGATTAGGTGAGGTCATGAGAATTATAAATCAATATTATTTACAAATATATCTAAGAACATTAGGGGAAAATAACTGAGAAGGAATATAAAATAGAAATGTTTTAAGTATGTCTCTAAACGATCAATCATGAATACTACTCCTTTAAAGATGATCATAGAGAGAATGAAAATTAATGAAAATACAGGAATCATTATTTGGAATGTGAAAAAAATTTAGAAGACATGACGAATTATTTAAGGAAAAATTGAAATATATATGATAAAAAAATGTTGAAGTTTCATTGGAAGCCATAGGAGTTATGTTATTACAAATAATTTTAAATAAATAGTTAAACAGATTTAAACCTTCCAAAAAGTACACTATTATATATCTTTCAATGATATTTTTAAATAATAAAATTATTTTATTATGAATGGATTGAAAATTTTATATATTTTCCAAAATTGTGTTACTAAAAATTTAGTGTTAGTATAAATATAAAAATATATAATTACATTATAATAAGAAGGATTTAATAATAAATATAAATTTCATAGTTATAAAATAATATTTTAAGATAAGATTATAGTAGAATTACATTTCATATTATATAATTAAATAACTGAAAATAAAATATTTTAACAAATAAAAATTTAAAAAATTATATTTAGTGATACTTATAATGGTAGTTAATAAATACATATTACTATAGTAGTAGACGTATTTTTTGTTATAAATATGAAAATATGAAACATTAAATAAAATATAGTTATTTTGGACTATAATAATATTGTATAATACTTATTAATAGATATAATGATTATAGAAAATGGATTATGAATTGAAAACAAATTTAATTTTGATAAAAGTGTTCTATGGATTATATTATTACATATTTATAAGAAGTATTATACATTTAATATTTGAATTCCCAAAAATTAAAGACTATAAAATAGGATGTCCCTTAACCAAACCACAAGACACATGACACCCCTAAAGGGTAGCCAACCATGTTGCTGGGAAGGGCAGTGCATTTCTGCAACAATGTGAGCATAAAGAGGCCACTCATTTCCTACAAGGATAAAGGATGCACTAACACATGGTTGAATAGATTGTGTGGAGGTGGGAGTTTAGAGGATTCACTATTGCGGGGATACATCAATAGTATATTAGAGTGAATTCACTCCATTCTATCTTATTTTGAATCTTTGTAGAAGAAAGATCCCCTAATAAGAACTATAAGGCCCTTAAACATTACAATGTGGGATTGTGTCTTGATGACACTTTTCCTCCACCTAAAAAACATACAAATATGAAAACAACAATCTAATAATTTTAAGAACCATTTTTTACCATTTTAATATCTGTTTGTCTAAATTTAGATTCATTGTAATCTTCTTCCACTAAAAACCGTAGTACAACATTGATGATAAATATATGTTTATTATTATAGATATAAATATGGTGTATAGTATTTAGAGAGATCAATTAATGATCTGGTGAGGCCTTATAGATTGATGAAATAACATAGTTTATCTTATTCTTCATCATAGTGTGCTGGAAAATGATATGAGTATGTTATGTATATATATATAAACAACACTTCACCATCATTTACAAATCTCAGAACACTTTTTTTCTCTGAAATGAATGTATAGAAGGTGAGATGTGATCATCTACTTATTTTCATGCAAATGAAATAGGGCCATCGATGATATGTAAATATATCATAAACTGTTTTTTCTTCTAAATTTCATGATTTATAAATAATTTAGGATGAAAATATAATAAGCTAAAATATTAGTAATATATATACAGGTTTGGAAGGATATAGTGGTTCGGAAACAATTGAATCATGAACCCCTTTCTATATAAGAGTCCCCATGTAAATATTTATCCATCACGAGAGTAGAGAGTAAATAATGTATATGTATATCAAGTAATAAAATATAGAGAAAATCATAGGGAGACTATTCTATATAATGGGACCTTACTAATAGATATCCATTCCCAGAAGCATTACTAAGATTCATCAGTATATATATATACTGATGTATTATGTGAGAGATTGAAAGATAACTCCATGATGATACATTTTAGAATAATTACATGAAATAATTATTTCAATTTTTTTTATTATAAATAATGTAATGGGAAAGAATTATATTTTTTATATATCATTTTCAAGAAAAACTATAAATGACCTTCAATGATTTTATGTTTTTTTTCTTTACGGTGTTTACATATAATTTTATCATATGGGTAATAATTTATTCTATTAAAACCCAAATTTTATATTTTGTTACGAGATAATTTTTTAAAGTAATTTTTAAAACAAAAAATAGATTTTTAATGTTAAATTTATGTGAAATTGTCTTTAATAAAATATTTTTTAATTGTTTTAAAATAGTCTTTATAAGGGACTTCTTATTTATGTAATAATATATATATATATAATATTTTATTCCATTACATATTTTAATTTAGTTGAGAGGATCATGTTTATATATATATATATATATTCATATTTAAAATGTTTTTTATAAAGTTTAAAATCATTATTTTATGTATTACACTCTTTTCATTTATACCATTTTTAGTGAATTTGTTTTTTTAACGAATGTTTCTTATGGAAATAATTTAGTCTTTATGAATTAGTTTATTACATAGATTCTATTTTTGTTTGATTTATTGTATGCCCATGAATTATTATAAACTTTTGGGTGTTCCCTTTATGTTTTGAAAAAACACATATAAATCCATAGAATTTTTTTTCATGAATTTTAGTTTCTTATTTTCATTAATGATATATAAATTTTTATATCTCAATTTAAATATGTTTTTTGAAAATATACATTTTGATTAAAAACACTCATGAATAACAGTATTACAATAAATGTTTTATTAATTTTATTTACTTGGATATGGTAAACATGATGGGGGATGGAGGGTGAGACCAAATATGAACAAGTTTTTACACCATTTGATTGGTAGGTCATATAGAGAATATAAATATCGATGTTTCATCATGGATTTGTTTTCTATGCTTGTGAATTATTTTTTTAGAAAAAATCAATGTATTTTTTAATAATAAATTAGTGTTTTTAAGTAATTGTATAGTTAGTAATGTATCATTTGTAACATATATCATGGTTTTATTAAAAGACTATATTTTAAGAATATTTGTTTAGTATTTTAAAGTGATTTAAAAACATGTTCTTCAAATTGATTTTTTTGAAAACATGTTTTAAATTAAAAAAAAGTGATTTTATCTTTATACAAAATTTTTTAAAATATTATAAATTTTTAAGGACTTTGTGTCTCATATTTTTTTCTATTAAATAAAAAATGGATAATTCTGTTTTAAACCCCATTATTCATTTATTTTTTCAATGTTTTAAAATGGTTTTCACAAGGATATTAGATGAGTAAAATCATCCCTAATACATGTATTTAATACATGAATTTTATCAGAGCATATATGTAGTAGGAATCATAGTGTTCATATTGAAAAACATATCTGAGAGATATTTTAGATCTTTTAATTTTCATATTTTTTCAAATATATATACCTAAAACATCCTTCAAAATTTAAGAACTAATATTTATATGTTGTATTAAATGTTTCATTTTAATTTTTTTTTTTGATTTTTTTCGGATATATTATTGAACCGAGTCTCATGTGCTTTAATTTTGAATGATATCCTTATGTGGTTATTCTTGATTAAGTGTAGGGGGGTTCATCAATATATCATGTGATAAGACCATTGGGAGAATACATCATGTTATATGACCATATAAAAGTTATAATATTTTATATAACAAATGTATATTCTATATTTCATTTATAAAGGAATATAAGGGTGGACAATGGAGATCAGGAGTTTTTTTTGATTAATTGGTTAATGAAAATTCGTTTTCATCACCAGTTATCTTATTAAGAGGCACTGCTCATTAGTGTTGGACCATTCATGTAAAGAATGCGTTTTTTATATTATTTAATAATTTGGATTATAGAGCTATAACATTGATTTAGTTTTTGGTGACATGATATTTTATTGAGTTTCTTTTATTTAATTTTGTAATATTATAGTTTTTTCTTATATAACTTTTTGGAGTTAAATGGTCATGTGGATTGAATAATTACTTTATGGAATTAATATAGGGGTATTTATATGAAAATATGGTATAAAATTAAAAAAATCATGTTATATTATTTTAATTTATGTTTATTTGATATAAAAATAATTAATTAATTTAATTAGGATTTATATGTATAAAATCTAATATGTGTATTGTTGAAATACAAGTGATGGGTATTTTTTAGAATTAATTTATGGAATTAAGTGTGGGTTTTATACTTGGAATAATTTATATATATTATTATTGTGTATTGTTTTGAATTAAATTAATTTTCAATGTACTGAAAATGTTTGTGAGTACATTAGACGTTTTAAAATAAGATATAATGAAAAAAAGTGGGAATAAATATTTTTTTGTTGAAATTAGAAGGTTGATGCTAATTTTGGGGGGAAATTTATAACTAATTGGTTTTAAATATGATATGATTTTAAAAAGTAGGGACGCTTTATTTTTAACATACCTTTCATTTATTATCACTCATCTCCTTCAAGATTTATTTCAATAGAATTACTATGTGGTCAAGGATTTTGTGATGAATAGTTACAAAAAGCTCACAAATCCATCAAACATATTATGGTATAAACTGTAAATTATTTTATATGTATTTTATGAATCATATAATGAATTTGATATTATTTCAATGTTAATAACAAATTATTTCAAGTTATATTATTTTTAATGCACTAGAATATGGTTTTATGACATTTGTAATGGGTCTGACCAGGATAGAAAAACAGTTTTCCACATTCTAGAAAGCATTTCTTTAACCATATATTATTTTATATTTAAAAAATAGGGTGTGTAACTGGTATATGTTATATGTCATAGTAGAACTAGAACACTTTAAAGGTTATACACTCTTATATAAAGAGTTTCATAATGATCTTCCAATTCAGTAATATTCTTAACAAACATCAATTAAATATTTATTTCTATAAATAGTTTTGGAATGATTTTTCATAGAGGATTGTTTATAATAATATTACATATTCAATGCATTAAGATCATCAACAATATAATCAAGGAAATTTTAAAGAATGAACATCTTGGGAGGTGGGTATGAACAAATCCCATCTTTGGCTATTTTTTACTAATTTTTTTATGATTATATTAAATATTGAATATATATATATATATGGGATTTAGGATAATTATTTATATATATGTTTTTGAATCATTACATTTTAAAAGAAATTAATACATTGTAAAATTAGGGTTTTAGTATCCATCTTTCAAATCTATAAATTGTGGATTTTTTGGGAAATATAGAGACATTATTTCAATTAATGGGTTATTATATAATTTTTTTTATAAGAGGTTATGTTTTTTGAATTAATTTTATTATGGGGTTAATATTATTATTATTTCATCTTTTTTGATTATTAAAATACTTTTTATGTAAATACCTGATCTAGAAGCCACTAGACTGGTGCATTGGGATGATGCACCACATGACCTCAACTTCACATCATTAAACACCAAAGGTTACCAACTAGAGGAAAGGGTCTTAAAGGATATCATTGGGTGACTATAAAATCTTTTAAGAGTATTTATATCATCAAAAATAATAATAATAATATAAAATAGAAAAAAAAACCATTTTTGGAAAGACGTGGCATGTGGCGATAATAGATTCAACATCAAAAAAATCAATAATGTAGTATTCCAAACCTGATATAATGAATCTACCATATAAAAGGAAAATAATAAGAAAAAATATAGCTAAAACTATGATATAACACTAAACTATTCCTTATTATATCTTGGTTTCATCTTGCATACTCCACGCTAGCATACCAAGTAAAACATAAAAAAATGATCCTTTTCCCCAAACCTATAACCTAAAAACAAATAGTATTCTACTCAATTGACAATGTTCCATGAAAGATCGATCATGGTAAGAGTATAATTTAGTATTCAACCACTAGTAGTGTTTCTAAAATATTCAATACAAAACATAAGTCTAAGCATAGGTTTTATGGAGATAAAAATAATTTACTGAAATAATAATTAAATAATAAAACATCAACCTCATGATTTATATTGACATATGTGGTTGAACATACCTACTTGTTCTTGTTCTCATTCATCTCTATCCAAAATATATTACATGTATAATAAAGTTCAATTATATATAACCTAGCCAAACATAACCCCAAAGGATTAATGGAATCCATGTGTCTTAACTGGGCATTCCCTTATAATAAATTCCATAGGGAATCCATGGTGTTGTACCCTATAATTCCTTATTATCAACTGTCTAGTCTAATATCATGAACAATACATGGGATTTAGAATCATGAAATTATAGGAATCCATGGATCACATACGATTCATTCAATAAAGTTAATCATTCAAAATTAGTGGATATAATCACTAAATATTAACCATGATACCCTATAAGAATCAATCACATTAATAAATGAAATTCAATAAATTTATACATTATGAATATCCAAGGGGGAGATTCCCTAAGTCATTTGACAAAATAAATCTATATGGAATCCAATGGAATTCTCAAGACATTCCAAAACATTATACATAATTTAAATCAATGTCTAAATTACACAATGTTCTTCACATGAGTTTTCAAGTGGAATACAAGTCTCATTCTCAACATTCTATTCCATCAAGGCCCAAATGGAATATAAATAATTATAGCGACCCTTACTTTACATACATTTTTATTACTTCAGAATTGATGCAGACTTATTACAACATATAACAAAACTATGGTAGGACCATATAGGTATATTGTCTTTAGAAATTGGGAAACATAAACAACTAGTTCACAAAGCATCTACATTATCTCCCATTTATTTCATCATATCTAGAGTCCCTTTTGAAATGTCATACTTAATACCTTTCTTCCTGACCTAGGGAAAATAAAACATGCAAAAGGGTGAGCTCAAATACTATGTAAGGGTAAACAAAGGAAATATCATATTCATAAGAACATAGCATTTCAAAAATCATAACCTGCAAAAGAGATCATTATATCATAACATGGTACAAATCATAGTAGTGAAATGCAATCCCAATAATAATAACATAAAACATGAAACTTTGTGGCATACACACATAATCATAGAAAATCATTTATTATTAGTCATGACTCATTACCAAGACTATCTTAGCAGACAAAGTCCATTTCTGAAACAAGTTCACTCCTCGTTCCAGTCCTGTATCACTGAACCAGATTAACATGTCATTCCAGCCATGTCTATATCATGAGATGTAAATCATTACCCAATGAATTGAAGGGAGATATAGGTCCCACCCATCTAATAATGAAACAACTCTTATGTGTGCCACAAAATCATAAATCTTACATCATAGCATAACCCTTGTAATAAAAATGGGATTCTTAAACATCATTCCATCATAACATAATCCATATAAGATAAAAGGACTTCATAAAAAAAATTCCATTATAACATAATCAAATAAATTTAAAAATAGGGATAGAAACAGAACCCTATATTATCTTAGATGGAAAATAATTTCGATAAAATTCTTGAACTCCATTCTTGAGGAAAATATCCTTTTTTACTTCAAAAACATTTTTCCTTTCTTAACATGTCAAACAATTTTAAACTAAAAGAATTGTATTAAAAATAAAATTGAATACAATTCACGGAAGCTTCCTGAAAATAATTTTCTATGAAATCATAAAATCCATTCATTCCATATAAGTTAAAAAAACATGTTTCTCGTACTTTGGCTGGAAGAGTCAAAAATTACCTTGTACTAAAAATGACAAATGATTCCTTTCATATCTATTAATAAAAACTCACAAATGAGTAATATGGGATTTATCAAATTTTAGGAGGATAGAAATAATATTACATATTGAGGAAACATGGATTTGGATGATATATACCCCTCATTAAATACCAAAGTATAAACAATCTCGGATAAAAATGAGATTGTGATATTTTCACTTCGCTTAGGTCTGATATACTTCGTACGTATCTGATCCTCCTGTATAATGATTTAAATAATTTCATTGACTTATTAGAGAATCATATTCATTGTTATGATATCATATATGGTCATATTCTTATATTCTTATTAGTAATATTTCATTACCACTTGTTATTCAGGTGTTTATTGCTTTATGTTCTTATGCATGTCTTGTCGAATAAATTCTTATTCCTCTTTTTTGGTTTTAGATACCTTATTTATAAAGTGGTATTAGTGTAATATATATCATATTTATTAATTAAATTCATTTATATAATCAATATTCAATGAAAATCATGTAGAACGGGTCACATCACATCATGGAGACAGTAGGACGTACGTACGAACGAGCGATGATATCGTTCTCATACCTATTGAATGGTATCGGAGAGGACGATGTAATGTCTCAGAATTAGTATCATGTTATAATTATCATATATAGATATTTCTTACACCATTATACCCATCCAAGTAAGGTCACGGTGGAAAACAGATTACACCATGGCGTGAAGATGATATTCCGTACGTACGCACGCGTGGTGATCTCATTTTCCGTAGGATAGATAGAAGGTAAAATAGGGTTGTTTCATATTTATAATAACATATTATTATATGAGTGATACTGATGTTATTAATTTATAATGAAACCACTAAATAAGATGATGTAGAAGAAGGAAGAAACTTGAAAGAATCGGTAGAAGAGTTTACCTCTTCCTTGACGTGCCTCCTTTAAACTTTCACTTAAGGGACTAGAGTTGGTCTTTTGAGAAGACCAGATCCTCTACTATGTTTCTAGTGATTCTGAGAAGGGAAATGGATAGGGGTTGGATGATCTTGAAGGCTCAAAGTTGGGTATAGAGAAGAGGGAGGAGGTTCCCTTTTATAAGGGAGGAGAGGGGCACCTTTGGAAAGTGTGAAAATATTATTTTATAATAAACTTATCTTTGGTTTTAAAAGGTCAAAAAATCATTAGAGATAAAGATAAGATGACTCATGGTCAAAATGAAATTATCCAATCAGAATTGGACATGTTTTGGATAATATATTAATCGTTATAATCTTATTTATTTAAATCATTTATTAATGAGGGAAATAGTGCATCATTATTTTTTCATAAATAATTTTATTTATCTGATTTCGAAAAATTATAAAAAAAACCATCATGTAGGAAATATTTTTATATTTCCAATGAATATTTATATCCCAAAAGATAATTTATATAACCCCTTATAAAAATTAATTACTTGAAGATTTTTGTTAATTCCATTTTTGACTTTACATTAAAATAATTAATCAAATTTGTCAATATCACTACCAAGTGGCGCAATGGGGTCCCAAAATCGACCCAAGGATGCCCATGGTCAGCCACTACTCGTCCAATAATGTTATGACATGACTTAAGGTAATTTTGTATTATTATAATATTTTTTAACCTTGAATTACCCTATTTACCTTCAAACGCTGTAAATAAAAGTCAAAAGTTACTATTCACCAAAAATTATTTTCATATTATTGAACCACGTTTTACTTATCGATAACAACCATATATGCCGGATTTTTGAAATTCAATTCAATGAAGTGGTAAAATTTCATTTAAATGAAAGAGTCGGTTTTTTAACTACCACTAAGTGGTTTCACTATTCATCAAAAATTGATGTTTTTCAGAAAAATACCAAAAATTCAGACTAAGATATATTTGATATTCCAAATTCAAAAATGATTTCTATTTTTCCAAATTCAAAAAATATAAGTGGCATTAATTAATCTTTAAAATTAATTCCCGTTATCAAAACAAATAGCGTGTTTTTAAAAATAATAATTATCAAAAGATCGACACTTGTTTATGTCCAATTTAAATGTTAAATTAATTCCAATGACCAAAACTGTATTAAATGGTAAAAATATATTCTACTTACACTTTAAAACTAATTAAAAATATAATCTAACCATATAAATTATTGCGATGAAAAAAGTTTTTTTTAATTAAAATACATCGTGTTTTGACTATTCATTAAAATATGAAAGTTATCAGAACAATATGAAAAATTTATCCAAATTATATTTTTATATCCTGATTCCATGGATTAATTTAGTTTTGTCAAATTTAACTAATAAACATGTCAAAACTAGATTTAATGTAGGTGTTCCATCAAAAGGCGTTAAAACTTCATTTTTATAAGAAAAATTATTTTACCTGGAATGTTTATTTTGTTCTAATACCATGTTCTAGAAAATGTGTAAGATGAATAATAATGTTATAAAATTCAAAATGTAGTTAATACAATTCATAACAGCAAGTCGATAATAATAATATATCAATATATCGTTGTTCAGTGAAACTCGGTATTGTGTACTACACACCCTATCGAGGAAGGTCACGATTTCGTGTAACACAATCCAATCCAGTGTTTTGTGTAGTGAAAGATTCATCTGGTGTTGCGTATAACATAAGACAGAAAATATATATATATATATATTTCTCATAAAATCTCAGGGTGTTACATTCTACCCCCCATTAAAAAGAATGTCACCCTCGAAATTCGTCCCTTCGTATCAAACAGATGAGAATACCTATATGTCATCATATCCTCAAGTTCCCATGCCGCTTCTTCTAATTGGTGGTTCATCCATAATAATTTAACTAAGAGAGTGGTCTTGTTTCACAGAACTATTATGATACGATCCAGAATCCCTATAGGCTATTCTTCATAAGAAATATCTTTCTCCAGTGGTACAACTTCTGAGTTGAGTACATGTGAAGGACCAGGTATGTACTTTCTCAGGAGAGATACGTGGAACACATCTTGAACTTGAGCAAGATTCGGTAGAACTGCCAATCGGTAAGCTACCTTCCTAACACGATCTAGTATTTCGAATGGACCAATATACATATGGCTCAGCTTTCCCTTCTTTCCAAATCTCAGTACTCTCTTCCGAGGAGATATTCATAAGAACACTTTATCACCCACTTGAAACTCTATGTCTTTTCTTCGGTTGTCAGCATAACCTTTTTGTAGACTCTAAGCTTCTCTTATGTGTTGTTGAATAGATCAGACCTTTTCTGCCATCTCATCAGCAAGATCAGGTCCTAGTATCTTTCTTTCCCCAACTCCATCTTAGCAAGTTGGAGTTCTACATTTCTTTCCATAAAGAGATTCATAAAGAGCCACCTGAATACTGGAGTGAAAGCTACAATTATAATATAATTACACCAAAGGTAGGTGTTGGTCCCAACCCACTTTGAAATCCATAAATCATGATCTCAACATATCTTATTGAGTTTGAATTTTCCTCTCAGACCGACAATTTATCGGAGGATGAAAAGCAGTGCTTAAACTTAACTCTGTATCCAGAGTATGGTGAAAACATTGCAAAAAAATTGAGGTAAACCTCAGATCCCGATCAGATAGAATGGAATGGGGTACTCCATGAAATCTTACCACTTCCTTTACATATATCCTGTCAAGTTGATCAATTGATAAATCTTCTCTAATATCTTTGAAGTGTGTGAACTTCTTAAGACGATCAACTATAACCCATATATCATTATTGCCTTATGATGTTTTAGGAAGTCCATGGACAAAGTCCATAGTAATGTTTTCCCATTTCCATTCTGGTATGGGTAATGTTTGTAACATCCCCTTATACTTCTGTCTCTCAGCTTTAACTTGCTGACAAACCATGCATCGAGAGACATATTCAACAACATCTCTTTTCATGCCATCCCACCAGAAGTACTCTTTCAGATCCATGTACATCTTCGTGCTTCCAGGGTGAATATAGAATAAAGAACTATGAGCTTCATCCAATATTTCCCTCTTTAATTTAGGGATGGGAGGAACACATACCCGATTCATGAACCTTATTATTTCATCACATTCAATATGGTATTCAGGAACATTTCTAACCTTCTATTGTAACTCTACATCTTCTTTTTGTTCCTATTTAATCATCACATGTATAGATGATTGAACCTTCATTTGAGAAAGATAATATGTCTCCCCTTCCATTATAATTCCAAGATCTATCCTTTTTAAATCCATAAATATTGGATCTTTTGTGATCCTAATCATGGATAAGCTAGCATGGTCTTGTCGACTTAATGCATCTTCCACCTTGTTTGCTTTCCCAGGGTGATAATGAATTGAGAATTCGTAATCCTTAATCAGCTCCAACCATATTCTTTGGCAGATATGCAGCTCCTTTTGTGTGACAATATACTTCAAACTTTTGTGATCTGTATAAATATCACACCTTTCAACATAATGATAATTCCTTAAAATCAATAATTCAAAGATTACCACAGCTTTCTCCAAATCATGAGTTGGGTAATTTTTCTCATGGATTTTCACCTGTCATGAGGCATAAGCTATCACCATATCATTTTTCATGAGAACACACCCCAGTCCCTTATTTGATGCATCACTATCGATCACAGACCTTTCTCCAATACAAGGAAGTGTGAGCCTAGGTGCACTAGATTACACTCTTTTCAACTCCTTGAAATTCTCTTCACACTCCTCCATCCACATGAACATAAATACTTTTCGAGTAAACCTTGTGAGTGGATCAGATAATCATGAAAAATATTTCACAAAATATCGATAATATCAAGACAAACCATGAAAATATCAGATCTTAGTTATTGTTGTTGGTCTCTCCCATCTTTTGATAACCTCTGTTTTTGCTGGATCCACAGATATCCCCTCTTTTGAGATTATGTGAACCAAAAATAAAACATTTGAAAGCCAAATTCACACTTGGTAAATTTTTCATAAATCTTATCCTTTATTACGGTCTTTTATATAATTCTCAAATGATCTTCATGTTCTTCCATGATCTTTGAATATACAAAAATATAGTCTATAAAGACTATTAAAAACTGATCAAGATAGTCTATAAAGAATCTATTCATTAGATCAATGAAGATAGCATGGGTATTAATAAGACCAAATGGTATCACTATAAATTCATAGTGACCATACCTTATATGGAAATCCATCTATGGAATATCATCCCTTTTGACCCTTAATTGATGATTCCCTAATCAAAGATCAATCTTGGAAAGTTATTGAGCTCTACATAGCTGGTCAAATAAGATATCAATGCATGGGAGAGGATATTTATTCTTGATAGTGATCTTGTTAAGTTCTAAATAATCAATGTAGAGTCTCATTGATCCATATTTCTTCTTAACAAACAAAACTACTACTCCCCATGGTGATGCACTAGGGCATATGAATCCCTTATCAATATTCTCTTGGAGTTGCTTCTTCAATTCCTACAAATCAATTGGGGCCATTCTATAAGGTGTCTTTGAATTAGGTAAAGCACCCAGTACGAGTTCTATTGAAAACTAAAATTCATTATTTGGTGGAAGACAGGAATATTTCTCCAAAAAGACATCATCAAACTTTCGTACAATGGGAATATTCTTAATATTGATTTTCTCTACAACCATTTGAGATAAATAACCTTCATTTATTAGAATCAAGACCCATAAGATAGAAGAAATTCCCACTGGAAGGTTATATTTATCCTTGCATCGATAAGTGATCATAGATTGGTCAGGAATATGTAATATGACTTCCCTTCATTGGAAATCGATATGAGCTCCATATAAAGAAAGCCAATCCATGCCATGAATCACATCAAATTCCACTATAGGTAGGATCACAAGATTGGCAAGAAGCACTTTCCGAAAAACTACAATAAGAGAAGAATTGTAATCTTTTGATGTGACTGTTGTGCCATTAAGAGTTGTCACAACTATATCAACATATAATTGTTGAGGTAATATAGCAATACCCATAGAAAATTCGTGATAAATGAATGATTGGGTGGATCCAGAATCAAATAAAACATTTTCTACTTTAGAGTGGATGGTACGTGTACCTTTCACCACTTAGTTATCATACTCTACATTGCCTATAGAAATTGCATTTGATATTCCATTTTCATTGGCCTTAAGATTTTGTTGATGTCGATCATCATCAATAACCCTTGGATTAGGGAATTGATTAAAATAGTGACCCATTTCCTTGCACTTGTATCATTGATGTGTAGGAGGTGTGTTCTGTGTAGCCTTTTCATTGTTCGCATCAGAAGACATATTTTTACCATAATTTCAGCATTAAAATGCCTGATGAAGATCTTTTCCACATTTGAAACATTTACATGTCCCTTTAAAACAATTCCCTCCATGTTTCTTCCCATAATTTAATAATAAGGGAAAATTCCGCTTCTTTTCAGAGTGGTCTTTAGATTTCCCTTTGAATTCCATTTTCCTCTTCTTATCAAACCCATATGATGGATGGGTTACCCCAATATCCATATCATCCTTGAGAGCACATCGAAAAATTTCTTCATAGCTATTGATGTCCCTTATGGCTAACACCCTTCGAAGACATGGTTTTAAGCCACTAAATAATTGTCGATCTCACTCTCAAGTTGGATAATAATAACATAATCATACATTCCATGCCTTGTAAACTTTTATTCATAGGTACTGAAAGATACATCATCCTTTTTCATTAGTTCAAAAAACTCATTCTACATCTTTGTTCGAAGAATACGAGGGAAGTAGTTATTGAAAAATAAGATCATGAACTCATCCCATTCCATGGACTCAATTTCATCTCTTTGCCTCGTATTCTTGATATGATTCCACCATTGATTAGATTTAACTTCCAAACAATATACAACTAAGATGACTTTATCATGTTCATAACAATTTAGAACTAAACATATATTTTTAGTGGTATTGATCCATTGTTCAGCCACTAATGGATCAGAAGACCCGCTAAATGAAGGTGGACGCTGCCTCATGAAAGATTCAACAGAATGTTTCTCCTTCCTTTTCTCATTTAGAAGGCCTACATGATTCATATCTTGAGAAAGTTGTGTGAGAATGGCTAAAATATTTTTCATTCCAGCTCCCATAATGTTTGGTTGCTCATGGGGACAATCATTGGATTTCACGTCTCCTTCAGCATTAACACAGTTCCATCGGGTTCTAGCCATTGACTAAAACCAATAAGCATAATGAGAGAAACACTAATAATAATAGTAAAACCACATAATCAATAATAAAATTTCACACCATAGGTCTTATCATAGGTGAATTAGGGCCATTTCTAAAACACTAATATTGTGTTATATTCTTAGAGATATCATTAGGGTTCTTACTAAGGCTTTCACATCCTAATTTGCAAAGGTTGACTATACCCTTCTTCTGATACTAACTATAATAACCCATAAATTAGATACATTGTTATTAATTCATAATTGAAGCATACTTATTACAACATATAAAAAAACCATGGTAGGACCTTATTGGTATAGTGTCTTTTGAAACTGGGAAACATAAACAACTGGTTCAAACAGAATCTACATTGTATCCCATTTATTTAATCATATCTAGAGTCCCTTTTGAAATATCCTACTTTATACCTTTCTTCCTGACCTGGGGAAAATAAAACATACACAATGGTGAGCTCAAATTCTTAGTAAGGGTAAACAAAGGCAATATCATATTCAAAAGAACATAGCATTTCAAAAATCTTAACCTGTAAAAGAGATCACAATATCATAACATGGGATAAATCATAGTAGTTAAATGTAATCCCAATAATCATAACATAAAACATGAAACTTTTTGGCATACACACATAATCATAGAGAATCACTTCTTATTAGTCAAGACTCATTGCCAAGACTATTTTAGCGGACAATGTCCATTTCTGATCTGAGTTCACTCCTCGTTCTCGTCCTATATCACTGAACCAGATTAACATTCCATTCCAGCCATGTCTATATAATGAGATATAAATCTTTAACAAATGAATTAAAGGGAATTATAGGTCTCACCCATCTCATAATGAAACCATTATTATGTGTGCCACAAAATCATAAATCATACATCATAGCATATCCCATGTAATAAAAATGGGATTCTTAAACCCCATGCCATCATAACATAATACATATAAGATAAAAGGACTTCATAAAAATAATTCCATTATAACATAATCAACTCAATGTAAAAATAGGGATAGAAACAGAACCCTATATTATCATAGATGGAAAATAATTTTGATAAAATGCATGAACTACATTCTTTAGGAAAATATCCTTTCTACTTCAAAAACATTTTTCCATTCTTAATATTTCATACAATTTTAATCTAAAAGAAGTTTATTAAAAATAAACTTGCAAAAATGTAAAGGATGATTCATGAAAATAATGTTCTATGAAATCATTATATCCATTCATTCTGTATATGTAAAAAATCATTTTTCTCGTACTTTGGTCGGAAAAGTCAAAAATTACCTCGTACTAAAAATGACAAAATATTCCTTTCATATCTTTTACTAGAAACTCAAAAATGAGTAATATTGGATTTAAAAAACTGTATATGGATTGAAATAATAGTACATATTGAGGAAACATGGTTGTGGATGATATATACACCCCATTAAATTCCAAAGTATAAACAATCTCGGATAAAATGAGATTGTTAGATATTCCCATACCTTAGGTCCGGTATGCTTCATACGTATCTGAAACTCATGTATAATGATTTAAATAATATCATTGAATTATTACAGAATCATATTCATTATTATGATATCATATATGTCCATATTCATATATTCTTATTAGTAATATTTCATTGCTAATTGTTATTGGGGTGTTCATTGTTTTATGTTCTTATGCATGTCTTGTCAAATATATTCTTATTCCTATTTTAAGGATATAGATACCTTATTAAAAAATGTTACTACTGTATTATATATCATATTTATTCATTCAATTAATTTATATAATCATTATTCAATGAAGATCATGTATTACGAGTCGCATCACATCGTGGAGACGGTAGGCCGTACGTACGCACGAGCGATGATATCGTTCCCATAACTATTGAATGGTATTGGAGTCGAAGATGGAATGTCTCTAAATTAGTATAATGTTATAATAATCATATATAGTAATTATTTACACCATTATACCCATTCAAGTAAGGTGGTGGTGGAAAACATATTACACCACGGCGTGGAGACAGTATTTTGTACGTACTCACGCGTGGTGATTTCATTTTCCGTAAGATGGATAGAAGAGGAAATAGGGTTTTTTAATATTTATAAGAATATATCAATATATGAGTGATTTTTATGTAATTAATTTATAATTAAACAACTAAATAAGAGGATGTAGAAGAAGGAAGAAACATGAATGAACCGGTAGAATAGATTACCTCTTCCTCGATGTGACTCCTTTAAACTTCCACTTAATGTACAAGAGTTGGTCTTTTGGGAATACCGAAACCTATAAAATGATTCTAGGGATGTTTATAAGGGAAATGGATAGGTTTTTGCCGAGTTGGAAGGCTCAATTTTGTATAAAGTGGAGAGCGAGTAGGTGCCCTTTTATAAGGGAGGATAGATGCACCTTTGGAAAGTGTGAAAATATTATTTTATTATAAACTTATCTTCTCTTTAAAAAGGTCCACAAATCATTAAATATGAATATAATATGACTCATGGTCGAAATAAAATAATCCAATTAGAATTGGACATGTTATGGATAATATTTTAATCATTATAATCTTATTTATTTAAATCAATTTTTAATGAGGTAAGTACTGCATCATTATTGTGTCATAAATAATTTAATTTATAAGATTTCAAAAAATTATCAAAAAAATACCATAATTTAGGAAATATTTTTATATTTCCAATGAATGTTTATAGTCGAAATGATAATTTATATAACCCCTTATAAAAATTAATTACTCAATGATTTTTGTTAATGTCAATTTTGTCTTTACATTAAATTAATTAATCCAAATTGCCATTATCACTACCAAGTGGCTCAATGAGGTCCCAAAATGGACCCAAGGATTCCCTTGGTCAGACGCTACTCATCCAATAGGGTTATGAACTGTGTTAATGTAATTTTGAATTATTATAATATTCTTTTATCCTCGAATTGCCCAATTTACCTTCATCCACTGTAAATAAAAGTCAAAAGTTAATATTCACCAAATATTAGTATCATCTTATTAAACCATATTTTACTTATTGATAAAAACCATGTGTGTCGTATTTTTGATATTCAATTCACAGATGTGGTAAAATTACGTTTAAATAAAAGAGTCAGTTTTTTTAAATACCACTAAGTGGTTTCACTATTTATCAAAAATTGAAGTTTTTCAGAAAAATACCAAAAATTAGACCTAAGATATATTTGATATTCTGAATTAAAAAATTAGTTCTATTTTTGAAAATTCAATACATAAAAGTTTCATTAATTAATCTTTAAAATTAATTCCCATTATCAAAACAAGTAGCTTGTTTTTAAGAAACAGTAACTATCAAAAGATCGACACTTGTTTATTTCCAATTTCAAAGTGAAATTAATTCCAATGACCAACCTTGGATTAAATGGTAAAAATATATTATAATTACACTTTAAAACCAATTAAAAAGATAATATAACCATATAAATTATTTCGATGAAATAATTTGTTTTTAATTAAAATATAGTGTGTTTTAACTATTCATTAAAATATAAAAGTTTATAGAATAATATGATACATTTATCCAAATTACATTTTTATATACTGATTCCAAGGTAGAAATTTATTTGGTCAAATTGAACTTATAACCATGTCAAAAACTAGATTTAAAGTGGGTACGCCATCAAAAGGTAGGGGAACTGCATTTTTTTAAAAAATACTTATTTTACTTGAAAAATTTATTTTGTTCTCATACCATGTTATAGAAAATGTGTAAGATGAATAATAATGTTATAAAATTAAAAATTTAGTTAATAATATTCATAAAAACTAGTACATAATAATATTATATCAATATATCATTGTTTTGTGAAACTGAGTATTGCGTACTACACACGCTATCAAGGAAGGTCGCAATTTCGTGTAACATAATCCAGGACAGTGTTGTCTGTAGTGAAAGATTCAACTAGTGTTGCATATAACATAAGACATAATATATATATATATATATATCTCATAAAATCTCATGGTGTTACAAGAATCCTCCAGAGGGATTGTTACGCATTAACACATAAACAAAACTCAATTAAAAAAATAATTATGAAGACTTCATTTCTATCAAGGTAATTCATTATTACATCATATAAAATATTTTAATCATACATCATGATTTAATGTTTTATACTTACCAAATAAATAATTATCTATTTCATTGAATCAAATTTTCACACCCATGAAAAATTACAAAGGATAATTATACATTATTCAAAAAAATACTTTTCATCAAAATGAATTCAAAATATAAATTTCTTTAGGCTTCACAACATAGGTTAACATTTTCCATCTTTTAAGTGATTTATAAAATTCACCTACTAATTATCAAAAAATTAAATGAGCTCACTATGGTATTACCCCATTTTAAAAATACTATTCATACTATATCATATAAAACTCTATCTGTTTTTTAAGATACATTCATGATCATATATGATTTTGATATTATACTAAACAATAATTTATTGAAATCATAATTAATCAATCATTGTTAACTAACCAAGATACTAAAGTTTATCTTGTATTTTATTTGTTGAAAGTGATAATATTTAATTTGTAAAACTTACAATAAAATAAAATTGAATGGGATTACACCAAAAACATGATAATAATGATTTATGAAATGAACGAGAGATGTGACTAAAACCCGAGTGAAATGTTATCAAATAAAGAAATGTAATAATGAATGGATTTCTATCCTGATATTAAATGATAAGGGAATAAATAGAGTATAAGTGAGAAAAATAAAAAAAAGTTTTTATATGCTTGAACCAAATGTACATTTGTTGTCTTGAGAAGGTTCTTATTCCGGCTATGGGCCAAGGCAGGTATTACTGTCAGGTGTCCTTTTTAGAACCCGGATAGGCATTGATTGATTGTATTTTACTGTAATTGTTTGGAAATACCAGCACATTGTTTAATTATATTTCATTGTCTATAGTGGAATAGACACCGGTTGTTTTAGCCCAATGATATTTATATCTCACACCCTACTCAGGCTACCATTGCACTGGGGTACCCGAGTATATACTATTAGGATGCAGGACATTCTCGTTGCTATTTCTTGTACTTGGAGTTAGGTTCAAAGGACCGAGCTAAGGCTCGGGATGCTCATCAAGATCTCTCTCAGGAATTGATTCTTTGGATTATTTACTTCTGCATTGATGTGTAGGTATGTTGTGTTGATTACTTCTTCCATTGTTTCATTAGAATGTAATTCATGTATCTTCTATAAAAACTAATGTTCACCATTTTTGTTCAATCCTTATAAATGAAAAATGTTTTCTGCTACTATCGTATTATTTACAATACTTTTGTTTTTATTGTATTTTGTCCTTTTTCATCACTATTATAAGAGGATATAGTCTCCCCCTGACTTACCCTACACCCTCATCACTATTCGGTAGCCTGTGACATAAGGGGAGACGCGGTTGAGGTCATGATGTGGACCGACTCAGGTGACCATTTCAGGGTCGACGCAGGTTTGTTTGTGAAAAAATGGTATCTGAGGCCCTCCTTTTTCTTTGGCTTACTATTTTTGGGATTGGTAGACCAGAGACTAGGAATGTGTCGGAAATTGGGATAATGTTCGTGCTTGGGACTGATCTCCCCAAGTATGGGAAATGACCATGTGATCTAGGCTAGGATTGTTGTCCGTGCCTTTCGATATAACAATTCATATGATTTCACCTTGATTGATTGGTGTAATTTCTACTACTTATGGTTTATTAACATTATATTATTTAACCCTTGACATGTTAAGGCCAGGACGAAGCATTTCTTGCATCATAATAGTCACTGAGAGATTCACACGTAATGCATATATGTCAGTCAATGTAGTTACATTAATATTATGTTTGCTGATATGTATTGTGTGCCTTGAAAATGCCATGTATAATACTTTTTTACCATTCCCTTTAAGATAACATGTTTCAGTGGTAGATATTACATTCTTGATTTATAATATGTCATGCTTGTGTTCCATGCTTTTATGTTATTGCATGTTTTTATTACTTTCATCACGTTGCTATGTGTATGATGCTTGTAAATACAAGGTATCTTGTCGACAAATGATTAATTTCATTGAGTAAATTTATTAGTTACGATTATAATGGAAATAGTTTCCAAGTTGTAAGGTTTATGGGAGAATTATAGCTTCGGAAAATGTTAAACAGTGTATTTGAGCTTGTGAAAAAATGGGCTTCTAAAATTAAACCATAATGTGAATTGGATTTGATTAAATGGGAACCGAATTTCAATCCATGATGTGTATAAGCGGTTCATGAGTTGGAAAATGGAAGCCTATATTAAATGCGATAGCATGATGCCATGTAAAATTCTTATAAATGTGAACGATGTTTAATTTTGATCTGTAATAAATATGATGATCTTTTAAAATGAAATTAGACCCATGTAGGTTGGTTAGGGAACATTTTTATGTGTTAACCATTTGGGTGATTTAATATTAATAATTTTTGGCAATTGCTATTGTGTTTTAAGATAATGAACATAGGTTTTCATATTAGGACCCTTGTAGGTCACAAAAATGTTTTATAAAACATTATGTTTTTCCCTTGGGGCGTTGGTTAAAATCAATTACGTAGTTTTTTTAAAATGGAACATTATGGATTTAATTAAATATTCTAATGATTAAGGATTGAAATGTGATTAAATATAAAGGGCTAGGAAATGGAACCTATAGTGACTTCCTCTATTTAAGACCCTCATATAAGAGTAGATTGAGTTTCTCATTGAGTCACATTGGAATTGATCCTCTCACATGTTGTTGTCCCTAGTCAGAACCCTTTGCTTAAATTGACACCTTTCTTCGGACGAGTGGACATGTTTTCCTTGACTTTTGTTTATGGCTTGAGCAGTATGTAGTGCTATTTCCTAGCAGATTAAACAATCTCATATAAGTGTCATCATGGTGTTTTCACATCCTGTGTTTTTGAACCACATAAAATAAGAATGTTTTTGAACATTTTCATTAATCAGTAGGTCAATTTTAAAACTGTGCTTCCGAACAAGGGCCTGAATCTTTGAACCGTTTTAAGGGGCGATATCGGACTACGCGTGGTTGGTTTATCCATGAAGGTTAACCATGCGGGAAACCCCGAGTATCCGATAGTTGGCACCCAGGTTATGCACTGTTTGTCAGATGGTGCGTGTGAAGATGTGTAGTTTATCCAGATATAACTTTTATATTATTATTTAATAAATAAAATTCAAAAGGATTCAATTAAATATGTGTAATGTATATATTTAATCTTTTGTGAATTTATTAATATATTTGGATTAAAATAATTATTATTTAAGTTAATTAATTTCCTTGAATTAATCAAATGAGAATTAATTAATTTGTTGAAATAATTAAATGTATATTAAAATGTTTAATTAATGGGGAGTTTCAGATGGTCAAAGAAGCATTTTAAATTTTTTATGGAGTTTCATAATTTAATGAAGAAGAATTTTAATTTTGGGAATGATGGTATTAAAGGAATATTTACATAATAATAATTATAATATAATTGAAATTATTAATTATATTATATTTTTATTTATTTATTCTATTTTTTTGAAAACCGATGAGGGGGAGGGGGGAGCGAGACCCCACTTTTGAATCCTGTAAAGAGCACGCGAGCCCCTCCGCCTGCAACCCTAGTGCGGAGAATCCAATGGTTGGACCACTGGTGCAGTGGCTCCCTCTCCCACTCCTCCCACCGCGGCATGACTCCTCCTCCCTCGGCTAACCCCATAATAGATGTGCAACACGCTTCCGACCGAACCACTACAGTGCGCAGTGACCCGGCACACTCCATCCTCATTCCGTAGATGATTTCATCTAGTTTTATTAACCTTTAGGCTCTAATATGCCATGGTAAGGTCCTTATCTGTTTCCTTTATCATCTGTTTTGTGATTTGTCACAATTTCAGTTCCCATTTTGGTTTGCCTGAATGTATGGTTTTTGTGTTAACCATAATTTTTTGCATTCTAATAGTTTTAGGGTGTATGAAGGCCTCTTTTGGGCTTCTTGATGCTTGTTACATCAACCGCTACCATATGCGAGGTGGTTCAGGTGGTTTTGGGCCGCCGACATTGCTTCGAGGTATGGTTTGTTGTCATATCTTAGTTTTCACTTTAATTTAGGTCTTTTACAATTTACGAGTCTGTGGCATGTTGTTTGTAGTGCATTGAAATCCATCGTGTGGTTTTGGGGCGTTTTGGTTCATCATCGCCAATCAACGTAAGATTTTGGACTCTCTATTTGGTATCTCCCATGATATTTTTTGTTCGTTGGGTGTTTAGAGTTCCTACTGTTTATCTTGTAGAGCGTTGGTCCCTGCTTGTTGGTTTCGAGTCGCCAATTCAAGGGAAACTCACTTGAATGTGCATATGTATGTATATATATGTATGTAGGTTCCCCCGTTACTTGTAATTTCACACATGGTAGTGAATTTCATGTATGGGGAAAGGTGTGTAACACCAAAAGATTTTATAATACATTATTTTTTCAAAGTAATTCAATAACTTTCACTACACGCAACACCGAGTTCTTGCGCACCATGACTTACCAAACTAGCCATTAAAAAGCGGTTATGATTAGTATTGACTGAATTTTGAACTTTATATAATTATTATAATTTTATAATCCATATTCTGAGTTACTTAGACATAATGTTAGAACAAAATCAATTTTTCAGATAAAGGAAGTATTTTTCAGAAAATGTATTTTTAACGCCTTTTAATGGAAACACTTTATTAAATCATATATTTGAAACTTTTATATATTAAATTTGACAAAATGAACTTATTATTTACAACTGGGACATAAAAATTTAGTTTTGATAAATTTTTTCTATTTTTAGGATAACTTTCATATTTCGGGGAATTATGAAAAATACTAAATTTTAATTAAAAACAACATTTAAAAAAAATAATTTATAGTTTTAAATTATACATTTGAATGGTTTTGAAGTATAATTAGATAATATTTTTTTCATTAGGTAAAATTTAGGTCATTATAATTAATTTCACTTTGAAAATGAACATAAAGAAGTGCCAATCTTTTGATAGATATTGTTTCTTAAAGACACACTATTTGTTTTGACAACGAGAATTAACTTTAAATTAATTGATGAAACTTATATGTTTTCAATTTCATAAAATAGACATCATTTTTGAATTCAAAATATCAAATATAGCTTAGGCTGAAATTTTGGTATTTTTCTGAAAACATAATATTTTTGATGAATAGTGAAAAAGACTGAGTTATTGGATAAAATCGACTTTTTATTTAAATAATTATTTATTTTATTCAAATTTATTTTAGGTCAAAATAGATAAATAATACATATATAATTACAATATAGTTTATATGACTCATTTTATAACAAGTTTAGATATATAAAAGTTTTGTTGAACTTTTTACCATCTTTTACCCACCTCATTGGAGCATTTTCAATTCACATAAAACATAATTTTACCGCTTCTGTGAAATGAATTTCAAAAATCTGAGAGACACAGTTGATATCAGTAAGTAAAATGTGGTTCAATAAGATGAATTTTTTTTGGTGAATAAAATCTTTTTAATTTTATTTACCACAGTTAAAAGAAAATATGGAAATTAAGGGTAAAACTATTATTATTATTACCATAACACAAGTATTAATTATATTGGCTAAGTATAATTTGAAAAAAAAACCTTGAAAATAAAATATTATCCTTTAGGTCCACTTGTATTAGATTAGGACATTTATTATTATTTTATTTAATGAAATGTTAAAAGAGTTAAAATCAATGTTTAATAACTAAAACATTTTTAATATAGGGTTATACATAATATAAATTAAACTATAAATATAAATTAGAAAGATAAAATGATTTCATACAGAATTGTATTTTCTTTATAATTTTTAGACATTAAATAATTAAATATATTTATGACACAATGATAATGCAGTAATTACTATATTAATGAAAGATTAAAATAATTGATATTATAAATATCCATATAAATGTAATTTGAGATTTTTTATGAATTACACTAATTTTCTAGGTTTATATGACATTTTAGGGTTGGTTAGACGGAATTTTTTGAAGTAATAATGCAGTTATGAATTTAGAAAAAACAAAATACCAAATAGTGTCAAAATTGATATAAAATAGTTTTGAAAATAAATATTTTATTATTAATTGATATAATTGTATTAAAAATATAAGGATTGGACAAAAGACTTATATAATAATATATATGACGTTAGAGAACCAATTAGGGTTATATTGGCATTTTATAGTAAGTTTATTAACCATATAATCTAAAAATACAAAGAGCCATAGTAAATGTCAAACTATTTAACTACAAGTAAAATTTAAAGGATTAGTTTAATATGGTGACCTAAACCTATCTAAAACCTGTTGTATGAGAGTTGGTAGACCCATACCCACCTCATAAACTAAATAAATCATTTTTGAGCCATTATAAATCGAAAATGATTTTATTATAAAATTATATTTCATGCTTTTCCTAAAGTGACCCTCACCTGTCTTATAAAAGGAAACTTCCCCTTCTCTTAGTTTCACACATCCAAAGTTTTTTGTCATAGACAAACCCTACCCAAATACCTTCTAAAAGTTTCGTCCCTTTATCATAGAGGCCTTCCTTTAGTGATAAATCCATTCTAAAGAGCCATTTTAATCAAATCAAAATGAAGAACCCAAAGAAGAGGTAACTATTTCATCACCTTTTTCAAGTTCTTTTCTTCTTCCACTTCCTCTTTTTTTTGTTTCCATTCTAAAATAATAACTCTAGTATATTCTATATACAGTTATGTTATTATAAATATGGTAAAACCATATTCATTATTCTATCCATCCTTTGAATGGCATTTCACCATACAAACGTACATACGGCTAACCGTCTCCACGTCGTGGTGTAATTTTTATTCAATACATTATTATTGGGATGGGTATATTAATGACGTGTAATTGATTTAAATAATAAATATATCATGATATTGATTCTTTATATTTGATATATCATCCAATTATATATTATTCTAATATCAAAAGAATGATATTGTCGCTCGTACGTACGTACGGATTACCGTCTTCATGAACGCGATGAGATTCATTCCCCATCATATCCATTCAAGAATGATTTTTATTAGATTATTAAAAATAATGTTTAATGAATTAATATCATTATGAATATGAATAAGATACATCCCATCGATAACAAACATTACTTATATAAGAAAGCATACAAAGGAAAACGAATCAGTTAACACCAGAAACAACGATAATACTAATATTTTATTAACAAAGAAATGTTAAAAGATCATATATGATATCATATTAATGTATATTATTATTGTATAATTTAATAACAATTATTTCACCATTATATATTAATGTTTACCTACCCTCAACCAAGGAAAATTACAAGGAATGTGTTAATTCCTCAATCTCATTATTACATGAGATTGTTGATGTATAAGTTCTTACTAGGACATATTTATTATCCATTCCCATGTTTCATAAAATGGTTTTCAAAAGGATTATTTTAATGGAATATTTAACAAAAAAATCATTTTAAATGTTTTAATGATTTATTCTTCTAAACCATTTTCATTAATTTTCATGTTTTTAAAACGATTTTAAGGATTTGTTTATATAGACATGAATGTCTTAAAATGTTAATTCCATTCAAAAGTTTCAAAGTGGTATGAGACAATTTAATTGAAAAATATATTTTAAATGACATCCTTTATAAATTGTGTGACATTTAAAATTATTTCTTTAAAAATGGATATTTCTCTCAAAGAGTTTTACTTATCATTTTCAACTATGTCAACATCGTTTATTGGATATTGTTATTGTTTGATTTTGATTTATTATGATAAATATCTTCCATATTGTATTGAAGTTTTTGTGATATGTCTAAATGTGGATGTATTATTTTTATACCATTCATGGTTTATGTATGAAGTATTGAAGTTTAGTATACTATTTTTAATACTAATTTTTATGTTATGTTTAAACCTTTTCATATGAAGAATGCTTTGGACTTATTTAGTGATGGATGGAGCCCGCTATAGCTCCTCAATGAATCGGTAGGTCTAATGAGACAACTAGACGTGGAATTGGCTGAGGCCTTTCCTAATTTGATATATTCTTTTGGCTGAGGACTAAATCATTTTTTAGACGTCTTTGCCAAGGCTTTGACAAAATGTTTTAGAATGTCCGACATTATAAATTCGCTCATTTTGAAATTAGTTATTACATGTGATTATTAGACTATTAAAATATCCATTTTCATGTTAATATGGTGATTTTTGATTTATTTTGGCCATATTACGTTCATGTTTATGTCTAAAAAAGGCTGTTGTGTTTATTAAACATCTTGCTTAAATGTTTATATCTTCTGCTAAATTATTTACCCATACTGAGAATCTAAGATCACCCCTTTATTATGTTTTATTTCCTAGGATGTGAAGATGTGCTTTATGAATCACCTGTAGGGATAGTCTATGGGTTATCAGTGTTGTCTATGGAAGAAATTTTGTTGTAGTTTTCCATTTTATGATGTAATGTAAACATTATGAATGTATTTAGTACTTCAAAGGATACTAAACTAATCGGTCTATCGAGACTTGATCATTTTTTATCATGACAATGATACGTAATAATGCACCGACTTTGGGCTTCTGGGTTTGGGGCGTTGCAGATGGTATCGAAGGAAGTTTAGCAATAGTATAGGAAACTAGATTTAGATAAACTCTAATTAGTGCACATTACCCGAAGATATAATTTGAGGATTGGATTATAAGAACTTCCTAGAATTTTTTTAATGTAGATATTTTGTGAGTTTTCAAGAAAATGCATCCCTCTCTAGATACGAGCAGATAATGGTGGCTCTGGAATAGATGTATCTAGGGGTAATACAAGAAAACACCGCTTTGAGCTAGACTCGAATGTGGACTAGTGCACGACAACGGGCATTGCTACAATCATGGTTACGACCCTCCAAGGGGATATGCATACGGTAATTCTTATTTTCATTACAAATCATTATGAAGGATTTATGATAATATACCTCCTCAAAGGAAATATTTTTATGATTATGGATTATATCAACAAAATGTTCAATTTACGTTAGGTATTTTACAAGTTTGGAATTATTCATTGCAATTCATAAACTAGCCTAGTGTATTCCATTAAATAGATATGTATCCCAGTAAAAGGAATGTGAACTCCAGCAATACGTATTATCAAAAGTGTAAGATGGATCAAATCTTTCACGGTATTAAGACAACATTTATAAAGGAAATAGTCTCCCATGTGTTCTCAAAATATGAAGAAATAATATCACCTGTTAATAAGAGAAGTAAATAATTCTTTGAGTCCTATGGCTTTGAAGGGAAGCAAGCGAAGAAAAGGATGGTTTAGAGAATGATGGATAAAAAGAAGAGTGGAAAGAAGGATTTTTCCACATGTGATAAATGTGGAAAGAATAAAAATGGTAAATGCTTGAAGGGAATCAGTGTTAGTTATAAGTGTGGTGAAAAAGGACACCAAGTACATGATTCCAAGGGTATGAAAAAGGTTTCAAATGTAAAATGGTTCATCTAAAAGGCATCAGGACACTACATGAATCAATGTCCTAGTCATCAGTGTATACCGAAAATGATGTTATAGGATAATAATCAAGTAATGATACTACCTCATATAAATAGTATTGACTAGTGTTCTGTAATTGATGTTAAATAATTATATCATTTGAGTATTGTATCAATGATGTACAGGTTATAATAATTATGTAGTATATATGGATTGTACTGTAGTACTATTTCATTAAGGACTTAAGATTTTGTGGAACCAAGAAATGTGACTCAATAGTAGATTAATTTTTTTTGAAAATATATTGTTGAAGGGAACGTAAACCATAATATGATCCTGATACTGAGGTAGTGATTTTGGAATAAGAGACAGTTGATTTGGATAAATTATATTGGATATTATTGACTACCTTGAAATTCATTAATGGTTTGTTTATTCCATCATTGTTATAATATTTAAAAAATGGATATAAATCATATATCTAGTATTATATAAAGAATTAGGTAGAATGAATGTAATCAATAAGGTTTTATGTTAATTCAAGGTGTTACTATGTTTTAATAGAATACATTATGAATTTATTCATACGTTATTACGTGGAAAAATAGATCTTCATTTTGTTTACCTTCCTTATAAATTTTGGACTATGAGTTTAGACAGAAGTATTTTGGATAGCTATAATGTTTTTAATGGATTATGTTTAACCTTGGATAGTATTCATTAAAATTATTTTTAGAATATTATAATACTATATTTTTAGAAAAAGGGCGACCGACAAGTCAGGCGATAACCCATCGCATCGGACAAAGCTGCAGGAATCAAACCCACAACCAAAGTTCGACAAGGATTTATGACCTACCACTAGCCTACAAGAAGTACTTGGTAATTATAAATTAGTTTTTTTAATGGTATATGGATAAATATAATATTTTTGAGTCCTGTTATCTTTTGAGGTGAAAAATGATATTGTGGTAGAAATTAGTAAAAGGATGGAACTCTACATGTCAAGTATATATATATATTTATATATATATTATTCTATGATGAAATTAATTATTAAACATTAGGTAAAGTATATTAAAACAAAAAATGTTTTATCCTAATATCGTAGGTTTTGTTTAGCCAATGATATTCTAAATCATCTTATATTGATGGCTTTGAGGCCCTCAATTTTACAGTTGTTTGTGATCGATAACCTCAATCACTCTCTATAAATATTTACGTTTTCCTCAAATTATTTTTCTCTAATTTCCACCAATGTTCTCCTAATCGAGACCATAATTTTGTGGTGACTTTTTCATTCCCCTTTTCCTTTTATTAAGACTAAATTTTATTAACCCAATTTTCTATGGGGGTTTTCCCACAAAGGTATTTTCTATTTTCAGCCTTTTATTTTTGAAAAATAATTTCAAACTACAAGGAAGAAATTTATTAAAGAAGTGAAGAAAGTAACACCCCAATATTTCATAGTACGTTATTTCTTCAAAATATTTCAATAACTTTCACTACACGCAACACCGAGTTCTAGTGCCCCATGACATACCAAAATAGCCATTCAAAAGCGGTCATGAATAGTATTAAGTGAATTTTGAGCTTTATATAATCATTATAATTTTAGAATCCATATTGTGAGTTTCTTAGACATAATTTAAGAACAAATACAATTTTTCAGAAAAAAGAAGTATTTATAAGAAAATGCAATTTTACCACCTTATAATGGAAAAACATTTATAAATCCAATATTTGACACTTTTACATATTAAATTTGACAAAATAAACTTCTTCTTTTGAATCAGGACATGATAATTTATTTTTGATAAATTTTTGGTAATTTTCAGATAACATTCATAATTTGATGAACAATTAAAAATACTAAATTTTAATTAATAAAACTTTTTTTAATAAAAATAATTTATTGTGTTAAATTATGAATTTGAATGGTTTTTAAGTATAATTAGAATATATTTTTATCATTTAGTACAATTTAGGATATTATAATTAATATCACTTTGAAATTGGACATAAACAAGTTTAAATCTTTTGATAGATATTATATCTCAAAAAAACGCTATTTGTTTTGACAAAAAGAATTAAATTTAAATTAATTAATGCAACTTAAATGTTTTGAATTTGGTAAAATATAAATATTTTTTGAATTCATAATATCAAATAATGTTAGGCTAAAATCTTGGTATTTTTCTGAAAACATTAAATTTTTGATGAATAGTGAAAAACACTGAGTTATTGGTTTAAATTGAGATTTTATTTAAATAAATGTTTATTTTATTTAAATTTAATTTTGGTAAACATAGATAAATAAAACATATATAATTTCATTACAGTTCATTAAAATCATTTTATAATAAGTTTAGATATATAAAAATTTTGTTGATCTTTTTACCATCTTTTACCCTCCTCCTAGGAGCGTTTGCAAATTCACATAAAACATTATTTTACCGCTTTTGTGAGATTAATTTTAAAAATCTGAGATACCCGATTGATATCAATAAGTGAAATTTTGTTCAATAAGATGAAAATTATTTTTGGGTGAATAGTAACTTTTTTACTTTTATTTACCATAATTAAATGTAAATAGGGTAATTATGGGTAAAAATGATATCATTATTACCATAAAAAATTTCCTACTTCTATTGGATAATTATAATTAGTCCAAAAACAACCTTAGGAATAAAATATGATCCTTTAGGTCAACATGGATTAGATTAGAACATTTATTATTATTATATTTAAAAAAGTGTTAAAATAGTTAAAATAAAAGTTTAATTAATAAAACATTTTTAATATAGGTTTTCAAAAAATATAAATTCAACTATAAATATTCATTATAAATATATAAAAATTTCATACATAATGGTATTTTATTTGTAAATTTTATACAGTAAATAATTAAATTTATTTATGACATAGTGATGATGCAGTAATTACCATATTAATGAATGATTAAAATAATTGATATTATTAATATCCATATAAATATAATTTGAGACTTTTTAGGAATTAAACTGATTTTATAGGTTGATATGACATGTTAGGGTTGGATAGATAATTTTTTTTGAAGTAATAATGTTGTTATGAATTTAGAAAAAACAAAATACCAAATAGTGTCAAAATTGACATAAAATAGTTTTTAAAACAAATATTATATTATTAATTGATATAATAGTCTTAAGTATATAATGTTCAGAAAAAGGACATATATAATAATAAATATAACATTAATAAAAATAATTTAGGGTTCTATTGGCATTTTATAGTAAGTTTAATAACCATATAATATAAAAATACAAAGAGACATGGTAAAAGTAAAACAATTTAACTAAGAGTTAAATCTAAAGGTTAAGGTTAATATGGTAACCTAAACCTTCTTAAATCCTATTGGATGATTGTGTTTCGACCCATACCCACTATAGAATCTAAATAAATCATTTTGGAGACATTAGAAACCGAAATTTATTTAATTATAAAAAAATATTTAAGGCTTTTCCTAAAGTGACCCTCACCATTATTATAAAAGAGCACTTCCCCTTCTTTTAATTTCACACCTCCAAAGACTTTTGGCACAGATAACCTCTGCCCAAATACTCTCTCAACTATCATCCCTTAATCCTAGAGTTCTTCCTTTATTCATAAAGCCATCCTATGGCGCCATTTTGATCAAATTGTAAGAAAAAACCCGAAGAAGTGGTAAATATTTCAACACCTCTTTCAAGTTCATTTCTTCTTCCACTTCCTATTTCTTTTATGTTTCCATTAAAAAGTAATAAATCAAATATATTATATATACTATGATGTTATTATAAATATGGTACAACAATATTCATTATTCAATCCATCCTTCGAATGAAATGTCACCATATGTGCGTACATACGGCTTACCGTGTCCACGTCGTGGTGTAATTGTTATTCAATAAATTATTATTTGGTTGGGTATAATAATGATGTGTAATTGATGTAAATAATAAATATAACATTATAATGATACTCTATATTTTATATAACTTCAAATTATATATTATTCTAATATCAAATGAATTATATTGTCGCTCGTGCATACGTACGGATTACCATCTCCACGAACGCGATGAGATTCATTCCCCATTTTATCCATTCAAGACAAATATTCATTAGATAATTAAAAATAATGTTTAAAGACTTAATATAATTATAAATATGAATATGATACATCCAATCCATAACAATCATTAATTACATAACAAAGAATATAAAGGAAAGTGAATTAGTTAACACCCGAAATGAAGGTAATACTAAGCTTTTATTAACAAAGCAATGTTAAAAGATCATATATGATATCAAATTAATGTATATGATTCTTTTATAAGTTAATAACAATTATTTCACCATTATATAGGAGGTTAACCTATCCTTGACCAAGGAAAAGTACAAGGTAAGGGTTAATTCTCAATCTCATTATTATCTGATATTGTTTATGTGAATGTTTTTACTGTGACATTTATTATCCATGCCCATGATTCAAAAAATTGTTATCAAAATGAATCTTTTAAGGGACTATTTAACTAAAAAATCATTTTAAATGTTTTAATGATTTATTCTTCTAATTCTTTCTCAATATTGTCTATGTTTTCAAAATGATTTTAAGGATTTATTTATATGGACACGAATGTTTTAATATGTTAATTCCCGTCAAAAGTTTCAATGTTGTATGGGACACTTTGATTCAAAATTATCTTCTAAATGACTTCCTTTATAAATTATATGACTTTAAAAGTTATTTCATTAAAAAGAGATATTTCTCTCAATGAGTTTTACTGATCATTTTCAACTATGTCAATATCTTTTATTAGATATTATTCTTGTTCGAGGTTGATTTGTTATGAAAATTATCTTCCATATTGTATTGAAGGTTTTGTGATATGTTTGAATGTGGATGTGTTATTTTTATACCATTCATGGTTTATGGATAAAGTATTGGCATTTTGTATGCTATTTTTAATACAAATGTTTATGTTATTTTTTTACCTTTTCATATTAGTAATGCCTTGGAATTAGTAAGTGATGGGTGGAGCCCGCAATAGCTCCTCGAAGCTTCGGTAGGTCTCACGAGACTACTAGATGTGGAATTAGACGAGGCCTTTCCCAATTAGGTATTTGGTTTTGGCTGAGGCCTAAATCATTTTTTAGACATCTTGGCCGTAGCCCTGAAAAAATGTTTCAGAATTCCCGACATTATGCATTCCCTCACTATAAAATTAGTTATTACATGTGATTCTTCAACTAGTAGAGTATCCATGTTCATTTTAATATGGGAATTTTTGATTTATTTTTTCCATATTATGTTCAAATTTATTTTTAAGAAGATTTTGTTTTTATGATGCATCTTAACTAATATGTTTATAGCTTCTTCTAAATTATTTACCCTTACTGAGTATCTAATATCACCCCTTTCTTATGTTTTATTTTCCTAGGATCACAAGAAGTGTTTTATGTTTGAGAAGAAGGGTTAAGCTAAGGAAAAATGGATTTCTCAAATGATTATTTCTTTTTTTATGTTAATAATTGTAATGTAATATTCATGTATGTAATCTATTTTTTAAGACATCTAAACTAATCAGTAGTTCATGACATGATTCCATGTAATCATGCCAATGTATTAAAATAATGCATTAAATATTGGAATCTAGGGTTGGGGAATTACAAGGTGTTCCAATGTATATATATATAAAATGCATGCATAGGTGAGTGGAGGCTAATGTATGCACATCAGAATATGTTTAAGTATCCCCTTCTGCATGCTCGTGGCCATGCAGGTGGGTGCATAGGGGCAAGATGTCCTGGAACATGTGTGAATGTGTGTATACTCATTGGTGGAGTAGCTTCTTGTAGATATAAAGTGTTAAGAGCTGGATTGGATGGCATTATTTCACTTGAGGTAGGATCCCATTATTTTTCCCATTTAATTTAAATAGTGCATTAATTTATTATTCACTTCATTTTTATTATATTTTAATTAATGTAGAAAAGTCTTTAAATTAATAGTTATTTAAATTAATGCAGTTATGTTATTAAATTAATCGTATATTAGAAATGTTAAAGGGAATAAATGTTTGTTTTATAATTAAGGTCATGGTTTTATAATAAAACCCATCTTCTGAGGTGCACTACCTTTAATCTAAAAATGTAGTGAGAATGTTTCATCATTTCATTCCTTATTGCATGTATTATTTATTGCGTTAAGTGTTGAATGAGATTTAAAATTAATGTTTAAAATCAGAAAATTAATTTTTTGATAAAGTAATGACATTTTTTCTAATAACACTCCTCCAATGGAGGTGAGCTATCTTCAACATAAAAATATAGTAGTAGATTTTTATGCTTGCCTATATAAATGTCTTATAACTCTTTATGCTTGACATTATACTTGATAAATTACATGACTATACATTTACCTTAATGGTTACATGATAATGATGTTGCTTCTTGAAAAATATTTGATGATCCAAGACACCTACTAAGTACATGGCTTAAGATGTAATTAGAAATTTTAGTGTTGGGCGTCTACCCTATTCCCTTTACTTCAGTACTGATGTCTTTCCATGTCTTGTTCCTCTTGTCACAACCTTTAGGATATTCCTCATTATCACTTATTAAAATGTTTTGGTGGTTCACTCATGCCCATTGTGGCCTTCGTTTATGGTGAATCCCATCCGGGGTACTCGCCTTGCCTCTTGGGGACCCCCTTGGGTGTGCCCCGCCTAAATTCACCATTTTCCTTATTCATTAACTAATAAATACAACATGATAGTTTTAATTTAATTCATTACTTGAACACGTTTTTAGCTTATTCCATTTAATTTCATTAATAACCTATCATTGAGGCATGTTGATTCCATATGATTTTGTTTACCTTCTATTGCTCATGCATGTTCCTGAATACCGATCAAAGATTATTAATTATGATAATTAATTATGAAATGTTGAGAACTTATTTGGATAATGAATTGTAAATATTTAAATTTAAAATGGTAACTCTGTCAATTGATTAATTAGTAGATAAATGATAATAAAATAATGACTTTGGGTCATAGACCAGGAGTTCTATACCGATTTAAAAGTTGGGTTTGGACATGGCGTTACTTCCTAATGGTTATCCAAGTTTGTTGTATAGGGTGTTAGACATGGAGATATACAACAAATAATTATATAAGGTGTTAGACATAGCAATCTGCACCGAATAATTATCTAGGTGTCAGACATGGCGATATACACCAAACATGATTCGAGGTGTTAGACAAGGCGATCTACACCAAATGAGAATTGGGGTGCCTTACATGGAGATCAATACCAAACGAATGATAATATTGATTTATGAAAATAAATATAGATGTGATTAAAACCCCAGTGAAATGTGATCAAATAAATAATGGTAAGAATGAATGGATTTACAAATTGAGTGGAAATGATAAGTGAATAAATAGCGTATAAGTGAGAAAAATGAAAAAAAAAATTCTTATGATTGAACCAAAGGTAATTGTGTTGTTTTGAGGAGGATCTTATTCCGGATATGGGCCGGGGTTGGGATTACCATCATGTGTCCTTTTTGGAACATGGAAGGGCATTGATTGTTTGTATTGTACCATTATTTTTTGGAAATACCATCACACTATTTAATTATATTTCATTGTCTAGAGTGGTTCAGACACCGGTGGTTTTGGCCTAATTAGATTTATATCTCAAACACTGCTTTGGTAGCCATTGCACTGGGGTACCAGAGTAGATCCTATTTGGTTGTAGGACCTTGTCGTTGTTGTTTCTTGTACTTGAAGTTTGGAGAAAAGGAACGACCTAGGGCTTAGGATTCTCATGGAGATGTCCCTTGGGACATGAGTCTTTTTCTTATTTACTTCTGCATTGATGTTTAAGTATGTTTTGTTCTTTACTACTTCCATTGTATCATTATCATGTCATGCATGCATCTACTATATAAACTGACTTTAACCAATTTTCATCAGTCCTTATAAATTAAAAAAAAATTCTGTTGCTTTCTTATTATTTAAATTACTTCCTATGGTGTTGTATTTTGACATTTCTATTCACATCAATTAGAGGATATAGTCTCCCCTCTGAATTACCATACACCCTATCCACTAGTCAACAACCTCTGATGTAAGGGGAGACGCACTTGCGGTCATTCCGTGGACCAGATCGAGTGTCTGGTTTAAGGTCGACCCAGGTTGGTTTGTGATAAACATCAACCTAGGCTTCATTTGAAGAACTGAAAGAACATAAGTAATTATATACTGCGTATAAAAAATCAGGTCTACAAATACATGGATCTATATCAGGAATCACATTTACCTTAAATATATACCTATATATAAGGCACCACAACATTTGGTGGTTGGCATCTATTACCTCACAGCCCAATAATAAAAACAGTTCACTAATCATATAAATTGAATCATTTACACATGTCGTACATACATAATTTAATTAAAAATAATGATCTAACCCTCTTGAATGATTCCATAGATATTTTTATAAAATTAATCACTAAATACCATATTCATGTTAGAAAAGTTATTTGATCCTTACACCTAATACTCTAACCAAATTCTCACTTAGTCCATGACTCACAGGATGATATGCTTATATCCCAAGATAATAGAACATCAATCATTTCAAATAAATATCTTAGTATCCTCACATATAAGTTTAAAATCTATGTTACCCTCTAAATCTCCACATAGATATAATCAACATGGAAAATAATGGTCAACACTACTCATCACTCCATATCATAATTTTAAATGGTCACAATGCAATATGGAAGTTAAACAAGTGTGTCATTCACTATACAACACACCTCACACCAAGAAATGTTTCACAACCTAGGAAACCTATATATCTCTTTATATCCATTTCTAGGGTAAAAGAATATATATCCAAGGTCCATAACATGGGAGCCTCATAAATTGGTAACTCATAGTAGCCTCACTACCCACACACTTGGTCAATCAAAGCACAAAGGGCTTCTTTGTCACCTCATTCACTTAAGTTTAACAGTCTAGGGTTGGTTAGATAGAACTAAAATTCAAATTTTATTATTTAATACACCTAATAATTTACATAACATTATTTTATTAAAGCAATCCATAAACTTCCATAGAATTTGTTATTTCCAATGGATTTCCCTGATTTTTCAGCTAAAGTATTTACACATTGTAATTACAAGATTTATTATTCTTTTCAGGCTCCCAAGACTTAATAAAATAATATTTTATTCACAATATATAATTTAATACACCATATAGGTTTTCTAATGGTGATCTATTTAACCATTTCCATCAATTAATCATTCATTTACATCATTCCAAAAGTTACACCTTTTTTATTTATAGGATCTACATTGTTTTCAAGTATATCATCCATGATTAAATAAAGATTCAAAGAGAGGATATGAGGGAATAAACCATATAGATATATTTTTTGTACCATATTATATAAATGAAATCATTTAATGTATCATTTATATCATCCATTATTTAAAAGGTACCAACCAAACAATTGGTCAAGTAATATTCCACCATAGCCTTATATGGAAACACATTATATGATATGTTGTCGAAAAATTAAATAACTAACAAAATTTTACCAACAGATTATATGAATCCATAAAAAAATATGTAAAAAATTAATAAATTTAACAACCAATATAAATAACAAGAGAGATACATATCATTCATAGAAATGACATTATATATATAGAAATATTTTGTTCCTAGATTGAGGAATGATATCAATCACCCTCTCATTCTATATTGTTCCAACAGAAAAAATACTATCAATCATAAAATCATAAATCAACTATCAAACCTAAGCTGAAAATAAAATAAATTAATCAAAATTGAATTCATAGAAAAATATGTCTCATCCTGAGAAACATGGGGTTTCTCCAACGTGTTTATTGTTCAATACCATACTGGAGATCATCATCATGTTTTTAAAAATTTAATGTCTCCCAACTACATTAAAAAATTTGAGGAAAAAAGAAAATCTATATCTAATAATAATTTCTTATTTCCCCACCCAAAATCCACTAAATCAGTTCCTCCCATAGTGTTCCACATGACCTCAAGTGTTTCTACACATACACTAAAGATAATAAACTAGAATCATTGATCTATAAAAATATTCAATATATATTATACGCTAGATTTATAATAGCTAATGTTACATTGATGACAATAAATATATAAAATTATACATATTGGCATCTTAGGAATATTTGGTCAAGTAATGATAAAATCTGCAGTATCAAAATATGGTAACAAAAATGTATGACATACATGATAGAAAAAATTTCATGTAAGAGGATCATACACAAGTATTTGAAAAAAAATATAGCTGATAAAATGAAAAAAAACCCCAACTGGTCTATATTACAACCCAATACCATCATCTATACTCCACTATTTCAGGAAAATTAAAATATTGAAAGATTATCCCTTACAAAAAACATATAACCTATAAAAAATATTCTTCTTTCCATGTACCCATGTGCCATGGAATATCAGCAAGGGTGTGAGTAAAAATCAGTACTCCACAACCAACAAAATCCATAAAAAGAAATACATATATAAAAATGGTATATATAAGAGAAAAGAATAAAATGAAATTTGTTTCAAAAATAAATAATTAATAAAAATTAAATCCCATGTTCTTCAATGCCACCTATGTTTGGACCTATTTTCTTTAACAAGTGTTGGTGAATATATGTCTATAGTATAATGTATTTATTATATTGATTCATGGTTTTTTAATCTCATAATTAATAATCAAAATGGATCAAGGCAATCAATGTTTCATATAAATTAATTCACATCCAATAAGTCCTAGCAGGAATCCAATTGGGTGACACATAAAATTATTTATTATAAATCAACCAGTCAAAACTCAATGAATTGTCCTTGAAATTGATAATCCCATATTGTTGGGAATCAATGACTCAAACCCTCGGTATTCCACATATTTAATCATTCCAAATATAGGGACTTCATCCTATGACATTCAATAATTTACATTGTAAGAATCCATAACATTAATATAATGCATTCGATACATTTATACATTTCAGTAATCTGGAGGGGATCTACCCTTAATGAGTTAATGATAATAAATCTATTGGAAATCCAATGGATTTAACAAGTAATTCTATAGCATCATACCTCATTGAATCTATGAGAATCATTACAATATGTAATTCACATGAGTACCCTAGTGGAATATACAAATCAATTAGGAAATTCAACACCAACAAGGTCCACATAGACTCTACAGAATTGTTTCAAGGAATTTTAAGTCTTCATTAGATCAAAATAACAAAATTAATGGAATTGTTTATCAATAAAAAATGTTATATCAAGTAAATACATTAAATTTTAATTAATATATATTAAGTTATATATCACTAATCAATGGTTTAGTCATTCCAAGGACATCATGATCTATACATGTTGAATATATTTTTAATACCCATGACCAATTACCAATCATAATTCACCAGTTTTGAAAACAAACCCATTCCATAAAACATGAATTATATCCATTATTTCATTTTTTTTCTTTACAACATAGGGTAACCATTCAAATTAACTAAGTCATTTAACAAGTTAATCATCTACCTCTCAACCAATAAAATTATATTTACACGGAATTACAAAATAACAATGTATAATAAAACCCAAATAAAAAAATTTATTTTGTGTTCATGTTCTATTCAATATAAACAATGATTTTTAAATTCAAATACAAAATGGTTGATTGAAATACTAGTTACTCAATTAATTCTAGAAAAACATGATAAGAAAATTTTCTACCATTATTTACTTTATAATAAATAACATTTAACATTGAAAACAGATAGTCAAATTTATCACCCTAAAAATCCACTTGTAATAACCAAAAAAATGGGTACATAGTATATAAACTATAGAATTTTACAATGCCAATTTACCATTAATTGATTTATGTTTTACTCCAATACATGGAATTGGGGGCATGAACACATAATAAAACACATTTAATCGGAAAAACAATATGGAATATGTCTCGGTAGAACCTAAATTAATATTATATTAGCCTTCCCTTAGAGTATTAGCTACTGAATCATTATAAGATTAGATAAAATGAGAAACTAAAAAAACACACTAAAAAATTTAATATATAAACTTGTGGACTCCACATGACAATGGAAGGAAAAAAGGAATGGGGAGTGATAGATTCACCTTAGTCTCTATAACAAAATTCATGATGCCCAATTTGGGACTTCGATGAGGGGAATTCCACAATCGGATGATGGGACGATAAGGTGATGTTCATGGGTATATTACTATGAAAATTGGTAGAGAAATATGGTGTATGGGATATCATGAAGAAAAGGTGGCCATATCTATTTTTCACCATTATAAAAAACATTCCTTCATATCACTAGCTCGTAGTTGGGAATCCAATGGTCCATAGGTAAACTAAATAGACTAACCAATATACTTGTTTCTATATCAATTAACTGATGGGACTGAACAACATGTCGTAGTTAGAGTACATATCTAAAGCCCCAATTTTCTCTTGTGACTCCTCTTGAAACCCTTAATGATTCATTAAAAGTATAAAATAACTTATTTTCAGAATTAAAACATCGAAAAAACATATCGAAAAGATAGATTCAAAATATTTTTCCTCCCCCAATTTAAGAAATACTATCTCATCATAAAATTCAAATTCATATATGGTCAAGGGAATTAAATTTTGGTATTTTTATGAGGAAAGGGATTCGAATAATTTTTTTACTAAATTTAATCCTTTTTCCATAGGTGCATTATTATTATTTTTGGAATATTATTTATTATGTTAATTGGATAGTGTATATAACCATGGTATCAATGAGGGTGTATAGTTGGGTGGTGAATTTCATTAAAAAATGACTAGGAAAGAGATGGTTCATTTCAGTTCTATTACAATGGAAAAATGTGTAATTCCATTTTAAATTTCTATTAATAAGATTTTGGCATGATATATATGGATAAAATTTGATAACCTTTATATGAGACTAATTTTATGGATGTTAAAACCATTTATCATTTATGAGGAAAAAAATATTGTTTATATTATGAATTAGAAACCATAATATAAATGAGCTATTATAAAAATCTTGTGATATTCTTGATGGGGGTTTATTCTTATAATATACGGAATTTAAATTTATTTCTTACATATTATTTGAATAATATCAAAAATTACATGATATATAATAGTTATTGTTTCCCTCAAAGTTGTTTTACCAAATCGATTGATTGAATAAAGAGATGTTTTCTTTTAATTGTTTGGATAAAAATGTTTCACAAATGATTTATAAACCATTCATTAGGTTTACATAGTATGATTTCTTATGTGTGTATTTATTATGGTGTCTTGGGATAATCCTACAGAGTTTATACTCACCCCATATATTTGTGTAACGCCCCGACCCCAGTTACTCAGAGTTGGTGCATTATTACGTAGCATTGGCATGATCACAAAGATCATGTCTCGAAAGACCGACTAGTTTAGTAGCCTTAGAAACACTACATACATTCATAAATGTTACATTAAATCATAAAGTGAAAAAATACAATAACAAAGTCTTCATAGTCCACACTTATATCCTCTTCTGACTATCCCTGCAGGTCATTCATAAAATACTTCTTCACATCCTGGAAAATATTAAAACATTGAAAGGGGTGAGCTCATATTCTTAGTAAGGATAACAATATTGTGAATGCTTTTATAAATAAACATTAACATTTAAGGCAATGTATAACTAAAACAAAAGCCTTTTTATACTTGGAATTCTGAATAATATGGAAAAAATTAAATTAAATAATGCCATTTACTTACTCACATGGATATTCTACTAGTCGAATAATCACATGCAATATCAATAACCACTTTTATAATGATGGAATGCATAATGCCAGTTTATCATAACCACGTAGCCAAGGCCTCGTGCCAAGACTACAAATAATATTTTTTCAAGGCTTCGTGCCAAGACACTAGTTTGTCTCATGAGACCTGCCGATGCATCGAGGAGCTATAGAGGGCTCCACCCATCACTTATTAAGTCCAATTCATTCCTCATATTAACAGGTTTAAAAATATAATAAACCATAACATAATCGTATCACATAAAACATGCATAAAGGAAATTTGACATTTCCACATTTCAATCACAAGATATAAATACAACACATTGATATAATAAAAACACTTTCAAAACCAGTTTCAATACCAAAATAAATGAAAATTCAACCATGGTATTTATTTTTCATATAAAAAATGTTATGGCTTGCAGTGGTAGCCGAAACTCAATTAATGGTCACGACAGCAGAGAAGTCATTATCACCGCATACGTACGACATGAAAAACATTACATTTGTCGTTTAGTAAAAATTCTTCGTATAAAAAGATTCCTTTTGAATAAAAGTAAAAGACAAAGGGGTTTATACAACGTATAAATGAAAGTTGTGTATAAAACCAAATATGTCTCAATGAAAGGAGATTGAGATGAAGTCCTTAAATAGATTATTTTTAAAATAAAATAGATTTATTATGTGTATTTACTATATGTACACATAAATAAAGTACAAATAGAAGATAGGACATAATAAAATCATGACATAATTTGAAAGTAGGAGATTAACCCAAAGAATGGATATTGGGGTAAGAAATTCCCTTACCTCGTGTCCGACTTGACTCGACTGTTCCTTAACCTCATGAATAATAAACTAGAGTTAATTTATAATTCCATAAGAACATTTTTCATGTTTATTATTCCTTTTATATCACTTATTACTAAGTTATGAACATTATGTAATTATTTATTTTAATAACTGTTGTTTTGTCGATCTTTGGTACTTGAGTCAAAAATAAACTTCTTATAATTAAAAGTTGTTCATGTGGTAAAATATCCCTTATATCCAGAATTATATTCATGATGTATATATCATATATATCATATATATCCTATATATACATTCATTTATAATATTACATAACATTTAGTGGTAAGAAATGAAATGCACTGTTCATAGAGACAGTAAGCCGTACGAACGCATGAACGCTACTTTAATTTCTATTTCGTATTTAATGGAATGAAATTATAATTATATAAAGGTATACTATAATTACAGTATAATATAATGTATAATACAATTTACTCCATCCTTTATACATCCCACATATGGCATTAACGATTCAAATCACTTTGAGGGGGCGGTAGTCCGCACTTCCTAATATGAAATTATCGCGTTTACCCATAATGGAAATCAAAAAGGTATGACATAAATGAAAAATACAGAATCATAAGGAAAAAAACATAATATATATCACATATAAAAATATTGTCTTCATAATGGCCACCATGAGAGGTGTTAAAAGAAGATTCAACAATCATCATTTTGTGAGGTAGAAATTCGCCACCCACAGAAACAGTATGTTCTTTAACCATTAGACGAAGGTGTGTGTAATTGTAAATAAAATCATTCTCATAAAAAAATCATGTTATATTGAATATAATGGTGTTTTTAGAAATGAAAATAACAAAAAGAGTTTAGGGGGTTGGAGAATAAAAATAAAACAAAACAACATTAGAGAAGACATTACCTTAAAATCAGGTAAATCTTTTTGATTTGAGCCAAAGACTTCCTTGGAAAGACTTCATCCCAGATTGAGGCTTCTAGGAGTAATATATGGATGTTAGGAGAGTATTTGGGAAGATGTTGGCCAAGCCAAGTTTCTTGATGGTGTGAATAAGGTGGTAGAGATGGGGGCATTTTATAAGAGGAGAGGAGGGGCGCTCTTGGAAAGTCATGAAATGTTACTTTATTATATAATGAGTTTTGGATTTTAAAGGTCCCACACTTATATATTTTTAGGATAATGTGATAAGGGTTCGAAAAATGCTCATCCAACAGGTTTTTGAAAAGTTTTAGCCTTAGAGTTTACATTATCTTTTAATTTTATATAAATCATTAATTAATGAGGTAATCGATGCATCATAATTGTGTCATCAATAATTGAATTTATATAATGTCTAAAAATTATAAAAAAATTATCATGATGTGGGAAATCTTTTTATATTTCTAATGAATATTTATAGTAAAAAATATGACTTATACAACCCCATTTAATTATTTTAGTAAAACAACTAATGTTTGTGACATTTTTATTTTAACATTAAATAAAAAGTTTTTAATGACAGTTTCCCACCAATGTGGCTCCATGGGGTCCCCAAGTTGACCCATGGATTTTCTCGGTCGTCCATGACTCATGCAATAGGTTTATGACAAGTTTAAGGGTATTTACATATTTTTATAATATCATTTTTACCTTAAATTTCACTAATTACCTTTAATCGCGATTAATTAAACATAATAGTTAATATTCACCAAAAATTATTTTTATCGCATTGAACCACATTTTACTTCTTAATGACAACCACGTATGTCGGATTTTGGAAAATCAAAACATAGAATTTGTAATGTTTTATTTAAACGAAAAATCAGTTTTTTAACTACGACTTAGTGGTTTCACTATTCATCAAAAATTGTTGTTTTTCAGAACAATGCCAAAATTTCACCCTACGCTATAATTGATATTCCGAATTCAAAAATGATTTCTAATTTACAAAATTCCAAACATATAAGATGAATTAATTAATTTTATAATTAATTACCGTTGTCACAACATATAACATGTTTTTAAGAAACAATATATATCAAAAGATTGACAATTGTTTATGTCCAATTTCAAAGTTAAATTAATTATAATGAATACCATTGGTTAAAATAGAAAATATATATTATAATTGTAATTTAAAACCACTCAATACTATAATTTATCACTATAAATTATTTTTATTAAAAAAGTTTATTTTAAGTATTTTTTACTATTCATAAAAAATTGGAAGTTCTCAGAAAAATACCAAAAAATCAACATAGGCTAATTTTGATATTCTGAATACAAAAACGAAGTCCATTTGGAAAGAAAAAATTTATAAAATTTCAAAAATTAGTTATTATTATTTATAATGGATACTTTGATTGGTTGTGGTGTTTTAAAATCTCAAACTTGCGTACAATGCAAGCTATTGCATTTTTGAAAGAGAAACGTATCGTGGAAGCTCAGGGTGTTACATTCTTCCCTCCTTCAATAAATTGAGACCTCTCAATTAGAAATTTTTCTTTAAAAATAAAAGGTCGAAAATAGAGAATACCTTTGTGGAAAACCGACATCAGAAATAAGGTTAATAAAAATATAACTTTAAAAGAAATAAAGAGAAGTACAAAGGTCACCTGAGATTTCCCATACAAGGATTCTATGAAAATATGGAAATGGGGGAGAAACAAACCCTCAAGGTCTGATGTAGATTTGTAGAAAACAAGATTAGGAGAAAGTTTAACCACAAGAGAATCACAAACTTGTGATTGGTTAAACGATCATTGATTCCCCAGTAGGAAAAGTTAACCGACAACGTTTTTGTTTTAAGTTACCTTTCGTAAAGTTGATGAATTTATTTAGGAGATTTACTAAGAATGTAAGGAAATATACATACTTGTCATGTAGACTTTCATTCTTTAATAAACTTTTACCACAAACCCATCTTTTACTCAAAAAGATAATAAAACTCAATAATATTATATTTATCCTAATCGTACAAGGTTCCAAATATTAACACATACCATTCAGATTAGGAAAACTATTTTGTAATAACCAGGGACTTCCTATAGGCTAGTGGTAGGTAATAAAGGCATGTGGCACTATGGTTGTGGATTTGATTCCTACAGCTTTGTTCAACGCGACAGGTTATCCCCCAACCTGTAGGTTATCCTTTTCCTGAAAATATAGTATTATAATATTTCAAAAGTAATCTTCAGAAATGTTTTAACCTTAAACAATACTATTCAATGTTTAACATAATTCATCCCACCCTTTATATTTATCCAAAATATCTCTGTCTAGACTTTCTCTAAAAGGCCTCTTAATTCCAAAATCAATTTATCAGATTCCCCAAACAAAGTAACATTTCTCTTATTGTCACATACTAAAAATATGATTACCTTCATCATATTAACACCATATTGAAAACAACAAGTACTGTAGTACTATCCTTAAATATATCACATTATTCATATAACCAGAATATAATCCTTGAGTCCAAAAGCACCAATACATTAATTATTCCACTTCAACTGTAGTAACAGCATAATATTGTCCTTGATCCCTTGGCCTTTTCCGAGGTATGTTTCCCTGATGCGTAGGATTTTCATTTGCATAATTCCCCATTTCCCTACAATTATAGCATTCAATATTGATAGCCTCTTTCTTTCCCTTGGAATCATCATCCTGGTGACCTTTTTCACCACATTTGTAACAAACTCCCATTCCTTTTAGGCAAGTACCGGGGTGATTCTTCCCACAATTATCACATAATGGGAAATCCTTATTTCCCTTTTTCCATTTATCTATCTCTTATTCCATCGTTCTCTTCTTCTCTTGCTTTACATTGTTGTCATAAGACTTAGAGAATTTATTTTCTGTCTTGATAGCACACGAGACAATATCTTCGTACGATGAGAAGGATTGTGATACTAAATCTCGATGGAGAATTGGTTTTAACCCATCAAAGAAATCATCAATCTTACATCTTGGGTTAAATATATAATCTACAGCATACCTCGCTAACCTTGTAAAGTTGGCCTCATACTTTGCGACATTCTCATCCTCCTTTTGTCTCAGACTCAGAAATTGACTTTCCATATCTGCCCGATAGTCAGGAGGGAAGTAGTTTTCTAAGAAAAGCTCTTTGAACACTCTCATTTCCATACATGATACTTCTTCATCTTCCTTTGTGTTTTGATCAGTGACCACCATTGGTCGGCATCTCTAGTAAGCTGGTAAACTGCCATGACAACCTTCTCCTTTTCGCTACTCCCCATGGCATGGAATATTTTCTCTAAGGAGTTTATCCATTGCTCAGCTACTAATGGATTTGTACCCCCATTAAATTTTGGCGGTTTTTTCCTCATTAAATGATCTAACATTGGTCCTCTACATTGCGGATCCGGGTGCTCCATACGAGTAAGGTTATTATTCATAACTGGAGTGAGTTGTCCTAGTATGGTAAAAAGTTGATCAGCACTAGTTGTATCTCCAGATCCACAATAATTATCTTGAGTAGTAGGCTAATCCCTACACAGAGTGCGTGCATTGATAAAATTTTCATTCCTTTCACTAGGCGCCATTTCTAAACAATGTCAAAAACTAGATTAGTCTATGAATTAAAATACATAATTCCATACTTGTAAAACACTTAACATTAATTGAAATATTTATGGATATAATCCATAATCATAGAAAAAGTTTCTTTGAAAAAGTATATACTCATAAACCTTCATAGTGGTTTGTAAAGAAAATGAGAATTATCCTAAGCATATCCCCCAGGACTGTCGTAACCCAGAGTGCAACAAGGCCCGTTGTCGTGCACCAGTTCCCGTTCGAGTCTAGCTCAAAGTGTTGTTTTTGGGTTTTACCCCAGGTACATCTGTGCCAAATCCGCCTCTACCTCCTCATATCCAGACAGGGATGTATTTCTCAGAAAACTTACAAGATCTCTATAATACCAAAATTCTAGGATGTTTTTCTATACTAATTCTCAAAGTCTATCTTTGGGATATGTTCTCTAATCAGAGTTTATCTAAATATAGCTTCCAAGGTTAGTACTAAAATTCCTCTAATACCAACTGTAATGCCCCGACCCCAGTTACCAGAAGTCGGTGCATTATTACGTAGCATTGGCATGATCACAAAGATCATGTCTTGAAAACTGTTTAGTTTAGTAGCCTTGGAAAAACTAGATACATTCATAAATGTTACATTACATCATAAAGTGAAAAACTACAATAACAAAGTCTCCATAGTCCATAGTCATATCCTCTTCTGACTATCCCTGCAGGTCATTCATAAAATAATTCTTCACATCCTGGAATATATTAAAACATTGAAAGGGGTGAGCTCAGATGCTCAGAAAGGATAACAATATTGCGGAAGCTTTCATAAGTAAACATTAACCTTTAAGGCAATGTATAAATAAAACAAAAACCATTTTATACTTGAACTTCAGCATAATATGGCAAACATAAAATTAAATAATGCCATTTTCTTAATCACATGCATATTCTACTAGTCGAATAATCACATGCAATATCAATAACCACTTTCATAATGATGGAATGCATAATTCCAGACTATCATAACCACGTAGCGAAGTCCTCATGCCAAGACTACAAATAATATTTTGTCGAGGCCTCATGACAAGACACTAGCTTGTCTCATGAGACATGCCGATCCATAGAGGAGCTATAGCGAGCTCCACCCATCACTTATTTAGTACAATCTATTCCTCATATGAACAGGTTTAAACAGATAATAAACCATAACATAATCGTATCACATAAAGCATGCATAAAGGAAACAAAAAAATTTCCACATTTCAATCACAAGATAAAAAAACAACACATTGATATAATAAAAACACTTTCAAAACTAGTTTTAATACCAAAATAAAAGAAAATTAAATCTTGGTATTTATTTTTCATTTTAAAAAACTTATGTCTTGTAGAGGAAGCCGAAACTCAAATAATGGTCACGACAGCGGAGAAGTCATTGTCGCTGCATACATACGACAAGAAAAATATTCCTTTTGGTGTTTAGTAAAAACTCTTCATATAAAAATACTCCTTTTGAATAAAAGTAAAAGGCAAAGGGGTTTATTCACCATATAAATGAATGTTGTGTATAAAACCAAATATGCCTCAATGAAAGGAGATTGAGACTAATTCCTTAAAAAGATCATTTTTAAAATAAAATAGATCTATTATGTGTATTTACTATAAGTACACATAAATAAAGTACAGATACAAGATAGGACATAATAATATCATGACATAATTTGAAAGTAAGAGATTAACCCAAAGAATAGAAATTGGGTTAAGAAATTCCCTTACCTCATTTCTGACTTGACTCGACCGTTATTTAACCTCATGAATAATAAACAAGAGTTAATTTACAATTTCTTAAGAACGTTTTTTCAATTTTATTATTCCTTTTATATCACTTATTACTATGTTATGAACATTATGTAATTATTTATGTTAATAACGGTCATTTTGACGATCTTCGGTACTTGAGTCAAAAATAAACGTCTTATAATTACAAGTTGCTCATGTGGTAAAATATCCATTATATCCAGAATTATATTCATGATTTAGATATCATATATATCATATATATCCTGTATATACATTCAATTATAATATTACATTACATTTAGAGGTAAGAAATGAAATGCACCGTTCATGGAGACGGTAAGCCGTATGTACGCATGAACACTAATTTCATTTCTATTTCATATTTAATGGAATGAAATTATAATTATATAAAGGTATAATATAATTACAGTATAATATAATGTATAATACCATTTACTATATCCTCTATACATCCCACATATGGCATTAACGATTCAAATCACTTTGAGGGGGCGGTAGTCCGCACTTCCTAAAATGAAATTATTGCGTTTACCCATAATGGAAATCATAAAGCTGTGACATAAATGAAAAATACAGAATCATAAGGAAAACAAAAAAATAATATATATCATATATAAAAATAGTGTCATCATAATGGCCACCATGAGAGGTGTTAAAAGAATATTGAACAATCATCATTTCGGGAAGCAGTAATTCTCCACCCACAGAAACCGTATGTTCTTTAACCATTAGACGAAGGTGTGTGTAAGTGAAAATAAAATCTTTCTCATAAAAAAAATCCAATTCTATTGAATATACTGGTTTTTTTACAAAATAAAATAATAGAAAGATCTTAGGGGGTTGGAGAAGCAAAATAATACAAAACAACATTAGAGAAGTCATTACCTTAAAATTGGGTGCCTCTTTTTGATTTGAGCCAAAGGATTCCTTGGGAAGACTTATGCCCAAAGTGAGGGTTCTAAGAGTAAGAGAAGGAAGTTGGGAGAGTATTTGGGAAGATTTTGGCCAAGCCAAATGGATTTATGGTTTGAATAAGGTGGTAGAGGTGGGGGCCTTTTATAAAAGGAGAGAGGGACACTCTTGGAAAGTCATGAAATGTTACTTTATTATATAATGCGTTTCAGACATTAAGGGTCCAAAAATTATATATTTCTAGGATAAGGTGATATGAATTCAAAATATTCTCATCCAATAGGATATTTACAAGTGTCTTCCTTATATTTTACATTATCATTTCATTTTATTTAAATCATTAATTAATGAGGTAATCGCTACATCATCATTGTGTCATAAATAATTTATTTTATATAATGTATAAAAATTATCATGATTTGGGAAATCTTTTTAGATTTCTAATTAATATTTATAGTAAAAAATATGACTTCTATAACCCCATTTAAAATATTATTTAGTTAAACAACCCATGTTTGTGACATTTTTTTAACATTAAATAAAAAGTTTTTAATGTCATTTTCCTACCAAAGTGGCTCTATCTGGTCCCCAAGATGACCCATGGATTTTATCGGTCGGACATGATTCATCAAATAGGGGTAGGACAAGTTTAAGGGTACTTTAATATTTTTATAATTTCATTTTTACATTAAATTTCACTAATTACCTTTAATTGTGATTAATTAAACTTAAAAGTTACTATTCACCAAAAAATTATTTTTATCCCATTGAACCACATTTTACTTCTTAATGAAAACAATGTATGTCGGATTTTTGAAAATCAAAACACAGAAGTGGTAATGTTTCATTTAAACGAAAAATCAGTTTTTTAACTACCACTTAGTGATTTCACTATTCATCAAAAATTGAAGTTTTTCAGAACAATGCCAAAATTTCACCCTAAGATATAATTGATATTCCAAATTAATTTTTTTTTCTATTTTACAAAATTTTAAACATATATGTTGAATTAATTAATTTTTGTAATTAATTCCCGCTGTCACATTAAATAGCATGTTTTTTAGAAACAATATATATCAAAAGATTGACAATTGTTTATGTCCAATTTCAAAGTTAAATTAATTCTAATGACCACCATTGGATAAAATGGTAAAAATATATTCTAATTGTACTTTTAAACCACTAAATATTATAATTTATCACTATAAATTATTTTGATTAAAAAGTTCTTTTGAAGTATTTTTCACTATTCATAAAAAATTGGAAGTTCTCAGAAAAATACCCAAAATTCAACATAGGCTAATTTCAATATTCCGAATACAAAAACAAATTCCATTTGGTAAGATAATATTTATAAAATTCCAAAAATTAGGTATTACTATTCGTAAGGGCTACATTGATTGGTTGTGGTGTGTAAGAATCTCAAACCTGCGTACAATGCAAGCTATTGCATTATTGAAAGAGAAACGTATCCTGGAAGCACAGGGTGTTACATTCTCCCCTCTGTTAATAAATTGCATCCATGCAATTTGAAATTTTTATTTGAAAATAAAAGGTTGAAAATAGAGAATACCTTTGTGGAAAAACTACATCGGAAATAAGGTTAATAAAAATATAACTTTAAAAGAAAGTAAGAGAAGTACAAAGGTCACCCGAGATAGCCCATACTAGGATTCTATGAAAATATGGATATGTAGGAGAGACAAACCCTCATGGTCTGATAGAGATTTGTAGAAAATAGGATTAGGAGAAATTTTTACTACAAGAAAATCACAAAATTTTGATTGGTTAAACGATCATTTATTCCCCAGTAGAAAAAGTTAACCGATAATGTTTTTGTTTTAAGATACCTTTCATACAATTGAGGAATTTATTTAGGAGATTTACTAAGAATTTAAGGGAATATTCATACTAGTCATGTAGACTTTCATTCTTTAATAAATTTTTACCACAAACCCATATTTTACTCAAAATGATAATAGAAATCAATAATATTATATTTATCCTAATCGTACAAGGTTACAAATATTAACACATACCATTCAGATTAGGAAATCTATTTTGTAAAAACTAAGGACTTCTTGTAGGCTAGTGGTAGGTAAGAAAGGCATGCCACACTATTGTGGTGGGTTCGATTCCTACAGCTTTGTTTGACTCGACGGGTTATCCCCCAACCTGCAGGTTGTCCTTTTCCTAAAAATATAGTATTATAATATTTCAAAAGTAATCTTCAGAAATGTTTTAACCTTAAACAATACTATTCAAAGTTTAACTTATTCCATCCCAACCTTTATAGTTATCAAAAATACCTCTATCCAGACATTCTCTAAAAGGTCTCTTAATTCCAAAATCAATTTATCAGATTCCCCAAACAAAGTAAAGTTTCTCTTATTGTCACATACTAAAAATATGATTACCTTCATCATATTAAAACCTTAATGAAAAAAATTACTGTAGTACAATCCATAAATATATCACATTATTCTTATAACTAGAATATAATCCTAGAGTCCAAAAGCACCAATACATTAATTATTCCACATCAACAGTAGTAACAGCATAAGATTTTCCTTGATCCCTTGGCCTTTTCTAAGGTAAGCTTTCCTGACACTTAGGACATTCATTTGCATAATGCCCCATTTCCCTACAATTGTATCATTCAACATTGATAGCCTCTTTCTTTCCCTTGTAATCATGAGCCCGGTGACCTTTTTCTTCACAGTTGTAACAAACTACCATTCCTTTTAGGCACGTACCGAGGTGATTCGTCCCATAATTATCGCATAATGGAAAATCCTTTATTCCCTTTTCCCTTTATCTGTCTCTTGTTCCACCATTCTCTTCTTCTCTTGCATTACTTTGTTGTCATAATACTTAAAGAATTCCTTTTCTGTCTTGATAGCATACGAGACAATATCTTCATACGATGAGATGGATTTTGATACTAAATCTCGATGGAGAAATGGTTTTAACCCATCAAAGAAATGATCAATCTTACTTCTTGGGTTACGTATATAATATGTAGCATATCTCTCTATCCTTGTAAAGTTGGCCTCATACTTTGCGGCATTCTCATCCTCCTTTTGTCTCAGAATCAAAAATTTCCTTTCCATATCTGCATGATGGTCATGAGGGAAGTATTTTTCTAAGAAATGCTCTTTGAACTCTCTCATTTCCATAATCGATACTTCTTCATCTTCCTTTGTGTTTTGAATCAGCGAAAACCATTGGTTGGAATCTCTAGTAAAGCGGTAAAATGCCATGACAACCTTCTCCCTTTCGCTACTCCCCAAGGCGTGAAATATTTTCTCTAATGAGTTTATCCATTACTCAGATACTAATGGATTTGTAACCCCATTAAATGTTGGCGGTTGTTTCCTCATGAAATGATCTAACATTGGTCCTCCACGTTGCGGATCGGGGTGCTCCATACGAGTAAGGTTATTATTCATAACCTGAGTGAGTTGTCCCATTATGGTAATAAGTTGATCAGCACTAGTTGTATCTCCAGATCCACAATAATTATCTTGAGAAAGAGGGCAATCCATACACAGAGTGCGTGCATTGATATGGTTTCCATTCCTTCCACTAGGCTCCATTTCTAAACAATGGCATAAACTAGATTAGTCTATGAATCAAAATACATAATTCTATACTTGTAAAACACTTAACATTAGTTGAAATATTTATGGATATAATCCATAATCATAAAAATGTTTTCATTGAAAAAGTATATACTCATAAACCTTTATAGTGCTTTGTAAAGAAAATGAGAATTATCCTAACCATATCCCTCGGGAGTGTTATAACCAAGAGTGCAACAAGGCCCGTTGTTGTGCACCATTTCCTGTTTGATTCTAGCTCAAAGCGGTGTTTTCGGGTTTTACCCCTTGGTACATCTATGCCAAAGCTTCCTCCACCTGCTCGTATCTAGACCGGGATGTATTACTCGGAAAAATCACAAAATCTCTATAATACCAAAATTCTAGGATGTTCTTCTATACTAATCCTCAAAGTCTATCTTTGGGATATGTGCTCTAATCAGTGTTTATCTAAATCTAGCTTCCAAGTTTAGTACTAAACTGCCTCTGATACCAACTATAACGCCGCGACCCTAGTTACCCAGAGTCGGTGCATTATTACGTAGCATTGGCATGATCACAAAGATCATGTCTCGAAAGACTGATTAGTTTAGTATACTTGGAAACACTAGATACATTCATAAATGTTACATTACATCCTAAAGTGAAAAACTACAATAACAAAGTCTCCATAGTACACACTCATATCCTCATCTGAATATCCCTGCAGGTCATTCATAAAATACTTCTTCACATCCTGTAAAATATTAAAACATTGAAAGGGGTGAGCTCAGATACTTAGTAGGGATTACAATATTGTTCAAGCTTTCATTAATAAACATTAACATTTAAGGCTATGTATAACTAAAACAAAATCCTTTTTAAACATGAACATCAGTATAATATGGGAAAAAATTTAAATAATTCCATTTACTTACTCACATAGATATTCTACTAGTTGAATAATAACATCCAATATCAATGACCACTTTCATAATGATCGAATGCATAATTCCAGACTATCATAACCATGTAGCCAAGGCCTCGTGCCAAGACTACAAATAATATTTTGTCAAGGCCTTATGCCACGACACTAGTTTGTCTCATGAGACCTGCCGATGCATTAAAGAGCTATATCAGGCACCACCCGTCACTTATTAAGTCCAATGCATTCCTCATATGAACAAGTTTAAACATATAATAAACCATATCATAATCGTATCACATTAAACATGCATAAAGGAAACATAAAAATTCCACATTTCAATCAAAAGATATAAATACAACACATTGATATAATAAAAACACTTTCAAAACTAGTTTCAATACCAAAATAAAAGAAAATTAAATCTTGGTATTTATTTTTCATTAAAAAAAGTTATGGCTTGTAGAGGAAGCCGAAACTAAAATAATGGTCACGGCTGCGGAGAAGTCGTTGTCACTGCTACGTACGACAATAAAATCATTCCTTTTGTCGTTTCGTAAAAATGCTTCATATAAAAAGATTCCTTTTGAATAAAACTAAAAGTCAAAGGGGTTTATACACCATATAAATGAAAGTTGTGTATAAAACCAAATATGCCTCAATGAAAGGAGATTGAGACGAAGTCCTTAAAAAGATCATTTTTACAATAAAATAGATCTATTATGTGTATTTACTATAACTACACATAATGAAATTACAAATACAAGATAGGACATAATAATATCATGACATAATTTTAAAGTAGGAGATTAACATAAATAATGGAATTGGGGTTAAGAAATTCCCTTACCTCGTGTCTGACTTGACTTGACCATTATTTAACCTCATGAATAATAAACTATAGTTAATTTATAATTTCTTAAGAACCTTTTTCATGTTTATTATTCCTTTTATATCACTTATTACTAAGTTATGAACATTATTTAATTATTTATGTTAATAATGGTCGTTTTGTCGATCTTTGGTACTTGAGTCAAAAATAAACTTCTTATAATTACAAGTTGTTCATGTGGTAAAATATCCATTATATCTAGTATTATATTCATGATGTAGATATCACATATATCATATATATCCTGTATATACATTCATTTTTAATATTACATAAAATTTAGAGGTAAGAAATGAAATGTACCGTTCATGGAGACAGTATGCCATACGTACGCATGAACGCTACATTCATTTCTATTTCGTATTTAATGGAATGAAATTATAATTATATAAAGGTATACTATATTTACAGTATAATATAATGTATAATACCATTTACTCCATCATTTATACATCCCACATATGGCATTAACGATTCAAATCACTTTGAGGGGGCGGTAGTCCGCACTACCTAAAATGAAATTATCGCGTTTAACAATAATGGAAATCATAAAGTTATGCCATAAATGAAAAATACAAAATAATAAGGAAGAAAAAAACACAATATATATCATATATAAAAATAGTGTCATCATAATGTCCACCATGAGAGGTGTTAAAAGAAGATTGAACAATCATCATTTCATGAGGCAGTAATTCGCCACCCACAGAAACAGTATGTTCTTTAACCATTAGACGAAGGTGTGTGTAAGTGTAAATAAAATCCTTCTCATAACAACATCCTAGTATATGGAATATAATGTTGTTTTTATAAATGAAAAATAATAAAAGGAGCTTAGGGGGTTGGAGAAGCAAAATAAAACAAAACAACATTAGAGAAAACATTACCTTAAAATCGGGTAACTCTTTTCGATTTGAGCCAAAGGATTCCTTGGGGAGACTTCTACCCAAATTGAGGCTTCTAGGAGTAATAGAGGGAATTTTGGAGAGTATTTGGTCATATTTTGGCCGAGCCAAATGGCTTTAGGGTGTGAATAAGGTGGTAGAGGTGGGGGCCTTTTATAAGAAGAGAGGAGGGGCACTCTTGGAATGTAATGAAATTATACTTTATTATATAATGCGTTTTGGGTTTTAAAGGTCCCACACTTATATATTTCGAGGATATGATGATAAGGGTTCGAAATATTCTCATCCAATATGTTTTTGACAAGTTTATGCCTTAGAGTTTACATTATATTTTCATTTTATTTAAATCAATAATTAATGAGGTAATCACTACATCATCATTGTGTCATATAAAATATAATTTATTTAATGTCAAAAAATTATAAAAAACTATCATGATGTAGAAAATAGTTTTATCTTTCTAATGAATATTTATAGTAAAAAATATGACTTGTATAACCCCATTTAATGTTTTTTAGTAAAACAACTCATGTTTGTGACATTTTTATTTTAACATTAAATAAAAACTTTTTAATGTCATTTTCCTACCAAAGTGGCTACATGGGGTCCCCAAGTTGACCCATGGATTTTCATGGTCGACCATGACTCATACAATAGGGGTATGACAAGTGTAAGGGTATTTTCATATTTTAATAATATCATTTTTACCTTTAATTTTACTAATTACCTTTAATCGCGATTAATTAAACTTAAAAGTTACTATTCACCAAAAAAATTGTTTTTATCCCATTTAACTACATTTTACTTCTTAATGACAACCATGTATGTCATATTTTTGAAAATCAAAACACAGAAGTGGTAATTTTTCATTTAAACAAAAAATTAGTTTTTTAACAACCACTTAGTGGTTCCACTATTCATCAAAAATTGATGTTTTTCAGAACAATGCCAAAATTTTACCCTAAGCTATAATTAATATTCCGAAATCAAAAATGATATCAATTTTAAAAAATTCCAAACATATAATTTTCATTAATTAATTTTATAATTAATTCCCGCTGTCATAATAAATAGCGTGTTTTTAAGAAACAATATATATCAAAAGATTGACAATTGTTTATGTCAAATTTCAAAGTTAAATTAATTATAATGACCAACATATGATAAAATGGTATAAATATATTATAATTGTATTTTAAAACCAGTCAATAGTATAATTTATCACTATAAATTATTTTTAATAAAAAAGTTGTTTTTATGTATTTTTCACTATTCATACAAAATTAGAAGTTCTCAGAAAAATACCAAAAATTCAACATAGGCTAATTTCGATATTCTGAATAAAAAAACAAAGTCCATTTTGCAAGATAAAATTTATAAAATTTCAAATATTAGGTATTAATATTCATAACGGCTACATTGATTGGTTTTGGTGTGTTAGAATCTCAAACATGCATACAATGCAAGCTATTGCATTATTGAAAGAGAAATGTATCGTGGAAGCTCAAGGTGTTACATTCTCCCGTCCTTCAATAAATTTCATCCTCACAACTTGAAACTTTTATTTGAAAATAAAAGGTTGAAAATAGAGAATACCTTTGTGAATAACCCACATCGGATATAAGGTTAATAAAAATATAACTTTAAAAGAAAGAAAGAGAAGTACAAAGGTCACCCAAGATAGCCCATACTAGGATTCTATGAAAATATGGATATGGAGGAGAAACAAACCATCAAGGTCTGATGGAGATTTTTAGAAAACAGGATTAGGAGAAAGTTTAACTAAAATAAAATCACAAACTTGTGATTGGTTAAACGATCATTGATTCCCCAGTAGGAAAAGTTAACCGAAAACGTTATTGTTTTAAGTTATCTTTCATATAGTTGAGGAATTTATTTAGGATATTTACTAAGAATGTAAGGAAATATACATACTTGTCATGCATACTTTCATTCTTTAATAAATATTTACCACAAACCCATATTTTACTCAAAAAGATAATAGAAATCAATTATATTATATTTATCCTAATCGTACCAGGTTCCAAATATTAACACATTCCATTGAGATTAGGAAAACTATTTTGTAATAACCAGGGACTTCCTGTAGGCTTGTGGTAGGTAAGAAAGTCATGTTGCACTATAGTTGTGGGTTTGATTCCTACATCTTTGTTCGACGCGATAAGTTATCCCCCAACCTATAGGTTTTCCTTTTCCTAAAAATATATTATTATAATATTCCATAAGTAATCTTTAGAAATGTTTTAAACTTAAACAATAATATTAAAAGTTTAACTTAATCCATCCCATCCTTTATAGTTATCCAAAATACCTCTGTCCAAACTTTCACTAAAAGGTGTCTTAATTCAAAAATCAATTTACCAGATTCCCCAAACAAAGTAAATGTTCTCTTCTTGTCACATAATAAAAATATGATTACCTTCATCATATTGAAACCTTAATGAAAACAACAAGTACTGCAGTACAATCCTTAAATATATCACATTATTATTATAACCAAAATATAATCCTTGAGTCCAAAAGCACCAACACATTTTTTATTCAACTAAAACAGTAGTAACAGCATAAAATTTTCCTTGATCCCTTGTCCTTTTCTGAGATATGTTTCCCTGAAGCTTAGGACATTCATTTTCATAATGCCCTATTTCCCTACAATTGTAGCATTCAACATTGATAGCCTCTTTCTTTCCCTTGCAATCAGGATCCTGGTGACCTTTTTCTCCACATTTGTAAAAAAACTCCCATTCCTTTTAGGCAAGTACTGGGGTGATTCTTCCCACAATTATCGCATAATGGAAAATCCTTCTTTCCCTTTTTCCATTTATCTATCTCTTGTTCCACCGTTCTCTTCTTCTCTTTCTTTACTTTGTTGTCATAATACTTAGAGAATTCCTTTTCTGTCTTGATATCACACGAGACAATATCTTCATACGATAAGAAGGATTGTGATAATAAAGCTCGACGGAGAAATTGTTTTAACCCATCAAAGAACTGATCAATGTTACTTATTGGGATACATATATAATCTGCACAATACCTCTCTAACCTTGTAAAGTTTGCCTCATACTTTGCGACATTGTCATCCTCGTTTTGTCTCAGACTCAGAAATTGTGTTTCCATATCTGCTCGATGGTCACGAGGGACGTATTTTTCTAAGAAAAGATCTTTGAACTCTCTTCATTACAAACTTGATACTTCTTCATCTTCCTTTGTGTTTTGAATCAGCGACCACCATTGATCGACATCTCCAGTAAGGAGGTAAACTGTCATTACAACCTTCTCCCTTTCGCTACTCCTCAAGTCGTGGAATATTTTCTCTAAGGAGTTTATCCATTGATCAGCTACTAATAGATATGTACCCCCATTAAATGTTGACGGTTGTAGCCTCATGAAAAGATCTAACATTGGTCATCCACATTTCGAATCAGGATGCTCCATATGAGTAATGTTATTATTCATAACCTGAGTGAGTTGTCCCAGTATTTTAATAAGTTGATCAGCACTAGTTGTATCTCCAGATCCACAACAATTATCTTTAGCAGGAGGGAAAACCCTACACAGAGTGTGTGCATTAATACGGTTTCCATTCCTTCCACTAGGCACCATTTCTAAATAATGGGATAAACTATATTAGTTTATGAATCAAAATACATAATTCCATACATGTAAAACACTTAACATTAATTGAACTATTAATGGATATAATCCATAATCATAAATATGTTTTCTTTGAGGAAGTATATACTCATAACCCTTCATAGTGGTTTGTAAAGAAACTAAGAATTATCCTAAGAAAATCCCTCGGGTGTGTCGTAACCAAGAGTGCAACAAGGCCCATTGTCGTAAACCAGTTCCCGTTCAAGTCTAGCTCAAAGCGGTGTTTTTGGGTTTTACCCCTAGGTACATCTGTGCCAAAGCCGCCTCTACCTTTTCAGATCCAAATAGGGATTTATTGCTCAGAAAACTCACAAAATCTCTATAATAGAAACATTCTAGGAAGTTCTTCAATATTAATCCTCAAAGTCTATATTTGGGCTATGTGTTATAATCAGAGTTTATCTAAATCTAGAATCCAAGGTTAGTAGTAAACTGCCTATAATACCAAATGTAACACCCTGACCCCAGTTACCCAGAGTTAGTGCATTATTATGTAGCATTTTCCTGATCAGAAAGATCAAGTCTCGAAAGACCGACTACTGTAGTAGCATTAGAAACACTACATACATTCATAAATGTTACATTACATCATAAAGTGAAAAACTACAACAACAAAGTCTCCATAGTCCACACTCATATCCTCTTCGGACAATCCCTGCAGGTCATTCATAAAATACTTCTTCACGTCCTAGAAAATATTAAAACATTGAAAGGGGTGAGCTCAGATGCTCAGTAAGGATAACAATATTGCGGAAGCTTTCATAAATAAACATTAACATTTAAGGAAATGTACAACTAAAACAAAAGCCTTTTTAAACTTGAAATTCAGTATAATATGAAAAAAATAAAAGTAAATAATGTCATTTACTTACTCACATGGATATTCTACTAGTTGAATAATCACATGCAATATCAATAACCACTTTCATAATGATGGAATGCATAATACAAGACTATCATAACCACGCAGCCAAGGACTCGTGACAAGAATACAAATAATATTTTTCAAGGACTCATGCCAAGACACTAGATTTTCTCATGAGACCTGCCGATGCATTAAGGAGCTATATCGGGCTCCACCCGTCACTTATTAAGTCCAATGCATTCCTCATATGAAGAGGTTTAATCATATAATAAACCATAACATAATCCTATCACATAAAACATGCATAAAGGAAATATAAAATTTCCACCTATAAATCAAAAGATATAAATACAACACATTGATATAATACAAACACTTTCAAAACCAGTTTCAATACCAAAATAAAAGAAAATTAAATCTTGGTATTTATTTTTCATTTAAAAAAATTATGGCTTGTAGAGGAAGCCAAAACTTAAATAATGGTTATGGCGGCAAAGAAGTCATTATCGCCGCATACATACGACAATAAAAACATTTCTTTTTTCATTTAGTAAAAATGCTTTGTATAAGAATATTCCTTTTGGATAAATGTAAAAGTCAAATGGGTTTATACAATGTATAAATGAAAGTTGTGTATAAAACCAAATATGCCTCAATGAAAGGATATTGAGACGAAGTCCTTAAAAAGATCATTTTTAAAATAAAATATATCTATTATGTATATTTACTATAAGTACACCTAAAAAAATTACAAATAAAATATAGGACATAATAATATCCTGACATAATTGGAAAGTATAAGATTAACCCAAAGAAAGGAAATTGGGTTAAGAAATTCTCTTACCTCGTGTCCAACTTGACTCGACTGTTCTTTAACCTCCTGAATAATAAACTAGAGTTAATTTATAAGTTCTTAAGAACCTTTTTCAAGTTTATTATTCCTTTTATATAACATAGTACTACGTTATGAACATTATTTAATTATTTATGTTAATAATGGCCATTTTGTCGATCTTTGGTACTTGAGTCAAAAATAAACTTCTTATAATTACAAGTTGATCATGTGGTAAAATATCCATTATATCCAGAATTATATTCATGATTTAGATATCATATATATCATATATATCCTGTATATACATTCATATATAATATTACATAACATTTAGAGGTAAGAAATGAAATGCACCGTTCAGGGAGATGGTAAGCCATACGTACGCATGAACGCTACTTTCATTTCTATTTCGTATTTAATGGAATGAAATCTTAATTATATAAAGGTATAATATAATTACAATATAATATAATTTATAAAACCATTTACTCTATACTTTATACATCCCACATATGGTGTTAACGATTTAAATCACATTGAGGGGAGCTAGTCCGCACTTCCTAAAATGAAATTATCGCGTTTAACAATAATGTAAATCATAAAGGTATGGAATAAATGAAAAATACAGAATCATAAAAAAAAATCAAAAACATAATATATATCATATATAAAAATAGTTTCATCATAATGGACACCATGAGAGTTGTTAAAAGAAGATTGAACAATCATCATTTCGTGAGGCAGTAATTCGCCACCCACGGAAAGAGTATGTTATTTAACCATTAGACAAATGTGTGTGTATGTGTAAATAACATACTTCTCATAGAAACATCCTAATATATTGAATATACTGGTTTTGTTACAAATTAAAATAATAAAAAGAGTTTAGGGGGTTGGAGAAGAAAAATAAAACAAAACAACATTAGAGAAGACATTAACTTAAAATTGGGTAACTCTTTTTGATTTGAGCCAAAGGATTCATTGGGAAGAACTATAGTCAAATTGAGGCTTCTTGGAGTAATAGAGGGAAGTTGGGAGAGTATTTGGGAAGAGGTTGTCTGAGCCAAATGGCTTGAAGGTGTGAATAAGGTTGTAGAGGTGGGGGCCTTTTATAAGAGGAGTGGAGGGGCACTCTTGGAATGTCATGAAATGTTACTTTATTATATAATGAGTTTCAGATTTTAAAGGTCCTGAGATTATATATTTTGAGTATATGGTGATAAGGGTTCGAAATAGGCTCATCCAATAGGTTTTTGACAAGTATAAGCCTTATATTTTACATTATCTTTTCATTTTATTTAAATCGTTAATTAATGAGGTAATCGCTGGATCAGCATTGTGTCATAAAAAAGTTTAATTTATTTAATGTCTAAAAAATTATAAAAAAATTATCATGACATATGAAATCTTTTTCTATTTATAATGAATATTTATAGTAAATCTTATGACTTTTATAACCCCATTTATATTTTTTTTGCAAAACAACTCATTTTTGTGACATTTTTATTTTAACATTAAATAAAATGTTATTAATGTCCTTTTCCTACCAAAGTGGCTCCATGGGGTCCCCAAGTTGACGCATGGATATTCTTGGTCGTCCATGACTCATCCAACAGGGGTAGGACAAGTGTAAGGGTATTTTCATATTTTTATAATATCATTTTTACCTTATATTTCACTAATTACCTTTAATCGTGATTAATTAAACTTAAAAGTTACTATTCACCAACAAATTTTTTTTATCCCACTGAACCACATTTTACTTCTTAATGATATCCATGTATGTGTATTTTTGAAAATCAAAACACAGAAGTGGTAATGTTTCATTTAAACGAAAAATCAGTTTTTTAACTACCACTTAGTGTTTTCACTATTCATCAAAAATTAAAGTATATCTGAACTATGCCAAAATTTCACCCTAAGATATAATTGATATTATGAATTCAGAAATGATGTCTATTTTAAAAAATTCCAAACATATAAGTTTCATTAATTAATTTTATAATTAATTCCACTGTCACAACAAATAGCATTTTTTTAAGAAACAGTATATATCAAATGATTGACAATTTTTTATGTCTAATTTCATAGTTAAATTAATTATAATGACCACCATTGGATAAAATGGTAAAAATATATTCTAATTTTAATTTAAAACCACCCAATAGTATAATTTATCACTAGAAATTATTTTGATTAAAAAAGTTGTTGTTAAGTATTTTTCACTATTCATAAAAAATTGGAAGTTCTCAGAAAAATAGCAAAAATTAAACATTGGCTAACTTCGACATTCCGAATACCAAAACGAAGTCCATTTGGAAAGATAAAATTTATAAAATTTAAAAAATTAGGTATTACTATTCATAATGGCTACTTTGATTGGCTGTGGTGTATTAGAATCTCAAATTTGCGTACAATGAAAGCTATTGCATTATTGAAAGTGAAACATATCGTGGAAGCTCGGGGTGTTACATTTGAAATTAAATGGATATATAAATACATTTGTAAGTGAAGCAAGAGTAAGAAATAATTTTTTTCTTTATCAGTTTTATGCCATAGATCCAAGTCATGGATATGATAATAGACGTATAATGGATTGGATTTGTGTATAACCTTACATGTTTCATTTCATAATGATAGATTATATTTATTACTGGTTTATAAAATTTAAATCAGTTTTTATGATTTTATAATATCATTTTTTATAAAGATATATTTAATTTCATGTATATCTATAATATATCTTAATCAAGGAAAAATAATTACCTAATGGTAAATTTGTATCCCTACAAATTTTTTAAAAAAATCATGTGGTCAGGGGTCATATTTGAGGAAAATTAGTGATATGGTTCATGCCATAGGATTGAAATACATTGATTGGTTCAGTATAAAATGGTATCCAAGAATATTTAATCCACGGTTAATCTAATAGGTATGTAGAATATAATGGTTTGAGATCATATTTTAACAATAAAAATACATAGTTAACATTTTTTTTATAAATATTGAGCTTCTCGGATGTAGAGGTAGAATAAATATTAATGATAACATTGATTTAGTGGCTATATGAATCATAAAATAATCTACATATGAGGTTAAATTTAAATTTATAATTATATACTTTGAATATTTTTATCACATTAAAATTGTTATGAAAAATATTTTTGAAAATTTATTTCTAATATGTCAATGATTATTAATTTCTATAAGATGTTTGAAAATTATTTGAAACAAATATAGGTGCTATTCTTTATTTTTTCTGAAAATATCCATGTAAGATATAGATACAAATAAATTTAGTATTGAAATGAAATATTGGTAGTTCTTTTATGAAGTAATTCATTATAAAATGTAGAGAAATTAAACCAAGATAAATTTATGCTAACAATTGACATGGAGTAGTGTATTTTTTTTTAATGATCCTCAATTTGAAATTATGAATGTATAGAATTTTGAAACAATGTTAATGAACCTAATTTTTATTGTTTCAAGGTCAATTTTTGTGATTCGCTATTTTGGAATTAATGTACACTAAAATTTAGAGGGAATTATGGACCTAGGATAGAAGAATAATTATTGGGGAAGACAATTCTTGTTTTTTGAATTCTATAATCATTAGTTATTTTGATATAAATAATTTCATTATCAGAAAATATTTTGGAGAAAATATTTTTCAGTGTATGGGTGGATATTCTTAATGAACCTAAAGTATTATGACTTCCATAATCAAATATAGATCATTGTTATAATTATTTCTGTAGGGGGATATATAAAACCTTCTTATGGAAATCCTCGAGGATATTCTTAAGAACTTCTAAAAGATGAATTTCACATGTTTGATGTCACAATAGCTCAAAGGGTCACATTATTTCTCAATTACCTATAATCTTATAACCTTTTCCTCACTATATAATGATAGGCCACCTTATGTTTTTTATATATTTTTTCCTTCAACAACAAGGGTAAGGGAGATACATAATGGGATAGGAACATAGATATACATGTATAAGGATAATATATATATGTAAGAATGTAAAAATTATTCTTTAAGGTACTCAATTGTTATTAGTGATTCATATTATTACATTATTTAATACCATAGTATCATGTCAGGAGGGGCATTATTCTGAACAAATTTGTATCTATCATTAATATTTTATACTAAATATTGATTATCCTAGAGTAGAATGAATAATCTTGGATTAAAAAAATAATATTATGTCAGTTGATATAAAATTCTAATATGATATTATATTACTTCAAAAAAACATATCACCTTATCATTGGGATGATCTGTCTTATCAAATAAAATGTTCAAATTGACTTCTATAGTCATAGTTTTAATTTTTATTCAGTTTGATAAATTCTTCATTCATTCCGAGGAGAGTGGGATATTAATTCCAACAAGAGTGGACCAATTATTCCAAACATTATATCCATTTCATGTTACATTATTATTTTAGTTATTAAACACTTATATTAAAATAGAAAATCTAATATATCATTTATAATATGATGGTAAGATGACGTTTCTCCCAAATATTACAATCCATTTAATTCAAATTAGAAATAAAATTATCTATCTATTGGTTTCATTGAAGGAATCTATTTTATCATCCATCATGAAATATTTAACTAAAATAATTATTTGAATTGAAGACATATTTAGGATATTTTGATGAAAATGTATTCATTTTTTCATGTTTTTATTGATACATTCCTCCTCATGAGCTTCAATAATCTCCCAAAACATCTTATTGGCCCAATAATCACCCCTTCAATTTGTATTATGTTAGAAACTATAGAAAATAAATTAATTTCACTATTATAAATCAGGACTAAATAATCATCCCTTAATTATTAACCTACATGATTAAACATTGTGTCAGATAAAATAACATTGAAAAATAAAATAATGTTGTTCATAAAAAATATTTAATTACATTTAATACCTCACAAAACTTGACCAACATGAAATATCATGACTTGTTATATTTCCAAATCCCTTAATACCACTAATCAATTGATAATTTATCAATTCTCTTGTTCTCACTTTAATACTAATGATTGATAACAATTTTGACCAGTTCCAAAAAAATTTATTCCTTATAAAACATATCTATAATTTATCTTATTTATGATATATTTCAATATGAAAACTATCCTAAAACTTTTTCAATAATTCATGAATCCTTAAAATCTATTTCTAAATGAATTAAAATTTTTATAAATATATGTGAATAAATTATCAAAATATATAATATATATCTCTCCAAAAAGGAAAATCATATATCATTGGATATAAAAGAAAATTTATACCACTGTAAATATATTTTTTAATTAATCAACAAAACAATAAGATATTTATGTTTTCATTTTTTCCAACAAGATAAAAATATACAGAGAAAGATATAACAGTTTGTAGATATTCACTATTCCGAACCCTTCAGAAGAATCAGGTTGAAATCCCATAATCAACCTTAATTATATAAAATAATCCTTTGGTAATGGTTTTGAGAAATTATCATTGATTTTATCCTTTGTATGAAAATATTCCAACATCAACTAACTCTTTTCAATAATCACTTTTATTAATTGATATTCAATATTAATATAATTATAAAATTAATATATAATAGGGGCTTATAAAATATTGATATCACTTTTATTATCATAATAATTTCACTGAAAACACAAGATCTTCCAAATATGTTTTCATCCATAATAATTTTGTTTTGGCGCAAGTGGTAGCCACCTACTCTACATAGTCAATACTGATGGTTACAAAACATTATTTCTTTCCATTCTAATAAAAACACATATCTTTAATAAAGAAAACTCCATCATTTATAATCTTTATAACATTTATATGTATTTCCTAATATGAATATTTTAATAATAGAGATCAATGTATCCACTAGTAGATTATAAAAATTAAATGTTATTTTTTCCATTATTTTATATAATAATCCTCTGTGAATATATGAAATTGGACACTTATTTAGTACTTTAACAGCCATAAAAAAGTGTAATCGCATAGAAAATATTGGTACATGAGGTTTTAAAGAAAAAAAATATCGAATAATATTCCAAAATTATCATTGAATCCATATTTTTAGAGAAAATGGTTCTAAATGAAATTAGAGTGGGATTTTTTATTTGAATAATCGAGAAAAAAATAATTTAAAAAACCTCAAGAAGACTTCTCAAAAAAATCTATAAATGTTATCTCCATTTTTTTATTTTTGAACCTATAAAACATTTCATCTCACTACGAATTTAATTTCAAAATAATATATTCAAATGAAAAGAAACCTATTCAAAACTATATATTTATTAAAATATAATTTAATATCATCCAAATAAAAAATTATAGATACCGCCTTTTTATCACTAATGTATAAAATGTTTCCCATTTTTTTACCCATAAGTATCATAATCTTCATACAAGAATATATCTTTCAATAATATGGTCCTAGAACATGTTTCGACCAATATAATGCCTTATGTTACCTATCTCCATAATTCCCTTCATTAATAGAAAACAATTCCTTATTGTTTCTATATAGTATACTTTATACTATTAATTATTTAGTAATTTATAATTGAACTCCAATAGAAATATATTCTCCTAAAATTGTGATGAAATTTATTGAAAATATTAAAATGGTACCTTACCTTGAAATAATTGAAAATTTCCCAACAAAATAATTTTATTATCATTAAAAAAACTATTATAGATAATTCTTGTATTTTTTCACACAACATATCCATTTCTCTTTTAATTATTGTCAAATACCCATTTGGTTTCAATAAAATTATTGTTTCCAACCAATGAACTGACTCAAAAGATTCATTATTCTATATTCGATGATATCCATAATTAATATCATATATCCACTGTTTATTTCCAAACCATATTGTACATATCAATTTTCTATATTAAAAAATTTAATGTGGTATATGCTGTTTTCCTCAAAGTTAGTGTGTACACATACTATACTTTATCTACAATATTGGTTTAGGACTTCACTTTCTTCCCAATTTTGGATAACATGGAAAAACTTCTCCATCACTTGAATGGAATTTATTAACTATTTATAAATGTAATTATTCATTATTTTTTCTATTTTCATAAACATATCCCTTTTTAATAAAACATTATTCATAAATATCTCTTTCTAAACATACATCTAGAAGTTTTACTTCTTTAGTTGATTGTTCCATAACATTAATATCCACAAAATATATAGTTTTATATGTTTCTTCATTATAATAATGATATACTTTTCCATTTATATGATACACAAAGAAGATATATAAACACATCCTTTTTAAACTTAGATATATTTTAACCATTATATACTATAGTGTAAGGGCTATAAAAACTCATGGTAATTTCATACTTGTGGATATTTTATAATATATATCCTATGGGTACATATGTGAAATTGATCTGTATATTAATGGATCCTAAATATGAACCATTAAATCAATTTCATCCCTCCCAAAACCTGAGATGTTTTATTATAAAACAATATAGTCCTGGACTTCTCAACAATTAATCTATTTTTACATTAGAAACCCATTTTTTTGAGGGGTATTTTATTCAATAAAATCATGGTGAATATAATTATTCTAAATAGAAGTATAAAATCTTACACCTTTATATACATAAGAATTATCTATTTGGGTAATATTTAGGATGAAACCACTCTCCTTCTCTACTCTTTTAAAAACATTTAAAAATTTATAAAAACTCTACCTTATTTTTAATAATCCTAACAAAAGTATTTTTGTAGAAGTAATCAGTGCTAGACATGAAATAATTATCTCAATTTTATTTCATCATAATGGGAAAAAAATTATTAATGATTAATATTTAATGGATGAGTTGATTAAATGTTATCTTTCTTGAGAGGATATTTAATAAAATTTAATTTTATGCCTATTGAGAAAATTTAGTTTCAATTTATTTTTAGAATAATCAAATTAATTTTTTTTCCTTGGGTAATATTTATCATGTTATTTTGAGAGAGTTAAAAATTCCATGGATTACATTTTTTATTTTATTTTTCTATTTTCAAATGTAAATAATGTTTTTATCACCAATCAGAAAAAAATTCTTCTACTTCCTTTAGAACATGATAAAATGCACCCATGTTAAAAGATATTTAATGAGAATAAATTTCATAAATATTATAATTCATTCACATCATCACATAAATGAGATATACTATACATATTATCCTTCATTCCTTCATCAAATAATACATTTTTTAATTTCAATTAAGCATTCCCATTCCTAGATGATCCAACACATGTGATTTTGACAGACACATCATAACCAATTGTTAATGAGTCTTACTTGAAACCATCAACAACCTTTTAATCCTTTAATTATCTTATCATGTTTTAAGAATATACACTATTAGAAATTAATCTAAATTCCCTCTTTAATACCTTGCAATCATCTTCAACTAAAAATTAATTTTATTTTCCGTTATCATTTTTTCTAAAAGTAATGATTATTTCAACTGAAACTCAATTAGGATTGTTTGATGGTGAGAAAATATTCGAAAAGTGACTTAGCATGTAAAATATTCTACACATTTCATATAATATTTAAAATCTATTAATATAATTATTCCCAAAAACATTTTTTCCCATTGGAACATTTCTCTTATGATAGGGATAATTCCATTACAAAATTTTCTTCCCAAATCACGTTTCTCCTAAATATTTTGATATTTAAAAAAATTATTATGTAAAAATTCCATAGGCCTCTATAGTTACAAAATTATCCATATAAATTATGAATTATGTGATAAACAAATGAAATTCAGATGTTGACACCTCCCTTTATTTCTTCTTTGAATCATCTATATTGGTTATTTTTTTGTTATAAAAAATATTATAGATTCTCAAAAACAACTTCTTTAATTATGGAATCATTTTATCCCTTTTGGATTCACCAAAATGGAAAATTTATGACTTCAAATTAGGGTTCATAGAATTTAAAATTTCATATATACATATAATTTCTTCACAAACATGGTCTTATTAACTTACTCCATTTTTATGAAATATTTTATAGTAAACATTTTTTATCACTCTTAGAAACATTCAAATCAATTTTTTATTTTGAATCTTCTTAAATGACTAGAAAATTATTTTTTGATTTAAATATGAAATTATTCAATTTTTTTAAGCCTTAAAAACTATTGATGAAAAAATTTAAATGTAATTTCATTTTATATCAATATTTCATCAAAATTATTGCATGAGGAATTTTCATCATGATGAAATGTATTTAATTCATCAAATTATTTAAGTAGTTTTTATTTTTCTTCTACATGGTTATTTTTATCAATAGTAGAAAATTTATTTTCCATACTTATTTTGGATATCTCTTTGTCCAATTTTTCTATCTCTGTGAGACATTCCTTTATTTTTTTTATTACCCTAATATTCATTTCATTTTTATAATCAACTTTTTCATCACTAAAGTAATCACTTGTTAAAACCTCTTCATTTATTTTATTATTATAATATTTTCATAATAATCACTATAAGACTCATCTTAATAATCATCAAAATTACTTTCATATTATTCACAATTTGATATTAATTAAATATTTTTTATAGAAATTATAGAATTTTGTTTTTTACAGAAACATTGAATTTCAGGACTTTAGTTTTTTCTTCACAGAATATTTTCATTAAATTTAATTTTAAATAGAACTATAATCATTATCCATAAATCATCGAAAGTTTTTAGAGACATTTCTGAAGCATATTCACAATAAGTTTTTTAAAAAACTCCCACATTAATTTTAATCTGAATATTCTCAAATTTTAAATGGTATGTAAAATAAATTTATCAAAAACATATTCAATCTCATAACTATAATATTAACCACCATAATCATCTTCATTAGCTTCTCTCTTATTCATGTATTTATTTAATTATATAATATAAATCTCTTTTTCATACATAAAAATATATTTTAAAATCCATTACATCCAAATATCATCATGAAATAAGGTTAAAATATAATTCATCCAAAGGGAGTATACCTAGATCAATGTCATCAAGGGATGATACATTTACATCAAATATGTCTAGTAGAATGTGTAATATCATTCAAAAAATATTTTTTCCACTAATGTTTCCTCAATTCCCATAATTTTAATCAATATTTAATTTACCTTTATGAATATGTCATAAAAAATACCATCTTGTATCATTTCTACGTCTATATAACTTACCCTCTAAACATATTATTTTTCATGCTTCACCTTGAATTTCCATCAAATATATTCCAATATTTGTCCCATATAAAAATTTCATGAATTATATATTTGAATTTTAGAAATTTATCTCTAATGATGATGACATAACGATATTTTGATCCTAAATACCATTCTCATTATACTTCCAATCATGAGCTAGCATGGAATCATTATTAGCTTGAGGTGTAAACCCATTTGTTTCATTCTACAATACATCCATATTTATATAAAAAAGATAAATTGATAATATTTATTTATAGAAATAGTTATCCATCTAAAAAATGGGAATCCCTTTGTTGTTGAATGAATAAAGAGACTAAATTACAAAAAAAAAATCAATGATGTAAATTTAAATTAAAGAGAATCTTCATACCATAAAACTCATGAAACCAAATCCCAAAAAATGGACACACTTTATCACCACTTGAAAAGATTATCCAGAGTAATGAAATATCTAATAAGGGGTGTTCAAGAAGTAAATTATTATTATCTATTTTGTTTCTTATTGAAAAAACCATATCCTCTTATTATGATGTCATAATCTATACCCTATTATGTTCACAATCACAAATATATAGAAAGGCACAATAGATTTACAATGTTCACTTCTAAAAAACATATGTACAATCCAATGAGTAATACCCATGTTTCAATTATATTTAGCAAAATTTTCTTTATAAAGAATTTATAGTGTAATGTACATAGATTTATTCATGAATGAGATTAAAAATTAACATTTGAAATTGTAAAAATTTTATAAACTTAAATAAATTTTATTTTGTAATTCACCATTTCAACTCTATCATAATGAAATATTTGTCCATTTTTTACAAGTATCTTTTGGTGAATAGTTAAAAACAATGATTTTAAAATACTTCCACTTTTATATAATTATAATAATATTTGAATAAAAAAATTAAATAGTTGTTTATGAAAAATTGAATATAAGATGTAATATAATTTATATAGAAATATAATATTTATCTTGTAGGTATATTGTTAATATTTTTGAAATCTATGTAATGTTTCTTTTCTAACAAAACATGGTTTTAGATCATCTTTCTAAATTAACAATTTCTAAGTTTCTTATTAGTTTTAGTTTGGTTTAATGAAAAAATGAATCCGATTTTATTTTAAATAATCTAATTAATTACAATTGAATAAATTTTATAATTTATTTTTTTGTAGAGTCATTTTTCTCTTAAATCATATATTTTTTTAAAAACAATTTCATTACCTTTTATAAAAATATTTTAATACTAATTTTTAACATTTAAATAAATAAAATAATAAAACATTTATTCCATATTTTAAATAACGAAATAAATATTATGTAATGTCCCGGTTCCTGAAGCCACCCAAAGGTGCACGGTACCCAGTTGGTCACATGGCCTCAAGTTCATTTCCCCGAATGCCAGAGAAATTAAACTTGCAGTAAGGGCCTTGAGTGTGATAGTAGGGAAGTTATGACCTTATTGGTAGAGTAACACAGAGGAAGTAAAACATATAGCAATAGAAAAAGTAGTAAAACATGCAATAAGTAAACTACAAAAGTAATAAAAAACAAGAACACACACACACACATACATATATGTGATGCATTGTACATATGTCTATTAAAGCAACAAAAAAAGTCACAATTCTGGAATACAATAATAAAACAGAAAAAAGATAAAATTCGCCACAACATCGCAAGCCTCAGCTTAGTCCCATGCTCCCCAAATCAACTACAATCATGTACCTGAATTAGAATGGAGCTTTCCCTTATCTATACCTACCTCAATATAATCAGTTTGGGACCAAAAGAATGACCCAAATAGGGTTTGAGACTAAATCCTATTAGGCAACCACACAATGATTTGTACCTAATAGTCAGTGAATATATATGGCAGGAAATAATCAAAATAAATTAGTGAACAAAGTGGTACTCCAAAGTTTACAATTCTACGGTTTCAAATGCATACAATTTACAGATATTCAGTAAATAGCTAAATCATAAGTAGGGACCCCTCTAGGACGTTCTTACTGCCTAACCCCTCTGGTCTGACCAAAAAAACACAAGAAACCCTTTAAGACGTACACACAGTCTAACCCCTATAGTTTAGTTTTTTCGCAAACTCTCTGAGGAAGAACTCACAATCAAATCCCCCTATATTCTCATATTGGTAACTAAAAGGAACGTTAGGGAAGCACTCATCGTCCAATTCCCATGTGTCTTACATCAAGGGACTACAAACACTCTGAGGAAGCAGTTACATCCAATCCCTATATAGTTTCACATCGCAACAGTAAACAAACACTTTGGAGAAGCCCTCAACATCCATTCTCTCTATGGTCTACTACACTAGGTTCTCACAGCCCTGTGTAAGTCAATCGAAAAAATCAATATATAACAACCTAATTATACCTCGAGTACTATTGGATAAATAGTCTATAATATAACATCATGTCAGATAAATCAAATCACTCCATCTTATCAAAACTAGGAATCGAAAGCAAGCAGCCTTACAGGATAAGCTGGACTAAACAGTCATAAACAACACAAGCATGGGCAGGAAATTTATATCATAGTAATTAAACCTAATCGACCTCTACTCATGCATATAAATCATAGGTGGAAAATAACGGGGTTAAAAATGTATACACGCAATACCCTGATCAAGGGTATTGGGATATTTTTCACATATGACACAAATAATAACTACAGAAAGGCCCAAACAACATATCTCGGCATTGTACAATCGATATTATCTGACATCGACCCTTGGATTGACCTAGAATGTTGTTGATCTACCAAACATCTAAAACGTTCAACTCAGGATAACTCACGAGAGATTAGAAAATTAGAAAATAGATTCTAGAAGAATAGAGATCTCACCTATGGGATTCCTATTCAACTGGTGGAGTTTGATTCGGAGAACGGATGCTTGATCGGGGGTCCGAGGAAAGATCAGGGATGTATGGATCCTCTTGGTTGGAGAAGGAGAAGAAGAAGACGCTTCTTCCAATTAGATGTGACCCAATATGATTAATGAAAAAAGGTAAACACTATGTACTTCATAAGTACATGGTTTGTCCTTGCCCATACCAGCCCCTGAATAAGGCGTTCTCTATGTCACCACACACAGGTGTGTGCTCGGCCGTTACATAGGCAGCACATGACTACATGTGACAAAAGAGTACATGGTGTCTACATGAAAGTACACATCATGTACTTCAAAAGTTTCCAGAAAGTCCCCTTTTTCTAAAAAACAACACAAAAGAGAAAAACATACCTAAAAAGGAGATCCAGGTTTTTACAAACTTCCCCGCATAAATAAATACTTTCTTGAATTTCCCTATCAAGGTGGTGTTGAAGACGATTCCTTGAAAATCTCTGGTCACTATGATAATACATTGGCCTCCTTCTCCCAAGTGTTGTCATGTACTCGTTCGGGCTGCCATATCACTCATACTAGAGGAACATACTAGCCACAGAGAACATTCATACTTCGATCAACAATCCGGATAGGATGTACCTCATACAAGGTGTCCATATCAAAGTAAACCTCATCGGGTTAAAAACATGGGATGGGTATGAGTAGTAACGTTGAAGTTGAGAAACGTAGAAGACGTCGTTCATATCCTAGTACGTCTGAGGTAACTACAACAGATTGGAAACCGGCCCAAGTCTCTCCAACACCTCAAATGGCCCAACATACTTCGGTGAAATCATACCATATATCTTAATCCTCCTATATCCCAACCTCGGTGTGAAACGAATGAATACCTGATCCCCAACCTCGAACTCCAGAGGTTGTCTTCATCGATCAACATAAGACTTCTGTCGAGACAGTGCAGTGGACATCCTATTCCAAATCAACTCTATCTTCCTTGTGGTCTCTAAGAAAAGATGAGGTCCCAGGTTAGCTACCTATCCTGCCTCCAGCTATCATAATTGTGATTGGAATTGTCTACCGTACAATTCCTCATAAGGTCACATCAAAATATATTCTTGAAAACTATTATTGTAGGAAAACTCCACAAGAGATATCTTCTTCCCCTACAAACCTCCAAAATCAAAGATTCATGATCGAAGCATGTCCTCAAGCACCTGAATCATATGCTCAGACTATACATCTGTCTAGGGATGGTATGTTGTAATCAAAATCACATATGTACCAAAAGCCTTATGTAATCCCTACTAGACACAAGAAGTAAAATGACCATATTTGTCAGAAATAATGGAGTGTGGAACTCCATGTAAACGTACAATCTATCTGATGTTCAACCTTCCCAGCTCATCAACACTGAAGGTCTCCTCGATCGGAAAGAATTTAGAAACCTTTGTGAGTCTTTCAATGAAAACCCACACTACATCGTTCCCTTGATGTGACCAGAATAATGATCTCATAAAATACATCACGACATTGTTACACTTCCACTCAGGAATGGTTAACTGCTGCAAAACCCCTACTGGTCACTAATGGTCTGCCTTCACCTACTAACAGGTGGAACACCTCATGAAAAAACTAGATATAGATCTCTTCATACCTAGAAACTAATACTGACTTTGTATATCACGATATATCTTCATTACACTAGGATGAACTTCCCAAACAGAGGAATCAAAGTCTCGCATTCGCTCCTCGCGTGTGTCTACTGGCACTCACACACGTCCATGAAAACATATGATCTCATACTCACCTATTGTCCATCCATAAATAGGTTTATCTCTTGTTAATCCATCCCGTAGTACCAGGCCTTCTGAATCTTATAGCAGTATCATTTTCACATGATCAAGTAGAGTCGAGGTAACATCTACAGAAGAAAGAAATGTCTTCCACTGCCTATTGTGCACCTATAGATGCATCGTAGGGAACATATCTATAAGATTCCACTCACTAATAGCCTACTAAACTACCTGTATCTGAGTCCTCCTTCTCAACACATCAGCCACAATGTTTCCGTTCTCAGGCATGTATGCATGCTCAAAGTCAAAGGACAGATGGTACTCAACCCATATTCGTTGTCTGAAATCTAGATCGTGTTGAGAGAAGATATACATGAGACTCATGTGGTCTGTGGAAACAACAAATTTCTTTCCCAGAATATATTGTCTCCAACATCATAAATCATGAACAACTATAGCCAGCTTGAGATCATGTGTCCTGTTGTTCCTCTCATGTGGACTCAACTGCAGAGACCCGTAGGAATGAACCCCTTCCCCTTGCATAAGCACTTCTCCCAGAAAAATACCTGATGCATTATAGTAAAAAATAAAGCCCTTTCCTGAATCTACAAATACTAGTATAAGTGCTATTTTAATCCTCCCTTCCAACTCCTAAAAGGATGACTCTCAAGAATCTAACCACAAGAGCCATGCACCCTTTTTAGTTAGGCCCATCTGTGGCACTGATAAGAATGAAAAGTCATGTATAAAACGTCTTTAGTACCAAACCATCCCTAGAAAACTCTATAACTAAATGAAATTATTCTCCTAATCCTAGAAAAATACTGCTCTCACTTTCTCTGGGTCTACTAATACTCTGGTCTCTAAGATAACATGACCCAAGAAGTGAATCTGGTGTATCCAAATGTGGCATTCGTAGAGCATTAAATATTACTTATTCACTCTCAGCGTACTCAAAATGATCTCAAGATTCATGGCATGGTCATGTGGAGTATGAGAGTACATCAAGATATCGTCCATGAAGACTACAATGAAAGAATCCACGTATGGATTGAACACTCGGTTCATCAGTGCCCGAAAAACTGTAGGTGTGTTCGTGAGACTGAACAGAATTACAACATACTTGTATAGACCATACCTTCTATGAAAGACTGTAATAGGTACATCTAATGGTTTAATAAGAAACTTATGGTAACTGTATCTCAACTCATTCTTCGAGAACACCCGACCTCCTCGAAGTTGATCAAAGAGATAATCAATCATCGGCAAGGGATATCAGTTCTTGACCGCCAACTGGATAAATTTCTGATAATACACACGATTTCTGACGGTACCCTCCACCTTCTTTGCAAACATGACAGGCGAACCCCAAGGAGAAGTACTAGGGTGTATGAAACCCTTTGCAAGAAACTTGTCCAACTACTCTTGAGCTCCTATTACTCTAGTGTAGTCATCCCATAAAGAGGGATGGACACCGGTGCCGCTCCTAGAATATGATAGATAGAAAAGTATACCTCTCGCTCTGATGGAAAACCTTAAAAGTACTCTAGAAGAAAATCCATGAAACAATCCACCATTGGAGGAAAGTCTATCTATGAAGTACCCTAGTCATCTAGATAAATACTATAAATATAGGCTATAACTTCTCCCACCCCATGATCCTCAGGTACCGCTCTTCTCCATTGGAAATCCCATTCTCTCTTTTGAAGAAACTATCTACCCTTTGGTGATGTAAAACTCACCCTACAGTGATAGAAATCGACAAATTCATGGAAGGGAACTAACCAGTCCATTCCAAGAAGGACATCTTAGTCTGTCATCTCTATGACATTAAGGTCCCATAAGAAGTGACACCCACAATCATCTAGTTGGAACTAATTGTTTTGTCGTAAACAATCCATTTTTTGTCCCCAACAGAGTTTCTAACTTCAATATATCAATAGAATAAAAGATACAGTGCCCAAGAATCTACCCAACAGCAACATTTATAATGCTACGGGAATCCCATGTATCCAAAAGAGTAGAAGATAAAATTGAGGCAACTAGAATCATACATAGAACGATAGAGGGTCTGGGATCCTGCACATACTATGTCTTCTCCACTTGAAAATTTTGACATGAACCATGGCACTGTAACCCTACCTGACCACTTAAAGTTGATCCACAATATTGTCGTGGACAGACTTGTGACTGGATACCATTAACATGACCTACAACTCAGCTTTAAAGGTCAGAAGAACATTAGTTCCCAAACTGGTGAAAAACTGGTAGTTTTTCATCTGAATGTAGAGTCATAAAAGAACCACTGTCACCAGCTGTTGGTGAAAAGAACATACAATAGCACTGAAGATGACCCATCTTGCCGCATGACTGGCATTCCACTAGGTCTCTCAAGAAATGTGGCCTCTCATGACCGGTCATCCCGCACTGGTAGCACACCACCTAGATACTAGAAGAATTGTCCCACCTCCTAATATCTCCACGCGTACACTCCCTAAAATGCTTCCTGATATCAGTAGGAGGGATACAACCTCAAGATGTCAAGACACCTTGGCTCAAAACTACAGAATCCCTCGGTTTGTGCTCCGTGATCAGTGAATGGTTGACTATATAAGTGATGCAAGTCAACCTATATATGTTCACCTGATATCGGATTTCGTTCCGGAGATCATCCTCAAATTTCCTTGCCAAAAATAACTCATCACCTCCTAGAATAAGCGTGGAGCGCTACATCTCTGTGAAGCGAGAAGAAAACTCCATAACGAAATGAGTACCCTATTCCAGACTCCTGAACTCTCAGGCTAGATCATCCCTCAAGGACTCCAGGTATAAGTATTCATAGAAGGCACACTGTAACTCATAACATGCCATGACATAATGTTGTCTTGCCTATGAAATCACATCACACCATCTCTTGGAGGAGTCCCGAAGCATATATGTATCAAGCTTCACCCTCCTCTCTAGAGGCATCTCCCGATGCTTGAAGATATATAACATGGATTCTTAAACATTGCTATGAAGCATGAGGTCCTCCTTACCCTATAAAGGTATAAGGATTATACAACTGGAAGACCTTTATTAACTCTTCCATAGAAGGTGTAGGATGCGGTACTCCTTGGAAGGTCTGAATAAACCTCATAATGCCCTCTCGGAACTGTGAGTCAGTACCTCTGTCTGGAATAAAAGTTGGTGCCAGGAATAGCACTACTGGAAGATCTGTTGGTAGTCCGTGATCATCCATATTTGGTGTATGATCGCTGCCCTATAACTGGTGGACTTCCTGATGACGTCTTAGTGGCATGAATCTGCAAGGTCAAAGGAACACCTCAGATCAAGATTAACAAGGGATGAACTTAGAAGTGTGAGAAGAGAACAAGAGAAAGAAATCATTCAGGTTTTTAAAAACATGTATTCATGGTCTTTATAATGACTACACAACGTGTTCCCTTAAGCCTTCACATGGGCATGTCTTTCTGTCAACCCAGGTCGAGTAGCACCCCATACACATGGTGTGTTTTCCTGACGCACGACATGTACATGATTCATATTCCCCTTCCCGTGTTATTCTTCATGGCTAATCCACACAATTCTCCAATAAAAATATTACATGAAGTGTTAGTGCAAGACACGAAATGTAGTAGATGAATTTCACCAACTTGTTTTGTTAGTCACAAAGCTTGTTACACGACTCACTCTACACGACGTGTTTGGGCCAGACACGACATGTACTAAAAAGGTTTCTCCGACCCGTGTTGTTTGCTACATGGCCAGATACCTGGGTTACACTACACGGTTTGTTGAAGGTTGACACGACATGTATAACTTAAGTTATTATCCATCTATGTTGTTAGTCACACGGGTGCACACATGGTCTTCAAAACATGACGTATACATCATGAACACGTAATGTTCCACCAAATATTTCCCATCCTCGGGTCTCTTCCCACACAGTCAATGACATGGTTAGAGGATACATGTTGTGTACATACAGTACAGAACATGTACTAAAAAATAGTTCCTTCACGAATAGAGGGACACATGGTGTGTATTCATCGTTACATTATGTGTATTCTAGGATTTTCTGAACATTAAGCCTCATAAATTACTTCGGAAGACTATAAAAACAAAAAAATGAACACTAAATACCATTTCCGATCTGTGAGGGCCTATAACTAATCCAGAACCAAAGATTGACATTTATTTAAACGAAACCATACACAATTAAATACCCTATCAAAAGAAGGTATTATATCAAGGAATCTATCATGACATAATTCATATCTAACACAACCTCTATCAAAACAACATCACATCACTAATGGACCCTAAATGACATGGCATAAATTCATGACAAGTGATTTCTAACATGTTCTTATATGATGCATGAGATGGAATACCCTCTTTTCATGGGGTTGAAATAGAAATAGAACCCCAATAACATCAACAATAACATCACAAAACATGTGAATCACCCAACAGTGAAATAAAATCAACGATAAAATTGAAAAACTATAAGAATTTAAATAATGAGGTAAATTGGATTTTCCCTATACACAGGTTAGCTTCTCCCAGGACAAACTTATTACCAAGTACCTTTGCCTTCATGTCCCAAGCTATAGGCTCTAAAAAATAAGTCAATAAGAAAAGAATTCCTCTGATACCACTTAGTAATGTCCCAATTCTGGTAGCCGCCTAGAGGTGCCCCATACCCAGTTGGTCACATGGCCTCATGCACATTTCCTCAAATGCCAGATGCTGCCGACTAGCTATGAGGGCCTTGGGTAGGATAGAGGGAAAATTATTCCTTCATTACAAGAGTAACACAGTGGAAGTAAAATAAATAGAAATAACAAAAGTAGTAAAACAAGCAATAAGTAAACTACGGAAGAAATAAACAACTGGAGCACACACACACATGTATATATATATATTGCATGATAAATATGTCTAGGAAGGAATAAAAACAAGTCACAATGTTGGAATACAATACTAAACCAATGTACAACATAAAAATGATAAAATGATCTATAGTATCACAATCCTCAGCTTGGTCCTATGCTCCCCACCTCTGCAAACATCATGTATCTAAAGTAGTAGGGCACTTTCCCTAATATATACATGTAGAAATATAATCTGTTTGGGCCCAAAAGCATGACCCAAATAGGATGTGAGACTGAATCCCATTATGCAATCACCTAAAGGTCTGTTCCTAACAGTTAGTGAATATATATGGCAGGAAATAGTCCAAATTAAGCAGTGAACAAGGAAGTACTCAAAAGTTAAAAATCCTACAGTTTCAAATTCATACAATTATCAAATATCAAGTAAGTATCTAAATCATTAGCATGGAACCCTCTGAGAAGTACACACAGCCTAACCCCTATGTTCCAACCAAAAAAATCACAATAAACCCTCTGAGAAGTACACATAGTTTAAACCATCTAGTTCAGGTTTTTCATAGACTCTCTAATGATATCACTAACCATATATTCTCCATATAGTCTAATATCGATAACTAAAATTCTCTCTAGGGAAGAACTCAATATCCAATTCCCCGTGTCACATGTAGTGAGGAACTACAGACACTATGAAGAATCAGTTACCACCATTCCCGATGTGGTTTCACATCACAACTGTAAATACACACTTTGGAGAAGCCCTCAATGTCCATTCCCCCTATCCTCTACTACCCCAGGTTATCATGGACATGTGTAATTCAATCTACCACAATGATATATAACAGGAAATGTATACATCATGAACTACTTGGATAAACTGTCTAAATCATAACAACATGTCATATAAATAAAATCACTCTATCCTATCAACACTGGGAATGGAAAGAAAGTAGCCTAACAGGCCAACCTAGACCAAATGTTCATAAAAAACAGAAGCATGGGAAATACATACATAACATATCAATTAATCATATTTACATTCAATTTACCTCTACTCATGGATATAAATCATAGAAATATAATAATAGGTTTAAAACTGTAAACACACAATACCTTGATGAAGTGTATTGGGAACATTTGCACATATAACTGAAAGACTAACTACGAAAAGTCCCAAACCACTTACCTTGGCATTGTATGATTGATATACTCCGGCGTCAGCCCTTGGATTGACCTATAACACTGTAGATATACAAAAAGTCTAAAACGTTCAACCATGGATAACTCACTTGAGAAGAGAAAACAGGAAATGAGTTTCATGGAGAAGAGAGATCGTACTGATGTGATTCCGTCACAACCGTCAGAGTTCAATTCAAGGAACAGATGCTCGATCGAGGGCTCAAGGAAGTATCGGCACTGCATGGACACTCTTGGTTGATGAAAGAGAAGAATAAGAAACTTCTACCAATTAGACGTGACCCCGACCTATTTAATAAAAAACAATACACAACTTGTACATTAGAAGTAAATGGTGTGTAATTTCCATTACAGGCCCCCCACATAAGGAATTCACTATGTCACTACACACAATTGTGTGCTCGGCCGTTACACGGCTAGCACACAGCTACATGCGGAGAAAGAGTGCACGATGTGCACATATAACAACAGGACATGTACTTCAAAATTTTCCAGAAACTCCTTTTTTTCACAAAAACACCTAGAAAAATAAAATCATACATGAAAAAAAGATCCGGGTTCTTACATATTAGTTAAAAAGTTAAACTTAATTTTTCATAAAGAATAGTAACCTTTGAAATTATTTATCTTTTTGATTATGGGTAAAATGCATAAAAAGGGATAAAAATAGAGGGATAATTCTTTGAAATAACATAAAACAGTTTATTAAAAATAATTAAATTGTATTATTTACACCAAAATCCTACTATAATCGAGTATATTATAATTTTGATCCTCTTGATTCGATTCTTGAATGTGTTATTATATAAAGATTCATGTATTTAAATTTTTTTCACCAACCCTCACTTATAAAAGGAAATCCCTATCATATCATCATTATACTGTATGAGACACTATAATCAACAATAATATGTAAAAAATACCCTCCCAACATCCCTAAACATGTAATATATGTTTTGGATAAACCAAAAATAGGTTCAATAATTTTTAAGGTGTAATGAAATGGAGGATACAAAATAAGGGTTTATATACTAACCAAGAATTTTTAAATTCCTTTATTTTTAAACATAAACCAAATATTCAATAAACCTATAATAATAATTAAATAATTATATTAATAATACATAATTTTATTTATGTAGATTGTATATCCATTTTCTATATCCATTACATCGTATAGAAAATAAAAACATTCCTCATGCGAATATACGGCCTACTGTCTCTACAAAGTGATGCAATTAAATTTTCACCACTACATTTTATTTACTATTTTAAATATATATCTAATGAATATGTATTTGATATTTATTATATAATTATTATTAAATAAATATAAAAAATAGTTTTCCATTTTAAAACATCCATTAGTTGGGGAATGTTATCATTGTCTATTCATACATGTGGACAACCACCTTTATAAAGAAGTGTGTTTTGTTCTCAATTACAACCAATAATGGTTGATTATAAAATTATATATGATGATAAAAAATTATATTCATGAAATTATTATCATTTTTTAGCTAATAGAAAAATATTATAACATGTTTAACCATAATAAATATACCGACGTAATTTTGGATAAAATTATTGTATAACCCAAAGTGTCCAATATCGATACGAACTACTTAATAAATGGGTGAATATTGGTAATGAATGTTATTTAAAAAAACTATAGGAAAATAATATTATTAATCATGTATGGAAATTTTTTTAATTTTTTCATCAAGATATAATGCATATGAAATAATATAATTCCAAGATAAGTTATTTTTCAACAGTCCCATTTTTATTCGTGAATATTTTTTCTCAAATATCCACTAAAGGAAATTATAAAATCTTAAACATTAAATGTACATATATTTTTTTCTACACTATTTATCAATTGATTTTTTATGTTTTCCTTTATTTTATATTTTCTTGGGTACTCAATATGATTGATAATGTTTTAAGAAAATATGACATTATTTCATCATTGGTCGATGGAATCTTCTTTTGATGTCTATGTTTCAAATAATTTTTTCATAAATTATCAATTTTTGATAAAATGATTATTTAATTTCACTATTGATTTCATAGGTAATTATTTTATAATAAATATTTTTATAATATTAAAAACAAGTTAGTTTTGAATTTTAACTATAGTTTGAATGGAATATTTGTTTTAATATTTAATATATTAATGTATATTCTCACCATCATAACCATTATTTTCATTGATGATTTAGAACATTATTACAATATTTCTTTCAAATAAATGATTTGATCAACTTATTTTTAAATGTTATCATTATTTCAATCAATGGATTGAATGTTTTTTTAATAGTATTTATTTCAATGTCACCTACATGGATGAGTCTAATACTTCACTAGGGATATATTGTAATGATACATTCCACTGCATTATACATGATGAATTATGATCATGTTATTATAGTTATTTATAATGGGAATAGTATAATTTCATATGATTATTTTAATTTTATTGTTTATATTGTTTGTGTGTTGTGATGTTACTCTATTAATTCGTTTGACCAATGAATTATACACAGTAATAGAATGGGGGATTATGTTATATCCACTATATTAATTGATTGGTCTCATTAGACAAATTATTATCATCATGTGGTGTATTTATTACTTATTTGTATATGATATATTAATATGATGCCTTGAAGTTATAATTATATTGTTAAGAATTATTAATTCTATAATTAAGAAATAATTTATTGTCATACATAAAAATTATTACATCATTATGTCATTAATGTATATATTCCCATTTTTTGATATTAGTTATAAGTAAAATTATATTACTCTTTGTCTCTTCCATATATTATGATTTATTTATTCTATGATATTTTCTTTTATACAATTTCCCTTTTTGATCATATTATCTCACCCATTAATATGATTTTATTTCCCAAGGAAACAACAAAAGGATATATAGATGATTTTAGGTATTTAATAGAAGATATAATAGTGTTTTGACTAAAAATTGAATATTTAATTCATTTTTAAAATATATTATGAGAATCATGTATGTATTTTTCCTCTCAAGTCTATTAAATGTTTTAGTCATTTTGGATTCAATATATTTTATCGTATACCAATTTAATATGATATACATCATATTCAGGTTACTAGAGTATTTGTATTATAGATGTTATCAATGTAATTTTAGTGTAAACACTATGAACATTATTTTGGAACACATATATTAGAGAATATAACCCTATTAATGATTGTAGGGATAAGTGACTGTATTGGATAATATCATGATGTTTTTGTTTGGTATAGAATTTGGGGTTTCCTAATAATGATATTTCAGTCTTGATATTAGATGTTGGGTGGGGCTATGAAACAAAAATAACCATGGGTTAACAATCTAAAAGTCTAATTTATTTTCAAATTAATATTATCATAGTGTGTGATAGTTGGGTCTAAGACTCCATAAATGACTAAAAACTTAAGAGAAATATTATATGGTTTCTCACACACTCTTTACAAGCTGTAATAAATTATTTTAAAATATAATCATTATATGAAGAAATTTCCAATGATACTAATCTTTAGAAATTGAGGTCTTACATTAATTTTATATTATATTAATCATTTAACATGATTTAAAAAATGAACTTATGTTTATAAATTTATAATAATATGGTATAATATAATATATTTAAAATTTATTGAAATGGAACTAAGAAGAAGGAATGAAATGTTTATCATTTTACATAATCAATGTTTTCATTTTCCTATTGGTAATTGAAAAGAATATGGAGTTGGAGATAATTAAATTACAAAAATATTGGGGTAGATGACTTAGGTTATAACCAATAAACATTCCCGTGTGAAGCTTCCTACTAATTCTCAACATGGTAAAACAAAGTTGGAACACATCATGGGACAGAAACCTAAATAATTAAAAGGTGATACCTATATATTAATACTTTATAAATGTTTTAGATCCGTATAGAATATTTCTATCATTCGGTGGTAATGTAATTGAAAACTAATCATCAAAATATGTTATCATAAAAGTGATGTTTTTAAATAGTGGTTATTGATCAAGATAAAATAATTAGATGGATGAGATAAATATTTTAGAGTAGAATATTTTCCAAGAAATATTAATTTAATAATACATTTATTATGAGAAATTATATGATATAGTGAGGAAATTAATAAATCTAATTTTAGTGGAATGAGATGATTTTATCAAATTTTAAGAAAACATTATAATTTAAGAATCTCATGATATGTATTATATATTTAATTTAATATGTAATATTGAACATTTCATTTAAGGGATAAGTCATATCGTTCAATGGGAATTGATTTATAATAAATTTTATGTATAAAAAGATATAATAATCAATTTAATCAAGTTAAATAAATAATTATACATATTATATGTTTTCTATGTAAAATAAGGAAATAAGACTATGGATTATCACTATGAAAAAATAAATATGGATAAATGTAATAAGAAAATGGTGGGATTTGCATCATGTAATATTAAATGAAACACTATAGAAAATTATTAATGGGAATGAGAGTTTTCTAAATGTTTGGAGGGAAAGTCTTTTGAGTACATAATTTTAATGTGAAAAAAGTATCCACCAATTTCCAATTGATAAAATGTAGGTACATGCAGACATATTCCAATGAAGGACATAACCATCAAGGTATTTATATTCTTTAATATGGAAGAAAAAAAATCTTATGTTTTCACTAAAATAAAAGATGAAGTATTTAACGATGTGGTGGTAGGTTTATGATATGATCCTCAAAATTTGAATGTTTTTTATTTGTTTAATATTCTTCACACTCTTTTTTAAATTTCTTATTTTCAAATAAAAATCGATATTTCCCAGGCCCCTTAAGAAGGGGTATTTTTAATTGAAATTCCTATAAAAAATCTTTGAAAAAAAGGATATGTTAGTCAATACCTATTATAACACATGGATATACCCTATTTTAAAATGTTATAATCATGCCTATGAAAGACATTTGAGTAATACTTATAATGAATTGGACATTAAATTATAATGTAAAAATTAATTTCCAAGAGAAGGAGATTTGTATTTGTGATGGAGACATGGATTTCCTTGTATCCATAGGGTAAAATACACCATCTAAATCAGATCTACAACCACATATACTATCTATCTTTAATGAAAATCGTTAATAAGAAGAGAAGATGAAGCATATGAATGGGAATTAGAGGATGTAAATATTTTTCTGTAATACATTGTTGTATTATTGAAAGAAAAACCTAGACAACCACCTATACATGAAGGTGAATTTTATATTGATCATGTCCTTTATTCCAAAACCACATCTGAGATTATTTATATGATACACATAGTCCTCCAATGGACCGAAGGCCTTCATTTATTATTGATTTTTTCTAATCCATCTTTCAAGGGGTGAGGTGGAACCCTAACAAGGCATGTTGGTGTAAGTATTACATGTCCCATAGGCCTTAGAGGAATACATTTCCCGTAGGATTCAAACATTACATACAACCCAGACTAACTACTTGGAACTTCTCCTCCCCAGCATCTTCATCATGAAATCAGCTCTCCACCTTCACATGGCTGTTCGGATAGGCATTCCCATGCATGCACAGACGTTTCCCGATGGCCGGTTCTGTACCCTCTCATTCTTTCCATCTGTTTAGCTTCTACTCTGGTGAAATCTCCTTGCTCATCCTCCTTGTTGAGCTTGTTCCTTGTTGGTTTTCTGGTTCTCATCTGTACTTAAGGTGTCCAAAAGGCCTTGAGGTGGCCCAAAGGCCTTACTGACTCGAAGGCTTGAGTGGCCCGAAGGCCTGACAGGACTCAGGGATCGAATCAATAGCCTGCAGGCCCAAACTGGGGAGAACCTATAATTTTTTTCAATTAGAAATATGTGTTCATGAGATTATGAATATATTATACGAAAATCAATTTAACTTCCTTAAAAAATGCACCTTTAACCTATATTGAACACTTGTTTTATTGACTATAAGGATCACAATATTTTTCAATGAATGATTTTTATTTTTTTTATGAACATATACAATTAAATATGGATGATATTCCAATGAATTCATTTTATACAAGGTATGGATATTACAAATTTATAGTAATTCCTTTTAGATTGCCTATGCACCCTATAGTTTTATGAATCAAATGAAAAAAGTGTTTTATTATTATCTCAATAATTTAAATATGGTATTAATAGATGATATCTTGATATGCTATCAGTTCTAATATTTTTGTATGAGTCATTTTCAAATTATTATTATAAAATATAGATAAAACGAGTTATACAGAATATTTCAGAAATATAAATTGTGGATTTTATATGATTTGTTTCATTGATATATTTTTTCTAGGAATGGAATATTAGTTGATCCTTTAATGTGATATATAGTGATAGAATATCCAGCACCAATACATATTATCAAGATTTGTAGTTTCCATAGATTAGTATGTTACCATAAATGATGTTTAAAATTGTTTCTCAATTATTTAACCTATTAACCATGATGACACATATAGGGTTTAATTTTATATGGTGTGAAGAATGTAAAGAATGTTTTTAATAAATTAAAGTGGAGACTGATTAATACTCAAATATTGATGTTACCATCACAATGTGAAGAATTTGTAATATATACTGATGAATCAATAAAGGAACGTGTTTGTTTCCTTTTAAAAAATGATAGAGTTTCTACCACTGAATTATGGTTGTTAAAGATAAGTGAAATGACTTATCCAATAAATGATCTTTAGTCAGACACTATAATCATTTATTGTAACATATAGATGAATTATCAACATGGTGAATTATGTAAAATAATATTTAGATGATAATGTTTTTAATATATAATTTAATGGAAGGATATCAACATGAGGTAAAGGTAATTGTTTGAACTAATAAATTATTATGATTTCTCAATACATTACATCAATGATATGGAAAATAAGGTGTACTATTCATTGAGAATGAATGTTCATGGTGTTTTGATAGAAATTATGACTGAAAATGATATTGTATTAAGGGATTTAGTAAATTTTGATATAGGAATCATTAAGGAATGAGGGACACTATATTTATTCAATGTTATTGAAAATGATTCTTATAACATATTTTTTTCCACCATTATGATTATAAGATTGAAAATAAACTAAATTCATTGAGTGATGGGAAGTTATTATAATTCATTTAAATTGTTAGTATAATGAAAATTAGAATGAGGCTATGTGATTATTCCATTTATGAGATAAAAAGTTATTTATTAGATAAATATTGAAACTCTAATTCCCCTATAAACCTGAGAAGCACATAAATATGATAGGATTTAAAGGATCATTTTCTTAGATAATATGAAAATTTGAAGTTTAGTCCATCTATCATGATGATTGGTTTTTAATAAGTAAATTTTGATAGACAACATCTTAAAAGAGAAAATAAATAAATACATTTTCCTATTTTGAAATGGAATAATGTTTTTAACACCCCATGTTTCAACGATACGCTTCTCTTTGAATAATACAGTAGCGTGTGTTGTACGCAACTTTGAGTTTTAACACACACCACAACCAATCAAACTAGCCCTTATGAATAGTAATACCCACTTTTAAAAAATTTATTAATTCTACCTTTCAAAATGGACTTCATTTTTGGATTTGTAATATCGAAATTAGCCTAGGGTGAATTTTTGATATTTTTCTAAAAACGTTCAATTTTTGATGAATAGTGAAAAAACACTGAGTTATAGTTTAAAACCGAATTTTTATTTAAATAATTATTTATTTTATTTAAATATATGTTAGGGAAAAGTATATATATAATACCTATATATGTTCAATGTAATCCATTGGAGTTCATTTATAATAATTCTAGATATATAAATATTTTTTTTCACTTTTCACCGTCTTTTACTCATCTCTTAGGAGAATTTAAATATTCACATAAAACATAATTTTATCGCTTGTATGAGTATAATTTCAAAAATCAGAGAGAAAAAGTTAATATCATGCAGAAAAATTTGGTTCAATAAGATAATAATAATTTTTTTGAATAGTAACTTCTTTCCATAATTTACCACGGTTAAAAGTAAATAGGCTAATTATGGGTAAACATGATATTATTACTACCCTAACACATTTACTAATTCTATTGGATAAGTATAATTACACTAAAAAAACATTCGGAATAAATTATCAACCTCTTTGGTCCACTTGGATTAGATTAAGACATTTATAATTATTTAATTCGAAGAAGAGTTAAAAGTGTTAAAATCAATGTTTAATAACTAAAACATTTTTAATATAGTGATATAATTAAGATAAATTTGATTATAAATATTAATTAGAAAGATAAAAATATTTCCTACATAATGGTATTTTATTTATAATATTTAGACATTAAATAATTTAATTTATCTATGAGACAATGGTGACATAGTAGTTTCCAAATTAATAAAATATTAAAATAATTGAAATTACAAATATCCAAATAAATGTAATTTGAGACTTTTAATAAATTTCACTACTTTTTAGGTTTATATGACTTGTTAGGATCACCTAAATGAATTTTTTTAGAATTAATTATATTTTATGACTTAGAAAAAATAAATTATTAAATAGTGTCAAAATTGACAGAAATGAGTTTTTAAAACAAATATTATATTATTAATTGATATTCTATTCCTAAAAATCTATGGTTCGGAAAAAGGACTTATATCATGATAGGTGTATCATTAATGGACTACATGGGGGTCTCTTGGATGTATATAGTATGTTTATTAACTATATAATAAAAAAAATCCAAAAAGACATTGTAAATGTCAAACTATTTAACTTTGAGTTAAAACAAAAAGATAAGGTTAATATAGTGACCCAAACCTGTCTAAAATATATTAGTTGAGTTTATTTCAAACTATCCATACTTTAAAATTTAAATAATCCACTTTTGAGTCATTAGAAACCATATATGATTTTATTATAACATAATATTTCTAGCTTTTCCAAAGGTTCCCCTCACCCATCTTATAAAAGGTCACTCACCCATATCTCAAATTCATACCATCAAAGCCTTTTGGATCGACCAAAACCTTCCAAAATATTCTCCCAACTTCCCTCTCTTCAACCTAGAGGCCTTATTTGTATCATAAATCCAACCTAAAGAACCCTTTTGATCGAATCAAAATGAATAACCCGAAGAAGAGGTAATGTTGTCACCACCCTCTTTCAAGTTCCTTTCTTCTTCATCTTTTTCTTTATTTGTTATTTCCATTCTAAAATTATAACTCCAGTATGTTCTATATAATGTGATGTTATTATAAATATGGTACAACAATATTCAGTATTATATCCATCTTTTGAATGACATTTCACCATACGTGCATACGTATGGCTCACCGTCTCCACGTTGTGGTGTAATTGTTATTCAAAACATCATTAATTGGATGGGTATGATAATGATGTTTAATTGATTTAAATAATAAATATAACATGATAATTATTCTTTTTATATGATATACCATCCATTTATATGTTATTTTAATATTAAGAGAATGATATTGTCGCTCGTGCGTACGTACGGACTATAGTCTCCACGAACACGATGAGATTCATTTCCCATCGTATCCATTCAAGTATAATTCTCATTGATGATTAAAAATAATTTTTAAGGACTTGATATCATTATGTATATGAATAAAATAAAACCTACCCATAAAAAACACGACTTATGTGACAACACATATAGAAGAAAATGAGTAAGTTAACACCCAAAATGACGATAATACTATGATATTATTAACAATGCAATGTTAAAAGATAATATATGATATAATATTAATTTATTTGATTATTTTATAATTTAATAACAGTTATTTCACCATTATACAAGTGTTTAACCTAACCTAAACCAATTAAAAGTAAAAGTTAAGGATTTATTTCACAATCTCTTAAGTATCTGAGGTTGTTTATACGTATTTTTTTTACTGGAACCTCTTTGTAATCCACATCCATGTTTCTTAATAATGTATTTCAAAACGTTTTTACTATTTTATAGACTATGGGTTAAAGTCATTTATACCCTCGTTTGACTTTTTATAAGATTTTTATAATGTAATATTTCCATTATTTTCTAAACAATTTTCTTTTTAACCTTTCGACGGAATTAAGGTAAGAATGTCTTTTTTAACTTATACTGCGAGTGCAGTTATTTTTCACCATTAGGAAATTGTCGAATCTTCCATTCGAAGATTATAAGAATAATTTCAAAGTAAATGTTTTCTTTTATAATTATGTTACTTTTAAATTATATTAAAAATATGTATATTTATCTCAAATAGTTTTGATTTCATCTATGTCAACATCCTTTGATGGATTTTATGATTATTTGAAGTTGATTTATTATGATAAAAAACTTCCTTATTGTATTGAAGGTTTTCTAATATGTTTGACTGTGGATGTGTTATTTTTATACCATTCATTTTTTATGGAGAAAGTATTAACATTTCTTATTCTTGTTTTAATATGAATTTTTATGTTATGTTTAAACCTATTCATATGAGGATTGCATTTGACTTAATATTGACGGGTGGAGCCCGATATAGCTCCTAGATGCATTGGTAGGTATCATGAGATAGAATAGTGTCTTGGCATAAGGCCTTGAAAAAATATTATTTGTAGTCTGGGCAGAATGCCTTGACTATGTGGTTATGATATTATAGCATTGTGAATTCCATTATTATGAAAGTGGTTATTGATATTGCATGTGATTATTCGAATATTATAATATCCATGTGAATAAGAAAATTGAATGATTTCATTTTATTTATGGAATATTATGATGAAGTTCATTTTTAAAAGGATTTTGTTTTAGTTATACATTGCCTAAAATATTTATTCTAATTTATGAATGTTTCTGCTATATTTTTATCCTTACTGGGCATTTCAACTCACCCCTTTCTATGTTTTGTTTTTTCCCAGGATGTGAAGAAGTGTTTTTTGAATGACCTACATGGATAGTATAATGGTATATGATTGTGGAGACAAGATGTTGTTGTAGTTTTCACTTTATTATATAATTTAAACTTTATGAATGTATCAAGTGATTCCAAGGCTACAAAACTAATCGGTCTTTCAAGACTTGATCTTTTGTGATCATGCCAATGTTATGTAATAATGCACCGAATCTGGGTAACTGGGGTCAGGGCGTTACAGTTGGTATCATAGGGAGGTTTAGTGAAAACATTGGAAGTTAGATTTATATAACCTCTGATTAGAGCACACAGACCTAAGATGGACTTTGAGGATTAGTATAGAAAAACTTTCTAAAATTTTGGTATTGTAGAGATTCTGTGAGTTTTCTGAGCAATAAATCCATGTATACATACGATCAGGTAGAGGTGGCTCTGGCAAAGATGTACCTAGGGGTAAAACCCCAAAAAACTACTTTTATCTAGACTCTAATAAAAACTGGTGCACGACAACGGGCCTTACTTCACTCTTGGTTATGACACTCCTAGGAGATATGTTTAGGATAATAATAATTTTCTTTACAAACCATTATTAAGGTTTTATGAGTATCTACATCCTCAAAGAAAATATTTTTATGATTATTGATTATATCCATAAACTGTTCAATTCATGTTTAGTGTTTAACAAGTTTGGATTTATGTCTTGTGATTCATAAACTAATCTGGTGTATTCCATTGTTTATAAATGGTGCCTAGTAGAAGAAATGGAAATTTTATCAATTCACACACTCCATGTAGGGATTTCCCTCCTGCTCAAGATAATTATAGTGGAGATGTTGATGAAACTGGTGCTGATTAGCTAATCACCATACTTGGACAACTGACTCGGGTCATGAATAATAACCTTACCCATTTAGAGCACCCGGATCCACAGCATAGAGGATCAAGGTTAGATATCTTCATGAGGCAATAACCACCGACATTCAATGGGAGTACAAACCCCTTAGTAGCTGAACAATTGATAAATTCCTTAGAGAAAATATTCCATTCCTTGGGGAGTAGTGAAAGGGAAAAAGTTATCGTGGCAGTTTACCGGCTCACTGGAGATGCTGACTAATGGTGGTCCTTGATTCAAAACACAAAGGAAGATGATGATATATCAAATATGGAATGGAGGGAGGTCAAATAGATTTTCATGGATAAATACATTCCACGTGACCATCGAGCAGATATGGAAAGGCAATTTCTAAGTCTATGACAAAAGGAGGAAAAGAATGTCACGATGTATGAGGCTAATTTTACAAGGTTAGCGAGGCATGCATCAGATTATATGTATAACTCATGGAGTAATATTGAATGTTTCTTTAATGGGTTAAACTCATTTATCTATTGAGCATTAGTCTCACAATACTTCTCGTCGTATGAAGATATTGTCTCATGTGATATCAAGACAGAAAAAGAATTCTCTAAGTCTTACGAATTTAAAGAAAAGCAAGAGAAGAAGAGATCTACTGATCATTCTAGAAATCACTATAAGGGGAAGAAGAGAAAAGTTGAATATCCATACTATAGTAAATGTAGGAAGAAACACCCCGGTACTTTCTTGATGAGAATGAGAGTCTATTACAAGTATGGTGAAAAAGGCCACCAAGCTCATGATTGTAAGGGGAATAAGGAAGCTACCGATGTTCAATTCTATAATTGATGGGAGATGGGGCATTATGCAAATGAATGTCCTAAGAGTCAGGGGAACTTACCTAAAAAATTTCCAAGGAATCAAGGCCAAGATTATGTTATCACTACTGCTGAGGTAGAAGCTCTGAAAGACATGGTTGCAGGTAATTTAATGGTTTCCACAAGTTTACCCAATTCTTTATTTGATTCTGGATCATCACATTCTTTCATATCTTCACAGTTTTCTAAGTAAATTAGATATTTTCAATTTGATTTAACAATGGAATTGTCAGTCAAAACTTCTAAGGGAAGTATCATCGCAATAGTGATTTGTGAATCAATCGCCCTTAGAGCACATAAATGTTTTTTATCTGCTGATCTCATCCTCATACCCATGATTTAATTTGATATAATCCTTTGTATGGATTGTATTTTAGACCATGATGTGAAGACTTATTGTAAGAAGAAGGAGGTTACTATTTTTGATGATGATGATAAGGAACACCTTATCTTTAGAGTAGAATCGTCACCACCTATTTCTTATCTAGATACACCCCCAGTAGCTCAACTAAATTTAATTATTGTGGAGGAAGAGAATGAAATAACTCTGGGTGAGGAAAGGAACGTTCAAATAGAGGATGTACCTATTGTTAAAGAATATACATATGTGTTTGTAGACCCCGGAAAACGCGTGCAGCGCGGTCCCGCGAAGCCCCGCCGTGAAGCGCCCCGACCATCGCGGCCTCACGAAGCTCCAGAGGCGGTGATGCTCCGCAAACGCGTTTGACGTTCGCGAGCCGTCGCGAAGCACCAGAGGCAGTGATGCTCCGCGAATGCATTTGACATTCGCGAGCGCGCCGCGAAGATCCTGAGGTGGCGCGGATGTTCTTCTTCGCGGCGCCCCTTCCTATAAATACCCAGCTCACCCCCCTTCTCGGGAGGACGGCCACGGCCACTTCGCCCCTTGGGCGGCCGAGCGTAGCTCCGCATTGCGGCTCCGCAAAGCCATGCTCCGCGAGCAGCTTCCTTCGAGTTGCTGCTTCGCGATCCAAGACTCCAGGAGTCCATGCTTCGCGAGCCTATGCTCCGCGATGCTGCTTCGCGAGACCAAGCTCCGCGAGATCCCTTTGCTCCGCGAGCCCTTGCTCCGCGATGCTGCTCCGCGAGACCAAGCTCCGCGATGCTGCTCCGCGAGACCAAGCTCCGCGAGAGCCCTTTGCTCGGCGAGCCCTTGCTCCGCGATGCTGCTCCGCGAGACCAAGCTCCGCGAGACCCCTTTGCTCCGCGAGTGACCATTTCTCCGCGAGGCCATGCTTCGCGAAGCTACTTCGCGAAGACCCATCCTTCGCGAGGGTCCTACCTTCACGCCCACCGGTCCATACCGCGGGGGATGCGCCCCGCACCCCTGCTCGGGGTCAGTGCTGGGATCCAGTCCCGGCCCTCCGGGCCGTCCCTTCCCTACCGTCACAGACCCCCATGAAAAATGGAGAGTCGCACCACGAACTTTTCTGGCCGGGATGCCGAGATTTTCCATTGCGCCCTCATGCGCTCCCACCTTCCACCTATGGAATACCATGATTTGATACACTCCTCCGCACACCGTGGAACACCTAGAGTCGACATATTCCTCTGGGTTTCATTCCATGTCGTGAGTCAAGATTCTCATCATCAATTCCCCGAGTACCTCGAGTCGAACCATCCCTCAGGCAACTCCTCCAAACCCGATCACTTGGCTCCTATGCCCGGTTGAACCAGAAAGGGCTGCTTTGTGTAAGTCCCAACACCAACCATTTCTTGGCACCTGCTGCCAATAGTCCTATATACATGACTATAAACTATAGTACTCCCTATCTAACAAATTATAGGATGCCTCTCGCCCTATATGAGAGATGCCTTATGCTCCAAGCATGATATGCTAATAGTCTTATCTACATGACAATAAACTGTAGCACTCCCTATCTAACAAATGATAGGATGCCTCTCGCTTCTAACGAGAGATGCCTCATGCACTTATCATGAGATGCCAATAGTCCTATCTACATGACTCTAAACTGTAGTATTCTCCCTATCTAACAAATGATAGGACGCCTCTTGCTCCAAGCGAGAGAGGCCTCATGCTCCTAGCATGAGATACCAACAGTCCTACCTACATGACTCGAAACTGTAGTATTCTCCCTATGATCCACACACAGGATGCCTCTTCCCCTATACGAGAGATGCCTTATGCTCCAAGCATGAGATGCTAACAGTCCTTTCTACATGACTATAAACTGTAGTAAACCATGTGCTCCAAACATAGGATTCCTCTTGCTCCAAATAAGAAATGCCTTATGCTCCAAGTATAAGATGCCTAATTCCATGATTACAACGGCATAATTCCAAAGCCCCTTGGCATTCTCCCGCTTGTGCACCAGTGCATAGGTGAAGGCCTCAATTCACCAATGAGTTGGGATGCCCTCATGGCCAGACATGAGGAAGACATTACGGGCAGCTTCCTAGCGTAAGCCCCATTCACCAGTGCTGCTCCTTAGCGGCACCCGGGCAGCTTCCTAGTGTAAGCCCCATTCACCAGTTCCACTCCTTAGCGGCACCCGGGCAGCTTCCTAGCGTAAGCTCCATTCACCAGTGCCACTCCATAGCGGCACCCGGGAAGCCTCCTAGCGTAAGCCCCATCCACTATTGTCACTCCTTTCTAGCGGTAAGCCGTTGTGATCCTATGCAGCGGTAAGCCGTTGACATCCCTATCCAGCGGTAAGCCGTTGTGACCCAATCCAACGGTACGCCGTTGCGAACCCCATTCAGTGGTAAGCTGTTGACATCCATATCCAGCGGTAAGCAGTTGTGACCCAATCCAGCGGTAAGCCGTTGGGACCCCATTCAGCGGTAAGCCGTTGACATCCCTATCCAGCGGTAATCCGTTGTGACCAAATCTAGCGGTAAGCCGTTGCGACCCCATTTATCGATAAGCCATTTTGGGCCTCCATCCTGGAGTAAGTGCCAACACCATGGGCCTCCCAACGCATAAGCCCCTCTTCGCTTCTCACGGACGCACCCTTCGCGACGTGATCGTCAGGTCCTTGCAACCTCTTGTTTCTCACACCGAGCATGACTCTCGTGGGCTTAGAGTGAGCACCGACCCTGACCCCCACCCACAATTTGAACTATGAGGTCTTTGATCCATGTTAAGGCATGGTACGTAGGAAGCCTCCACGAGGTTCTAGCCCACCCGTCGTTCCTTCACGTCGGGTCCCACTCTGGTCCAGTGGTAAGCCATTGCGACCCAACCCATTTGAACTACAAGGTCTTTGATCCATGTCAAGGCATGGTACGTAGGAAGCCTTTATGAGGTTCAAGCCCACCAATAGTGGACCAAGGTCTACTCTCACGTCGGTTCACTGACAAACCCATTTGAACTATGAGTTCTTTGATCCATGTCAAGGCATGGTACGTAGGAAGCCTTTATGAGGTTCAAGCCCACCAATAGTGGACCAAGGTCTACTTTCACGTCGGTTCACCGACAAGGCCACCATTTGAACTACGAGGTCTTTGATCCATGTCAAGGCATGGTACGTAGGAAGCCTCCACGAGGTTCAAGCCCACCCGTCGCTCCTTCACGTCGGGTCCCATTCCGGTCCAGTGGTAAGCCATTGCGACCCACCATTTGAACTACGAGATATTTTATCCATGTCATGGCATGGTACGTAGGAAGCCTCCACGAGGTTCAAGCCCACCAATAGTGGACCAAGGTCTACTTTCATGTCGGTTCACCGACAAACCCATTTGAACTACGAGGTATTTGATCCATGTAAAGGCATGGTACGTAGGAAGCCTCCACGAGGTTCAAGCCCACCAATAGTGGACCAAGGTCTACTTTCACGTCGGTTCACCGACAAACCCATTTGAACTACGAGGTCTTTGATCCATGTCAAGGCATGGTACGTAGGAAGCCTTTATGAGGTTCAAGCCCACCAATAGTGGACCAAGGTCTAATTTCACGTCGTGTTCTACCTTCGTCCGGCATGACGTTAAACTACATTCTGGTCCAGTGGTAAGCCATTGCAACCCAACCCCGTCCGAACTACGAGGTCTTTGATCCATGTCAAGGCATGGTACGTAGGAAGCCTCCATGAGGTTCAAGCCCACCCATCGTTTATTCACGTCAGGGTTCACTATCGTCGGACATGACGTTAAACTGTATTCTCCGAACTACGAGGTCTTTGATCCGTGTTAAGGCATGGTACGTAGGAAGCCTTTATGAGGTTCAATCCCACCACCCATTGGACCAAGGTCCACCTTCACGTCGGTACGCTGACAATGCTCATCGGACCAAGGTCCACCTTTACGTCGGTACGCTGACGATGCTCATTGGACCAAGGTCCACCTTCACGTCGGTACGCTGACGATGCCCATCAGACCAAGGTCCACCTTCACGTCGGTACGCTGACGATGCCCATCGGACCAAGGTCCACCTTCACGTCGGTACGCTGACGATGCGCATCGGACCAAGGTCCACCTTCACGTCGGTACGCTGACGATGCCCATCGGACCATGGTCCACCTTCACGTTGGTACGCTGACGATGCCCATCTTTCATTGGACCAAGGTCCACCCTCATGTCGGTACGCTGACGATGCCCATCGGACCAAGGTCCACCATCACGTCGGTTTACCGGCACCCTCCCGAACTACGCGGACTTTGATTCCCTGCCACGGGGATACGTAGGATGCCTCTTCAAGGCTCAAGCCCAATTCCACCGTCGCCACTGCGATGGTCCCATTTCACTCCCCTCCACTCCATTCATCCCCTATCCATCCCGATTCTCACCCGGGCCGCCACATCCCGGTGGGATCATGCCATCCACCTCCTTGTTGCTCCTAGAAGCGCATGGGCCGCTTTCCATGTGTAAGCCCCATCATATCTCTGGGTCGTTGTCCTTTGTGTACACCCCGATTCATCACCCTTTTCCCCTCTAGGGAGCGCACCACCTCAGATCTGTCCTCATTGGGCATTCTGATCCACCCCCTTGGTAAACCTTCCAGTTGTTCCCTCCTAAGGATATACCAATCTGATCCGTCTCTATGGGACGTTCTAATCACCCTCATTCCGTCTCCATAAGACGTTAAACTCACGGCCCACCTCGTGATAAACACGAGATGCCTGAGGAAAACCTCGGATGGAACGCCTTTGGTGTAACCGTCTCTGCTAGACGTTAATCTTGCAATATACCCTGTGTTAAACACAGGATGCTGAGGAAAACCTCAGATGCACGCCTCGGGTTCTGCACCCTTGAGATTCCCTCTTATGAGGAAGAATACAGGTTCCCCAATGTCCATGCACCCAGAGATGCCCCGACATTCCTGATGTTGCCGTCTACTCCGACCGAAGGTCGCTACCATGTCAAGACCCTATGGAAAGTCTTGACGGAAGTAGTGTAATTAACCGGCGTCCATGATGATATGGCACCAGGAATGAGATTCACGAACAACATATTAAATCTATGAGGGAGACCCGGACTAGGTGATGAGTTCTGAGGAGGAATCCACAGAAGGAAGAACCGACATCCCATCATCTTGTTTCGATCAAGGAGAAAATGTACCAGAATAAGGAACGAATGCCGCCCGCCTTTGGAAAGCGGGAATGCGGGGAAACAAAGCCGCGCGTCCTCCACGGACGGATGTGCGCACCCCGGCAAAAGCGTCGGAAACAGTGTTTCCAGAAGATATACCTGGATATCCTCCAGAACGAGAAATTGAGTTTTCCATTGAATAAATTCTTGGTCCAAGGCCTATATCGAAGACCCATTATAGAATGGCCACTGTGGAATTAGTTGAACAAAATAAAAAATTAGAGGAATTTAGTAATAAGAGATTTATCTGCCCTAGTTTTTCTCCATGGGGAATCTGTGTCCTTTTTGTTAAGAAGGAAGATGTATCTATGATGTTATGTATCGACTACAGGGAAATCAATGTTATAATAATAATGAACAATTATCCCATTCCTCGCATTAAAGATGTATTTGACCAACTACATCAAGCTCAATACATTTCAAAGATTTACCATCGATCTAGTTACCATTAGTTGTGTGTGTAGAAGGAAATATTCTAAAGATAGTATTTCAAACTAGGTACGGGCATTACGAGTTTACAGTAATGCCTTTTGGATTGACTAATGCACCCTCTGCATTCATGGATTTAATAAATAGAGTTTTCAAGGAATATTTTGATGATTTTTTGTTGGTATTTATTGATGTAATCATAGTAGACTCCAAAAGATATGAGGATCATTAAAATCACTTGCGGATTATCCTGAAGACTCTTAGAAGACATGAATTATATGGGATGTTTATCATGTGTGAATTCAGGCATCAAATGATTTCTTTTCTTGGAGATATTATCTAAAAGGATAGAATCTATGTTGATCCTTCTATGACAAGAGAAATACCAGAATGGCTAGCACCAACGAGTATAGCCGAGGTATGTAGTTTTATTGGCTTAGAATGTTATTATCAACGTTTTGTCCAGAACTTTGCCCGATTGGCTATCCCCAAAACGTAGCTCACATGTAAAGGGGTAAAATTTGTTTGGACAAAAGTGTGTGAAGAAATTCTTGAAGAAATAAAGAAAATATTAGTCAATGCTCCTATATTGTCTATACCATCGAGAAATGATTGGTTTGTTGTTTATAGTGATGCATTAATGAACGGACTTGGTTGTGTCCTTATGCAGAATGATAGAGTTGATGCCTAGGTATCACGATAGTAGAAAGTTCATGAGAAAAAATATACTACTCATGATATTGAGTTAGTAGTTGTGATATTTTCTTTGAAGGTATGGAGAAATTATCTCTAGGCTGAAAAATGTGAGATATATACTGATCACAAGAGTATGAATTATATTTTCTCACAAAAAGAACTCAACATGAGGTAAAGGTGATGGCTCGAACTAATCAGGGATTATGATTTCATGATACACTACCACCCGGGGAAGGAAAATAAGGTGGAAGATGCTTTAAGTGGAAAAGATCATGGGGTTTTGAACAAGATGAGAGTTGAAAAGGATCCTATATATATGGATCTAGTAAAGATGGATATGGGAATCACCATGGAAGGTGAGACCTCAATGCTTTTTCAAATGGTTTCCAAACCATATTTACTAGAAAGGATAAATAGTTCGCCGAACGATGATGAAGAGCTTAAAAATAAGATAAAAGCTGTCAATGATGGGGGATTGACACTGGTGCAGAAAACATTATTTACGTCTGTTATTATTCATTTTTCACGTCGGGTTTTAGCCGACATTATTACAGAAGATGTTATAAATAAATTTTTTATGTCGGTTATTTAAAAACTAACGTAACATAAATAACATCGCGGTGTTTATAACATCGGTTAATTAATAACCGACGTGAAAAAAACCCAGGGGGTGGTGGGGTTTATAAAGTCAGTTATTATATTTCTGTCGTGATAAACCAGGGGGAGGCTTTATCACGTTGGTTATACAATAACCGACATCATAAACACGTGTGTCGGAGTTTATCACATCAGTTATTTAATAATCAATGTGATAAACTCCTGGGACATGGTTTATCACATTGGTTATTAAATAACCGACGTGCTAAACCAGTCCTGAGAGGGGTTTATCATGTCAGTTAATCAATAACCGACGTCATAAAAGGCCTGGGAAATGGTTTATAACTACGGTTATTAAATAACTGACGTGATAAACTAGTCTCGAGAGGGGTTTATCATGTAGGTTATTCAATAACTGACGAAACAAAGGGCCTGGGAAATGGTTTATCACGTCGGTTATTAAATAACCGACTTGATAAAACATTTTCCAGGACGTTTATCACATCAGTTATTGATTAACGGATGAGATAAAGCATTTCATAGGTTATATATCACGTCAGTTATTACATAAAAAACGTGATAAACCATGCCATAGGTGTTTATCACGTCAGTTATGAAAAAAACCGACGTGATAAACGCTTATTGATTTCTTTATCACGTCGGTTATAAAATAAACGATGTTAAAGACAACTTTTTAAAAAAAATCCACTCCACTCCTCTGCTCTCCCCCAAAATCAACCAGAAACCAAATCAATAATTCATACCACAAAAAAAGAAGATTAAAACATGAACTAAGGAAAATTTATGCATTTACATTGATAATAGATAAAACATACCCACTTGATAGCCCCCACCCCCATGTATACCCCCATGTACAGCCCTCCACCACCACATTGGAGCTCCCACCACACCCCTAGACTACCCCGTCACCCTGGACAGCCCCAAACACCCCTCAACACCCCCCACCCTCCTGAACATCACCCCCTCACCCCACTAGACAACCCCCACCACACCCGTGGACAGCCCCCTGACCCACTGGGCAGCCCTAAACACCCCTTGACAACCCCCCACCATACTGAATAGCACCCCCTCAACCCCTCACCCCACTTGACAGCCCCCACCACACCCCTAGACTGCCCTGACCCCCTGGCTAGCTCCAAACACCCGGGGATAACCCCCCCCCCCCCCCACCATCATGTATACCCCCATACCCTAGACAGCCCTCCCCCCATTGGAGCCCCCACCACACACATGGACTCCCCCCACCCTCTTGAACAGCACCCCCTCACCCACTCACCCCACATAATAGCCCCCACCCCATTGGAGCCCCCACCACACCCCTGGACTGCCCCCCAACCCCCTGGACATCCCCAAACACCCCTCTACAACCCCCCACCCTCCTAAACAGCACCCCCTCACCCCACTTCACAGCCTCCACAACACCCCTGGATTTCCCCCCTAACCCCCTGGACAGCTCCAAACACCTCGGGACAACCACCCCACCCTCATGTATAACCCCCACACCCTGGACAGCCCTCCTCGACCCCATTGGAGCCCCCACCACACCCCTGGACTGCCCCCCAACCACCTAGATAGCCCCAAACACCCCTCGACAACTTCCCCACCCCACCGGACATCCCTCCCATACCCCTGGACACCCCCAACCCACTGAACACCCCCCACACCCTTGAAACCCCTCCCACCAGACCAGAATCCATACCAGAAAAACAATCATAAGTAGACCAAAATAAGAAGTAGATCAAAATTAAACATTTACATATATAACATTCAAAACATACACTGTCAACTTCAAAAAAACTAAATCCAACCTAAACGACTACCAAATACACAATTACAAAGACAATATTCAAAATTACATTTTACATTACAAACAACTAAAATTTAATCAAACATGTAAAATAATTTGACCACTCCACTTGTATGTGTTTGATGTCTTCAGCATTATAGGGTTGAGGTTCATCAAAAAGCTACAAATGAGAATGTTAGTAGATAATGTTTATAATGAGTAAATCAAATTGAAATATTATGGAAAAGTTTAAGAGGAAATCTTAACAGGTCAAAATTCACAACTGTCCTAGTTTTTATTATTTCATACATAAATCTTATCAGATAATATCCACATTCGATGATGCATTGTTGTTCGTGAAAATTATGTTTGAATGAGTGTAAATTCAATTTATTATTATAATGTAATAAATCAAAATATTCAAATTATAAATGGATATTTACCTTCGCATTTACATATTTGATCTTTTCATTCCTTTTCTTTGCGTTTTTTTGAATGTAGACCCATGCCCTATTAGAAAATAATACTAATGGGGTAAATTTAAAATTCATTATAATAAATAAAACTATTGAGAAATTGAAACATACTTTTCCAATTTATTCTTAAAACTTTCCCGCACATTATCATGGACAGAGCATATCCAATAAAGTGCTTTGTCCCTTGGGCAAAAAACCCCAAACATCCAATGATCACTGATAAACGGAAATTTAACGTTAGTGGTTTTTATGTTAAAAGATAATTAAATCTTTGAGAGAGATGTGTTTCATACCTCTCACAAAAAGGCATCATCCAACATTGTGTAACTATATTCTTTTCTAGTCTTTCAGCAATATAAAGCATTCTTTGTTCTCATCCAATGCACATGCTTCAGGGGAAATCAATTGCGGGTCCCTAAATCCATATACATCTGTCAGCTCATTCCTCTCACAAATTTTATAATGATACCAAATACAAAACAGACATAAGTATACATTTTTAATAAATATAACGTAGCGAAAAGCAGTTAAGACTTACATGGAAAAAATTTTCACCACGTTGATGCCCAACTTATCTCTAGTAACAAGCTCCATGATATCAGTTTTCATAATCCCCATATTTATTTCACGTCCATGAACATGAGCTTCCATTGGAAACTTATAATGATCCACCAAAAAATTTGAATATCTTGACAATCAGTCAAGACTACTAGATTTTTTATCTGATGTCATAGCTATTTTTCTTTGTTGTTGTATATATAGTATTTCTTTACCTTTGAAGTATTCCTGTATAAATAAATTGAAAAATATATTAGTTTTCAAATGATAAAACAAATTTAATAAAAAAAATATAAGATATAACATTCATACCTCTATGGTAATGAGATGAAAAATTCTGGATGGCCAAAATAAAAAATGGTCGATACTATGTCCAACTGTGACCACCTCATCTGTAGGTAATGGTACCCGAGCTGATCTATCTATAATATCCAGTAAAGTGACCCTTTGATTCCCTGCCTCTAATTGTTGATGATGATTTGTATCTCCAATACAATATACCAACCCATATGCTACTATATGCTGATGAGAATCATCAACATACAACTCGAAATAATTAGGAAGCTGCGACGGAGGAGTAGGATAAAAAATGGGGTCAGCAGGCTGAGGTGGGGGAGTGGGAGCTACTAGAGGAGGTGGAGGATAAATAATGGGGTTTGCAGGGGGAGATGGAGGAGTGGTAGATGCGGTGTGAAATTGTCTTTGCATTTCTGAAAACATTGACAGCACCGACGCTCTAATATTGTCCTCCATCGTCGCATTAATATTATGAATTTCAGCCTCCAAAGATTCAATTTTTTTCTATAAACCCCCTCAATGTTTGAAGATGAATAATGTGGTAACACTTTTCTTACCGATACACCTGACGAATATCCTCTTACACGACTAGGATGTTCGGTCCTTCCCAATGCTACAGATAAAATATCTTCCCTCCCAGTAGTTGTAAATGTCCCCAGTGAACTCTACTCCTCAACAGAGTCCAGTATTAATTAATTGAATATTTCTGTAATTATTGAAATTATATGAAGAAAATGGTTAACATAAATAAAAAAAAATATATCATACAATCCTCTCAGCTACGATTCTCTATTTATCCGAAAGATATTTCCCTTTTTTGCCCTTCCATGCTCTCTTCCATTTTTCATGACTAGATGGAGGGGATAGAGGGGCCACCTCTTGAGATCTTGAAGACTCATCTCGAAGTTGTTGAAATTTTTCCTCCATCATTTGTTCTTCCAATAATGCATACCCTCCCCGAGATAAACTATGAGGGTACACATTTTTAGATTGGATCTCTTGATGAGCTTTCCTTGTTTGCTATAAATTAAGAATAATAAATCATTAACAAAACATTAATAAGATCTTTTATATAAGAAATCTTATAAATGTTTATAATGCCCTTACCAAAAATGACTCTTTTCTTCTACTTCCAAAAAACTATCTCCATGTGTCCTCGTCTATAAAAGGGTATATACGACATGGATTGTCCTGACTCCTATGACCATAAATGAAATTAGATGAGAGGGTTGATTTGAAATCCCTCTATCTCTTGGAAGCCAATGAGAAGCATTTCTTCCAGACTCTTCCAGTGTCAGGAATATCAAATGTCATCTGATAAAGAAGAGGTTAAACATATTATATATACTAGAAACATTTAAATAATATTCAAACAATAGCAAAAGATCTTACCTAAATCATCTCCCATAACTGAGAGATTATCGCTTTATCCACACTTCTCCAGTCATCATACAGAATTCATACTTTGCTCTTTGCCTGATTTGATACAAAACTCCTAAAATCATTTGCATTTGGACCTCTAAGAATATCATCATCATCATACTCAATGACTATCCTCTAATCCTACGTACGGACAATTGATAATTTTGGTAAATGTGTGCACTCACGTTTACCAACCTTTGAACTCTTTGGTCTAGTAGGAGCATGTGAATGTTCCCCCCTAGAGGTATGACCAATATGTTCATCTCCAGAATCATGTGGTTGATCAAATGAATGATCTGTCATTATCCTTTAAATAAAAAAAATCAATTGTTAGTCCAAAATTATACAAATTAAAATATTTTAATACTACTATAATCAGAAAATAGAAAAGTGTACTAAGTTACGTAATATTATACATTGGTAATATGGTAAGTATGTTAAACAATGGTAAAGATGGTAAAGATGGTAAAGATGGTCAAGATGGTAAACATGGTAAACATGGTAAACCTGGTAAACATGGTAAACATGGTAAAGTAATTCTCACTGAACAAAAATAATAGATATATAATTCATGTAATGGTAAACATGATAAAGTAAACTAAACAAACGTAAAACAAACAAAAACCTATACTTATTTTGTTTGAAAACATGTTTTAATAAATAAAAAACTTACAACATCTAAAATTTATGAAAAAAATAAATGTAAACAAGAAATAAAAATATGTTACCTGTAATTTAAGGAATGTACAAATGGATTTTTTTAACAAATTCATTTGTTTTGATCGTTCTTTATGGAACAAACCATGTCTTTAACATGCCCCTAATTATGTTCTATTAGTCTTTACATGGAAGTAGGTTTCTCACATAAATTAGCATCTTTATCAACTTCATCCTCACCAAAATATTGTTTTTTTTTCTTGTAAAACAATATCCCACTACATATTAGATTGATCTACTACATAGAAAATTTGTTTTGCATGTGTTGCCATTATAAAAGAATCAACTGTGTCTTCGATCTATTCAGATTAACAAGTGTCATTCCAAATTTATCATTTCTGACACTGTTGTTACTGATAAACCATTTACAGTTAAAAACAGGAACTTTAATTTTTATGTAATCAACCTCCCATATGTATTAAATCACTCCATAATATGCACTTGATGCAAAAATTGGGTTTTTGTCCTTAGCACTCGAAAAATGTATTTCTTCTTCAAACACCAAGACACCACTATTTTGAACAGCACTTCTGTTGTCCTGAGCTTTCGTATGGAATGTATAGCCATTAGTGTCATAACCAGACCATGTTATCACATTTAAACATGGACCACCCACTATCTATTTTAATGTCTATGATACATCTGATCTACCAAGAAATTTATTTTTAATCCATGACAAAAAAGTTTTGTTGTGCTCATTCAAAATGCACATTTATTTCTTCTACGGGTGACATTATTTCAACTCATTAATATGAAATGTGATATATGGTTGAGCATAAGCTATGTTATTCAAGATTTATGATTTTAACTTCTTCATCTGTTTATCTGACAATGATTTTACTTTCACTCCACGAATCCCCTTTCACTCATTATTAACTCGTTCATGGTGAGATGGAGGAAAACCTATGTGTTGCGCCGCATCCATGTAGCTCGTACAAAACTCTTCTACCTCCTCATAAATATACTTTTCAATAATTGAGGCTTCAGGTCGATATGGATTTTTAACATACCCCTTTAATATTTTCATATATCATTCAAAAGGATAGATCCAACGGAGATATACAGGTCCACAAAGCTTTATTTCTTGAACTAGATGAATCATTAAATGCACCATTATATCAAAAAAGGTTGGAGGAAAATACATTTCCAATTGACAAAGTATAAAAATTGCATCCTTTTCCAAAATGTTCAAAGCATTCACATCAATCGCCTTGTTACAAATTGAATTGAAAAATTAACACAAATTCATCATAGCCTTTCTGAAACGAATGGGAAATATTACATGCAATGCAACTAGTAGAATTTATTGCATCATGACGTGACAATCATGTGATTTCATACCTATCAACTTCAAGTCCTTCAATGAGACAAAGTTTTTTACATTTGAAGAATAACGTTGATGCACTTTTATATCATGAAGACACTAACAAAAGCTAATTTTCTCCCTGTTCGATAATGTATGACAAGCCGGGTGAAGAAATGTTCGTCTTCCTTTAGGAGTGGGAGCTAACTCCAAACGTATTCCCATTGATAGTAAGTCTAATATTGCATTCAACCCATATTTAGTCTTTCATTTAATATCTAACAATGTTCCAATCAAACAATCACATATATTCTTCTCCACGTGCATGACATCAATATTATGTTTAACTTCATGATACCTCCAATATGGTAGCTCAAAAAATATTGACCTTTTCATCCAAATATGTCTATCATTACCATATTTCTGTGTCATTCCCAATGAAACATCAAGGCTTTTCACCCTCTCAAAATACAGATCCGGGGATAACGGTTTTGGAGAAGTATCAAATTCTTGTGAGCCATTGAATTGCTTATTTAGTCTCTTATAAGGGTGATCCATAGGCAAAAAATTTCAATGAACCATGCACGATGTTTTCCTCCCATGATGAAATTGACAATATGAAGTCTATTGTTCGCAAATTGGACATGCTTTATGCCCTTTAACACTATATCCAGACAAATTTCCATAAGCTATGAAGTCATTTATAATGAACAGAAGCACTACATGAAGTTGAAAATATTCCATTTTATAAGAATCATACACCCTAATACCATCAGCCCATAACAGTTTCAAATCATCAATCAACGGTGACAAGTAAACATCAATATCATTGCTAGGTTTCTTTGGACCAGAGATCATTATACTCAACATGACATATTTGTGCTTCATACAAACATCATGAGAGAGGTTGTAAATTACCAATAAAACAGGCCATGAACTATTTGTTCTACTGAGGGTTCGGTATGGATTCATTCCATCTGTGCACAACCCTAATATGAGATTTCTTATTTCATTTCCAAATGTAGAATACTAGGTATCAATTTTCTTCCATTGTGGACAATCAGCTAGATGACGTATTTTTTCATCTCATACCTGCTCATCATCATGCCATCTTAACCTTTTTTCAAAATGTGAATTAGCAAATAAATGTCTAAAAAGATGAATTATAGGAAGATACCAAAATAACTTTGAAGGTAGCTTTGTAATCTCTACATCAGCCTATGATTTATCTTTCACCTTATACCGTGATGTCCCACATTTAGGACACTTTGACAGAAATTCATATTCCTTCCTATATATAATCCAGTCATTCGGACATGCATGTATTTTCTTGTATCCCAATCCAATCAGGCATAATATTTTCTTGGCCTTGTAATGTGAATCTGGAAGATCGTTATCTTCTGGAAGAATGTATTTCATCAATTGTATCAGCTCTGTAAAACTTCTATCACTACATCCATGTTTCGCCTTTAGGTTAACCAATCTTAACACTGCTGACAAATCTATAAAAATTGTACAGCCAGGATATAATGGTTTTTCAGCATCACCATATAAATGCACAACTGTCGGTTCTATGTCAATATTTTCTACTACAATATCACGAATCATTTCTTCAATTCTATTAGAGTTACCATCTTGTGAATCATCATCATCAGTGACATTTCGTCCAGTTTCACCATTCCAAATACAAGGGATGTAACTCGGATTAAAACCATGACATATCAGATGATCTTTTATCTCTCTACTTTTCAACTTCTTCATATTCAAACATTTCAGACATGGACAGAAAAAAATGTAACTACTTGGAACATTTCGTTTAGAAAATTCCAAAAAGGCATCAACACCTTCCTCATATTCATTGTTCATTCGATGTGTCGTAATTCAACATCAACTCATTATTACGTACAACAAATATCAAATATATATATATTTAAGATAAGACAAATATAAGTTTATATGAAAAAATATTAATTTGAATGTAAAACAATTTTGAAATATAAAACAAATATATGCATATTTTAAAAAACATGCTTGAATATTATTATTAAAAGAAAATATAGTTAGATATCAATTACATTGAATAAAATAAAACCATGGCGCCTACATGGTTGATAGAAAATTAGAGAGAATGGAGTAAACCTGAGAATAAAATCATATTGAAACTAAAAACTCAGACGGAGAAAATCAACCCTCCTGGACACCACCCCCACCCCCTACCCCCTTGGACACACCCTGGATACCCCCCAACCTCTAGACAGCCCCCACCCCCGGACAACCACCAAAACCTTCTGGACAGGCCCCCACCCCCTTGTACAACACCCCTCCCCCCCACACACACACCCACCCCGTAGAAACCCCATGGACACCCTCCAACCCTCTGGAGAACCCCCACCCCCGGACAACCCCCAAAACCCTCTGGAGAGGCCCCCACCCCCTTGGACAACCCCCCACACCAACCAACCCACTTGGTCACCCCCTGGACACCCCTCAACCCTCTGGACAGCCCCCCAACCCCCTGGACAGCCCCCACCCCTCTAGAAAACACCCCACCCCTCCGAGACACCACCCCCACCCACTACCATCATGGACACCCCACTGGACACCGCCCCAACCCTTTGGACAGCCCCCACCCCACCCCATGGACAGCACCCCACCCCTCCAGAAAGCACGCCCCACCCCTTCTGGACACCACCCCCACCCCCGACCCCCTTGGACACCCCCATAAACACCCACCAACCTCTGGACATCCCCCACCCCTGGACTACACCCAAAACACTTTGGACAGGCCTCCACCCCCTTGGATAGCCCCCCACACCCGCCCACCCCCTAGGACACCCCCCTGGACACCCCCCAACCCTATGGACAGCACCCCACCCCCCGGAAAACCCCCCAAACAATGGTTTACATATAAAAACTAGGCATGGTGAACAACTAAAAACACATGTATTTAATATATACTTTAGCATGAAATAGATGGAATTAAATATTATTAAATATAGATACTTAAATGATCATATGATAATTAAAAATAACCATTGATATTCAACTAGTCAAATGATCACAAATTTTCTCGATAACTAATATCCTAATGAGGTAATGGATAATTCTAGAAATATTAAACATATTGTCGAAGCCTTGGCCAAGGCCCCAAAAAAATACTAGGGTAAGCCCTCAGAAGAACCCATTTTTTTTGGAATCATGAGACATAGCGATGCATCTAAGGGCCATAGAGTTCAACAACCATTACATTATATGTCTAATAGATTCTCATATAAAAGAGGATAAACATAAGCAGAAACAACACATGAAATATCATTTCTGAATTCGTACATTTAATCAATAACCATTCTATACAGTAATATAGGTGAATGAGATCATTATTTGTCAATGACAACAAAAATTACGATCAATGTCGGGCATTCACGAAACAAAAACAAACTAAATAAAAGTAGCTGAGTCTTACATGAATATTGTGAGCCGATCTAATAGATATAGGGAATATAAATAAGATGATGATGGAAAAAATAGGTAAGAGGGTTCTAAGTCGAAGAATCTTACCTAGTTTAAACAAAAAAATCGCAAAACATAAATATAGACTATCTGGGAAAAAAATGAATGAAATAAATTAGTGGAAGGCTTACATGAGTGATACAAGTTGAGATGATAGATCCAAAGAGAGTAAATATGATAAACGATGAAGGCAAAATGAGTTTAACATAGCGATATCGTCGAGTTGAATAGGGTTTACCGTGAGAGAGAGACGAGCCGCCGGACTATCGATCGAAAAACATGAATGACAATCCATGGGGCATGTTAATTTTTTAAATGTTTTATAATGTCGGTTATTTAATAACCGATGTTATAAAATGTTTTTTTTTAATTTATAATGTTGGTTATTATAATAACCGATGTTATAAATGCATCAGATACAGCTTTTTTTACGTCTGTTATTTTATAACCGACATAAAAAAATCCCCTTGTTTGTTTTTTATGTCAGATATTCTATAACTGACGTAAAAAATACATAAAAATTACAGTTTGTTACCTCAGGTATTGTATAAACGATGTAAAAAACATTGGGTGGGTTGTTTTGTTATGTCGGTTATAAAATAACCGACGTCAAAGAGGCCTCAAAAGCTGCATTTTTTTCGTCGGTTATAAAATAACCGACGTAAAAAACCCCTGCTCTTTGGTTGGTTACGTCGGTTATTTTATATCCGACGTAAAAAACTTGAAGATATCTTGTTTTTTTTGTCAGTTATCAAATAACAGACGTAAAAACCCCCCGCACTGTTGTTTTTACGTCGGTTAATTTATAACCGACGTAAAAACCGAACACGCACGATTTGTAACGTCAGTTATTCAAATAACTGACATTAAAAAGCTACTCACCGCACTTGTTACATCGATTATAAAATATCCGACGTAAAAAACCGCATTTCACAGATTCTCACGTCGGTTATATATAACCGACGTAAAAAACGGTGATTTAAATAACCTTTTCTACACTAATGTGAGTGACATTGTGTTTGAAGATAGAATTTTGAAATATGGGAAGAGACTTTGCGTTCCTCATATACCTGATTTAAAAAGGGAATTGTTATATGATACTCATAGTTCCAATTTTTCTATACATTAATGGAGCACCAAAATGTATAGAGATTTGAAGGATCATTTTTGGTTGGACAACATGAAGAGGGGGATTGCTGATTTTGTATCAAGATGTATGGTTTGTCAACAAGTGAAAGCTGGAAGGCAACAACCTAGTAGAGTATTGAAACCTCTTCCCATACATGAGTGGAAATGGGATAATATCACAATGGACATTGTCATGGTAATACAAAAGACTCCTAGAAGGAACGATGCAATATGGGTCATTGTAGATCATCTTAACATGTCCGCACATTTTCTTACTATAGGGGAAGATATACCACTTGAACGTCTAGCAGGACTATATATTAATGAAGTTATGAGACTCCATGGAGTACCTATATCGATTGTTTCTGACCATGATCCACATTTCACATCATGATTCTCGAAAAGTCTTTTGAAATCCCTGGATACTGAAATTCATTTGAGCACTTCCTACCACCCTCAAAAAGATGGACAATCAGAATGGACTATTCAAACCTTAAAATACATGTTGAGATCATGCTCACTTGACTTTCAGGGTGTATGGGATCAATATTTACCTCTGGTGTAATTTTCCTATAACAATATCTTTCATTCAAGTTTTCAGATGGCACCATATAAAGCGTTATATGGAAAGAGATGTCTCACACCAACCTGTTGGGATTACGTTGGTGAAAGAAAACGTGTAGGCCCAGAACTGGTGGAGGAAACGATAGAAAAGGTGAAGGTAATCCAAAACCACATCAAAGCAGCTCAAAGTAGGTAGAAGAGCTATGTCGATAACCAAAAGAAGGATTTTGAATTTTAGGTAGGATATCATGTTTTCTTGAAGGTATCTCCATGGAAGGGAATTATACATTTCAGTATGAAATGTAAATTGAGTCCCAGGTACATCAGACCTTTTGAAATTCTAGAATGAATTCAGGTTGTAGCTTACCATTTGGAAATGTTGCGAAGTCTCTCCGAAGTTCATGATGTGTTCCATGTATCACTGTTGAGGAAATACATGCCTGACCCAATGCATGTACTCACATATGAGGAATTAGAACAGGAACCCGATCTATCTTATTGCAAAGAGCCCATCAGGATTCTTGATACGAGAGAACAAGTATTGAGAAATCGGACGACTCATCTAGTAAAAGTTCTATGGAGAAACCATAAGATGGAAGAGGCAACATTAGAACCCGAGGAACATATAATGAAGAACCAACCGAGTCTTTTCTTGCAGTAGTATTCTATAAATTTTGAGGATGAAATTATTTTAACTAGGGGAGAATGTAACACCCCAAGCATCCACGGTACGCTTCTCTTTGAATAATACAGTAGTGTGTGTTGTACGCATCTTCGAGTTATAACACAGACCACAACCAATAAAACCAGCCATTATGAATAGTAATACCCACATTTCATAATTTTATAAATTTTAACTTTCAAAATGGACTTCAATTTTGGATTCAGAATATCGAAATTATCCTAGGGTGAATTTTTGTTATTATCTAAAAACGTTATATTTTTGATGAATAGTGAAAAACACTGAGTTATAGTGTAAAAACAAATTTTTATTTAAATAATTATTTATTTTATTCAAATATATGTCAGGAAAAAATAGATATATAATACCTATATATGTTCAATGTAATCCATTGGAGTCAGTTTATAATAATTTTAGATATACAAATATTTTATTGAACTTTTAACCGTCTTTTACCCATCTCCTATGAGAATTTAAAAATTCACATAAAACATAATTTTATCTCTTCTGTGAGTATAATTTCAAAAATCCAAGAGACACAGTTAATATCTAGGTGAAAAATGTGGTTCAATAAGATAAAAATATTTTTTGGTGAATAGTAACTTCTTACTTTTATTTACCACGACTAAAAGAGAATAGGGTAATTAAGGGTAAAAATGATATTATTATTACCCTAAAACATGTCCTATTTCTATTGGATAAGTATAATTCAACCAAAAACACCCTTAGGAATAAAATATGAACATCTTTGGTCCACATGGATTAGATCAGGACATTTATTATTATTTAATTCAAAGAAGAGTTAAAAGAGTTTAAATCAATGTTTAATAACTAAAACATTTTTAATATAGGGTTATACATAAAATAAATTCAATTATAAATATTCATTAGAAAGATAAATATCTTTCCTACATAATGGTATTTTATTTATAATTTTTAGACATTAGTTAATTTAATATATTTATGACACAATGGTGATGTATTAATTACCTAATTAACGAAATATTAAAATAATTGATATTATAAATATCCAAATAAATGTAATTTCAGAATTTTTATGAATTACACTAACTTTAAAGGTTAATAGGACATGTTAGTATTGATTAAATTAATTTTTATTGAATTAATAATGTTATTAAGACTTTAAAAAATTAAATTATTAAATAGTGTCAAAATTGACAGAAATGAGTTTTTAAAACAAATATTATATTATTAATTTATATTATATTACTAAAAATATAAGGATTTGAAAAAGGACATATATCATGATAGGTGTATAATTAATGGACCACTTGGTGGTCTCTTCGATTTATATAGTATTTTTATTAACTATATAATATAAAAATACAAAGAGACATGGTAAATGTCAAACTATTTAACTAACAGTTAATATTAAAAGATAAGGTTAATATAGTGACCCAAACCTGTCTAAAATCTATTTATTGAGTGGTTTTAAACCTAGACCCACCATAAAATTTAAATAATCCACTTTGGATCCATTATAAAATGAATATGAATTTATTATAAAATAATATTTCTAGATTTTCCAAAGGTTTCCCTCACCCCTCTTATAAAAGGGAACTCCCCCTTCTCTCAAATTCATACCATCAAATCCTTTTATCTCGGCCAAAACCGGCCCAAATATTCTCTCAAATTCCCTCACTCCATCCTAGCGGCCTTATTTTGATTCTAATGCCAACCTATAGATATCTTTTGATCAAATCAAAAGGAAGAACCCGAAGAAGAGGTAATGTTTTCACCACACTCTTTCAAGTTCCTATATTTTTCAACTTCTTATTTCTTTGTTATTTCCATTCTAAAATTATAACTCCTATATATTATATATACTCTGATTTTATTATAAATATGTTACAACCATATTCAGTATTCTATCCATCCTTTGAATGGCATGTCACCATACGTGCATACGTACGGCTTACAGTCTCCACGTCGTGGTGTAATTGTTATTAAAAACATTATTATTTGGATGGGTATGATAATGATGTGTAATTTATGTAAATAATAAATATAACATGATAATGATTCTTTATATATGATATAAAATCCAATTATATGTTGTTTTAATATCAAGAGAATGATATTGTCGCTCATGCGTACGTATGGACTACCGTCTCCACGAACGTGATGAGATTCATTTCCCATAATATCCATTAAAGTATAATTATAATTGATGAATAAAAATAATGTATAAGGACTTGAAATAACTATGTATATTAAAATATACAGCCTATCCATAACAAACACAACTTATGTAACAAAACATATAAAAGAAAACTAGTAAGTTAACACCCGAAACGACAATAATACTATGATATTATTAACAAGGCATTATTAAAAGATCATATATGATATCATATTAATGTATATGATTCTTGTATAATTTAATTATAATTATTTCACCATTATACAGGTGGTTAACATACCCTCAACCAAGTAAAACTACAAGGTAAGGGTTTATTTCAAAATCTCTTCATTATCTGAGGTTGTTTATACGTAATTATCTACTGGGACCTTTATATCAACCAAATCCATGTTTCTTAAAAATGTTTATCAAAACATTTTCAATATTTTATAGACTATGGGTTAATGTTATATACACCCTTGTTTAACTTTTTATAAGATGTTTATAATGGAATCTTTCCGTTGTTTTCTAAACAAGGTCCTTTTTAACCTTTCGATAGAATTAAGGTAAGAATGTCTTTTTTAACTTATATGGCGAGTGCGACTATTTTCCACCATTATGGAATCGTCGAAGCTTCACTTACAAGATTATACGAATATTTTCAAAGTATATGTTTTCTTTTATAATTATGTGACTTTAAAATGATTTAAAAAAAGAGATATTTCTCTCAAACTGTTTTGAGTTCATCTATGTCAACATCCTTTAATGGATTTTAAGATTATTTGAAGTTGATTTGTTATGATACAAAAAATCCATATTGTATTGATGGTTTTGTAATTTTTTTGACAGTGGATGTGTTATTTTTATACCATTCATGGTTTATAGAGAAATTATTGACATTTCTTATGATATTTTTAATACGAATGTTTATGTTATGCTTAAACCTATTCATATGAGGAATGCACTGGAATTAATATGTGCGGGCAGAGCCTTCTATAGCTCCGCAATGCATCGGTAGGTCTAATGTGACAAACTAGTGTCTTTCCACAAGGCCTTGACAAAATCATATTTGTATTCTTGGCACAAGGCCTTAAATATGTGGTTATGATAATCTGGCATTATTCATTCAATCATTATGAAAGTGGTTATTGATATTTTATGTGATTATTGGAATAATAGAATATCCATGTGAATAAGTAAATGGAATTATTTAATTTTATTTCTACCATATTATTCTGATGCTCAAGTTTAAAATGCTTTTGTTTTTGTTATACATTGCCTTAAATGTTAATGCTTATTTATAAATGTTTCAGCTATATTGTAATCCTTACTGAGAATTTGAGCTCACCACTTTCTATGTTTTTTTCTAGGATGTGAAGAAGTATTTTATGAATGAATTGCAGCGATAATATAAGGGGATATGAGTGTGGAGACAAGATTTTTTTTATTTTTTACTTTATTATGTAATATAATCTTTATAAATGTATCAATTGATTCCAAGGGTACTAAAATAATCGGTCTTTCGAGACATGATCTTTCGTGATCATGAAAATGTTATGTAATAATGAAACAACTCTGGGTAACTAGTGTCGGGGCATTAAAATGTTATTATGGACTTTGTCCCTAAATTGATAAACATTCCCATAAAAAACAATATGATTTATCTTTTATTTTCATACAAAATATAAACATTTCCACTAATTAAGAGAATATTTACATATTGAGTTCCTTAAAAATATTAATGAATTTGTGTGACTTCATGATTTACCAAATTTGACTATATCTGATCATGATCTGTGAATTATATAGATTTTATAGACGAGTAATTATATTTCTCATGAATACTATGATAAATTGGAAAACCACATATAATCTTCAAACTAAAGGGTAGTCGGAAAAGAAATTCTACATTAAAATATATATTGATGTCATACTAAATTGATGTAAAATTGTGTTGGGATCATGTGTTTTATTTTTTGAATGTTTATTTAATTATATTATAAAATAAAACAATTAAATGGAACAATATAATGAATTTTATGAGAAGTAGTTTCATACAACAACATGTTAGTATGAGGTTGGTGAAAGGAAGATTCTAGTACTTGATCCTATGGGAGAGACAATAGTGGAAGAGGAGAATATTAAAAATCAAAATAAGGTAGCCTAATGTAGAAAAATAATTCAACCCCAATAAAAAAGGGAAAAATATATATTTTATATAGTGATATAACGATTTCCTAAAGTTATATCCATGGATGGGTGTTATACAATTGGACCAGAGAGGGAATTTAAGTCCTAGTTAAGTTAGGCCTTATGAAATTCAACAAAAAATTATAGTTGTGTCATACCATTTAGAAATTTCAGCTACCATCTCCATTGTTCATGATTTGTTATATTTTACTTTGTTGAGGATGTACATTAAGAACCCATTTTATTTTACCACTTCAATGGAAATACAATTTCAAATGAATCCATATTATTGAATGAGCCTAACCATATTAATGAAACTAGAGAACATGGGTCATATAATTAAATTACTCGACTGGTAATTTGTACTCTGAAAAAATCATTAGGAAAAATAGGTGACAAGGGAACATAAAGAAGATATGATGAATAACTACCCACATATCATCATGAAGTGAAATTTTAGAAATATCTAGAGTGAAATTGTAACATCCCAGGTAAATAAAGAATAATACATTTTCATATTTATTAATATTTGTGAATTAAATATTAATTTTACTTTAAAGGGGTTGCTATGTTTGATAGCATACCCGATACTCAATAGAAAGTTTTTTTGAAATATTACGTTGCACACTAGTAATAAAATAACATTATTTTAAATGTTAGTTAACACGTAGCCATTGTATTGGCGGGAATGAATAGAAATAACTAAAATGTTATTATATATGTTTGTTAAATGTTTTTATACTTATCCAATAAAGGATAAAGGCTTAAAATACGAAAAGAATTCCATTTTAGGCATATATACTCTAATATTCACTAAAGGTCCACTTATCAACTTTTAATGGAGAACTGTCATTAAATATAGTTTTGGTCACTCTTATACATTCTATTTGACCAAATAAATTTCTTCTTTATAATCGGGACATCAAAATTTACTTTGTGTAAATTTTCTGTATTTTTCCGATAAAGATCATTTTTTAATGAATAGTGAAAAATGTTTGATTTTAATTCAAAACCTCTTTTGAATCTAATTTTATAATATGATTAGATTATCTTTTGAAGTTGTTTTAAAGTGAAATTATAATATATTTTTACCATTTAATCCAATAGTGGTCGTTGGAATTAATTTCATTTTGAAATTTTACTTAAACAAGTGTCAATCTTTTGATACTTATTATTTCATAAAAACACGCTATTTGCTCTCACAGTGGGAATTAATTATTAAATTAATTAACTCAACTCATATGTTTTGAATTTTTTAAAATAGACATCATTTTTGAATTTGGAATATCAAATATAGCTTAGGGTGAATTTTTGGTATTTTTCTGAAAAACTTCAATTTTTGATTAATAGTGAAAACACTAAGTGGTACTTGTAAACACTGATTTTCCGTTTAAATGAAATTTTACCACCTTTGTGTTTTTAATTTCAAAAATCATGCATACATGATTGTCATTAAGAAGTAAAATGTGGTTCAATGGGATTAGAATAATTTTTGTTGAATAGTAACTTATTAAGTTTTTAATCACGAGTAGAGGTAATTAGTGTAATTTAAGATAAAAATACTGTTTTAATAATATGAAATGAACTAGACACATGTACTACCCTTATTAAATATGTCATGGCCGACCAGGAAAATCCATGGGTCAACTTGGGGACCCCATGGAGCCACTTTGGTAGGAAAATTGCATTAATATCTTTTTATTTAATGTTAAAATTAAAATGACACAAACATGAGTTGTTTTACAAAAACAATTTTTATATGGGGTTATAAAATTCAGATTATTTACTATAAATATTCATTGGAATGATAAAATATTTCCTACATCATAGTATTTTTTATAATTTTTAGACATTAAATAAATTTAATTATATATGACATCATGATGATGCAACGATTACATCCTTATTTAACGATTTAAATAAATTGGAAAGATAATGTAAGATCTAAGACCTATAAATGTACAAAACCTATTGGATGGGTGGATTTAGAACCCTTATCACCTTATCCTCGAAACACATCAATGTGGGACCATTAAAATCCGAAACTCATTCTAAAATAAAGTAACATTTGCTTACTTTCCAAGAGTGCCCCTCCCATCCTCTTATAAAAGGCCCCCACTTATACCTCCTTACCCACACATCTCAAGCCTTTGGATCGTCCAACCTCTTCCCATTTTGGCTCTCCACATCCCTCTCTTACTGCTAGAAGCCACACTTTGGGCCTAAGTCTTCCCAAAGAATCCTTTGAGCTCAAACCAAAGGGATTTACCCGATTTTAAGGTAATGTCTTCACTTGAGTCCTTTTGTTTTATTTTTCTTCTACAACCGCATAAACTCTTTTTATTCATTTATATTTAAAACAAATCCAGTATCTTCAATATACAAGGATGTTTTTATAATAAGAATTAGAGCTACACTTACACACACCTCATCTAATGGTTAATGAACATATTGTTTCTGTGGATGACAAATTCCTGCCTCACGAAACGATGATTGTTCAACACTCATATAACACATTAAAATGTGGCCATTAAGATGTAACTATGTTTATATATGATATATAATATGTTTATGTTGTACTTAAGCTTCTGTATTTTTCAGTTGTGACATAACTTTATGGTTTCCATTGTGGGTAAACACGATAATTTTATTTTAGGAAGTGCGGACTACCACCCCCTCAAAGTGATTTGATTTCGTTAATGCCATATGTGGGATGTATAAAGAATTAAATTAATGGTATTATATATGATATTATACTGGAATTATAATATACCTTTATATAATTATGAATCAATTACATAAAAATCTGAAATATAAATGAAAGTAGCGTTCATGCGTACGTACGGTTTACCATCTCCATGAACGGTGCATTTCATTTATTATCCTCAAATGTAATGTACTATTATAAGTACATATAATTGATATATATGATGTATGATACATCTAATGTATGAATATAATTATGTAATTAAAAATATTCTTATCTCTCATTTAGTTTTAATTCCATTAATATGACATTGAAATAAAAGTAGCGTTCATGCGTACATATGGCTTACCGTCTCCATGAACGGTGCATTTCATTTCTTACCTATAAATGATTATGTAATATTATAAATACATGTATATGATAGATATATATGATATATATGATATCCAAATCATTAATATCATTCTGGATATAATGAACCTTTGACCACATGAACAACATGTAATTGTAAGAAGTCCACTTTCGACTTAAGAACCGAATATCGACAAAACAAACATTATTCACATAAATGACTACATAATTTCCATAACATGGTAATAAGTGACATAAAATAAATAATGACCTTGTAAAAGGTTCTTAAGAAAGTATAAATTAACTCAAGATTATTATTCAGGACGTTAAAGAACGATCGAGTCAAGTCGGACCCGAGGTAAGGGACTTCGTCTCAATCTCCTTTCATTGAGGCATATTTCGTTTTATACACAACATTTATTTATATGGTATATAAACCCCGTTGAATTTTACTTTTATACAAAAGGAATATTTTTCTACGAAGCATTTTACAAAACAACAAAAAAGAATGTTTATTTTAACGTATACGGTGACAACTTCCTTTTCCGCGGCCGTGAGTATTATTTGGTCTTTGGCTTCCTCAACAAGCCGTAATGTTTTTTTAAATGAAATAAATACCATATACACATTTATGTATTTTGGTATTGAAAATGGTTTTTATAATGGATTTGTTATGTCAATATTTTTAAGTGATATATTGTGATCAAAGTGTGGAAATGTTTTCTTTCCATTATAATTTTTTATGTCTTATGATTTTTTAATGGTACTTGGACATTTTATGGGTGGTTACGTGATGAACCATATGACGGGTGGTGCCGTGAATACCATGACGGGTGGTTATGTTATAACCTCCAATGCATTGGGTATGGAAGTCGGTCGTATGGCTATTCCATTAAGTATGAATGGAAGTTGACAGAATGGATATTCCAATAATTTATATGTGTGGATGTCGACCGTGTGGTTATTCCACTTAAGTATGTTTATGTCCCAAGTTACCTTTATATGTTATGTGATATTTATATGGGTTTTATGGAAATCTTTAGGTTACAAAAGGGTATGTAATGATATTTTATTTAGTGAAGAGTTTTTACTACTTCATAAAGGTGAAAAGTATTACTTTGATAAAGTATACATGGTTTACTTGTTGTTTTGATAAACTTACTGTTTTCATTATTTGTGTATCCCTTACGGAGCTTCTTATGCTCACCCCAAGTTTTTCTGAAATGTTTTTCATAGTACTTAATGTGGAATAGGGTCAAGGATGGGATCAAGGGAAAGTCATGCTATCTAAAACATGGAACTAGACATGTATCTTTTTAAGAGTTTTTATTTTATGGAAACTTAGTAGAAGTGTATACATTGTAATCTTTTGAGATGTAATAGTTATGTTCTAATTCTATAAAACTCTAAACCTGAAAAGATCCTCAATGTGAAATATTCATTTAATTCAATATTAAGTAAGTTTTAAGGTCGAGGCCTTATAGTTGGTATTAGAGGTCGGTTTAGATAACTTTAGGAGTTAGAAAATTGTTAAATTATAAATTAATTCATGGTATGATTGAAATGATATAGAATTTACAGATTACAATGTTACTTCACCTAAACTATTTTAGTGTTAAGAATGTTTTTTCTTAGAGGAAATAGAGAATCTTTTTTGGGACGGCATACTGATGGAAATGACCTTCCAAATCAGCATACTAAGATGGTCATAATCAGAACTAAACAGTTTGTTACAGTGATGGATCAGTTGACTCAGGTGAAAAATGTTGGTTGTTTTTATTGATGATATTTTGGTGTTTTCTAAAATTAAATAGTAGCATGGAATTCATTTAAGGGTTATCTTGCAAACCTTAAAAGAAAAGAAACTGTATGGAAAATTCTGCAAGTGTGAGTTTTGGTTACAACAAATTTCTTTCCTTGGTCACAATGTTTCAAAAAAAGGCATAATTGTTGATCCTACTAAAACAAAAGTTGTTGAAGAATGGTCAAGACCCACAAATGATTCTGAGATTCATAGTTTCCTTGGTTTCGAAGGTTACTACCAAAGGTTTGTTGAAAATTTTTCACAGCTATCTAGTCCAATGACTAAGCTAACTCGGAAGGGTGTTAAGTTTATCTGGATAAAAGAATGTGATGATTGTTTTCAGGAGTTGAAAATAAGATTGGTGAATGCTACAGTTTTGGCACTTCTTTCCAGGAATGGTGAGTTTGTTATATACAGTGATGCTTCGTTGAAAGGAATTGGTTTTTTCCTAATGCAGAATGATCAGGTAATTGCTTATGCTTCTCGTCAGTTGAAAACTCATGAGGTAAATTACCCTACACATGATTTGGAATTAGCTGCTATTATTTTTGATCTAAAAATTTAGAGGCATCATTTTTATGAAGTAAAGTGTGAAATATATACTAATCACAAAAGTTTAAAGTATATATTCATTCAGAAAGAATTAAACATGAGACAGAGAAGATGGCTAGAATTAATCAAGTATTATGATTGTACAATTCACTACCATATGGGAAAAGCAAATAAAGTTGATCATTCTTTGAGTCAAAAAAGTAATGCTTCATTAACCATGCTAAGTTTGGAACTAGATCCTTTGGTTTTTTATTTGATGAACTTTGGAATAGAATTTGTTGGTGTAGGAAGTTCTTTTGTATTGTTTTAGGTATCAGTGAAATCATCTCTATCAGACAGAATCAAGCAAGCACAGGAGCAAAACAGTGAGTTGAAAAAAAGGTAGAGATGGTTTAGAAAGGTAAGTTGCCTGAATTCAACATTGATAATGATTGTGTTTTTAGATTTGGGAAGAGATTATGTGTGACTTGTGATACACAGATGAAGAATGAGTTGTTATGTGAGCCTCATAGCTCCCCGTTTTCAGTTCATCCTGGCAGTACTAAGATCTACAGAGATCTGCAAAAGTATTAATGATGGGATGTAATGAAAAAGGATATTGCTGATTTTACGGTGAAGTCTTTTACTTGTCAGCAGGTTAAAGTAGAGCGGCAGTTACCGAATGGGATGCTTCAGCATTTACCAGTGCCATAGTGGAAATGGGAAAATATATCCATGGACTTTGTTATGGTATTACCGAAGACATCTAGAGTTAATAATGCAATATGGGTTATTGTTGATCGATTGACTAAATCTTCTCATTTCCTTCCTATTCGAGATACTTTCTCTCTAGATCAACTTTCTCGATTGTATCTTAAAGAGATAGTCAGGTTTCATGGAGTTCCCCTGTCCATTGTATCTGATCGTGATCCCAGGATTACTTCTAACTTTTGGAAAGGCCTTCAAAATTCATTGGGTACTGAATTAAATTTTAGTACAACTTTTCATCCTCAATCAGATGGGCAGTTAGAATGAACAATTAAGACATTTGAAGATATGCTATGGGCTTGTTCGATGGATTATCAGGGAAGTTGGGGCCAACATATTTCTTTGGTTGAGTTTTCATATAATAACAATTTTCATTCCAGTGTACAGATGGATCCGTTTGAAGCCTTATATGGAAAACGGTGTCGAACTCCAGCTTGTTGGGATGAAGTGGGTGAAAAAAAGCTGATGGGACCAGAATTGGTAGAAGAGATGGCAGAGAAAGTTCAGTTGATTCAGAAACACAAGAGAAAAACTCAGAGAAGATAGAAAAGATATGCAGATAACCGGAGGAAGGATCTATCTTTCGAGGTAGGTGATCATGTTTTTCTCAAAATCTCACCATGGAAGAGTGTGATGCGATTGGGTAAGAAGGGAAAACTGAGTCCAATGTTCATTGGACCATATGAAATTATAGAGAAAGTTGGATCAGTTGCATACCGAGTGGCTTTACCTCCATGTTTATCTCAGGTACACAATTTTTTTTCATGATTCTATGTTGAGAAAGTATATACCAAATCCATCTCATGTTTTGAGACCAGATGTAGTTCAGTTGGAAGAGAATCTCTCTTATGAAGAACAACCAGTCCAGATTCTTGACCGAAGAAAGAAAGTGTTGCGAAATAAGGTAATTCACCAGGTAAAGGATTTGTGGAAAAACCATATGGTTGAAGAGGCAACGTGGGAATCTGATAATGCTATGAGGGATAAATACCCCCACTTCTTTTGATAAGTGAATAAAATTGCGGGGACACAATTCCCAAAAGGGGGGAAGGATGTAACATCCTAGGTAAATAAAGAATAATACATTTTCATATTTATTAATATTTGTTAATTAAATATTTATTTTACTTTAAAGGGGTTTCTATGTTCGATAGCGTACCCGATACGCAATAGGGAGTTTCTTTGAAATCTTTCGTTGCACACTAGTAATAAAATAATATTATTTTAAATATTAGTTAACACGTAGTCATTGTATTGTCAGGAATGAATAGAAATAACTAAAATGTTATTATATATGTTTGTTAAATGTTTTTATACTTATCCAATAAATGATAAAGGCTTAAAATACGAAAAGAATTCCATTTTAGGCATATATACTCTAATTTTCACTAAAGGCCCACTTATCAACTTTTAATGGGGAACCGTCATTAAATATAGTTTTGGTCACTTTTATAAATTCTATTGGACCAAATAAATTTCTTCTTTATAATCGGGACATCAAAATTTTCTTTGTGTAAATTTTCTGTATTTTTCAGATAAAGATCATTTTTAATGAATAGTGAAAAATATTGTATTTTAATTCAAAATCACTTTTTAATATAATTTTATAATATGATTAGATTATCTTTTTAAGTGCTTTTAAAGTGAAATTGGAATATATTTTTACCATTTAATCCAATATTGGTCTTTGGAATTAATTTCACTTTGAAATTGTACTTAAGCTAGTGTCAATCTTTTGATACTTATTATTTCATAAAAACACGCTATTTGGTCTCACAGCGGGAATTAATTATTAAATTAATTAATTCAACTCATATATTTTCAATTTTGTAAAATAGAAATCAATTTTTCATTCGGAATATCAAATATAGCTTAGTGTGAATTTTTGGTATTTTTCTGAAAAACTTCAATTTTTGATGAATAGTGAAACCACTATGTGGTACTTATAAAAACTGATTTTCCGTTTAAATAAAATTTTACCACCTTTGTGTTTTGAATTTCAAAAATCTGAAATACATGGTTGTCATTAAGAAGTAAAATGTCGTTCAATGGGATTAGAATATTTTTTTGGTGACTAGTATCTTATTATGTTTTTTATCGCGAGTAGAGGTAATTAGTGTAATTTAAGATAAAAATAATGTTTTGATAATATGAAATGAACTAGACACATGTACTACCCTTATTGGATGTGTCATGGACGAACAATATAATCCATGGGTCAACTTGGGGACCCCATGGAGCCACTTTGGTAGGAAAATTACATTAATATCGATTTATTTAATGTTAAAATTAAAATGACACAAACATGAGTTGTTTTACTAAAGCAACTTTTACATGGGGTTATACAAGTCATATTTTTTAATATAAATATTAATTGGAAATATAAAATATTTCCTACATCATAGTAGTTTTTTTATAATTTTTATACATTAAATAAATTTAATTATATATGCCATCATGATGATGCAACGATTACCTCATTATTTAACGATTTAAAGAAAATGGAAAGATAATGTAACTCTAAGACATACACATGTCCAAAACCTATTTTATGGGTGTATTTCGAACCCTTATAACCTTATCCTAGAAACACATCAATGTGGGACCATTAAAATCCGAAACTCGTTCTAAAATAAAGTAACATTTGCTTATTTTCCAAGAGTGCCCCTCCTCTGCTTTTATAAAGCCCCCCACCTCTACCTCATTACCCACACCTCTCAAGCCTTTGGCTCGGCCAACCTCTGCCCATTTTGGCTCTCCACATCTCTCTATTACTCGTATAAGCCTCACTTTGGGAAGAAGCCTTCCCAAGGAAGCCTTTGAGCTCAAACCAAAGGGAGTTACCCGATTTTATGGCAATGTCTTCACTTGAGTCCTTTTGTTTTATTTTACTTCTCCAACCCCTAAACTCTTTTTATTAATTTCTTTTATACCAAATCCAGTATCTTCAATATACTATTATGTTTTTATAATATGTATTTGAGCTACACTTACACACACCTTCATCTAATGGTTAAAGAACATACTGTTTCTGTGGATGGTGGATTTCTGCCTCATGAAACGATGAATGTTCAACACTCATATAACACCTCCAATGGTGGCCATTAAGATGTCAATATGTTTATATATGATATATAATATGTTTATGTTTTACTTAAGCTTCTGTATTTTTCATTTTTGTCATACCTTTATGATTTCCATTGTGTGTAAACATGATAATTTCATTTTAGGAAGTGCGGACTACCGCCCCCTCAAAGTGATTTGATTTCGTTAATTCCATATGTGGGATGTATAAAGGATTTAATTAATGGTATTATATATGAAATTATACTGGAATTATAATATACATTTATATCATTATGATTCAATTCCATAAAAATACGAAATATAAATAAAGTAGCTTTCATGCGTACGTACGGCTTACCGTCTCCATGAACGGTGCATTTCATTTCTTATCCTCAAATGTAATGTACTATTATAAGTACATATAATGGATATATATGATGTATTATACATATAATGTATGAATATAATTCTATAATTAAAAATATACATATCTCTAATTTAGTTTTAATTCTATTAATATGACATAGAAATCAAAGAAGCGTTCATGCGTACGTATGGCTTACCGTCTCCATGAACGGTGAATTTCATTTCTTACCTCTAAATGATTATATAATTTTATAAATACATGTATATGATTGATATATATGATATATATGATATCCAAATCATGATTATCATTCTGGATATAATAAACCTTTGACCACATGAACAACATGTAATTGTAAGAAATCCACTTTCGACTTAAGAACCAAATATCGACAAAACAAACATTATTAACTTAAATGACTACATAATGTCCATAACATGGTAATAAGTGACATAAAATGAATAATTAAATTTAAAAAGGTTCTTAATAAAGTATAAATTAAGTCACTTTTATTATTCAGGACGTTAAAGAATGATCAAGTCATGTCGGACCCGAGGTAAGGGACTTCGTCTCAATCTCTTTTCATTGAGGAATATTTCGTATTATACACAACTTTCTTTTATACGGTATATATACCATGTTGACTTTTACTTTTATACAAAAGGAATCTTTTTTTACTAAGAATTTTAGAAAACTACAAAAAGGAATGTTTATTTTAACGTATGCGGTGACAACGACCTTTTCTGCCGCCGCGAGTATTATTTGGTCTTTGGTTTCCTCAACAAGCCGTAATGTTTTTTTAAATGAAATAAATACCATATATGATTTTATGTATTTTGTTATTGAAAATGGTTTTTATAATGGTTTTTTATGTCAATATTTTTAAGTGATATATTTTGATTAAAGTGTGGAAATGTTTTCTTTCCATTATATTTTTTATGTCTTATGATTTTATAATGGTACATGGACATTTGACGGGTGGTTACGTGATGAACCATATGACGAGTGGTGCCGCGAATACCAGGATGGGTGGTTACGTTATAACCTCCAATGCATTGGGTATGGAAGTCGGCCGTATGGCTATTCCATTAAGTATGAATGGAAGTTGTCCGAATGGCTATTCCATTAAGTGATATGTGTGGAAGTCGACCGTGTGGTTATTCCACTTAAGTATGTTTATGTCCCAAGTTACCTTTATATGTTATGTGATCTTTATATGGGTTTTATGGTAATCTTTTGGTTACAAAAGGGTATGTAATATTTTTTTATTCAGTGAAGAGTTTTTACTACTTCATAAAGGTGAAATGTATTACTTTGATAAAGTATACATGGTTTACTTGTTGTTTTGATAAACTAACAGTTTTCATTATTTGTGTATCCCTTACTAAGATTTTTATGCTTATCCCAAGTTTTTTTGAAATGTTTTTCACAGGACATAATGAGGAATAAGGTCAAGGATGGGATCAAGGGAAAGTCATGCTATCTAAAACATGGAACTAGACATGTTTCTTTTTAAGAGTTTTTATTTTATGGAAACTTAGTAGAAGTGTCTACATTTTAATCTTTTGACATGTAATAGTTATGTTCTAATTCTCTAAAACTCTAAACCTGAAAAGATCCCCAATGTGAATTATTCATTTAATTCAATATTAATTATGGTTTAAGGTCGGGTCCTTATAGAAATGTTTAAATAGAAGGTAGATTGTGAAAGCTGAGTTCCAATTACAAAAAGAAAAAATTCATTTTCAAAGAAATTATAACTTATTACACATAAAATTATTCATGAATAATATTAAAACATAGATTTTTAAATTTTATATATTTAATTTATTGAAATTAATATATTTTTAATAATTTTAATGTTACAAAGAGTTAATGGTGAGTTATTTATATTTTTATGAAACAGTTAATTTTTTGTTGAATAGTTAAAAAATCCAATTTTTCATATATGGTAGCTTTAATTACATTATAATGATATTATAAGAAGATGACTATTTATGAAAAAAATTATATAAAAAATATATATGTAGAAATTATTTTATTGAATATAAATAAATAATTATGAGTATAGAAATAGATTCATATTATTTTTTAAATCAAAGGATTGTTTTGGTTCAAATGAAAACTATTTTTAATTTTTATCTCTTAATCATGAATTAACAAGGTTCATTTTGTTTTTTTTCGATGAAAAATAATAATTTTTTATAACATAATATAATTATTTTTATTTGTATAAATTTCATAAAATTATTTTCTATAAAATTATTTTTATACTTTGGGAAATAATTTTTCTAAAAATGGTTTTTGGTGTGTTTTATAAACAAATGTTAAATATAATTCTTACAACATATGTAAATTCAATATTTTAAAATTTATTCAATTTATAGAATAAAATATAATAATAATTGATAATAAGGTCAACATAATTTTCATTCATGATGAATCATAACCATAGAAAATATTTATCACTTTGGTTACGTGTAAAATGACATAAAAGGGTTAACCATAAAGGATAATGCCACAACATAATGTAATGCACATGAAAAAATATCATTTTACATTTTTATTTCAAACAAAACCATATAATGTTAAATGAAATGATTGTTTTTACCCTATTTTCTTGACTAATACATATATTTTATAATATAGTTTCATGTAATGACAATATTGTAGAAATATGACTTATCCATATGTACGACCTATCGTCTCCACATAGAGGTGTAATTTTTTTTCCTAAAACAATTACAATGAATGTCATAAAGATAAAAATAATGAATATATATAATAATTAAGACCTAATTATTGATATATAAATATAATATATAATCTACTTTTATACCCTTTCGTCTATTAGACAGTGATAATGTCATTTTCAAATACATGTGGACTACCACCTCCACGAAGTGATGTAATTTGATTTTCTAGTATAACTCTGCATAGATAATTAAAAAATATATATTATGTAAAAAAACAAAATATTAATGAAATTATCAATCTTCTAGAGATATATTATAAATTTCATGACACCTTTGACCACCATCAATTTATCAATGTTATTTTGGAGAAATTAGAAGAACAAACATAATTAGAGAATGATTACAAAATATGTTCAATGAATATGTGGAATGTAATTATAGATTGTTCTAAAAAATAAAATATAAATGAAATTGATTATTAATAATGATTATTGAAAATTTATATTGACCATTCTGGAGGATATAACACATTCTACTAATCAAACGTTAGATCTAAAGGTTTATTCTACAAATATTTTTTATTCAATGTTGTCTATGTGTAAATAACTACTGAAGTATATTATAAATTCATACTCATTGAAAATATATATAATTTATTATAATAAATTTATTATTGTATCTTCTTTTTCTTTTTCTTTTTTTACTCTTGGCACTTAATAGGACCTTGAAAATATTTTTTAAGAAAAAATGAAATTATTTCTACTATTATTGATAAAAATTTATTTCAGGACAATGTTTGTTAAAATGTTTTTAATAATATCATTTTATATGAAAAATTATTATTTTACATAATTTTCAAACATATTTTTATTTCTATTCAATTTAATATTCATTTAATTCTCCAAAAATGGTACTTTTGCCTTTTTACTAAAGGTATATAAGGAATCCGTTTTTTACATTTACCTCACAGACTGTTTTCTCAACTATTATAACAGTTATTTGTATTGATTTATCTATTGAAGGATTACAGTCATAAATTTAAATATTTTTATTTTATAAATATTTTAAATATAATAATTTAATATCATATAAAAAAGTATAATTTTAATCACGTTTTTCATGAATTGTTTAAAAGTAATTTAAAAATTATTTTTCATCAATGTAATTATATTTTGATTAATCTTATTATTTATGGAAGATATAATATATTGATAAAATACATCATATTAATAGTGATGGATTATGAAAAATTTATATTATTATTAACTAGGAAAAATATTAACATTTCATATGTATGTTTCAAAAAGATTTTTTTATGATTATATTTTCTGTTCTTTTTCATCTCATCTATATTAGAAAATAATTGGATTTGTTAAGAGATAGTATGGGACCATATATGCCCTTTGATTCATCATTATGTCTCATCATACATACTAGTTTGGGTGTTTATTATAGGACATGCCTATTTATATATGATCTCTTAGTATAATGAAGGGATGATAAGATTAGTATGACCTGCATTATGCATTCAATCATTATGAAATTATTTATTGTCATCCTAATGATTATTTAGGATATTATTTTATCCATGGAAATATTATCATTTTTGATATTTTTATATGGTATATTTGGCTATTTTGTAAGACATACAGATTATTAATTTTATATTTTTTATGATAGCCACAACAGTGATATTTCCTTCACTAAGAAACCAAGCTCACAAGTTATTAAGTTTTTCTTTCCCTAGGATTCCAAGAAGTGATATTCCAATAACTTCAGGGATATTCCAGAAAAAATAATGTTATCATCATTTTAATTATAAGTTATATTTCATATTTTGAAATAAAATGTTAAACACATGTACTTATCTAGTCTCCTAAGAATGAGAAACTATTCAATTCCTTGATATCTGATCTATTGTACTGGGTTCTTATGTAATAGGATATCTATTGGATATAGGTTCATAGACTTGAGGAATTACACTTTTATAGATCTAGATTTTATTAACACTACACAACCAATAACTATCAGAATGTGAGTTTCAATTAGAGGAGAATATCATGGTATACATTTTACAACATGTCTTCCATCAATGTTAAGTGTTTCCAAGACGTATAAAATATTATGAATGTTATTCAATAGTAGAATAATTTCTAAAAAATGGGACTATATTTACATTGTTACTATGTAATTGTTCATTCTTCTACTTCCATATAAACAATTATAAGATATTTCTTCTTCCTATCTACACTATAATGCACAAAACACCCAAATAATGATTTTTTCAACTAATAATAATATTTTACTATTTTTATATACATAACTTTATTCTTATTATATTTCCATAATCCCCTGCGTATTCCTTGATACTATATTTTTTTATTACACGTAAAAATATATCGTAATAAAGAAACAATAACATTTATTCTTGAGTTTGAAGTTAAATTTTAAAATACAGAAAAATAGCTACCTATAACTACAAATTGGGTGACTATAAAATCATATAATTATAGAAATAATAGTGAAAATAAACCTAACATCATCCACAAAAATAATCCCCACTTATAGTACATAGAACAAATAATCAAAAAACATAAATAATAAATTGATGCATCCTTACCAAAAAAATGATCGTGTGGCCACCCACTAGAACGATCATATATGTACATCATAAATGAATGAAATAAAATACACTAAGTTTATACTAAATTCTAAAACCTCACCTTATCCAATAAACCATCATTGACTAATTTACCAAGCTAAATTATTAAAATCTAAGGCCTTCACCCAACCTAAACCTATAAATAGAGAAGGATTCGTAAGTACCCATGAGTAATGGAAACTATAGTATGGCATGAGTTGATAACTCAGTATGGAACCACCAGCATAGTCCTATAAAATATTGTATATTCAGTTATATGTGGATATTTGTTTCTTAACTAAATATATAATGAAAAATATATAAGAATAATTAAATAAAAAATCCACTATCGATCATTATGTTCTAATGTAATACTAAATGATCTGTGATATATTTTACAACTAGTGTCAGATGTCTCTTTCTACAGAACAATAATCATATATATTAATATATGTACATAGTATATCCAAGGGACTATGTCCATGGTCCCCCAATATTATACAACAATGGTAACCCCAAATCCAAGGAACTATATCACAGGTCCAACAACTATATATATTAATGGATATACTACATCCATGTAAATAAATCCATGGTCACATAACATTATATAATAATTGGCACACAAAATATAATGAAATACTTATATCTTCTCCAAAATTTTTAATATAATGGTCACACTAGATAAAATAAAATAACTTCAATTTCTAGTAACTGTATATAATAATTAGAACATTGTATCCAAGGAAATAAAAACATGGTCCCCCAACTGTATGTAATAATGACACATTTAAAAATTTTCATTAATTTCCTACTCAAAAAATTAACACCTCTTTATGATATTAAAATTTTTTAAGAATAAATTTAAAAAATTAATATTCATTAACCAACAGTTTTACATAGTTTTACACATATCACATGATGTAAAAATATCCATTGATCATAAAACTATTTAACCTGGTCAGTCTAGCATCCAAATTCTTAGTGGTTATAAATATTTATTTAGGTTAAACTAGAGGATGAACCAAATTATTTCATCATCACTCCCGTACCATGTAAAAACATAACTGAACTATTTAGACTCTCAATGTTCATTCATCTCATGTGGGAATCACCTAGCTTAAAGGATCTATGGAATTTCAAAATTAAATAGGGACCATTGGGACCAATTACCCCAATCATATCTCATCCCTACTCAAGTATATTTTTTCCACCTAACTAGTCTATTAACAAAAAATAATTATTTATTAATCACATATCATGGGGTTCACATATGATTAGGTACATGATAAAAATTATACATCTAACCTCAAATGAATGGGTTGTCTATTTGGGTCGCACGGTCCTATTGGGGTCCTTAAATATTATTCATATCAGTTATTAATATATAATTTTAAAAAGAAACAATATATTTAAATTTTTTCAGAAATGTTCATTTAATAAAAGAAGACTACTCTCCATGGTAGATGGACATATATCAAAAGACATATTAAATTATAAAATACAACAAAATAAACCATAATTATTTTCATAGGGGAAATATACATCAAAATATAATCATATACCTTTATATGAGAGGCTAACAACTCACTACTTGTATAAGGATCCTTCTATAAAGCGTTACATAATCCTGAGTTAATTAAATAATTTTATTTTCATTCACATTATGGATATTTTTATGTTCATATATGTATATAATCATGATATAACTCATACAAATCATCCCACATTTATAAAATGTGGATACTAAAAAATCACTACTATTTCCTCACAAAATATAATTCAGTTAAAAGTAAACATGATTTGTTTTTATTTATAAAAATATTCATAACATTCATATTGAATTTATCTTTTCCCATACCCACACTAATACATTATGAAAAAAATTTAAAATGTAGTTTGACCATAGAAATATCATTATGGGATATATAAAGAAAAAACAGTTCGTCTTGGTAAAACATTAAAACCTAGGAATACACTATCATAATGTAATAATTTTTACCCATAATGTATATTAAATACTATTCAATGAAATAATGATCATTACAAACAACTTTTTTAATCATTAAATTACCAGAAAAAACTATAGAAATTATAGATAACACATAACAGCTACTTAGGACATAATTACACTTAAATGTAATAACCATGTTTTCAACTTCCAATTGTCACACTATTAAAAAATGAATTACCAATAAAATGTCTTCCATACGCAATGAATTAGTTGTTAATATGTGACCACCCATCCTTGGTTTATCATGGAACCACCTGTAATTCATTTATCACATAACCACCAATCAAATCTCTAAATACCATTATATAATCATAATAGAGAAAAGAATGAAATTTTCTTCTTTTCACTCAAAATTTCTATTATAATCGGATGAAATAATTTCATGGTACTAAAATAATCAATCTATTATAAAAACCATTTTCAATACCAAAATAACCAATATATGGAATCAATAATTTATTTTTCTTTTATAAATAATAATAAGTATAGAGGATACAAAATAACAAATGATGGTCTTGCCGGTAGAGAAGTCATTGTATTTGAATACATTATTTTTATTGAATTTTTAAAAAATGATTAAAAATAATTATAGAAGTAATAAAAATATTCTTTTTTTAAACCTTTTAGTTTAATTAAAATTCAATGGGTTTTTATACAAAATATAAAAGAAGGTGGGTGTATAACATCAAAATATGTCTTAATGAAAGTGGATTGAGATGATGTCCCTTGCCTCAAGTATGACTCATCATGTATGTTATTTATATTCCTAAATAATTAAACTATGTTAACTTTTTAATATATGTAGTACCATTTTAATGTTCATTAATTGTTTTAAAAAACTTATTATAATGTTATAATAATTACATAATTAATTATGTTCAGGACAGATGTTTTGATAATATTCAGTACAAGAGTCCATGATGACTTTGGTATGATGTCTATAGTTAAAGTTGTTTATTAGTCAGTAATATTCATTAAATAATAATAAATTTTATACATCCATTATACTTTTAAATACATTTATTAAATATAGATATGAAAAATTTACTATGTTACAATCATGGAGGTGGTAAACGGTACGTATGCATGTGTAACCTTTTATTTTTCAAATTATCATTATGGAAAGAAGGTAATTATTATTTTATCATTAAAAAATAATAATAATATCTTTAATATAATATATGAATTTTGAATATACTTTTATGTATCATACATGTAATTTTGTGATGAAAAATGAGTCACATCACTTCCTGGAGGTGATAGTTCACACGTACGCATGAATGAAATTGTCATTTTTATGTGCATGAAATGTAAAAATTTAATTGATATATTATTTTTTTTATAATTAATAAATTTTCACTAACATCATATATAAACATTAATTCCATAATTATTACCAGCCTTGTGATAAGTCTGTGGAAAACAAATTATATCAGTTTGTGGTGGTGATTGTTCACGTGTACCTAAAATGATTAATTCTTTTTCTGTTTGATGGATGTGGACATGGATTTCGAAGAATATATTAAAATAACAAAATTTTCAATATATTTAGTTTACTATAATTATTATTTCATCATTTTTGAAGAGGATTTTAGTAATGTGTAAGAATAAATAAAATAGAAACACTTAATTAAAAACAATACCACTACCTCCTGCCATTTTCGATGATTATCACCTTAAAAATCTAAATAGGATATTATGAATATTTATGGCCTATAAAATGTGGTGGGGTTATTATAAGAAGTAATTTATGAAGGTATTCTATAATCCAAATATAAGGCCACGACCTTAAACCTTACTTATTATTGAATTAAATGAATAATTCACCTTGAGGATCTTTTTAGGTTTTGAGTTTTAGAGAATTAAATCATAACTATTACATCTCAAAAGATTACAAAGTAGACACTTCTACTACGTTTCCATAAAATAAAAACTCTTAAAAAGAAACATGTCTAGTTCCATGTTTTAGATAGCATGAATTTCCCTTGATCTCATCCTTGACCCTAATCCACATTAAGTCCTGTGAAAAAAATTTCAAAAAAACTTGGGGTGAGCATAAAAAGCTCCGCAAAGGGATACACAAAGAATGAAAACTGTTAGTTTTTCAAATAAAATGTAAACCATGTATACTTTATCTATGTAATACCTTCACCTTTATGAAGTAGTAAAAACTCTTCACTGAATAAAAGATCATTACTTAACCTTTTGTGACCAAAATATTACCATAAAACCCATATAAGAACACATAACATATAAAGGTAACTTGGGAAATAAACATACTTAAGTGGAATAACCATACGGTTGACTTCCACACATATTACTTAATGGAATATCAATTCGGCCAACTTCCATTCATACTTAATGGAATAGCCATACGGCCGACATCCATACCCAATGCATTGGAGGTTATAATGTAACCACCCATCTTGGTATTCACGACACCACCAATCATATGGTTTATCACGTAACCACACGTGAAAAGTCCAAGTACCATTATAAAATCATAATACATAAAACAAATATAATGGAAAGAAAACATTTCCATAATTTGATCACAATATATCACTTAAATATATTTAAATAACAAAGGCATTATAAAAACCATTTTAAATACCAAAATAAAAGAAATGAAAAATATGGTTTTTATTTTTCATTAAAAAAGTTATGGCTTGTAGAGGAATCTGAAGCTCAAATAATGGTCACGGCGGTGGAGAAGTCATTGTCGCCGCATACGTACGACAAAAACATTCCGTTTTGTAATTTAGTAAAACACTTCGTATAAAAAGATTCCATTTGAATAAATGTAAAAGTAAAAGGGTTTTATAAACCGTATAAAATAAATTTGTGTATAAAATGGAATATTCCTCAATGAAAGGAGATTGAGACGAAGTCCCTTACCTCGAGTCCGACTTGACTCGATCGTTCTTTAACGACCTTTAAATCGGGTAACTCCTTTTGATTTGAGCTCAAAGGATTCCTTGGGAAGACTTCTACACAAAGTGAGGCTTCTAGGAGTAAGAGAGGGATGTGGAGAGACAAAATGGGCAAGGGTTGGTGGAGCCAAAGTCTTGAGAAGTGTCGGTATGGAGGTAGAGGTGGGGGCCTTTTATTAGAGGAGAGGAGGGGAACTCTTGGAAAGTAAGGAAATGTTACTTTATTTTAGAATGAGTTTCAGATTTTAATGGTCCCACATTGATTTGTTTCGAGGATAAGGTGATAAGGGTTCCAAATCCACCAATACAATAGGTTTTGGACATGTGTAGGTCTTAGATTTTACATTATATTTCCATTTTATTTAAATCATTAAATAATGAGGTAATCGCTGCATCATCATGGTGTCATAAATAATTTAATTTATTTAATGTATAAAAATTATAAAAAAATACTATGATTGTGGAAATCATTTTAGATTTCCAATGAATATTTACAGTCAAAAATATGACTTGTATAACCTCATGTAAAATTGTTTTAGTAAACCATCTCATGTTTTTGTCATTTTTACTTTAATATTAAATAAAAAGTTATTTATGTCATTTCCCAACCAAAGTGGCTCCATGGGGTCCCCAAGTAGACCCATGGATTTTCATGGTCGGCCATGACACATCAAATGAGGGTAGGCCATGTGTCAATCTCATCTCATATTATTAAAACATTATTTTTACCTTAAACTACACTAATTACCTCTAATCGCGATTAAAAAACATAAAAGTTAATATTCACAAAAAAATTATTTTAATCCCATTGAAGCCAATTTTACTTCTTAATCACAACCATGTTTGTTGAGTTTTTGAAATTCAAAACAAAGAGGTGGTAAAATTTTATTTAAACGAAAAATTAGTTTTTTAAGTACCACTTAGTGGTTTCACTATTCATAAAAAATTGACGTTTTTCAGAAAAATACCAAAAATCCACCGAAAGCTATATTTGATATTCCAAATTCAAAAATGATTTCAATTTTACAAAATTCAAAACATATAAGTTGAAATAATTAATTTTATAATTAATTCCCGCTGTCAAAACAAATAGCGTGTTTTTATGAAACAAAGAGTATCAAAAGTTGACACTATTTCAAGTCCGATTTCAAATTGAAATTAATTCCAACTACCACTATTTGATTATATGGTAAAACTATATTCTAATATCACTTTAAAACCACTTTAAAAGATTATCTAATCATATTAAAATATTTTATTGAAAAGTGGTTTTGAATTAAAATACAATATTTTCACTATTCATTAAAAATTGATCTTTATCGGAAAAATACAGAAAATTTACACAATGAAAATTTTGATGTCCCGATTCTAAAGAAAAATTTTATTTGGTCCAATAGAATGTATAAGAGTGAACAAAAATATATTTAATGATGGTTCTCCATCAAAAGTTGATAAGTGGAACTTTAGTGCAAAGTAGAGTATATATGCCTAAAATTGAATTCTTTTCAGATTTTTAGCCTTTATCCTTTATTGGATAAATGTAAAAACATTTAACAAACATATATAATCATATTTTAGTTATTTATATTCATTCCTTCCAATACAACGGCTATGTGTTAACTAACATTTAAAATAATATTATTTTATTACTAGTGTGCAACGTAAGATTTCAAAGAAACTCTTTGTTGTAGATCGGGTATGCTATCGAACATAGTAAACCATTTAATGTAAAATTAATACTTAATTTTAAAATATTAATAAATATGAAAATGTATTATAATTTATTTACATTGGATGTAACATCCTTCCCCCCTTTTGGGAATTATGTCCTTGCAATTTTATTCACTTATCAAAATAAGTGGGGGTATTTATCCCTCATAGTATTTTCAAATTCCCACGTTGCCTCTTCAACCATATAGTTTTTCCACAAAACATTTACCCGGTGAATTACCTTATTTCTAAACACTTTCTCTCTTCGGTCAAGAATCTGTACTGGTTGTTCTTCATAAGAGAGATTCTCTTCCAACTGAACTACCTCTGGGCTCAAAATATGAGATGGATCTAGCATATACTTTCTCAACATCGAAACATGAAAAACATTGTGTACTTGAGATAAACTCGGAGGTAATGCTACTCTGTATGCAACTGATTCAACTCTCTCCAAAATTTTATATGGTCCAATTAACCATTGACTCGACTTTCCTTTCTTACCAAATCGCATCACACTTTTCCATGGTGAAACTTTGAGAAAAACATGGTCACCAACCTCGAAAGATAGATCCTTCCTCCAGTTATCTGCATAACTTTTCTGTCTGCTCTGAGCTGTTTTCATGTGTTTCTGAATCAACTGAACTTTCTCTGCCATCTCTTCTACAAATTCTGGTCCCATCAGCTTCCTTTGACCCACTTCATCCCAAAAAGCTGGAGTTCGACATCGTTTACCATATGATGCCTAAAATGGAGCCATCTGTATACTGGAATCAAAAATGTTATTATATAAAAACTCAATCAAAGAAAAATGTTGGTCCCAACTTCCCTGATAATCCAAAGAGCAGGCACGTAGCATATCCTCCAAATTCTGAATTGTTTGTTCTGACTACCCATCTAATTGAGGATGAAAAGTTGTACTAAAATTTAATTCATTACCCAACAACTTCTGAAGGCCTTTCCAAAAGTTAGAAATAATCCCGACATCATGATCAGATACAATGGAGAGAGGAACTCCATGTAAATTGAATATCTATTTAAGATACAAAAGAGAAATTTGATCTATAGAGAAAGTATCTCTAATAGGATGGAAATGAGTAGATTTAGTAAATCGATCAACAACAACCCAGATTGCATTATTACCTCTATATGTCTTCGGTAATCCCACAACAAAGACCATGGATATATTTTCCCATTTCCACTCTGGCACTGGTAAATGATGAAGCATCCCTTTCGGTAACTACCTCTCTACTTTAACCTACTGACAAGTCAAACACATCATAGTAAAATCAGAAATATCCCTTTTCATTCCATCCCACTAGTAATACTCTTGCAGATCTCTGTACATCTTAGTACTGCCAGGATGAACAGAAAACGAAGAACTATGAGCTTCACATAACAACTCTCTCTTCATCTATGAATCACAAGGCACACATAATCTCTTCCCAAACCTCAAAACACAATCATTATCAATGTTGAATTCAGGAAACTTACCCTTCTGAACCAGCTCTACCTTTTTCTGCAACTCCCTATCTTGCTTCTGTGCTTGCTTGATTTTGTCTGATAGGGATGATCTCACTGATACCTGAAACAAAACAGAAGAACTTCCTGCAAAAACAATTTCCATTCCAAAGTTCATCAAATCAAAAACCAAAGGATCTCATTCCAAATGTAGCATGTTTAATGAAGAATTTCTTTTTCGACTCAAAGCATCGGCCAATTTATTTGCTTTTCCCAGATGGTAATGAATTGTACAATAATAATCCTTGATTAATTCCAGCCATCTCCTCTGTCTCAAGTTCACTTCTTTCTGAGTGAATATATACTTTATACTTTTTTTATCAGTATATATTTCACAATTTACTCCATAAAAATAATGCCTCCAAATTTTTAAGCAAAAAAAACAGTAGCTAACTCTAAATCATGTGTAGGGTAATTTACCTCATGAGTTTTCAACTGACTTGAAGCATATGCAATTACCTGATCATTCTGCATAAGGACACAACCAAGTCCCTTCAATGAAGCATCACTGTATATAAAAAACTTACCATTCCTGGAAGGAAGTGTAAAACTAGAGCATTCACCAATGTTATTTTCAACTCCTAGAAACAATCATCACGTTCTTTTGCCCATATAAACTTAACACCCTTCCGAGTTAGCTTAGTCATTGGACTAGATAACAGTGAATTTTTTTTAACAAACCTTCGGTATGAACCTGCCAAACTAAGGAAACTATGGATCTCAGTTACATTTGTGGGCCTTGGCCATTCTTCAACAACTTTTGATTTAGCAGGATCAACAGTTATTCCATTTTTTTGAAATAATGTGACCAAGGAAAGAAATTTGTTGCAACCAAAACTCACACTTGCTGAATTTTCCATACAGTTTATTTTCATTTAATGTTTTCAATATAACCCTTAAATGACTTTCATGATCCTATTTACTTTTAGAAAACAACAAAATATCATCAATGAAAACAACCACAAACTTATCCAAGATCTCATGGAAAATTCTATTCATAAGGTCCATGAATACAGTAGGTGCATTGGTTAACCCAAAAGGCATAACTAAAAATTCATAATGGCCATATCTAGTACGAAACACAGTCTTCAGAACATCTTCTTCTTTTACATTCAACTGATGGTACCCCGACCTCAAGTCAATCTTCGAAAAATACTGAGCTCCCTGGAGCTGATCAAACAAATCATCAATTTGAGGCAAAGGATACTTGTTCTTAACAGTGATATTATTCAAGGCTCTATAATCAATGCAAAGTCTCATTGAACCATCTTTCTTTTTAACAAACAATACAGAAGCACCCCATGGTGATGTTCTAGGTCGAATGAAACAATTATCTAATAACTCCTGCAATTGTTTCTTTAACTCTAAAAGTTCAACTTGAGTCATTCGATAAGGAGGTTTAGAAATTGGCTTAGAATCATGAACTAAGTCAACAGTAAATTCAACTTCATGATCATGAACAATACTATGCAGCTCATCAGAAAAAACATCAAGATACTAATTTACCACTGTCAAATCATTAATATGAATAGTTCCCTTGGTTTCAATGATATGAGCAAGTTAAAATTCATTTCCATCTTTTACTAGTTTCTCAACTTCCTGATATGTCATCAAAATCAAGGGTTCATTCCTGTACACAAAATGAAAATCTTTCTAAAAAGAAACCATTTTAGCTCTGTAGTCAATCTTAGCATGATAAACAGGAAGCCAATCCATGCCCAAAATAACATCAAACTCTACAAGAGGCAAAACAATAAGGTTTGCAGGTATATTCATTCCACACACAAGGATAAGAAGGTTCTTATAATTTCTTTTTTTCTCAACATTTCCTCCAGGTGTTTTTACCATAATTTCAGGATTCATATCTAGAGATGGAATTTCCAATTTAGTAGAAAACTTATCTGAAATGAAAGAATGTGTAGACCCTGAATCAAACAACACATTGGCATAATATGAACAAACCAACAGTTTACCTGATACTACATCATTTGATAGCCCAACATCTGTTGAAGTAGTTTCAAAGGATTTCACCACCCCTTTCTGCTTGTAGACTGGCTGGTCTCCCCATGTTGAGTTCTTCGTTAGACACTCATTTGCATAATGACCCATTTTATTACACTTAAAACATCTTACCGCTAGCCTTTCATTGCCTGCCTGGTCATCTTCCTTACAGTTACGAGCAATATGACCAGACTTACCACACCGAAAGAACTTTCCAGACTTGGATAAACATTCTCCAGGATGCATTTTACCAAAATTATCATAGGATGGATATTTGGTTTTCTTACCTCCTTTCTTTAATGATGAATTCTTCCCCTTTGTCTGTCAACTGGACCTCTTTTTCTGTCGTTTTTCAAAGAACACCTGATCATCAGAAAACTCTATTTCCACCTTTTCCACACATCTTACAAGTTTTTCATTACATCTAAACTCATGAGAAGCTAAAGCCCTTCAATACTTTGGTTTTAATCCTGAGTAAAAACTGTTGATTTTACTATCAATATCTCGTATGAAGTTTGGAGCATACCTTTCCAGTCATGTGAACTTTGCTTCATAATCAGCCACTGAGTTATCCTCCTACCTCAATTCTATAAATTGTTTTTCCATCTTAAGACGAACCACCGTAGGAAAATATTTCTAAAGAAAAATACCTTTGAATTCGTCCAATTGAAGATCATCAATCTTATCACTATCCATGATATTTTTCACCATAAACCAACACTGATCAGTTTCTCCTTCAAAATGGTAAACAACAAGAATAAGCATTGGATGTTCTGAACACCCCATGACATCAAAAATATTCTCCAGTGCTTTAAACCACCCTTCACCTTGCACAGGGTCAGATTATCCTTTGAATGATGGGGGATGTTTCCTCATGAAATGTTCCACCACTGAAATGTTCCTCCACGATTAATTTGGCTGATCTCGTGCACGAATACCACCACAATTTATAGACTGAGTCAACTGTGCCATCATTGCAACATACTGTTTAGTTCCGATTCTGACCATCTCAGGTTGCTGATTTGGAAGGTTGTCTTCCTCCAGATGTCGTCCCAACATAGCTGCTTTGTTTCCTCTGTGGAAAACCATTCTGAACACATAAATATCTTAGACAAAGAAACATGGTAATCTGTAAATGCTATATCACTTCAATCATACCAAAAATTAATTTATAATTTAACACTTTTCTAACTCGTAAAGTTTTCTAAACCGACCTTTGATACCAACTATAAGGCCCCGGCCTTAAACCTTACTTAATATTGAATTAAATGAATAATTCACCTTGAGGATCTTTTTAGGATTAGAGTTTTAGAGAATTAGATCATAACTATTACATCTCAAAAGATTACAAAGTATACACTTCTACTAAGTTTCCATAAAATAAAAACTCTTTAAAAGAAAAATGTCTAGTTCCATGTTTTAGATATCATGACTTTCCCTTGATCCCATCCTTGACCCTATTCCACATTAAGTCTTGTGAAAAACATTTCAAAAAAACTTGGGGTGAGCATAAAAAACTCAGTAAGGTATACACAAATAATGAAAACTGATAGTTTTTCAGATAACAAGTAAACCATGTATACTTTATCAAAGTAATACCTTCACCTTTATGAATTAGTAAAAACTCTTCACTGAATAACAGATAACTACTTACCCTTTTGTAACAAAAATATTACAATAAAACCCATATAAGAACACATAACATATAACGGTAACTTGGGACATAAACATACTTAAGTGGAATAACCATACGGTCGACTTCCACACATATTACTTAATGGAATAGCCATTCGGCCAACTTCCATTCATACTTAATGGAATAGCCATACATCCGACTTCTATACCCAATGCATTGGAGGTTATAACGTAACCACCTGTCCCGGTATTCACGGCACCACCCATCATATGGTTTATCACATAACCACCCGTCAAATGTCCAAGTACCATTATAAAATAATAATACATAAAACAAATATAATGGAATGAAAACATTTCCATACTTTTATCACAATATATCACTTAAATATATTGACATAACAAAGCCATTATAAAAACCATTTTCAATACCAAAATTAAAGAAAATAAAAACATGGTATTTATTTTTCATTAAAAATTTTATGGCTTGTAGAGGAAGCCGATGCTCAAATAATGGTCACGGCGGTGGAGAAGTCGTTGTCACCGCATACGTATGACAAAAACATTCCCTTTTTTCATTTAGTAAAACGCTACGTAGAAAATGATTCCTTTTGAATAAACGTAAAATTCAAAGGGGTTTATACACCATATAAAAGAATGGTGTGTATAAAACGAAATATTCCTCAATGAAAGGAGATTGAGATGAAATCCCTTACCTCGGGTCCAACTTGACTCGATCGTTCTTTAACGTCCTTTAAATCGGGTAACTTATTTTTATTTGAGCTCAAAGGCTTCATTGGGAAGACTTCTGCCCAATGTGAGGCTTCTAGGAGTAAGAGAGGGATGTGGAGAGACAAAATTGGCTGGTGTTGGCCAAGCCAAAAGCTTGAGAAGTGTCGTTAAGTAGGTAGAGGTGGGGGCCTTTTATAAGAGGAGAGGAGGGGCACTCTTGGAAAGTAAGGAAATGTTACTTTATTTTAGAATGAGTTTCAGATTTTAATGGTCCCAAATTGATGTTTTTCGAGGATAAGTTGATAAGGGTTAGAACTCCACCCATAAAATAGGTTTTGGACATGTCTAGGACTTATATTTTACATTATATTCCCATTTTATTTAAATAGTTAAATAATGAGGTAATCTCTACATCATCATGGTGTCATAACTAATTTAATTTATTTAATTTTTAAAAATTATAAAAAAAATACTATGATGTAGGAAATTTATTTCTCTTTCCAATTAATATTTATAGTCAAAAATATGACTAGTATAACCCCATGTAAAAATTGTTTTAGTAAAACATCTCATGTTTGTGTCATTTTTACTTTAACATTAAATAAAAAGTTATTTATGTCATTTCCCAACCAAAGTGGCTCCATGTGGTCCCCAAGTTGACCCATGGATTTCTTGGTAGGACATGACACATCCAATTAGGGTAGGACATGTGTCACACTCATCTCATATTATTAAAACATTATTTTTACCTTAAACTACACTAATTATCTCTAATCGCGATTAAAAAACATAAAAGATACTATTCACCAAAAAATTATTTTAATCCCATTGAACCACATTTTACTTTTTAATGACAACCATGTATGCCGGATTTTTGAAATTCAAAACACAGAGGTGGTAAAATTTCATTTAAATGAAAAATCAGTTTTTAAGTACCACTTAGTGGTTTCACTATTCATCAAAAATTGAAGTTTTTCAGAAAAATACCAAAAATTCACCCTAATCTATATTTGATATTGCGAATTAAAAAATGATTTCTATTTTAAAAAATTCAAAAAATAAAAGTTGAATTAATTAATTTAATTATTAATACCCGCTGTCAAAACATATAGCGAGTTTTTATGAAACAATGAGTATCAAAAGATTGACACTAGTTCAAGTCCGATTTCAAAGTGAAATTAATTCCAACAACCACTATTGGATTAAATGGTAAAAATACATTCTAATTTATCTTTAAAACAACTTCAAAAGATAATCTAATCATATTAAAAAATTATATTAAAAAGAGGTTTCGAATTAAAATACAATATTTTTTACTATTCATTAAAAATTGATCTTTATCGGAAAAATACAGAAAATTTACACAAAGTAAATTTTGATGTCCCAATTCTAAAAAAGATTTTTATTTGGTCCAATAGGATGTATAAGAGTGACCAAAACTATATTTATTGACGGTTCGCCATCAAAAGTTGATAAGTGGACGTTTAGTGCAAATTATAGTATATATGACTAAAATTGAATTCTTTTCATACTTTAAGCATTTATCCTTTATTGGATAAATGTAAAAACATTTAAAAAAAATATATAATCATATTTTAGTTATTTATATTCATTCCCGCAAATACAAAAACTATGTGTTAACTAAGATTTAAAATAATATTATTTTATTACTAGTGTGCAACGTAAGATTTCAAAGAAACTCTCTGTTGCGTATCGGGTACGCTATCGAACATAGAAACCCATTTAAAGTAAAATTAATACTTAATTCCCAAATATTACTAAATATGAAAATTTATTATTATTTATTTACCTGGGATGTTACATCAAAATTGTTTTTATGTGTGATAAAATGATAATAGGTAGTTCCCATTTCTAAGATAGTGGGGCACTCCTGGAATCCTTCAATGTATTAAATTGATATAAATTAATTTTCATTTTCTATTTGATCAAAATTGTATAATTTATAATTACTTATAGTTATGGGTTAAAATAAATTAATTTTATTAAAATTATATTTTTCCTGATTATTTTTTTAATCCCTCTAATTTTTGACCACTTTTAAACCTTTTAACTATTACATTGTTATCATGTAATTTAAACTTTCATGGTTAATATACATACTATAACCTACCAGAAGTCCCATATATGATTAATTTAAGAAATTTTAGGACTTATACCAATTATTTGTGCTAATATTAATTTTTTTTAAATTTTATATCATTTAATAAAATATTTTATACTTTAAAGTACCTTTACTGTCAATTTTTACACTATTCATTTCATGACTTTTTAAAAATATTATAATAACCTGATATATTCAAAAAAAATTCAAGTACCTCACACCTAACATGTCAAATTTATCTATAAAATTCTTGTACCACATAAATTATATAAAACTGTGTTTATTTTATATTTTTAATATCATTTATTTGAATCATCCATTAATGAAGCAGTTATTGCATCTTCAGTTGGTCACCATTGAATTTAATTTTTTTCCATAAAATTATAACAAATAACCATGACATTGGTAAGATTTTTATATTTAGAATCGAATTTATCCATTATATAACCCCATATTTAAAATATTTTACTCATTAAAAATAAGAGTGTCACAAAAGTGTCTTTTCATTAAATAATCATTATAAATGTTTTAATGTCATAAAAGATGATTCAAAAGGTTAAATTTCGTCTCAATGATTATTTTTTGTTGAAATACACTCATCCAATGAAATTAGGAAAAGTTTTAGGGTAATTTATAATGTTAATTTTAACCTTAATTACCCGATTTACCATTAAGCGTGGTAATTGAAAATATTCACTCAAGTTACTATTCGTATTTTTCAAAAACGAAGATGATCCTATAAGATCATAAATATCATTGTGATAAAAATAATTTTGTAATTTTTTTCAAAATTTAATCAAAAAAAGACGTGTAAAAAATTAATTTAATGTCATTCTTTTTGACGAATCGAGAAAACGTGATTCAAAAGCAGAACGTTCAAAATTTCACAAAACATTTATATCCAATATCAATGTGAAATTGATTCTGATGACATAAATTGTATTAACTTATAAAAACCTTATTTAATTACAATTTAAAACAAATTAATACAATAATTTCATTATATAAGTATATTGGATAAAAAAGATGTTTTGAACTATTATTTTTTATTATTCACTATTTATTATAATATAAATTTTTCTTGAAAAATACCCAAAAATAACCAAAAGTAAATTTTGATATTTTCATTTCAAAAATGAATTTTAATTTTTCATATTTAATTATAAATGTTTCAAAATTTAGATTTAAAATGGGTTTACCATTAAAATATGGAAAAACTATCTTTTAAAAACATTATAGTTTTAATGCATAAAATTGGATTTATTCAAATTATAGGCCTATGAAATATATTGGATGAATGTAAAAACATTTGATAAACTTGTGTAAATTTTTTTTATTTAGTTCAATTTTTTCCTTCCAATACAATTTCTAGGAAGTAGCTACAACTTAAAATAATAATATTAGAAATATATTATTTTTTAGTATAACTCAGTCTTCTGAGGAAAGTAAGATTTCAGAGAAACCCATTGTTAGGTTTTGAGTGTGCTAGTTGACATAGAGTCCCCATTAAGGTAAATTTTCTACCTAATTCATAAATTTTCAAAAATATGAAAAAGTATTATTCTATTATTACCTGGGATGCTACAACCTTCTCCCATTTTGAAATTTAATCCTCGTAAATTTATTCACTTATCCAATAAGTGCAGGTATTTTTACCTAATTGAATTTTTAGATTCCTATATTTCCTTTTAAAACATATGGTTAATACATAAACCTTTTACCAAAGGAATCACCATATTCTAGAAACCTTGTTCTCTATGGTCAAGAACCAGAACTGGTTGTTCCCCATAATGAATATTCCCTTACAACTAAACAAAATTATGGCTGAAAACATGAGATGGATCTAGAATATACATTCTTAACATTGTAACATGAAATTTTTTTGTACCTGGTGTGAACTCAGAGGCAAATCCACTAAGTTGGAAACATATCAAATTTTATCAAGGATTTCATATGGTCCAATGAACCTATTACTCATCTTCTACTACAAACCATAAAACATCACATTTTACCATGGATAAACATTAAAGGTAACATGATCACCTAACTCTAAATAAATAAGATTCCTTTAATTTTCCACATAATTTGTTTTCTACATATGCATTGTTCTTAGGTGTCTCAAAATTATGAGAACTTTTTCCATCATTTCCTCTACATACTCTTGTCCCATAAATATCCTTTCCCAAACACCATCCCAAAATGTAGGTGTTTCAAACTACTTTCTATGTAATGACTCAAATGGTCCCATTTTTACACATGAATTAAAACTTTTATTACAATAAAACTCAAAAAATTAATTATGTTGATCCCAAAATCCCAAGAAATCCATTGCACTATCACTTTACATATCCCCCAAGGTACGAATTGTCCATTTGTACAATCCATCTGATTGTGGATAAAAAGATTTAATAAAATTTCTTTTAGTACCCATGATAATTTGAAGGCCTTTAAAAAAGTTATAAGTAACCATAGAATCATGATCATATACAACGGAGATAAATCCTATATGTAACATAACAATCTCTTTAAGATAAAACTACAAAATGTGATCTAAAGGTAGAGTGTCTTGGATAGGAATAAAATGAGAAGATTTATTCAGTCGATATACGATATCCTAGACCCTTTGTTACCTCAAGATGTATTTTGTAATCCCACTACAAAATCAAGGAATATATTTTACCATTTACAATATAGAAAATGGAAAGGAAAAAAGAATCCCCTTCAGTACTTGTTGTTCTGCTTCAACATACTGATAAGAAAAAGAATTCAAAGTACAGTTAGCAATATCTTTTTTTCTTCCAACCCACTACTAATACACATGATGGTATCTGCACATCTTAGTTCTTCCTGGATGAATTAAAAAAATGATAACTATGATATTCACCTAACAACTCTTTCTTTAACATTTAATGTAGTGGAACACATACTCATTTCCCAAATCTCAAAACACAGTCTTTATCAATGTTAAATTAATAAAACTTACCCTTTTAACCAATTATACCTTTTTATACAACTCATGATCTCCCTTTAGTGATTTTTTAATTCTGTCTCATAGAGATGATCACAGTGACACCTGAAACAAAATTGATAAATTTTCTTCACTAACAACTTCCAATCCAACATTAATTAATTCATTAACCAAAAGCTTATTTTCTAAACAAAATATTTTTAATATAAAATTATTACTTCAAATCAAATCACCAACCACATTATATTATTTTCACAGATGTTAATGAATCATTCAATAATAATTCAAGATTTGGTTTAGCATTATTTTATGTCTCGTATTCAATTATTGATGTGTGATTATATACATCATTATTTTTGTGAACATCATATATTTTAAACATTACACCATAAAAATGATGACTAACTATTTAATGAAGAAACAATAGTAGCTAATTCCAAATAATAAGAAGGTTAATTTATCTTGGGTTATTTCAAATGATGTGAAGCATAAAAAATTACACGAACATTATGCATTAGGAGATAATTAAGACATTTCAATGAGGCATTATTATAGACAAAAAAGTTACCATTTCTAGATAGTGGGTCCAAAACTCATGAATTTAAAAATATTTTTTATGTTTTGGAAAAAAATCATCACATTAGTTTTTATAAACAAATTTAACATCCTTACATGTTTACATATTTATTGGGATAGATAACGGAGAGATTTTAAAAAAAGGTCACTAATAACCTGGTAAACTAATGAAAATATGAATCTATCAGATATTGGTAGGTCTTAGCCACTCTTAAATTACTTTTTTTCGAAGGGTAAAAAATTATACCATATTTAGTATCAATATGTCCAAGTACTAAAATCTTTTTCAAAATAAATTCACTATTACTAAACATTTCATATAGTTTTATTTATTTTAAGGATTGGAATAAAATCATTAACCACCTTTCATGTTCCTCATGAAATTTTGAATATAATAATATATTATCTATTAACACAACTACAAACTAATCTAAAATATTATGAATGAATATATTCAAGAGATTCATAAATAAAGAAGATCGATTAGATAACCCATAGGTAATAACTATAAAATAATAATTCACATATATCATCCAAAACAAAGTATTTGGAATTTCATAATCATTCACCTTTAGATGATGGTACTCAGACCTCAAATCAATCTTTGAAGAATACTGAGCTCCTTAGAGATGTTCAAAACAATGATTTATTTGCGGAAATGGATCCATGATCTTAATTGTGATTTATTCAAGGAACTAAAATTTATATAAAGTCTCATGTAAACTGTTTTATTTTTCACTAAAAAAATAAGAGCACACAACGGTGAAGTTCTGGGTTGAATTATTCCCTTATTAAGAAATTTTTTCAACTGGTTTTGAAATTCCTCTGATTATACCTGATTGATTCAATTTGGGTGTTTATATATATGTTCTGTAATAATGTACTAAATCAATAGTAAATTAACCTTCTCAACCAAGAAAAACAGTGTGTAATTCATTAATAAAACATATAAAAATTCATTCACTACTAGGATTTCACCAATCATAATTGTTTCTTTTTTTTAAAAAATATGAGATATATAAATTTCACTATCATCATTAATCAATATCTTAGCTCCATTGTTTTATATATAAGGTTTTAAATCCTTGTTTAAAACATTATTGGATTTTCAGACTATTTTAGATTTATAAACTGATATCCAATTCATTCCCAAAAATATATCATACTCCACTGTGGAATGATCATGAAGATTCTATTGAATTATAACTCCACCAATGATAATTGGAATATTCCAATAAATCATTGTTTCTTTAATACTTCCACTCTTATGTTTTTACTATAATTTTATATCACATTCATCAGATGATATTTCTAAATAACATGCAAAGCTCTTATAAATTAATTAATGTAATTATACGGATTCAAATAATGTATTGGAATAATTAAAAACATGTAACATTCCTTAAACCACCTCATTTGATGGCCAAAAATCAACCATAGTAGTAGAAAAATATTTTCTACACCTTTTTCTTTTAATATTTCTGGTTTCCACCATGGGTAATCAAATTTCTACATAGATTAGAATAATGAATTAACTCGTTACAACTAACACATCATGTCAATGGCCTTTCATTGCATGCCATATCATCTCTGTTTCAGGAACAAGCTATATGACCAATCATACTACATCAAAAGAACATCCCAAACTTTTAAAGACAATCACTAGGATATTTTTACCACAATCCTCACAAAATGTTATTTTTATGTTATTATATCCAAACTTCTTTAATTAATTCTTTCCAATTTCATTATAATAAGACCAGTTCTTTTTCATTATCTTGTGGGACATATGATTATCAGAAAACTCCATTTTTACCATCTCATCACATCGAACAAGTTTCTTATATCTTTTAAACACACAAAAATGTAATTATATTCTATATCCTGGCTTCAATCTAGATTAAAATCGATTTGTCTCACAAACATGATACCTAATATAATTTGGAATTTACCTTTCTAAATGGGAGAATTTTTTTCATATGAGACACCAAATGTTTCCCAATTTTGATCAATTCCAATAATTTTTTCTATTCTAATATTAACATCCTTAGGAAACTATATCTTAATCCATTCTTAAATTTATCTCATTCCATGGAATCAATGTCTTCCCTTCCTAAAATATTTATAACCATTGAACACCACTGGTTGGCTTCACATTGAAACATTAAATTGAAATAGTTTCCTTTTAGTGCTATGAAATTCCCATGATGTCTAATTTATTTTATATGTATTTATTCCAACCTTCAGCTTGCACGAGGTTAAATTATCCTCTGAATAATGGTGGTTATTATCTCATCAAATTCTCTAGTATCATCATGTTCCTCTATGGTATATCAGGTTTCTATCTTACATGGACACCACCACCATTTTTCACAGGATTCAACTTACCCATAACATCAAAAAAAATACCAAGTTCTAATTCTTCCCATAATTGGATATTTATTCGGAAGGATGGTTTCCTCTTAGTTCATCTCCATGACTCCTTCCTTATTTCCTCTACAAAAAACATTCATAACATACGTTATTTAGACAATGAAATGTTATTATCATCAAATTATATAACATCTTAACATGAACATAATTTAAAATACTTTAGTGGTAAGTTATTTTAATTATCCTAACCACTAAATTTATTTAAATAAACCATTGATACCAACTATAAGTACCCTTCATTAAAACATTACACAATATTGACTTAATTAAAAAAAATTCATTCTTTCACATTTAAGATATTCTAATGTTTAGAGATTTAGATAATCATTCCAAAACTCATACATATCATCCCACATTTATATAATGTGTATACTACTAATACAACATCCATTATTTCCAAAATATATATCTTTCAAAAGTAAAACTGATTTTTTTTTCTAAATAAAAATTTTCATAACATTAATCTTGAATTTCTTCATTCTCTTACCCATCCTTATACCCTATGATTTTTTAAACGTTGGATGAGAATAAAAAACTATATAAAGGATACATAAATATGTAAAACAATTAGTCTTGTGAAGACATTAAAACCCATTAATACATTATCATAATATAATAAATTCCACCCTTAAAAAATAGTAAATTATTTACATTGAATTTAATATAATTGTATACATTTTTTTGTAATAAAAATATTCTAATAGGGCCAATAGAAATCATATATAACATAAAACATATGACTAGGTACATAATTATATATAAATGGAATAACCATGCGGTCAACTTCCATACATATCACTCTTAAAATATAGAATAACCATACGACCAACTTCCATACCCAATGAATTGGAGATTATAATGTAACCAAACAACCTTGGTTTATCATGAGACCACCTATCCTTGGATTATCATATAACAACCCATCAAATGTTCATGTACCATTATATAATCATAATAGATAAATGTTTACTATTTTCCACATTTCACTGAAAATATTGTTTATAATAAAAATAAACCATTTCAAGGTATTGAAATGGTCCATAAAATTTAAAAAAACATTTTAAATACCATAATAAATAAAAATTTTAATAATTAATATCTTTTTGTTTTTAAAAAATTATTTCTTATAGAGGAAGCCAAATATCAAATAATATTCCCTGTGGCAGAAAAGTCATTGTCACTATAAAAGTTAAAACAACATTCCATTTATAGTTTATAATTAAAGTAAAAAATATATATATAGAATCATAAAATGTTATTTTATGAAAAAAATAATGGGCTTAAAAGTCTAACGGATTGTATATACACCTTATAAAAAAGGTGGGTGTATAACATCAAAAAATGTCTCTATGAAAGGGGCTTGAGAAGATGTCCCTTACCTCGAGTCTGATTTATCAAGTATGATATTTATCATCCTAAATTATAAAAATAGTTCATTTATTTACTTTATTTAGATTTTTTCACATTTTAATTATACCTTTTAAATCACTTATTACAATGTTATAATAATTAATTAATTATTCAAGTTCACCAAGGACATTTTGATAATATTTAGTACATGAGTCCAAAATGAATATGGTATGAATTATGTATTCAATTTTATTCATTATTAATTCATATAAAAAATAATATTCATGAAATATAATAACTTTTATAAATAAACTAAACGTTTAAATATATTCATTAAATATGGATATAAAAAATGAACCATGTTTCAATCATAGAGACGATAAGACGTATGAAGGCATGGTTAATGTTTAAATTATTCAATGATGATTATAGAAAAAGGTAATTATTGTTTTAACATTATATATTTATCATAATATCATTAATTTCAAATTAAAAAGTTAAATATTCATATATTTATCATAATGTGATTTGGTGATGAAAAACGAATCACATTGCCTCGTGGAGGAGACAGATTAGATGTATGTACGAATGATATTATCATATTATGTCCATGAAATGTTAGAAATTAATTGATATATTATTATATTATAATGATAAATATGTACTGAAAATAATATATAAACATTAATTCCATCATTATTACTAGTCTTGATGGAAAGTTATCGAAAAAGAATTATATCTCTTCATGGAGGTGATAGTTTACATTTATGCACAAAAGATTATTTCTTTTCCCATTTTATGGAAGTGGATATGGATTTATGTGATGATGTTGGAATAATAAAATCTCATTACACATAGGATACTAAAGTTATTATTTATTCTTGGTTTTTGAGATCTGAAGGACGTGTTTGAAGAAAGAAAATAGAAACACATAATTAAAAATAATACCTCTTCATTAGAAGATTTACTTTTATTATCACCATAACACCTCAAAGGAAGTTGTTTTTCCTAATCTATGCCCTATATAATGTGGGTATAGATTAAATTAATTAATTTAGGGTGGTATTTTCTGAACATAAATGGTTTTTATGTTTGAATGAATTATAATATGTAGTGTTCTTTTATATGAGAGTGGAGGGGCACTATTGGAATTTTTCAATGTATTAAATTGATATAAAATAATTTTCTATTCCAAATGATACTAAATTTATTTATTTATAAGATTTTATAAGGAGGGGTTGAAATCCCTATACCCAATTAAAATTATACAATTTTTAATTTTTTCTAATCCTTATCTTTTTTAACACTTTTCCCTTTTAACGTTTACTATGTTTTCATGTAATTTTTACATTCATGGTTAATATAATTTCTATAACATGCCAAAATAAAAATCAATTAACCATTTATAAATATTATTACTAATACAAATTATTTATCATAATATTATATTTTTATTAATTTTATATCATTTAATAAAATATCATATATTTTAAATTACATTCAGTGTCAATGTTGACACTATTCATTTCACGACTCTTTAAAAATATCATAACATTATATCTTTAAAAAGATCTACTAAAACATCTAAAAAATTTAAAAATAATCCCTAAAATTTATAGATGAAATAAAAAATTTCAAATTATATTTATTTTAATAATTTTGTTATCATTTATCTTGTTCTTCCAATAATAAAGAAATTATCACATCATTATAGTGACGCAATTTGATTTAACTATATCTTTCCTAAAAACAATAAATAAATTGCCAAGATATAGGTAAAAAATTTTCATTTATAAATACTATTTATGGTATAAAATATACATTATATAACCAAATTTTAAAAACATTTTACTTTTTATAAACACGAATGTGGAAAAATTTTCATTCCATTGAATATAATACTTTAAATGTATTAAAGTAATCCATATGGAATAAAATGTTATATTTCAGCCCATGGATTTCTTTATGTCGAAAATAACTCATCCAATAAAATTAGTAAAGGTTATGGGGTAAATGATAATATTTATTTTACCCTTAATTACTAGATTTACCCATAACCGTGTTAATTAAAAATAATTAATGATGTTACTATTTATATTTTCCAAAAATTAAGTTCATCCGATGAGCTATTAAATAAAACTTTGACTAAAACTATGTATGTCTATTTTTAAAAATTCAAAACACAAAAGTGGCTAAAATTAATTTAAATTTTATATAGTTGAAAAATGGAAAAAATGGGTTATTAAAGGAGAGTGTTCAAAATTTCACAAACTATTAACATCTAATTTCAATATGAAATTTATTCTAGTGACCAAAATTGGAATAAATGATAAAAGGATGATTTAATTATACATTATAACCAATTAATAACATAATTTAACTATATAAATATTTGGTATTTAATATTTGTTTGGAACATATATTTTGTATTATTCACTATTTACAAAATATGAAAGCTTTCAGAAAAATACCAAAAAATAACCAAAGGTAAAATTTTATATTTCTATTTAAAATAAGAGGTTTAATTTTTCATATAAAATTTTAAATGTGTCACAATTTATATTGAAAATAGGTTCAGCATAAAAAGTCCGTAAAACAACCTTTAAAAATCTTAGATTTCTTGTATGCTTAAAATTATAGTTATTCAATTTTTAAGACTACAAAATAAATTGGATGAATCTAAAAACATTTAATAAAAATGTGTAATAATATTATAATTAGTTTTATTCATTCCTATTGATGCATTGACTAGTCTATAACCACCACTTAAAATAATAATATTAGAAATATATTATTTTTCAGCATAACTTAGTCTTTCATGTAATGTAAGATTTCGAAGAAACTAATTGTTACGCATCAGGTAAACTATCATAAATCGTTTCCCATTTATGTATAAATTATCATATAATTCATAAATATTAATAAATATAAAAAATAATTATTTTATAATTAAATAGAATGTTATATCTAGAGATTTTCCAAGTCTTTCACAGATCAATCATCCTTTTTCTATCTATTCAAGGATGATACAATATTTATTTACTAGAATGAAAACCAATCATCAATGAATTGTATGAAAATATTTTACATTGATCACTATAGGTAAAATAATTCAACTAATGTGATTATTTAATGTATTTGAAAATTTTTTCATGGCCTCCTCTATATAAGATTCATAGAATACTTAATTCGAATTTACATTCCAATGGTCAATTTTACCCACATTAATCTGAAACCAAAAAAAATTAAAGGTCCACATAACCCAATCAAAAATAAATATTATGACTTGAACAAATATACTTGGTATATCCTCTATAAAAAAATTATCTAGAGACAGATCATTCTTACATGATTTCACAATGCATTAGTAAATTCATCATATAATTTCTAAATGAAATCACCAAAATTAAATTTTTATCAAGGAGGGTTCTGGAATGGATGGAATGGTATTATCATTCATTAGATCACTATGAAATAAAAATAGAAATAATTCTATATCATATTGAACTATGTAGATAGGGATATGGGTAGTATTTTAATGATTTGATGTACTCTCATCAACCCTAATCATTAAATATCGTTAAGGTCATGTCTATAAAATTATTGAAACGTCCCCTCTAATAGAAACTCCATCACCCCCACCAATTAGCTAGTATAAGGTCACTGACTATCCAATCTAAAATAGGTTGTATGGTGAGCCCAATACTCTTATTAGGCTTCTTCTAAGCCTAGAAGTCAACCTGTGCAACAACATTAGTTGGATCGCATGACCAGAATGCCTACTTGACTACTTCCCTACCCACAGTGGAGCCCGTGGTAGGCGACTCGATGGCTAGCAGCTACTACAATAACATAACCACACCATCCTCTACTCAAAAACTCTTATAAAAACTCATTCCCCCATTCCAATACCCATTCCACCTCCAAACACATATTTTAGTGATATTTAAACCATTAGAACTTTGTTTTCAGTCTTGTCTCTCTAAATGAACTATCTAGTAAATAAGAAAATAAAATTCCTCCTAAATTTTATAAACCATATGAATATGTCATATTACAATATCACACCCATAAAACATATCATCCTAAAAAATTATTTTTGGTTATCCAAAAATATATACAATCTTATCCATTGAATGAATTTTACTCATATATACTATATTCTATCTGTAAACACACAACACAGTTCCACTCCACAACCTCAAACATATGGTCCTCAATCATAAAAACCTATAAAACTTTTTAACATCACTAATTAACAATGAATGCTATAACTCACACCGATTTGTCCTAATAAACCATGGTTTCTTCAATCCAATACACCATTAATATCATGGTGAACCCCACAATATGATTCATGTCATAACTACTAATTCCAAGACATGGTGCACCCAATATACCTGGTAGTACCTTATGAAAACCATTCTCTTTATTAGAAACTCTAACATAATTTATTACATAAAAATTCACATAAGAAAACTCTGAGGACATATAGGTCTAGCGTCTTGGGAAATTAGGAACATTACAAGGCATCTTAAGACATAAATTACAACATCTTTATTGGAAACTTCTATTACATTACTACAACATTCTTTCATACTTAGCATTGCATGGGATAACCTAAGGACATGTATAAGAAAAGGGTGAGCTATAAAGCCCAGTAAAAGAGTAAAAAAGTCATAACATGAAGAATACAACTCATTTTAGTCAATAGGCATATCAATGGAGTATAAGAGAAACATGAATAAAAAGGCATGTTATAACAATATTATCATAACATGGAAATGTGGAAACAACATTTAACATGATATTAGAATGATCCAAGGATAATTTAACATGGACCATGAGTAAATCCTCATTGATCATGAATTATAATGAGTATACCCTTTTTTCACATGACCTATTATTATTCTATTCTTTACCCAATGCAGTGGAGCTCTATCAGGGTGCACCCATTATAAATATTTCCTTTCATTCATAAGTGTCCCACATGGTTCATAAAACATGGATTCATTAAACATAATAATTTATTCCAAGAATAAGATATGTGGAATATGGGTAATTAATTCCTCAATTAACAAGTACATGTTCATAAAGATTATTACACTTGATAGAGATATGGGTATGGTATTCATATACACAATGATCTTGTCTTGGAAATTTTAGTGTAACTTCAATAGTATAATGACATCAAATAGAAATCATAAAATGAGTCGATAAGAGAGAATGGGGTATCTTGTAATTTATACACTAAAAGGAATATATGGGGGTCATATTTTATAATATCCCAACATATGTAATGAAATTTATTTTCACAATATAAAATCATTTCTTGAATGTAATTGAGGACAACGAAATCCCTACAGAATTTTGGAATGGTAACGAGTGTACATGGGGGAATTAATTAAAGAGAAAGAGGTCTATAATCATTAAAACATAAAGAGGGATGTACAGGGGTTGTGATAAATCATAATTGAACATTTTTAATTGAAAGTAAAAGGGTATAACTATATAAATTAATTTTGAGAAAAATTAGAATGGAGGAAATCTTTTACAGAATATTAACACGTTAACATCTTTGTTGTATGTTAAAATGATGGAGAATAAATGATACCTCCTAAAAATAGCATCAATTTTACATTAATGTAATGATTTAAAAAGAATTTAAATGAAATAAATTGAAATTAAAGGAACTAAGCTAAAATAAAATTCTTGAATTCAAAGAAAAGGTGAAGAATCCCTTCTGTGGAAGTGTGTTTAAATGTCTTCAGAGAGGATTGTGAGACGATTCTTGTGAGTATAGGTCACCTTTTTGGGATTCTATATAGAGGAGTGGAGAGGTTGGTCGGGCTCCAAAGGTCTCTAGTAATTATTAATGGGATATTGAGTGGGATTATATAAGAAACGAGAGAGAATTCATTATCATATAGGTGTTGGACACTACACATTAAACTATTCAAAACCACAAACCAACACATGGTTTTTTCCAAAGAAGAGTTGAAAACATTATCTTATATGTCCAATGGCCTAAATTATTAAAATATTTGGATTTCTTATGTGGAGGTGAGTTACACCCTCAAGGAAATCATTTTAAAATGTATAAATATTCCATAAGTCATGGAGGGTCAAATACGACACCATAAGATTATGAAAACATCTATAAAATAACATTATTTTAAAGATAAAACATATATCGGAAGAAAAACCATTTTTTAGAATTTATTACATCACTATTGGGTCATTAGGATTTCATAAAACACATTATATATAAAAGGTATTTATGTTTTTACAAAACATTGACTATCTTAGAAAATTATGAAAAATTCACCATTACATAATTTTTTTATCCTGAATCGAAAAATGATATTTATATTATATAAATGATTATATAAATATTTGAAATTTAACTTTTAATATAAAAATAGACATTTATTATAAAATCATGCTTCTTGAAAAAAACAGTTTTTAATCCTCAATAAAAATTTCAAATGTATTCATAAAAAATTATACGGTCATTTATATGCAATAAAAAGTAATTTATTAATACTTTTTTTATTAAAATACTATTTAACTCTAAAATCCATTAATTCATCCAAATAAATTTCTTAATTGAATATTAACTAGAAATACTATTTATGATTTAAATTTCATTTACAAAGTAAAAATAATAAAATGAATGTGTATTCTTTATTATACAGAAACATAATGAACATAATAATAATGATAGGGTCATGTTATATAACCCTTTATAACACCCAAAAAAGACCTATGGGTAAGGTGTACGATGGTGATAGACTCTTGGGGTGACTTAGATAACATTTCTCCACTTGTAATAACTCTTAACTTCCACATCTCCCATAGGTGGTTCCGTTCAAGCATAACAGGTTGAAGCTTATATTGTAATTGGTCAAGAGAGAACACCAATGAAGCTAAATCCATTACAAGATCTGACAAAAGGTCTACATGTGGTGAAATTCAAATGGATGAGGTCATCACTTACTTTTTCTAAGTAAATTGGATTTGTTAAGGCCCTATATTTATACTAATCATGTGATCACTGTTCAATGGATATATTAGCAATGGTAATATTTATTAATGGAATTTTAAAATAAAAAAAAATCAATCCAATGAAGTGTATATGTTTATATATCTATTTTACATAATAAGAAATTTAATTAGATCATGAAGAATGTTTATTAATAAAAGTAAAATTCATTACAATCATCCCCCTGATGAAATTTCTCCACCAAAATTTCCTTTTCCCACACTAAAACAGATGAGGGTACTTCTACATAATTTATTTGATAAGGTCGTCAGAATTTCTTGTTGGAATTGCCTTCATGGAGAAAGGGTTTATGTATCATGATGGTACCTTTAGATTTTTTCCAAATAATATACTTCATTTTCCCAAAAACATTTCATCCATCTTGAATTATATCGATGGAGTGTCAATACAGCATAAAAAATTTATTTCATATATATAATTTTGAGACATCATCTTGAAATGTTTATTATAAAAAAGTTTATTAACTCATCATCAGATATTTCAAAATAGAGTTTTCGTAAATAATCATTTGTATATCCTAAAAGGCCAAAATGTAAAATTTGATACATATATGTTACTCAGATGTTTCCATCATCTGAATCATATAAAAAATCATTTAGTGAATCATAATTTTTAGATAAAGTGAATATTTTTAAAAGACCATAATGGTACGTCCCACTCTTTTTAATGGTAAGATAGTTAAGAGCACAAGATTCTCAAATAGATGGTACATTATCCTTGTAAGAATCACACAATTCATGAGGTATTGGATGCATCATAATGTTTTGTCATGTAACATGGATATAAGAAAAAGTTTCAAAGTCATCTGCACATGACTTTTGGATAATATTTCCAGGTAGTTCTTTAGGAAGAGAGAGAAGAGTTGTTCGTGATCTTCATCCTTCAATGATTTTTATAAGAAATAGAAAATAAAATTTGGGGGTTTAAATACTTATCTATTAATAATGTAAAAAATAAAACATTGGACATAGAAGGATAAAAGTTTTCTGAATATCCCAACTTATGAAACAATACGTAACATTCCAGGTTATCCATGATCTATTTCATAACATATATCTTTATAGTCTTTTTTTTATTCCTTAATAATTGTTAGTACTAATCTAATGAATTTACTAAATCATATCCTTCGAGATTGTCGAACCAAGAGTGAAGATAGTTTCGTTTTCAGGCATTATTTCCCAATTGAGTCTAGCTCAATGTGGTGTTTTCAGGTTTTACACCTAGATACATATGTACAAGATCCAAATCTACTTGTTTGTATCTAGACATGGATGCATTTTCATGATAATCCACTTACACTATACTCGCCAAAATTTATGTATGTATTTATTATGCAAAGTCTTATCCCTAATCCTTTCACTAGGGTTTTCTAATACTAATCCCAAAAATAACTAAAGTTATCCTCTGATTCCAACAATAATAACCTTTCTCTTTATTACAAACTTAAAAATAATTCATTACATAAAATTTCAGTTAAAGAAACTCTAAGGATCAAGGGTTATAGTGTATTTGGAAATTATGATCATTAAATTACAACTTAAGAAATAAAAACCAATATCCTTATTGAAAATTTATTTTACAAGACCACAACATTCCTACATACGTAGTATAGAATAGGATAAACTGAGGACATGTATAAGAGAAGGGGGAGTTATAAAACCAAATAAGGGAGTTAACAAGGAATAAAATGGAAAATACAATACATGTTAGAAAATAGGAATATCAATGAAGCATAAGAGAATCATGAACATAAAAGCATAATATAGAATGATTATCAGAATATGGAAATGTGGCAATAACATTTAACTTGATGATAGCATGAGCCAAGGCTCATTGAACATGGATAATGACTAAACCCTCATTGCACTTGAATTATCCTGAGTAAACCCTCATTTCACTTTAATTAGCATGATTAAAACCACATTTCACTTGACGTGTCATGATTCTAATCATTACCCGAGGCATTGGAGTGCTATCAGGGCGCACCCATTATTACAATTCAAATCATGCATAAGCCTGCCACATGGATCATACAACATGGATTCATTATTACTTATTATTTATTCCACTAATAAGGGATGTGTAATAAGTAAATGCATGTCCTCAATTAACAATTACATGTGCAAAATGTTGAATACCCATGATCGATATATGGTCCTAGTATTCACTTACATGATGATTTTGGCATGAAATTTTTTGTGTACCTTTGAAAGTGTATTGATGTCAAATAGAAAACGTAAAATAGGTTGATTAGATTGTAATGGGTGTCTCATCATTTATTCATGAAATGGAATTTTAGGGGTTAATGGATCATAATATACCAACATATGTTATAAAACTTAGATGCATAATATAAACAATTTCATGAATATAAATTATGAGAGAGATATCCCTTAGAGAAAGTGGGCTCTAATCCTTCAAACATAAAGAAGGAAGTATGGTGAGGTGGTAAATAATAACCCAGCACTTGTAATTGAAAATAAAAGGGTATAAAAACATAAATAAATTTGGAAAAAAATAGAAAATAATAAATCCATTACAAAATTTTGGCCTGGTAACATCTTAGGTAAGATTTAAATGAGGGAGGTTAAATGACCCATAATTGAAATAACATAAATTGTATAGTAATTTAATTATTAAAAACGAATTTAAATGCAATAAATTGAAATTATTTGAACTACTCTAAAATAATTTTCTTCAATTCATGGAGAAAGAGAGGAATCCATTACTTGGATGTGTGTCCCAAAGGCATGGGAGTGGATTCAGAGAGTCTTCTTGAGAGACTGGGGAACCTTGGGGAGATTATAGAGATATTATGGAAGAGTATTGTCATGTTAAAATTGTTTTGAGTGAAGTGGAATGGGAGATTTAGTGGTATTATTTAGGAAAGGAGAGGGAATTTTGTATTATTTACGTGTTGGAAACTACACATTAAACTAATAAAAACCAAAAAACCAACCCATGGTTTTTTCCATTGGGTTTTTCCAAAGGGTAGTGGGAAAAATTATTTTATATGTTCAATGGCGAAAATTATTGAAATATTAGTCTTTATTATGTGTAAGTGAGTCACACCCTCATGGAAATAATTTTAAAAAGGTATAATATTTCATAATTCTTGGAGGGCCCATAAGGAACCATAATATTTATCAAAGAAAAATATTAAATCACATTATTTTAATGATAAGACATATATTGGACGAACACACCTTTTTTAGTATTTTATTACATCACTATTTTGTCATTATAATCCCAAAAAGCACATTATATATTAAACGGTAATTAATTTTTACAAAAAAATGGATTTCCTTGAAAAATTATGAAATTTTCATTGTTGGGTAATATAAACACGATGAATCCAAAAATTATATTAATTTTTTCTAAATAATTTTATAAATACGTCACTTTTTACTTTTTTAACAAAAACATTCATTTATCGAAAATTCATGGGTTTTGACAAAAACAATTTTCAAACCTTACTAAAAATTCTTATTGTATTTATAAAAAAGTATACGGCCATTTATATTTAATAGAAATTAATTTATTAATAATATTTTATTAAAATAATATATAATTAATAAATCCATTATTTTTTTAAAATATTTTTCTTAATTTAATATTAACTAAAAATACTATTTGGGTTTTAAAAACCATATACAATGTAACAATAATAAAATAAATGTATATTATTTATTATATATAAACCTAATGCACCCAATAATAGTGATAGGGTCTTGTTACATAACCCCTTTTAAATCTTTCAAAAGACATCAGGGTAAGGTGTGTGATTGTGAAAGACTATTCGGGCGGCTCAGATAACATTGCTTGCCTAGTAAACTCTATTAACTTCCACCTCTCCTGTTGGTGGATCCGTTCATGATTAACGTGTTGAAGCACAACTTGGGCTTTGTTAAGAGTGATGCCCATTCACACTACCTATTTTTTGATCTCTTTTAAATAAGATTCTTATATCACAATTCTATAGGGCTTTGTTAAGAGTGAATCCCATTAACACTACCTATTTTTTGATCTCTTACAAATAAGATTCTTATATCGCAATTCTATAGGATGAGGTCATCACTTCCTTTGTCTGAGTAAATTGGATTTGTCAAAGCCTTATATTTATACTAATCATGTGATCACTGTTCAACAATTGTATTAGAAATGGTAACAATTCTGAACGATATTTTAAAAACCAAAAACAAAAAACCAAGGATGTTTCTATGTTTTATATATCCATTTTCAATAATAATACAATTAATTATATTAAAGAGTAATTTCCATTAATAAATTTTTGGGTCATTACATACATCATATTCCTATCTTCCATTTTACCTTCACATGTCACATTTAATCAATAGTAGGGGACACCATCCAACTTATTAATAATAACATTCATCTCACACACATCATGATTCAAGATTCACAGAACTAGTGTCAACTACCTAACCCATATGTCAGAGATCATATATGTTATATCTCACTGGTAACACCTCTATGATCCAATATTTTAAAAAAATTGAAATTAATGGTCAAACTAATTACTATATAACCTCTTCCACAATAAAAGTATGAAGAAGTACATTCCAAACATGATCCTAATCATGAAACATACTCTAATTGATAATCTATATATAGGTATACCCCATCGAGGGTCACAATCTTATATAGGTACAACATATTTTTAAGGGAACATTCCAACAATGATATATTATAATAGGACTCTATTAATTTAGGTTTTAGTTGTGTGGGATTCTACCAAATATTATATGAAAACCAGGGTTCCTTGTACCTCATGTGCGATAAGGATATATACCATATCCATTGTGGAAGATCCCTATATATATTATACATTAAAACCCATCAGAAGGTAATATATCATGTTCAAGGTGGTTATAATTCCACCATGAAGTTATATGAAAAAAAACTTTGTATATATTTCATGGAACCCTAAAATGTTGCATTATATCATAAGACAAATTACACACAAAAACATATATATCTTGAGAATCATATATTATAATAATGGTTTATGGATATATTCATTTTTCAACCCTTGAACAACATCTAAATATTAAAATAAATCATAAATCTGAAAACATTTTTTGACACTGTGGTTAAATTAGTTAACCATAATATCAAAACCCCATTACAATAATTTGAAACCCCCAGTAACAAAGACAAATCACCTGTAATCTTGTTTTTGAGACACCTATCTGATATCATTCATCTGATTTGGCACATTTTTATATTACCCATATACAAACTCCCCAAAATTGTATGACAAGAAAAAAATGATCTGATTCAAATTTGCAACATCACATCCATGGTTCACTGTATAGTAACTATATTTCATCCCCACATGACTTAGGGGGGACCGCTATTGAGTGTAAAGGATTTGAACTAGGTGTGAAGGATTATGATGTGATAGTAGAGATACTATACGACCCATAAGATTAGATTTAACTGAAAAATAAAACAAAATATCTTACACAATCATATGAATCAAACATATTATGGAAAATAAATAAAAAATCATAAATAATAAATAGATGAAACTATACCTAATAAAATATCAACTAGTATCCCAATGGAAATAATATATATTTATACATATATATAATAATTGAACAAAACATACTATGTTACTACAATGTTTCTAAGCCTCAACCCATTTTTAGAACTAGTCCTTATCAGAAAAAATAGGCTAATTGTTTAAATCCCAAGTTTATAGCGAACATGAAACTACAAATAGTAATTTTTCTGTGGATAACCAATTGAGATGGCTACCTAAGTAGTGTGTAAGGATGTAGCACTATAGGAAACCACCAGTATGGTTCCTCCCATTACTATATAATACAATTATATGCTCATAATATATGAATAGATTAATAAATAGAATAATCTATTAAGGATAAAATAAATAAGAAGACAACATCAATCTTTAGGTTCTAACATTATAATTGGGAATAAAAATACCCGCATTTCCCTTTTCTAGATTTCTCTATCCAATGTAAAATAATATTTTATATAATTTTATTAAAACAGTAGATCCACTGAACTATGTATAAAGCCTCTCTACTATGTTTTATAGTGGAAAACATATATACATGGAAATATTTCCAAAGCCCCATAACTGTATATAATAATGTCCACATTATATCTAAATAAATCCATTCATGATCCAAAAAATTTATATAAAAATGTGAACATTATATCAGAATAAATATGTAAAAGGTCACTAAATAGTATTAAATTATGAGAAAAATAATTACAAGTTAATACATACAAGGTAACCAAACTATACATAATAATGGAAATAATAGATCAATGGAAATAATTACAAGGTTCACTAAATATATATAATTATTGGAACTCTATATCCAAATAAATATTTCCATAATCCCTAGATCTATATTATAATGGGCACACCATATCCAAGGAAATAAATCCATGGTCCCCCATTTTTATATAATAATGGACTCCCCAGATCTTTATAAATATATCCATGGACCCCCGTGTTTGTAAAATAATGAAAATATCAACAAATTTGAATAATAAATATTAAAATTTTAATTTATTTCTTACATATTAGGTATTAATGAATCATCCTTTGAAAAAAAATTATTCAATAATAAATAATTTAAATTAGGACAATGCCAACCACATATGAGTAAAACAACCCTCAATATAAATCCAATTGAAACCATCTATTTTTTCAACAAAAGTCTCTCCTACTATAATAATTGGGTATATAGTGACTCATATTGTTGACCCAAACCTACTAGTGATCACACTAATCCTATGGAAAATATTATAGTACCTATCTAGGTCCTCTATATTCGTTCATATCATATAACCAAAGTCTCTAAGGAATATCATAGTTTTATAAGTCCATCTAGGGACACATATCCCAAGTCATAGCTCATACCTTCTAAAGGGGTGTATGGGAACCTAAAATTCCCACTAAGATCACAAATTTATTTATTAACAGCCTATCATGGGGCTCAAATATCACAAGGTACGTGATTACAATTACACTCTTGATCTTTAGTGGTGGGTTGTCTAGTCAACGCTCAAGGGAACGTCTAGTTATCTGAAATATTACCCATATCATTCAATGAAATTTTAATTTAATAGTAAAAAATAATTTTATATTTACCAATAAATTCATTTAAAATAATATGTTTATCACCATTATGGAATGAATATAAATCAAATGTCATATTAAATTCTTAAATAAAAAATCAAGAACCATATGAAAATAAATAAAAACCCCATAACTCAATACAAAGCCCTACCTCCTTATATCATAGGCCAAAACCTTGTTTCAAAAGATGGTTCATGCCCTAATGAATAAATTTTTTGTTGTCAATATTTATAAATCATGAACACGTTTATTTCACCAGAAACATGAACAACCACCCTTAAAAGGTCTACATCAAATGCATGACATCATTATATGTAAAATCCCTTCATGAAAATAATGATGGACTGTTTATAGATAAAATATCATGTCCTGTTATAAGTAAGGCATGTGAAAACATAATTAAAAAAATATTTAAATGGTTAATTTAAACAAAATTATCAATAAATTATATGTATTTTCAATGAAAAAAAACATCTATAAAAATGATAAATAACAACTTCAAAAAATCATCATGGGACACTATTTAGCCATGATGATTAAAATACCAATCATTTTCTGAATATTTATTCATCCTCTGAGAAACTCACTATCAAATTAATATGAAAAATAACCTAAAATTATAGATTTATGATTAATGGATCAATAATGGAAGGAAACTGACAATCTTAACCTATATCACTATGATAATTATATGAGAATCAGCCCTAATCAAGGGGAACCAAAAGAGGAAAGAGTGTGAGGACTTTTATTAATGGATCTACTCACATAAAAAATAAATCTTAAATCTAATGTGGGATAAATAATAAAAAATACTGATAATTCCATACTAAAACTCATGTAGCCCCAACAGTTGTCCAGTGATCTATGAAAGCACAATCTTCTACATCCCAACCATCCAACAAATTGATGGTGGGATAGCCAATGGTCTATGGCTACTAAGTCAGCCTAACTACCCTATCATATGATAGTGTCCCATGATCCTAGTATCCCTTCCAAACCTCATTCCATGTCCCAAAACAAATATAATATTTTTCGAAATCCTATGATTCTATTTTTATTTCATTATTCTTAAATTTTACGATCCTCTAAATTTAAAATTTAAATTCCTCATTAATTTCATAAAACATCCCAAAATAGTGTATTACAATATTGATCAAGAAGATATTTATAATATTTTCTTAAAAAATATTTAAAAATATAGCTTAAACAAATAAGAATGACTGGGGAATTCAATTAAATGATTCATTATTGGAATAACATACTAACATTAAATCCTCGAGTATATTGTCCCAATTATTATTATTTTTTGAGAAATATTATTACCATATATTTGAATTCATGTATTTTTCCATTTTTAATATCAAATAACGAGGCATGACTCTCTATATATAATGCCACATTTTTTTACATATTTCCTTTGAATAAACATGAAGTATTTGATAACATTCCTTACACAAAACCTCATCTCTAAAATAACCCACGATGTATTATACCTTTATATACTAGAAACATTATTATATGGTATGAATCTAATTAACCCAATTAATAAATATAAATAGGGTTTTCTTAAAAAAATTACGGATTATTTCTAATGAAATAATAATTTATATGTTTAAAAATAGATTAATGTTTTATAGACCTATTTTTTAAAGAAAATACTTTTCTACATACTATGAATAATTATCTAAAAAAGTATATTTTTACCAAATATAAAGTTATTGTATTGAAATTTATTTTTTATTTATGAATAAACATCAATATTATTATTATCTAAATTTTAAGAATGACGAAAAAATCATTTAATGGTAAAAATAGTAATGTTTTGTCAAACTGTTCTTATATGAGCAATGTTTATTTGTTATAATATTTTAAATAAATAATTATTAATTAATATATTTAATAAAATATAAATATTATTTCTTCAATAAAGTAGTTTATAATTGTTTTTTAGTTATTACTAAGAATGGAATGAATGTAGTATCAATTTTATGATTAAGAACATGAGCCTCAGCCCAGTTGGTGGGGAATCTTCAAGTGAATCTAGGTTACCAATGATAAAATATATGTGGATTCCAATTTCTGGGTTTCTATAGCAGCACATTAGTAGTTATTGTAGAATGTACTATTGTAGGAAATGATCGGTACTGTAGCAGCCAAAACAATTCATCCGATTTGACCATTGGGCCACCAATTTGGTCTTTTGAGTCCTCTGAGGCCTTTAGGCCACCCATAATATCCAATCCAGTAAGGATTTCAGGCCACATCAAGGCCTTTGAGCCACCTAATGGCCTTTGGTCCACCTGATGTTAAGATGTAGATTCTAAAAGGAACATGCTCCAAATGAAGATTCAGAGCAGACATATTCACCAGAGTAGCCCAAAATTGATTTAGAATAATGGTATGTTATTGAAATTTTCACAACTACCAAGAATTTCCACCAATGCACATGACATATAGTTGACTTGTCATGCGAATGTGGAGAACTTCGTAACAATATAGATATTGCGGAGGGGTTGTTCCATGTAGTGTCTAGGATGATTCTGCTATTGTGATATTAAGACCTTTTGTTAATTTAATGTGTCTTTACGCATATGTGTCTTATAAGTGTTCACTATAAACCATAAAAAGTTTTATTATCTAAGAATAAATAAATATACAGTCCTCTATGCCATTCAGGATTATAGTTTAAATCTTAAGAATTTATTTTTTTCTAAAAAAAATATTCATTACGTTGTATAGACTTATTTAAAAATTAATTTCTAGTACATATAGAATCTTAATTAGATAAATAACATTTAATATTTGGAATCAAAATTTCCAAATATGTGAATGGGGAACGTTTCATTTCATCTCTTAATGAATAGAAAAAATGGTAATTTTTTCTGCTCCTATTAAGGTTAAAATGTAGTTATTATGGGATTAACTAAGTTATAATGGTAATAATTACACATATAAATGAATAATTATTTTATTTTAGAGGTATTTAAATTATTTAAATATTTTCTAATAATTTCATGTCATTCATATCCTTTTCTTCTGAAAGGGCACCACCAATATAACCTAATTCAATAATTTTAATCCCTAATTATTAGAAAATTTAAGATCCTATTTTTTGGGTATATTTACTTTTTGATTTTTCTCCTTTTCCTAGTGTGGTAAAGGGTTTGTTTTGGTTTGGGTGGCTTTGGAGGTATTTCAGATATATAAAAAATATTTTGTTCTAAAAAAATGGACTTTAAGAAATTTACACACTACGTAAATTGGTTACACTATGTGTAAATTATTAATCATGATTAAATCACCAGCGGCGATAGGATTTCTATAATAAACCTTGAAACAAAATTACACGACATATAATAGGAATACATTCCATATAGTTTAATGAGCATAAAATAAAAAGTGATGTGTGGTTCATTTTGGTTTATTTCATTAATGAAACTATCCTCCTCCTGACCTTCGATATATCTTTAGTGGTTTTGGAGAAATTTTATTATCTCTGATAATAATATATTTGTTCTAGATACCCAATTATCTCTTCAAATTTTGATTTCATTATTTCTTTCATTCCTCCAATGAAATGGTTGAGTCTTTTACTATGGTGGGTAATGGGGGTTGTTCTTAGTCCTTGGTTTTTTTCCCAATATGTTTGCATTTTGATATTACCATTCTATATCAATAGAGGGTTTAGTTGGTCAATAGTTCATCAATGATCATAAGGTAGGTTGTCAAAATATCAATTCCCATAGTCATGAATTATAATTCTACGTATGTATTGTTGAATCTCAATGTACACATTTGGAAATTGAATTTTGAATTAAAACAATTAATTGGTTTATTAATTGATGAGAATATGAAATTGGACAATAGATTATTTTATATAATTAGTCAGTTAGTGGGATTGTGGAATTACATGATTAATATGTTTATGAAATGTATAGAAAGAGGAGATAAGGTATTTTTTGATTAACCTTCATTGTTTGATTGATTATATGATTAAATGTTGATAAAAGGTTTAATGGTAAATTGGTGATGTGAATAAAAGTGATGAACCATGATTGATTGATAAATTTAAATGGTAACCAAGATGATAATGTTTGAAAATATGCTTTATTATTATTAACCATGATGAATATGATATATGTGATATATGAGTGGTTGATTGATAAATGTGTTGTGGGATATTGGATGCTGATTTAAATACCCAGGAGGCTCTAGACATGGGTTTATATGACCCCACTAATGCATATGAACATTATTTCATGGGATAGCGATTGATGCTCCACATTCTAATGGGTTTTGGGAGATGAAGTAATGCTTTAAATTCCCTTGGGGTTCCATAAATAATATTCTTGGACATACATGTTGGCATTGGAATACATTTTAATTTAGTCGTAATATTAATGTAAATGGAAATGATAAATGATAACTAATGAGTTATGTGATATGTGGTATCCCTAGGAGAGAGTTTATAATCATGAATGGGATGAAGTAGGTATTTTTGGTTATGTTATCATTGTGAACATGAGAATTTATGTGGTTAAAAAATGAATAATTTAATATGTAAACTATTTAATTTATCATGTGTATTTTATTATTTATAAAAATGAATACACTATTATAGACTATATATATTTTTTAGATTCCATTGGTGGTTTTCTATTATCTTTTAATCATACCATTGTCAGTTTTTCTGATAGGTACCTCAATAGAATTAATATTTGTCATATAGTATAAGAGAAAGTGCCCTTTCATATATGGCTGAGTTGAGCTGGATCATGGATGAGGGAGTCAGACATGATTTTGGGACCTTCATTAGAGTTTTTAGGGTGTCTTTATTTTGGGTTTTTCATATTAACAAAATACATATATATGTCATGATATGTTTACTATTTTGGTTTGAGTATTTTATTTCTTGTTTCGGTCATCATTTGATACTCGTAGTAATATGGTAATTGGTCAATTCATTTGTTTATTATTTAATTATTTCAACTACAAATCATCTTTGATAAAGAATGTATAGTATCACCAAATTTTATATTAAACCTGCATTGCTTGTTAGTATCCACTAGCATGGAGGGATGCATGCCTAAGGCCATGTAGCCAAATAGCTCAGGGAACCACTGTGTTGAGCCCAGGTATAGACATTATAAAGTGTAATTAAATGATTATTTTTTATTTTATTTCTTTTTTCATAATATTTCAGAATGGTATACAAGATTCTAGGATGAGTTAAACATTGTTCAAGATATAATGTATTGGAAAATCAAATGCATGTACAAGGGTAGCGTCTATTTTCCCATTGTGGGATTTTTGTTATTGATGTTTTCTGTTATAGTTGAATGTCACATCACCTTGAGTTATGAACATTTTGTGTGATGTTATATTTCTATAAATTGTTTTAGAATTGAATCGTGGACCAATATGGAATGAGAGTTGTGTATGCATGAATCATTCTAAGAACTGAATATTTATTACAAAATTTTTCATTTTAAGCATGCTTGGAGAAGTATGTTTTAGTGTGAAATCATTAAAAAATCACGTATTTTATTATATATATTTAAATGAAAATACTTCCAAATAAGAAAATAATAAATTTTAAATGATGAGAAATGTGATAATATCAAATGAATAAATTAGTTTATATTCATAAAAATTAATATTGAAAGTGTTTTACCTTATGATAGACATGATTTAGTTCCGGGATGGTTAAGGTTATTGAGAGTTCCTTGGTTTTGACTATGTGGGAGTGTATTTGGGATGACCTGTGTTAGTCTTACGTGAATCCCTGTTATATTAATGTGATTATATGGTGTTATGTTTCATAAGACATGTGTTTAGAATCATATAGTTATACCTCCATGATGGTTCTTTTTGATAGTATTATAGGATTAAATGGATGGAAATGTGCCAATAGAGGTGATACTTGAGGCTCTAATAGTTTTATATGATGAAGCCAGAGAGATGTTTAATGAGAAAATTTTACATTTCATGCAGTTCATTGAGTGTGAACCATATAGGATTTTAAAAATTATATATGACCTAAAATGAGATTTTCAGTTGCAACCCCCGCTCACTTTTACCATAGAAGTGTGGGCCTATGGAAGTTGTGTTTTCCACTAATTTTGTCCAGACAATCCTTGAATAATTATAGACTCATGGAGAGAAGTGATTCAAACTAGCTTCATACATGTTACATGGTCAAGAAAAGTGTTAGTGGGATATACATAATTGGGATAAAAAGTTGGGGAATACAGTTTGGAATGTATTCCAAGAGAATTTATTAATGGAATTTTATCCAGATACAGTCATGCAAAAGAGGGAAGTGGATTTCATGTTTATGGACAAGGAGAGTAAGTGGTTGACTATGCCTGTCACTTTACTGACTGGAACTAATTTTCTATTGTGTTGGAAAGTCATGAGATAACTTAGGAAATATGTTTATAATATTTGATTAAATATGAGATTAACTGGTATGGTAGTTATTTGGATGGTAGATTAGGCTCTCAAATTTTAAGAGGATCCTGAAAAAGGAATTAAGTGAAGGATAAGTGAATTCTACTGGATGATCAAGAGGAGAGACTTCCATGAGCAGGAAGTGTCACTTTTAGAATGTTTCCCAAAGCCATGGATATAAGAGTTCCCTTGGGGGAGGATGAGTTACATAGGATCTTACATGATTTCTCATCCACCAGTGTGGTGGGGCTGGTCACTTTCATTGGAATTTTCCTTGACAACTGATAGAGTGTCAAGTTTTCAGAATGATGGTACATATAAAATGGTTCTATAGGAACTCATGATTGATGGGTAATTATGGAGGAGCTGGGAATAATCAGGGTGTTAGAAAAGGGTATTTACCCCAATATCATTATGGAAACTAGAGTTCTACATACCATGAAAATAGATGAAGGGGACGAGGTGATTTTGGGAAAGAGATCATGTATCAGCAATGTTGTGGGGTTATGGGGACTCAAAATATATCATAGGTAATAGGCATAGAGTTTTTGCATATAGTTCTCACTACACTTGTGGATAGTGAGGTTGGACCATCGACGGTTTGAGGTATGATTTTTATATCTTCTATAGTTTCTACTTCCTGCTTTGATATAGTTTCCTATAATTCCTTTAAATATTTTTAACATGTGATAGGGTTGAGTCTAATAGGGGAGTTTTTTGTTGGGTGATAATGATCGATACACATTTTAGAGTACGATCAAGAGGTAGATGTTGTTGAAAGGGGTGTTATCTCTAGGTTGGGGAGTATTATTTTGTTTGGGATTACTAATTTCCTGATATGTGATTTTTTTACATGATTATAGATATGGATTGGTTAGTAGCATGCTGATCCAACATAGGTTATTACCATATGATAGAAACTTTTACATCTCCTGAGGGTAATAGTTCTATTCACTATGGAGAGTGGGATTTCAAGGCATGTTGTGTATTGCCAGTTCATCAGCAAATGGGGGAGATCACTGCCCATGAATATAGAATATTTTTGAATTATGGGGGTGTACAACATGATATTTATCCCATATTAAATAGGTTCCAGTACATATTTCTTTAAAACTTTTCAAGATTATTTTTGAGAGAGAAGTGGAATTTATAATTAATCTTATGTTGAGGGCTAATCTAGTGAAGTGGAACTAAAAGAGATTCAAGAGATGAAGACTCAACTTGAAGAGTTGATGGATAAGGGGTTATCAATATGAGTAAATTTCCTTGGTGTTATCCAGTTTTGTTTTCAATTATGAGTAACAATAATTTAAGTGTATGCATCGATTACTGAAAGATGAATCAGATGATAGTGATGAACTGATAACCTATTCTATGAATTGATGATCTCTTTTACCAGTTGATATGAGATTGTGTATTATCCATGATATAATTGAGAATTGGGTATCATCAGTTTAGAGTCCTGATTACAGATAAACCATAGATAATGTCATCTACAGGTATGGTATATATGAGTTATTTGTGATGCCTTTTGAGATGGAGAATGCTCTGGCAGTGATTTTGGACTTGATGAAATGAATCTTCCACCCATACCCAGATCAGTTTGTGGTAGTTTTTTGGACGATATATTTGTGTACTATAGGGTTCATGTTGATCATTACAAATATCGTTAAATCATTAAGGATATGTTGAGATAACATTTGTTATACACCAAGCTATCTTTGTTCCAACTATGGATTTACCCAGTTCATTTCTTGGGCCACATCATCTCATAAAAAGGTATGTAAGTGATCCTAGGGAAGGTATTTCAAGTGGATTATTGGGAGTATCTAAACAATGTCTTCTATATTCATTGTTTTTTAGTATTCGTGGTATATTAATGGAGTTTCATTGAGTACTTATTCTCACTTGACAACATCACTTTTGTACTTGACAAAGATGGGAGTTATATTTGAATAGAAAATAGAATGAGTGAATGCATTATATGATTTAAATAACTGGTTGACTATGGCATCGATCTTGCTCCTACCCATGTTAGTGGAGGAATAAATAGTGTATCGTGGTTCATATAGGATTGGTCTTGGATAATTGTTGATGTGGGAGGATCAATTTTTGTAATATGATTCCTATAATTTGAGGCCACGTGAAGGATTTACTATACACATTAAGTGTTTGGGGAATAACCTATTTGTATAAAAGTTTTCTATGTATACAGATTAAAATAGAATAATTTAAATCTTTTCTCAATGTGACATAAAGCTATGGCAGTGGAGATGGGTTGAGTATGTGAATTAATTTTATTTCGAATAGGCATGTGAAATAGTGAGAAAGAAAACTCTAACTCAAGTATTTTAGTAGTCTAGTTTAGATTGGAAGGTGATGACAATGATGGATGAGATATATGTAGTGATTATAGATTTCAAAAAGAATATGACCCACATAACTGTATCTGTTGAATCCAAAATTTTGATCCATATCAGGGAGATTCATTATGAGGGTATACAATGTTTTTTCATGGGAAAATTCCATGAATCTGGGGAATCACCTTCCAATCATACAATATATGAGGATGGGATCATCTATGTTTGGGGATTTGTTTTTGTGCTTAAGTGTATGAGAGAATATCATATGCTTGTATTTCATTCCTCCATGTGGGAGGTATATTTGAGTTTTACCAAATGGTATCATGATCTACATCAGGAATATTGGTTTATAGGAATGAAAAAACATATTGAAAAGTTTATGACATGATGCTACACATTTCCACAGTTGAAATCCGATCATCAATGATTTGATGGTTTACTACAGTTGTATCCCATTCAGTAATGGATGTGGGATGATGTTAGAATGGATTTGGTGGTGAGTATCTTGAGGAAACATTGTAAGAATGATGATAATTTGTTTTTTGTGGAACAGAAATTGAATGTTTAACATTTCATTCATATTTAGGACACTTTTTTAATAGACTAGTTGGTAGGAATGTTGTTTCGGAAGATATAACATCCACATGGAGGCCTAGTGGATTATTGTTTGACCATAACTCACATTTTGATTCACATTCCTATTAAATCTTATATAAAATTTTTGGTATATATGTGTTACTCAGTATGGATATCCACCCATTGAAATATGTGAAGTCATAAAATACTATTCAGGTAGTTGAGGATATGCAACGAGAATTTTTTTGTAGACTTCATTGGTTATTGGAATAAGAAACTAACACATTCTGTGTTTTCCTATAATAATAGTTATCATGATTGAACATAAATATAATCATGTTAGGAACTTTATGTTGAGAAATGAATTCCACATCTGTGTTTGTTGCAGGCTAGTGAGTTATAACTATTTGGAATGAGCCGCATACAAGAGACATCCGAGAAGGTTCCACTCACTAAAAAACAAATTCCTATAGCTCAGATTATGCATATGTCTTCTATTAATAGATGCCGACAACCATTAATTTTATAGTGGGTGATCATGTACTCCTTCGGGCGACATGTTTTTTGGATCATAGTAGGATCTATAGGTATAAAATTTTTGCCCCACCGTTTGTTAGAAATTTTGAGATTTTGGAGAGAATAGGACATATAACATACCAATTAGATATTCCAAATAGGTAGAGTGCTCTGAACTATGTTTTTTGTGTGTCACAACATCAGTGGTACCACCCCAACCCTCCTCATGTGATCTATTATGATGATGTTGTGATTGAAACTGATGCATCCTTGGATGAGAATCTGATACATATTCTAGATCATAGCGAGAAGGTGTTTCGAGGAATGATTGTGCTGATAGTTTGAGTATTGTATCAATATGAACATGTTTAGAAGGAAAATGGGAAAGATAATAAGATATTTTCCCTTAGTGTACCTCCCTTTTTACCTTGGAATATTTTTGAATATTGGAAGTATTAGTCATGGATGAGTTGTTATACGGTGGGGAGATTGTTAGATATCATTCATTTGTAGGTATGTTCATTTTTTTTCTCTAATTTTTCTAGGGTGGAAAAGTGTTTGTTTTGATTTGAGAGACTTTGGAGATAGTTCATATCATTAAAGTAAAATGTTGTGCTGAATAATAGTATATAGAAAATTTACACACCTTCTATATGGGTTAAAAAAGATGGAAAAAATTTTTAAAGATGAATTCACTTGGGGAAAAAATTTAGCTTAAACCGTTAAAAAGAATTACATGGCATGTAATGGAATTACATTCCATGTAATTCCCTGAGATTTTTTTTAAAGTGTTGTGTTTTCCATTTCGGTTTATTTTCTTCATGTAGCTTTCCACCTCCCAACCCTATGGATACTTTCAATAGTTTTGGAGAAATTTATTCAACTCTAGTTTTTACAAGATAGTGATAGATAACTATTATGCATTTTAGCCATGGGTTCTATAAGTTCCTCATTTCATCAATGAATTAGTTGATTCTTTTACCATGGCATGTAATTTGGGTGTTTCGTGAGGATTCTGTGGCATGAAAGTGATTCTTCTCATTGTGTTACAATTTTAACATATCCTTGAATCTCCCAATGGTTCCCCCATCTGTATTTGGGTACGAATTTACTTTCCTAAATGATGGTGGTCATCTGGGCTTTGAGGCCCAGTGACTCTTCGGAACTCGCATTGGTTGAGAAGACGAGAGGTTAGGCTCATCACACCGTTTTAAGGGGAGTTGTTTCCAAATATGGGACTCTCTTATATATTTAATACATGTTTGTGAATATCTTCTAAATACTAATGTGGGACCGGTTACCCTAACTAACTGGATATAGGTTAACTCCCTTTTATATGTGGTAGACTGGGATCTGTTTTGTGAATCCATCTGTTTATAACTGAGTTCATTAATCATTTTCCCATAATGAGATGGTTCATGTATGTTGAAACCAATTGAACAAGTGATTCGAGTCCTGATCCCTTTTGTAGAGGTGGTTGATATTCCACGTATAGGATTTATCCATTATGAGGCATCCTACGTATCATTGTTATTGCAGGAATTGAACCCCACATAGTTTGGTTAATTCATGTAGTTGAATTTCATGTGGTACTAACTAATATAAGGGGTATAAGAACACACCATATTTGAGATCAAGTTTGGAAGATAAATCCCATGCATCATGGTTATGGAAGGAATCAGAGTCATCATAGTTTTTTCAATCTGTGAAGTTTAACATCATTTGGTAATGACTAATATGTGACGTGTAAAAACATGGAATATTTGATCTCGTTTGTAAAAGAGACGTTCAAAGTATCCTTGTTATGGAAGGAATCAGATTCATCATTGTTCGATGGATCAGTGAAGTTTAACATCAAGTGAGAAGCACTAATATTGGGTGTGTTGAAACACAAAACATTTGAGACCATTGTTGGAAGAGACGTCCAACATATCCTGGTTATGGTAGGAATCACGGTCATCTTAGTTCTATCAATTTTGAGGCTTACACACTGAGGCTTCCATAGTGAATTGGTATGTAATTCCTAATGAGGTGTTCATTGCATCTACCTAAGCCCACATGAGTCATGACTGTTGTGAGAAACATGTGGGTGTCTGTGATCAGTCTCATGGTTTAAGGATGTGGGATATGAATATTGGTGAAGTCCTTAGAGTGTTTAATATGGAAATTGGACCTTTAAGGAGGCATCCTATATATCCCAGTTATGGCCAGAATTATATTCCTCTTGGTTACCTTCAAGATTTTGTGGCATACAAACTGAATATTCTCTAGTGAATAGGTATTTGATGACTAATGAGGTGTTTGTTGAATGCCCAAAGCCTATGTCATCCATTATCATTGTGATGGACAAGGGTGAGTGCATTATTAGCCTCATGGAATATTGATATGGGATCTCTATATTGGGAAGGCCTTGGAGTTTCTGATATGAAGCTCATGCCTTTAAGGAGGTGGCCGACATATCCCAGTTACGGTAGGAAAAAAAGTCCTCGTAGTTCTCTTGGAGATGTTGGGGCTTACACACTAAGGCAACCGTGGTGAAGAGGCGTTCTTTTTCGGAAGGTGTTTCATGATCCTGTTTTCATACCTTGGAGATTATAATGTGAACTGGATAGACACATGTGGAGGGTGTTGCGAGATTCATGGTTTTGTGATTCGAGGGCTTTCGCTTGTCATGTATGACACCTCAGGGGGACACCACAAAACTAGGAATACATATCCAGAGGGTGTCCCATGTCTTTCCTAACACATAAGGGGGACATCACAGGACAAGGACCACATGTCCATAGGGTGTATCATTTCTTGGATGACATCTCAGGGGGGAAATCCTGGGACTAGGTCAATATATCGAGAGGGTTCACTAGAAGAGATGGATTTTCATGTTCCAATGTGTCGATGAGACTCTTCTGACATGAGTGTGTTCCATTATATGATTCAGGCAGTGCCTCTTCATGAAATCTCTAGTAGGGGGGTGAAAAACCTTGAGGGTTTTTAGGATCCAATTTTTTTCCACAAAGGGTCCTCAAGACTTGTCCCAACATGTCCAGAGTGTTCAACATATGTCAAATGACATGTTGAAGGGATTTTAGGAGGTAAAAGAGGTGCAACTTGGTACGGTCACATATTCTTAATTAACACATGTGAATCACAACTAGGTCTGTGATCATGTCTTCTTATTGTGTTTCCTACATTGAAGCCTGGTTTTTTACACTTTTTTTGTGAGTTCCTTCATTCAGTAAAATGTTAGTTTTTTTGGGTCTCACATGATCTGGAGGACATGCTATATGGATCTTTCATGTCTTGACATGAGTCCATAGAGTGATCTATTATTGATCATTTATAGGGATGTTTTCATGGTGTATGAATTTTATGGAGGTCCACCAGTTTATTACAAGGTGGAATTCCAACCAGTCAAATGATTGGATGTGTGCAGATACTCAGAGTCTGCACACCGATGTGCTTAGTGGTGTTCTAGGTCTAAAATTTTAATGTTCGATCGGCAAACCAAAGATCCAACTACCAAAACCTTTTTACATGTTGGAGTAGGGAATTTAAAGGTGTATCTATCTTGGTACTCAACATTTTGTGAGGGGCTTATAGCCCAAATATTGGCTGCAGTCGACATGGTGTTTGGCGTTACGCGGTTTCACGAGTCTCTACGGGGGATCGCGGCAAGGGTACCAGCTAATTTTCAACAGCCTCAAGTCCATATATCCTTTATTAGATTAATTCCATCTATTGAGGAATTTTTCATTGATGTAATTATATTTACTCAGGACAACTTGTCCATGGGTATTCCCAAAATTCAAATGAATGTTAGATGACATTCAAGTGTCCTTGTATGAATTGTATTAGGATCGCACGGGACCATGCCGAGGGTGCACTGGGTGCGTCACATTCCCTTTAGTGTTTAAAACCCCATTCTACTTCTCATTTCTTATCTCCCTCATTTTATGTGATTTTGTTCAAGAGTCATGAGATATTTTACAAATGATATTGAGGGTATTTCCTCTCTTTTTTGGAGACATGTTGTGTGACCATTATGGGTCGTGTAGCACATAAGCATTTTTCAAAAAAGACTATGAGACAAATGGACTTCTTAAGGTGATGAGATCATGACACCGAGTTCCCACGGTATCTCTCGGATCACTTGAGGTTCTTGTCTCATTGCATTAAGTGATCGCGAACACCACTTGATTCCTACCCTTTGACCCTGTTTGTTTTATGGGAAAAAGGTTGAGAGGTATGCGTGTTTTGTGGAGTAATGTCATTGATTTTTAGTTTATTTTCTAGTGGTTCCTCATGTGAACAATGTGGATCATATGAGAGTGCAAATTATTGTGTAAAAACCATTTTTGTCCTATGATCACTGTAGGATAGTTCAGAATATATTATGGGGAATGACTAACTATTCGATGGGGTTACGCGAGGCACAATAGACATGTCATGGTGCATCACATGTTTTAAAGGGTCTGTTGTCTGTCATTCACATAATGTGAGGCCCTCCCTCCTTCTCTTAATTATCTCCATAATTCTTTTTGACGAAAGCTTTGAGGTCTTGTGATATTTCATGGATATCATCTTGGGATTTTATTATTCCCAATTATGATTTGGTTCATGATCTATGTGACCAACAGGGGTTCTATTATTTAAAATGTCACATCCCATTATTTTTTGAATTAATATAGATGGTTTTCAAGTGCTCTCTAATGACAAACTGCGAGGCCTACGAGATACTCATACAGGCATCACCATTCACCCGCTAGTGAACAAGGGTTCTCATTTAGGAGGGATTTGTGGGACACAACATGGGTTAGGTGACTGGAATATAGAATTTGTGTGACCTTACAGTGGCCAAAAAATCGTGAGTCTATAATCTTCCTCTTCTTCCATTCTCTCATGAGTAATGTAAAATCCATGTTTGGATGATTCTTCCTTTGTGGTTTTGCGGATGCCAATTATACAAGCGTCAAAATTCCCCCCTATGAGTGACATCCTAGGGGACACGTAATCAATCTCGAGGAAAAATAAATGCACACCAATGTCCTTGGTGGTGTCACGAATATGTGATCTTAGGATACATTCTACCTACTGAAAGACTTTTATTATTCCAAGAACTATTTATATATATTGGTGTTGTGGAAGAAATTTCATTCCAGTAGGCTCCTCATTCTCTATAACACTCCCATTACTGAATTGTCATAAGACCTCTCTACAATCCCTGCTCATGATTCAGACCTATGAGTCTACACCATGAGTCATGTTCATGAGAACTGCTTTTGCACATCAAGGATTTCTACTCAAAAACTCATATATCTCACCCGTGGAATAATCTTCGATAATTTCATTATCATAAGTGGTTCTCATGAGGAACATGAGAGCTCCACTTCCTTAGCCTCTCAATCAATTTCATTTGACCTTGTCATGGTCACGTGACTACTAGCCTCCAAGAAGTCATCCAACTTGGGGCCTCACAAGGGTTTATACACACTTCATGTTTTCTGGAGACCATGTTATTCACAAACATCTTGATGTGGCTCGAGGACCCTTGGTTGGGTCATGTGATGAGCACGATTCCATCGGGGAATTCTCATGCATTCATCTATTTCAAGCCTTTTTATTATTTCATCTGATATGTGCCACTTACAAGTTTTTAGATGGGTCTAGATCCCATCAAGATAATTTACCATGGACAATAAAAGTTACATTCTCTGTAGGAGTCATATTGTCTATCCCCACTATCATGTGCCTACTCATATCAATATTTTGTGGATGTTACATTCACCTGACATCCTGGATTATCCACTATCTGACCGACATCAATTTTATGAGTTTGGTCTAGTAGAATATGTGTCTATTACCTTCCTGGACATCAATATATCATCTCATTGGGTGTTTAGTTCCATTTACTGCATTCAGATGATGATTATCGAGAATGATCAGCTGAAAACTGTTCAACCTCATGAATTATACTACCAGTTTCCCAACTCCCCCATATTCCCTAAAGTATGAGATCTTTCCCAAAAATCTATCACTTAGATCTAATGAAGTATATTTTCTTCTTATATAAAAGATCCTCATAGTGGGTGGAAATCGATGTGTGACCTTCGCCACGGTGGAAACATATCTGATGAAGGGGAATGGACATACTAGGTAAAAAAAATCTATATTTTATTTTCCAATGATCTATAAATGATTAATCATTATGAAGTCGTGTGGATATTTCTTTTCATGATCTATCACCAGTCTGACCACTTTTTGAGAAATGATCAATTGATAGTTCCCTAGGACCAACACATTCCACATTCGACATGGTGATATGGGTATCAGTATATGGAATACCCATCAGATGGGTGGAATCCCTCTTCTTAGAGTGATGTATTACGAGTTCCTCCCAACTAATAAATTTTAGGACAATCCCCTAAAAGATTTGAATTTAGTGAAATAGAAGCTTTTCCTTGTGAGGACGGAACTGGGGAGAGAGCTGACAGTTTCCTATAGACGTAGGGACTAAGTCTGTTGATCAGTTTTATAAAGCCTTAGCACTTTTGCAGAAATGGTTTTTGATATAAATGAATTTTCTTAGAAAATGTTATTATGAAATAAAAAAATTTCAATCACACTTTGGTTCATGGGAGAGGCTCTGATGTGTGAAGATCCCTCCATTATATATGGAATTTTATGAACCATTTTTTTGGTCTTCATATGTTGTCACTCACCTTTTCCTATATCTATGATGTTCATGATATTTTGTGGGTTTTATATTTCCAAAACTATCTACGATATTCATCCTTTTCATTTTGGTGAATAAGCACATATTTCATTTGTGTGGGGAGATCATCAGATCAAGATAAATGTTCTAATGGTTGAGTGTTATTAATATCTATAGAGAGAAACTCGGGTGTAATAGGGTCATATAGTTGGCTCTAATAAAACTATCCAAAGATTTATTTTATGGTATTTTAACTTGGAACTTTTGTTTCCATAGTTTAGGGTATTTTATCTTAGACCATCTATTTCTTTAGTTCATGATATTTTAGCTCATACCTTCTGTTTCTTTAGTTTATGGTGTTTTTGCTCATACGTTTGGTTTCTTTAGTTTAGGGTCTTTTTGCTAGGACCTTCAATTGATTTAGTTTAGGGTATTTTAGCTCATAGAATCTATTGTTTTAGTATATGGTCTTTTATCTTAGACCTTCTATTTCTTTAGAATAGGGTATTTTAGCTCGGAGCTTCTATACATTTAGTTTAGGGTCTTTTAGCTCGGATCATCTGTTTCATCAGTTTATGGACTTTTAGCTCAGAAAATATGTTTCTTTATTTATAGTGTTTTAGCTCCGACCTTCTAATCCTTTAGTTTATCGTATTTTAGCTCTAACCATCATAGAATATGGGGCTGGAAGTATGTAACTCACACAAAATAATATGGGGTGGTATGTTCTTACATGGTACTGACAGGGCTCAGAGGATATATGTTCCTTTTATGTAACGGGGGAGGTAATTTTAGCTGGCGGTTTAAATCCCTTATGCATCAATAGAATATCAATGAAAATATTTTATCTAATTTTTAAAGGGGTATAGGGGATTCAATATGGTGAATTTGGTTGATGAAAATAATAGGTTAGATAGTTTCTCCTGGATAGTTGGAATGTTGGTGATGAAAGTCACAATCAAAAAGTATGATCTTGGTAATAATGAATGGGATAGACATTTTGAGTATGTATCTTGACACAATGGGGGTTTTAGGTTCTTCAAAGGTGAAATTGAGGCTCACAAGGATTAGTAGGCCCATTACACCAGACCAGGATGCTTCCGATCAGTGGGTTTGATCCTTTGTATCAATAACATGGCCAAGTAGAGAGATCACTTCTCTTTTCCAGGGGCAGAAAAATATTTATGAGGGCTCAAATAAAAAAATGATGAATTTGCGTATAGAAGGAAGGTTATCCAGTATATGTTCTATAACCATAGGGAAACATTGATATTAATTGAACATCTCAATCCCTAGGCATTATGGTTTCAAATCAAGAGGTGTGGTCCATAAAAAGATTCAGGAATGAAGGGTCATATTTTGTATTTTAAAATGGATACAAAACATGGTGACAAAACATGAGGGATATCAGATCCTCTTGGATAGTTTGATATGGAGACTGTAAATCATAGTCCAAAGCACGTTGTTCATGTGGAAGGTATGGGAAATCCATCCCAAAGGGAACCTATAACACAATGGGGTATTTATTTCCATCGTACTAACTCCAGGATCACAAGAATCAAAAATCCATTTAAATAGGCCATGGTGTATCTAGTTGGTGGGTCTAGTGTATTCCATCAATGGCATGCCCAAGCGGAGATATCGATTTTCAACATTAAGGTAAATGAATGATTTTTGAGGACCTATGATTCCCCAAATCATGAATTGGGATATATGGAAAATGTATGATCAAAGAAGGGTTTGAGTGCCATATAAGTTATTCCACCTATTGTCAAACACATTCTTCTGATTAGGAGAGTTGATTAATCATCTAACTAATTCTTTCCTGGACCAGTAGGTCCTGTGAGCATAGATTAGATTTTACTAGGGCTATAGAATATAACCTATGATATTTATGCCTTATTTATGTTTTCCTTATTTTTTTCCTTTACTCTGAAGGTGAAGAGTTTAGCAGGCATAGACATGTCTTTTTCGCTGGCTGCCGATTACAGGTTTTTGACCTAGAATGTTTTGTGTCTCTTTCATTGGTATTTTAAGGTTTTTCAATTTGGATCATTATGTGATAGAGTTTATGGTCATATAGATTTGACCAAGGTGTGATATGTTTATGGTTTTGCCATATGGATGTGGTATGGGGATGTTACACAAGAGTCTCATTGAGATAACCAAGTTCAAATGTACTCTAACATCCCTTTGATCAGGTGTTGGAGGTGTTGTATATCATGGATCAAGGTTCTCAGGTCATGAGTGATGATATAGGATAATCATTCCGGGGATAACCTATAACCCAATGTAGTATTAGGTTCAACCATAGTGACGTCAGGCTCATAAGAATTAGAAATACCATTACACCATGAAAAGATGTCTCTGTTTGGTGGGTATGATCCCTCACGTCGATAGCATGTCCAAGCATAGAGACATCTTTTCGTGTTCAAGTCCAGTTAATCATTTGTTAAAAATAGATATACTTCATACATGGAGTGTGTAATATGTATTTCGATTCATAAAAAGATGATAGAAGCACTCTATTTTATAGTTGTCCAAGGTAATTATCTTGTGATCCTTTGATAAGGAGGGTTGAAGGATTATTAACTATGCAGTTCATATTTTTATAGTGGGGATGTGCTTCCATGTAGTTTAACATCATTTAGTGTGGAATAACATCCATTATGTTCAATATCTTTCAGTGAGGTCTCTTCCATGCAGTTTAACATCATGTAATACAGACATGAGAAGTCACATGAAAAGTTTGGATGTTACAGTCGTGGCCCAAGATTAGGATGAGGGAATCACTATATATCATATAGTTAATAGAATCAATCAACACATAGTTCTTGGAATATTCCATGTACATTAACGTAATTCGGTAAGGAAGAAGGTGACCCATCGTGAATTAATGTGGACGTTCATCTCTGTGTAGTTTAAAATTTTCTGGAAAGTACTTGAGAACCGATATGAAAGCCATAAATTTTGTGGCTAGGCCCAATGATGAGAACATGGGCATCACTTTCTATCTCATGGGAGTGAGAATCTATCCACAAGTTGTTCTTAAACTACCATCTAATTTAATGTCATGTGGAAAAAACTTACTTACACAAAGTTTAACGTCATTTGGTAATGATGATTCAACAAAATTTAATGTTGTGTGGTTGGGACATATGTGGAAATTTTAGTGTTATGTAATTTAGATCATAATATGGAGTCCATGATGGAGATGCACAATGTTGTTCCATGAAACAACCTGATGTGAATGATGACTGATGATGTCTCAGAAAAACCACACATATTTCTGAGATAACTAACTAAATTGGGTCTAAATGGGGTTATACTTATGGATGGGCCATAAGAAAAAATGTCTACGTGTCACTACCTATATCATAAGGATGATTATAAAGCTGTACATGGTTTTGATAACTCCATGTAGATTAATGTCATGTAGTAATTACGTATTCCCATGTGATTTAACATTATGTATTAAGGAAAAAGGATAATATTGGGACCATGTTAGAAGGATAAGCATGTAATAAGAGTTTTTAGTTACAAGGGCTTGTATTTTATTGTCAAAGAAGATAAATCAATTCACTTTGTAAAGGAATATCATAACAGACAATGATTTTCATATTTTAATTTCAAAAATATCATAAGTTAAGAGAACTTGTGATGAAATCCTTATAATGGAAAGGGGGAGTAATGGTTATACTAGTCATATACAGTTTTTATTGGAAGGAAAGATGTTAGTGGAAGATAGAGATGTTATAGTACGTTCGATAGGAAATATGATGACACTAAAGATGTTATATCAAAGGATACATATTACAATTTTGGATTTCATGATGAAATCTGAAGAATGGTTATAGGATGTAGAAAAGAGATCAATGAAAAAGAAATATAAAATTACAGGGAAACACAAAAGAACGTTTTATGGTGGCTCTGTTTTTGAGTGATTTCCAAATTTTAGGGCCTGAAAAACAGGAGATGAAGAAATCTGTTTTTGGAAAAGGATTTTGTGCAAAAGTTATAAGTTGGACTGGTATATTTCACACAAGTAGATTTAAATGATCCAAAAATAAAAATCTAGAAAAGGATAGGCTTTTGGAAAATATTGGGTATTACGTGCACGATTAAAGGGTGATTGAAATCTTTCTTGTAAGGCATGATTCAATATCCAAACACCAAAAAATGGAAAAAGGTATGAAGTGCACGAAAGATTCAGAAATTTCAAGAAAGAAGAGGTTTTCACTAAAGAGATTTATGCACCCAATGCAACATCAAATTGGTTTTTCAACGACACATACAGATTTTGAGAAATAGATTTGGGTTTTTGTGTACTGGGGTCGAAGAGGTCTATAAATAAATGGTGACCCCCTCACATTTGGTGTTATCCACACATATAGAAATCCCATGCTCTGAGGTGTGGAAGAATTTTAGGAAAATATATTGCATTAAATAAATATATGGCTCACAAGATGGGGAATTTTCGCACAAGAAGAGCGTTGTGAATAAGATTTATGTTGTGCGCAAGAGGTGTTTCGTGATAAAGGTCAAATCTTGAGCACATGTCATAAATTTTTTATGCAAGACAGCTTAAAGGGTGAGTGAAAGATTTTGGTTCTTCGCACGTATTTAGTTATGCATAGGATATTTCTCACCGACTTCTGGGTAAGAAATTGGATATTTTTACTTCAGAGAATACACCTATTCAATTCTAAAGAAGCACTAAAATACTGTAAATCACTACTGGTGCCAAGATGGCGCACACACACTTGCAAATTTTTTTCCAAGTGCTATAGGAGTGTAAGTGTATATCCTACTTTTTGTATTCCATATCAATGGAATGTTTTTATTGGAATGTGTGATACTTGATTGTTTTCATACCATGACAAAGATGTAGGTACTCTTATTGAGTAGTGAACCGTGTAAATCACGTGTTCATGTTGTTCTGTGTGTTCAAAAGGGAAGAAAATAATTAATAGGAGATAAATATTGTTTAAAAAAAACAAACATAAAAAATAATAATATATATCTGATTCACCCCTCCCCCTCTCATTGATACTTGGATCCTATTTGGGAACATGAGATAACTCATTGTGAAAAGAATAATATCCTAGGGATGGGTCTATATGTAGGTGTCTGGGCATCACTACATATCACATTATGATAGGAATTAATCCATACATAGTCATTAGAAGTTTGTACAGTTTTATTTCATTCATTAAGGATGAAGATATTCCTTGACCCCAAACGTCATGCGGTGAGGAAGAAGGTGAACCAATGTGAAGATAAAGGAATAGATAAGTTCAGTGAAACATATTCCCTGAACCTATGAGATATTTTCAATGTATCCCAACTTCTTAGAATTCAACATCCATGTAGTTCTTGGAGAAGGAGGTACTCAGTGCAGGCATAGTCCATACATAGAGGTGGGAATTATCCCATGTTGATAGTAACATATGCGCCTAGGATTAGTTATCCAGGCATCACTATTTAACTCATGAGAGTGAGAATCAAACTACATGTTGTTATTATACTTTTGTGTGGTTTAACATCATTCGGTAAGGACTTACGTGGTGTGAATGAGGTACAAAAGGAAATATGCATGGAATTATAAATAAAAACCCAACATGAATAAAGACCTAAGAGGTATACAACAAACCATACATCCCTTTTATGGGATTAGGCCATGAGGAAAAAAATAAGGCAAGTTTTGTGATACATGGGGATGGACCTAAGGATTAAATGTTTGGGTGTTTCATCATATCCCATAATGTTGGCGATCAATGCACACGTACTTCTCTAAGCCCTGATTAGTTTAACATCATGCGGAGAAGAACACTTTCTGTGATGTTTAACATCATGCAGTAAGGACATGGGTCACCCGACATGAGTAGAGAAGGTTGTCACGAGTCCTTTCATTTTTATGTCATTTGGTAATGACATTATCCATGCATTTTAATGTCATGTAATATGTTAACTGGATAACTCGACATGAAAGGAATAAAATCCTATGGTTGGGCCTAGATATAGGGGTTCAGGCTTTTCTATAAATCCAGGGATGATAGGAATCAAGCCATATGCAGTTTTATGAATTCTAAGAAGTTTAACGCCAGGCAGTAATGATGAAGATATTCTATCCAGTCTAACATCATGTGTCAAGGATGTGCCTACATGGTTTATTGTCATACATAAGACATTCCATGATGTTTAACGTCATATGCAAATGATGAATATGGGATTTGCACCATCTTGGATTCCATAATGTTAGCGATTATGAAATTTATTTCTTGAGAAATATAACATTGGTGGGTGGTGTGATACTCTCTCCATCCTTGGTGACCGGGAAATCGGATCAATTAGTATAGAATATATTTATGACATAAGGGCCCTCCCACTTAGGTTCCAACTTCAGGGGATTCCTTCAAGGTATCATTGGGTTTCTCATATGTAGAACCAGTTATCCATTTGAGAAGAAATATATATGAACCTTTTTATTAAAGTCTCTTTCTATTAGGTTATAATGGATCTCAATGTTTTGCATTGGTTGCAACATATTCAAATCTAGATGCTCTAAATCATCTAGTTGTTTGTGTTCCTATTTATAATCGGATAGTTTCCTGCAAATGGCTATTTGGAGTGTGGGAATTTGGACCTCTATTGGTAGCACTACCTCGATCCCATAAACAAATGAGTATGGTATTGCTTGTGTAATATTATGTTTGGTGTTACATAGCCCCATAAAGTATGGGGGAGTTTTTTTGGAAAATTCCTATTATCCGTGTTCTCCATATTCAAGAGTTTGTTTGATAGGGTCTGATTGATGGCCTCTATCTATTCATTTTTCACTACATGATAGCAAGATGAATGATTGGATTCAATGTTATACTCCTGGTATAGCAATTTAAACTCTCTAGAACAAAATTTAGTACATTTTTTCTTTAATATCATGTAAGGGAATCTGAACGTGGCGATGTTATGGGATTTTAGGAATTTGATGATATTTTTTGTTCCAACATCCTTGAGGGGTATCACGCCATCCCATTTGGAGAAGAAGTCAGTGGCAGTAAATACGTACTTGAACTACTTTGATGTGGATAGGGGATATGGTCCAACAAAATACATCCCTCAAATGACGAATGACCATAATTTTGTTTCTATATGTAGTTATCGATGTTTCTAATGGAAGGAGTTTTAATGAATCTGGAACAAATGACATTTTCTGTTATATTCTATGTATTTATGTACCACATCCTTCCAATAATATCCAAACACTCTAATTAGGTGAGATATCCTAGTTCTATATTATTGAGAACAATATGAGCATCCATGGACCTCTTCTATAATGGTGATCATTTCACTTTCTTTTATGTACCTAAGGATAATTACATTGAAAAAATGCTTATATAGGGTTTTCTTATTATTTGGTCCCTCTTGTAAGGTGATGATTGTTTCCCTGCTCCGAATCTATTAATTTCTAGTGCGGTCTGTCGGGACAATTTCATCTCGAAGATTGCTGATTGTGGGCTCCGTTCACCCAGAGGAGGTTGCGGTTTTTTCATGCTATAGGGAAGTGCTAACATGACAAATCTCTTTAATATCACATGTTACAATTGATGAGACCATTATTTGATGTGTTATGAGTAAGGTTTCCTCCTACTAACTAGGGTCTACGAAGAGGGTCATTGCATTAGCTAGTGCATCAGTATGGTCATTTTGTGATTGGGAGAAATAATGAAATGTGGGATCAATGGGTAATTATTCCATTAATCCATTAGCATAGCAGTTTAGGGGTGCGATTTGTTCTTCATTCTTGATTTATTATTAACAATTGAACTACTTTGTCACCAGTTCTGAATCCCCTTTTATTTTTAGGTTGGCTATGTGCATTTCTAAATCTATTTCTAATCCAGCGATGATGGCTTATTATTTTTCCTCCTTATCCATGCAGCCTTCAGAAAATGATAAAGAGTAGGGAATACCTATTTTATCTAGAGACACAAATATAACCCATATGGAAACCCGACTGAGCATCATATTTTCCATTCTTCATTTTTTAGGACTTCAGGAAGTACCATGAAAATACATCTCCCATGTTAGGGGAGTGTCATGGCCCTAAAAACCTTTTAATATGGGAGTTCAATGTCCTATGGTGTTTTTTTATATGGGACAAGCCTTTGAGAAGTCAAATTGTGCATTACCTTTTACTAAATTTGGGATATGAAGTGGATTTCATTCTACTATTGATTGACCAACTGTCGAGACAAGATCCTAGTCAATGTAGGGCAGCCAATGATATACTTGATCAGGTCGATTCGAGATAACAGGTGGAACTCTTGTTGTTATAGGTAATGCATCATCTTTTTCACTACAAGGAAGATCACAATAACGATCTTTTTGACATTATAATATCTAATCTCGACACCCAGTATAGTCTAGAGGAGGTAGTAAAGACTATTCTCTATCTCTGAATCAATCTTCGATGCAAGGAGGGTGCCTAGTGAGTGTTCCATGGTAGCCACATATAAGATTAGTGGCCTCCCTTCAATCGAAGGCATCAGAAAATGGTTGGTGTAGCATATATTTATTGAGGTTTTTGAATGATTTTTTACACTCATAGTCCCGTTGGTAAGAGATCTCTTTCTTCATCATCCTCTTCAAGGGGACCGAATTTCCATACAAGATAGCTATGAATCTATGAATTTAGGTGAGGTTCCATTGGAGCCCCCTAAATTCATTCAGATTCATAGGGGAATAAATTTCATGGATAGTACTGGTATTCTCTGGGTCTGCCTCGATTCTTTGGTGGCATCCCAAAAAACGGATGAATTTACCCGATGTTACCCCAAAAGTGAACATTAGTAGATTTTATTAGACTACGTTGTCGAATATTGTCAAACATTTATTGGAGATCCATGAAGTGATCACATATCTATGAGGAAATGATGATCAGTTTTTTGACATAACACTCGGCTATCCTTCCCAATAATGCGTTAAAGATGAAATTCATGGTGTGTTGATATGTGGTGATATCATTATTTAATTTAAATGGCATTCCCTGTTAGTAGAAGATTCCCTGGGGAACCCTTACGATTTTGGCTTCTTCATCATCGAGGGCCATTTTGATTTGATTTTAGCCTATGTCCCCTTCCATGAATGAAAGCACATGGAATCTAGTAGTGGAACCGATCAAGAGTTCTGTGATCATTAATGGGAAGTCAACCTTCAGAAAATGATAATTTCTGTCTGTGAAAAAAATGTAGACCTTAATATTAACATTCTTTTTATTGATAGGGATGATATTGGAAATCCATTTTGGGTAGTTCACATCATAGAAAAAGTTTTCTTTGATCAACTTATCGAATTACACCTCCACATTTATTGCATGAGATGGGTGCATTATCATTGTTTCCTTCTTGAATATGCGATGCTATTCGGGTAGTCTGAGATGGTGCATAGCCACATCTAGATTTAATCCTAGAATTTCTATATAGTTACAGGAAAACACATACTGGTGTTTCTTTAGGAATGTGATTTACATCCTCTTCTCTTTAGGGGGCACGATAATGATAATCAAGGAAGATTGTGGGTCATATTCTGTCACCAGGTTTATCTACGAGATCTCATCCATAGTGGTGGAATCACCTTCCTCAAATGTTATAGAGGATTATCTAAGAGCATCCTCATTTTATTCTATTTTTGAGTCATCTCTTTTCCATTGAGTTTCATAATAGAGATGTTAATGATGAATTCACTAAGGATAAGATAGGTCTAGACCTCTGGGGCTTATTCAGCTATTTTGAGCATGTTTGTGAGGATCAAATAATCCTCATCGATAAAGCTCCAAGGATTTACATTGTGGTCCCTAAAAAATTGGGGGTGGAAGCCATTATAACATCATCTTCCAATAGCTATTTTACTCCCTTCTTTTATAAGTATTCTTAAACATATATTGCTTAACTAGTTTGGAAGGGGCACTGTCACCATGAAGTATGAAAACATTACCATTGAAGGGGAAATTCAAGAATTGATGGAAGGTTGATGGTATATTTGAGTGGATATAGGGCTACGGCCTCTCAAGCAAGATACTATATAGAGTGTCTTACTAGATGAAAATGAACTCGATATCATATGTGATCTTCCCAAATAGGTTCTAAAGAATAATTTTTCTGATGGAAATTTTCTCACACTTATTATATACCTGGATGGTTAGATTTGTAGAGGATATGTCTCTTTCTATATACCCTAGATGTCAAATGTTTTGTGCTAGGATGAGATTGATTCTCGAACCATTATTGATCAACAACCATTGGACACCGAAATTATTGAGTTTTCATGAGTCATAAAAGGGTGTGATGTTTCCATGGATGTAATCCTCTTGATCTTGATCATTTAATGATATAGTGACACGAAATATTAAGGATATGGTCTTTACTCGATAGACCTCAGCCTTAGTGTCTTTAGTCTAAAATTCTATTGGTTTCGAAGGGAATTAATAACTGCCACCCTGAGTTCTCTCAAATGATGAAGTGCTTAAATTATTGAGATATTGGATGGGATTAAAATTAGATATTCCAGAACATCATAATTTTAGGACAAAGGATGCAGCTTCCCGACATTTGGCTTCTCTAGGGCATCCATATCATATGAAGGAGTAGTTGAGGTAGATGGACCATGGGCTTGCACATAGGTTGAGGGAGTATGTGCTACATGTGGAATAGGTTTTACCGTCCTTCTATATTTCCTAGGTTGATCAGGTTAAACCATTGTTAAGAGATAATGAAATACAATCGTGTATGATTTACTATAAGTGGTCTCTTAGGAACATCTATACTTTATTTAAACATGATGGATTACTTGACCATGGGTCTCAGCCGCATATGATTATTTTTTGAGGATATGGAACGGATACTGTCTCCGAGAATATATGTTCCCTCCCTTGTAAATTTAGCTTTGGCACATGTGACCCCTTATTCCACTATTATATGCTTTAAAACCATGTTTGGGGGAATTTTAGACATTGTATAATCGGTTCGTCAAGTGTACATCATTAATGAAATGGTATATGAGATATTTTTCTGATGAGGATTCTGTTTGGAGGGGTGGTTCCAATGTTGTAGATGTTGTAGGGAAGAAATTGGGAAGAGTTAGAGACTATTTTGGAGTAGAATATGACTCTTCCTATTCTATTTCTTCTTGATTCTAGTGGTCATGCCCACCCTTGAGAGGTATATCATACTTCTCCTTTTTGGGTGGTGCATCAATTACAAGTGTGAGAAAGTATTTTCTCCTGGCACAGTGATCTTGATAAACTATTTTATGATTCATCCACCTATTGAAATTCTTTTCTTTCTTTGTATGATATTTCTTCCATTATTTCTATTCCATTGACACAAAAATTGTTATGTAAGACAGTTGTTCTGGAGGAACGTCTAATGTCACTTTTCTAGAGTTGACAATTCCTTAATGGATGTGCTTAAATATGAAATAGGTCGAGATATTATTAAAGAACTTTTGTAGAAAGGCCACTAATCGGGATGATAAGTCAAGTTGACTTCATTGGGCTTCTTGGGATATAAAAGCGTGAGAATGTTTTTATCCATGTATTCCAAAAATTAATCACGTGACTTGTTCATTTCGGTTGGATTATCCATTCTTATTTCATTGTTGAAATCCTAGGTGGTATGGGTTTCTATGTGCTTCCATCCAAAAGAAATTACGTGGCTGCCATTGGTCAGTATGAGGTGATGGGTGGTTTGGAGAATTCTTATGTGCTTGAACAATTGTGGGCATGATGGTGAAAGTTGAATATTTATATCTTCCTAGGTTTTTTCCATTTCTTATAGTTGTGGGATGATACTTGGAATGGGGTGGTTGAATATCATCCTCAATCTTCTATGATGTTTTAGTGAACTCTCTAAATCCACATAGATATTTCATGGGGATGAGTGGTTCTAGTAGCTCATCCCTGATATTTTCAGCAGAGATTTATAATAGTTGTTTCTATGAGAGAGGGATTATGTGTGAATAGGTTATACCCATTCACCATTCTATGAATTCAGACACCCTTTAATTCTTGCTCTTCTTGTAGTTTCTCAGGGCAACGATCGCCGTCTTCTTTAGTGTTAACCTAAATAGTTAAAGGAACAGATTATGAAGGTATTACAATCTTGTGGTAGATCGTGAGGGCATACAGCTATACTAGACAAAGGATGGCCCAATCCGTGTTTGTACAAAACAAATCATCTTGGTCACCTCCTGTTGGTCTTGAGGTCCCATCAGTGGTCTTCATTGAGACATGATGTGTGTGTTATACTACTCTATATCACCTACATTTTTGAAGGTGGAAATGTAGGATTTTAGAATTTGGGTGGAGGTAGGGTATCGTTAACCCATTCATGATATAGATTCTTCTCTGGTTTCACTAGCGTGTGTCGACCTTCAATGTCTTCTATCCGAGTTTCCAATGATTCAATGGGAGTGAGAAATTATGGAGGAACTATTGTTTGACCTGCCTCCCATTCGTAGGGAGATGGTGGTGGCCAATAAGGTGGTCCTACTATCATCTCTTATTGATACTCTATTTTTCCTATGATCGAGGAGTTACTATTGCAATTGAGAGGTTGTCACCATAGTAGGGGGAAGTCCCGTTCGGTTGGTGTATCAACCATTTGAGGGATAATATTTTCTTCTGGTGGATGATGATACACAAAAAAAATATTTCCCCTCGAGTATCTTCCCATTGAGCTGCTAGAGACCTCATATTTCACTCTCATATTGTGAAAATTTCTCTTCCAAATATGGAATCCTAGGTGTGGTCACATATTTCCCATTATCTTTAGGGATATTCCACTAAGGAGGTGGAAACTAATTATTTAGTGGTTCTAAATTATGAATCCATCATTGATTCCATTTATGTGCAACCTCATTTAGTGTTTCTAAGTCACCCCAATTCTAGGGTATTTCTTCCTTGTTACAACCCTCTACATCCAGACCTTGATCCTTTTTTCCATGATAACAGTGACAATGTTCACAGAGGTATATCATTCAATGGTGGTTTTTCCATCTATTTACACATGGAAATTTGGTTCTATAAGGCTTTCATTAGGGTCATTATTAGAACCCCGGAACATGTTTGGTTATCTTGTCTTGAAAACCCAATCGAGCTTGATTTCTTTCACTGTACGCTCTCCTACTCATAGTTTATGAATGGTGACCCAGGGTGAATTCCTAGTTGTTGTTTCCAAAATATAACTAACCAATAGGGGTTTGTCTTATGGCAGGAGAAACATGTGGGATTTTTAAGATTGATCTATTCCTACCATACTAGAGAATACCGATTCCCTATATGGTTTTGATGATGATAAAAATTATCCCATCCCAGTGGGATGGGGTTTATCATGTGGTATCATTAGAAATGAAGATGTATCATTCCCTAGACCATTGGGGATGTGGTGATCTGAAATTTCCTCTAATTTCACCCATCCCATTTCAGGGGATAATAAATTTAGATAAAGCGATTGAGATATAAATGCCCCCAGTATTGTTGGATGGGGCTTGTTCGGTACTGCTAATAGAACGTCCTGAATTTTCATGGGAATAGATGAATCAAGGGGTGGAGGCATTGGAAAATGTTCTCTGGGTCTGGGGGGAGTCCATTTTTGGTTGACTGAAATTGCAGCGAATACTAAATTAATCATGATGTGGAATAGTTTTGATTGTGTGAGAGCTGGGTGTCATGGAAATCCATGACTTATATCGTTCCTTACAGGTAGTTTTCTAGGTTCTTGAAACATCGATCTCCATTTTTGGAACATCCTTATATTATCTTGAGGGGTCCACTTTGATGTCAGGTTGGCTATACTCTCTTCCAGTTTTTGATTTCACATCATTGTTAGAGTGGGGGGTATTCTATTGCAGTGACCAACTTGCCCAAGAATTCCCAGGTCCCCTGACCTCTCTAGAGGGTATAACATTATAGGATTCCATGTCTGAGGGTCTTTATAGGTCCCTGGGAGTGGATAAGTTTAATGATCCAAACTATCCCCATCCTAAAATTAATATTCCTTACATGGCTTCAGAGATCATCTATCAACATTTAATGATTCAATGGAAGCATCTATTTTGCACATTTGTGATGTTATATTCCATTTTTGGATTCGAATCCATGAATATAATTGCAAGGTTGAGAAAGAAAAAGATTATCCTAATAGTATGAAGGTGACACCCATATCCTGGATAAGGGAGATGCATATCCTTTATTCACAGATTAGTAGCCCACATATTATATTGTAGATAAGGAATTCACTCCTTTTAATGATCATTGGAGATCTCATAGATGGAAATAGTGAGGGTCCAAACAATGATGGGGAGGTTGTTTTCATCTAACTCCCTCCATATGTCAATGTTTTCCACATCTTCGTTGGACATAAAAACCTCTGTCTGATCAGACCAAAGAAGAAGACTCTGATGGTCACCTCTTGATTGGAGTGTAGTAATGTTGGATACTGATGGGAAACTATATACATTTGACCCTGATATTTTGTGAACCTATATATATTCAGTTTTCAGTTTTGGTTAACCTCTCTATACCAAGATGTATGGAAAAATAGAGGGATGACTTTCCCATGGGAGATATCACCATGGAGAGGTATACCACGGTGTATGTCTAGATTAGATTCCATGAAATCTATCTCCATAATACCTCGATAAGGAAGAGGTAATGAATTCATCTGGCTTCTACTTCGATAGAAGAGTCTGAGGACCCTTGTGGTGTTGAGAGTGTTTCTTTCCCAACCTCAAGCACACTAGGATTGATAAAATTATAAATACTAATCATGTTATGAATCGTGGTTGGATTATGCTGACATGACTTTCATTGTTGTGCAAGGATATTGGCATGTTGTTTAGTGGATTCCAAATTTTGTATATAATCACCTAATTCTATGAGGATATGATCCCACTTCTGAGGAGATATCAATGTATGTTGACAAATTTCCTTATTTTCAATAGGTATATCAGACTATTAGGAGGTGTGTGACACTCTCACTTCATGACCCTACAATAAGACCAGATTATGGGCCTGATATTGATCCTTTGGTATATGCTGCTGGTGTTTCTTAATAGAAGTATGAGCCTACTCTGAGGTTTGTAAAACTCTCACCTAGTTGGACTAGATTAGATTAAAAGTGTTTACCTTGTATAAAAATGGATTACCATCCATAAAATGCTGATAGACCTCTGAAATGGGATATGTAATATGTGCCTCCTCTTATATTACCTTCAAATGATGATGGTGTAGTCATTAATTAGCAAATGTAAGAAAATGTTCCTTGCTTATGTGATCTTCTGGAGTATATTGAATAGATTCACTCATAAAAATATGAGCATGTCTTAAGTATTCTACCACTTTTACCTTTTTAGCGTCATCCAGAATTGGGATATAGGCTCGATTCTAGGCCTCAAAATTCTTCTGAATGACTTCTTCAATAAGAATGTGCCGTTGTCCTAAGGTGTGTGACTCTCTCACCTAGTTGGCTCTAGTTGGAACAAGATTATGATCCCGATACGATGCTCACCCATTATCTGGATATGCTGATAATCCTCCTAGAAATATGCAATAATTTAATCTTTTTTAGGTATAACCACTTGATAATGATTATTTGAGTGTTTTTTTGTCCTGTCCATAGATTTAAGAGCATGTGTTTGTCCCTTGATCATCACCAATGATGGAATATGTTAGCGGAGTTCTTCAGCTATTTATAAAATGCGTATGAATTTTAGAAAAGTTTTTTTGGGGTTGTAAGACTACACAATTTCCATCTCAATGACTTTTTGATAGATATATTAAATTAATGTAGGGATATGCACCCACTTCTGACCACCATGTACAATCGGGATATTCCATTGGCCTTTGTGCATGGGGGTAGGAGTATGAGAATCCCCCATGTTTGTTGCTGGAATATGTCCACAGACATGTTCTCAACATGTAGGGATGTGAACCTTCCACCTGGTCCCTTCTAGAGTATGATGGTAGGAAATATCAGTATAGCATCCCGCCTTTTATCACATAAACTTTCATTACATTATACAAAACTGAGGATCTTTAAGGTTTAGTGTCTTGGAAACCAGGAACTTAATACATGAAAAAAAACATTCTTCTTAAACACTTGAAAGGATTCTCCTTATGTTCAACCTAGGTTCATTACTACATCTCATAACCTGGGGACATACATCAAAAGAAAGGGTGAGCAGAAGGCCCAGTAAGGGAAAAAAGAGAAACATTTTACATGTGAACTTGAGATACTTCAACAATGTCATGAAAAAGAACGTTAAGGCATGAAAAAGAAATCATGTGGCATATCATAATAAAAATAATATTTTTCATAACTTTAAGATGTGGATACATCATTTAACATAGAAAATCATGAACATATCACCACGGTCCATCCCCAAGGTTTCATTTGAAAATTACTAAGGTTATTCAACAAGATATCGTGAAAATTGTAATCTCTAGTGGTTACATCATTACCCAATGATTTGGAACACTATCAGGGTGCACCCTTAAATTTTCCTTTATTATCAAGTGATCCACATGTATCATCAAAAAAATTTCATAAATAACCCATATAGCATAAAATAAATGGGTTTCATTTCATAATCATAACCTTTTAATAAATTTCTTTTAAGACATGATCTTTATGTCACTTTAAACACACAGAACAAGGAAAGCGGGATTAATGTATGTAAATCCCAGAAATTAAAATAAGAAATTTTGATATATATGTGAATTCCCATTTAGAAATAATAGCTTTCTGTATTCACTTAATAACATAAAATAATTTTGAGAAAAGAGAGAGGCATTTTGAGACGAAAATTCTGCAGCATAACGACTAAATTTTGGGGTTTTAGAAAACATTGAAAAGGGAGGGGACATGGGTCAGACATTCATAAATGACCCATAAAACAGTAGAGGGACAAAATAGGAAGGATATATGAACATGGTAATGAAATTTAAAAGATGCACTATATGAAATTAAGAACATGAAAGGAAGACAAAAATAAGATTTCTCTTATAAAAAATTTGGCAACCTAACGACGCCACATAAAACATAAAAATACTGAATTGAATAGATAAAATAGGGTATATCATCATATTAAAATAAGAGTTTGGTATGATAGATATAGAGATCTCACCCCAACATAATAAAAAGTAACTTGAATGACTTGACATGAAAGTAGAACTTCAAAACGAGAAGGGTGAAAGAACAACTTAATAATTCGGCAGCTTAACGGCGCCACTTAAAACTTCAAAATACTGAATTGAAGAGATCAAAAAGGGTCTCTCATCATATGAGAATAAGAGTTCAGTATGATAGATATAGAGATCATAACCCAACATAATAAAAAGGAACTTTAAAGACTTGAAATTAATGTAGAACTTGAATATGAGAAGGGTGAAAGAATCCTTTACAAAACTTTCGGCAGCCAAACGATGCCACTTATTCATTCATAAAATAAAATGATGAGATTAAGAGGGGTATCTCATCATATTAACATAAAAAGGAATGTATAATGAATATAAAAAGAACATCCTCCAACATAAGAACATGGTGCATAATAGAAATGACTTAAAAGGGAGGATTTGAAAAGAAAGAGAGAGTTTGGATCCCTTACCTTAAAACGTAACTCTTAAAACTCAATGGATGGGACCTTGAGGGCTTGGGGGAACCTTGGGAGAACTACTTGGGAGGTAAGGAGACCATAACTTCGTTGAGAATGGTTTTGGAGTCGAATGGATGAGAGGAGGGCATGGTATTAATAGGGAAAGTGAGGGGACAAGGCATTAATGGCCAAGGGACACCACATTAGTGGTTTTGGAAAAACCATGGGCTTGCCCATGGTATTGGCCACTTGGTACACCTCACACAATAATTAATCCCCTTTAGTAGACTTTCCATTAAAATATCTCATGACATCATTATGACACAGTTATGGTGTCATTAAACATACCAAAATCCTAAAATTGCTTTTTTTACTATTCACTAAAAATTCAACTTTCTCAGAAAAATCCCAAAAATTCACATTGAACAAATATCAAGGCTATGATTTAAAAAATGAACTCCATTTTATAAAAATACATTTCTAAATATTTTTAAGTTAATTTTTATATAAATACACTCTTCACCGAAAATTCATTTTTTTCAGAAAAAACCCCCAAAATTACCTTAACATAATATCGATGCTCTGAGTTAAAAAATGAAATCCATTTTATAAAAATAATTTTCTAAATATTTTTAATTTAATTTTTTAATTAAAAAACACTATTAACACGAGAAAACTAATACTTGACTAATAATTTATGAAACCGTTATTTAACCATTTTATTGAATCACATTACTTAATTAAGGTGCCTAGATTATATTAATGCATTATTTATGTGATATTACTAATCCATTTGGTCACATTACTAATCCTAAGCATAAAATCACAATTCATAATTTACTATTCATCATAAATTAAGTTGATCTTATTAGATTCTATATTTTGTACTGAACATGAATTTAGAAGACCATTTTTTGAAAATAATTGCACATTTTTTATTATTTAAGGTTCACATAAACCTTTTTTAAAAAAAATATCCTTTCTCTACAATTCACCAAAAATATGTATAATATATTTATCTGGACATTTGAAAATTCATAAACATCATCATAAGAACAAATCCCAATTTTTATTTAAAACAAAGGATTCACAAGGCAGTTATGGTCTCCTTACATATCCCCTTATCACAATAGCATAGGACCTAAGTGTAGGGTGCACTAAGGTGAGAGAATCTGACGGAGGCTCAGCCAACATCGCATGAGTAGTAATTTCTATCAGTTTGAACTTCTTGCAAAGGCGATTCTGTTATAGCTTCACACAATGAAGTTCGGCTTGGGTCTGGTCTAGAGCAAAGCCCAGTGGTCCTACCTCCTTCCCAAGTTCTGTTATATGGGATTCGATCGGTCCAAGACTACTGGGTGTGGCCATCGAATCTTCTTTCTATAATAATTAACCAATATTACTTGTATTTAGAGGCAATAATCGAAACGTTTAGTTTACATCAGTCATATTGACGAATGGTCATATAATAGTCAAAACCCAAAGATCTCATTTTAATTAAAATCATTTTATCAAATAAAGAAGTTTTGTTGAGTAAAAAATAACACACAAAATTAGTAAACAAGATTTATTCAAAATTTCGGGTCGTCACAATCTTCCCCCCTTAAGAAATTGCGTCCTCAATTTTTTTTAATAAATTTGGTTTTGAAATCTCATTGAAAGTCAGACATAGAAAAAAGAGTCAGTAAAATTATTACTTTAAAAGAAAGAAAAGGAAGTACAAAGGCCACTCGAGTAAACCCACACTAGGATTCCATGTAGCAAAACATGGACATGGAGGAGAAAAAAAAGGGTCATGTTCTGAGGGAGAGTGATAGAAAAAATGATAAGGATAAAGTTTACCATAAGAAAATCCCAAACTTATGATGTGTGTAAATGGTCTTTGATTACCTAGTAAGAAACGTAAACCAACAATGTTTTTGTTTTATGTTCCATTCCATAATTTTGAGGAATTCATTTAAAACATAGAACAAAAAAATAAGAAAATATACCAACCTTCTTGTAGAGTTTCATCCTTTAATAAGTTTCAACCAAAACTAATCTTTTCTCGAAACGATGAGCATTCAAAAATACCTCGTCTAATCAAAACACAAGAATCATCTTCTAGAGAATCACATAATCCAGCAAATATTAACTATCTATTTCTTCTATCTTTAAACATTATCCCAAAAATAGAAAGGGTACGATAAAACAAATCTTCCAAAATAAAGAACCCTAGTGGAAGGAAAACTACTTTAAATTTTCAAAGATCCACGGTACTACCCAAAGTTCATCATAGACGATTCTGTAAATAACTTTCCATAAAAAATACTCAAAATAAACCAAACTAAGATTGAAACCCAAACACAAGAAGGATTTGATAACATAGTCTTTCTAGTTAAACTTTATCATTCATCTTCAAACAACATCAACCACTCCTAAGATCTTATATCAAAAGTAACTAACCTAAACATATTTACCCCATGATAGGTTAATCATTTCAATAAGTAACTTAAATTACTATAAGTCCACCTTATATTCATCGATTCTTCAAAATATAAGTCAACATTTAATTCTCAAAGAAAATACCGTAGTAATCTATTTACCTTGATCAAATAGGATTCCTAAAATAGTTAAAGTCTTCAAAAATAATCATCATCTTTTAATCCCCTAATCACCCTTTTTATAGAAGAACAACTTTACTACATAAATATGTGGTACATAATCAATAGATATTTTCCTTAATGATATAAAATCATCTTAGGTAGTGACTCGATGATCATAGAAAACATAAAAGATATTCTCATAGAGCACGAACAAAAATACAACATGACATAGACAATTATTGTGAAGAAGTTACATGTACTTAAGTCATCATGATCCATCACAGCGTAGGACTTGCATTATTCCGTTGTCCTCGAATATTGTTAATGATCATCATGCTTCTCACCCATTCTAAGAGAGCATTGCCTTGGATAATGTCTAACTTCTCCACATTTACGACATCGAAATGTATAAGTCACATTAGATCGAACCTTATCTCCATTCATCACATTATCCACTTTTTTAAAGCAATTCTATAATTTATGCCCTCTCTTCCCACACTTAAAACATCTCCCTATTCCTTTGTGACATTCTACTTGGTTCCCCTTTCCATAGTTTTTGCACAAAGGAAATTGGTTCGTCTTTCCCATATCAACATTATCATATGAACATCCTTGAGACTTTGTCTTCTTCTTCCTTGATGAATTTGGGCATTCAACTAGGTACCAATTATTAATTGTGATTTTTGATAGATGGTTTGGCATAATAAAAATATGTTCAACTTGATCTTTCATCATCCCTTTCACATCAATAGGGCAATCATCACATTTCCTATTACAATTTTTTTTGGGACATGTTCCTCCATTTCCTGCCATTAACTAAGAAAAAAAAGTATAATTATGGGCTTGAATACTTAGCTAATAATCATTAAAAGGAAACTTTAAGCATATAAGGATAAACTTGTAGAAGGAAAGTATACCCTAAATTGTGAACCCCTAGGTTATAATCTAGGTTATCCATGATCATATCTTCTTATGTGAATCTTTATTTTATTTTATCTTTGTTCCATTAATAATGGTTCATATTATGCTTAATAATTTACAAAAGAATATCCCCCTGGAGTTTCCTAACCAAGAGTGCAGCAAGGCCCATTGTCGTGTACCAGTTCCCATTCGAGTCTAGCTCAAAGCTGTGTTTTCAGTTTTTACCCCAATATACATTTGTGCCAGAGCATCCTCTACCTTCTCGTATCTAGAAAGGGATGTATTTTCTTCGCAATCCCTTACTCAATACTCACAAAAATACTAGGAAGATTTCCTATTTTTAAACTTTTCTAAAGGGTTCTTCCTAAATTTTTTATATCCTAATTTTCAAAAATAACTAAGCCATACTTTGATACCAACAATAACAGCCCACCTTTTAATCACATAAACTATCATTACATTATACAAAACTTAGGATCTTGAAGGTTTAGTGTCATGGAAACCAGGAACTTAATACATGAAACAAAAAAAAACATTATTCTTAAACACTTGAAAGGCTTCTCCTTATGTTCATCCTATGTTTATTATTTCATCTCATAACCTAGGGACATACATCAAAAGAAAGTGCGAGTAGAATGCCTAGTAAGGGAAACAAGAGAAACATTTTACATGTGAATTTGAGATACTTCAACAATGTCCCGAAAAAGAACTTTAAGGCATGACAAAGAAATAATGTGGAATATCATAATAAAAATAACATTTTTCATAACATTAAGATGTGGATCCATGATTTAACAATGAAAATCATGAACATATCACCAAGGTCCATCCCCAAGGTGTTATTTGAAAATTACCAAGGTTATTCACCAAGATATCATGAAAATTGTAATCTCTAGTGGTTACATCATTACCCAATGCATTGGAGCGCTATCAGGGTTCACCCTTAAAGTTTCCTTTATTATCATGTGATCCACATATATCATCATCAACATTTCATAAATAACCCATATAGCATAAAATAAATGTGTTCCATTTCATAATCCTAACCTTTTAAAAAACTGCTTTAAAGATATGATCTTTATGTCACTTTAAACCCACAGAAAAATGAAAGCGGGTTTCATGTATGTAAATACCAGAATTCAAAATAGAAAATTTTAATATATATGTGAATGCCCCTATAGAAATAAGGTCTTTTACTATTTACTTAATAACATAAAATAATTTTGCGAAAGAGAGAGTCATTTTGAGACGAAAATTCTGCAGCATAACAGCTACATTTCGGGGTTTTAGAAAACATTTAAAAGGGTGGGTAAATGGGTCAAAAATTCACAAATGACCCCTAAAACAGTAGAGGGACTGAATAGGAAGGATATATGAACATGGAAATTAAATTTTAAATATGTAACATATGAAATGAAGAAAATGAACGGAAGACAAAAATAATATTTCTCTTATAAGAAATTCCGCAGCCTAAAGACGCCACTTAAAACATCAATATACTGAATTGAAGAGATAAAATAGGGTCTCTCATAATATGAACATAAGAGTTCAGTATGATAAATATAGTGATAATAACCCAACATAATAAAAATGAACTTCGAAGACTTGACATGAAAGTAGAACTTCAAAACGAGAAGGGTGAAAGAACAACATAAAAAATAGGTAGCCTAACAGCGCCACTTAAATCTTCAAAATACTGAATTGAAGAGATAAAATAGGGTCTCTAATCATATGAAAATAAGATTTCAGTTTAATAGATATAAAGATCATACCCCAACATAATAAAAAGGAACTTGAATGACTTGACATGAAAGTAGAACTTGAAAATCATAAGGGTGAAAGAATATGTTACAAAAATTTTGGCAGCCTAATGGAGCCACTTAAACTTTCATAAAATGAAATGATGAGAGTAAGAGGGGTATCTAATCATATGAAAATAAAACATTACAGTATAATAAATATAAAAGAACATCCTCCAACATAAGAACATGGAACATAAATTAAATGACTTAAAAGGGAGCATTTGAAAAAAAGAGAGAGTTTGGATCCCTTACCTTAAAACCTAACACTTAAAACTCAAAGGTTTGGACCATGAGGGCTTGGGGGAACCTTGGGAGGACTTCGTGGGAGGTAAGGAGACCATAACTTCTTTTATTATGGTTTTGGAGTCGAATGGATGAGAATAGAGCTCGGTATTTATAGGGAAAGTTAGGGGACAAGGCATTAATGGCCAAGGGGCGCCTCATTAGTGGTTTTGGAAAAACCATGGGCTTTCCCATGGTATTTTCCCATGGTATTGGCCACCTGGGACACCTCACACAATAATTTATCCTCTTTAGTCTACCATCCCTTAAAATATCTCATAAAATCACCATGACACAGTTATGGTGTCATTAAAAATAACTAAACCCAAAAACTACTTTTTTACTATTCAATGAAAAATCAACTTTCTCAGAAAAATCCCAAAATTTCACATTAACCAAATATCAAGGCTATGATTTAAAAAATGAACTCCATTTTATAAAATTAATTTTTTAAATATTTTAAATTTAATTTTTAAATAAATACACTATTCAACGAAAATTCATTTTTTTCAGAAAAAACCAAAAATATTACCTTAATATAATATCGATTCTCTGAGTTAAAAAATGAAATCCATTTTATAAAAACAATTTTATAAATATTTTTAATATAATTTTTTAATTAAAAAACACTATTCAGCCGAAAAAACTAATACTTGACTAATAATTTATGAAATCATTATTTAACCATTTTATTGAATCACATTACTTAATCAATGTGCCTGGATTATATTAATTCATTATTTAAGTTAGATTACTAATCCATTTGGTCACATTACTAATCCTAATCATAAAATCACTATTAATAATTTACTATTCATCAAAAATTAAGTTGATCTTATTATATTCTAAATATCGTACTGAACATAATTGTAACAGACCATTTTTTGAAAATCATTACACATTTTTAATTATTTAATGTTTACATATTTTTTTTAAAAAAATATCCTTTCTCTAAATTTCACCAAAAATATGCATACTATATTTATCCGGACATTTGAATATTCATAAACCTCATCATAAAGAGAAAATCCAATTTTTATTTAAAACAATGGATTACACAAGGCATTTATGGTCTCCTTACATATCCCCTTATCACACCAGCATAGGACTTAAGTGTAAGGTGCACCAAGGTGAGAGAATATGAGGTAGGCTCGGCCAACATCACACGAGAAGTAATTTCTATCAGTTTTAACTTCTCGCAAAGGAGATTCCATTATTGCTTCAGATGATGAAGTTAGGCTTGGGATTGGTCCAGAGCAAAGCCTAGTGGTGCTACCTCCTTCCAAAGTTCTGTTAGATGGGCTTCGATTGGTCCAAGAGTACAGGGTGAGGCCATCGAATCTTCATTATATAACAATTAACCTAGATTACTTGTATTTAGAGAAAATAATCGAAACATTTAGTTTACAGCGGTCATATTGGCCAATTGTCATATAACAGTCAAAACCCAATAGTCTCAATTTAAATATACTCATTTAATCAAATGAAACAGTTTTGTTGAGTATAAAATAACATACATAAATAAGAAACTAGATTTATTCAAAATTTCATGTCGGTACAATCAGTCTTTGTGGGAGTGTTATCTTTTTCTAGGGTATCCAACATTATATTTTTCTTATGATTCTTCCCTGGCAGAGCTCGTTCATGGGTCTCCGAGGTGGCTATCTATCAGTAGGTACTCTCAACAGGCCGCTGATAGGTACCAATATTGTCAGACCCAGTTTTTCATTTCATTGTTTTGTTCTGGTTCAATTGAGATCCCGATACTTTTCTTGGGTCTTGGGTGAGATTAATTTTGAGTTTTTAAGTTTCATAAATGTCTAATAACCCTAATTTGGGTTCCCCATTTCTTGTTTAGGAGTGTTTGGAGAAAGGGTTGTTACTTTAAGATTTGGGCCAACCATGAGCCCATTTCCAGTTTTAAAAACCAAATTTGTTTCTTTTATAAATCCTTTGTTTTAAAACATATTTCAACCATTAAACTTCATACTTTTCCTCCACTAATATGTTGAAACAAATATTTCATTTTTGACCCATTAAAAATTTATAATCATGGTGAATTGGGGTTACTTATTTTGGAATTAGACCAGCCCATGGTCCCATTTCCAGATTTAGAATAAAAAATCTGTTTATATTATATCTAACACAATTTTTAATATTTATTAGTGATTCCACCTCCCAACCATATCCAATATCCCTATCCTCACCCCCATTATCTATTTTCCTTCTTTTAAGATTATAATAGTCTTAGAGTGGGGATACATTCTCAATGCCTTTCAAATTATCCAGAATTGATAGGGTAATTTGCATCATTCATAAATAATTCAATTAATACTCTTTTTTCCACAAATAATATTTCCTTGGTTCTTCAAGACCTTATGATTCTCTACAAGATGTTTGATGCCATTATTGTTTATCTAAGGGTGCAGATCTAATGGAATATGAATAGATCTCCAGTTGAAAAGGTGAGATTCCTTCTCTTTTATCCTCTATCATCTTCCTCCTTTGATTATTTTTTGGTTTTATAATCATTCATAGTCCTGTTATTCTTAGGGTTCTGTTATTACATGATTTTTTTATGGTGTTTTGATTCACTTGGGTCTGGTCATCATAGGTTTTGGGTTTGTAAAACCTAGGATGGTGATTTTGGGTGTGTGTTTCCATTACGGCATGGTTTTGAGGTAGGATGACCCTTGAACATGACATTATCATTTATTTTTTATCATTATCATACTATTATATCCTTATTTATATGGTATTTGCTGCTTTTAAACCATTGTTTTAAATTTTTTGGGTGCAAATTATGTTTTATGACTTCTTTTTTTAAAAATATAGTTTTTTTGATATAAGTGTGCACTCCTCTTGTTTGATAAATTATTCCATGAGCAACTGCACATGGATTATGGTATTTTGAATATTTTTCAGTAGCTTTAATATGTTTATGTAATAAAAATGGTATTTTATCCCTTTTATGTTCTTAACATAAGTTGTTTTTTAAAAGATTGCATACTATGTGTTCGGCAAATTTCCCGATTGGATTTTATGTGTCTAGTGCGATTTAAAATTGTTTTTTTGTATTTATATATACATTGGAATCATTTAAAAAAATATTTTGGGATCCTTTTATTTCTTTCCAATTTGTATTTGGTTTTAAAAATAAATGGGTTTTGGTTTACAACATGTTTTGTCCCGAGTTGTTAGAAAATGGAATGTTTCACATTCTTACGAAAATGGTTGTGTTTTGAATATGTAGCCTGAGTGTTTTATGGGATATATGAATGTGTTTTGATTATGTATATTGTTTTTATACACCTCTTTAAAAAATTGAAATGCATAACTTTTTCAAATGTTATTTTTGGGAAAATGATTAAAGGCCAGTTTGGCCTTTCCTAAAAATGAAGAATGAGTGTTTTAATTTTATATACCATGTTGTGTCTATTGGGATTGTTTTATAATCCATGAAATGATTTTATTAAATGTTTATATGTCTTCCAAATATTTTTGGTTATGGTCTTGTTGTGTGTTTATAATTCAATTAGTGTTTTTGAATGAGTTTTACGTGAAAAGCCTCAATACACTCCTTGAAATTGTTTTATGAAAATTTGTAGTAGTTTGTTTATTTTTTAAAGAAATATTAAGAAATTTTATGGAATGTTTGTATATTTATGGTTTGGGAATAGAATTTGAATGTGAAATGTGTATTTGATAAAATATTTAACTTGATTGAGCACTAAAGGGAATCCCAGGTATCTAGGTGGGTGGACGTGTACTTGTATGCTAGTGATTATATGGGGTTTGTCCCCTATTTCACGTAGAAAGATTTTAGATGACAATACTTACTAAACTATGATGATGATGTGGTTGGGGGACCACTATGTTATGGTTATTCTCCATACTAGTGTCTCGTGTGCATGAGATTAGATATTTATTATGGTTACATTCAATGAGATACGAGGTACCTAGGGCTCACAACTAACTAGTGCCTAGGGGTGTTCCCGTGACTTGTCCTTGTTGGATATATTGTACTCACCATCGTCATATGGTGTGTTTGGATGGTAAATTCATTATTTTGGTTTATTTATTTAAAATTTTAAATTCTTTAAAGCATCCCTCTTGAAAACTATTTTCATTTTGAAGTTTCACCTCTTTGAAAAATGTAACTAGCATTCTTGTTTATAAAACATGAATGTTTTTGCCTAGTAATTTTTTTAATAATGAATGAGACCTTATTTGGAAAAAATATCATTATATTTTTTATTTAAAACTCTAAATTTACGTTTCTTTTATTTTAAAGGATGTTCATTAGGAATAGAATATCGGGCTAACCTAATGAGTTTTAATAATCACGCCTATAGTCTTCTTCTGTTTTTAGCCCTTGTGTAGGTTTCAGCTTGAGTTAGATTTCCTTGGGAGACAAGTGATCATTACATTAGAGAGTGACAATAAGGGTCACATAGAGTTTTTTGGTTATCAGGTTTGGTCAGATGATTTGTTGGCTTAGTTTTACATTCAGTTTCTTGTACAAATAAAGTTCAGTTCAGTTTTTATATAAATGTATATTGGGATGTCAATTTCTTTCCGTTGTTTGTTTTATTGTGTATATATGGGTGAAATAGTTCCCATGTGTACTCTATTGATTCCATTGGTTCTTGTCACCATCCTGGGATGATCGGGAATGCCTATCGGTACGTGTCACGGGCTGGCCCTTGTGATCGGTTCAGGGTCAACTCGTGCTAGATTCTGACAAAATGCTATCAGAGGAGGTCGGCTCTTAGACAACCATTCTTTTCAGATTTCCCTTATGATATGAGGAATTCAAGGTAGATGGAGTATTATTTTTGGGACTTGAGGGGTATGTGAGGGAAGAGCGTCATGAACTCTTGCTCGATCTAATCCTCGGGTTTCTATTGGAAGTCTGGTTTTACTAGGGTTCTTTGTTCTTACTGATTGTTTGGTGTTGGGATATAACAAGGGGAGTCTGACTATTGGAATCTATGAGCTTACAGGTCCTGAAAAGCCATGTGGAGCTGGGGAATGGTCCAAATATGTCTCTCCATGTTGGTGTTGTGTTTGACATATGGCCACCAACCATATGGTCAAGTCACCCACCGATACAAGTTCCCTTTTGTGGGTTTCTTGGACCATTCATGAATTCTGAATTTATGTTTTGTAAATCCTTGTGTGAGAATTATGGAGTTGTTTTTTAAAGTAATGATTAGATTAATAAAATTAGGAAAGAGGTTTTCCAAAACTAAATATAATAATGGTTTTAAAGGATGTGTTTCTTTAACAAAATTATGGGAGTAAGTGAAAATGATTTAAAAAGATTGGATTTTCCCTAATATAAACATGTGGTTTGTTGAAATAATCAGTTTTGAAAGTGTTAATAATTTTAAATTAATTATGAAACAATGTTTTAAATGGGGTGTTTTGGGCAATTTAAATGTTTTTTAATCTGATGAATTGGTTTTGGAAGTTTAGTTTTGAGTGGTTGGTGATTTTTGGAAAGGGGTTTTGGCCATTTTGGTTGTCGAATTATGAAAATAGACCTTGATGAATATTTTTTAAAATTGGAAAGGGATATTTGGAATAGAATGGTTGTTTTTGTAAATTCTATTAAATAAAATCGATTGTTTTATTAATCAAATGGTTCTTGATGAAGTGTGGTTTATTTTGTGTAATATGAAAAGTGTTTTGACGTGGTGGTTTGTGTTCCTTTTGACGATACATGATTTTTGGAATGATGTTGTTTCATTATAGCCTTTAGTTTTTTCAGGGGTTCTCAAATGCATGGTATTATTAATATCTAGAAGTATGGCCTATTTGTAGTGGTTGTTGACTACCTGTGGTTGCACATAAATGTTCATGCGAGTGAGTCTTGATGAAACACCATTGGTGAATGAGAAAATCCACGAAGTTAGTTTTTTCTTACAAAAGTGTTTTTAGCTTAAAAATTGTGGTGTTTGTTTTAAACATACAGTTATATGGATCGTTTATACTATGTCTTACAAGTTTTTTCTATTTAGTATGATTCCTTATGATCTAGAATTCATACTCATGTTGCATCTTGAGATGGGAGCAAGTTGGTGGATCTGTTTTGGATTAATGTGCAGTGGATTTCTAAACACCTGTTGGATTTTGTGATGTGGGCACAAATTGTTCAATGTTTGATGATTTCCAATTGATAAAACTAAGGTTTCTTTCTCATCATTCACAGGCTATATCCACCTCCTAAAATAATTCCTCATCCCGTTAGTTTAAATAGAGATCTATTTAGGATCGATTTAATGTGCTTCTAGTTAATGATGATTATTGTGGGAATAATAGTTGTTTTTGTTGATGTTGATGCATTTCGTTGTATTGATTATCCATTTTTCTCCTTGTTCTGTGTGAGATAGAATTTTGATATATATATCTATGAGTTCCTAATTAGATGAAAGTGTTTTGTTGAGAAAGTGAGTTTTTTTTAGAGGGGTGATACTTAACACCTGATTGTGGGGAAGCATATGCTTCATGATTTAGGGCTCCACCCATTGGCCTTAGAGTAATTCTTTTCACACAGTCAGAAAATCTACAGAGTTGTGGAGCACTTGACCAGGCTCCTATCTCCACCGTTATGGTATGGTAGTTTCTATGTCTATATTTTTGTTTGTCGTTACTGTGAATTTCCATTTGTCACAACAAGTGAGGTGGAATTACCCCTCACATAGTGTCTATGGTTATGCCTTCATGGATGCAGGTTTCCGATCAATGTCACTTTGTGGACAACCTCTATAAATCTGGTGTGGTCTTGGTGTTACCTATTCATAGGTAGAGAGTTTTGGGTAATCCCTTGGTTTATTTTTTTTCTTCCAGTGGCCAAATTATTGGGTCCCCTTATCTCCCCTCCCCAAGTGGTGGGGTCTGGATTTATGCAGAAAGTGGTGGCCCAGTTCATGACCCCTCCATTTAGGAGTGGGCGGTTTAGAAGTTCATGATATAAACCTCTTAACTTGGGTTTGTAGGTTGTTGTGGGAGAGTTTTTTGGACATATAAAATCAAGGACCAATTATAGTTAATGTTTAGTTCTTGTTTTTTAATTTATAGTTTTGTTCTAATGGTGGGGATACCAACCACAGGTCTCGTCAATTTTGTCTTGGTTGTGGAGGTGTTGGATAGATGTTTCCATTGATTTTCCAAATGTGGTTGTGAGTTGGTGTTTTTATGGGAAATGGAATTAATTAATGTTGATGAAAAATGATATTTTACTGGATTGATAGGTTTAATCATGTGGAAAATGAATCCTTAGGTGTTTATCTTTCACCTGGAATGTGTTTTGGCTTTCCGGGGGTGGAATGCTTTAATGGCGGGGAGAATTTTCACACCCAGTTTTTCATGTCATTGTTTTGATCCGGTTAATTTAAATCCTTATACTTTTCTTGGGTCTTAGGTGAGATGAATTTTGAGTTTTTAAGTTTCATATATGTCTATTCACCAAAATTTTTGTTCCCCATTGCTTGTTTAGTAGTTTTTGGAGAAAGGGTGGTTACTTCATGATTTGGGCCAACCGTGAGCCCATTTATAGTTTTAAAAGGAAAATTTGTTTCATTTATAACAACTTTTTTTAAAACATATTTCACCTATTACACTCCATACTTTCCTCCCCTGATATATTGAAACCAACATATCCTTTTTGACCCCTTAAGAATTCATAATCACGATGAATTGGGGTTACTTATTTAGGTATTGGGCCAGCCCATGGGCCAATTATTAGTTTTTAAAAAAATTATTTTATATATAATTCATGTTTTAATATCATTCGGTTATTCCATCTCCCACCAGAAGTCAATATCCCTATCCTCACCCCCATTATCTATTTCCCCACTTTGGAGCTCATAATAGTCTCGGAGTGGGGAAACATTCGCAATGCCTCTCAAATCATCTAGAATTGACATGGTAAATTGTATCATTCATAAATAATTCAATTCGTACTATTTTTTCCACTAATCTACATTCCTAGATTCTTCCAGACCTTAGGCGTATCTCCAATAAGTTTCAGGCCATTCCCTTTTATTTAAGGGTGCAGATCTAATGGAATATGAATAGTTTTCTAGTTGAAAAGGTAATATTTCTTCTCCTTTATCATTTATCATCTTCCTCCTTTCATTATTTCATGGTTTTATAATCTCACACAGTCCTGTTAGAATTATGGTTCTGTTATTACATGATTTTGGATGGGTTTTTGATTCATTTGGTCTGGTTGTCATAGGTTTAGGCTTTGTAAACCCTCAGATGGTGATTTTGGGTGGCGTTTCCATTACAACAAGGATTTGAGGTAGGATGTCCTTTGAAAAATACGTTATCATTTATGTTTCATCATTATCATACTGTTATAACCTTATTTATATGATATGTGCCACTCTAAAACCTTGGTTTTAAAGGTTCTGTGTGCAAATTATGATTTATGAATTATATTGTTAAAAATATAGTTGTTTTGGTATAAATGTGTACTCCTATTTTTTTTGATAAATTATGTCATGAGCTTCCACACTTAGTTTAAGGTATTATGAATATGTTTCATTATCTTTAATAACTATATGTCTCAAAAATATTATTTTACATCTTTTTATGTGCTTAACATAAGTTTTTTTGTTAAAGAGTGCATGCCACGTGTTCGGTAAATTGCCATGTTGGCATTTATGTGTCTAGTGAAATTTAAAATGATTTGTTTGGATTTATAAATAAATTTTCAGCATGTAAAAATTTATAATTTTATCCTTTTATGGATTTACATTTTGTATTTGGGTTTACAAATAAATGGGTTTTGGTTTACAACATGTTTGGGCCCAAGTTGTCGGAAAATGGCATGTTTCACAATCTTATGAAAATGGTTGTGTTTTGAATATGCAACCTAAGTTTTTTGTGGAATTTATGAATTTGGTTTGATACTTTATATGGTGTGCGTACACCTCTTTAAAAAAATTTAAATGCATAGCTTTTTCAAATGATAGTTTTGGGAAAATGGTTAAAGGCATGTTTGACCTTTCCTAAAAAGGAAGAATGAGTGTTTAACTTGTATATAACATGTTGTGTCAATTGGGGTTGTTTCATCATTCATGAAATGATTTTTATAAATGTTTTTAGGGCTGCAAAATATGGTTGTGTATGGTCTTTTTTTGTGTCTATAATTCAAATATTGTTTTTGAATAAGTTTTATGTGCAAAGCCTCAATACACTACTTGAAATTCTGTTATGAACATGAAAGAAATTTGAAGAAATTTTATTTTATTTATGTGTTTTTAGGGTTTGTTAATGGAATTTGGATGTGAAATGTGTATTTGTTAATATGTGTAACATGATGGAGCACTAAAGGTAATCTCACGTAACTAGGTGGCGGACATGTACTCGTATGCTAATGATTCTACGGGTTTTGGCCCCTGATTCACATAGAAAGTTTGACGATGACAAAAATAACTAAACTATGATAATGATGATGTTGGGGGAACACTATGTTATGGTTATGATCTCTACTAGTGGCTCCTGTGCATGAGAATGGATATTTATTATGGTTACTTTCACCGAGATATGAGGTACCTGGGGATCACAACAAACTAGTGCCTAGGGGTGTTCCTGTTACTTGTGCTCATTGTATATTTTGTACTCAAAATCATAATACGGTGTGATTGGTTCGTAAATTCAATAGTTTTTTGGATTTTTTCAAAATTGTAAATTATTTAAAGTAGCCCTCTTGAAAACTATTTTCATTTTAATGTTGTGCCTCTTTGAAAATTTTAACTAGCATTCTTGTTTATAAAACATGAATGTTTTTTCTCGTAATTTGTTTTATATAGAATAAGAGCTTATTTTGAAAACACACCTTTATATTTTGTATTTAAAACATAAAATTGGTGTTTCTTTTATTTTGAAGTATGTGTATTGGGAATAAAATATCGGGCCAACCTACTGAGTTTTAATACTCACACCTATAGTATTATTCTATTTATATCCCTTGTGTAGGTGTTATCTTGAGTTTGATCTCCTTGGGATATATGTGATTATTATATTGGAGTGTAACCAGAAGGTTCACACAAAGTTTTTTGGTTATCGGGTTTGGTCAGATGAGTTTTTGGTTTAGTTTTACTTTCAGTTTCTTGTACAAATAATTTTTAGTTCAGTTTTTATATAAGTGTATTTTGGGATGTCCATTTCATTATACTGTTTGTTTTATTGTTTATATATGGGATAAATAATTCCCTTGTGTAATCTATTTTTTCCTTTGGTGATTGTCACCATCCCAAGAGGATTGGGAACAGCTCTCGAGATTTGTCGTGGGCTGGCCTTTGTGACCGGTTCAGGGTTGACATGGGCTGGTTTGTGAAAAATATGATGAATTTGGAGAGAACAATTAGAAACATCCCTCATTGGAGATTCCTAAACCATGGGGATGCTATATCCAGACCCCTAATCCACCTTCATCAGGTATAGAAGGTGGCAGTTGTGACGCTCAGGGGATAAGATCCCGATGTGATTGGTTGTGGTGATGGGGGACACCAGTTTACCTATAAATACTGAGGAAAAAAGTGGACTCAATAGTTTACACATAATAAAAATCATGAAATAGACTTGTATTTTCATGATTGTACCATATTTTTGGTACTCTTGAATCATTTTGTTTTCTACCTATTACCAGAGTCATTTGGCAGGCGAGATCATTTCCCAACCCATGAGGGCTACGACAGCAGATGGAATGAGTGCTGGAAGATGAGTACATTCTCTTAGATTGGGATTCTGAAATCATGATTCCAACAATGAACAAGGCCAACAATCACTGCCATATCATAGGCATAATAATGATCAATCAAATATGCATGGTAAAAAAATGTCTTGTATTCTCTTTTCTTCCATTCTTCTCATCTGGACGTTTCATCATGGGGATAGACTTATTGGAATCATGTTTATTGATTGTCTTATTTTTTATATATGGTATACAAAGAAAAGTGTCATAAAAGGTTCGATTCGAGCGTATTAGTTTTGTTTGTGTATAAGGAAAAAACATGGATTGATAGATTATAACCGAATTGTCTATTATAAGCGGCATTCACATTGGGTTAATAATTTTTTTGTGTGTGAGGGGAAAAATGGAATGATCCGATGTATTATAAGTCGATCAATTTTTTATTTCAAAGATTCACATTGGGTTCACCATTTTTTCTTTAATTTGGATTTTGTGTTGTGGAATAAATTCTACTCGTTGCATTACCATTGTAACTTTTCCCTGAAACTCCCATTGGTTCCCCCATCACTTGCTAGGAATGTACCTTCTTTACAAATGATGGTGGTCTTCAAGGTTTTTAGGCTGAGTGACTCTTGGGGACTCACATTAATCGAGAGTTTGGGAGGTAGGGTTCATTGCACCCTTTTGGGGGATTTGTTTCTTACTCCCAGACACTCTTACAGATTGAATACATGTTTGTGAATCTCTTTCTATTCCAGATGTAGGACTAGTTAACCTAACAAAAAGACTTTAGGTTAACACTCTTTTATGTGAGAAAGACTGGGATCTCTTTTATGAATCCATCTGTATGTAAATGAGACTATTCATCATTTTCTAGTAATGAGGGGTTTCTTATATTTTGAAACAATATGATCAATTTATTTGATCCATGATCTCTTTTATGGATGAGGTTGATATTTAGAGGATGGGATTTAGCCATTATGATGTGTCCTACATATCCTTGTTATTGCAGGAATCAAAACCCTTGTATTTTGGTTGATCTATGTAGTTTAACATCCATCAGTAGAGACTAATATGGGGGTGTCGAAACACCCAATATTTGAGCTTGAGTCTAGAAGAGATGTTCTACAGATCCTGGATAAGGTAGGAATTATAGACAATGTATTTTGGTCAATCTGTGCAGTTTAATGTCATGTGGTAAGGATTAATACGGGGTTGTTAAAACCCCAAATATTTGAGATCAAGTTTGGAAGAGACGTCCCAAATATCTGGTTATAGATGTAATCAGATTCATTGTACTTCAATTGATCTGTGTATTTTAACATCATATGATAAGGACTAATATGGGGGTGTTGAAACACCAAATATTTGAGCTCGAGTCTAGATGAGACAACCTATGTATCTTGGTTATGGAAGAAATCATATTCATCATAGTTATATCGTGATGGGGAATACACACTGCGACTGCCCTTGTGAATGGTTATTTGATTCCTAATAATGTGTTAATTTAATTCCTCTATTCCCACATGATCCATGATCATACTGAGAAATTAGGGGGAGTGCATGATCAGCCTCATGGTGTATGGTTATGGGATCTGCGTATTGCGGCAGTACTTTGAGTGTTTGATATGTGATCCATGCATATTGTGCTAAACAAGGGAGAGTGAATGATCAACCTCATGGAGTATTGATATGGGATATGTGTATTGGGGTAGTCCCTGGAGTGTTTGATAAGGAGTTATGGCCATTAAAAATGCATCCTAAGTATCTATGATATGGAGGGAATCAGAGTCCTCGTAGTTCTCTTGGAGATGTTCGGGATTACACACTTAGGCTACCCTGGTGAGTATGACTTCATATCTGGAAGGTTTCAAATGATCATATTGGCATACCATAGAGTTCATTAGGTGACCAGGCTTGACACATGTGGAGGGTGTCGCAAGAGTCATGGTAGAGTGATATGAGGGGTTCCACATGTCTTGGAAGACACCTCGAGAGTAAATCATGGGACTAGGCCGACATGTCCACAGGGTGTCACATGTCATGGATTACACCTCTAGGGGTATCATGGGACTACACAGACATGTCCACTGTGTGTCACTTGTCATGGTTGAAACCTCAGAGGACATCAGGGGACCAGGACAACATGTCCATAGGATACATCGTGAGAGCAAGATTGTAATGTCCAAACGTGTCAATGATAGTCTGCTGACATGAGTGGGTTACTTTATATGAGTCGAGAGTCTAAACTTTTTTATATAACTTTTCTAGGGATATGAACACAAAGGGTTCATAGGATCCATGTTGTGTCTGTGAAGGGTCATCAAGGCTTGTACCGACATGTCCAGAGCATTCTGCATATCCCAGATGACTTTGTGAAGGGATTTTGCGCGGTCCAGATGGTGTGACTTGGTACCATATCTTTTCATGATTGACACATGATAAGAATACCGAGGTCCACGATAATGTATTACACTTGGGTTTCCCAACATGAATCCTGGTATTTTAACCTTTTTTTTTGAGTGCCTTGGTTTTGTTCAGTGTTAGTTTTTTGGGTCTCACCTTATCTGGAGGATATAGGGTATGGTTTTTGCATGTCTCACCAAAAGTCCTTCACATGATCTTTTATTGATCATGTAGATAAATTTATTCTCGATGTGTTAATATTTTGGTGGACAACCATTTTACTACATGGTGGAATTTTGACCGGTCGCATGATCCGATTTGTGCAGAAGTTTGATGTCCGAGTGGCGACGTACATATAAGATGTTTACGTCCAACCATCTAGCATTTGATCCAACAACCAAATAGCCATCCAACCAAACCCTTTTTTGAGTTAGAGTATGAAATTTCTAGGCGTATCCATCCACATACTCCCTAATTTGTATTGGGCATCTGGTGTGCATCTAAGCAGGATTCAATGCATGGTCTGGCATTACATAGTTTTGTGATTCCTTATGGTTGACCGCATCATGGGTGCCACCTAATTTTTAGTGGTCACAATTACATCTATCCTTTATCTAATTATTTCCATATTTTGAGGATATCCTCTTCGAAGGACTTCCATGTCATCATTTCATCATGTCCAAGGGTTTTTGTAAAATAAAAAATGAAAATTGGATGGAATTCATGAGTTCTTGGAAGTCTTGTCTCAGGGTCTTGTTGGACCACACTAGGGGTTTACTAGGAAAATTTCACCCCTTGTGGTTACTACGAAACCATATCACCTTCACCTTTCTATATCGTTCATTTTATGTGAACAATTTCAGGAGATATTTGAGATTATGCGTATTGTATTGAGGGAATTTCGTATTTTTTCAAAGACATGCCGCGTGACTGGTATGTGTCATATACAGCAAGATCATTTTCTAGAAACTTCTATGAGCCAAAGGGACATTGTGAGAAGAGTTTGTTGTGAAACTGAGGTCCCACAGTGTGTTTTGGATTAGTTGTGAAATGTGTCACATGTCCTTCAGTAATAAATAACACTACTATCCTTCTCATGTTTGATCCCCTTCATTTTATGTGACATAGTTTTTGAGGTATGTGAGTTTTCTCAAGTAATATTTGTGATTATTACTTGATTTTACAACGGTGTCTTCCATGACCAATTTGGATCATATTAGGGTGCACAATAATTTCAGAAAACACCATGTGTCTGTCTTTAGAGATCTATGAAATTTTATGAATGTTTCCATGGGGCACAACTAACTAGTCGAAGGTGTTTTGTGAGGTGCATCAATTAGTTTGTGGTATGTCACATGTTTTTTGGGGCACAATGCATGTTCTTTAGTGATTTTTATCCCTTATAACCTCCTCCTCGTTATCTTATTTATTCTCTATGGATAAGGGATATAGGCCTAGAAGGATGGATTAAATATCATATATGGATTTAATTATTCCCAATTATGATTTGGTGCGTGATATTTGAGACCACCAAGGATATATTTTTTCAAATGTTTCTTCCATTTATTTTTGAAGGACTTCATAATGTTTTTTGGGTACATTACAATGAATAACCAATTATCCTTGGGGGTTCTCATCCATTGGTCACCATTAGGCCACTAGTGATTAGTGGTTCTTGTGGAGAAGGGATCCATGGGACATGTCACGGGTTAGGCTCCTTGCATTGAGACTTCACGTGACCTTGAAGTGGTCACACAATTGTAGGTATTTAACATTAAACATCTTCCTTGACCTCATGGGGAAAATAATATTTGTGTTGATGTTTCTTCCATTATGGTTTTTATGCTTATTTGGTGGGAATAAATAGGGGGTCAATCTTAATCCTTGGTTTTGTTCCCAATCTCCTGCCATTGTTGAGTCATCCATTCTTTATCAATTTAGGGTTTTGGTTGGGATAGAATTAATCCATAATCCTAAGGTATGTGGTCAAAATGTCAATTAACATAGTCATTAAATATTATTTTGTGTGTGTATTTTTGAATCTCAATTACCTCATTTGGAAATTGAATATTTAATTTTATTTATTAATTAATTAATTAATTCATGGGAATATGATAATGATGAATTTATGGGATCATGGAATTGTTTAGTTAATGGGATTGTGTAATTGGTTGATTAATATATTTAATTATTGGTTCATAATGGGTATTAATTTATGTCAAGACCAACCTGGAAGGGTAAATGTATTATATAAATAAATGTTGATAAATGGTTTAATGGTTAATTTTTTATGTGGATTAATGTGTTGAACCATAACTTTTTTTAAAATCCAATGGTATAAATGATGAGAATATTTGATAATAAATTTAATAATAAAAAAACTTTATGAATATCATATATGTGATATATCTATGGTTGATGGATAAATGGATTGTGGGACACATATTTATGATAAAAATACTAATGGGGTGCTAAACATGATGTCCTAGGACCAAATTCATGCATGTGAATATTATTTTTTGATACTTGTAAAATTGCAAAAAATACCCATGTGTTTTGTGGCACAAATTTAAGCTTAAAATACCCATGGTGTGCTAAACATGGCGTTCTAGGCCCAAAATGTTGACATGGGACTATGGTTCCATGTAACCATGATATTAAATTGGAATGAAATGATAAACAAAAACTCATGAGTTATGTGATATATGAAATACCTTAGACATATTTCATACTAGACATGTGTCGAATAAGTTATTGTTGGTTCGTGTATCATTGTGAACCAATTTATTTATGTGGTTAAGTATAGAATAATTGAAAATTTCATTTTTTAAATTATATTTTATATTTAATTAATTATAAAACTAAACACACTATCATTGGCTAGATATTGTTTTAGAATATGTTTGTGAGGGCCTTTTGAGTTTTACTCACACCTTTCATAGGATGCATGATTGGTACCTGAATAGAATTCATGTTTCAAAAAAAGGATAAGGGAAAGAGACCTATGTAAGATGGATGAGTTGGGATGGAGCATGGGTGAGGGAACCAAACATGATTTCTCAACCAACTTGGGAAATTTTAGTGAGCCTTTATATTGGGTATCTCATATTTTTACTTGACAAATATATGGTATAACATGTTTATAATTTTTTAATTGAGTATTTTATTTCATGTTTTGGTCATCTTGTGATAATAGTATTATTTTGGTAATTGGATAGTTTAGTTTGTTAATGATTACTTATTTATTATTATTTTTTCTTCGATAAAGATGGTATAGTCTCTCTATGTTATATTTTGGACCCTCACTACTAGTCGGTAGACTTTGGAATATGGGGAAGCATGCCTGAGGTCACGTAATAGAGTGGATCGGGACACTGATGTGTGGCACTTGATTAAGGATGTTACCGAAAATCCCAAGACCAATAGATTCCCTGATTCCATATCTTTATATTATATATCCTGATATTCCTCTACAATTTATCTTTCAAGGCCTATGGTTCAATCCAAAGGTGGTCTATCATACAAGGCCTATAAAATATTAACCGATCAATTTCAATTTTATTTCATCATCCACCTCAAATAAACTAGGTTTATTCATAATAACATAATGGATCTATTATCATAAATATAAATAGTTGTTATTATTATGTTAGAATATTATTTTTCTACCTATTTTATATCTAATGACAAATTAAATTATATTTTGTGCATACGTGTTGACTACTATATCATAATTTTAATAGGATTCATTTTCCATAACCATATAACTTTGATAGATATAATGGTATATTTCTAAAAAATATACACAATATTTAATATGTAATTAAAGTTATATAATGGAAAATTTCTACTCATATTTATTTCCATTTATTCATAAAAAATAATAACAATGTTCACTCTTACAAATAAATCATCATCTACATGAACAATTTTATTTATTTCCCTATATTTTTATTTTATGACTTCTAATAAATATTAATTTTGTGAGTATATATTATATTTAAATATTTTCTACCATTATTTATTTGATTTAACCATGAAAAAAGTACAATTATATTAATTATTTAACACATACTTTCATAGAAATTAAAACAATGACCACTCAAAAACAATAATTTTATTAAATATTTATTTATAAATGGGTGTTCTTTTGTTATTTGTTAACTATATATGGTATTAATGTTATGATAATAGTTAATTTTAAGGATTATAATAAATATTAATTTACAATAAAAGAGGTTATAGGACATACAAAGCTAGTAATACATAAATTAATTGTTTATCATTACAATCTCATTTCTAATAGTATTGTAATTATTAAATTTTATATGATGAAATTTTATGATATAAATCCCAAAATAAATTTTTATTTTTTATCCTATGGTTATTTTTCTAAATTATTATTTTCCATTTAATTTAATCTTTATGTACCCAATATGCTGAAAGAATTTTTTTAAAGAGACCCAACATTGATTTCTTTTCGACTATGTATTTTTTTCATTCATGCCAATATATTCATTAAAAAGATGTCAAGAATGTTTTTAATATTCATATATGATTAATTAAATTCATTTTAACCATATTTTACATTCTATTAAAGGGTTTTCAATGAATCTTGTTATATTTTTTTAAACAAGGTAATTCTTACCAATGTTTCTCATGAAATCATTATTTTAACATACACTCAACAAATGGGTTATCTCATCGATTTTACTACTCTTTTATTAGAATATTTCCTTAAAATTATACTTGAAACTTTTAAAATAAAATAGTTTCTTTATTAGTTTTGAACATTTTTCATTTGAAATAAATGATTTCAAAAAAAATTGTTTCCCAAAATAAAAATTCATGTGATATTTGAATGTCATTTATAATCACTGATAACATTAATTGCTGAGAATTATGGTTCACTGGGGATATAATTTAGGGATTACATTATTTAACAATCTATATATTTTTAATTGTTATAATTATGAAATTTTGATTAAACCTGTATTATTTCCATGAGTTCATCTATGATGATATGATAAATGTTATTATGATGTTGTAGAAAACATATGAATGATTTATAATTATGTAACATTTGGGTATATTATATCCCTATAATGAATTGGTAAAAATATAAATTATGTACTATCTCAAAGGATACATGAGTGGTTATCCCAATCCAAATAAATTGAAGCATGTGAGGTTATCTTATGACCAAAGTAGGTACATGGGTAGTTGGTCCATGCTTGATATGTAATGAATGTATTGGTGGGTAAACCCTTTAACATGATATTTCATTAAATATGGTTGGGACATAGTGTATAACACTAGTTTTTTATGATCTTATCCAAATTTTTTCCTTTCATGGATCATGTTTTCTAATTCATTAATTTATAATATATTATGAACCAATAAGATTCAATCAGGGAGTCATGATTATGATATATGATTAGATGGATATGATTTTTAAATGTCATGATCAATTTCTATGCCCGTATGCTAATGTTATTCTTATGAAGAATTATTGATTGATATCTCCCTTGTTTACACTTACTGGTATTCTTATCTCACTATTTATTGTGTTTTCATTTCCTTGTGATAGAAGTAACATTTTCATGTATGATATGTATACGAAGTGTGCTAGTTGTGAAGAACATGGTTTTAAATAATGTAGATATTTTTTAGCATGTTTTTATCTATTAATGTCTACAAAATCACTAAAACATTTATTTTCTTTCTCAGATCATAATGATATGCAATTAATATTCATATAATAATTTGTAATAATTATGTATGAAATGGTTGGTGTCACCCTCCTAATATGTATGTATTTATAAATAATTAAAAAATTAATATCTAAAGGATGTTTGAGGTAAATATATAAATATATAAATATTTAATTTTAAAAGATTAAAATGAAAAAAACATTTTGGGAGAGATAGTCCATCCATAAAACTCATGGATGATATGGATTCCTATAAATATTTGTTCTCATTGACTGGTTCCATATATTATTACTCAAAAATTTTCATATAGAATTTATTATATCATGAATGGATCCAACATCACATTATCCCTAAACAAAATAAAATATTGAACCACATTCAAGAATATTCCTCTAACCGGGTTGTGGAATAATTTTCCATTCACAAATAAAATTATAAGTGCGCACATCATCTTTTTCTATTCCTTATTATATTTTTCATTTTTACATATGTTTTTTATAAAACCATTCTTCTTTGTATAAATTTATTTTTAAGGCATTAAATTAATTAAATGTAGGGGAGGTATTCGTACAATATAATCAATCTCTGTCTAACTGTATTTATCATCTTTTCATTTTTTACTTTCTTTATATATTGGTTTTTTGAAAATAAAAAATATATATTAAAATAATATGGTTTATTCTAATTTAAATACTCTTGATAAAATTATTTAATTAAAAAATTTAATATTATTATAAAATGGATTATAAATAAAACCCTTTTATTAAATGATCAATCACTATAAAGTATCTCATCCTTTATAAAAACATTTATATTCAAAACATGTTAATATTGATTTTGGGAATATGGGTGTGTGATTGATCATAGGATTGGTTCATATTTTAAAGGTATTTGTTGGATTTTATTTAATGATTAATAATTTTTATGAAATTTTTGTGTACTTTATAAGTATCAAAGAAGGAAGATAATAATTTGTTGTTGAATTTTGAAAGCGTTTCTTTTTCTATAAGAAACACACTATGTTAGAGGAAAATATGTTGTATTTAGTCATCATAGTTGATGGTATTTTTTATTAACATGAGATGGTGAATCTTGATAAGGCTGATAGAAATTGATTTTAGGATAAGATATGATTTTTTGTATATTTCATGTTAATGTTATGAACATCATAGTGAGTGATTATAATATTTTTTGGGATTTGGTTGATTGAGAAGAGAAATGGGAAAAATTCAGGTTATATTTTATTATTTTTAAAATAACATTAAGAAATTCCTTGGTTTTGTTCAACATGGTTTTTAAAAAATATTAGAGGATAAACATGAATTTCAAAGGTACTTTTGAATATTATTTAAGGGATTTAAAATCCACAGCTATCTTCATAATGGGTTTGGACTAATTAATGCATCATGGGATTATGTTGAGCAGACACTGATTTCATGGAAAATAGATTAAACATTAGTTAAACTACCCAATCCATTATTTTTTCATTTTTATAATTCTATCCATCTATGATAATGACCATAGGGAGATTATGATGACCTTTTATGGAGATATTGAGAAACACATGGTGGATTTCATTATGAAAGTGGCATAATTAAATCTTAAATCATTGGAACATGGGATTATTTACTATTATTGTTGTATATTGGTAAAAAAATTCAATAACAAAATTGATAATATAGTTTTATATGAAAATTTAAATTATGATAAATTTTTAATGGATAGGGGTTTTTGGATTCTATGAATGAGATTAGGGAATGTTTACAATTGTTATCAAATTCTTAATGGGGTTAGTGACTTGAATATTTTCATATATTATATATATATATATATATTTTTTGTGTATTATGCATTAGTTCTAATGGGTTGGTAAAACAACGATGTTTTCAAGACAAGATGATGGGGGTATATTATTATATATAAACTATTGATGGGTTTTTATATAGCATTATATAAACTATATTAATTATTTTTTGATCATTGTGGTGAATAATTGATGGATGTTTTTTAGGGAAGTTTTGATCTTTTTTTATACACTATATTATCATCATGTTTTATATCATTTCAAGGTAAAAATATAGTATTTTTGGAGAAAATTATATAGGTGGGAATATTAAAAATAATTGATATTTTATTTTTAGAAATTTAAAATGATTTAAAATTTTTATATATATATTTTAAAAATTCATGATAGTGGATATGGATAAGAGGAGGAGTGATATAATATAATATTCTCATATTTTTGTGGATTATTTTATATATGAGAGGCTGTTATGTGTAATTAATTATAGAAAAGATATATGAAATGGTGAAATGATTATTTTTAGTCATTATTGATGTATATTTTTTGAATTTTAAGGTTATTTTATAACCATGTGATGATAAACATGTGTATTGGAATTTTTAGTATCATACACTACATGATAAACATTGTGTAATATTTTAAGTGAATTAATATTTTTCAGACGAATTATCTTAAAAGGATATGAAAAAAACTAAGAAACCCTAAACTAGATCATATAGAGGACACATAAATAAAATTTCACCATTTAAAAGAGAATGAAGTGGAAAACTTTTTGAAAAAAATATTAGGAAATTGAATAATATATCCAAAACAACCTTGAAATAACAAGAACCTCAAAAACAATAAACAAATAATTAAGAAAACATTACAATAGCTATTTTATTAAAGAATACAATGTGTAATTAAGCTGATCAATACAATATCAGATATTTGTGGATATTGGGGTGAATGAAAAAGTACATAAAAATATATGAAAAATATGATGAAGTGGTAAAATATCATAGATATTATTTAATTTTTTAATTCCATTTACATTGAGTTTTTTCAACACTTCATATTTATCTTATTATGTTTTTTTAGATTTTGTTTTGGTTTTTTGATAGACGATGAATTTTTACACTATTTTATTATTTTATGACATTGGTTATTTTTGATAAAGGTGGTGTATAGGTGTTTCAAAATAATAATTTTGTGATCTTACCAAACATAATATTTATACTCTTGGAGGTATCCAAATACCCTTAGCCAATAGGTGGTAGAATTCGAGGGTCATTCTTATTATCATTACAGACTAAGGGGGTCCCTAGTAAGATTATATTATAAAATTATTGATTATTGCAATTTACGAATGATTAATAATTCTCATTTAAGATCCAAATTTAATATACATGATAATATTTGATGTACCGAATGGATTTTAATGAATAATTTTTTATTTATTATAAATGAATATAGTGCAAATATTTGATGAGAATAGGGGAAAATATTAATCTGTCGGTAAGGAGATTGATTCTCCTTATGAATGATGAAATATTTTATAGAAATTGATTAATTAAAGGACACATTTACTACCATTTTGATATATGTTAAGGTTCTTATGGATCAAATTTTTTTTTATGTATACTATTATATATACAATTGAAAATTGAATCATGTAATGGGATAAAATTTGAGATTTGAATTTTATATTTCTTGCATGATTTGGATTTCTGAATATGACGATTGTTTAAAGGATTTCAATGATTTTAAAATTTTATACATAAAAAATTCTAAATATGATGTGAATATAGAGCTAGGATTATAAATATTAAATGAAAAGTGGTGTAGTTGTGGTAACAAACTATCAACAACTGGTACTTTTAGTGTAGGAGAAAATAAAATTTTATGAGAAACTACACATCTAGGAATCTTTACATCTATATTGGATAGGTTTTGAAGAAAACATTTCAATAATTTCTATGTATTTATTTATATTTTTTGACTAAAAAAAGTTACCTGATGATTATGAGAGGTTATTTCCATAGAGAATTAAGGTCATTGATTATAATTATTCTATGAAGATTTTGGGTAAAGTTTTATGAGAAATTCTATATAGTTTTTTAGTTGATGAATAATAACAGTGTAAATTTGTAGTGATACATTAAAAATAATATTATAAGTATATTTATTTATTATAAAGTTGATTTACTATCATGTATAGATCCAGTGAAGTACTAAAAATAAGTATTTACCGATGTCATTTTCATTTATAATTTTTCGAATAACCTTATTTAATACATAATTATTCAAATTGTATTATTATTATCTAATATTATAGATTCATTTTTTATGTTTGAAGTTGATTTTTTGAAATCTAGGTTTTTAAATCTATATCTCTATTTCGAGAGAACCTAACACAATGCCTTGATATTTTTTGCCCTGGACCTCAAAAAAATATCTACCAAGATCGTGGAGTTTTCTAAAAGGATCATCTTGTATTATTTTATGCACGATGAACTGCTTAACAACAAAATATGGATTTTTTAGAATTTTAGTTTGAATATCAACTTGTCAAAATCCTTTAACCAACATCGTTCAGTCATAGTGGAGGATAAAAGCCTCATATATTTTTGTTCATTTGTTAATGTCATGTGTGACGTGAACCTGTGATAGCAACTCTAGTAGGATCTCATCTCGTTCAACCTAGGGGATGTACCATTGAATGTGGGTGGTGACTTTAACTCAATAATTCATGTCTTTGAAAATAAAGTAGGCTTATCCTTCCCTCAAAATGATAGGATTGTGTTATCCTCTTTCACTGCACATGAGGGGATCCTTGACATCAGATTCATAGGAAACAATTTCACATGGTACAAAAAACAGCAATGGAATAGAAGAACCTAGGGTGGACTCAATCATTTCCTGGGTAACCATATAGTTTTCTCAACCTTTCAGAATATCGAAGTCTCTCTCCCGATCTAGGCCTTGTCTTACCACTCTCCCCTCCTTATACATATAAGACTAGGCCCCCCAAGAATTATCTAATTCATTTTTCTATAAATTATTGACTAAAAATCCATGTTTTCTAGAGATGATGGAATGTTCCCTGAACTCTCCCTACCAACCAAGTAGTTGGGTTGTCTTCCACATGGAGCTTTTTTGTTTGAAATAGGCTCTCCTGGTTTGGTCCTCCTCCTATGAACCTAACCTCTCTGGAAAGAACAATATGATTAAAGATATTGAGATAACTAATGTTTCCTTGGAATAATGATGAGATGCTGATGCCTTTTCCAATATTTTCCTCAAGAAATAGCGACTGAATGAGATTAGTCTTGAACTACAGTGATGTCTCTAAGAATGTGCCCACATCACCTGGCTCTGATAGGGGGAACAAAACCAAAACATATTCCATGCCTGCTTGAAAGAGAATCAGAGGGCTCATATTACCAACATTAGAATCGAGGAAGGATATATTTACAATAAACCAGAGCTTCTTGGTGGTATGGTTTATTCCCATTTCTAAAATATCATATGTGATCCTAACCCCACTTCTAGTACGGATACCCCTTTGGGTAGGAGGATGTTTTTACTCAATTCCCCGAAACATTACCCATCATTATAGCAATATCATTTGTAGTATTCCAAATGATAAGGAAATATGTGGAGTATAGAACCTTCTCAACAAAGATATTGTTCTTGGAATATATGGATTTCGGGGATCTTTCTTAATTTCTTCATGGAGCATCATAAATAATGATTTTTTGAGGCCTTTCATGACATCGTCATGGGTGGTTATCTACCATGTATAGCTAGTGAAACCTCTATGATCGTGATTACAAAGGTTATACCCCACTCCTCCATATTATAATATTATCCCATCATACTATGTAGATTATCATAAATGGTCCTATTAACCTTCATTAATAACATGCATGCCACCTTTATCTATCATTTGATTTTGGATGAACAACAAGATTTTATCAAAGTGAGATCTATCGAACAAGCTATTGGAGTTTCCCAAGAGATAGACTGGTACATCAATAGAAATATTATGGGTTCAAATGCCATCTTCATGATAAAAATGAACAAATAGTACGACCATATGGAATTGAAATTAAAAATCTACACCATGAGATTCATGTGCTTTTCTATGGCTGTTATTGGTATATGATTCCCTTTTAACATCTCTTCTTGGTTTAACATAATTTTTTTCAGGAAACATTGTGTCCTTATCATGTCAGTCAGTGGTTTATAAAAGGGGGATCCCCACTCCTTGAACCTTTTCATTATAGCCCCAGATGCCCTTAATAGATACTTCTCCTTGACTATACAACACGTCTCAGTCTGGCCTTTACACTATGGATCCCATATCTACATAATCTCCCAACTATTTTTCTTGTAGACAATCTGATGTTCTTTATCAATGGGAAATTCCCCTCCATTAGAGGGTTCGTCAAGGTCATGTATGAGTATGTTAAGTGGAGCGGTTAATTGATCAACTGGGAAAAAAGTTGTGTCTTTATTCCATTAAGTTTCCCAATGAGGCACAGGGGAACCATCCAAAGCGTTATCGACATTCTGTAAAATCGTTTTCCTCTAACCTACCTATTGGCCCCACTTTCCTTGGAGAGAATTTGTGTTCACTTTTTCAAAGAGCATTCTAATAGATTCAAAATCCTCATAAATTACTAGAAAAAAATTACTCTATTTTGGAGGAGAGGATCACTCTCATAAATAGTGTTTTTTCCTATATACCCATGAACATTTTGACTGCGATTAGAGTTCCAATGTCCATCTTCGACCAGTTGGAGTTTATATTAAAATCATTCCTTTGGGACGCTCATAGAGATGGATAGATGCGGATGGGCCTTTTGGAGAAAGTTTTACAAGCCCTAGGAACATGGAGGCATTCATATGAGATGTTTGGATGATACGATGTTTCTCTAGCAAGGTAATATGTTCAAGGAAGCCAATAAGATTCGATCTCTAGGGGGCCTCTTTATCATAAGAAAGCACAACTTCAGTATAAGGGAAAACGATAAGCATCCCTCTCCCCTTTGGAGATCTCTTCGTGATCATGTGTGTTCTCTCCGTAAACACTCCTAGTGGATTATCAGATAGGGTGACGTTATCATCTGGGAGTGAAACTATGGTTGTGGGCTACTTGGCTTCCAGATCTCCCCTACTGCTGACTTATTAGTCATGGAGTCCTCCCTCTACACCACTTTCCTCAACTTTATTCTTAACCCATTGAATGAAGATTGTTTCTACGACATCTCCATGTATGGATCAATGGACATGTTCATTTTCAAGAGATATCATTCAGCTATATTCTCAGTAAAATTGTATAGAAAGGCCACTTTTGGGAAATAGTCCAGTGACCCCAAGGGGGGTATTCTCTAGTGAAAGTATATTCTATGAAAAATCAACTTCTTTATTTAGAGAGTGTACCGTAATGCCATTCCAATGGAGATGGCCATCAATGAAAACAGGATACCTTTGGTCTCACGATGTAGTTTCTCCTCAGACCTTATGGAAGAATCCATTTCTCATATATTTCTCTAAAATGATTGGGATTGTCATGTTTGGAGGGTTCTTGGGGATTTTATGGTCCCCCCCAAGGGAGTCCCCTTCTCTTAATAATTTCATTCATCAATGGTATATTGGATCCCCTTCCAAAAACGATAATGACGGCCGATCGATCATTGTTTCAATGGGATTTTGGTGTATTTGGAAGGAACACAACCCCGAAAGACACCTCATGTGTTTCCCCTATCTCAGTGGGCTAGCCTTCAGAACCGAGATTCTTATATCTGAACTAGATCATCTCCACAAGTATCATGAGGCAGCGCCCTCCCTTATATGATACACTATTAGAATATTCCCTCTAGGGCCTTTTTCCTCCATGTCTTCCTACTCTTGGGTTAGATGGTACCCTCCCCCTTGCAGGATCAAACACAACATAGATAGGGCTTGCAAATGGGGAAATATGAGGGGATTTTGGGTCAGGAGGGGCACTTCTAGTTTAGTCATCCTCGCCTTCAATGAATTCATTATGATGGTTAATTTTTGGTGGTTGAGGTCGAGGCCATGCTTAGAAGGTTATATCTCTCCCTCTCTAGATCTCTCCCCATGTCTATAGTGGAAAATGTTTTTGAAGTAATCTGGAGATCCCATAAGGGAGACTTTTCCCAACTTGGAACATTATTTATCTCATCCTCAAGTACAAGGCCCTCCATTCCCATGATATCAAGATCTTCCACATACGGGATGAGGGTAACCAGATGGCAGAATTCTTGGCATCCAGGACAACCTTTGACTTTACTCTCTTGTTGTTCAATTCCCATGCCTCCCTACCTTTGGGCAGTGCGGTTGTTTCTATCACAGATGCTCTTGCCTCCATTTTCTCTGACCTCTGTGACTTCTTTATTTTTTTGGTGATGCTTTGTGTGATACAATGGGGCTGGCTACTATGCTCTTGTTCTTGTAATTTCATGTTATTGGTAATAAAAAAATATCATTTTATTTTAAAAAATAAATATTATTTGTTATAATTTATAATTCAATAATTTTCTGATTGAATACCAACTATTATTGGTGTTGATGTTTTTTTATATTTAGTGAATTATGGTCACAATCGAATGTGACTAATTTCATTATTAAATCCAAAATTGTTTTTGGGACATTTATAATATTATTTCATTATGAAAAGGATCATTAGACCACCATAATATAATTTCATGTGAGAAAACATTCATTGAAAGGAGTTTTTGGTATTACTAGAAGATCAAATTAAATAAACAAATCAAAAAATATATATAATTAATCAAGGATGAATGTTAAGAATTTATAGGATCCATAAAAAATATTAGAGGTGTTTCAAATAAGTACATATGTTTATAAATCATTATGATCATTTCTATGATGTTTTGGAAGGATAAATGAATGTTAGAAAAAAGAAAATATTTGATAATAAATATCATGTTACAGTAGACATCAAGATATTTCTAATGATTGAATTGTATACAAATCTAATAATGATCGACGATGTGTATATAATGTTAAGATGATAATAATTAAAAAAGTAACTAATGTGTTTACTATATGTTATAAAATATACTAATAATAGAATAAAATGAAAGAATGAGAGGTAATTGATAAGTTGTTAAAGAAATGAAAATGACCATTTTAATTCTATCAAAGAGAAATTGTGTGGAAAATAAAAAGATAATGACTAATGTATAGTCATTTCCACTGGTGATTTTCTATTTTTAGGTGAGATTCTATAATGACCCATGATTTTGAAATAAATATTTTTTATCAAAATTAATCTATATTCGATATATTTCTCATCTAGAAACACCAATCCAAAATAATATAAAACATAATATATTAAAAAAATTGAGAAAGTATAATGTGAATAAAAACAATTATAAATAAAAAAGATATTAATGAACTAAATTTCTTATGTTTAAAGGATATATAAATAATAATAATAAATTATTCTTTATTAAATAGATATTTTAAGTGTTGGTAACTTAAATTGAGAACTTTTAAATTATTTTCATTATTATATATGACTATACATTATTTTAAAAATTATTTTAACATTCTTTAAATTCAAATTTATATGAAATATTATTAAAAAGATGAGATGTTAAAAACATTCCATAAAATTAGCTCTCTTGTATATTTTTTATTTTAATTCAAATTAAAAATAAATAAATTTCAGAATTTCTGTTTCACAAAATTAAATTAATTTTTTAATTCCAAAAATCAATACTATCCAAAGGTATATTTTGGATAATTTTCTGAAATTATAGATTTTTAGTTGAATATTAATTTATTTTAAAAGGTAGAATTTTTTTATATAATGAAGTAAGTGTACAAAATAAAAAAAAACATGATCAATTATGCTTTAATGTCTATATAGATACATTTTTCAATAATATTTTGTGTTTATTAAGCCTTTTTTACAACATAAGTAGTATTTTATTATAAAAGAAATTGTTTTTAATATTTTTATTAAATATTATTTTGGTAAAATAAATTTATAGCTTTATTTAATAGAATTTTTTTATTGTTTTAATAATGATTCAATTTATATTAGTGATTCAAAATAAATTAATAAATATATATTACATAATAATTTTATGTATAAAATTACATATTTTTCAAAAAAAAATGTATTTATAGATTACGTGACATAGTGTTAAAATTTATTTTTCATCAAAATATAAATATTATATGATAAAATGAATTTCATATTTTTAATAAAAATGCATAAATTAATTTATATTTACTATTTTAGTTTTCAGTATTAAAATTAAATTACATGTGTAAAAATTATCTACTAGGGTATTACAAAAAACCATACAAATAAAAAGTCTATGAAAAAAAGACAAAAAATAATTATTAAAATATGTATGAAAACAAGTTTTTAATGAATCATTGTCCCTATCCAATTTAATTCTCTGTTATATTCTATTTTTTTATCCATGTGACTTGATAAACATGTTATCCATTATTATTAACAAATTTTAATTACAAAAATGTCATTCTCACCAATTATAAAAGGGTCATATAACCACCCATTCAAGACCACAAAAATATTATTTTTTCATGATGAAATAGTACCCTTTTCCTTCCCTTATATATTGTATATGTTCCTTACATTTGTTTTCACAAAAATTTATAAAATACCTCCATCTAAAATCTATCTTTCATGGGATGGAACAAAATCAGCAATGTGAGTACTTTTTTCTTAATTTCATATCATTTATTTATTACTTTCCAAAATTTAATTTTATATATCCTATATAATTAAATAAGATTTTATTTTATTATAAATTTAATTATTCTAATGGAATAAATATGAACCACATTTTCAATTTTCTATAATTAAAAATGATATTTTTATTCAATCATTATGTAAACTATTGCCTCTATCAAAAAACAACTCTCATTTTTATGACCACTTCCTATATTAGATGATTATATTGGTTAAATTGAAGAATAAATATGAAATATGAAATATAATTATTTTTATTAGTGTAAAAATTATATTCTACCTTCTTTTATTTCATTCCTTCGAAAAAGAAAATGTTAATTATGAATTCTGCAAACTACCACCTCAATAAAGTAATAAATATAAATTTTCATTTAGATTACTAATTATTTATTAAAAATGATTAAAATAATAATCACTAGATTAATATAAACTAAATAATATCGTTAAAATTTTGGTAAATTGTCATTATTCCAAAAATAAATAACATCCATGAGAATAAAAAATAATTAATTATGATATGTTTTTTATATGGTAGGTCAGAATACCAAATTGAACAACACTGCAATATAATTACCTAAAGGACTATGAGAATTTAGTTAATGATAATATGTGATATATATATATATATATATATATGAAAAAAACATAATTTTATTTATTGAATGGTATCATTCATATGAAACGTTTTATTTAATATACGACCGTTAGTTCGATAAAAATTACCAAAAATGGCAATCGTCAATTTTAAATGTTAGTGTTATAAAGAATCACATGAAATGAAATTATATCAATAAAAATAATTATAAGTAATCAGTTAATGTACACCATATGATCATAGAATGATTTAATTTGGGTGAAAATCATGAATAAAACCACTATCAAGTAACAAGTTCTATGTTATCAATATTACATACCCCTGATTTTGAAAATAGATAATAACTAACTAAATTATATGTACATATTAATTATAAATAGATACAGAAAAATGTTATAGATAAGAATCTGTTAATGAAATTTTTGATTGAGAATTCTATTATTGTTATACATCCATTTTATTCACATTAGTAGAATTATAGAAGTGTGGTATGATGTTTCATTGTCACAAATTTATTTTCATGAGAAATATTTTATTTTTGAGAACCATCACATAATTAATATGGTTCATTCACTTTAAAATGAATTTAATGTTCCATATTCATGTTATTACATGGTTTTCTAGATCCGTATAATTTTATTTCTTCTAATATCGTTCTATTAAACTGTTTAAGGGGTTTATTTAACTGAACCCCTTTTATTAAGTTATAATGCATAACCTTGAACATCTTTGGTCCAACATAAGTTATTTCCCCAATAGGATTCTTTTTCATCACACATTCTATTCCTCTCTAGGGAAATTGAAATTTTTATTTTCAATATTACACCTCAATGAATATCAACCTCATAAAATAATTTCATTATTAAGGATAAATTCCCATTCTATTTAACAATAATTTTACATCCATGTCTTTATTTCCCATTCCCACCAATGTGATCCTTTATATTTTTAAACCAAATTATTTTTTATCTCTTGTGACCATCATATGTCCAATACCACATTTCATATGGATGTTTTTTTTTGATTAGAAGGATGTAGGTTTTCAATAAAGGCAATTCAAAAATATTTTCCCAAAAATTCATAATAAAATGTAAAAAAAAAACTAAATGATTCTTTTGGTAACCATTTGGGAATTTAAATTATCTAAAATTAAAATTTATTTTTTAATTATTTTGTGTGTTTAATGATTAATATTCACAATTTGAATCTATTTTTTCTTTTTCAAGGCTTCATTATGTAAAATTTTATAAATTATAATATTTTTAAAAATCATGTAATTTTTTTCAAACCCTAATATATTTTTTATGGATCATTTAACGAAGAATATTACTAAAACTGTAAAATTTTACAAAATATTTTAACAATATTTTCTTGAAAACATTATATACATTCAAGGATTGATTATTTATTTTTAATTCCTTATTGTTTAATTTAATTCAATCTTTTCAATTTCTCAGTAATGATATTTCAAAAAATTACTTTTTCAATTGTCTGAAACATAATATTTTACCCAAAATTTTAAATAATGTTCTAAAAACCCTTTTCTAATTTATCTACCACTTTAATTTTTCATTAAATTTTTTATTTACATAAAAGTTTATTTTCAATAATCACTTTATGAATATTATTATAAAATAATATTTTTCTCATATAGTATTATGGGTGTCAATAATTCCCATTCTCGTGGGTCAATTTTGATGAAACCATCTAGAAATGACACCATAATCTACTTTCATTCCATTGGGTTATTTTTTATGTGATGAATAAAACCATTTTCTTGAAGGATTTTTTTATGTTATGTTGATTAATTTATAAAATCTGTTACACACATATATGTATTTTTATTATGTTAATTTTGGGACCAATATATAACTCCATTGCATTGGGTAAGGCTTTATATATAAAAATATATTTAAAAACAAGTTATGATGAATCAATAAACCTAGGGAAATTGGTGTATATATCTTTGTATATCAAGTTAAATGTGTGAGTGATACATGATCAACCGAGGGATATAGTTGAGTGAGGATTTGTCAAAAACGATAAATAGGTGATTCAATCCTAACCCACTAAGGGAAACTATTGTTTCTGCATGATCCAATATGTTTTTATTTCAATACCTATTTTCCCATATTATTGTGTTTAGAAAATTAATTATGTTATTAATGCTCAAATATTATTCATTTTTTTATATATGGGTTTTTTTATTAATGTCTTGATTAAAGAAAATTATTTTTATCCCATAGCCATATAATTATCTTTTACTCAGTAATGATCGTAATTTTTTATATCTTACATTTCACTAACTATTTATCTAATCTCACCCATTTATAATATCATCTTTTACTATGATACAATTATGGGTATTATAGGTGTGATTTTTCAAAGGGGTATTAAAGTTGAGTTTTTATCAATAATTTTTTACGAGTGTTGTATAATAATCCATTTATAGAGAAAAATTATATAGAACTAAAACATAGATTCTCTATATTGTGAGACAATATTTTTATGTGTTGAATGATAAAATATATTAATTATATAATTTTCATAATTTTCTCTAATTAAAAACTACTACCATGAGTTGCACCAGCAACTATTAGAGTTAAGCCATACTGACTTATATATTATAGCCCTACACTAGACACTACTACTATGAAAAAGTTTTCTATGTCCATTAATAAAAATATGAAGGAAAACATTTGTGATCATTTGTTTACATATGTGACAATATAATGTTTTTTTATGTATATAAATATAATTCTATGATTATGTATTGAATTTATGGGCAATTATTCAGTTTATTTGATTGTCTATAAGAAGGGAAAAAATAACAAAAGATCTACTACCATGAAGCAATAACTTCTACCCTGAACCATGATATTATATCATTATTGAATATGTGAAACCACAAAAATATGTTACTGTCAGATGGTTTTTGATACTGCTCTCTAAAATAATAGGACATTGAGATAAAATGTAAAATGGTTTTATAGAAGCAGTTTGACTGTTCCTAGATTTTAATAATATGATGATATAATCTATTTTATCAAAGCGGATTAATTCCTATCCAAGTATAAGAAAATTTTATATTCTAATGGTTATTTTTTAGGAATTAAATTTTTATTGGATTATTTATGTCTTCTAAATATCATTTCTCATTATTAAGATTTAAACTTTTTTATTCATAATTTAATATTAAGGATGAATATTTTAGAAAATCATTATTTCCTAGATTTCAAATCAATGTATAAAAATTAAATTTATTAATATCATTAAATATATATTTGGAGTTTTTTGTTTTCTAAATCCCAGGAACCTCACATGAAAGAGTGAATATATGATGTATAGCATCTCCATGGATAATGGATGATATAATTACTACTAGAAAGTTAAATAGGAATGTACTTTTATATTTAGATTTTTCTAAGAAACAATATTTTCTCTAAAAAAAATAAACCTATTTTAATGATTTGTAATGATTTAATAAACTAACATCATGCAATGACAGTGAGACATTCTAATTGAGGAAGAGCATTTTGAACTGCGAGATATAATTTAATAATATATTTATATTATTTCCATCATCCTTTCTATAATTATTTAATTAAAATTTGTTTTTGAATGATTTTTTAACTATCTATAATTATCTCTTATACTACATTGGATATAATCGTGATGCCCTCTTCCAAATTTCTTATATCTTTCATCCAACAAATAATTGTAGAAGTTTTTGTTTGTTTTATTGACTACCTTGAGTGCTATTGTTTTTGTAAACCTGACCCTTGTTTTAGAACACTGTTTTCATTTTAATAAATTTATTTTAAAATGGACTAATTTCAAGTTCAGAAGTCTAGGTATAATTTAGAATCAACCTCTTATTTGTAAACCATTTTTTTAATTTATGTTTCATTCTATATTTTCATTTATAAAATTATTTTTTTTATATTTATACAATAGTTATAATTCTGTTGAGATATGATTAGTTTTTCTGTGAGTAAAATAATTTCAAATGATAATGTTGTTTTAAAATATTTAAACTGAGTTTTGATCAAACATATAAGATATTATATAAAATATTAAAATTATTTAGAATAGAATTATTATTTAATTGGGATGTATTAATATGTCTGGCCCAACAACATTCATTTTTATTAATTCTTGATAAAACCTCTTTCAGTGGATGTGGAGAACCCTAACGAGGCACGTAGGCTTCGATATTACATGGCATGTAAGATTATAAGATTACATGACCTAAAGGTCATAGTAGATTCACCCAGTCTATAAATATAAGAAACTTCCCCTCCCCAACATATGTATCGTGATGGTAGATCACCACATTCACATGTCTGTCTGGCTAGGAATCATGTGCAAGCACATGCGGGTCTCAATAGCGTAGCCATAAATGCTCATTCTTCAAAATTCATTTGGTTTTGTTATAGTGAGTTCACTTTCAATGAATCCTCCTCTGGGGATGCACTTTTTTTGTAGAGTCTGTTTGGGGTAACTGCATATATCATGTGACCTGAAGACCTTGAGGTGGACTAAAGGCTTTAATGGTGGGTTGAAAGCCTTACTGATCAGAAGGCTTGGGTGGCCCGAAGGCCTTATGGACTCCAAGCCCAAACTGGTGGCCCAAGGTGAATAGTTCCGGCTACTATAGTACCGAACAATACCCACAAAGTTACTACTATATTACATGAATAGTACTGCTACAATGCCTACTACAGTACCTACTACAGTGCCTTCTAGAGTTCTTATACAATAACATTGAAATATGCTTCCACCTGGTTTCGAATCTGGGTCTCATTGATTCACATAAGGAGTCCTCACCCACTGGTGTGAGGATCATGTTAATATTGGGATATATTATGTTTTGGTTTTTTTAATAATTAATTTGAATAATGTATTTTAATAAAAAAAAATTGAATACTCAACTCACCCAACCTCTTGAATAATTCAAATAGACAGTCATTTGGTATTAGTTTCCTTTGTTTATTTATTATACATTTTATTTTTTATTTTTTGAACATGATCCTATATCTTGATAAGATCGCTATTTTTATTAGAGTAATTTATTTTTTATTATCCACTATTTAAATAAATTTTGTTATGATGTAAATATATCACCATATATTAATGGTATGATCTATGTTCAATGGAATAATTAATAAAATGTACACCTTGAGATTATTGGAATTAATATCTGATCTATAATAAAACATATATAAGAGATAAAATAATCTAGGAATGAATGGTGTGGTTATATTAAAATTTATTACGAGAGTAGCTATAATGATATGAATTATTTATGCTTTGGGTAATGTTTATCTTAATATAATTTTTTTCATATGATGTTTCTTATTAAATATGGTATAATCTTTTTGTGTCTCATGAAGGAACATAAATATTTAAGGATATGTTTATCAATAATTATAATATTAAATATAATATATTTAAATTCAATTATGATGTATAAATTTTACAAAAATATATATTAAATGAAACTTCTAATAAAATGTATAATATAGGAATGAAAATAGATTATAAAGATCGAGTGTTAGGAATATTAAAATTTTTACATGATAAATTGAGAGGAACTAGTGTCATGAATCACGATTAAAGTGACATATGATATCTACCTGTGAATGAGCTGATTGGAAATCTAAAGATGTATTATTAAGACTTAAAATTTAACAATAAGTGTGATGAAAAAAGAGAAATTCAATTTCATTTAAAAATTATGATTCCTATATAAATGATAAAATCAAATGATGAATAAAATGTGAAGATAAGTTAGATTCTGAAAAATGATAATAAAATTACACATCTAGAAAAAATATTTGAGAAATTTTATATTAATAATAAATTATTCATGGAATAAAACTATGAAGTTATGAAAATATAGGATATTGGAAGATGGAAAACTAACAAGAATAATTAACCGGTTACGAACTCAAGAAAAAAGGGCATGTCAAAAGAAGAATTTCCAAAACTGAATTATAAAATGATAAATGATGAGAGAGAAAAAGTGGAAATAACAAAATAATGTTAACATGTTGTTATGATTAATAAATTTTCAATGAATTTTATTCAAGTAGGGAGGAAAATAATAATAGGGATTATATTTGTTTTATAGAAAACAAAATCAAAGTACGGCCTTCTAATTCACATATAAATACTTCTAATAAATCAAAATTCACTATTGATTAATCATTAGAATATTGTTATATTCTTGAAGGAAATATATATGAATTGAAATGTAAATAAAAAATATGAAAAGGTCACATGTTTTATATTCTACTGACATATGTTACATTTCTAAATAAATAGAAAATAATTCTTATTTGTTAAGAAAGATTAATGTTCAAAAAATATCAAATGAAAAAATTAAAATTTCAAAATTTCACAAATAGAAAGGAACCATTGACTGTGATTTCTAGTAAAAATACAAAACCAAATTATACAAATAGGATTAGGTAACATGCTGTTAAAATGAAAATTTATAAAAATAATTTAGTACAAATTTCATTTTCCTCTAAATTTATGAATAGTTCATTTACTAATAGACATATGAACGTGTTTATTTTTAAAAATTTTAATATGCTGTTTTTAAAAATCATAAATTACTTTGAATTAAAAAGGCACTATTTCTTATCTCTTTTATACCTATGAATGTGTGTATACCATAATCATTTCTTATTAATATTTTATGTAAGAAACATCCATGAATAGTACCATTAATAAATTATGTTATTAGGATAATGGATGTTCGATAAATAAGAAAGGATAGCAGACAACTTTATGAACCTCATAAAGGTGGATGGTGGAAATGTTCCATTTTAAAACAATTTTAAAGGGAAAAATATTGGACATTGTGATTATAATAATTATAAATCTATTTTTTATCTAAGAGTTTTATATGTTGATAGGTTAAAAAATAATTTCCTCATAATCTCACTATTATGTGAAGATGGATACAATGTTATGTTTGAGAATTATGATTGTGTGATCGATGATTCTATATATGATTTAGTTTTTACTACATTATATAAAAAATCTATTTATGCTAGTGATTTGGATTTATTATATTTTCAACATATTTATCTCTTAAAATCCCATCATAAATAATAATAGTTATGGAACTGTAGAGTAGTTTATTGTAACATATACTCTCTTAGAAAGATAATATGTAATGTTTTATTTTTGGTCATTCTAAAATAGAATTCCTAAATGAAAAAGTGTGAAATTATTTTAATAATGTGAGTCAATATAAGATTTAATTTAAAACAATGAATGATGTATCAACTTTTCACCCCCTGGAGTTGGACCAAACATAATTTTTCAGACCTTCTATAGTTTCTATCCCTAGTGGGAAGCATTGTGCCTATTTTCTTGTAGTTTAATTTTCCATATAGACTTGTGTATTCCTTTTAGTGCCTAAAATATAAAAATGTTTCTTTTTATTTAAAACTATGAAAAAAATATGTAAATCATCTTTGGATTTACCATTAAAAACTTGCGTAAAGATTATGGTCATGATTTTGAGAATAAATACCTTCAATATATAAGATCACAAATTATAATCTACTAGGACTCCCCATAACAATGGAGTGGTGAAAATATGGAATATGACTCTTCAAGAGATTTATTAGCCCTTTATCAATGAGTATAACTTACCTATTTCTTTTTTATATGAAGATTTTAATATAACATTTAATGTTATCAATAAATATTTAATTTAGCCAATTTAAAATAAGACTCCATGTGGTTTTTAGAATGAAATAAAACTAAAGATTAATCTCATTATAGTTTTTTATAGTAAAGTGTTTATTTTCATCAAAAAAGACATTTTTGAAAAATTTTCATCCAAATATGATAATGGAATTTTAATTTTACATTAAACCTCCAGTAAAACAAAAACAATTATCTTTAATTAATGAAACGATGTTTTGGAATAATATTTTTTTGTTATGTTTGATGAAATATATCTATATGAGTGTAAAACTACATTATAAATCCTTTAAGAGGTTTTTTTCACATCAATATCAATAACTCATCTAAGACATGTGATATCCTAGTAGAATTCCAAGTTTTCTTACCGAAAAAATTTACAAGAACGAAGGATGTAATTGAACCAATAACAAAATATGAGATATAAGTATCATGAACTTATATCCATAGATCCATTATGACCCATATACGGCCCAATTAAAATGTAGTTTTTGGAGATCTATATAGAGTTAATCAATGTAGATCATCTCTTAAGAATATAATTTAATATAATTATTTATTTTCAAATCATGATCCTTAAAATACATGTAATTTTATCAATAATTAATTTTGGTTATAAAAATAGAAATATAGTTAAATTGGTTTAAAAGAATCAAAATAAATTTTTTAGTGTAATGACCTGAGGATGACTTTACTATTATGACTTAATTTATATTTTCCATCAAGGTTGATGAATTTAACATTGTGGTTTGAAATAAATATAGGAATATGACATAAAGTTATAGTTTTGAGGAAGAGATCTTATTCTGAATAGTCTTTTTTACTTATTTCTAAACATGAGGCCATTATAATATTACTTTATTATGTAGCCCATTTCAATTTCATACTCTCTTAATTGGTTTTCAATATATAATTTTATAGTACTTATATTGTTGAATATGTTTTTATCTATAACCACATGATTTTAAAACCACCAGTTTCAAAAATTCTGTATCTAATATTTATAATTAATTTATTTCATAAAATATGCTCTAGAGGTAGGTATTATATGCTCATATATTTTTTGATTTATAATTATTTTGTAGAAGGGAAAACATATAACACCTTATTTCCAAAATAGTTTTCAAAATATTATTTTATAGTTAAAAAATATTATTATGACAATATTTTTTGTTTATAAAAAAACTAAATATTTTCTAATTTATAAAAATTATTTATAATAATTTTTAAAGGAGTTTAATGGATGAGTTAATTTTTTTCCTTTGATTTTTTATTTTTCAAAAAAGTATGGAATTCTTTTAAATCAAAGTAAAAAAACAAGTAATTATTTTTGAATTATTTCGGTTTGGAATGTACAAAATGTTGTGATACATCCACGAGTGTGTCATATTAGATTTATTTTGGATAAAATAGGAAACAAGTTGATCAACAAACATACAGCGGCAAGATTGAATGTTTACATTAGCTGATAGCTCTCCGACCTAATATTTTGTATTTTGTGCATGTATGATTTTTTTATCAAACACCATGTAATATCATTTTAATATAATGAAAATTATTTTTAAATACCTTATTAATATTACTAATTTTGGATTATTTAACATTATAGGACAAGCTTGTAAAATAATTAGTCATTTATAAGTGGATGTTTATGGCTATAAGTTATATATAAAAGAAACCTATCGAATATATGAGTTTTTTTGAAAGTCTACAGTATCATGGTGTAGTAAAAAAGAACAATTTAGTTTCATTATCCACTATTGAATATATTTATATGTATGATGGTATTTTATATACACAAATTACTTAGATAAAATGCACATATCAAAACAATGGATATCAATTAAGATATGTCCTTATAAAATGTGACAATTTGAGTTCTATTTAAATTTATAAAAATCCAATATCTCATTCACGAACAATGTACATTGATATAAGATTTCAATTGGTGATAGATAATTTTTAATGTAGTTATATAATTATTTAATTCATTGGTAGTCAACATCTTGTTTCTATCATGTTTATAATGCCTTTGAATATTAAGGTATTATTATATACCATACATGATATTAGTAGGATAAATTATTTTTAATCATTAGTGACCTAAAATCATTTAAATATGTAAGAATTAAATCATGTTTCACATGCTACCATGACATTAGTACCATGAGTATTTTCTACCAATGTATTTTTTATTGGTCATTGTGATACCACGATGAGTTCTACCATGTTACTCATTCCATTCAAGTGTTATCATGTGTTTTCTAATATATTGTGTTTTATACCATGTGATCACTGCCATTTAATATTTCTACAATTTATATTCTATCATGGAATTTTCTTTTAGAAATTTTTTTATTATATTCAATGTTAAATTTCATATTTTATTCGAATTAAAATTTAATTTTATATTAGAAATTTATTTTTCCATAAATAATTGGATTTTTTATATAGATTACAAATAAATATTATTCAATAATTGAACTTTAAAATATATTATCTGATTATATATGAGAACATCCTTCATCATTAAAAACATTGAATATCTGTTACTATGGTAAAGGATAAATGTACTCTCATTTTTTGTTATCCCAATGAGCCTTGACAACATATGAGTTCTAGTGGTGTATATACTCCCCCTAAATTACCTTAATATCATATCATATCATCTTCATTAGTAGTTTCATAAAATGATATGTACAGTGAATGGTTCTTGTCTTGTATATACTCGGTGTGGAGTGTTGTTTATGAATATTGGAAAATGTTTTAGATATCCATAACTTATTTAATGTTCTATCTTAGACATGGAATTGTTTTTTCATACTAAAATTCATGAATGTTATTTATGAAAAATTATATGAATATTTTCAGTACTATATACCTATAATACATTTGGAGTTTTTTATAGAAGAATAACTTATAGATTTAAATGGAGAAGCTAAAATAAGGAGAACTATTTTGTTGAATTTAATCATTAATGAAGAAATGTCATAATTTATATCCATCCCCTACTATGTCCATGTAAATTTTAATTCATTTTCTTAAGGAAAACTTATTTTTTAATTTTTTTACTATATATGGAATAGAGAAAAGCAAAATATTTATAGGTTTATTATGATTCACAAGATTAACGTGTGTAAAACTACCTCTAATACAAATCCTTATAATATATAAAGATAATCACATTATTTAAGTAAGATATAGGTCTTGTACTATAAGTGGAAGGAATTATTACTCAGAGTAGTGGAGTCAGTTCTAGCGAAGTCATTTGTAGGATATTTAAGATAAATTGGAACCAATATATTAAGAAGGGGTTATGGATAATGAAAAACATTATTGTATTTTCAACAATAAAGAAAACATATGTGAAAATTTTCATGTTTGAACATATTTTGGGACTAAAAAAATTGTTATGTATTCTTTAGATTTAAATTATTGTAATATCACTATACAGATTGTGGATGAATCAGTGGTTGTATTAGTTACAGCTTGCGGTGATCTAGATAATATTAGGAGTAGAAGTATCTCTTATGGACCTCCAAATTCTCTAATTTTGTTACAAGATATGTATTACGATTTAATGATGATGATATCTATGATATAATTATTTCCACTAGACTTTATTATGATAAATCAGAATCTATGAGTATTGAGTATGTGATTTTGATTTCCTATAATTCAATAAATGATATTGTTGGAGAGGATGAGGAGGCAGATGCTAATCTTTTTTTTTCTAAAATTTAGTATTATAAGGATTTTAATGGTGACATTAAAAGTGACTTCTAAATATACTCTTTGAGACTAGTTGTTGGAATCAACGTTACACTAGATGAAGAAAATTATGTGGTAATGTGGGAGAAGTCTCTAGTATTGGTGGTTCAAATCTTAGTGGATGTAGATTATGAATATAATATTATTGGTTATAATGGAAAAAGACTACCAGTGTATGGGATACCTATCATCTCTTCATTTTATACAGATCCTAAGGGATCTTTATTTTAAATATTTAATCAGGATGAGATACTGCATAATTTTTCCATAGATGTGTTAGTTATATATAACAATTCCTATAATGAAGGAGAGGTTCCAATTTTAGTATAATCTCTTTCTAAAGAAAATTTTCGAGTTATTAATTATGTTATGGTTTATATACATGAGGATGGTTTTCCCAGTAATATTGGTCTGTATCTTAGACTGGAGAGGCCTTTACCTCATACTCTAAACTCTAGTTACCTATCCCGAGATGATGTGGATTTTTCAATGTATTATATTCTTTATGTTCTTAATGATATTCCAAATATATTTTCATCTCATGATAATGTTAACTACATAGATGAAGTATTAAAAATTTAATGTGTTATTATGGCACACCTCCAACCTAAATTATTCACATGGATTATGAATCAGGGAGATGAAATTATGGTGTTTTTGGAATATTCTTGGGGTAATTCACAAAACGTGGGAGGACGTGAAGGTTTATTTTACTCATACGATATCACACTTTTTTCTAATGTAGATTATCTTAGTTTCTATATTTTATTCTCCGATGATCCTTCTTTAGGTTGTGTCCTAATTACATTTGATGCTAATTTTATTTTAAGCATAATGGAGGAAAATTTGAAAAATATATTGGGAGAATAATACATCTCTCCGTGGTAAAAACTCAAAAACATAAAATACAATGTATATCATATATATAATCTTTTTTGGGAGTGTATTAATGATGAAAGGGATGCTAGGGATATAATAAAAAAATCAATCAATTCTAATCATTTCACAATCTTCACCAATAATTATCTCTATTACCATTTTATGTTTTTATCTAAAAATCAAAGAAATACTCACATAAAAATATAATTAACGAAACATGTAAATTTATTGAAATTTATATATCGTATTATTTTATTTTTAATGGAATAAAATAATCATCTCTTTCAAGAAATGGAACATGGTGGTTGAGTTATCTCTTAGTTTTTAGAGCTGATAGAGTCTAATCATTTCACTACTATGAAATTTTTTTTCCTACTACCAAACCTCTCAATTCATTAGTTCTATCCCTTCTTTTAAAAATATTTTTATTTGTCAAAACATTGGCCTTACACTAATTATGGCAGTGTATCACCTCAGACCGGCGTCATTAAGAAATGTATTTAGTTCTCATATACAATTTTCTACCTCTAATCCTCCTCCTTCATCATAAAATGAAAATATATCCTAGAATTGGATTCTGATTATGATATTGATTAGTATAATATAGGGATACATATTTTTTATTAGTATGTTTCAATTTTTTAAAATTTTATTTATGAAAATTTATTATTCTTTTCATGCAATTTATTTCTTTTTCTATGATGTTATACTTTTTAATATATGTTCCTATTTAATATAAATATTTATCTATTATTTCAATAGGGGGAAGAATATATTTCATATTTTTTATGGGATATTATATAGGTAAATTTATTTTTATTAACTTTTGGCCTCATATTATTATATTATAGTATTTTTATATTTATGTTTAAATTTATTTTCTACCAATATTTCTGATCATTAAGAATGGATAGATTATTGGATCAATGGAAAAATTCCATTTTTAATGATCATAAAACATGCATAAATATTTAATAAATATTTATTTATTGTTCTATATTACTTAAAAATTACATATTACATATAAATTTCCCTATGTACAAACTTCTACTATGAGATGCACCTAAAACCACAATTATTCTACCACCAAACCATATGTAGTATGACTGTATAGTAAACTATAATAACATAAAGAAAATATCTATGTACATGTGTGAAACAATTATTTAAAAATATGGGAATATTTTTTCATTCATGCAACTATATTAATGTGTATGTTCATGTATCGAAATAATTTTGGAACAATAATGTAAATTTTACAGTCAAGAGTTAGATTTTTTCCTATGAGAAGGAATTGTGACTATGAAGAAATATATTATATAGTAATTGAAGATAATATAAAATTATGAAATATCCTCTACCATGATGGAATATGATCAAAAATTAATTAACGTGGCCATGACAAGGTTTCTGCTACCATCTTTTGAAAAACTAAGGTTATGTGATGTGAGCATTGAGATGGTGCCAGTCATTATATTCTATGAATATATATTCTATATTGACTAAGTAGACCAATGCCTATAAAATAATAAAATGATATTAAATTCCAATATTTAGTTAATTAGGAATTAAATACAATTTGGGGAAGTAATTTATTCTAAATTATATTTATTAGTGTGAGTATTTAATAATTATTATTCTTAGAACATTATTATGGAATCACCGAATAAAAGGTCAATATTTAGTGAATTTCAAATCAATGTACTAGGATATAATTTATTTATATCATATAATGTAATCTTTTATTTTATTAAAATAAATATATAGAACCTAAAATGCACAATTGATGATATGGTGGATATTTTTCTTTGGTTGATAGTTAATGATATAGTTCCAACTGAAATGAAAAAGTGGACCATCCAATAACATTTAATGTTTTATATGACAAAATGATTTTTATAAAATCTAAAAACTATGAATTACCTATGAATATTAATGATATCAATTCCATGTAATTATTTATAGAGAATATCATATAAGAAGAAAATAATTTCTTACCATATCATGTTTGATCAATGAAATATGAATTCATAATATATTCTTATTCCTTATCTCTTCTTCTATGTTATTATTTAATTTCTAGTTTTACATTCATTACATGTTTATATATATATTAAAAAATATCATTTACTAAATTAGAGATTAATATGATACTCTCTTATTAATTATTTTAAATATATCATCCCAAAAATAATTGTGGAAGTAGATAGTTGTAGCCCAGACTTTCTTGAGTAATATTGTTTTTTCATATGTGTTGCACGTTGTAGATGAATATGTTTATTTAAATAAATATTTTATAAATTGATATTATAAATTATGGTATGACTAAATCTATATTTTTTTATGATCCAATTATTGTAAAATTAATTTTGTGATTAATTTATTTTTCCCTATCTATTTGGAATTATAAAATTAAAAATGGAAAAATTCCCTAATAGTAAGATTTTAATTATCATATACTTATTTTATGGGTGAGTATAATAATTTATAAATTAAATGTATTTTCATAATTATTAATCAATGTATTGATTAAAAATTGATGATATTAATAAAAATATTTTATATTTTTAATCTTATATTATTATATAACTAGACTATTTTATTTTTGTACTGTTTTATATTTAAATTTTCAAAATATCTTTTAATGGAAACTTTTGAAAACTAAATTCAACAATAAGATACAAATGAACATGTATCAAAAACTAACATGAATATATTTTTAGTGAATACATTATTTTTATATCAATTATCATAAATAAATCTCTTTCTTGTTATGAATTTTATCTAAATGAATAAAACTACATTTATAGAATAAAAAATTATCGATAAGCTAGGTGATTCAAAATCATCAAACCCTAAAATGATTAAACTTTCAATTATTTTGTAGAATTCAATTAGGCATACCATAAAGTTTAGAAGTCAAAAAATTCACTAAATCTCATCTAAATATATGCGTAAAGATCATCCAAAATAATAATCTACATTATCAAACAATTTTTTTGAATATTTTACATTTACCATCCATCTTAGCATCATAAGTATTAATTATTTACTTCACAAAAGTGTATTGTACCTCAAAACATTATAGTGTTTTATATTTTCATTTACTCAATAAATAAATTATTGTAAAAAAAATTTCATTAGGATTATCCAGTATTTTTCTTTTCCCATGCTTTAATCACATTCATAATAAATGAACGTCTAACATTTCTCATTCTTGCATAGATAAGTTTTATTTTAATATTGAATAAACTTTATTTAAACTCATTTTTTCTAGTTATAATATATATTTTTGGTAAACTCAACTTTTCTAATATGATCACATGAAAATTATACTATTTACCTCAAAAAAATCTCATCCTTAGATAGATATTCTACTAATTAACATTGTTTCAAGAATATTAATAAGATATAAATGAACATTTATTGAACTAATAGAATTTGGAAAACTCCATTTTAATATTTTGTTCACCAACCCTTCTTATAATATCTACTACATACATCATCTTTCCTTGATAACATTACATTAAATACATTCCAAGTAAAATGAAAATGTTGTAAACCCATAAATTTAATACAAAAATTTAAAAAATCAATAAATCAGTATTTAATAAATAACTTTATGATCCATTTTGGAAGTACAGAGGTTTATCATGTATGGAGATATTGATACATAAACATATGGTTTATAAAATATCATTTTTGTATCCCACATTGTTCATAATTTCTATAATCCTTCATCAATACATCATACATATATATTTTTTTAATATCCTAATGAAAATAAATCATAATAAAGGGTGATCTTAGATTCTCGGTAATGGTAAAAAATAGGGATATCAATGATCATTTAAATACATCATGTAGCAATCCAACCCCATATCTACTATTGTTGGAGTCTCATACTAATTACATTGACATTATTACATGGAAAAATTACCTAAAAGACTGATTAGTTTAGTAGTCTTGGTAAATTTGATACATTCTTGTGAAAATAATACACTAATTACAAAGTATTTGTTTATTGTTTCCAAATAAAAAACTTCATGTGTATCTTTATTCCATATAGTAAATCCTTTTATATCATTCATAGTATGCTTCTTGGTTTTTTGGATAATGAAACTAAATAATGGCTACCTGAAATTCTTAGTAAGGGGAAAATATAGTGGAATCAATAATGGATAAATTTGAATAGTCTATAAGGAATGTTAAACAACATGCCAAACATGCCATATAATCAATAAAATGAATTGATATTCATTTACAATATAGAAAATTAATAACTGAAAACACATTCCATTCAAATAACCAGATAAAGAAAAATGAATATGGAAAGGTATAAAACTCAAACACAAATCATTTAATTAGTGACCTAAAATAAAATATATCCATATATATTTCCACACAAAATACAATGGATCATTAATAACTAAAATATCTATAAATAAAATTATTATTTCTTGGACTTCATTTATTAGGAACATGAGGAGCTATACTATAAATATCCATCATATTGTTTGTATAAAATTGTGGATAGAAACCCTTTCATTTTTTGCAACATATTTGTCTTATTGAACCTATAGATGCATTGAGGATCTATATATCATTCAGGGTCCACCCATCCTTGTATATCAAAATTATTATTCATAAAGATTAATCGATTTAATTAATAAACAATATACCATATCAAATATCTATATAGAATAACGAATACAGATTTATCCATATTCCCCCAAATGATGAAACAATTTTCAAAGTAGATATTTTATGTAAATAGGTATGTAGTATAGGTAATAATAATATTTATGATAATTGAAATTGATAATATAAGGGAAATACAATGTTTAATGATCACATGATATTGAATATTTCAAGGGGAAAACAAATAGATCATAGAGCTGAATATGAATACTATCCTTGACCAAATCAATCATAAATAATCATGTGGAATAATATGTATGATATCGATGTAATATATTCTAATTATAGTAAAGTAAAGGGATTTTGTTGTTAATGAAACGAAATATTATAAAAAGATCTTATAAAAACATTTTTCAGGACAATATATTTTTGATATGATTTTTTATTGAAACCCCATTTCCTTGAAAATTTATTTAAAAAGTATTTTCTTTAAAAAATATCCTTTCAAAACTCAAATTGTAGCTTCAATAGAATGGCGACGGGTAAATCCATACATACCGTACAATGTAAAAAGAACATTCCTTTTTTTCACGGTAAGAAGGTAATAAAAATTCCTTTTTCAGAAAGTGAAAATAATATTCCTTAGAAAATATTGGTGAAATAAAAATAGGGGTAATTTTTTTTAACCAAATGATTTTAAAAACCATTTTGAATTTTTTTTAATGAAACTTGATTTTTAGAAGGAAACAAGTTCTTTGACTAAAGATAGAAGAAAACTCTGTTTTTCATAAAAACATTTTTAAAACACATTGAGGAAAATGAATAGAAAAATGTAACTAATAATTGATAATGGACATGAATAATTAGAGAATAATGAATGGTTTTATTGAATAATGGTTATATAATTACCAAAAATAAAAAAATCGTTGAAATATAATTAAATACATTATTGAGTAAAATAATCTATAATCACTTAATTGTGTCTGATTTCACTATGAAACATTTTAAATCATAAAAATAATGATGGAATAATATTAAAATAAATATTAATATACCATTAAGACCAAATTATTAATGATATATTATAATAAAAGGGTTAGTAGGTACACCACACAAAATATGTATGTGGGGAACATGAAAGTTTTCTCACTGATGTAAAAAAGTGATGTTATAATCCCTTACCTTGAGTTTCCTTCTAGTTGAACGTTCATTAAATTATTTTATAATAAACTTATGTTAATTTTATACTTTATTGAGATTTTTTTTCAAGTTTAAAATTAATTTTATTTCACTTTTTATTATGTTTTATACAACTACTTAAACAATTATGTTTATGTGTTGTGTTTTGAACAAATTTTCTTTATGGGTCAAAAATAACATTGGTAGGTTACTATGACCAAAGGGTTAATTTTATAACATTTCCAGTGTAATAAAAAATGACATAATTATCATATTTATATACTAATTATATTTTTCAAATCAATCATTAAATATGGTTATGAAAAATGAATCAATGTAATCATCATGCATAGGGTAGGTTGTGCGTATGCGTGAGTACTGTTCTGGTTTTTCAAATTATCATTAGGGAAAGAAGGTAAGTAACACAATATCCTTAAATAATGATCATTATATCCCGTATACCATGTGATTTAATCATATATACTTATATATATAATCATTTTGATGTAAAAGGAGACACATCAGGTCGAAAAGGTTGTACTACACACATCCATAAAAGACGTTATCAATTTTTAAGTGTGTGAAAGGATAAAAAAGAAGATGATATATATATATTATAAAATATATCAAGAAAATAAATTGTTTAATTAATGTCATATATATATTTTTTAATTCAGTTATTTATAATTAAAACCTTCTTTTATACATTCCTTGTTTAGTGTGAACGAATCACATCGCTTTGATGGGGTGGAAGTACACACTTTCTAATACAATGATATCTTATTAACGTAAAAGTAAAAGTGTTAAGGTTATTTGTTATAAAAATATTATAGAAGTATAAAAAGAAAATAAATATCATTTAGAAACTTAATTTCCATAATAATGGTCACAATGATAGGTGGTAATGGAAAAATGAAAAATCATCATTTTACGTGGCAGTAGTTCATCGTACCGTGAAACTGAATTTTCCTTACACATTAGATGGAGGTATGTATAAGTGTGGGAAACAAATTAGCATAAAATTTTTTCAGTATTTTTAGGATTCTTTTATCATATTTTTTAAATGAATAAGAAGATTATATGTACTTTATAATGAAAATTAATCATAAAATATGGAGAGAGAATGTTACCTCTTAATCAGGTAACATCTTTTCATTTAATCATAATGTATTAGTTGGAATTATTTATTCCAAAATGGTGGATTAAAGGTCAATTATGGGGATTTTTAGAATCAATTTATGTAGAAATTGGTATATCCTAAGTGGTTTGAGAGATGTGGAGAATTGGGATATGTGGTGTCAATTTATAGGGAAGAAAATTGACTCATTTAATATTTTTGAAGAAAAGTTAGAAGTAGACATGTTAATACCAAATATTTTTCATAAAAACCTAATAAAAATATAATTAAAGTTTTATCGAAGATATATTTCCATACAACATGTTTTGTATAATGGTCTTGTCATTTTAGTTATTTAGTTAAATGTTTAGTCATTTATTAGTCTTAATATTTCCTTAACAATTGTAATTAATTTCAAATAATTTCACTAATAGTTTTAATAAAAAATATATTGAAATTATTAGAAATTATAAATTATTTTTCTCCCAAAAATGTAATAAAATTTTCCAAATTACAATCATAGAAGTGTCATTAATTAATTTAAAATTCATCATGTAAGCGGGATGACAATGCATGTTTTAATAGTAAAAAATTTTAGAAGCTTGATATGTTTTATAGCCAATTTAAATTTTAATTTGATTACATTGGAATAAATTTTATTAATTGATAAATATATTATTTAATTTAACCTTAAAACTAATTAAATATATAATTTAACCTTATAAATAAAGTATATGAGAATGAATTTTTGAACAAGAACTCAATAATTTAAATTATTCATTAAAAATAAATTATTTCTGAAAAATATAAATAATTAAAACGTAACTAATTCTTATGTTTCTATTAAAAATATTAAGTTTTCTATATATATTAAAACAATTAGAGTTTGATAATTCATATTTATAATCGGTTCTCTATTAAATGGTTGTATAGTTATAATTATAAAAATATTGGTTTTTATTTATAAAGAATGGTTTGTTCATATATTATGAATATCAGCACTAATTGATGAATATAAAAAATATTCTATCTAATATATAACATATATATTTCAATATTATAATTAAATTGTAACACCCTAGGATTTAATAGCTTGTTATATCTTTAGAGTAATTCAATAGCTTGCGCTATACGCAACACCGAGTTCGAGTGCAACAAAACTTACAAATCTAGCTGTTTGAAAATAAGTTATAAATATTATTAACAATATTATGATTTTTATATAATATATATAATTTTAACATCCATATTATGTGTTTCTTATAGATAATTTAAAAACAAATTCAATTTTTCTGAAAATAGAAGTATTTAAAAAAAAACAATTTAACCTCTTTTTAATGGTGAACCCTGTTTAAATCCAATATTATGAACTTTTACATTTTTAATATGACAATTGAACTTCTTCTTTAGAATCTGGACATAAAAATTTATATTTGATAATTTTTTGGTGTTTTTCTGCTAACTTTCATATTTTGATAAAAAGTGAAAAATAATAAATCTTAATTGAAAACAACTTTTTTAATGAAAAAAATATTTATAGTTAAATTATAAATTTTAATGGTTTTCAAGTATAATTAGATTATATTTTTACCATTTAATCCAACTTTGTTCATTGGAACTAAATTTAAATTTAATTTGGACATAAACACATATCAGTATTTTCATAGTTTATACTTCTCACTAACCAACTTTCCAGTTTTGACAAAGAGAATTAATTTTAAATTATTTAATAAAACTTATATGTTTTTTATTTGGTAAAATAGATATCATTTTTTAATTTATAATATCCAAATTATCTTAGGGTGAAATGTTTTTATTTTTCTAAAAACATTCAGTTTTTTTATGAATAGTGAAAAAAAATTTGTTATTGTTTAAAATAACTTTTTATTTTAATATTTATTTATTTTATTTAAATTTAATTTATTTAAACATAGATAAATAATTCCTATATAATTTCAATGAAATTAATTTGATTCATTTTAAAATAAAATTAGATGTATAAAATTTTATTCAACTTTTTAACGTCTTTTACAAACCTTCTATGCACATTTGAAAATTTGCATAAAACCTAATTTTACCACTTTAGTGAATTGAATTTCAAATATTTGAGATACATGGTTGACATCATTATGTAAATTTTTTTTCAATAGGATGGAATTTTTTTTGGTGAATAGTAACTTTTGAATTGTATTTACAACTTTTAAAAGTAAATATGTTAATTAAAGGTAAAAGTAATATTATAAGTACCCTAAAAATGTCCTAGTTCTATAGTATAATTGTTTTTCGACCAAAATAAAATTTTGGAATAAAATATGATCCTATTTGATCAACTTAGATTATTTTAATACATTTATTATTATTTTGTTTAAAGAAGAGTTAAAAGTGCTAAATTCAAATTTTCATAACTTTTATATTTATAATATAGAGTTATGCATAAGATAAATTAGAATATAAATATTCATTAAAAATATAATTTTTTTATACAAAATGGTATTTTATTTATAATTTTTTGACATTATATAATTATATTTATTTATGGAACAATGATGATGTAGTAATTACCTAATTAATGATTGATTAAAATAATTTATATTATAAATATACAAAAAAATGTAAATTGAGACTTCTGATGCATTCCACTAATTTTATATTTTAATATGATTTTTTAGGATGGATTTAATTTATTTTTTCCAATGTAATCATGTTTTATTGTCTTTCACAAAAACCAAGTAATAAATATTGTCAAAATGAACCTGAATGAGTATTTAAAACAAATACTATATTATTAGATTATATTATTTTCCTAAAAATATATGGTTCAACCCACATACTTATATAATGATATATATTTCATTAATTAACCACTTGGGGTTCTATTGTTATTTTATAGTATGTTTATTAACCATGTAATACAAAAATACAAGAAGATATTCTAAATGTAAAACTATTTACGTAAGAGTTATATCTAAAATATAAGGTCAACATGATGATCTAATCCTATCTCAAACATTTGTTTGAGAGGTTTTCAACCCAAAACCCCCATATAATCTAAATTAATCTTTTTTGATACTTTATAAACTAAATATTCTTGTATAATAAAATAATATTTCATACTTTTCTTAAAGTGACCCTCACCACTCTTATAAAACAGTATATCTCATTCTCTCAAAATCACTCCTTCAAAGACATTTGGCTCGGCCTAACAATTCTGAAATATCTTTCCAACTTCCCTCAAATTGTCTTAGGGGCCTTAATTTGATCATAAATCCAACCTAAGGATCCCTTTTGATCAAATCAAAATGGAGCACCCGAATAAGAGGTAATAATTTCATCACCTCTTTCAAAGTTCTTTTCTTCTTCCACTTCATCATTATTTGTTGTTTCAAAACCAAAATAATAACTCTAATAATTTATACATACTATAATGTCATTATAAATATGGTACGAAAAATTTCATTATTCAATCCATCCTATGAATGACAAAGTCATCATACGTGCGTATGTACGGCTTACCATCTCCACGTCGTGGTGTAGTTTGTTATTCAACACATCATCATTTGGATTGGTATAATAATGAATATAATTTAAGTAATTAATAAATTTAACATGTTATTTATTATTTATATAAGATATATAATCCAATTACATACAATTTCACCATAAATAGAATGTCATTGTCACTTGCGCGTATGTACGAACTACCGTCTCCACCCTCATGACGAGATTCATCCCCCATCATAACCATTCAAGAATATGTTTCATTTTATGACTAAAAATAATGTTTAAGAACATGATATAATTATATTTATGAATTAAATACATCCTATCCATAATCTACATGTCTTACATAAGAAAACATGTAAAGGAAAATTAATCAGTAACACTTGAAACAATGATACTACTGAAATATTATTAACAATGCAATATTATAAGATCATATATGATATAATATTTATGTATATGTTTCATGTATAATTTAAAAAAAATATTTAACTATTATACAGGAGTTCAATGTATCTTTGACCAAGGAAAAATAGAAGGTAAGGGTTAATTTTACAATCCCAATATTATCTGAGGTTGTTTATACAGGAGTATCTACTGGGACCTCTTTATCATCCACATCCATGTTTCTGAAAAATTTATTTCAAAACATTTTTACTCTTTACTTGAATATTGGTTTAAGTAAATTATACCATTGTTTTAATTTTTATAAAAAATTTTAAAAGGAATATTTTCATCATTTTCTAAATAAGGTACTTTAGGACCTTTTCGACAAATTAAGGTAATAATGTTTTTTAACATATACATAGGGTGATGCTATTTTCTTCCATTATAACAACTTCGAATATTCTCATTCAATTTTATAATTATATTTTCAGAATAAATTTTTTATTTTATAATTATTTGTCTTTTATATGATTTTTAAATTAGAAATAGATATTTCTCTCAAATAGTTTTGATTTTTCCTATGTCAATATCCTTTGATGAATTTTACCCTTGATTGAAGTTGATTTATTAAGATGTTGGCTTCCATATTGTATTTAATGTTTTGTGATATGTTTGAATTTGGATGTGTTATTTTTATACTATTCATTGTTTATGGTTAAATCATTAAAGATTTTTATTCTAGTTTTAATACGATTATTTATGTTATGTTTCAAACAATTCATATGGCGAATTCATTGGACTTAGTAACTAATGGGTGGAGCTCATTATATCTCCAAGATGCATTGTAGGTATCATGAGAAAAACATGTGTCTTGGAACAAGGCCTTGAAAAAATATTATTTTTAGCCTTGGCACAAGGCCTTGACTATGTGGTTATGATTTCTGACATTATTCATTCCATCATTATGAAATTAGATATTTATTTTACATGTCATTATTTGACTAGTAGAATATACAGTTGAATATGTAAATGAATTTATTTGATTTACCTTTTCCATATTATGCACAATTTTAAGTTTAAATGGCTTATGTTTTAGTCTTATTCATTATCTTAAATGTTTATCCTTATTTATGAATATTTTTTCTATATTTGTAATCCTTACTAAGAATCTGAGAACTCACCTTTATTATTATTTATTTGTCCCAAGATGTGAATAATTATATTTTGATTTAACTATATGAATAGGTTGGGAGTTATTAGTGTGTTAAAAAGGGGACATAATGTTGTTGTTTCTCCATTACATAATGTAATGTAAAACTTATGTATGTTTTTAGTTCTTCCAAAGCTACTAATCTGATTGGTATTTTGGGCATGATCTCTTGTGATCATACCAATGTTATGTAATAATGCACCTAATATGGGTAACTAGGGTTGGGGAATTATAGTTGGTATTAGAGGAAGTTTATTACAAACCTTAGGAGCTATATTTAGAAAAAATCTGATTAGAGAAAATAAAACTATGATATAATTTGAGGATTACTATATAATAACTTTCTATAATTTTGGTAATGCTTAGATTTTTTGAGTGTTCCATAAATAGATCTTGGAATAGATATGAGAACGTAGAGGTGGCTCTGGCATAGATGTACCTAGGAGTGAGAAATCCTACAAGGAGTTTCACGCTTAACATAAGGTATCCTGGTACACGATAATGGGCCATTATGCACTTTTGGTTTCGGCACTCCCATGAGATATTATTAGTATAATTCACAATTTCATTAAAACCCATTATGATGGATTTATGAGTAAACATGTCGGTAAACTAACCAATTATATGATTATGAGACTATATGTGTGTAAATATTCAATTAATAATGAGAATTTTTTATAGTTTTTGGATTATACATTATTATATTTTCTAACCTAGTGTATGTCATCATTTAGAAAAGGTTCCCAGTAGAAGGAATGATAACTCCAGTAATATTCATTATCGAAAGTGTATGAAGGATCATATATTTCATGGACTTAATCCCAAATATAGAAGGGAAATATTCTCCCACATATTCACTACAGTTGAATAAATAATATCATTTGTTAATAAGATAATTAATGAATTCTTTGAGTCCTATGGATTTGAAGGGAAGTTAGAGAAGAAGAGGACTGTAGATAGAATGATTGATAAAGAGAAGAAGGGGAATAAAGATTTTCCCATATGTTATAACAGTGGAAAGAATCACACTAGGAAGTGCCTGACAGGATTGGGAGTTTGTTATATATGTGTAAAAAAGGCCACCAATCTTGTGATTGCAAGGGTAAGAAAAAGGTTTCAATTATATAATGCTTCATCTGTAAGGAGATGGGACACTACACGAATCAATGTCCCAATCATCAGAGTATAACTCAAATGATTCTATTGTATAATAATAATGTCATGATACTACCACAGATGAAGTGGAATAATTATTGATCTTATATATTTATTAAAAAATGGTTTCATTTGAGTATTGTTTTAATGATGTACAAGTTATACGAATTATATAGTATATAAGGATTGTACAAGAGTACTGTTTTGTTAAGGATTTGAGTTTGTATAGTACCAAGTAAATTGACACAGTTTCAAGATAAACATTTTGGAAAATATATTATTAGGAGAAATAAAACCCTTAATATGTTTAGAGAACTAAGATAATGATTTAGGAATAATATATGATTGATTTGGATAATTGTTTTTTATATTATTGACTACTATGAAATGAATTAATTGTTTGTTTATTCCTTCATTGTTGGATTTTACAACATTTTTGGATATAAGGAGTAAATCCCGTATTATATAAGGTGTACGAGAGAATAAATGTAATAAATACGGTTTTATGTTAATTAAGAGTGTTACCATGTTTTAAGAGAATATATGATGAAGGAATTGACATGTTATTATGTGGAAAAAAAGATCTTAAGTATGTTTACCTTCAATAAAAATTTTGGACTGTGAGTTTGGACAAAATTATTTCAGATAAGTATTAAGGATGGAATTAATTATGTTGGACATTGCATACTGTTTTATATGGTTAAAACATTTCTTAAGATTATTTTTGGATTGTTATAAAAAGGACAACCGGTTTATCGGGTGACAACCCATTGTGTTCGGCTAGGCCACGAGACTTGAACCCGCAGAAAAAGGGAAACAAGAGTGCATCACCTAGCACTGAACTACATGATTTCCTAGTTTGTATAATGTAATTTTATTTATTTATGGTCTGGAAAATGAATTATAAATTCATTATTTTGGGAACCCTATACTATTAGTATAAATAGAATATTTTTGAAATTTATTATCTTTAAGAGTAAAAGATGAGTTACTGGTAGAAGTTAGAAGATGATGGAACCCTACTTATCGTGTAATTTTTTTATCTTATTATTAGAAGAAATTAATTCTTAATCTTTAGGGATGGAATCATAAAACCAAAAAAATTATCCAAAAACATTATGTTTTTTGAACCGATGATATTTAAATCATCATAGATTTATGGATTTGAGGCCTTCAATATCCCATTTATTATTCAATTTTTTTAAATGATGAAATCAACCACTCATTATAATTATTTACATTTTTACTCCAATTATATATATCTAATTTCCACCAATTTTCTCTTATCAATGATTATAATTTTGTGGTGACATTTTCATTTCCCTTTCCATATTTTTAAGACTAAATTCTATTAACCCTATTTCCGATAAGGGTTTTCCACAAAGATATTTTCTATTTCAAACATTATAATTTTAAAGAACTATTTAAAATTTTGAGTATGTCATTTATTGAAGGAGGGGATAATGTAACAACCCATCATTTCATAGCTCATTATCTCTTTAAATTAATTCAAAAAACTATGCTACACACAACACCGAGTTTGAGAACACCACGACATACCAAACTAACCATTCAAAAAATTTGTTATGAATAGTTTTAACAAAATTTTTATTTTTATATACTCAATATAATTTTAACATCCTTATTATGTGGTTCTTAGAAATAATAAAAGAACAAAATCAATTTTTCAGATAATTGAAGTATTTTTTAAAAAATACAATTTTATCACCTTTTAATGGTAAACCCTTTTTATATCCAATATTTGACACTTTTATATATTCTATTTGAGCAAATATACGTTTTTTTAGAATTTGGACATAAAAATTTTGTTTCGATAATTTTTTGGTGTTTTTCTGAAAACATTCATATGTTGATGAATAGTGAAAATAATAATTTTTAATTGAATTTTTTTTAATCAATATAATTTATATTGTAAAATTATACATTTGGATGGTTCTGAATAAAAATTATATTGTATTTTTATCATTTAATCCAAGTTTGGTCATTACAAGTAATTTTACATTTAAATTTGACATAACCACATATGAATCTTTTTATAGTTTTTACTTCTCAAAACCACGCTTTCCAGTTTTAATAATGAGAATTAATTATAAATTAATAAATGAAGCTTTTATGTTTTGAATTTCCAAAAACAGATACATTCTTTTAATTTTGAATATCAAAATTATCTTAGTGTGATTTTTTGGTATTTTTCTGAAAAAATTCAAATTACGATGAATAGTGAGAAACACTGCGTTATAGTTTAAAACAGACATTTTATTTAAATAATTATTTATTTTATTTAAAATTATTTTTTGTAAAACTAGATACATAATACTTATATATCTTCAATTTAATTCAACGGAGTCATTTTATAATAAAATTAGATGTATAAAATTTTATTTTACTTTTTATCGTCTTTTACCCACCTTCTAGGAACATTTGCAAATTTGCATAAAAATAATTTTACCACTTATATGAATTGAATATAAACAATATGAGAGACACGGTTGACATAAATATGTAAAATGTGGTTTAATGGGATGAAAATAATTTTTTTGTGAATAATAATTTTTTGAATTTCATTTACCACCGTTGAAAGTATATCGTGTAAATAAACGTAAAATAAAATTATAATTACCCTAACCCATGTCCTAATTCTATTGGATATGTTTTTTCTACAAATTGAAAAAATAGGAATAAAATATGAACCTTTTTTATCCTCTTGGATTAGATTAGGGCATTTATTTTTATTTTATTTAAAGAAGAGTTAAATTTTCTAAATTCAAATTTTCATAAAAAAACATTTTCGATATAGGTTTATATATAAGATGAATTATACTATAAATATTAATTAGAAATATTGAAATATTTCCTACATAACGGTATTTTATTTATAATTTTTAAAAATTAAATAAATAAATGTTTTTAGGACACAATGATAATGTCGTAATTACCATATTATTGAATGACTAAATTAATTGATGTTATAAATATCAAAATAAATGTAAATTGAGATTTTTGATGCATTCAAATAATTTTATTGGTTAATATGACATGTTTTTATTGATTTAATTTATTTTCTTTGATGTAATTAATTTTCTTTTACTTTTACAATAACCAATTGCTAAATAGTTTCAAAATTGACAAAAATGAGTTTTTAATAAAAATATTATATTATTAGATGATATAATATTCATAAAGATATAAGGATCTGAAAATGGAATTATATAATTATTTCTATATTATTAATGAACCACTTGGTGATATATTTTTATTTTATTGTAAGATTATTAACCATGTAATATAAAAATACATGAATTCATTATAAAAGATAAACTTTTTAACTAGGAGTTAAATATAAAATATAACGTTAATATAGTGATCTAAACCTGTCTAAAACTTATTTTTTGAGTGGTTTTCAACCTAACCCCTACTTATCATCAAATTAAATCCTTTTGTATCCATTATAAACTGAATATTATTTTATAATAAAATAATATTTCATGATTTTCCTAATGTGACCCTCACCTCTCTAACAAAAGGATTCTTCCCCTTCTCTCAAAATCACACCTACAAAGCCATTTGGCTCAACCAACCCATGGTAAAATATCATTAAAACTACCCTTAAATAAACAAAGAGGCCTTACATTAAAAAAAATTATATATTAAGAGCCCTTTTGATCAAATAAAAATGAAGCACACAAAGAAAAGGTAATAATTTCATCAGCTCTTTCAATGTTATTTTCATCTTCCACTTCCTCATTCCTTTTTGTTTCCATACTGAAATAAATAATCATGTAACTTTGACATATTGTGATGTTATTTTATATATGGTACAACCATATTCATTATTCTATCCATCATATGAATGACCATGTCATCATACGTTTTTACGTATGACTTACTGTCTCAACGTCGTGGTGTAGTGTGTTATTCAACACTTCATTATTTGGAATGGAATAATAATGACTATAAATGATGTAAATAATTAATATAACATGTTAAAGATTCATTATATTTGATATATCATCCAATTAAATGCAATTTCACCATCATTGGAATGGTATTGTCACTCGTGTGTATGTACGGATTACTGTCTCTATGAACGCGATGAGATTCATTCCCCATCGTAACCATCCAAGAATAAATTTCATTTTAACATTAAAATTTGTCTTTAGGATCTTAATATAATTATAGATATGAGTCAAATATATCATATCCATAAAAACATGGCATACGTACCAAAAGATATAAAGGAAAATGAATCAGTTAACACCCAAAACAATGATACTACTGAAATATTATTAACAAAGCAATATTAGAAGATCATACATGATATCATGTTTATTTATATGTTTCCTGTATAATTTAGTATCGATAATTTAACAAATAATCATATGGTAAACATACCCTTGACTAAGTAAAGTTACCTGGTAAGGGTTAATTTTTAAATCACTTTATTATCTAAGGTTTTTTATATGTGAGTATCTACTAGGACCTCTTTATCATCCACATATGTGTTTCTTAAAAATGTATTTCAAAACAATTTTATAATTTCCTGGAATATGGGTTATATTAATTTATACAATTGATTGAATTTTTTTTAAAATGTTTTGAAAGGAATCATTCTATTGTTTTCTAAACAAGGTACTTCATGACCTTTTCGACAAATTAAGGTAAGAATGTTTTTTAATGTATACACTTGGTGTGGTTATTTTCCATCGTTATAACATCATCAAGGATTACCTTACAAGATTATAAGAAAATTTTGAAAATAAATGTTTTATTTTAGAATTATTTGAATATTAAATGATTTAAAAATAGAAAGAAATATTTTTCTCAAATATTTTTTATTTCATCTATGTCAACATAAATTTATGGAATTTACACTTGATTGAAGTTGATTTATTACGATACAATCTTCCATATTTTATTAATGGTTATTTGATATTTTTGATTGTGGATGTGTTATTTTTATACCTTTCATGGTTGATGGTTAATGTATTAACATTTCGTATGGTAGTTTTAATATGATTGTTTAATTTATGTTTCAAACTTTTCATATGAGGAATGCATTAGACTTAGTATGTGATTGGTGGAGACCACTATAGCTCATCAATACATCGGTAGGTCTCATGAGACAAACTAGTGTCTTGAAACATGGCCTTGAAAATATATTATTTGTATTCCTCACACGATTCCTTGACTAAGTGGTTATGATGTCCATCATTATGCATTCCATCATTATGAAATTTTTTATTTATATTACATGGGATTATTCGAAGTGTAAAATTTCCATGTGAATAAGTAAATTCAGTTATTTGATTTATCTTTTCTATATTATGCTGTATATTAAGTTTAAAAGGCTTCTATTTTAGTCTTAATCATTTTTTAAATGTTTATGCTTATTTATAAATTTTTTCTCTATATTATTATCCTTACTATGAATTTGAGCCCTCCCCTTTCTTATATTTTATTTTACCCATGATGAGAAGAAGTATATTATGATTGACCTGCAAGAATAGGATATGGGATGTGAGTGTGTTCAAAAGGGGACATAATGTTGTTGTTTTTCCATTTCATAATTTAATCTAAAACTAATGTATGTATATAGTACTTGCAAGGCTACTAAACTGATGGGTCTTTCAGAAATGATCTCTTACAATCATGCAAATGTTTTGAAATAATGCCCTGACTCTAGGTAACTAGAGTCCAGGAATTACATAAATAATTTTAATGATGTATGTTTATTAACAAAAAATGTATTTGGAAACTTAACAATAATAATATTTATTTTTTCGTCCAATTGGTTGTTATTTTCATTTATTATTAATTGGTAACTGATAAATACATTTTATATTTATATAAACCATAAATTTCGATAAGTTAGTAAATTAAATTTATAATTTATGGTTTATATCTTATTATATTAAATAATTATATTTTTATAATACATTATTATTTTGTGAAACTCAATCTTGTGTGTAATGCAAGCTATCATCAAAGTTTTCTATTGTGTGTAACACAAGCTATTGATGATGATATATCTTAAGTGTAGTGCATGCTATCTCGGTGTTGGATTTGTTGAAATATATAGAATCTATTTAAAATTCAAAAAATCCTATAAAGTATTAAAATATTATATTACCTCGTATGTTTGGTGTTGTGTGTGCTACAAGAAATTGAATATAATGTTAAAGGTGTCACATACTACCCTATTTATTTAAATTTCATTATTTCAATTTTAAACATGATCATTGTTAAAAAAATTTTGATACATACAATGTTTTAAATCCTACATTAAGAAATGGTTTCATAAGTAATCCTCTATAAAAGAAATAATGGAAAGTACAATGGTCATATGGAGTACCATGTAACTTGGTCTCTACGTTAGAGAAAAAAGTGTAATGTAGGAATAATTACATGGAAGGAAATTGTAAATATTTTTAGCAATTTAATGAAGTCATCAATCAAACAAAATTGAATGCTCAATGAAAATTTTAGGGCCCCAAATCCTTAAATCTACAATGAGAAAACTGAATGGATGTTCATAAAAAATATGGCATGGTAATAATTTGAAACACATCGCATTAAAATAACATGATAAAGAAGGCTAAATATAGAATTATATGAAATTCAAACACAGTCCATTTAATAAATGAACTAAAAGGAAATATATCCATTGATATGTCACTGAGAAATCTTATTAATGAATGATAACTGAAATCTTTATTAAGGAAATGCATAATTGTTTGACATTATGTCATAGGAACATGAGGAGCTATACTATCATGATCCATCCATTAGAGAGTTTAAAATAATTAATAGAGAGTTTTTTTAATTAGAACAACATATTTGTCTCATGATAACTTATCGATACATCAAGACGAAAAATAATGTCTGGGATCTACCCCACATTTCATGTACAAGTCAATCATCATATTGAGTATTCGATTTAATTAATAAAAAATATAACTTTTCAAATATATGTATTCAATAATGAAATTTTTTCCAAATATTTCCCCAAATAATAAAATAACAACGAAAGTAGAAACATTATGCAAATAGGTATATAGATTATGTTATTATAATATTCACGATAAAGAAATGTCAAATTTAGGGTAAATCCACTGTTCAATTATCATAAAAGATTTCACATTTCAAGGAGACTGACAAATAATCCATGAAGATTATTTAAATACTATCCTTTGAAAAATCAATAAAAAACAATCTATACTAATAATAAATACGATACATTCCATGTGAAGTAAGTTAAAGGGTTTTTTTCATTGATGAATATAAATATTATAAACTGATATTTTAAAAATATTCTTGAGGAAAATATCTGTTGGTTTTTTAAAATGTTTTTAAAAATATTTTCATTGAAATTTAGTTTTAAAAACATTTTCGTCAAAAATTAATATTACAAAAATGAAAATTAATCTTTCAATGAAGGAAGATGGGTAAATTTGTACATGTCGCGCAAGGTAAAGATAATATTCATTGTTCATGGTAATAAGGTGGGAAATTTTTTTTCTTTATAAAGAAATAAAATTATTCCTTTTAAAATAGTGGTAGGATATAACAATGTGTAAAAATGTATTTACCAAATTAATTTTAAATCAATGTAATAAAATGAGGTTTTTAAAATGAAAGTCGATCTACAATAAAAAAGAAAAGAAAATTTGTTTTTTTCCAAAAAAAAATTAAATACTTTGAGTACCAAATAGTGGAAAAAATTAAAAATACTTGATAATGTCCTTGAAAACATGATATGAATAAATTGTTTTATTTAAAAATGTTTATATAATTTCCTCTAATGGAAATACCATTGATTGATCATAAAAATTATTTTTGAGGAAAATAATATGTACGAATTCCAATGCGTCTCATACTAATTTCAAATATTTTCATTCATAAATCATAGAAATGAATAATTTTAAATAAAAGAATCAAATTCCATGATGAGAAAATAAATAATGTTTTAAAATAGATAATTGGAATTAGATACACTACAAAAAATATGTATATGGTGAAGATGATATTTATCTCACGGATCTAAAAAAGTGAGATGAGAATATCTTACCTTGAGTTTCCTTTCAATTAAACACCATTTAACTTACATTCAAATAAATGTAATATATTTTTATACTTTATTGAGATCGTTTTTCTTTTTTATCATTAATTTTATTTCACTTTTTTATATTTTGTATAAAAATACTTAAACAATTAAATTTTCATTGGGTGTTTTGACCACATTCAGTTTATGTGTAAAAAATAACTTTGGTAGGTCGACTATGGTCAAAATATTTATTTAATAAAATATCTATTATAATAAACCTAGTATAATTATCAGGTTTATATAGTAGTGATACTTTTAAAATCCATCAGTAAATATGGTTTTGAAAATTGAATCAGCATTACGATCATAGAGACAGTAGGTCATACGTTCAAAAGAGTAACGTTCTCATTTTTTAATGATCATTTGGGAAATAAGGTAAGTAACAAAATATCATTTCACAATGATAATTATACCATAAATTATATGTTATTTTATCATATATATTTCTATATATAATTATTGTGATTTAAAAGGAATCACATCGTGTCAAGGAGGCAGTATTCCACATGTCCACAAAAAACTTTATAATTTTTACGTGTCTTAAAGGGTAATAAAGAAAATGATATATATATATATATAGAGTATATTTTTAAAGAGGTAATTATCTCACTAATATGATATATTGATTTTTATATTGCATATTTTTAATTAAGACCATTTTTTATATGTTAAATGTTTAGTGTGAATGACTCACATCACTCTGAGGGGGTGGTAGTCCACACTTCCTCAAATGATAATATCATATTAATGAAAAATGGAAAGTCTTAAAGATATGTGTTATAAAATTATTAAAAAAGAATAAATATATAATAAATGTCATATATATCATATATAAATATATTTTCCATTGTAATTTCCCATTTGAAATTTGGTAAGGAAATATTAAACAATCATCAATTCCTGAGGTATTAGTTTGTAATACACAGAAACAATAAGTTTGTTTTCCATTAAATGACGGTGTGTGTAAGTGTGGATAGAAATAGTATCATAACAAAATCTTATTATATTATGCAATTTTTTTCTTTAATTAAATATTAATAAGAGTATATCGATGGGATAATGGAAATTAGTCTACAAACAATGAGATAAGAGGTCACATTTTTAGCCAGGTAACTACTTTTGGTTTATACCGACACACTTCCATTGAAAGTTTTCTACCCAAAGTTAGGATTTAATGTATACGGTAGAAATGTTTCTAAGATATTTTTGAATTTATTGGATAAACCAATGTGGTTTGAGAGGTGTGAAGAAGTGGCATATATGGTGGCCTTTTATAGGGAATGAAAAAGGAGTCACATTGAATATTTGGAAAGACGTTAGGTGTACAAATGTTCTTATATATAATAAGTTATACCAAAACATTTAAACACCTTAATGAAATTTTTATGGAAGATATAGGTCATTACAATAGGGTTTGGAAATTATTATAGGTGATTTGGGTCCTAAAGATAAAGGATTAGTCCTTTATTGAGCTTAATTTTTCATTAATAATTGTATTTAATATTAACTACCTTTACTAATATATTTTTTCCAAAACATTGTTAACTTTATTAGAAATTAAAAATTTTTCTTATTCGAAATATGGAATATATTTTTCAATATTATTATTAATAAAGTGGATGAAATTAATATCAAATGCATCCCGTAAGTGGGACGAAAACACATGTTTTAAAGAAAAAAACATCTAAATGTTTCCTTTGTTTTATTATAAATTTAAGATTAAAATTAATTCCAAATAAATAAAGTTTAATAATTTATAAATATATTATTTAATTTTACATTAAAACCATTTTAATTTATAATTTAAACTTACAAATAAAATTTATGAAAATGTAGTTTTGAACTAAAATTCAGTATTTTTAATTATTCATTAAAAAATAAACTATCTCATAAAAATATCAAAAATTTACTCTAACCGAAATATTTTGTTTATATTTAAATTATAATGATTATTTTTACATATTAAATAAAAAAATTGTAAAAAATTATATTTAAACTGGGTTCTTTATTAAAAGGTGATGACATTGCCTGTATAAAAATATTAGTTTTTATATCTAACGAAGGGGTTGTTCTTATCTTATGAAAATAAAACCGAGTGGATGAATATCGTAAATACTTGATTTAATATTTAACAAATATATTATATTAAAATCCTTAAATATTTTTTTAAATTATGTTTATTAAGAAAAAACTAATTTGGACACATAAAAATAACAATATTTATTTTTATACCCAATTGGTTATAATTTTTATTTATCATTAATTGTTAACCCATTAATTCAATTTATGTTTATATAAAACATAAAATTTCTTATATTATTTAATACTACACCTAAATACTAGTTTATAACTTATCTTATTAAATAATAATATTTTCATAATGCATTTGTATTATGTGAAACTCGATCGTGTGTGTAAAGAAAGCTATCATTGAAGTTTGTTCTTGCATGTAAAATAAGCCACCGAGAAAGGTATATCTTTCTTGTAACATACAATAACTTAGTGTTACATGAATTTAAATATTTAGGATCTATATTAAATATTAAATACATTTTAAATAATATGGTTATTCTGTTACATTACACTCTATATTGGTCTGGCATGTTATAAAAAATATCAAATATAATGTTCATACATTATATATTTGTGGTGTAAGATATTATAAGAATATTGAGTCTAAAAATATTATATTAACATTTTAAAATCATTCAAAAATATTCATAGAAAACAATAATGAGTGGTGGAATAAGTAATTGATCTTAATAAGACCATAATCATAATGGGATCCAAGAATATGGTCTCTAATAACATAACATAGGTATAAGATCAAATTATTTAATAAATCTTGTAATAATAATAATTATTGAAATATTATTTCAATTATACCCAGCAATACATTCAAAACAAGTTATTCAAGGGATATATTTTTGTGCAATACATCAGTGTTGGGATTACATCCCTAGCACCCTCTTTATGACTTGATATAACCACTTATGTTCCCTATTTCTTTGTACTTGGCATTTCCACTAGCGTACCCTTTGATATCATAGATAATTAATCATTACCCAATCCATATTAGTTACATATAATTATTGGTCTACCCATCATAGAATCAAAAATTCATTTATATATTTTTCACAAGATCATTGAAGGTTAATCATAACATATTCCACAGAATAGAAAACATGCTTCATCGATAGTTGATAACCAATAACAGAAACCATATATAGGATAAATAAATAAATAATAATTGGATAATTTTTATTATAATTCATATATAACATCAAATTATGTTATCATAGATGCAAATTTTCATTAAATAACAACTATAATATTTCTAATGAAAAATACCATTTTCATTTTTATACAATATTTTAAAATATAAAAGTAGAACAAATATTAATTAAAAAAAATTATATGAGAATAGAAATGTAAATATATCATATATTCAATAAAACATATTTATAATCATTCACAAAAGGTATAGATAGATAAATTAATTACAACTTTCTTTATGCTGGTAGGTCATACATATGTGTGAATCATATTTTCACTTTTTAGTATATGGAATAAAATTGTTGATATACACCATAAGGGAATAAAAAAATCCATAGGTAATAAATACATAAATATAGTAAATATTTTCTCTACAAAATATTGGTAAAATTAGGTGGTTTAGATCATATGGATCACATGATGGTCATGAACACATGCAATACCATGACCTTCATAAGGTCATTAAGAAAATCAAAAGTTTCTCAGAACATGTGAGTGATTTCCGAGATCCCATTTCACATTCCCCTCTTCACTAATGAAGGAATTCAGGATACCTGCTGATCACACAAAGGAAACTAATTGAGCACCTAAAAATAACCTGACCTTTTAATTCAAATATGCCTAAAAATATATATGATAATACTTTGAAATTAAAGAGAAAATACCCAAATGATGAGAGTTTATATCAGTCATAAATTTCAAGAAACCATCCCTGGAATGATCGTGAAACACCAAAATAATTTCCCCATGAAAGCCTTTTATCATTATAGTCTGATCCCTTGAAACCTCATTGGAATGTCATATTTATATCATGAAATATTTTGGAAAAACAATATCATGTTACATTAATTACATTCAATAGGATTACAGATCTCATTATATACTTGGACATAACGGCCTATCATTTTGAAAGCCCCTTGTAATGTCCATGTTATTGGGAAATACGCCATTAATTAGAATTACTCCAATAAATGGGGTGTTTAATGGATGATATTGTGGTTGATAAATATCATATGGCACCCCCAAAATGTCCTATAACATGACCTTTGAAAAATGTGTGACAAAAAATCCATCAACTGACCTCATCCTTGATTTTTGTGATACATGTCATTAAAATTGGAGTATAATCTGGTTCGTATGGGGTTTAAATCTCCCGTCCCAGCATAAAAATGAATTCATACACTTGTTAGATCCTCAAACTGGTATATTTAGACATTATATTGGATTTAGTGGAGTGATAATGTCATGATCTGAAAGGGTTTTCATCAATAAAAATTTAGGGAACAACATGAGCGATCACATTGAATTCATAAAAACATTTCATGAACACTAATAAATCACATAAAGAACTTCTAGAATGTTATGTAATTAGTATCCTAAAAATATACTAAATAAAAATAGATTCAAATAGTACAACACTGAATAAATATGTGGTATATGAATTAAATGTATGGAATAATGACTAAAAATATAGGATTCTTATGAAAAGAATATATATGTTGATCCTTATGCCCTTCCAATGAACCATCCAGGACATGCAACTTCACCAAGACATGTCTCACAGATCATGCCACACTACTTTAGTATAATATTTGGAATATGTGAGGTCCCTCGTTCGTGTTGTAGGATGTCACAGGACTCCCCCAGGTATTCCACCTATTCATCACCAAACCCCCTAAGCATTTCATCCATGTATTATGATATCCTCAATACCTGTTGCCCAAATTATATTATGATTCCATTTCAAGTCAGCTATGTATCACGATTTCCTATGTACATGTAAGATATATTTCATGATATCTTCTAGAAAAATAAGTTTTATCATACATTTTCCTCCATACAAGCTAGTCAGGACATGAATCACCCTTCAGACATGTGACGCTAACTCTCATGACACCATCCAAGCATTCCAAACATATTTTATGATAGATCCCTAGAATGTGAGGTGGTTCATATAACTCCCTCCAAGAATTTCAGGTCAGATCACATGATGAAATCTATGGTAATCTATCCAGGTCTGGTGAGGTCCTTTACACAAGTCAACCATTATCATTTGATTACATTTAGGCAGTCCATCAAGGTCATGATATGTCTTTTAGACATGTCATTAAAATTATGTGATGTTCCTCTAACAAGATAACTGGATCATTAGATTATCTATGGATATTTCCAAAATATAACTAAACATGTGTAGACACCTATGACATGTCAATAAATATGATCAATGAATATCTTATAGACAATAAAAAAGTCTGGTGGAAAACTAGGCTAGATCAGCTAGGTGTCCCAGGACATGATAACCTTGTCCAATACCTTGTTTCTAGGGATGCCTCAGTGTGTAATCCCTGATCAATTGAAATATGATGACTCTGATTCGTAACATAACCTGAATACATTGGTAACCATCCTTTGTCCCACGAAATATATTTAACATCCAAAGGGTAGTCCCATCACATAATTCCATGTATTGAGACTAATTAATTTAAATCCTATATTTTCCACACATAGCATTGGTAACACATGAATATAGAGTTCCAATGATCATATATTTCACCAAAGGAAACATCAAAATGTAATAAATGACTAGATTCATGTTAGAACTACCTTCATGTTAGGGAAACTTAAGTGTGTATGTATAGCTCAATTGAACAATGAATAATTTGATTCCTTCCATAACCAGGATACATAAGAAGACATCCTATGGCCCATGATCTATATTAATCATCCAAATGTAATTACCTAAATATAATTCCCCATACACAAGCAGTGAGAATGATAATTTTCCATACCTTCTTTCCCAAACTGATTACAAGTCATTTGAGCTTATAGAGTGAAATGATCATATCATTCATATAGGTAAACCTTATCCTATAAGCCTCGACTAGTGGCATGATAAAACTATCTTTATGCTATGGAAACCTTAGTGTGTCATCCTAGATCAATTTAACTTTTATGTATCTAATTCCTGAAATAAACAGGATATATAGTATGCCTTCTAAAGACCTAATATGAAATAGGAATCCACATCATTATATGTCCCACAATGTCATTGGTATTTCCACCATTGATAGTCAATCATTCCCATGGGATGACTATTCTAAGTCGTATATCTACAGATTAAGAATCCCATTGAATTATGATAACTCTAATTCTTACCATAACCATGATACATAGGATTCCTTAATAACATCTAAGATCCAAATTAAATGGGATTTCTCTATATATATGTTCTACATCAATTTGTAGTGAGATGGAATAGTTGATATCCCTTGTCTCGCACACAAAGCATAGATCACATGGGGTTAGGCAGTTTCAGTGGTCATCTTATTCACATCATAAATCTACAACATCTTGGGAAACCTCACGGTGTAAAGTCCCAATGAGTTGCATGATATGACTCCCACCATATATGAGTAACCACTTAGGGGAAAATCCCAAGGGAATAATCGATCTACGAGTACTCAGATTCCATTCATAACACGAATATATATGTCATCTAATCAATACATGATCTCAAATACCAGATACATAAGTTCCTAGACATATTTCATTTCATCATGAAGATAAACTCCATGGGTTTGACTAATTTTGTGGGTTTTTATTCTTTCTATATAGTTGATATGTAGGATGCCTTATAATGGAACAATCTCATTCTCAATATATTAAACACCTATTTTTGTGGCATTAAATTAAAAGACACCCAATTATGTAGCCTCAACATATAAGAAACTATATGTTAGGTGGAATGGATGAAGAATAGAAAATACATAAATATGGACTCACTAAAAGATTCCCATTTTAGTAAAAACGATATCCATCCTATGGTACTTTTTCAGGGAAATAGGTTCTGTATTAGGATTGGAGAGAGGTTATACCATCGTTATTTCGTTACAGTAACCAGTTCTATAGAAATATTTGGAAGATATTCTAAAACCTATCATGAATATATAATAAAGTCCTAGAGTATAACATAATTCCCCCCAAAAGGGTTTGATGTGCCCGACCTATCATCTTCTCGACCAATGTGTGTTACAAAGTGTCATTGGGTCTAATACCCCAACTGACTGCATCCCTTTGGAATATATACCTAATTATATATTTGGTAACCATTTCGATATTCTATTATTAACAATAATTCTGACCCAGATTCAATAATTGTGCATGATATTAAATTATCTCAAAATTCAACATCATTCCAAACCAAATGCACCAATCAGTTGTTTTTTTTTCATCTAATCAAAATGGTAAATCCAACAAGAATCACATAAATTAAAAATTATCAGTTGTCTATGCACTGTCTCATTTTTTTCACATATTATAAAAAAACAGTGAATTAGATTTGAATCTCTCTAATAAAAAATAGATTGGTTGACCCTGAGTTGGGCTATTTTACATTCATATCCTATGAAAACATGAAAATAAGTGACATGAGTATTTTAGTTGATCCATTGTAGTTGACATAATTATGAAATAAGTTTATCCCCCCTCTAAAAATTCTATGATAGAAGAATGATCAAATTAAGAATAAAATGGAAAACATGTTGCCCTTGTATATATAATTCATAACATTACATTTCTATGATAGTAAATTTTTTGAAAAATATTATCCTTGTTGTCTTCATAACGTTAGACCATGTTCCAAAAAACAACACCCTAATATGACTTTTCTACATCCAAAGACCATTATAGAAAATAATATACAACTATAACTCTAACAGGTCTTATAATAACCTCTCACACCCAACATCTTTAGAGTAGGGTAGAGAATGAAATGTTATGATCATACCATTAACATGATATGTTTCTAACTAGTAAGTCTTCCCATTAAGGTCCTCATGCACTGAAACCGATGAGTGTGCCTCATCCAAGGGAAGCTACAACAAATCATATGGAAATTATTCCCACAAAAAATTCATTCAGAGATTATCCCCATAGCATGAAAATAACCACCTTCAATATAAAATAAAGGTTGAAAATGATGTAAACAATGGCTACATTCTAGTTTTTGTGTAACTGAGGAGGGATCCCATCAACTGTTGTTTCTATCACCATCCTACTGGTGCCTTTAGACTATCGCTAAGAGTACTATATGAATCATTTACACCTCTACTACCCACTGAAATTAAGTATGTAAGACCCAATGAATGAGGAAGTCTATTGATAATCATGAGTGCGCTCAGACCCGCACTCCTGCTGACGAATTCTGGTACCATATTTTGGAAGTAACATTTTGGAAGGATTATATCCATGCTCACTTAAAAGATGTTTGTTGGAAAACTTTTGTTGCAAAATTGGGGGGGGGGTGCATATCCATACCCCAATGCATGAATCCCATTGACATATTTAGATGGAACACGATGGATAGAAGGGGGATTATATTTCATATTCAATCAAACATATCTACCAATACATAGTGGAGGAAAACAATGGGAAGGATTAAATTCATGAACACAGATGGATAAAGTGTCATTATATATTAGAAATTGATAAATAATTCCAAAAATAAATTGAGGAAATTAAATAGATATACAGATACATGTGAATATTCCTAACCCTATATACATGGAATTACAACACTCTAATCATTATGAACATGTGGTATCTATAGAGAATGTTCACATTCTTACTCTTGTCTATGAGGATAAATTGCATATTCTAGTAAAGGATGAGTTAACATAGAAGGCTCATATACCTATTTTGACTGGGGATCACCATGTGAGAGAGTCAGATACATTGGGAAAAAGGTAAGTGACTTGAAAAATACCAATAGTATATTCCAAAGACCATGGACTGGGATCATATCCCAATTTTGGATAGGGATCACCATCTGATGATGGAACATGCATTCGGACATGAAAATATTCATATCATATAAGACCATCATCATACTCAAGAGGCCCAATATTAGGCTCATAATCGAGTTATGATGGATATCTATAAGTGATAATGGGACACACCTCAGAACATGCTCTTATTCCTATCAATGAATCTACATATAATATTATATAAGATCATGAAATTTCGGATGATATTCCTACTTTGAAAAATTAATGACTAAATAAACATCCTTCCATAGACATATAAAAGTTTTCACATATCCCTTATCCCATTTTGAATGTCTATCCACATATTTTGGTGGGGAATTCATATTCAAACTGGGCTCATACTCCCACTCCAACCAAGGATCAAACCATGAGAGCAGAACATGACTTGGTCTAGGCACTTATTTTTATATAGAAATACTAGAGAAATATTCTAAAGGCCTATGATCAGGATCATATCCTCATTTTGATTAAGTATCACCAATTTCTAATGGAAAATTCCACAGGGAAAGCTCATATTCATACCAATAATGATCATGCATGTTGGAATATGCATAGAGAAACATAGTGGTGGGATAATATTCCCACACACCTGATTGTTAAAAAAAGGGTCTATAATTTTTTTTACAATAGTCTTATATTCCTACAACATTTCAAAAGGATGATTGTCATATTCTAGCTATGGTGTATATGTACATTTATATTCGTAATTACCACCATAGTCTTTATTGTGGTAGTGTGAATATGTATCACAAGCACTCTACTCGTTACATCCATCATGGTCAAACTCCCAATAGTGATATCCCCCCAAAAAAAATAATTCAATTTCCTAGACACATATATATAAAGAGGTGTTCCATAACTTAGATTCCTTATTACAGAGAGGTGCTCAAAACATCAGTGTTCAACTGCATATAGTTCCCCAAAAACTCCCACAAAAACACCACTATAGTTAGTTGGAAACCCCAAATATCATATTCTATGGTCTAATCATGTAGAGGTATGTATTTCTAATGAATAATAAAATTACATTCACATATGGATAGATTTATAGAAAAACGACCGCCCCACCATGTGCTGGCCCCTCACCACTTATGACTATGAGGCCAAAAATGATATAGAATATGAGTTCATTCATTATATATAACAAAATATGTGGGATACTCCTCAGTTATTGAAGGATAAGCATATCATATATCCATGATTTGAGTATCACCCTAAGATCATAATCACATTCTATTTTCAGCTGGATATGGATACATTTTCCATATCCTGGAACCCAGGAATGGAGGATCATGAGAAAGTCCAAGGAAATGTTTTTCCCCACATTGCAAAAACCGTTTTCCCATGATTTTAGGACATCAAAAGATGTATGAATATGAATTTGTTAATAATATGTAGGATTTCACTTCACTAGGTCTTCATGATTGTAGAACCCTTCATATATGATGTATTGTAATTCCATATACTCTAGAAAATTCTGATCTCTTGGTAATGTGTGAGCCTTTTGTTTTCTAAAACATGATTCCCCCACATCCATGGGACCTTAAAATCATAAAAAGTGGAAGCGTACATCCCTCAAGGCATTAAGCTATTCCCCTCTATGAAACTAGAATGAATTTATGAGACAAAATCTGAGGTTATCATAAACTCGACCAATTCTCGTAGAAACTAACTCCCATTATAGGATTATATTTAAAATATATCCTACAGGAGGCCAATTGTGCCATTTCTAATAGACCATAATAGAAGTTTCAATAGTATCTTCTCAAGAGAAAACCAATCCCATTGGGCTGGGGGAATATCTACCAGCAGCTCCACATCTCAAATCATTAATTACCAAGATGGTTTAGGACATATCACCGGTACATACAAAAAAACCACATTCCACTATACTACGGTAATTTATATCCCAATCTCCATCACTAGGTTCATCATCCCCTGATAGGGTCCTCGGAAAATCAATAGTAGTTTTAGACAAATCCCATCCCTCTAAGATGAGGAATTTATATTTGAATATTTTTCCCTTGGGTCAACATGACTATAACTGTTGAATTATAAACAATATGATCAATAAATTCAATATGGGGCCATAGAATGTCCCTATCATATAAGGTTAATGTAATTTTAGTCATAATCATCATAAAATAGGCATTACGTCTTCTCTCAGTTAGTAGGTAAATATTGAGGGTAAAAATCATATCGGTTCTTCTCGTCGCAAGATGAATATCTTATATTAAAGGCCGATTATATAGTAACAACTAGAAACTCCCTCATGGTAATTACTCATAGAACAAGATATGATTATTGTATGGAAAATGGAATCAATCCATGTTAGGGTCATAATCCAAAATGGCCCAATATGGCCAAAGGTTATAGGAAAACCCATATGTATAAAGTGAAGAATCATCCTGTTACGTTGAAGGTAATGGAAAAATCACCATTTCATGTTATATCACTATAACTTTCGTCATCATAAACACAATATAAAATGTGGTTTAGGATGAAGAGTTGTATTTTCACAACACATAAAAACTTCCCTAATATGATAGTGATATGGATTCACTAGTCTAGTCTACAGACACCTAAAAATTGAGATGGGTCCCAAACCTAACACATCTGAAAATTGAGTTTCTACCTCTATAGTGAAGAATCCAAAAGATAAAGAGAAATGTCTTAATAAATACCTATAAATTCCCAAGATAAATAATAATATATCAATGGAAAAATTGTTTCCATAGTATTATAATGAAATACATACTCTCAAAAAACTAAATTACGAGCAACTCAGGGTAAATATTCCAATTGGGAATCATATTCATGTAGAGATGAATATTCTTCCTCCCCTGGTTGATCCACTTGAATGAGTGGATTCTAAGTGTAATAATATGTAAAGATCTAGAAAAATACTCTACATAAATAATGAAGTAAAAAATTATTTTGTATTCTATCCATTGTAGCAAAATCCATTCCATTTATAGGGTAAACATTCCATACATGTAATAAATGAGAATCATCAGGTGTTGAAAATTGGTATACGTCATCATGACCCACCCACTATCTAATATCAGAAGCATCAGTAATAGTAGAACCTCTAAAATTTATCAATACCATTTAGTCACTAACTACTCGAATGGATTCCATGGAAGGGTGGCATTCTCTTATGTGTCTTGAGAATAATCCATGTTCAGAATGGGTGGATGAAAATATACCTCAACACAATTTTGGAAATCCCACATTCTCTACATTTGATGTATTAGAAGACCCTAAAAAATCTCACGCAAATTGTGTCCCAACATGGGGTGATGATGGGCCCTCAAGAACAAAGGAGGTGACCAAGATAGGGTGTTTTGTACAAAATATAGGAGGCCGATCCATCATTTGGTACAACAACCTTTCATGTTGATCCATTGCAATATGAGAATAGTCTCATCATCAATTCTTTTACCAATTCATCTACACACTAGCGATGATAACAATTGTTAACCAGAACATCTGAAAAAAATGTGAAAATGTTAGGGTTTAAAACATCATAGATGGATGGAATGTTTTAACCTATTCACTCAACATTCCTCTCTCATGGGAGAAAAATTCAAGAAATTTATATTAAAAATATCTTATATGTGAGGCAAACACCTTTAATCCTAAAGAAGTTTATAGGATGTATCCATGAGTTTTCAAAAATGTAATAATGTATAAAATATTCCATTTAGTTAGCCTGAGCCAAATATTGACCCATTCCCTCAACATAGGAAAAAAGACTTAGCAAGGAAGAAACTACCACTATTACAATCAAACAAGTAGCAGTTCCCATTCGTGATCCTAGGAATGTCTCGAACCACCCAGTGCCTCTTGTCAAGTATAAATAAAAACAAAAATAACCGTAGTCCAAAATCCATAATATATTGACATCTCCTTGGATTTGAGTTATCTTTGAACAATTCATAGTCTTTCAGAAGTGAACATGTCTCTATTTACTTCTTGGAATCCATGGACTATAAATATCTCAATATACCATATCCTAAGAATCTCAATGAGGTCGCCCCCACTTAGCATCTCAACTACTACCTTTTTTATAAGAATTTGGGCCATACTATCTATAATGTATTCATATTCAATGAATTTTTCAAATGCATGGTTTATTTAAAGAAGGTGTGGTTATATAACTCCCAAAATCATGTAACCTACATAACTTACTCCTATCGACATGAAACGGGTGACTGGTATAATGTTCTTTCCAGAAATAGGAAAAAGTTCAAAAAAATGATGACCCAAAATATAGTTAACCAATATCATGCCACCCAAATAGCATAGATTCGTAGACATAAAACAATTAAAACACCTTGGGAGGTGACATTGAATTTTTCTCTTGAATGGGGATGTGACCATCAAATATATAAAAAGGATGAAGATAAAGAGTTGTTTTATGATTCAATGAAATCTTTGAGTCTTGAAAGTTTCCTCCCTGAAACATATAAAGAATAGGCATCTTCCCACTAAATGGAATCCTCATCACAGTAAGATCTAATATTTTGATATTTTAACATGATATATCTATAATACCCATTCTCTTATGATGATTATGCCTCCATGTATGAGTTTAATACACCTAACTAGGGAAGAGGAGGCCACATGAATAGGAACTAATGTTAAAGGGGATAACACATGTGTGGTCAGAAAAGGTATTTTGGTCCTTTTCTCATGAGGGACACATATCCAACTGAGGCTCACGGTAATGTTCTCCAACAATCATAATAGAGTCACAGAGGTTTCCCAAAACCCACTAGTGGCAATCGGTGCCTAGTTGTCCTATATTACCTCCTTGAATGGGTGAAATTATCTAATTATCCTAGAAAATGGGGGAGGATGAAATGAATTTTTCTAATGGTAGATGATTTTCCCTCAACCTCGGAAAAAAAATACCATTCTCATCTACCTCATATTTCCAAGTTTCTACACCAAATAATAGGGAGAAAACCCACATCGGGAAGCACTGACCTTTGAATCAATAATATGACTTCATGAAATAGTTGATTGAGTGGAATTTATGTGTTGTAGTGAATAAAGAGAATTGGTTTCATTTTATAAGGGATATAATGGAAACACATCTCCAAGATTATCCTAATCCCAAATAAGAGTAACCTGACTATTCTCTTCGTGTATTGACCTCCACGCCTTAATAAATTTTCTTAAAAAACTCACCAGCCTTATTATTTTAATGAAGGGACAAATTCTATTCTTGATCATTTAGGAATAATAAAACAACATCAAAAATAATTAGATAATCTAGTGGGAAATTATAATATATAAGGATATGGTGGATGATATCAATAAGAAGAAACTCGATTCCGACTCCATGATCAAGGTGGATATGGATAGGGAATATGATCAGATGGATTGAGAATATATTTTAAATACAAAACTCATTTTTTTTTCAAAGAATAGTTATGTGTCCTTATTTTTAGATTCAATGTGTTTCTATAGCTATTGGTTTATCTAATGGGTATATAATTTACCTTTATCAAACCGATTCATGGTCTACTATAGGGTGATCCTCTCTTATAATTTTTTTCGTCCTAGTTCATGAGGCACACAAAACTATTATCAAATGTGAGGTTGTTATAGAGAAAGTCCTAATTTTCATAAATATATCGAAGATTAGAAATTATCAAACCTTACTTTAAGAGATTTTATTTTTTTCTTTATGAGTGGCAAGAAAAGTTCCATCAATTTATTAAATAATATTATTAAAATATACATCAACTATAAAGGGATTTATATTAAGCTAATTCATTCCTTTATATATATACTGAAAGACCAATCGAATCACTATGGAAGGATAATTTGGGAAACCAAATAATACATATACCATGGGAGTATTTGGGAGCTCCCATCTTTGGAGTAATAAACAAGATGTTTTGGTTTTAGAACTATGCCAATCAGATGAAAAATAATATTTGTAATAATAAAAATAGTCTTCTTATTTTGGGTTAGGATTTCTAGAAAACAGAGCTTTTATTTTGAATTCTAAGAAAGGATTTTTAATTATCAATTCACCCAAAGGTATTTTCACAAACCTCGAAAATATCATGAACTCATTCATTTGGGATAGAATTTGGAGGTAAAATTTCAATGGTTTTATTGGAAAATGATGCGGAAACCCGTTGTAGTGGGACTTGTTAACCTGAGAAGTGTGGTACAGACCTTGAATGGAATTCAGACAAAACTTCCATGGTAAATCATAAAGGGAAACTCTCTATGGGAAATGTTTTTGAATGATAAGTACAGAGATGGATTCAGATACTAGGTGAAGAATATATGAAGGATATTAAGCTTGAAAAATTCATGATCAATTATATTAATATTCTGGTGGAAATGATGTGATGGGTTGTTGGGTGGGGTGACATCTGATTTGGTATGGACAACTAGGTAGGTTATTAGCTCTTCTTCCTAGGATTACCAGTACTAGGGATCTCTATAAATTAGTTGATCAAACATCCTAGGATTTATTATACATTAATCTTTGAGGATAGCAATATTATTTATTTAAGGATTCATCTATTATATTAACAGTAAAGTATATTTTCTAATACTCATATACATGATCATTTTATGAAAATGAGTTTTGGTTGTTTTTTCCTTTTAATAAGGAGCCTGATGAGTAGGTGAGAAAATACTGGGGTAAAGAAATCATAGATATGATGAAATTAAATATTTTTTGGATGTGTAAAAATCATAAAAACTAATAATAAAATCCAGATAAAGGGAAGTCATATGTCCTTACGATGTATGTGTGATTAGAATCCAAACACATTGTTATTGTGACATTTATTTTTTGTTTGAGAGTATTCCTTATTAACATGGGTACTCATTGGATAGTAAATAAGTTTTTCCATGTAGTGGGGTTTAATTCAAAAAATTATTTTCAGGTAGTTTCAAGTGGTGGAGTAGCATTCCTATGAGGCTAAACTCTATGGCATTGTGTTTTACACTGTTTGAGGCCAATATGGGCATAAAGGAATATCCGATGTGAAGGAAAGTGTAGTTGTCATATCTATATCCATGTTCACATTTTTTTCTCATATGGATGAACTAAATTCCATTTTTTCTAGCAGAGATACCTTTTCCACAATTAGGGGGTCCTCTGTAGAGGATGGATTAGTGGTGGAAATGTTTCTCATTCGAGGTGGGTAAAGCAGATAAATCCATCTACTGGGATTAATATTAATGTGTATGAGTACCACATATTTGGATTTATGAGATGAATATGGATTGTTCCTGAATCCATGGGTTCAATCATCCTTATATATAATTCCATTTATTTTTCTGAGAACTCCATTATAGAATATACAATATCCTTGTTCAGTGGCATTTCCTTATTCATGATCTATAATATCAATATTTTTTTAGTGTAGTTAGATTCAATGATTCTAGTTGGCTTCCTTCATGAAAATGATAAAATTATATTGTATTTAGTCTATTACATTAGGAAGTGTTAGTTACTCCTTGGTCACAATACAGAGGTCACTCATACTTAGAGGGATGGGAACTTTGTGAAAGATAATATTTCTACTAAAGGGTGGTCAAGTGAAAGCCTCATTATTTATCATTGTATAAGTGATATACCACATGATTTTATCCTCACTATTAGTTTCAAATATTTATGTATTCACCATGTTAGAGCCTCATGAGTTTCATGGTCTTTGGAATAAATTTGTTTTGTGAGTGAGTGAGAAGGGACACACTTGGAATTTAAAAATTATTAAAATATAGTTATATGATTTCCAAGAAAAATTATTCCAATAACAAAATATTCAAAGGATAATAATCTAAGATCAAAATATTATCATTTTATTAAATTTACTATGATTTTTTATCATTAAAAACCATAAAATTTTGTTTAACAACTTAGATAACAATTAGATCATCAACCCCATAAATAATTTTTTTAAAATTAAAGGGTTATAATTTTATGTATAAATTAAAAATTAGATCATAGATGCCCAATGGATTACATTATCAACCATTTCATTTACAAATTATTTTCATTTAGTATTAAAATGTCTTATAAAAAATATATTAATTTATGATTAAAAACAAAATATCATTAACAAATGTTTTTGCAATATTTATTTAGTTGGATATTAATGACAGGATGAAAACAAAAAACTCAAATAAAAAAATTGCACACATTTCTACATTTTAATATTAATTTATAATATTCATGGCCAATATTAATTATCCCAAATTTTATTACATTTAATAATTTCATAATATTTTTTATTTTTCTTTTAATTTAATAAATACTGTTTGGGTGTTGCATAATGACTTATGTAATATATACCATAACTAAAAATTATTTATAAATTACCTTTTCAAAAAAATTATAAAATAAACATTAATAACATAACATATCATGTTACTATTTATATAATAAAAATTTAGAGTAATTAGAGTTAATGAAGTCTTATTTTCTATTTATCCTTTTCGTAAAATAATATAAAGGTAATAATGAAAGGAAACTAACACCAAATGGAAAATTTTTGGAGGCATTTATGAGATTAGTCAAACTCCACTAATCCAATCGGAATGTTAAAGTGTAAACCAAATTTTAAATCCATAGGACAAAGTATTTTCCCTATTGTTTCTATTATATGAGTACCAAGGTGACCAAAATGTTCCAAGGACACTACACATAAAGAAAAAAACAAAAATTGACCTATTTACCAAACTTAAAACTCATGTTCAAAAATTTGTCATCCATATTTCATAATTCAATTTCTATAAGATTCATAATTTTATTTAAAAACAATTCTCAAAACATGATGATAATATTTTATTATAAAAATAATTTTTTTAACATAAAACTCGATTTATTCATATCACATGCTATGAAAAATAATTCAATGAACATTAAAGAACATGAATAATTATATATTATATATATTTCATTTTATTTATTCCCCAATAATTATCAAAATAATTCATTATAATATAAATACAATGTGTGAGTAAAAATAGTTATTTAGAAAAACATCTATTTTTTCTTTCAATTGAGTTTTACCTTCATTTCTAATCAATTTGTAATGAGGGAATTAATTTTAAATAGGATTAAACCATAATGTTTTAATTATTTACTTATTCTTAATCATACATAACAATACAATTTTTATGAGATATATTCCACATTAAATAAAAATATTTCAGTAGTATATTGTGGTTTGTTTAGACACTATGAGGCATGTAAAGCAAGTTATCAAAGAAATTAAATATATATAAGTCTAAATATTAAATATAAGGGTGTTAAGTTCTACCCAAATTAATATTTATTTTAGTAAAAACATCACTATATAGATACAAACAAATTAGTATATCATGATTTCATCACATCCTCTGGTTCACATGTGTGTTCATTAAAATATTGAATTTTACATTGATGTTTTACCAGATTAATAGTCTTGTTCAGTAGAAAGTTTTATCATGTATCTATTATTTATAATATTTATTACTCAATGGAATTATCATGCTCTGACAGTATAACCTATGAGTTTATTTTATGTCATTAATTAGGTATAAATTTCTATTTATATTACGAAGGAATTTAAGATATTAATTGAATCACTAAAAAATAAAAATGAATTAGAATTATAAAAATAAATATTATTCTTTTAAATAATTATTTAGAAAAATATATACACCTTTTTACCCTTATAATAAAAATTTAGAGTCATTAGTGTCAAGAGAGTGACATTTTTTTATTAATCATTTTCTTTAATTAATATAATCATCAGAATAAATGAAAAATATCACCAATTGGCATATGTTTTAGACAATGAAAATAATGGTAGAATAAAACTCATCCAATAAGATAAATGAAACTGATATATGAAATTTAAAGCCTAAAAATGATATAATATTTGTTTACATGATTTACTATTCCCGATGATATAAACATTTGTAATAGTTAGTATTCATATTGACCAAAACATAAAATGGCCCTATTGAAGAAAATTATATTTCCTTATTGAAAATGAGCGATAAATTTTTAATTATTCTATTCATATATGTGTAAAAAATTAATTTCCAAATGAATGAACAGAAGGAGATGAAAACATTTTCTTTGAAAAACTCATTTTAAGCATAAATATGGATTTATTCCCTTCCCATTCCTTGAAAAAATAGTACAATAATGATAAAAAATATTATTGAATATATAACCTATAAACATAATGAATATAGTTTAGAAACATTGATTATGTTAATACATTAATATAAAGAAACATTACACAGATCAAGACATTTTTTAATAAAAATATCAAATTTAGTTCAAAATGTTTTTATTTTCATTTCAAATCAATTGGAAATCAGTTAATTCATTTTTTTAAAAGTATAAGAAAAATGATTTTTGATTTTTATATTGTTCTATATAACAGATAATCTAATATTTATTTGATAACTATCACATTAAATAATAATATTCATATAATATTGAATGGGTCATTTAAAATTAGTGTTTTCCTATAAAATAATATATCAATGAAATTAAATTTATTTATAGAGAACTATTTCATTAAAAATATTGGTGTTGTAAGCATCACACTTTTCATATAAACATCATTGTGTTAGCTATATTATAATTTATCTTAGTGTCGATCATTTAAATGATTCATGGTGATGATTTTATTTTCATTGGATCTAATAATCTGGAACAAATGATTCCTATTAAAAAAATAATATATAATAAATATCATTTTTTATTTTTAACAACTATACTAACTTATTTAATCTATACTATGATTTATGTTAAATAAACTTCAAAAAAATCTGTAGAAAATTCTTTTCATCACCATTAAAATTCATCTATTACACATTTAAATACTACACTGATTCCACTTTTTATTATCATTTTTAATATATAGGCTTGAAATCCATTTACCTAAAAATGTAGTTTGGATTTTCTAATATCTATCCTGACATTTTTGGTGATACAATAGGAAAATTTGACATGACACAGTCTTCTAGTTTTCTAAATCAATCTACATCATTAATCGGCATTGTCTTTATATTTTTTTATTCGATCATATTATAATCACAATACATTATATATTGTTATTTTATTGTTATCGTCCTGAAATATTAGGTTTGAATAGAATATTTTTATGGAAATATTAAAATTTCAATGTTGGTTGGAAATTATTACTCATGTATTCATTTAATTATTTTGGGTAATATATTTTTCGATAGTATTGTTACATCATTTTCCATTGTATCTTCTTTTGAAATCCTCTATCAGTTATAGGGTACTTACATGAAAACCTCACTACAACTATTTTTCATCAATTATTTGCATCCCCATTTGGGATTTTTATAATAACAACACCCTATTCTTCTCATGGAATTAATATATAGGTTGTATTTATTTTCTTTTTGTGATTTCAAATTATGATTTTGTTAAACTCATTATCCTCATTATGTGTAAGATCATTCCATAATCATCTAAGTAAGATAATATTACATCTTACAATGAACATCACCCATGAAATATAATTTTATAATATAAAATGAAGATAATAGTGATTATTTATCATTTACTACACATCATGAATAAAGTGAATATGAACATATGAAATCAATAGATTGATACATGATTTATTATGTATAAATAAGTAAAATAATTTATCCTATATCCATTAGATGTATTTATTACATCTTTATTCATCTGTCCTTTTTTATTCCAATGATTACATCAATGTATTTATTTCTTCATGAGTATTTAATTAAGGTGATTGTGCTATGGAAACTCCCACATGAAATATCAAGTTTAATAATCTTATTTTACATACTAATTGAATTTTATTTAATATACTAACAAAAAATGCAACACCTTCATCATGTGCCTACGTGCTCTACAATATCCACTATTGAATTCTTTTCCAATAAAAATTTTAAAATTAAATTTAATGACCTTCTCTCCCCCATAATGATAATAAATACCTAGCCACATTTTGAGGAATTAATTTTTTATTTTCCATAATAATCTGTATTTTAATCCCCCTGATAACATCTCCGGGTGATAGAAGAAGTTTCATCATACATTTTATTTTTTTACCCTTTTTATTCCATTAAATTAATTATAAACCTATATCATCATAAGACAAAGATAAGACCACTTTTAATTAAGTAGTAATACATAAATAAACCATATTTAATTCTACATGAATTATTTTCAGTGTAGAACCCCATATTTATTTACTGGGATATTAAACATGTCTTTAATGTTTACCATATCATTCCGTAATTTCTAGAATCTTTTTTAGGGGAAAATTAATTGTATTTCCATTTATATTACATTCCTAAATTCATCACCATAAAATGATAAAAATAATTAATCATTAATGAAATTTTTTTCCCCATTTTAAAAACGTTTTTAGTCCACAATAAATCAATTTTATACCATTTTATTTAAACCCAAATTTTTTGTATAAGAATGATAATGTAAATAAAATATATATCATATGAAAAAAATTATTTTATCTAGTTTTTTAGTCCCAAAAACATTTTAATAAACATCTAGATAATAATCATCTGGGTACATCAATGTTCAATTTACGAGAATATTAAGATCTACTTCCACAATCATTGGATATCTAGATTTTTTTCTCTTTATTTTGACTTAATTATATTTATAGAATCCCCACCATTATTTTTAATAAAAATTCCACCATGATTGGATCACCATTATTTCAGTTATTCATTATAAATAATCATAACTTATCAAATAATAATGTATATTCTCCATTCCTCATTAGATATATAAACATGGATTATAAAATTTTCTCAACCCAAAAAATCTTTCTTTAAATTCATTTTTTTCATTCTATATCTTGTAATTTTTAAATCATTAAACATATTGGAAAACATATATTTATTCTGCACTATTTCCTTTTTAAATTTTTGGTTGTATTTTATTAACATCAACAATAAAGGATTTGGTTCAAAATCCTTCAAGGTTGCATTGAGATATTTATGGGTTGATTTTATTTATTGATAAAGTCGGTTTCCAAGGAAAGTTGTGGAGGTTTAAAGATTTTTTTAACAAGGAATGTTGAAAAGGATCCAAGGTAATGTAATGGATTCTCTGATGTGGTACATAAAATTTCTTACACAAGCTGATGCCATTTCCCAGTGTTTGCCAAATTTTTGGGGTGAACAATTTCAATAATAGTGGTATAAAGCGAGTCAGGTTCCTTCAAGGGATTATGAAATTATTGAAAATTCATGACTTTTGTGAATAGTAGGTTTCAAAAAGGGTGTTTTATAAATGTTAGATGAGTTTAACGGTGAGCTTTGCGAGTGAGAATATCACTGTGGACAGTGAAGGTGAGGAGTATCACGAGTAGTGCATCATAATAGAGAGAAGAGTTTTATAGTAATATCCCTGAATATTATGGGCATCAAGAACATATAATTTTATTGGAGCTTTGTGAAAATGGTAGAATCATAACAGAAATGAGGAAGCATTACAAAATAGTGGTGGCGTGGTTAGAATCTTCAAGAATTAGATTTAATACCTATTAATATGACTTTACCCCCCTTAAATAAATAGTGAAAAATGAAAACAATTTAAGGCTCTGGGTTCACAATTGTGGTTGAAAAATGTGGTTCTTGCAAAAATGTTCACAAATAAGGGAATTTTAAGAAGGTTATAAATATCAATAGATAAGTGTGAGCATCATAAATGTTATGGAAATAGAAATGGTTATAAAAAGAAAACTGAATGTGTGGAGCTTCATGAATTCTAATTAAGATTCACAAAATATGTTTTCTTCATTAATTTTATTTTTCGTACACGAAATAGGTGTTCTTCACGAAGGCTATTTGAGATTTTTGAAAGAGTGATCCTTAATAATATAGTGACCATTGGGAAAAGTGTTTAAAATAGAATGTTTTAGTAAATATATGGTAAAGTGGTATCATCAGTTGGATGAAAGTTAAACATCAATATAAAATCTATCTACTGTTGAAGATTCATGAATTTTTGAAGATAAAGGGACCTACAAGTCCATAAACTGGGTTTGAATCCCTTAAAATAGTAGTGAGAAAAGGAAGAGGAATAATTTTATCACTTACAATATTAGTGAGATAGAGAAAGAGACATACGAACTTACCCTTGGGAATGCAGTGATCTAACCATAAACCTTATAAAGACAGTAATCTTGGGTATAGAGGAGATATAGCCCAATCCATCATTCCAAGGAGTAAGCCTTAGTGGATTTAGTAAAATTGGAACATTATCATTGTATGCTACTGGGATGTAGATTATTGTGTGTGAACCATGTAAAATATTTATACCTTTCAGTTTTATTTCTTGCAAAACATTCAAATCATCATCATATAATAATGATATAAAAAATAAGAACATCATAAAAATTTCTTTGAAAGCAAAGTGACCCTTACAATAAACAGGGAAAGAACTAATAGGGTAGAAAGAATTTTGAAAATAATATCAATACCTTGATTCAACCCCCCATGTAAGGGTATCTAGGCCCCTTTTAGACCTAAAAAATTACATCAGAGTGTGTGTTTATATTATCATATTTGTTTCCCTTGCTTGGTTCAGTCGATTTTTGAAGTCAAAGATTAAGTCTTATCAATTCTTAGTGTACCATAGAAAATGGAAGAACTTTATAGAAGAATAATAAGTACGGTGTAATTAGTATGTATGGAAGATTCTATAGAAAGGGTGATATTTAGTTGAAGGAAAAAAATAGTATACTAAATAATGATTTTGACAAATCAAGAAGAGAAATTGTTTACTCATTCTTTATTTATGTAGTAATGAGTGGATAACATGATATTCCATGTTATACTATAATAACTGATGAAGAATTAATATCAAGAAAGAAAAAATAATCAGTTGTCTACTTTATAAATGAATTGGATCAGAAATTGGAAGATAAAAATTAATCTAACGATACCCAAATAAAAGAATAAATAATTATGGTCAATAATATCATAGGATTAAATAAGAAGTTTATTGATGGGGATACTGGTCTGATGGATAAGAATTATTCTGAAGTTGAAGATCTGAAAAAGATGTCTATGATGCTAGAAATAGTCAAAACTGGTTACAAGGGAAATATTTTGAACACATAAGAAATTCAAAATCCTGAATCCGAAAAGGATGATCTTACACCACAATAATCTGAACTACGTTAGAATAACCAAATGATATAAATAGTGAAATCAACCTTCAATGAATTTTTTCATATAAAATATTATAAAATAATAGATCTATAGGACAAGATATATAAGATATCTTGAGAATTGTATGTTGAGATATGTAGTCAGAAGAATCCCATAAGAGGACATAATGATCCACTTGAATCTAGGGACAAGAATATTCAATAATTTAGAGAAGAGATAGTGTAAATCAAGAAAAAAGTGGAAAATTCTATTTCCCAAGGAAATCCCAAATTGAAGGATGATTTTCACATACTATTTTATTATCCATTAGTAGGTGATAATGAAATCAAAATAAAATATGCTACTTTAGAGATAAATTATTAATTAATTGTCTCAGCCCAAAGTCCATCTAGTTTTGGAAAAAATGGAGTTGGATATGATGAGACCTCTCCCATGCATAATAGGAAGGGAGCTATGAATAGTTAAAAAAGAGAAAAATCATATAGATACTATAATAATTCATAAAGAGGCTTTTATTGGATATATATCAACATGTGTCATTGATTTGGAATTAATTTTCATACTTAATGATTTTTTAATGTGTTGGAATAAATTTCATGTTGTGAACACAAAAATATTTCTAAATATGAAAATATTAATAAGTGTCTTGAGAAATTATAAATAATAGTATCTATTTATAAATTATCTATGAAATTCTACTATTATGGTAGATATGGAAAAAACATGAATATTTTTGGTGATTCCCAATGATTAAATGTGAAAATAAGAACTCTAGTTGCATAAAAACTTCAGTTGAGAAAGGATGAAATGGGGTATGATTTTAATGGAAGATGTTTTATATGTTATGATGATTGGAATTTGGAATGAAATTGCAGCATGAATAAATAATGGAAGTAAAAGAAACCCATAAGGTGACCCCCAACACTATTAGTGTAAAATGAATAATCTAATATTGGAAGACAACTTGATATGTTGAAAACTCGGTATACATCTTTATGGAAATCACATGGAGATAAATGAAAGGTGTATCAATAAAATTCTGTTTTACCCTCACAACAAATATATTGGAATGAATGTGAACAAACCTGAAGAAAAAGGGATGATGTGCCCCAATTGTGATCAAGAATAATGTAAATTCAGTAGAATAATCAACCCCAATAATAAAGGGTGGAATTACTCATATAAATGTTAATGAAAAAATGAATAATGAGTTCTTGGAAAAATAAAAATGTCATGCCACATGGTGAGAAGTGATGGAATCAGAATGATCCATCCAATTGAGTATGAAACATGATTAGATGACTGGTGGAAATGTTCTTACTCAAAGAAAGTGATAGGAAAAAAAATGAATATTTCTATAGAATCAAAGAACAGAAAAATTTACAAATGGGTTTAATCCAAAAATTTGGAAAAAATCCAATCATATGAATTCACAATATCAAAATATGCACATAATGTGTGTAGATAATTTTTAGTCATATGGCCAAAATAGTTTATGTTTTATGGGTAGTTCAAAAATTTATCAAAACAGTACATGTGTTTTCAAGAAACTTCAAAGGGTAGATCAATCAGGATAAACCACAATCCAATTCCTGAGGATATTATATAGGATCCCCTAACCCTATGTGTAAAAATTCTATTAACTATTATTCATGTGTTTTTTGTTTCTTGCGGTGATATAATCCAAGCGGAAGTTGCATTAAAATATTCAAAGTGGTGATGTGATGTGCTCCATAATGTCAACTAATTATAATTATTTACCAGATTAGGAGAAGAAATATAGAAAAATTCAATGAATAGAGTATCTGATCTATGGTTTTTTGAGATGTAAGAAATTAATTGAGTTCATTTTATAATGATGGTGTTGTAAACTTTATCTCTTGTTTCCTACAACGAGATACGACTCAATATGCTTAGAAATTTTTTGATGGCTCATTAATAAGAGTTACTTGCGAAGAAATGACACAGGAGAAAAAAATGTTTGTAGATCTACACATTGGGCCTAACTACCAAAAGAGTTAAATATCATAGGGTTAAAATTATATCTACTGATCACATTCATGGTCTGAATGGTATAGAAAGGATGAATATTGAAGTTTTCTGACATCAGGAAGTCTAATTGGGGGGACAAGCAGCTACATTTATGTATTTAATCATTTTCTATTTTTCTCTAACAATATGGTATCATCTGATTGTTTTTAGTGTACCATGAAGCTATGAGATAATATCAATAATGTTTCTACATGAGGATTCCAAAGTACTTTAAATAAATGGTTTCATTTTAACAGATAATGAAAAGAGTCTTTAACATGATTGAGAATAGTTTCCTTATAAAAGTAATGAAGAGGTAAGAAACATAGGGAGATTTAATGTATAAATTAGTGATACAAATAAATATAATAATATTGAGCCTGAAGAATTTAAATATATATCTATAAAAAAAATCAAAGATTCGATTTAAAATTGTCAAGAAGAACATCATTGGTGATCAGGAAGAACCAGTTCAAGAATGAAGATTGTAGTCATTATAGTCGGTATCATTCCTATCATAGGTAGAGCATAAATTTTTTTATGAAGAAACTAGATATGAGTACTGGGATTAAAAAATTAATATAGATAATGAACATATTGAGAATAAAGAGACATGTGTGTTTTTTCAAGGACAACAGATAAGAATGTCATTATGAATAAATGGTTCTTTATCAATAAGATAAATGATGATGGTACAATGAAAAAAACTAGAATTATTAGTGTACAAAGGGTAATCCCTGATAGAAGTTATCAATGTATATGAAACATTTTCACATGTTTCAATACAAGATACAATCAGATTATTCTTTTCCATTGTAGTGAAAAGGGGTTAAATGTTTTTCATAAGGGCGTAAAGTCGGAATTTTTGAATGGGGTTCTGGAAGAGGAAGTATATATTGAGAATCCATAAGGTTTTATTATTTATGAATTTAATAATATATTTTTTCTGTGAAAGATGGTTCTATATAGGTTGAACCATGCACCCAGATCTTGTTATTCAATGCTATATCGTTTTTTGAAGAAGTTTGGTTTTTAGCATAGTGGAGTTTATTATAATCCCTAAGTTGATAGAGAAAATAATAAAAGGATGATGGTTCTGGTGATTCAAGAAAGGAATGGATCATTCATTTCTTAATTGAAATATGTAAAGGAGGTTTTGAGAAGATTATGAATGGATAAATCCAAGAAGATGAAAAATGCAGTGGCTGCCTGGATGAAATTCTCATGGGATGATTAGGGAAATGCATCTAATGTCAAAAAATATTGGAAAGTATTTGGAATTATATTTTCCTTCAATGATACAAGACCTGATATTATTTTTAAAACATAAAATGTAGCGAGATATCAAATAAATTAAAAGGAGATCCACTTTATTGGAGTTAAAATAACACTTTTTTATATCAAGGTAATGGTGGATTTCAGTTTTTTATAAAATTAAAATTCTCATAAAGAGTTATTGGGTTATATATATGCGTATTGGGCCGGTATAGCAGATGATATAAAATCAAAATCCAATGGTTCATTGTATCTATAATGAGTCTTCATTTCATGGATAAAAAATAAACAAGAAATCATTTCATTTATCATCGAAGAATCTAAATATTTTGCATCTACTCAACCATGTAGGCAGTTATTGTGGATGAAGATACAACTTGATGATATGAGGGTTGTAGTGAAATCTCTATTCATAATACATTGTGATAATTCAAGTACTATATATATTATAAAAAATCCAGTCCATCACTCAATGACAAAGCACATTGAAATCGAGTATCTTTTTTTAATAGAGAAGGTGGAACATGGGCCAGTGAAATTAGATTATGTGCCTATAGTCCTACATATTGCAAAAATTGTGAAGAAGTCATTAACCAAAGAAGATTTTGAATGTAATCAACTGTATTTTTAGTTTAGTCGACTCCCCAAACATGAAAATGTCTGGATGTGGGACACCATCTCCCCAAATAATGGTGTGTTTTTCCTAAATGTGATGATATGTGTTATTTAACCTATTACACAGCACAATGAAATATCCTTCAGTTTTATTAACAAAGGGGGGATTGTGGCTATAAAAAGGGGAATAAATTTCTTAATCACAATAGGGGAGAATCATCAAGGTGGATTAGTGAGGTAAGGGGAGTTAAATTTTTTATTGGGAGAAGAGACACATGGGAGTATTAAATCTAATGATGCTAAAGGTGATAGATCAAATATTATATATCACAATACATTTGTTTTGTGAAGAAATAAGAGGACTGGTTTTATAATGGAATGAATTGATTCATTGATGAACATTATATTATACTCTTCTTTCTCATGTTGAGCATGAATCTTGTTGGAATAGAGTGTTTGTTGAGTAAATATTTGATTACTATTATAAACTCATAAACGAATACTGGTAGAATATCAAAGAATATTCAACAATGTAATAAAATTTGAAGAGTTATTAACAAACTTTAAGGGGGATGTTGTTGGGGAAAATCCTTCAAGGTAACATTGTAGTATTTTTGGGTTGATTGTGTACTTTAACAAAGGTGGTTTATAAGGACAACTATAGAGGCCTATTTATTTTTTAATTGGAATGTTAATAAAGACCCAAGATAATGTAATAATGATCTGGATGTGGTATAGAAAATTGTTAACACAAGGTTACACTATTTCCTAGTGGTTTCTAAATTTTTGTGGTCCAACATTTGAAAGAGGTGAGCATCACATGAGCTGTATTTATTTGAATTTATTATGAAAATATACAAAATAAATTAGTTTCTTGAATAATGGATTTCACAAAGGGTGGTTCATGAAGGCATGAAGATTATAACAGTGTTTAGTATGTGTATGGAGAGCATCGTGAACAGTCAAGGTGAAGAGAATCACGAGTGGTGCATTTCAGCAACATGAATAATTTGACGATGATCTCCACAACAATGATGAGTATCATGAATTGATAATTTTGTTAGAGCTTCATTAAAATGATAGCATCACAGAGGAATTGATGGAGTATCACGATACGGTGATGGTGTGGTCGGAAGCATCGTGAATCAGAGGAAATTCCTATAAATACGCCTCTACGCCCTTCATAAAAGTAATGATAATTAACTATGATTTGAAGTCTCTATGATCAAGAATGTGTTTTGAAAAGGTTATTCTTAAGAAAATATTCAGGAAGAAGGGAATTTCTCAAAGGCTGTAAATGCTAACTTAAAAGTGTGATCATCGCGAATGTAAGGGAATTCATGGAGGATATAATAATCCAAAAAAATATGTGGGTCTTCATTAAGGCTAGGTAAGCTTAATGAAAGTGGCGTGCTTTGGGAAGTCTATTTGAGCTTCATGATAGAGGTCTGATTTTTAAAGGATATTTGAGTATCACGGGAGAGGGAGCTTTGAGAAAGAAGAGCCGATCACAAAAACTATTTAATGTTATTTCCCATTAAATCTATGGAAAATTAGTATTCAACAGTTGGATTAATGTTGCAATTCAATATAGCATATACCTCCAATTGAGGATGCATGAATTCATGAAAATTAAGGGACCTAAAATTCTATAAACTATGTCTGAATCCCTTCCAAGAGTATTGAATAAAGAAATTGGTATAAGGTGATCATTTCTAGAGGAATAGATCTTATGAAAGAGACATAGGATGTGACCCTTGGGAAAATAGTGAAATGATCCTAAACCTTTCAATGTCATTGATCCTTGGTATAGAAGATATGTAGAAATAACCACTATTCTTGGTAGTTATCCTTAGTGGATTTGGTATATTTGACACATTACTGTTGTATACTTCTTCGATTTAGCCTAGTGAGGGTGTAAAAAGTAAACAATATGTGCTCCTATCTTTTTTTTCCAACATTACATTCAAATCATCATCATCAAATAAATAAGAAGAGAATAAAATCAGTATAAACAATAATGTTTAAACAAAATTACTATTATAATAAAGAGATAAATATCTAGTGGGGAAGGAATAATTTTTAAAATGATATCCATACCCTAATTCACTGACCTTCATAGGGTATCTAGGACCCCTTTAAAACTAAAAAAAGAAATTTTTACGTTTCTTACATTCTACTACTTCAATCATACATTGTTCCTCAAAATAATTTTTCATTAATAATATGAAAACATTTGAAATATATTGAGAATTATTATTTTACAATAAGTTTTTTATAGAAATAGATACTCATTCTAATTTATATTTCCTTTTACCTATAAAAATTAATTAAAAAATTAATATTTTCAAGAATTTTTTTGACATTTCTCGAACCAATTTAAACCATTCAAATAGATTATTATCTTTTTTAAATTTACTTATTGTGGGTAACGTCTTGTTACCATTAACTATTCATCAGAGTTTTATTCTGACATTATAATAAGAATTTTTCATTCACATATTGATTCAAATTATTTTTCATATTCTTTCCATGAACATGGTAAATAATTAATAGATTACAATAGCCAATGATGTTGCATTTTCCCACAAATTTAACATCTTTTTTTCAAAAATTCATCTTCAATTATTATCTTACTATGTATTTCATGTTTAAATATAACATTAATTTCCATTACTGGTTTGAAATATAGTATTTCATCAACTTATTTTCATCAAAAATTTTAGTATCCTACCATTAGGTATAACTGACATGTGGTTGGTGGAATTAAATTGCTACTCTTTATCACAATAAGATCTTTTTCCTTAACTATCATATAAAATTTTTATATATTAAAATATATTATATGTAAAAGGATTTTTCTTCTTCTATGAAAGGGTTTTTCATATAAATGAGTTTATCCAAGCATCATTTTGTGTCCCTATAAATTTAGTCCTTGTCCATTTTTTTAGTTGAAAAAATATGCCAACAATCTATGACAATATTTAAAATCAATCCACAATGGAAGCTGTTTCCATAGAATATAATTTTCTTCCATTTTGTATAATTTTACTCAATGTTGGGTTCTTGGGTAATAAATTATTCATGATCTCATTAGGGGGATATTTTTTTAATATTTTTTATCTTCATTGTAGTGGTGGGTTTTTATATATCTTTATTCACTCATATTCATGTGAAACTACAACCTCCACCACTCATTGTATCATAATTAATGTCTATGAATTCATGAAAAAACATTTTTCATTTTTCTAAATCCCATGTAATGTTGTATGTTCTAATGATTTCCCATTCTTCTAATTGCTATATTGATTCTTCTAATACGTAGACAATCTTATGAAATTATATCATTGAAAATTCTATTTGCAGCAACACATGATGATTCACCTTTGGTGGCATCTATTTTTTTCAAAATTTAGTATAACTAAATATACGAATAATTATAACTATTCTTATGTTTTTTATGATTTTTGATCGTCTATTAGAATTCATACATTTCCTAGTGTAATTTCATTCCCTTCATCTTACTCTCTTCCTCTAGTGATTTTTCTATCTATTTTATCCCTGTTTCATTGACATGTTGTTAGGAGTTCTTGACAATTCGATTATATTTCATCGAAGGGAATATTTCCCTAATAAATTCATTTAAAATAAAATTCTCATAGTAACTTCTTTGTGATGCTTTTTTTAAGGGTGAACATTTTTTATTATTTAATAACATTTATTACTTGACATCAGGGAGTTTAGATATTTTTTTTGCAATCACTTATATTCACAACCAATTCTTCCCTAATTTTATAAACTAGCATTCATGATATGTTTTTTATTTTTAAAATCCATTGATAAATAAAAATATATACATCACAACCTAAAATGGGCAATTATTTAGATAATAATTAATAATTCCATCATAATTTCAATGGGTTCTTACTCAAAAAAGCTGGTATATTCTTCTTCATCTAGAGTATTTATTTAATATATATTAATAAAATACCTTATAATGAACTTATCTTTTTATGGTGATGGGTTATTATTTCAATGATCATGATAGGCTAACCTTCTTACCATATAGGATTCCGTAATCTTATTATTATTAGTTTTCTTCAAAATTTTGTAGGATAATTTGATGCATCTTCTAACCAAAGTAACTTTTGTTAGAATTATCTTAGGAACAACTTCATTATATTCATACAAAAATTTTTCTTAATCTTTTATAATTATTCACATCATGTAAATAATAGAACAAAAATACAATAGAAACATATATATGCAATAGAATGAACATGTTTAATGGTAAAAATTGTCTTGCCCATTGGATTGCGCAGTCACCCTGGGGGGGGGGGTAAATCATGAGTGTCCATATATTTATCAATATAAAAAACATAATATTTTACATCCCTTATATTGACTAAACCTATATGATCAATTAAGATTTAGGTAAATTTATGATGATCCCTCACTACATATCCCTTACATAAGGCAGATAATTTAATAGAAACAAAACACATTGGTTTTTAATAGGTTCGGTCCTAATGGTGGTACCTACTCCATTGTAGACATAGAATAAAATGTTATACATTTCATACAATATTATATCTATCATAGATTACCAAAAATTTTGGAAGGAATAACCCTCACACATAATCCTTCACTATATGATAAAAGTGATGGATCCTTATACTATTTTTCATTGTTTGCAAAATTTTAGATGGAATGGTGTTATTTTATGGGAACCACTAGTTTGTCAGGTATATAATGAAATTTCTTTATAGACATTGCATCATCTACCTCTGATATTAATCTAAAAATATATTCCCATCAACCCATCCTACTTTGAGAAAATAAAATTTTATAATCCTCAACATTAATCATCAGGTCACTGAGTTTAGTAAACATTATCAAAATATTCAAAATATCATATTTTCATCTTCTAAATTTTTTTGGAACATTATTTTCTCATATTCTAAAACATTTATCCAAATAAATATTTTATTAATTCCTCAGTCGGATACTTTATATCTTAAATACATCCCCCAAATATCATCGATTTTCTCTAAGTGATCAGGAATACATTTATAAACAGAATAAATATTGATAGTTTTCTTGATTCAAAATATTCAAAAATTGAAATTTTATCAGATTCAAGAATTTTGTTTAATTCCATAAGTAGTATACTAAAATTTAGAAGTCCATAATCATCATAAAATATAAGAAAAATATTGTTTTCCATGTCTTTCTAAAAACGTATATAGAATTCTAATTTTTTTTGCAATATTAAACACAAACTATCCTCTAATCATCATGAAAATTAATTTTTTAATTCTCAAAAAAAAACCCACTATATTTTTTTATTTTATTAACTTCTACTGTATTCAATAAAAAATTATTTCAAAATTTTTATTGAATTAAGATTATTAAAAAATCTACAAATTCTTCCATTATAATCATACTTATTGTACATGAATGCTCAAAATTACTCATGAATATATTGATAATGTTTATTAAATGACCATAAGAACTACACTTTACTTGAAAAATCATTTCAATTGGGTATAATATATTTTTTGTTTACTCAAAACTGTATATATGTTGTTCAGTTAATTAAATATTTTATCAGAAAATATATCATCTAAAGCTAAATTATATCCTAATTAATATTTTTCTATGAATCATTAGATAACACAATTAAATATAAAACTAATTCATATCTTTAATAAAATAGTATGTTTTCATATTCCATTCTCCAAGCATCATTCTGATAAATTCATCACACGTCCTCTTTCATTGACTCCATCACTTTAACAATTTTCCTTCCAAAATTTGAATCACACAAAGAAAGTGAAAATAATTCTCATAAATTTATTATGCGCATGTATGGTATCAAGATTTCAATGTATGTGTCGTAGATATTTTATTTCTGTTGGATTCATTAATATGGCATGAATGGTCACTTCGGCTGTATAGTTTCCAAATTCTTTATCATGCTTTTTTGTTTCCGTAGTACTGATTTCTCACCATATTACTTCTATCACTGTTAAAATCAAATTCTCAAACATCTAATGCAAAAAAATTTATCATTATCAGTGTGAAAAAAATTTCCTGTAAATGTTACATAGATTCAATTAATAATTCTTAATTCTCAGATGTTGAAATGAGCTCCTCATACAAGAAAAAATAAGTCAGTAATGAGGAAAATCGGTGTGACTTATACTGTGATGAAGGCTACAAACCAATCACAATATGGGATTCCATCATACCAAATCTACCACCCTTGACATCCATCCATATTTTCTAGTTATTTTAATGTGATCAAATTCCAATCACTCGTATTTCAACAACATCATGTTCAAGTTATTCTCAATATATAAGTGATTTTACCAGAATCATCATATAGAATTATTAAAATCTCAACATAGTTTAGAAATTATTTTTCATATTTATAGTTTTATTCTTTCTGGTAATATCCATGAAATCATATTTTTTCTATGTGTTCATTATCATCTAGAAAACCAATTTTTTAAACATAATATAACAATTATTGTTGATCATTATCCTTAAATACTTATCATGAATAAAGGGAATCCCATCATAGTTAATTATTTGATTGATTCTTGACTTATTTCGGATATAACTATTTCCTATAATTTTTCCTTCATACATTAGATGAAATTATTCCAGTATCCTTTAACTAATGGTGTTCCTTCATTAAATTAGTTATTGAAATAAAAAATTTTCTTCTAGAGTATGGATGTGTGTTCATTACAAATCTATATGAATTATAAGAAGCTCAATGTTTATTAATTTTATTTTACATATTCATTTAATTTTATTATATTCAAGGAAAAAAATATTATACCTTCATCATCCTCATCCCATGGGATCTTCAATTTGGTTATACAACATAATATGAAAATTTCCATCAGTAACTAAGAAGTGATCAAAGATATTAGTAAGTGGAACAAAAAGCATCATAGGTAAAAAATGATAGTTTAAAAGGGGAATAGATCATCATATTAATGTTTTCATATTCATATTTTGGATATTATATAAGCACTTTAGGGTTAGGTATTTTGTTGAAATTGGATCAGTACAATCAATCAATGAAAGATATGTGTCTATAAAACACTTCAAGGTAGTATAATAAAATGATTGTGTATCATATTATACTATAGTTCTCTTAAAAATATGATTTCACTAGTATTAACTAATTTAGTGATTTTAATATCTTAGTAAAAAATAATTATTTATACTTTGTTATTTTAATTAATGGGTTATTTTTATTGGTGCATTGTGATATATTATAAAATTAATCATGATTATGGGAAATATCTATATATTTTTCATTAGAAGTTCTTCTTTAAAAAAATTTTCAAACAAGTTTTGTATCAATAAATTTGATAATTGATATTATTATATGGTTATATTTTTAGGGATAAATGTTTAAGAACATATGATTGAGATATAGATGACTCTTTGGCTTAATATAACTATTGGTTCATACATCTGATTGGTAAAAGATAGATTTATATTTTGTGGAATATTTGTTATCATATCAGTTTATTTTTTTTGTCATTAATATAGTTTTTTAGAAAGATATATTTTATTGATTTTATGGTTACAGTTTATATATACTTGAGTATATGATTATATGAATAATTAATATTATTTGGGTAAAATACGTAACTTTTTAAATCCTAAGAGAGTAAGGTATATTTAATATTAAAACATATACCCCAAATAAGAAATATGTCAAGAACACATTTACACACATTCTTTATTATGTAATAATTAAAATTTTTAGGTTCTAATTTATTTAATGGGAGGAGATTTAAATGATCCAATAGATTGGAATATAAAATTTTAAAATGAAATACTATGTTCAATAGATTTATCCACATGAATCCGAAAACCAAAAAAAATCTATAACATATAAGATGAACATTATTATGAAATTATAAAATCAAAAAAATAACTGTAAAAAATGATAGTAATAATTAAAAATTTCTTATGTAAAGTGGATAAATATTTAATATGATTCAACAATTATTTATCAAATAACTACTTAGTGTCATTTTAAATTAAATTAACATCTATAAATTGATTATTTTCATAATATATGATTCTAAAAAAATTGAACTAATTTCATAATGTTATTTAAATTAAAAATTTATATGCCATAATTTTATGTACAATTAATATTTAAAATATTAATTTTTAATATAATAATTTTTCTTCATGTTTTTATTTTTCTTTGAAATAGAAATATATAAATTTTTTAATATAAATTAAGAAAAAATTACTTTGTTTTAAATTTTACTGAACAAGTATAACTAAAGTTAATTTTTTTCATTTTTTAAAAATATTTTATTTTTAGGGGAATAGTAAATAAATTCAGTTTTTATAAAAAACATATGAATTCTAACTTTATAAAAAATTCAGTTTAATATAAAAACATATAATCTGTTTCTTGAAAAATATTATTAAGTATTGAATAAATGAATTTATGAATACTATTACAAATTTATTAATCATATTTTTCATGACTTACAAAATAGTTTCTAACAAAACAAACTTTTTTTTCTTCATAGTTAATTAAATATTAGTTTAGTAAAATTATTTTTTGTAGTTATATGAAAGATAGATAAATTTTATTTTTCCTATAAAAATAAAATTTATACCATGTATGTATAATAAATTTATACTTATATCATATATATTAATTTTAATCATTAAAGTATAATTTTTCAAAAATCAATGTTTATGAGTTACATGTGGTAATGTTAAAAATGATTTTTATTACAAAAATAATTTTTTATTCGAAAAAATTATTTTCATATTTTAAATTTATGTGTAAAAATTATTTAGTACGTTCAATATTATTTTATGACATTAAATTTAAATAAAACTGGTAAAAATTAGTTTCCACAGTAAAAACAAAATGGTAAATGTGATGTTTCTAAGAACAAATGTCTTAAAAATATATCAATTATGTACTGAAATGGTTGATTGAGGTATTATAGGCCTTATAAAATCCCCCAAATAATTATTTTCTATTTTTTGATCCCCAATAAATTTTTTAAATTTTCCCCCTTATTATTAAGTGGTTATAATTCCAAAAATGTCATTCTCCCCACCTATACTTGGGTCCTCTCACCACCCCTTTATGAAAACTCTAAAAATTAAATTTAATCTATAAAAAAACCATTTTTTCTTCCCAAATAGTTATATTACTTTTACATAACCCTATTTGAAACATATATTATCCTAATACCTATATTTTTGGATACTCTTCCAAGGGAAGGCTTCAGTCCTCAATATGAGTAGATTTTCCTAAAATCATTTTTTTCATTCTATATTTCATAAACCAAATTTTGTTAATAATATATAATAAAAAAACAATTTTTTTGTATACGTAAATTTTTTATTATTAGGTAGAAACAAATAATCATATTCTTCTTTTTTATTTTGAAAATAAAAATTATTCAATTTTGAATTGTGTGGATCACTGTCTACACGTTGCGAAAAAAAGGAATTTTTAACCACCACATATTCTAATAGATTATTATGGGTAAATTTATGAATAAATATGTAAAATTAAAAATAATTTTTAATATAAGGATAAAATATATAATTCACCTTATTTTCGTTTAGTTCTTTTATAATTTAAAATATCAATTATATTTTGTGTGGGATACTACCTCCACGAAGTAACATATCATGTTTTTCTTCTAGATACACAATTTTTTATAAATCCCTCCTCAAATAAAATCTACCACTTTAATATTATCATATTAATATCATTTTAATTTATAAATAATGATATTATACTAAAAATAAACTACTTTCATAATCATAATCATCCATTAATTATGTTACATAAATGTTTCAGTCGGTCTAACCATATACCTTAACAATTCATTAAAATAATATCTTGTATGAGTATTCGAAACATGTACACATAATATATGATATATATCTAAATATAAAGTAAATCCAGGATTGTTATCATTTATATTACTATAATTACTTATGATAGTATGATTAATTCATTAAAAATCATTGAAATATAATAACCACTAATTTAATATTTAGGAATATTGAAAAAAGTTTTATAGAATGATATTATAACCTTATAAATCATTATAAATAATCCATTCATGTATCTTTTATGATCTAAGAATTATTATCATTTAGGTAATAATAAAGAAGAAAAATGATATTACAAAACACAGTAAAAAATGTTAAGATCACTGAAACACAATTATGAAAATAGATAACAAATAAATAATATATATATATAGATTAATGATAAAATAATTTATATTTGGATATAAATATGAATAATGTTATAAAATATGTTACTAAGAATGTTTATTTAAATCATATATTCAAGCATATTAGTGGAAGTTGGGAATTAATGGTGTTCTATTTCTAACTTATAATTTTTTAATATATATTTCTTATTTTAAAACATGAAATATTATATATAGTGTAATTACATAACAAAAAATTTATTTTACCAAATTCATGTTATTCATGTGGTTTTAAGAGGTATATAATTTTACATCTTTAATTTCATTTCAATAAAAATGTTTAATGAGTTTTTCCTAACTCAAAAACCTTAGACGAGTTATATTGATTCATATTGAAATTTATTATTATATGATTGGATTATTTCATCTCATTATTTTATTTTATATTACATTCTCTTTCAATTTTTGGAAAAAAGAAATTTTTTATTAAAATCATCCCCCTTGATGAATTTATTCCTCATAAAAGTATGACATTGTTTTGGAGAATTCCATTCCCTTTAAGGTTTGTTATTAGTTGATGTTTTTATTTCCCCTTCATGTTATTTTCTTTCTTTATAAATATATTACAAATTATGTGTTATCTCATGTGAACATTATATTTCAATTACAACTTTTTAAATTGATTTTTTAATCTTTTTAGTATGTATTTATTCAATAATTAAATTTAAATTGTTTTTTCATAATTTATAAATCAAATATTTTATCTAAAATAATATATTTCATTTAATAAAAATTATGAAATTTCATATATTTGTTATGGAAGATTATATTAAAATTAAGTGTCTTCCAAAGCAATCACTTCACATTTTTGAAACAAATATTTTTTTCAATGATTATTTGCCGACTATTGTGTAACAAAATTAAAATATTTCAAAAAACAATTTAATTCACCTTTTTAAAATATTTATTTATATTTAAAGGCTTTGATAATGATGATTAATTTTATAAAAGTGAGTGTTTTAAAAAAAGCACTTCACCTTTTTGAATTTTTTTTAGTTTTCAATGTTTCTTTACGGATATTTCAATCTGAATATTTTTAATGAAATTTTTTCATTTAATTTTCTCAAATGTGGAATTTTCAAAAAATGAAATTCTAATGTGACTATAAATCTTTTATAAAAAAATATAAAATCATTTTATAAGAATTATTTTATGATTTATCTAACATTTCTTCTTTATTTTAAAATAATTTATATCCTTGGATGTTGATTTTCATGAATAACATTAGAACGGTTCGGATAATATACTCATTTTTTGATTGAGTTGTTGGAATAAAATATTTACATTCATGATATTGATTTCAGTGATAATGTTAAGAAATTCTATAAATCTTATTTTCATTATATGTGGGAATTATTATGTGTTGAATGAAACCCATTTTCTCTGATTATTTTTCCTAAAATATTTAATGATTTATATCTAATGGAACACATATGTATTGTTTTTCATTAAGTTATGGTTATTTAATATATTTAACTAAATGTAAAATGTAATTCTTTATAACTCATGAGATAATGGATTATTAGTAGTAAGTATTTGATCCACTAAGGGGAACATGTTGGTTATTACTTATCCAATATCTGAATTTGGTGAGTGATGGATGATCCACCAAGAGAAATGGATGAGTCAAGCCTAATCTGCATAGGGAAACTTATGATTCAATCTGAATCCCCTAATTAAATAATATTTATTATGATTTTTCCACAAGTGGAAACTGGTTTCAATTTATGATCTGGTATGTCATGACTCTTATACTCTGGTTTTTTTTTGAATATTCATTTGTATTTGAAATTTACATATGTTATAAATTATATTAAAATTTTATCCATGATTTATCTACAAATTTTTTTATTAATATATTTTTTGGATGAGAATTTTTCTCTCATAACCATATACATATCTTTTTTTCTCTCTTCTAATCATCATTTTTGATCTTTTACATTTCTCTTACTGATAATATGATCTCATCCATTTGTTATGTTGCATTTATGATATTAAGTATGTTATTATATATGATATTTTTATCAAGGTTTATAGATGAGAGATTATAAAGAAATTTTAATTAGTGATGTAAAATAGATGTTTTATATAGATAATCATTATTGATATTAAACATGTTCGTCTCCAGTTGATGTTACTACATTTTATATTTTATTATTATTCATGAAAAATATTCAAATATAAGTTTCTAAAAATCCGTGTTCACATTATATTATATTATATATAATCATGAAAAGGCTATTTTTTGAATACAAAAAAGATAATATAAACTATCATATTTGTACACATGTTTGGATAATTTTAAAATTGAAAAAATGGATAACATGGATGTCGATGTATCAAATTCTATCATTGAAATCTAATTTTTTGGTTATAGAATAATATCAATTATTTATTTTGGAGGATTAAAACTTATATTTACTGATCAGGTTTCATAAGGATATTCTAAATTCTATTATAAACTATAGTGATCTAGTGAAAAATAATTTTATAAAATACATCAGACTATTTAGAAAAAATAGTGTTTAGGATTACACATTCTTATCAAATTAAAATTATAAAATTATCTATTATCTATGTATAAATTTATCCATAACATAGAGAGGATATAGTTTCATATATTGGGGGGGTGAACCTATTATATATATTGTGTTTGTGTCCTTTTAATTTATTATATTTTTGGTGATGTGATGATTTGTGTATCTTTAAGTAGGTCAGTTCACCATAATGAGCATAGTGGTTCTAACATAAATGAATTAAGATAAGGTTGAAATAATTTTATATAAATTTTTCAGGCTTATCCACCATCCTCTTAGTGTGATTGGATGATCCACGAGAAATTTGTAGTTTTATTGGAAAAACGTTGTTCCTTTTGTTGGTGTTTTTAATATTTTTTATTTTGATATCTAATTTATGAAGAGAATATTTAAAAAATTGGGTCAGTTTCATGTCGAAAATACATTATGGTTATATCATCTTATTCATTGATGAATTAAAAGAAAACCTAAGTTAATGAGTTAAGATATATCACCTATATAAGAAATTAGATAGTGGATTCACCAATAGTTAATGGTATTCATGGTAATGAAATTACTACTTTATCTATTAATTACTATTCTCTTAAATAATTTATTCTAGGATATAATTATTATGTGTCTATGGTATCAAATTATTATTTTTATTCTAAACGTATTAATTATTTTAAAGAGTTATTTTTTTAGTTACCATATATATATATATTTGTTTATATGATTTCATCAATAGTCTGTAAGATGATAAAACATAACTACATATAGAGTCAAATGATTTTTAAAAATTTATTTATTGGTAAGTTGTAGATATAAAATTTTATCATAAAATATATGGAATCAAAGGATCAAAAATAATTATACTATAAGGGTAGAAATTACAAAGATCTAGTGTAATTAAAGAAATCGATTTCTGAGAAGAATTAGATATGAGAATATTGAGAGGAGTGAATACATGAAATGGAATAAATCATTTTGTTCTTAAACTAATAGTGGTATATCAGGTCTAAAAGTGTGAGGGAGAATGAATATTATTTAAATTAAATTAATAAGATCCATTAATATCACCTTGAGAAGATGGAAAATAAATGTGATTAACGGATTATATCAATCGAGGAAGAGAAAAATTCCATCTAAATGATATGTCTTGACATTGAAGTCAAAATGAGAAATATTGATAAGAAAAAAGTTGAATCATCCAAAAATATTTAGATAAGAGACCATTCTATATAAAATTCTTTTAAGAGTATAATTTTAAAAATTATCCACTCTAAAAGATATAAAGAGATGTTATAATCTAAGGATATATATTTTTATAGCATAAGAAATCATGTATCCCTTTTTCCCATGTATTTTTTTCTACTAATACTATATTTTAAAATATTGGAGGACATAAAACTAAATCTATAAAAGTGTTTGTAGATAAAATATCTGAGAAACCCAATATTAAATAATGGGTGTATATAATAATGAAAATAAATTTTAACTCCCAAAATTATGCCCAAAATAAGGTTTGTTTAGTAGAAAAAAATATAATTTTAAAGCTTCCAATAATTTGAGACAACATAAGAAAGAAATGATATATTGGCTATTTTTTGGTGTTGTTACATGTTGGTAGACAAGTCCATTGAGTTTTGGTATAAAATATAATTTGAATATAAAAAATCATTATCTTGTTGATAAACAATAAAATAATATATAATTCTATTAGGTTGTCAAAATTTATATCAAGAAGATAAAACTATTGTTTAATAATAGGCATGAAGTCATCTATAATTTCAATATAAAATTAGACTATGGGTTTCATTGTAAAGAAAAATGTTGGTTATACTAAAAATAATAATTCACATTCTCATTAAGAATGAAGGAAACAAAATATGAGAAAGAAATAATGATGTTATAGTGATTTTTATTAGGGTGTAAACAAATGGTTGGATTCAAATGGTAAACACCCAATAAGAATAGTTTTAATGATGATATACATATGAAAATAATCAATCATTTTGGTAGAAAAGGACATGTCCAAGATTAATATTGAAAATTTTAATAATATAAATGAAAAAGGATAAATTTTTTAACAAAAAAATATGATAATAAATACTATAATGAAAAATCGGTTGGTTTGATCAATGTCATTTATGACGATGAATTTAAATTTAAGGATAGCTCACTAAAAGATGTTAACTGAAACACTCTGGAGAAGGCATATGAAAAATTAAAGGAAAAAAGGTAATATTTTTAATGATTTTACGATCATATTTTTTTTTTCATTTTTTATGATGGAATGAAATTTTAAACAAGAAATATATAATGATTGAGTGTTAATAACTGATGTGAGACGGAAAATTCCAAATTTTAAGAATGTTTAAATGAGTAAGAACACTGTGATTCGTAATGATTTTACATTTTGGAATTTCAAAGGAAAAAATACGCATAATTAATAAAAAATTAGGTTTAAAATGAAATGTGGTTTTATCTTGAGAAGAACCCCTCAACCTAGTTTCCCTCATTATTAAGAATGGGAGAAACCACCTTAATCCCATAAATAATATGTTTGTTTCATTTTTTTAGGGAATTATAGTTTTTGTGTTTTATGGGGAGATATAAAACATTCAATAAATATTATTTATGGAAAATATATCCTCTATGGAGTGATCTATATTATCTTGAGTTAGTTGTTAAAGGACATTTGTGGAAAATAAATTTGGATTTAATATGAAAAACAGATCAACCATATTGATGAGATGATGGTGTATATATATAGAGTGTGATAATTTACGTCGAAAATAATCAAAAAAAAATTATTATTTTTTATAAGGTTATAATTTATGGAGTTTATATTGAATATTTTTACTGTTGTGGTCTTTCTGGAATTTTCTCCTTAATTCCTTTTAATTACATTAATTCATGTTTAAATAAGAGAGTATATTGAAATGGATAATAAAATAACTAACCTTCAGGGTGGAAATGTATTTATGGATGAATATTTTAATTTTTATTTGTTTATAATCCATGATAGATAATTTCTATATTGGAATCACCTGATAAATTGATTTTTAGAAAACATTGATGCCTGAGATGATCTCTTTTTTTAACACCGATCTTTCTCCCATAAACATAAATCAGAGTAATTCCTGATGAATAAATTTTAAAAGGGTGATAATTTCCATATCTGATGTTTATATATATAAATATATAAATATATATATTATAAAAATAAGAAGAATACATATATTGACATTAGACATGACCTGAGTATTGAAAATGGTATTGAAAAAAATTATAATGTTCAATATTGTATTGTTCAATGTATTGTAATAGAGAATGTTATAATTTTATTCCTTAGGAGTATGAACAATATTTAATGTGTTCATTTTGTAGAAATGATGTAATTGGAACATAAATGTTTTTATCATATGAATGATAAAGTGTTTCATGGAAAGAGGAGGTAAAAAAACCAATTAAAAACTGTTGATATATAGATTTGAGATTAAATGTATCAAGTGTGCCTTTTCTATCTTAAATTATATATGATATAAATGTGAGGATTTCATGGGCCTTCTAACATGAATTTTTTTTGTGAACTCCTATAATTTAGAAATGAAAAGATGGTTATGATTTCATTACCATGAATAAAACAAAATAACTCATATTATCTATCACTTATTAATATTATTATGTTTTTTAAAATAATAAAAATATTGTAAAGTAGTATAAGGTTTTTAATATATATGAAAACAATGCGTATAATATAATGTAATGAAAAACTACATAATAATTAATAAAAAAACTGGCTCATCCTTGGTTGGATTTCATGGGTCAATCACTACCCAAATTAGTTTCTTGAGATTAGTTAATTATAAATTATATACCATTCATAGATTACCAAACAAAAGAATTATAATTATGATAATTACACCTAAAATGTTTTATTTAAAATAATTATAATATTTATATGTTTTTATAATAAGAAACAATGATCATTATGCTAATTGGGATATATTACAAAAATACTAGTATGTAAATATTACCATTATAATAAAGAAAATTAATTTTTGGAAATGAATTTTATTAACTAAATTTTTAAATATATGAATAATGTTATTATTTAATAAGGTTGTTTTGTTTAATACATATCAAATAAGAACTAATTTTTAATGAATTCATTTTATACTTCAAAAATGTTTTTTATAAAAAATGATTTTTTTTTCATATTCTACATAGAAATTATAATAAATTTGAACCAAATTTATTTGTCTTAATTTATAAATATATCATCAATTTTTAAATATATATATATAAACAAGTTTTTGGTGATTTTTTGGGTTTTTTAAATTGTTAATTTATTAGTAAGTAGTGAAAAATGAAGATTTTTTAAACACTACCATTTTTTTCATTAAGTCGAGCTATTTAAAAGTCCCATTATTTTTTATTTGGTATTAATTTTACATATAATATATTATATTTTGAATAATCTAATTTATTATATTTTAATTAGTAACAATCATCTTTTTTATGCCAGATAATTTCTATGATTAAAACTCTTTTTTTTCTAATAATAATTTGTCATTAAATTTTTCATATTTATTATAAAATTAATTCCTAAAACATATTCAGATTTAATATTGAAAATTTTATACCAGATTTTGAATTAGGAGGTTATAATTTGATAAATATTACCTTTTTATTTTTTTCATAATTAATGGTATTTGTGGAAAAAAAATTCCACCTCGTTATGGGTGTATGATCCTGGGTTTTTCATGTGGTACGAATCCTTTTATGTCTAGTTGAACTATTCCATTTGGATTAGTCCCTATGAATTGATGTGGTCTAGTTGGGTAATTCATGGGAATGAAGAGGTTAGAGGTCTTCATATTAGCTTCATGCCAATTACACAATGTATAATTGGGATACACAATGTGTAATTCAATTTCACGACATGTAATTGTCTAGTATGAACCTTTTAAATGGTGTAAGGAAATTTCTAAAGGTGGGAAACCCTGTGTTATGCGGTGTGTATAGAATTTAGACATCATGTAAATGCCAAATTCTAGTTTTCTAAAATAGAGGTAGGGGGATCTAATTTTTTGAAGAATCCCATAATCCCTCTCTTTCACGTGGCGCATCACCCCAAGGACCCTAGGGTATGAGTTTTTCAAGTTTTTAAATCTGGACTCAGTTTCATTCATTGTTGGTCTCATTGGAACCATGTCAACAATATCTTGATTCTTTTTTATCGATTCTCTATACTTATCGATATCGAATTAATCGTTTTAATTTACTATCATATTATATACTTTCTTATTCTTTTTTTGTTCTTAAAATTTCTACTAAACTGAGTTGAACAATGACTTGATACTGGATGATCACTCCACTACCAAGCTAAGGATGGTGGTCTATATTTTCCTTTAGGATTTAGATTATTTATAGAGCTATATGACATTACGAAATATACTGTACTTTTTGAGACAGTCCCAAAATTGAACAGGCTATTTAAATAGATGAAATATGACCTATTTGGGATTCCAATCATTTACATGAAAATCGTTGGTGGTTGTTTCCCCAAAAGATGGATATACATGGGGTCTGCCATTACGTTTCCATGGTTTTGACCATTGATGAGCTACCCAATGGGATTATTCTATATTTTCCTTAGTTTAAATAACATTAATAATAATTAAATAGGATTTTATTACATTCTAAGGATATATATATCCTCCTTTACCTGTGTTATCATAATATTTCTTTCCTAACATGATTAAATGCCTTAAGGAGTTGTATAAATGATTGGGTATACTAATTGGTTGTTTTTAGTCTACATAAATGGATTTGATAGAAATTGTATTAAATGGGTTGGTATACCCTTGAGGCTTATGTAGTATTGAATTGGTAATAATGGGTGGCTATACCCATGTGATGTGTTAAATAGAAAATGGTGATAAATGGGTGGGTATTCCCATGTGAGATAATTAAATGAAATTGGAATACATGATAGGGTATACTCATGACTTTTTTTTGGTTTGAAATGTATTGAATATGTGGGTTTACTCAGTGTTTGTAATTTAATGTAATTGTTTATATGAGTGGGTAAACTCATATGTTTTTTATTTTTTTAATCGAATGAAATGGTTAATGATTTTATAGATGTCATGGAAGGCCCTACATGGATCTATAATGAGATAATGGATTCCTTTGTTGAGTATAACATAAGTGTATTGATTTAGAGGGATTCCTTGAGGCTTGCAACCCCTGGTATCTAGCTTGCTAGGACTCATATATGATATGTTGGTACAAGTGATCCTAGGACCCCCACCAGTGCCTATACTGTGTTTCTATTGACATGCTCCTAGGACGGGATGTGGCTACATTGGTATTCTACACTTTGAATCTGGGCCTTCATGGTCAATAGTTTTTTATATAGAAATTCCATGGGGTTTTTATATGGTTTCATTATACTGAAGTTTCATGGGTTTTGATTTGGTTTAATTATAAAGTGAGGCTATGTGGACATGATATGAATGGTTGTTGGGCGAGGCCATTTTTCCAGTTTATATTTCTTGTCTCTACCTTGTTAGGAGTTAAAACTTGTAGTAGTTATCCTTGATAGGCTGTTTGGTATTACATTGTTGTATTGGTTATATAACTTGGGAATTCAAACTCACATTAATGCTTACATACAATTGTTTAGCATGGGGAATTGTGATTCATAGAAGTGTATAGATCTATGTGTCGTTTTTTTCTAGCATGTTTATATCACACCCTGTTTGGGCCACCTTGGGAACCCATATATATTATATGGTTTCTGGTAATGGCAAGGGAATGTGTCCAAACATAGATTTTGGATTTTCTACTTGGTATCATGGACGTATATGACCATGATGAGTCATGTGATGCTACATAGAAACCTTTTTGGTATTATCATATATTGGGATACATGGAATGTATTGTATTGATGTGTCACTATATTTAATATTTTCAAAAAACATGTAGCGTCTTTATTTTTATATATGAGAAACATCTAACTTTATTATTTATTTATGTATTGCTTTTATTGTAAGAGTTACTTTTAACATCTTCCTCTACATGTTGATATTGATATTCTATTGTGTATACTCTTGTGACGAGGTCATAGTCTCTACACTAACAAACATAGGCCCTATCTACTAGTAGATGAGCTTAGGAATTTGTAGAGATTTGATTGAGGCCATGTGACCAATTGGGCTTTGGGCACTGTTTAGAGGAATCTGGGTCCAAGATGTTAAAAAGTGGTATCACAGGAATTCATTTTCTGGTTTCATTTACTATTTGGATATAATATATAGGTATAAGAAGGAAATTTAGTTTGTAAATGACATGGGATTGGGTGTAGCTAACCCATGTATATATAAAAGTCAAAATTCCTCAAATTGATTTTTGTTTTTCTAGATTATGAAAATTACATTTTTCTCAAATTACACAGTTTGGTGATGCACTTGTGGTGAAACGTTACTATTTATATGATTGTAGTTTTACTTATGTTCCACCATAATGAGATGTGTTTATTCTATTTCATGAATCATATTGGATCCTTGCTAGAAATCATATTCCATGCATTATTCCATGCATTTTAAGATACATTACTTGATGCATGCTATTATGATTAGTGTTCTTATAGTTTCTTATTCAATCAAGATATACTTTTTTCATTGTACAAAGAAGTGACATCCTCCTTCAATTCATAAGTTTTATGGTCCCCAATAGACTAGAAAGTACAATATCCTTTGAATCTTTTGTTTAAATCGATATTAATGATATATGGTATGAATTATATGGGCATAAAATTTTAATTCCTGAGGTGTTATGTGACTTAATTGATTGGAACATGGAGAAAAATCAGTTAAAAAAATTGAATAAATTAATGTTAAATGATAATGAAATAAAATTTACAAATAGATACATGCCCTAGACTTATATTTTGAGTGGGAAGGAGGTAGATTTTCAAGTGATTTTTTGTGTCTCTTCTTTATAGAGTCTTAGATTTAGGAGTATCCTATGTATTATGTCTTTCATTAAAAGAATCTTTACCTATCCTATTATTTTCAATAGTGAAATTTGATTTTGTTATTTTATATGGAATGCGTTTTGAATTGTAGAGTAATTCCACCATGACAACCTCCAACGGTACATTAGGATTGTGGCGATGACCAGGCTCTGGAGGTGGTGGACCATGAGCTACCAGTATATGCTCCATCAGTGTTAGCTGCAGCATCAACAGTTATTCCAGACATAGCTATTAAGGTATTTTTCAGCGAGGTGTTATTTCACTACATATAGACTTATTATGAACTAACACAGTCATCTTTGTCTGTGGTTGAGCTAACCTGTGTGTTTCAGTAGCAGCATACTCCCATGTTCTTTAGGGATGATGGTCCATAGGCTGGTGATTTGTGGATTGAGATGACATTACTAACATTATATAATCCTGAGTCACCTTCTCATAGGATGGTGAATCTCATGACATATATTCTTAGCGGAGAAATAAATTGATTATGGGATGTATTGAACCAGGTGAGAGGATGAAAGATATGTGTTGGACTGGTTTCTAGACTGGCTTCTCTGGATAATTTTTTCCAGAGACACTATAGTAATATCAGCCAGGGGAGTCCATGTATCTAGAATATGGGGTGATGATGGTTGTGGAGAACTCGACAAGCTTTATAGAGATACATCATTTTGCGCTAACGTACCATGCTAATAAGGTATCGGGGAAAAAGTGACTTGAGTAAGGTCTTCAACATATTATCAAATTTCAGGTATACATTTTCAAATTTTCTTATATCGCAGATATTGTGAATTAAGCACCTATTACATTGTAGAACGTGTGGGAACATAGGGGAGTGTAGTACGGTAGTGTTGTCTCTCGACCCAGTGGATCAGTGTCTTCAGGCAGGAAGCTCTGTTTTGAGGCTCCCTGTGAGCTGAGTATTATTCAGGATATGATTTCTAGTTGTTCAAGGTTTTTTATCTGTGTGGAATACTGGGCCACATGAAGAATTTGTGCGATCATGACCCAATCAAGTGATAAGGTTACAACAGGATGGGTCACACGCAATGGGTTTTCAGGACCTTTCCTTTAGTTGTGAGTAATAGGGGTCAGCTCCAACCCCAGATACATGAGAAGGTATATTTCATGACCCATCATCGAGGCCCATGTCGTGACTACCCCAAGCTCGTCTTCCATAGGCCAGGGGCTGGAGACTAGCACCAAAGGCGTAAATCTTTGTAAAAATGGAAGGCATTGCCTTTATAAAAGTGAACAAACGCAATAGAGTACGCAAGTGAAGTATGAAATAAGTAAAATTGAGTACAAAAGTAAGTACTAAAAATTAAATGGGCTAGTATAAAAACCCCAACTGATGGTAAAGTACAACTGAAAAGAATGTACAACAAAAAATAAAGTACACTCGTAGTTATTAAATAAGCAACCACTCAGTCGTCTTCTAGATATCTCACCTGAAAGGTGGGTATAGATGGTCTCCTCAGCTCCCCGAGTCCGGCTATCCACTTCGAGTACGTTCTGCCATGTTGTCCACCTCCGGGTACCATCCAGTTTCACAAACCTCTTCCTCAGTAAGTGTTGTTAGTTAACTACATCCATCACAACATAGTGCGTGCATATCTCGTGCAGGGGTGAGTATATGATACTCAGTAGGGACCCCGAGACCCCCAAAGGTCTCCCAGAATCCACGAAAGATAAACCACAAAGGAAAGATACCAACACAAAGTATCTACCAACTCTAATTAGTTATATGCCCATAAATATACCTAAGTCATCAATCTCAGTTCGTATCTAACTTCTGAGCCCAAGCACAATCCAGTCCACATAGGAAATAAGTCAATCATACCAATGATAATGATTGAAAGACAAGACTCAGCTCACATAGGGATACTACTCATGAAGAGGGGTGGAGATGATTAGATGTAGCCTCTGAATCATCTCCACTGTCGAACCCACTTAAGATCAAAGTATAGAAGTCGGCACTTCAGAACCCACGTAGGATCCATGTATAGTAACCATCGCTACCAAACCCACGTAGGATCCAAGTACAGTCATCATAACTGCCGAACGCACGGAGGATCCAAGCATCGTCATCCTCACTGCCGAACCCATGTAGTATCCATGTACAATCATCTTCGTTGCCAAACCCGCGGAGGATCCTTGCACAGTAGTTGTCATAGTTGCAGGCAGTTCTAGGCTTCCCGCACACAGCGTACTCGACTCTGGGAGGGTCTTCTCTCCGAGTAAATGGGTCAATACATCATCTATTACATAGTCCAGAGTTGATGTATCCTGATGTTCTGTCTCATCAAAAGGAACTAAACAAGACAGACGGCGTGTCAATCAGACACCCGGTCTGAGAGATATTTCCCTTTTTGTTCCCGGGTCCCAGTTGGAAATATGCTTGTTCCAAACTCTTCCATTTACCAAAGTGGTCGAAAACTAACTTACAATATAGAAAAAAGACCGCCTCATCAAAAGGGTCGTAGTGCTGCACACATCGCATCGATCGGACGTATGGTCTTTAAGTTATTCACGTTTAAGTGAATAACGGGACCGATCCGAAAAGCCCAGTGGGATCGCAGGTCGGGTCACCAATTTATTGTGTGTCCGTCCCGGTAGGGGTGCCGTACCGACATGAAGTTTCACGCAGTCCAGCCTGAGGGGCGCGGCCCGACCCGAAGTGGTGCGGCCCAACATGACGGGGTGCGGCCCGGCCCGGCCCGGCCCGCCGAGGTGAGGCCTGGAGCAGCCCGGCACGGCCCAGTCCACCACAGCCCGACTTGGACAAGCTGGGGTCGGCCTGAAGGACGAGTGGTATGAGGGGGCGTGGCCCCCCAGCTGTCTGAACCAGTGATGCCTTATGGAGCCGCCCTCCCAAACTGGTCGGCAAGGCCGGTCAGCCTTCTGGCACAAGCAGCCTACACAGGGGGGCCATGGGTTCTCTAGTGTGGCGCCCCCCGGGTGCCGCCGCATTTCTCTGCTCGGCCGGCCGATGGGCCGGCTGGTCCGTCCGCCAAAACGGCCCGCAAAGCAGGACACAGTTCCTGCTGCATATCCTGAACGACGGTGTTGGCTTCCTCCGCCGTGGCCTGCTTGGCCTAGGCTTTTCTTTTTGTGTGCGACGGTGGCCCTTGTGATGCCGGTCGCTTCTGTGTTCCACTTCCGATCAATGATTCTATATAATTAAACAAGATCAAATGGAGGGTCGTCGGGTTGTGTTCTTTCGGTCCAGAACCTCCGCTTTAAGCGATAGCAATAGGCTGAGAAAACCAAGGTTATAAAATGATGAACTGAGGCACAAATTTAATCCATTAAAATTGAACTTAATCCCGTACCTCGATAATTGATGTCGCACGTTGTGTGTTGCAGATGACTGTGTTGTGAGGAATGGATTCATAGGCGACATTGGAGTGCGTTCGAGGAAGAAGAGGCATCTCATCACTTGTTTCAGAGAAGAGAATGGTTGGAACATCGTCATTCTTTGCGCAACTGGCGTTATTCATCAAATAAGTCATGGTTCTTCGTCAGAGAAGAAAACTATCCTCTCAAGAGCTCTCTCTTCCTTAAGACAAAGAAAGCCCTCACAAAATAAAATAAAAAGCTACCGTCGTTATTTTATTAACATAATCCATTTACAAATTCAAACATTCAAACACTTAATTAATTAATTGAATAGGTTCCATTCATTAATTAAGGAACTTTGGCCATAGTTAAATTGAGGGAGAGGGAGAGAAGGGTACTCATAAGTTGTAAGAGTTGTCAATAATTAATGGAGTGAGGGAGGTGGAGAGTTTGGCAAATAAAGGGGTGTAGCCAATATAATGAAGGGGGTGTAAGGAGTTTAGTGGAAAATGAAAGGTTGGGGCTTATGTAGGCCCCATCTATCAAACATCCACACATGGATAGTTAGGTGGTTGTGGGTCCCACCCTTAACTCCACTTTGTAGGATAATACTACCGCAGATATAAATAAAATTGTACACACAAATTATATTAATTTTAATCTAATTAACCAATTATTAACTTTCGACCTGCATAAAGCCATACTGCAATGAAGGTCCCCTTAAGAGAATAACAGCGCTATGAGTTCATTGGTTCCCTCGTATTTCAATTTCGAGAACCGGTTCAAAAGATAGAAAAACTAGCTCTTTCATTTACTGAATGTACCAGAGCTAGACTTCAGAAATTGATTCCAGGCACACCAGGCATCGGAATGAAGTGCCGTCAGAATACACAGACTCGTAAAAGTACAAAGTATTTAAGAAAAAAATTCATTGAAATTTTTAGGTAATTACATTACTCCCACCTCAGGGATTTACATCCCTGTAAAGCTACATCATAAACTAGGGAAACAAATGAGGGTACTGTGCAGGCATTTGAGCTTCCCGCTCCCATGTGCTTTCCTGGAGGTTCATGTGCTGCCAATGAATATGCACCATAGGAATTGACCATCCATGTAGGACCCTCCCTTTTCAATCCTCGATCTCCACTGGGACCTCCGCAAATGTCTCCCGTCATTGATGTCTAGCTCCACATGGTCAATTATGTGGGTCAGGTCATGCACATATCTCCTCAGCTGAGATACGTGGAAGAAATCATACAACCGTTGCAACTCAGGTGTAAGGGATAGGTGGTAAGCCACTTTTCCTACCCTGTTGAGGACCTGGAATGGTCCGATGAAGCGCAGAGACAGCTTTCCACCCCGACCAAATCTCCATAATCCACTTCGAGGTGAGACACGTAAGAAAAAGTGGTCGCCATCCTCTAACTCTAGTGGTCTCCGTCTCCTATCAGCATAGGATTTCTGCCTGCTCTGTGTAGTCCTCATCCGCACCTAGATGATCTACACCTTCTCTGTCGTAGCCTGAACCATCTATTGTCCTACAAGTGATGACTCCCCAGGGTGAGTCTAGTACAGATGTGATCTGCACGTTCGGTCGTACAGTGCCTTGTATGGTGCCATCCCAATGGTGAAGTGGTAGCTGTTGTTGTATGAAAACTCCACCAAGGCTATGTGATCCTTATAGCTGCGACCAAAGTCAAGGACACATGCACAAAGCATGTCCTTGTTTGTCTGAATGGTTCTCTCCGTCTGGCCATCCGTCTTAGGATGAATGGGGGTACTCAGGCGTAGCTGCGTCCCAAATGCCTCCTGCAACTCCTTCCAAAGCCGGGAAGTAAAGAGAGAATCTCGATTGGAGACGATAGACGATAGAACACCATGAAGCCGTAAGATCTCTTGAAGATAGAGTTCTCCCAAGATCTTTACTGAGCCCTGCTCTCTGATAGGTAGGAAATGGGCTGACTTGGTGAGACGGTCGACAATCACCCATATAGAGTCGTTTATTCTGGAAGTACGTGGAAGCCCCATCACAAAATTCATGGATATCCTATCTCACTTACACTTCGGGACCTCTAAGGGTTGTACCACGCCTTCCGGTACCTGGTGCTCAACCTTCACCTGTTGGCAAGTGAGGCATCGTGAAACGAACTCTTCTCCAACCTTTTTCATACCCGGCCAGCAGTGCTGTCGTCTGAGGTTCTGGTACATCTTTGCCACTCCTGGATGTACCGCTAGAGGGGAAGTGTAAAACTCCCTCATCACTTGCTCCTATAATTTAAATGGTACCATGGTACATCCCCTGAAGTGAATGATGTGATCTCATCCTACAGAAAATCCATTAGGTGCCTGCCCTGTGGAAATCTGAGCACGTCGCGTCTCACAGTCAACGTCTCCACACTGTGCCTCTCTGACACACTGAAGTAGTGGAGGAGTAACTGTGAGGGACTATAGAAAGGCTACCACATCCTTATCCAAGAATGATATTTTCAAAGCGGCTAACTGATCTGTCGCCTCTCCAAGTAGCTGAATGCCCAATATCTTGATGAGATCATAATTTACTAAGCTCCAATTCCCATGAGTATATACTATCTTATATTCATAGTCTTGTATGAACTCGAGCCATCTCCAATGTCTCAGGTTAGGTCCTTCTGTGAAAAAATGTATTTGAGACTCTGGTGGTTAGAATAGACTGTGAAGAGCTCGCCCATCAGATAGTGCCACACATTTTCAAGGCGAAGACCACTACTGCTAACTACAGGTCATGGGTATCATAGTTTTGGTCATGCTTCCTTAACTATCATGAACACTAAGAAATCACTGCTCGCTCTTGCATTTGGACACACCCGAGTCTGGTCCATAATTCATCACAGTAAACAATGTAACATACGCCCTCCTCCTATTTCATCATGATGGTCGCACTGGTCAATCTCTGTCTCATCTACTGGAAGATTTACTGGCATTTGTTTGTCCACACGAAGGGTTTCCCGTTCTTCGTCAAAGATAAAAGTGGTTCTTCAACTTTGTAGAAGTCTAGAGAAAATCTCTGATAGTATCCAGCTAGGCCCAGGAAACTCCGAACCTCCATCACGCTCATGGGTGGATCCCAAGAAAGTACTGCCTCAATCTTCGAAGGATCCACTACAACTTCCACCTCTAAGATAATGTGCCCCAAGAAGTGAACCTCTCGATTCCAGAACTGGAACCTCAAGAGCTTACCATAAAGTTGGTTCTTTCAGAGTGTGTCCAGTACAACCCGCAAGTGGTAGGTGTGCTCCTCCTTAGTAGTCGAGTAAATTAGTATGTCATTGATGAAGACTACCAAGAAACGATTGAGGTAAGGCTGAAATATCCTATTAATGAGACTCATGAACACTACTGGTGTATTGGTTATGCCTAAATCCATAACCAAGAACTCATAGGGGCCATACCGACACCTGAAGGCCGTCTTCTGCACATCCTCGCCTCGAACTCTGATCTGATTATAGCCTTACTTGAGGTCTATCTTCGAGAACCATTATGCTCCCATGAGCTGATCAAAGAGGTCGTCAATCCTCAGGAGTGGGTACTTGTTCTTTATGGTTACCTGATTCAGGAAACGGTAGTCAAAACACAGTCATAAGGTCCCATCCGCCTTTTGGTGAATATAATCGGAGAAGCCTAGGTTGAAACACTGTGTTGGATGAATCCCATTCCCTACAAGTCCTCCAGCTGTAACTGCAGCTCAAGATGCTCGATAGCTGCCATCCAATATGCTAGAGTAGATATCAGTGATGTCTTGGGGTACATGTCAATGTAGAAATATACCTCTCTGCGAGGAGGTAGTCCTGAAACGTCGTCAGGAAAAATGTATGCATACTGATCCACCACAACAGGAAAACTCAGACTTCGCACATCAACCGCTCCTAGGATAAGACTAGCCAACTAATGTGTGATCGGCTGCCCTCTCCTTTGTGTAAGTCCATACTGTGCTGTAAAGGCTCCCCTCTCACCGGTGAAGGTGAACCTTCTCTCATCTGTGTGGACACACCGCACTTTGCACCTAATACAGTCGATCTGGGCATGATCTGTAGATAACCAATCCATACCCAAGATGACTTCATAAGGCCTTGACGCCGCTATAAGAAGATCCCAGCCGATGCTATAGAATCATAGAGTAAGCTAATATTATCATAACTAGTCTGTAATCATTGAATCTTCTTTTGTAGGAGTCTCTAACAGTAAGGATCAAGCCAACAACTCCGTCGGAATCTCCAAGCTCCGAACAAGGGTAGTGGAAATAAAAGAATGACTCGGTCCTATGTCTATAAGAACTATATCATGGGTGTAGTATACACAGATTGTAACTCGAATAATCTTAGGTGCACCATGGTCATAGGCCATGACCTCCTGGAGATGAGCCCGCCCCTATTTTCCAGCTCCCTGTGGTTGGGGTGGTCTTTCTGATGGTTGTGGTAGTAGAGTCTCGAAGCGTCATCTACACCCGTTTCTCAGCCAGCTCCTCTGCCTCATCCTCTTTCTCGCTGAGGACTTCCACGGTCGAACCTCTGCCTCTGCCTGGGAGGTACCACAACTGTCTGCTACTCATCTACATGGCGGTTCGGGCAGTCACGAGCCATGTGGCCCTGCCTGCCGCATGAATAGAACTACCTGCCCCTCATATGGATGGCTCTGCATTGTGTTCCCCTCATATTTGACCAGTATCCTAAGGTCTCCCACCTAATTTCCTGGTCCTCTTGGACTTCTATAACATCTGTTTACTACCATCTGTAGAAGACTCTTCTATGTGTCTCCCTATGATGGGTCTCACTGCTGGAAACGGATCAGTAAGAAAGATCTCCACAAAAAGGGATCGCTCTAGTACTCCTGCTTGCGTTGGAATGCTAAGGGAGACCATCGAAGCCCTTATCTCATGCCTCAGTCCCTGCTCCATGGTCTGGGCCCGAAAGAATGTGTCTTGTATCATGTCCATGGAGTAGCGCAAGAGGTCGGTAAATCTCGTTGTGTACTGAGATACTGTCATAATGCCCTGCCGCAGATGAAGTAACTCCTGGATGTGCACCGCATGGAGGGTGGCTGGAAGGAACTCTGAGCGGAAGAGACTTTCGAAGTCCGTCCAAAGTAGATATGCCTCGTCGTGTACCTGAAGCATCAGGCTCCACCATCTACCTACTGCTACGTGTAGTAGAATCGCAGCAAGGATCACCACAAGGTCTGCTGGTGTCCCTACCAATATGAAGACTCTGACGATAGCCTCTAGCCAATCCTCGGCTGCCTGAGGGTATGTCTCTCTGTATAACCTGGGTGGCTTCTATTGCTGAAACTTGTGCAACACACTCAGGCAGCGTCCACTTTCTGCTACTAGGACAGGTGGCATCGGTGGATCAGCGGGTAATGGTACCGCTGGTGACTCCACTATAATTGGTCCCTACACCAAGGCCTCGTCACTTGGTGGGCTGCTATATCGCACGTAGCTCAGAACCCAATATAGCTACCTATGTGGGGCCATCATAAAAAGAAACAGGTTCTCCATGGTTAATACAGTATACCTGGTGAGCTGACACAAAGTAATCACAAATAAAAAATTTGAAACACACATGAAATAAGTGTTTTTCACGAACTGAGTCTTAAATCAGATGTCAAGATCCAGTTGTATGGATACGTCAGTCGATGCACCAACACTGGACTCCCTTGACTGAAAACCACACTCAATACTTTTAACATTTTTCCTTCATAGAGAAGAAAGATTAGAGTACTGAGTTCTACAGTAAACCTGAAACCTATGATACCAATTTGTCACGACCTGTCCTCGGGGCCCATTCCGTGACTACCCCAAGCCTGTCTTTCATTGGCCAATGGCTAGCGACTAGAACCAAAGGCGTAAATCCTGATAAAAAGGAAAGGAATTTCCTTTTTAAATTTAACAAACACAACAGATTATGCAAGTGAAGTAAGCACTAATTAAAACTGAGTACAAAAGTAAGTTCCTGAAAGTAAATGGGCCAGTATACAAACCCCAACTGAAACTACAACACAAATGAAAAGAAAGTACAACAGAAATGAAAGTGCAACAATAGTATGTAAAGCAGCAACCACTAAGTCATACTCCGGATATCCCACCTGAAGGGTGGGTAAAGATGGTCTCCTCATCTCCTCTGGTCCGACTATCTGCTTCGAGTACATCCCGCCAAATGGTCCACCTTTGCGTACCTGCCTGCATCACAAGCCTCCACCATAGTCAGTGTTGTCCATCGTCTGCATCCAACACAACATAGTGCAGGCATAGCCTGGGTAGGGGTGAGTATAAGATACTCATAAGGGACCCCAAGACCCACAAAGGTCTCCCAAAATCCACAAAGGATAATACAAAAAGAAATGATAAAAACACGAAGTATCAACCAAATCTACTTATGTATATTCCCATACATATACCTAAGTCATCAATATCAGTTCTACTCCAACATCCATGCCCAAGCACAAATCCAGTCCACAGAGGAAAGAAGTCAATCATACCAATGATAATGATTGAAAGACAAGACTCTGCTCACATAGTTATACAACTCAAGAAGAGGGGTGGAGATGATTAGATGTATCCTCTGAATCATCTCCTCTACCGAACCCATATAGGATTCAAGTACAGAAGTCATCGCTGCTGAACCCACATAGGATCCAAGTACAGTAACCATCGCTGCCGAACCCATCTAAGAACCATGTACAGTTGTCATCACTGCCAAACCCATGGAGGATCTAAGTACATTCATCCTCACTGCCGAACCCACATAGGATCCATATACAGTAGTCTTTGTCATCGAATCCATGAAGGATCCCGGCAAGGTAATCATCGAAGTCGCAGCTAGCTCCAGGGTTCCCGCACATAGCATACTAGATTCAGGGAGGGTCTGCTCCCCGAGTAAAGGGGTCAATGTATCAACTGTCACGTAGAATAGAGTTTATGCATCCTGAAGTTCTTCCTCGTCAAAAGGAACTCAACGCGATAGACGGCACGTCAATCGGACGCTCGGTCTGAGAGAAATTGGATTTTTGGTTTAAGGGACCTGGTTGAAATATGCTCATTCCAAACCCGGCCATTTACCAAAGTTGTCCAAAACTCACCTAGAATATCGCAGAAGGGTTAACTAATCTAAAGGGTCATAGTTCCACAGATGGAGCATCGATCAGACATGCGGTCTTTAAGTTATTCACATTTAAGTGAATAACGGGCCCGACCCGATAAGCCCAGTGGGCTAGCGGGTCGAGTCACCCAGTTTATGCGTGTCCATCCTAGTAGGGGTGTCGGACGGGCATGAAGGATAATGTGGTCTAGCCAGAGGGGTGCGGCCTGGCTTAAAAATAGTGCAGCCTGGCCTGAAGCGGCGCAACCCGGGCTAGCGGGGCGAGACCCGGCCCGACCCGATGCGGCCTGACTCGGCCCGGCGCGACGTAGCTCGGCTGGGCGTGGCCTGACTAGGCGCATGACCCGGATGGCTCGGGCCAATGGCCGAGTGGTTAGAGGGGGCGTGACCTCCCGACTGTCCGAACCAGCGGCACCTTATGGTGCCGCCCTCCCAAACCGCCCGGCTAGGTCGGTCGGCCATCTGGAGCAAGCGGCCCACACGGGCGGGCCGCCAGTTCTCCAACGCGACGCCCTCCTAGCATCGCGGCCTTGCTCCGCTAGGCCAGCTGACGGTCCGGCTGGTCCTTCAGCCGAAGTGACCTACAATGCGGGCTGCGGTTCATACTGTACAGCTAGCACAATGGTGCTGGTTTCCTCCGTCATGGCCTACGCTGGCCGTGGCTCCACTTCCCCGACACGGCATGACAGCATCATGCTTTCTCCTCTGTGGCATGCTTGTTTAAGACTGTTATTTTCATGTTCAAAGGTGGCCCTTGAAACTCTGGTCTCTTCCGTGTTCTACCTCCGATCATCGATTCCATATAATTAAACAAGATCAAACGGAGGGTCGTCAGGCCGTGTTCGTTCTGCCCACGCCCTCCGCGTTAAGCGATAACAATAGTCCAATAAAAACAAGGTTATACAACGACAAACCTAGGCACAAATTCAATACATTAAAATTCAACTTAATCCCCTACCTCAATAATTGATGCCGCATGTCGGGTGTTTCGGAAGACGGCATCGTGAGGAATGGATTCCTAGGTGACGTTAGAGTGCGCCTGAGGAGGAAGCGGCATCTCCTCACTTGTCGTGAATAAGAGAATGGTTGGCACATCTTCATTCTTCGAGGAACTGGCGTTCTTCATAGAATAATTCACCATTCTTTGTCGGAGATGAAAACTATCCTCTCAAGAGCTATCTCTTCCTCAACACAATGAAAGCCCTCCCAAAATAAAATAAAAACCTACCCCCATTATTTTATTAACACAAGCCATTTAAAATTTCAAACATTCAAACACTTAATTAATTAAATGAAGAGGTTCCATTGATTAATTATGGTATATTGGCAAGAGTTAAAGAAAGGTATAGGGATAGGAAAGGTCCCCATAAATTAAAGGCATTGTCAAGAATTAATGGAGTGAGGGAGATGGAGAGTTTGGCAATTAAAGGGGTGTTTCAAATTTAAGGAAGGGGGTTTAAGGAGTTTAGAGGAAAATGAATAGTTGGGGCACGTGTGGGACCCACATATCAAACACAGACACTTGGGTAGTTATGTGGTTGTGGGTCCCACCCTTATCTCCCCTTTTTAGGATATAATAACCTCAGATATAAATAAAAATGTACACACCAATTTTATTTATTTTAAGATAATTCCCCAATTATTAACTTTCGACCCGCATAAAACGCAACTGCGGTGAAGTTCCACTTAAGCGAATACCGGTGTTGCGAGTTCATCGGTGCCCTCAGATTTCAATTCCGAGCACTGCTTCAAAAGATAGAAAAACCCACTAATTCCTTTTCTGAACGTACATGAGGTAAACTTCAGAAATTGATTCTGAGCACACCGTGCCTCCGAATCAAGTACCGTCAGAAGCCACAGACTCGTAAAATTCAAAATTATTTAAGAAAAAAATTTCCTTGAAATTTTTGGGTCTTTACACTATATCAACTCCACATCATGAAGACAACTAAATTATTACTTAATGTTCAGTTCTGGCTAGTGGGGGTTGTGGTAGGGGTTTCTAGACACCAACTACACCTAGACATCAGTGTGGGCCTACTTTGGGCTGTGATCATGTATCTGAGGGTTTTGGTTCATGTCAGATCTATTCTGTACATCATACCCCTGATGTGGGGGGTCTTGAAATATCTACGAAGTGAGTTATGATCTTATTAGCCTCTAATATAGAATCTATTCTTTTTTATATAGCTGTATCAATAGTATAATATTTTTACCTATAGAGAAAAGATATGGGCTTGTTGTTTTGTCTTATGAGAGCATTATGATTCTAAACACTCCATTGGGGTCTATAAGGTATGGTGTATGCTAGTTAAAGTATTTCCCCTTGAGGTTGGTGGGTATCACATCATATAGGATATTTATTTCCTTGATATTATAGGTTTTGATGTCATACTCGGGATGGGTTGGTTAGTGTATTATCAAGATTAAATTTAGGATAATTATTATAAGTCTACTTTCAAATCACCATAAGGTGCAGTGTATACTCAAAAGATTTTATGGAATGTTCAGAAAAGATGAGTGGTACCAGAGTATTGTCAACTGGGTGGGATGACAACCTAGATCTCTATTTTGTATCTGGATGATCAACGAGTGATTCAAGAAAACATTCCTCCATTGGTTGATCACATCATGGATGTGTTCCCGAATGAAATTTCTAGTTTTCCTCTAAAGAAAGGGGTGGATTTATCCATATATCTAGTTCCAGGAGCTTCACCAGTATCCAATCAAAATTATAGGATAGATATGACAGAGGTGAAAGAGCTTAAGAGGTAGGAATAGGATTTTGGAGCGAAGGGTTTTATTCCACCTAGTATTTCTCTATTGGGTTTTACATTCCATTCATGAAAATTTAGGATGGTAAACTTATGCTATGTGTGGATTATCAGATGGTTAACCAGGGTACAGTTATGAACCGCTATCCCTTTCTAGGGATAGATGACCTGTTTGATCAGCTTTGAGGAGCTCATGTGTTCTCAAAAACGTATTTGTGGTCCTGATATCACCAGATTGTTGTTCTACTTATATACATACCTCTTACAACTTTTCATGGAAATTATTTTCTATATGAATATCTATTTATACTAGTCAGTCTAACAAACATGCCAATTTTTTTCACAGTAGTGAAAAATTGAGTGTTCTATCTTACCTTGACTCCCTTGTGGTGGTTTTCATGGGCTATATCATGGTGTATTATCACCACATTCATGATCATGCAAACTATATTGAGAGTGTTTTTAATACACTGAGATAACATAATATATATAAAAATCTCACAATGTTCCACGTCTATATGGATTAGATTCACTTCCATGGTCACATCATCTCAGAGATAGGGGTTTCAGTAGACCAGGAGAAGGTGAGAGTAGTAGTTTCATAAAAAAGGCCAAGAATTTTGTTGACATATAGAGTTTCTTAGGGATTTCTAGTAACAAAAAATTCTTTATTTAGGACCTATAATGCATAGTATCACTGTTTATAGGTTGTAATAAGATGTTTATCTAGATTTTATTGTTAGACACCTGTGATACAACCTTTTAGGATCTGAATGGTAGATTGACTTCAGCACCAGTCCTGATACTGCCAGAGTAGGGCAGGAGCTACCCTTGTATTATGATGCATCATGTATTGGGCTGGGAGAAGTATTGATGCCTTGAAATATTTTCATGGAATACAGGCCTCTGAAATTGAGGCTACATGAGTGTAATTACATGACACATGATCTCGTGTTGGCTATGTTTGTTCATGATTTTCAATGTTGGAGACATTACATAATGGGATGCATTTTGTGGTGTACAAAAACCACAAAACCTAAAGTATATATTTACAAAGTTTGATTATAATCTATGTTAGTGAAGGTGTTGGAGTAGCAATAGTCTATCAAATTTGAGCTTTCCTACATGACTAATAAGGGAAATGTAGTGGTTGATACACTAAACAAGAAGACTTAGATATAGGAAGTGAATCATGAGAGAAGTGAGAGATGGATTATGGATTTGTTCTCAAAGATGAACATAGAGGTTAGTGATATTTAAGGTATGAATTATCTATCATCCTTAGTTGTGAACTCAACCATAGTAGATAAAGTAAGGATTAGGAATCTATCAGATTCAGATGGCCTAGTTATATTATAGAGTGTGGCAGGTGAGTACCCTCCTTCTAGTTGGACTGTATGTGAGTGTGAGATCATATGTGTACATTGATGTGTTTTAGTTCTAGTTGATATACCTAAGGATTTGATGTGAGAGTTTCATGCTTCATCTTGGGTAGTACATCTAAGTGTCAAAAATATGTACCATGAATTGAGTTAAAAGTACTGGTGGCCGGGTATGAAACCTGAGGTATATATTTTTTTTACGAGGTGTTCCACCAATCAATATGTGAAGGAGAAAAATCAGAAACCAACTATAATTTTACAATAGTTACCTATTCCGAAGTGGATGTGATATTATTTCGTGATATATTTCATGACTATTATACCAAGGTCTCCTCAACTTAACGATGTTGTGTGGGTTTTTGTTGATATGCTCAGGAGTGTTTCTCATTTCATGCGGATCAACGATAACTTCAGTGTGGATAAAAATTGTAGGTTTTATGTCTGTGATATAGTGTAACTTTATAGGGTCCCTTGCCCTATCATTTTGGATAGGGAAAACCAAATTATGTCTTGTTTTTGGTAGATTTTTTAGAGTGATCTTTTTAAATAGGTTCTTCTAAGCTCTGAATACCACCCTCATACTAATTTCCAGTCAGAGTATATGATAAAGGTGATACAGATATGTTGTGATCCTCAGTCCATGTTTTTAGGGGATCTTGTGGGAGACATATCCCCCAGTTTATTTCTCAAATAATAATAATAATAATGAAAAAATATTGATGGGTCCCTATAATCCATTTTACATTATCAAATGGAGATCATTACTATGCTAGTTTGGGTATGTGATACAGCTTTACCAGGACTATGTCTCATACATGATAATTTTTAGCAGGTGTAGTTGATTCAAAAGTGGATGTCTACTACACGGTCTCAAAAAAAGTCTTAAATCGATCACCATAGAAGACCTCTTCATTTTGAGTTCATGGTTCATGTCTTTTTATGTGTTTCACTGAGGATGGGATACAAGGGGATCAGGACTCAAGGATAAGAATTCACCATGATATTTCAAGTTGTTTGAGATTATAGAGAGAGTCAGACCAGTCGCCTAACAGTTGATATTACCACAGTTTTATTGATCCATCTGTAATCTATTACATGTATCTGAATTATTCCATTATCATTCAGACCTATCACATGATTTTCATACCTAAGAGGTTGAGCTACAAGTTGATGTATCCTTTGATTAGAATCTGATTCATATAGTTGGATGGAGCATGATGTTTATACAAGGCCTATCAGTTCCTCTATTACTTGTGTTATAGAAGAATAACCATTTTAATGATGAGACTTAGGAGCGGGTGACTGATGTACATGATTAGATTCCAAATATATTATTAGATGAATCTAGACCACCCATAATAGGGTAATTTGGGGTTAAATTTCTATAAGGGTGGACTATTTTAAGATTTTATGGTTTTAATGAGGATCAAATAAATTTTTGGTTACCTGAACTCTTATTTTTGGTTTATCACCTAAGCCATGTCATGGGACGATTGGGTATTTATTTGGAAGGAAGAGGCTGGAGGTCTATATATTTTTTGTATTTTACGTACATGATGTGTAATTGGGATACAAGACATTTAATTCTATTTCACAATGTGTAATGGTAAGTCGAGGACCTTTCACACCATATAAGTGTATTTCATAGGGAAGAACCCATGATTTACATGATGTGTAAGTCATTTACACGTCTTGTAAATTGTAGTGTCTGGTTTTTCAAAATAGATGTAGGGGCCTCTAATTGTCCGTAATAGGCTCCCAAACCCAATAATTCACATGCACGATCACTGTCCATGGAGTAAAGTGTAGGATTTTCTCCTTCTTGTAGATAAAAACACTATTTATTTTGATTTTTGCCACATTGAAATTGTTCTAATAAGATATTTATTGCATTTTATCCATTATCTATTATTCTCAAAATCAGATGTGCTGTTTGGTTTTTTGGATCATATGCCCTATTCTTTTTATTCATCAGTTCTTCTGGTTTTTCATAAATCTCATAGAATAATGTATATATACTATACTATCAATCCACAACCAAGATAATGTAGGTGGAATATACTTTTCATTAAGCTTTTGGTGCTTTATTGAGCTATCAACTATTATGTCGCCTATCATATTTTCAACCACGACCCCGAAATTGAACTGGATATTTGAATAGATTATATAGGACCTATTAGGGATTCCCATAGGTTCCTTCAAATGTGTTGGTGGTTGTTTCTCAAACCCAAGGCCACCCATGTTGTGTGCAATTCCAATGCTGATATTTATACCTTTGATAAGCTACACAAGGGTATTTTTCTTGAGTTTTTCTAGTTTATGTGATCTCACTTATAATTAAATTGGATTAAATTACATTCTTATGAGATGCACTACCATTTTTCTTGGGTTATCATAATATTACATTTCTAACTTGATTAAATGGATTAAATTTAAAATGTGTAATGGGTGATTATACTCATTGGTTGTTTTTAGATTGACTAAATGGATTTTTTTATAAATTGTATTAAATTTTTGTGTTTACCCATATGAATTTTTAATAATAAATTGTGATTAATTGGTGGGTATAAAAATATGAAGTTTTAAATAGAATATGGTGATAAATTTGTTGTAATACCATGTGACATGATTATATGTTAATTAGATACATGAGTGGGTATACTCCTGAGATATTTTTTGGTTTGAAATGTATTAAATGAGTGGGTATAATGATTTTTTGGAATTGAATGTAATTATTCACATGAGTGTCTAGATTCATATGGTTATGAATTATTAAATTGAATGAAATGGTTAAGGACTATATAGATTTCATGGATGGATCTCCATGGTTCTAGAACATGGTAGTGGATGTCATTGTTGAGTATGCACCTACAGTCTTGATTATGTGGGATGACTCAGGCCTTGATACCCCATGGATGTTGTTCTATTGTAATCATACTAGACATTTTGATAGAAATTCTCCAATGACTCCAACCAATGCCAATACCAAGTTACCATCATGATGCTCCTGAGACTCATCGAGGATGACTTTGTCTTCTACACCTTTGGTTCTGGGCCCCCATGGTTTACACTTGATTATATAGAATGGTTCTGCAATTATAATTTGGTTTTATTATACAGAATGGCCATGGGTTTTTTATATGGTTTCATTATACAAAGAGGTTATCTGGATAGGATATGGATGGATGTCCAACGAGCCCTTATTTCTTTTTTATATTTATTATAGCTTCCTTATTAAGAGGTGAAACATATTTCAGTGATATTTGATAGGTTGATTGGTTTTACATTCTTGTAGTGCTTATATTCCTTGGTAATTCACAGTCACATTGCTTCTTGCTTACACTTATTCGAAATATTGCATTATAATTCTTAGAAATGTATCGATATTTCAGTGGTTTTCTACTGGTATGTTTATCTAACGCCATATTTGGGACTCCTTAGGGAACCCCAATGATTATATGGTTGGTGATAATGATATTGGAAAACACACTAATGTAGGATGTTTATTTTATACTATATAGAATTATAGAATAGGACCAAGTTAAGGCTTGTGATTGTACTTGGATACCATTTTGTACTTTTGGTCATTTTGGATACTTGGATGATACTGTAATGATGTGTACCTATTTTTGTATTATATAGATATATATAAAATATGAATAATTTTATATGATACAATTCTAACATTTATATATATTATTGTCTTTGTTGTATATCAACTATGATTATTTTATATTCCTTCTAGTTTTCAATATTGATATTTCAATGTGTATACTCTGGTGATCATACCATAGTCTCCCCAATGACACACCTAGACCCTGACTACAAGTTGGCAGCCTTTGGAATTTGAGGAGATGCACTTGAGGCTATGTGACCAACTTGGATAGGGGCATTATTGAGTGGCATATGGGTCGGGGACATTATAAAGGGTAAACTGGTTATAACTAGGTTAAACAAATGATATTAGGCCTCCAAATCAACCCAAAATATTCAATTTTTTTCATTTATTGGAATCATACTACCATATGAATCTAAAAACATAATATATTTTATTTTTATTTTATTTTCCCTAAATATTGAAATTTATTTTTTTTAATAATAAAAATTCCAAATATCACTCTCATTATTTTCATTTATTATATATGTTCACAATAATGATAATAATATTTTATGAACGAATCGAATTATCTATTTTTCAAAAAAAAAATTTGTCATTGTAATTTATTTTTAATATTTATGAATGTTATAATAACCTTAAAAGCTTATATGATGCTATCAATTCAAGCATAAGGAGTTGAAACGTAAACATAAATGATTAAAAAAACATCCTAGGAAATATTCTTTTTCTATGGATTATTGTTTAAAATTAATATAATTATTAAAAATAATTTTTAATTTAATGATTAATTTCTTATATTTTTATTAATTTGTTATATTGATGTCATTAAAGTCCAATAAAGTGAAAATATTGATATTTTATGAAAATAATTTTTTGTTATACTACTAAATGGCTGGGAATTTTTTAATAGGTGAATTAGGATTCAAAAATGGTTTAGGAAATGATCTATTTTCAATTTATAAGTAGTATTTTTACATATATGTAAAATTACTACACAATAAGAGTAAAAAAAAATTAATGTTCTTAATGTTAAAAATGGTTAGCGAAGTTGTTATAACAAAAGGTATAGATTAAAATAATCTAAATATATTATTAAACATAGTTTTTTGTCTTATTTTAACCTAAACTTTGCAATCAAATTAATGTGAGTAATTTTGGATAAATTATTAGAATAATTTTTCTTAAATATATTTTAAGACACTGAAAATTTATAATTGTGCCACTCACTATAATTATTAAAGGGAATTTATACACATCACTTATTAATACCACATAATCAATTTATCTTGACTGAAACATCCAAAATTATATCTAAAAGATATTTATCCATGTTTTAGATTTGTTATTCTTCTAAAATTACCAACCTAATATCTGTTAATAAGATATCAAAATGAGGTTTCTCTTGGGGAATGTAATAGTCTTAACCAAAATATTTTTAATTCTCTTCTAATTTAGTCACTTTTAGTTTTTTCCTAAAAATTTATAAATAATAACAACCATATGTAGCATATAAAAAGATTATATTATTTTGATTTTATAGTATATATCTATATCCTTCTATATAAAATGGGGTATAAAGTCATCACTCAAGTGTATGATGGACTGCCACCTCGAAAATCAAGGTAATTTTGTTTCCATTACTACCTTAGATGGATTTTCATAATGATGGAAATACAGAATATATTTGATAAATATGACATAATATTGAATTTTTAAATCTAAAATGTCATCTTCTTTCTTTACCTCATGAAACATAATAAAAATTTTAATGTCGATCATGTGTAGTTATGGATTACCGTCTCTATGAGGCAATGTGATTAATTTTCCATCCCCTTATATCATGAGTTATTATAATTTTTTTCTAATATATATATACGATATTTATATCATTAAAATTATTATTTTGGTGGTGAAACTATAATTTATTCATAATAATTAGAACAACTAGGATGAATCATACAAGAGAAATCTATATAAATAACACGGATAATAATGATATAAATGAATAATTAATGAGAATAGGGTGATAATATGTCATAAGTGGATCGTAAATGATTTTATAGATATTTATATGTTTTATTTATTGACGTATAATATTTATATTGTTATAATAATGGAGATTAAATCATTTCTAACTAAGTGCAAGAATGGATAATGGGTTTCTAAACTCAATTTCCTTTCATTGTGTTATACATGTACTTCATTTACAAAGTAATTCATTTATTATCTATGAAAATGCCTCTTATTGATTTATGTAAAATTTATTTTTTTTGTTTATAAATTTTTTATAGATAATTGAAACGCACGGCCGATTGTCACCTATCAACTAGTCAAGGTTCCGGTGCTCTACTAATGTGTATAATAGCACTCAGGTCGAATCCTCGACGACGATACATTCTAATAGTCGTTTGTTTTTAGTTGATTATATTTCGATTAGGGGTATTTTTGCAGATATTAATTGAAATTATTGATTGATTATAATTGATTAAACAAATTGATAAATATTGGGGTGATTTCATCGTTATAGAGTTAATCTTTTGATATCCTTGAGCTTTGCTTTATATTGCATTTAAATTAACACCCACTTTATAAGATAACATTGATTCGAATTCCTATGTGTTAAGGCTTTAATCCAAGCCTTAACATAACATAGGGTTCTAATAATTACCATTACTTGTTTATGGTAGTGTATTTATGGTTCCAGTAATCCATTGAAACCACATGTTAAACATAATATGTCGTTAATCCATGACATGTTAAGTCCAATATATACAATGTTAAATTAACGAATACTCATTGAGCAATTACTCTCAATCACTTAACATCTATAAATTTTTACTCACCCCAATGAGATATTTACTCATCCATTTGGGTTCTTAATAATCTGGTTATAAGGATTATGATGATAAATTAATAATAGAATAAAAATAAAGTGATAATAAAAGAGTGGTGTGTCGAACAAACACACACACGAACAATGACGAGAATTTAAAAAATAGACATTTGATTGAATGAGGAAGCAAAATAAGGGAAGGGGATTCAACTATATTTACACTATTTTAGGAACAATAATATTAATATATAGAATGTGGATGAGAATAAGAGATATTCAAGAAGAAACATTCATTAAAATAGAATTACAAAACACAAACATACAAGATTAAAAAATAAGAACATCACAAAAGTGAAAGGAAACAAATAGAGGAGTAAGGGTATCTCAAGTAAAAAATTGAGTATGGAAGGTCCTCCAAAGCCCTTTTCAAGGCTTTGGTCGTTCCAAAATGTTCTCCTATCTTCTGAAATTCCAACCCCTTTGAAGGAGAGGAGGGGGATGCATTTATAGCCCAAGGAAGTGGACTGTTTTCATTCCAAATCTATCACTCCACTTGCATCGCCAAGTTGGCTATCCAAGCAGCCGAATCCTGAGATATCTCCTTCTTCAATGTTTTATATAATAATTTTTGGCAACCTCTCTAAAAATTTGGAGCCATTTTTACCTAAGGAGCCAATGTTATGACCGGTTGAATAAATATATTTAATCTGTCCATTTCAATCCAATATTTTTGAAGTCCAAAATGTGAAAGGATTTTTGAATAGGAATATTCCTTCAAAGCTGAATTAGTTATTCAACAAAATCGGACCTATATATCTTCTCTCTCACACTGAAAATTATCATCTCGATTTTATGATTACATCATGAGATATGTCATGAATAGTTTCCATATTGTAATTCCTAGCTAAATGGTGGGATAGATTTATAGCTTTATTTGGGCCCCTTGTTCTTAGATTCAGACCATGAAATGTTTATCCATGATTCTTTTGGATAATCAAGAAAATATGGTAGAGTTTCATAAAATTTGGGCATCGGGATTTAGACCAGTAACTCAATCATCATGGCTGGTGCAGTTTCTTCACAAATTCATTGGGTCATCTTGTGTGGTCCATGTGATCCTTCAAATGGCAAAATTGGCCCCCGATCCCTTTTAATTAAATGTTTTATATTGAATTAGGAATCCTAAAAAACAAGAACCACACAATTGTAATAATTAGGGAGATAGTTATAAATAAAATAGTAAACTGACTCAATTGGACTACTTCTAAAAATGCTATAAAATTATACTTAGTATTAAAACATTAATATTTCACAAAAATTATGCACATTTCATATAAAATCAGTAAAGGGAAAATGTAATAAGCCATGAAAATATTAATATCATAAAATCCAATATACTTAGTCTTGTGCATGTCCTCATGTGCAAAAAATATAAAAACATAACCAAATCATTTTCACTCACCAACTGATATTAAAATTTTGTTTTCTCCAATCCGGGGAGGTTTATACTATTTCACTCATCCATTTTGAATTCCCCCAAAAATTGATACAAAAACAATTTTCCAAAAATAATTCATTTTTTCATTCTCAAATTTATAAATAGAAAATGTGGACACTCAAATCTTATACCTCTCAATATGATAAAATTCATTTATGGAGGTTCACCCTTACACAAACAAAAATTGAAAATCTTAGAGTTTGAAAGAGCTCTCAGTTTCCAATCCCTGTCCAAAGTGCACAAGAATCAAGAGGTATTTTTAAGGGTGTCTTCTATGTCTATGGGATGGTAGGAATATAATGTACAATAGAAATAAGTAGAAGGGTAAAATACCAACATAGAAAAATCATTGCACAATTTTTTTAAATAAAACATAGAAGGAAATGAAAACACATATTTTACAAGGGAATGATTTTGTGAAGAAAGAAAAAATGGAGGATGAAAATTTTAAGGGGATGAGAATATAAAATATTTATATACCACAAAAATTCTCCCAATTACATAATAATATAATGAAAGTGTTCTTTTTCCTATTCTTTTTTTCTTTTTTCGAATGTTAGACTTGGAAAATATCTCACACCCATATCCCAACCCATGATTGATCTTCTCACGACACTAATTGTAATAGTTATAACAAGATAAAAGGTTAAGGAAGAGTTACTTCTGACCTACCCAAGAAACAACACTTTTTTTATTATATTTTTTTTGATTTTTTTGAACACTTGTCAAAAACATTTACAAAATTATATAAATTAAAGTATATTACATTTCCCAAAACACACTGAATGAAAACCTCTCCCACTCACTAAAATGGATTCTTTCCCTCAAGCATATAATAACACGATGAAATCAAAAAAGGGTACACATAATGAAATCCATCCCCCCACACTTACATTTCAAAAAAATTATGTAATGAAAATACATGTTGATATTGGGTGGGAAATGGTATTGGGATTATAATGTGGCTATCAATGAAAAGGTTTTCATAGGCTCGTAGGGTCTTTCAAAACGAGGATTAATTTAAGGTAAATGGGAGGCTATTTGGATATAGTGATTCTCATGTGGTTCAAAAAATTCCTCTATCTTATTAATGCACACTAATGTATTAAATTCAACTTGAATGTCCACAAACTCAAGACTCACAAATGGGGGTGAAAACACACATTTTGAAAAGATTGCCATAGGTGGCCTTGGCATGAAAGAAAATGTTGTTCCTCACAGTTTGGGGAATGAAATTTCAAAATAAAAATTTGAGCATTAAAAATTTGTTAATTTTGTCAAAAAATTATTTATCCAAATATATGATGAAAAAACAAATTTTTTGAGATAAAACCATGTCTTTTAACTCCAGAAAATGGTTGGGAAAAATTTGAAAATTGATGGTGAATAAGTATGACTCTTTTGTTTTTTTTTAATTTTATTATTATTTTTAGTTTTTTTAGTGTTCTTTAAAATACACACCCACACAAAAGATAATGTAAAAAATAATGGTTTTTAAAAATAAACTGGTAAAAAAAATAAAGAGAGAAGAAGAAGAAGAATGAGGTAGATAGAGAAAGAGATAAAGAGAGTGTTAAAGAGAGAGAGGTGCCCCTGGTTTGGATTTGGTGGTTTTCCATCTCCATCTAGTGGTAGGTCGACTAGAAAAAATGGGGATTTAGTGGAAGTAGATGTTGATCCATGATTGTGCGTCCTCTCATGATGATGCTTTAACTGATGTCAATTAACTGTGAATGTCCTTTTAGAAGAGGGGTCTTGGACTTTCACTGCACCAAATGGGTAAACATTAGTAATAAAAAGGGACCTTCCCAACTAGAATTAAGCTTACCTGGGTGGGGCCGAAATTAACTATTAAATAGAATTACCTTATCAACTTCATAAAATACCATTCTCAATATGTGTTTGTCATGGAGTACCTTGTATTTTTTTTATAGAGGATATAATTTTCATAAGAATCATGTCGAAGCACCTCCAGTTCAGCTAATTGAAAAAATATTTTTTCACCTAATTTTTCTAGATTAAAATTACAAGTTTTCACATCCCAAAATGACTTATGTTGGATTTCCACTGGAATATTACATGCATTACCAAAAAATATCTTAAAAGGAGACATCCTAATGGGTGTTTTATAGGCAGTTCGATAAGAATAAAGTGATTCACCAATTCTTTCAGGCCAATATTTTCTGGGGGGTTTTAAAATTCTCACAAGAACTCTTTTCACTTCTCTATTAGAAATTTATGCCATGCCATTTTTTGGGGGATTATATGAAGTTAATGTTTTATGTACAAACCCATTATTTTTCAAAAGAAATTCCATGGTTTTATTAAAAAAATGGGTTCCTAAGTCATTTATAAAGGAATGATGTGTGCCAAATCGGTGGAAGATGTGTGTCTTTAAGAACTCACTAATAGTATGTTAATCATCCTTTCTAGTTGGTTTGACATCAACCAACCTAGAAACATAATTAATAGCAAGAATAATGTTTGAGAATATATTATAATGGGGAATAGTCCCACGAAATCGATACCCCAAACATAGAAGATCTCACAGAAAAGTAAAGGCTTTTGGGGAATTTCATTTCTCTTTGAAATTGTGCCAATCTTTTGGCAAGTGGGGAATGATTGAAAAAACTCATGTGAGTTCTTGAAGAGTGAATGCGAAAAGAATCAAGACTCTAGGACTTTTCGGGAGGTCCTTTGTGGTCCAATGTGGCCACCTCTGGGAAGTGAGTGACATAATTCTAATATGTAAGAATGTTCATTTTCATTGACACATCTCCTTATTACCATGTCAGTCCCAAGTTTCCAATGTTAATTTTTTTTTTCAAAAATAGTATTTTGAATCACTTTTCAACTTCATTTTTTGATATTTTGAAAATATTTCAGGAAAAACACAAGATTCCAATTAATTTACAGTTGGGGAATACCATGGTATTTTTGGAGTGAAAGATAAAAGAGGATTAGTGGGGAATTAAGGATCGATGATTTTAGAATGAGAACAATTAGAAATTCTACTCAAGTGATCAAGCACAGGGTTTTTTTCCTTGTATATCTTTGATTTCAAGGTCAAACTCTTAAGGCATTAGGATCCATCTTATTAGCCTTCATTTGGAATAACTTTTCTTGAGTAAGAACATTATAGAAAAATGGATTGCGATGATGATGATTTTGGAACCTAAGATATAGGTCTGGAATTTATCTAATGCAAAAATCACTACTAAAAGTTTCTTTTCAGTGATAGTGTAGTGAGATTGAGTTTCATCCAATGTTTTTGAGGCATAATATATGACATGAGAAATCTTTTCTCTTTTTCACCAATAATATCTCCAACGACTCTATCATAAGAATCAAACATCAGCTTAAAGGGTAAGGACCAATATGGGGGTTGGATTATTGGGGCAGATGTTAGAGCTGTTTTGGGTCCAACAAAGGCTCTCTTGCAAACCTCATCGAAATGGAAAGTGACGTCATTTTTGAGAACCTGAGTGAGTGGGAGGGAAATCCTACTAATGTTATGGATGAATCTATGATATAAACCAGCATGACCAAGAAATGAATAGATTTCTCGAATATAAGTGGGCTGAGGTAGTGATTCGATCACTTCAGTTTTGGCTAGATCGACTTCAATACCATCTTTTGAAACTATGTACCCTAGAACAATCCCATTTGTTACCATAAAGTGACATTTTTCAAAATTTAACACAAGGTTGCACTTGAAACACTTTTGGAGGACTAGAGAGAGTGAATTCAAACAAGATTCAAATGACTCACCATAAATGGTAAAGTCATCCATGAAGACTTCCATGATGTGTTCAATTATTTCAGAAAATACACTCATCATACACCTCTGAAATGTTGCAGGGGAATTGCAAAGGATAAAAGGCATTATTCTATATGCATATGTTCCAAAGGGGCATGTGAAATTAGTATTTTCATATTCCTGAGGTGCGATTGGGATTTGGAAGTAGTCGGTGTATCCATCAAGAAAGCAATTTTGTGACTTTCCAGCTAAACGTTCTAGCATTTAATCAAGGAATGGAAGCAGGTAATAATTGTTTCTTATTTCAACATTCAATTTCATATATTTGATGCAGACATTCCATTTTTTCTTCACTTTTGTTGTGACTACCTCCACATATTCATTTATGACAATAGTTATCCCACCCTTCTAATGTACAACTTAAATTGGACTAACCCATTCACTATTAGAAATTGGATAGATAATACCAGATTGAAGAATCCTGGCGATATCCTTCATAACTACCTCAAGTATGAGTGGATTGAGTCTTCTTTGTGGCTATCTAATTGGTTTGGATGTCTCCTAAAGATGGATTTGATGCATACAAAGGACAGGGTTGATTTCTGTTATGTCATCTAGGGTCCACCCTAAATCCTTTTTGATTTAATCAAACACTTGAACAAGTTTGGACTCCTCTGTTTCGGTAAGTGTAGAAGATATAATGATAGGATAAGAGTGATCATGGAAAAGGAATGCATATTTTAGGTGTTTAGGTAGAGGTTTCAGATCCATATCATCTTGCATTTGTGGGTTAGAAAACTCAGGAATGGATGAAGGGACTTCAATTGCTTCATATACATTCTTCTTAATATTGTCCAAGGTAGAGAAGTACATATTAGAGTTGATGTGGGATTCAAGAGAGTTTTCCAGTTCCTCTAGATTGATGGATTCTATGAATTATAGGTCCACATAAACTTCACCATTTATGACATGGTAAATCATGGTGAAGATTTCATAAGATCCTCTTTCATTAGAATGTGAAGAACATGGTGAATTGGGGTTCGATTGACTCATATAAGTATCCTCAGAAGCATGGTTTGGGAATACATAGTGATCTTTAGATAGGTATCACATGTGTTTGAAAATGTTTAACTTGACCAGTTTATCACCGAATTCCATGGATAATATGTCTGAATAGACATTAATCTTTGTTCTCGCAGTCATGAGGAATGCTCTTCCTAGAATTAGGGGAGATCGAGAAGAGTTAATCTCACCTTCCATGTCAAGGACATATAAATCAGGATGGAAGATAATATCATTGACATGGAAAAGGACATCCTCAATTATTCCCTCAGGAATGGTTGTGCTTTGATTGGACAATTGAATGACAACACCTGTTGGTTGTAAGGGACCTAGACCAAGGTTTGAGAATATGGATTTGGGCATGACATTAATTGAGTCTCCAAGGTCAATGAGTGCATCATAAATGTTGGAACGTTCAATTTGGCATGGAATCAGAATGATCCTTTGATCTTTGACATTTTCTGTGAATAAACTTCTAGGTGGAAACATTTTTGAAGGTCCAAAGTTTCCTCGTGTGGGTACACAATTCAATGAGAAACTTGGAATACATAGGAATTTTTTATTGAATCTAAGAGGGTAATGTTGTCTTCAACATGTCTAAACATGTCAATAATTTCATGATCATGTTCAAAGGTCTTCTTTGGCGTAGAAATGACTTGAAGAAAATGAATTGGGTTCCTATTTGGAATAGAAGGAGGTGAGGGAATGGATTTATGTTCCTTTTCAAGTTTATTTGACTTTTCGTTTTCTAGGTCAACATTCAAAGGAGGGCTGGAGGACGTATCTTGAGGAATATCATTTTTTTTCCGATCTATGTGACTTTGCACTTACATTACCCTTGGGGTTGGGTAATGGTTGAGCTGGAAGTGGGGAAGAATTGTATGGTTTCTATTGACTGTGGTGGGATGCAAGTTGACCAATTTGGGTTTCAATGTTCTTAAGGCTGGAATGGGTGAAGGAGGAAAGATATTCCAGTACGCTTTCCCATGGTTTCTTGGAAGAAGAGGCTTGTCCCAGATTGGTATTACCATGATTTTGGTTCATGGGAAATCAATTTTATTGGTTTTTAAACTGGGAAGGTGACTAGGATAATAGAATCCAGGAGGAGGATTGTTCCTTTGAGGTTAAGAAATAAAAGGACAAGGTTGTTGGAAATTACCAATACCATGACCATAATGAAACTAGATTGGTTTTTGAGGAAGGAATTGAGGGGAATGATATATGGGATTGCCATACATAAGGCCTCGGGTATAGGAAGAATAGAAGGCCTTAGAGTGAGGTTGTTGATGTTTCTAAAAAATTTACCTGATTGTTGAGGGTTGGTGTTCTGTTGAGCATATGCTACATTGAGCTCCACTGGTCCAGATGAATTAGATTTATCCTCTTCAAGTTGTGGACGTGTGTCTATTTAGTGAGATCAAGAGTTCCAGATTCCATAGTTTTTGATATGTCTAGAAAAAATTGATTGCAGAGAAGATGAGGTTGGGGATTTGGTAGCCACATCTAGATGTCGCACAAGACCTGTAAGTTCACTCATCCACTCTGTCATCTTGTTAGTCTCAATTGATTGATTATCTTGAGCTTGTTTGACTTGAGCATGTGCTCGAGTATGGAATAATTGTGTGTTTTCAAACATGTTACTTGTGAGATCTCTAGCAGCTGCAGTATTTTTATCAACAAGAGTACTACCACTTTCGGCATCAATGAGAGTTCTCTCCATAGCCAATAACCCCTCATAGAATTATTGGATAAATATTTGGTCATGTATTTGGTGGTGTGGGAAGGTTTCAAAAGATTTTTGAACCTCTCCCAGTAATCATGGAGTGATTCACTTCATAACTAATAGATACCACTTATTTCCTTTCAGATAGAAGCAGTACGAGAAGCAAGAATGAACTTTTCTAAGAAAAGTCAATTCATGTCATTCCATGTGGTTATGGAACCAGGATGTATGTAGTAAATCCATGAATTAGCAGTGTTAGATATGGAGAAAAGAAGTGATTGAAGTTTGATTTTTTCCTCAGAAACCCCTTGAGGCTTCATGGTAGAGCAAACCACTTGGAACTCTTTAAAGTGAAGATGTGGATCATCACCGTCTAGCTTGTGGAAATGAAGAAGAAGATGAATCAAACCCGATTTGAGTTCGAAGTCAGATTCTATGTTAGGATAATGAATTCAAAGGGGTTGGTAATTCATATCAGGGGAAACATGTTATTTTAGTGTTTATTCCATGGGATTTTCCATATCTTATTCAATTGGTTTTCCAAGGAATGGTTCTTGAATGAGTTAATTATATCTTATGTTCCTCCTAAGTTGGTGAAGTGTTCACTCAATTTTAGGGTCAAAAAAATCTGAGAAATTTTTTGGGAGGCTACGGGGAATTCAAGGAGACATTGGAAGGAAAAAGAATATGGGTTTTTCATTGTATTTTTTTCAGTTTATTATTTTTATTAGAATACAGTTTTTTCATTGTGTTTTTTTAATTTTTTTAAATATTGTTTTTTTGTTTTATTATAATAACTAGAAACTAATGAATACTTAATGAACCATCCCTATAAGCATCACCATTTGAAATTCACGGCCTATTATCGCCTATTAACCAGTTAAAGTTATGGTGCTCTGTTAATGTGTATAGTAGCACTCGGGTCGAATCCTCGGCGATGATACTTTGTAATAGTTGTTTGTTTTTAGTTGATTGAATTTTTATTAGGGGGTTTTTTTGCAGAGATTAACCAAAATTATTGATTGAATATAATTTATTTAACAAATTGTTAAATTTTTTGGTGAGTTCATCATTAGAGAGTTAAGCATGTGATATCCTTGATCATTGCTTTATACTGCATTTAAATTAACACCCACTTCACAAGATAAGGTGATTGAAATTCCTAAGTGTTAATGCTTTAATCAAAGCCTTAAAATAACTTAGGGTTCACATAATTATTATTACTTTTTTATGGTCGTTTATTTATGGTTCCAGTGATCCATGGAAGCCACTTGTTAAACAAAATATCTCATTAATCCATGACATGTTAAGTCCAATATACAAAATGTTAAATTAACGAATACTCATCGGGAAAATAATCTCAATCACTTAACATACCAAAAATTTGACTCACCACAATGAGATATTTACTCATCCATTTAGGTTTTTAATTATATACTTATAAATATTGTCATGACAAATTAATAATAGAAGAAAAAGAAACGGATAATAAAAGAGTTTTTCAACGAACACAAACACATGATCAATGATGAGAATTAAAAAATGGACTTTCAATTGAATGATGAATCATAAGAAGGGAAGGGGATTCAACTATATTTTAACTATTTTATGAACATTAATATTACTCTATAGAAGGTGGATTATAATAAGATATATTTAAGAATAAACTTGCATTAAAAAAAATTACAAGACACAAACTTACATGATTACAAACGAAGATCAACACAAAAGTGAAAGGAAACAAAGATATGGGGAATGGTATATCAAGTAAAAAATTCAGTATGGAAGGTACTCCCAAGTCTGAGGAAAGGGTTTGTTCAGGTCAATATGTGCTCATATCTTCTAAAATCCCAACCCCTTTGAAGGAGATGAGGAGGATTCATTTAGAGCCAAAAGAAGTGGACTATTTTAATTCCCAATCTGTTTTTCCACTTGCATCACCATGTTGGCTATTCAGATAGCCGAATATCGAGATATCACCTTATTAAAAGTTTTATATAATAAATTTGGACAACCATTCTCAAAATTTGGAGTCATTTCGACCTATGTAGCCAATATTATGGCCGGTTGATTAAACAAATTTATTCTGTCCATTTCAATCCAATCTTTTTGAATTTCAAAATGTGAAAGGGGTTTTAAATAGGACGATTATTTCAAAGACAAATGACTTATTAAAAAAATTCAGCCGCCTATATCTCCTCATTAAAACTACAAAATACCAGCTCTAATTGATGATTACATCATGAGATATGTCATGAATAGTGTCTGTCTTGCAATTCCCATCCAGAACGGTGGGCTAGATTCAAAGCTTCATTTGGGCCCCTTCTTCTTAGTATTGGGCCCTGAAATTTCTTTCCATTATTATTTTGGATAATCACTAAAATATGGTATAGTTTCATAAAATTTTGGCTTCGAGATTTATACCAGTAACTCAATCAGCATGGCTGGTCATGTTTCATTACAAATTCTTTGGGTAATCTTTTGTGGTCTATGTGATCCTTCAAATGGAAGAATTGGCCCGCGATCCCTTCTAATGAAATGTTTTATATTGAATAAAGAATCCTAAGAAATAGTAACCATACAATTTTGATCATTATGGGTTGAGTTGTAAATGTAATTGTAAACTGACTCAATTGGACTACATCTAAAAATGATCAAAAATTATACTTAGTATTAAAACATTAATATTTCACACTAATTGTGCACATTTCATATAAAATCAATAAAGGGGGTATATAATAAGTCATGATAATATTAATAACATCAATAATCACTATTTTTATTAATTATCAAATCTATTATATGATATTTGTAAGAAATTTTATCTTAATTGCCATTCCATTGATACAAATTAGTTATTTTTCACCTATTTACATTTATATGTTGTATATACACCCACTATGATGTATTTAATATGAATAAATATATTTATTAATGATGAATAAATTTTCATTTCACATTTACACATTCCTGTTTTTACAATATTAAATATACCTAATATGTAACAATTTATTTAAAAAATTTATTTTATCGGGATCGGTATTTTTGAAGGAATATTATAATATATCCATCAAAAAATTCATTTATTTTTTTATAATTTATATTTTCAGGGATTTTTCATGTTTTCTACCAAATATTATGTCATTTAAAACTTCAAAACATATAATTTATGTTTAAACACAATTATATTCCTATTTCTTTTTTGATTAGTTATATTTCTACTTTATGTCCATATTTTTCAAAAAAAATTAAAAAAATCATTTTTATTTACAATGACGATTTATTAAGTATATTTTATGTTATCTAGTACCATTTAAAAGGTGATAGAGGAATTACTATATTTTTTCCAAAATTTTCATTTTCATATTTCTTTATAACAAGTTAAAATGAACATTTTTTTAACATATACGACATTAATGAACATTCCCACTAGTATAAATATTTTAAATTAATTATATTATTTAACATTTTTAAAATGGATTTATAGATAAAACAATTTAATGGAAATATATTTTGATTATTCAAGTAAATTTTTTATTAATCTTAAGAATAAATCAATTTATTACCAAACCATCATTTTTGATTAGTTGATGGTTATATTTTATCTCTTATTAATTTTGTATTAATTAACATTCTATTGAAACATGCACATTAAAATTATCATCATTAATTTGATTTCAAATTTCTCCTAAATATTCATATTCATTGTATCGTGGATATTCTTATTTCATAGACCATGTACCACTTATACATATAGTTTTTTACTACGAGATTGATTTGATTAACAAGTTCTATCTTGATATTCCATATAATTATATATATATATATATACATAATTTTTGATAAGTAATAAATTTCATGAATTAATTTTATTATACAATATTTAAATATTTTATTTTTCATCTAGTGATGGGTGGGGCCTAAAATTATATAACCCCTCGATGCATCAACAGGTCCCATGTGAAAAATAATCAACATATCTAATTAAATTGTGTTTTTGGGTATACATAACCATGAATTAAAATATATTTTCACAAGTAATTCATTGTAAATATTTATGGATTTAAGTGATCATGATTTCTAATATTATTCATTTCATTTATTTATAATTTAGTTATTATTGTCAATTAGATCATTGAATTGATATTATCCCAGGATTCATTTCATGCTGAACTTATTAATTAAATAGCACTTGTTTTCTATTATGTAACATACCATATATAATATGAGTTCTTTAGTCACTCTAGATTCTGTTTTATATAACCCATACTAGTCATTTTATCTCACCCATGGTTTTTTATTTTACCTAATTTAAGAATAAGGAATTTTTGAATTAGTTCAGGGATACATAATATTTAACATTCAATTTGATTTTGGGGTTATATTCCCTCAGTAAAATTATAAAGCATTCTTATATGTGGTTCTTTAAAAATACTAAATTCATATATACAGAGTGATTTTATACCGTGATTTTTAATCCATTGTACCAAATAAACATCGTCTCTGGGTTACAAGAGTTTCTGTTGATACAGTTGGCACAAAACATGTTTTATAGAGATATTGATAACTATAGTTAACAAAATTCTTTTTAGGAAACATAAACCTATTGATGAAATTTATGATAATTATAATTATAGGATAAAGTAATTTTGTTTTGTTATGTAATAGATTTCATAGTTAACCTAGAAATAAATAATTATTTGTATACAACAAGTGGATGTTTCTTAATATTATATTCTTCTAATGTTAATAATGCCATAAATATTTATAGAATATATCTTGACCATCATTTTAGTGGATGGGGAGTTCACCCTTAACATAAATAGGGTTTGGAACTCTTAGAGGATATAATTCTGTTAGCTCTTTTTTTATTTATCAATCAGTATGACAGACTCAAATAATTTGGGATAATGAATGAAATAGGGAAAACTAATATTTTTTTAAATTGAAAATATTGTGTAGCGATTTTGAAATACTAAATTTTTTTTCTGATTATGTCATATACCCCTATGATTTTTGTTACTCACACTATGTTTCTTGGTTTAAATATTTTTATATTATTAAAAGGAAAATTTTTAATTAAAAATTTGTTAGACCATAGAATTATTTTCATTGTGGTAAAAATTAAACAATATTTGGATGTTAAAACAATTTTTTAGAATAATTAGTAACTTGGTTATGTGATAGACATTTTCAACATGGGTGACTTTCATGAAACACCTAATGATAATAAAATGTAGTTTCATGATAGTTATTTATAGAAGAAGATTAAGTTTCTTATATTTCATGTATATGGGAAGAAGCACTAAGTTAACTTTATCATAAGAAAGAAGAGATGTTTTAGGTGTAGAAAAGAAGGGTATTGAGGATTTAATTTTTTAGTAAAAAATAAGAGTTGGATAGAGTGATACAGTGCTCAACCTAAGGTACAATTAATAGTTAAATTTTTTATATATTTGGAATATGGGTATTACAAGTTTCAATTCCATAATCCAAGGGTTAACTCTGGGACTCTAGAAAGACTTGTGCTATAAAAATATTTGATGTTAATGGTTTTAAGTGATCACATTTTAGGATTCATGAATTATTTTTGTAGAAGTGATATTCCAATTATATTATGGTTATAATAATTAGGTAACATATATGAATTTTTCAAAAATAGTTTTTTATTAGGTATTTGAAGACATATATTTAATTGAATCGATAATCAAGAAACATGAGAGTGGAAAGGTGATATTTTTGGAGAATTTAGGATTAATGTGAAGGTAAAACTAATTATATTTGTAAATTTGAGATAATAATGATTGGTTTGGATAATGAGATGATTGAAATTAATAATATAAATAGGATAGTACTGGTAATTATGAATTTTATTAGTGAATTAATAAATATGTGATTTATATAACCTCTAAAGATGTTTATGAAAATTTGGATTTATATAATATATTAAATAGTATATGATTTAATTTGACTAATAAGAACTGTGATTTTTTTTATAAAATATATATTTTAATTGAGGTTTATTGTTGATTTAGTTAATTGGTATGTTTTATGATAATATACGATCAAGGTATTCACATGTCTAGAATATGAAATTATGAACTACTATTTATTTTCACAGGATTAATGATTTGTAAAATCCTATGGATCTTGGGTTTTGAATTTAGTCAGATATATTTAAGATCTATAATATGGTTACCTATTTAATGAATGTATTAATGTTATCTTTGGGGGGATAATGTTTTTGGTTTGAGTGATTTTTGTGTTATCTTTAATTATATTTGAAAACTTGTGTTAACCATTCTTATTATGATAAACATTTAGAGAATGAATGAATGAATTTTATTTTTTTTATAGATTATATGACTTATTATTAGTTAATTTGTGTTCTTCTGGATTAAAAAATTTATATTGAACATTAATTTCCTAGAATAAGAGATGAATTGAAAACTCATCAATGAAAAACCATTGGATGAAATATTCTTATTAAATAAAAATAAATAAAGTAATTGAGTTTTATTATGTTTAATATCTTGATAGTATATAGATCCCTCAACATTACTAAAATTATATTGAAATAAAAATCTTTTTAAATTACCTTTATTTTCAATTATTTGATGTCCTTTTCATCCCTCACTATTTTAGGATTTTGAGGTCATTATATTTCTCATGACCATGGTCTCTATCACTCTCTAGTATTCCTTGGATGATATTTTTCCTTTATATTTCTATATGTTTTCATCAAAATTAATTCCTCCTTATCATAAGACATGGATATGTGTTATTTAATGTAACTATTATACCTCCCACATCCTTGGTTTAAAATATTTTCTATTACCTTTCTCTATGATGTGGGACTTAAATAAAAGTATACTCAAATATTTAACAATTGATGTATGATATAAGAATTCATAGGGAACAATTTAAAAAATGTGGGAGAGTGAAACATGTAAAAAATTATTTTTAAATAACAATATGTTAGATATATTTCTTAATAAGAAACAACAAGCTTTAATATGATATTGATATTTTAAAAACATATGGTTGTTATAACTAAAATATTGATTTAGAGGGTATGAATATGATTAAAAACATTATAAAATACATGAATAATGGTAATAGAAAAATATTTATGAATGATTAGGATATAATTACTATATTTTATGTGAATTCATTTTACTCTCCAATATTGAATTTTCATTAAAATATATTTTATTCATTTTTTATGTGTAAATTATAATTATTTTCGTCGAATTTTATTTATTGTATTTTTAAAATGAGGAAATATTTTTAAATCATCATATCAAAATTAACATCATGTGAAATTTTACTATTTGTTTAAAATAAAAAACTTCTCAATGAAAAGTGAAAAATATCTATTTTTAAAATACTCCCATTTTTTCCTTAAATATATTAAATTAAAAGTATGAGTGTATTTTAAATTTATAATAAATTTAAAATATGATCTATTTAATTTTTAATATTCTTATAAATTCTATTAGAATCACCAATATTAATAATTTTGATATAAATTACTATTTATATTTTAGACACAATTTTTTTCCAAAAAAACTTTCATTGTGTTATAAAAATTAATATTATAATAAATTTTAAAAAAATTTATATATATTAAATAATTAAAAATTGATATCACATTTGGAATCATGGGGAGAAATTTTTTAAAATATTTTCATTTTAAATTTGGTCATTTTAAATATTAATTGTGGCATATATTTTTAACCTTGATATGGGTAAAATGGGTAAAATAATGTTAAAATAATGATATAAGATCTCAAAATATTGAAAAAAACCATTCCATTTTTTATTTAATGTGATTTATTCAATAATATTAATTAAAAATTGAATGAACTAAATTTTTGTGCTATTTTCCTTTCAAAAAGCCATTTATATTGTTTTATGTAAAGAGAGTTAAAAAATGTCACTCACTTGTATTTAATTTAATTTATCTATTCAAATAGTGATAAAAACATATGATGAATGAATAAAAAAATAAATTTTAAAAATTATTGATTTATCATTATAACTGTACTTTATTTTTATTTTTTTGTAATGATATAATTTCATTAAAATCATATACAATGTTCACATTCTGCCGGGGAATTTTAAAAAAAATCAAAGAAAAACATTTTCAAAAACAAAAAAAATGTCATATTTTTTGAATGAATAATGGAACCAAAATATATTTTTTTCATAATAATGAATAATTTATGGGTAAGGTGTTTAAATTTTCAATTATTTGTATTCATGATGTGTTTATAGTAAAATTTATTGAATATTGGAAAAATGACATAAATGATATGTTATAAAACATATTATTTAATAAAATTATTTTAAAACCATAAAATTATTGTAATAGGATAATGACGATTCTAAATGGACAAAAATGTCAAACATTTTCAATTTGTTTACAAATTTTTACCTTATATATTAAAATATAAACCTTTATGAATGAAACTTTAACCCATGTTATGGATAAAAAATAAACTAAGGGATTAAATGAAAATATAACTGTTAAAATATCATAAATGTTTACATAAAATCATATTTTGGATTTTTTTAGAACTGGTCATTTTCACCTTCTTATATGATTGATTTTGGAGCTTTTATTACATAAAATTGACTTAATAATATTTTAAAACAATGAACAATTACAAGTGTTCCACTCACATAATTTATAAATGGGAGAATCCACCCCTCCCTTTATCACACCTCCTAAGAAATTTAACTCCTCCACTATTAAACCTTGATTTATTATGAAATATTTTATATCTAACAAATTTAATTTATTTGATTGCTTGCATTACATGAAACAATGAGTTTTTCTAATCCGTGAATTATAATTATATAAAAAGACTATTATAACACAGACATTAAACATGGATGTATGAATAGGAGAAACATATTTTAGATATTATGTATAACCATTTTATATAACGATATCATATTGATAAAAAGTGCATAATTTTTATTTATTTCTAAAATACTATTTTCTCAAAAAATGCTTTTATAGCATTCTGTGATAAAATAAAAAACAATATTTTACAACTTTTATAAAATTTATTTGATAGGTAAGACATATATTTTTTAATTATTCCTGTAAAAATTATCATTGATTGAATTTTTTAAAAATTTATAATAAGATTAATTTTATAATAAATAGCAATAGAAAATTTCTTTTAAAATATGATTTTTCCTTTAAATCTTTTAAAAAGGTCCATATTATTTAATTTGTTGTAAAGAAAAATTATTTAAATTTTTTTATTAATACAATTTAGATAACATTAATATCTTTAATATTGAATTTTTATATTAAAACTTTATATACATATGAAAATATTTATACAAAAATGGTTTTTCATCACATTTGCGTGTTTAATTTAAAATTAAAATTTTCCTATCATATTATTATAACATGTAAAAATTTATTCAATATTTGTAATCATAAAAAATAATATTATATAATATGGTCAAATTAATTATTTTTCTAATCGATTAGTAAAATTAGTAAAAATTAATTATTGTGGTTGAGGTTAAAATGAGTTTAAGAGGGTTAAACCGAAATGATAAGAGATAAAATGGCAGAAAAATGTGTCCAAATCGTTTTTAATAACATATTTTGACCCTTATTACCACATTATCAATCATTATGTCCCTATGGGTTAATATTCCATGAACATGACCAAAATGATAATTTAGGTAAAAAAATACATAATGTCACCATGTTTCTTATAAATTTTAATTATGTGTCACATAGTGAAGAAATAAAGATGTGAACGCATGTTGATTGTCATTTTTAGTATGATGAAATCAATATTTTGAGTGTTATTTATTGGTTATTTTTAGAAATTATAATATTATATTAAATTCTTAAGAAATACCAACACAATAATTAATTAATTAATAGAAAAATAAAATAAAGGACATTATAAAAATTTAAAGTTATATAAATTGAATATATTATTGTATTAAAATAATTATTTAGATAAATATACCTGATAAATATGATTAAAATTGTTATATCGTAATTCCACAATGTTCATGATGTTTTTAAAGTGAAATTAATTTAATATTATACAAGTTTATGTAAATACTATTTTATAATAAAAATAATTTTAATATATGGATTAAAATTAATTAAATCATATACTATGAAAAAATATTATTATATTTTTAAAAATATAAACAATAGTAAATTCATGGACCAGTTGTCCATTTATTATAATTTCATTGACCCCAAAATTGAAAAAACTTTTCTTCCCGAGTAAAGGGTAAAACAAGGTTTCACATGATTCGTGAACTTGAATTACATTTAAGTTTCCACACAAATAGAAATTCTATTTTCTAAATTAAATTTCCTATTAATAAATTTTTGGAAAAAATTATCCAATAATTATTATTTTTAATCTTAAATAATAAATAATCTACGTAAAAATGCTAGTTACCATAGTTAAAATAAAAGGTTGAAATTAATGAAACCTAGAAGTTTTCAAACAGAATATTAAAAACATATGTTTTTTCATTTAGTAAAGATTTTTATCAAGCATATAATCCATCCGGTCTATTAATTAACAATATTAGTCACTTTTGTGATGGTGTCTTCCCAAAATTCAATGGTTCAAAGTATTTATAAAACATCCCACTCCTACTCATTTATAAAAGGGAACTTCCTACCCCTAATTCTTCACAAATATCATTCAATTTGGATATACCAAACCCTTAAATAATCTATTAAAACATCCTTGAGAATTTTATAATGATTTTTGGAATCTCAAAATACTGACCCCTATGGTCCTTAAATAGAGATCCATTGGGAGTTGTTCTAATAGGAGGTAACTATATTCACTAAACTCTTACATTTTACTTCTCCTCTAACAACCTTCATTCATTTTAAATTATTTCAAATATTATAAAACCAATATTTACCATATAATTTTATTTATAATGTTCGTCTTATAAAATAAATAAATCTCTTCATCCATAAAATGGGAAACCAAATTGTCAATGATGTGTATTGGGGACTACTGCCTCACTAACCTATGTAGTTCGTTTTCTACCACTACCTCTTAAAGAAGAAAATTACATTTTATTTATTATAATTTTAGGATATTATTAAAATATTATACTTTTTGAATTATGATATCACATATACCTTCATAATTTTCATTCATTGGGAATACTATAACAATGTATGTGAGTACGGAGGACTACCGCGTTACAAAGAAATGTGATTAATTTATAACTTAAAATTTACAGGAATGATAATAATTACTTTTTTTTACAAATATATGTGATTTATATAAAATAATAATGAATATAAAAATGGGATATATTATTTAACATTATTTCAATATATCCATCAAGAAAATGGAAACAACATTTTTACATACGCATGACCTCACATCTCCATGAACAATGTCTTTCATTTTCTATCTCTAACATTCATGGATTATAAAAAATACATATATACTAAATATATATGATATTTATATAATTTTTATAATAATGTATATAATTTAACCATGATAAAATTAAGAGGACCCAAAAAATCATATCAACCCATGTATGAAAAAAAAGGTTATTACCCAAAAGGTGATTTTAACAATGAATTATTAATAAAAAGGTAATAAAAGGTCAAAAGTGATTAATATATTGTATGATAAATATATGTATGTTTATATAATATATTTAAAATTTATCAAAATTTATTATACATAATGTTTAACATATATGAAAGAATTTTATACCTAATGTAAGAGATTTCTAGTCCCACTTATATTTTAAGGAGACATATGTCATATTAACCACCTAATTCTTTTATGTGGTGTAAATACTTCCCATAAATATATTTTATGATTATTATCATTAAATGTATGGGATATAAATATCCATATAATGTTCTCTATTAAATGGGGATTATGATTCAAATGTTACCAAAGTGGTAAGGGTTACACTGTATTATCTCATTATTTATAAGGATTAATTTTTATTATTTATTAAATGAGGAAATATTGTGATCTATTTCTCAATAAATTCATTAATTATCTTATAATATATACTGGTCAATAATACATGTTTTCCCTTATTCTTACTATCATTATGTTCTCAATATTTCAAACTGATTTAAAAAAACGAATTTTTTTCCTTTTTTGGTTGAAACACATTTTTGATTCCATTTCAATGTTTCAGATAAAATTCAATAATTTTAGGATACGATATGATTTTTTAAATAATTTTTTATGTTTTTTTTACTTTTTTAAAATGTTAAGAGGAAAATGCATGTCATTTTCCAGAAAAGACTCATATATATATTTACCAAAAATGGGATTGTAATCATTATTTTAACATGTTAGACATTATCATGATTTTAAACAATCATAACCACTCAATGTTTTAAATTTGTTTTATAATATTCTAATTTTATTTTAAATTAAAATTATTTATACAATTTCTTTTCATCTTTTAGTATTAAAAAGCTTAGCTTCAAATTGAAAAGGTTATTTTCCTAAAGAAATGTTTGAAGTGATATATGAAAATATATTTCTATCTATGGAGACATCCTTTGATGTTATGTAAGCTATAATATATATATCATCCATTAATACCATCCATATTCATTCTATTGGTGATTTATGATAATAATGGCATGATTTCCCCATAACCGATTCTATTTTGATGGGGGTTTTCTATGATTATATTATGAAATTTTTGTAAAACCATTTTTGTTTTCCATGGATATTAATATTATTAAATGTTTAGTAAAACTATTTATTTTTATGGGTTTTGATAATTTGAATTCATATGAAGCACATTTCTTTTCATGGGTCAGATATGATGAATGTTTTATGGTCATGATGAACACACATATATATGTTTTTCATTATTTGACTTTGGTTACATTAAAACCATGTAATGTGATTACATTATAATCATGTATGTTGGCAACATTGTAAATAATTTTGTGTGAGACCTATATCTCCCCTAGTGAATTCGGTAAATATTCAATTATCGTGATATAAAATGGTGACAAATAGGGAGTGAGCGAATTTTATTATGGTAATTTGTCTACTATTACTATCTTGGGGGTAAACCATGACCACATTGATGGTATAAGGAGTGATATCTATCCATTATGATATTTTTTTAAATAAGAATTGAAAATTAAGAAAATGATTTTATTTGATTATGTGTAGGCCACAATTACATTTCATATTCCAATGTTATTCTCCCATGGCTCCTATTATTTGATTCTATTTTGATTCATGTCTTATGCATAGTCAAAATTTATTCCATGAATTATTTTTATGATGTATGGTATGAAAATTATATATTTACAATTTTATTATCATTTTCTCACAACCTCATAATAATTTTATAATAATGTGATCATTGATATATTTGTTTCTTACCCTAACCGGGCATCTGATCTCACCATTTTATTATTTTTTACCCTAGGTGAGGAAGAACCGTTTTATGTATGTTATGTATAAGGATTATAATATGTTGAAATATATATATTTGAGTTATTGAAGATCATTCACAAAATAATAATATTTTGTATCTCATCTGAAAGGACACTAAACCATTATGGGGAGAGTTTTTTTATCAGGTACTGAATATTCATCAAAATAGATATAATATTTATATATGAAAAGACTAATTTTTTATTGGTATTAATGGAAATTTTTAGTTATCCTTTAGAAAATACAATGAAGTAAACAATATGACATCCCTTGGGATAAGTCTAAGGATATGTTTAGGGATATATATAAGGACAACTCTGAGGATAAGTGAGTGTAAAAGAAAATTTCTTGGAATGTTTTTAAATGGTAGAGAGAGTTGTTTCTATGAAAAAGTATCCCTTTTTGGAGATTAAAAGTGGTTATTAATCTAGTACATAGGTACCTAGGGTTTATAACATCAATAAGGATACATTGATCTTGAATAAATCATCACCTGGTTCTCGATAATGGTCATTATTTTACACTTTTAATATAGTCATGGGGGATAATCTTTCAAAATTTCTACACATCACGAACCATTGTAATGGATTTAAATTGATGATTTCTATGAAAAAACTATGTAATACATGTGTTATATTATATGGTAAAAAATAATTCCTGATATTGAAATTATAAAAATAATATTTCAGTATTATTTAGTTTTCTTCTATGATTATTTTTCCAGCACTATGATTTTCATTTTTAATCTATGGAAGGAATAAGAAATAATATGGTTAACTTTAAATGTGATATAAATGTTTCTAATTAGAATCCATGTGGGATTGTTAAATGAGTGATAGAATGTTTTATTATTCCTAATTATTTATCATGATATATTGTTATCAAATGTATCCTTAACCAACTATCAGACTCACCAATCAAGAGAAGGATGTTTTCATTAGATGTTGGGTAGTGGAGACCATGGATAAAAGAATATTAAGATCCCTTTAAGTAAATAATTTAAGATGAATGACTCTGCATAAAGTCTCAAAGGATTGAGAATATATTTTTTATGTGGAGAAGAGTGGAAAAGATTATAAAATTCCAAAGAAAAAATGAAATGTTCAGTTACCATAATGGAAGAGATGGTTTCAGAAATGTATCATCAATGGTTTAATGTTTTAAATGTAGAATATATGGTAATAATAAGAATTAGAAACCTAGGGAGAAATATCATGAAGTGGATCAATAAGTGGGTAGAAGTAAAGGATTATTTTTTATGATGAATACACTACATATTACATGTGAAAGGAATAGGGTATTAAGTGATAAGATAATGAATCATGGTTTGATGTTTAAAAATGATGTTGAATTATTGAATTTTTTTTGTATTTTAAAAAAAATTATAAAATATATAAGGTATTTTTGGGACATGTTTTTCTTTAATTATTTTCAAGAATATTTTGAATAGTACAGATGACCTAGAAATGTGATTTTACATTAAGATGATGTTTTATGGAAAAAATCATTAAGGGAAGGATAACCCTTAATATGTTCATAATGATGCAAAAATGATGTTAGGGTAATAAAATAATTGATATAGATAATGTAAATTTGATATTATGTATTACCATTTAACTAATTACTAATTTGAAGAAAAACATTGTTACTATTAACATTTATGGATTTTTCAACTATTTTGTCTCAGAGTTATGTGTTTTGGGTGATGGTGAAATGGTCCGATCAGAATCATCACCCGTCTCATTTTTCAGAGATGAACCCTTTTCAAATTCACCATTTATTTTGTTTTGACCCATTTTACATCATTATCTTCTAAAGGATGGTTTGATTAACCGCACATGGACTAAGTAATTTACCCCTTCTGTACTACGAAGGGGATTCCATAGTCAGGTGGTCCCAACAAGAAATTCAAAGGGGTCATGTAGTTGTCAAATCGGTCCTCCTATGATATAACATCTTTATATGGTCTCCAATAGGTTTATTCATGGATCCAGATACACCCAATGACCCTAGTATACATGATTCATGGACCATCATTGCAATGGAATACACATACTTAAGGAATCCATTGGTCGATAGGATAGGAATCCAGGGTCACCTCACTCTTTTAGGGGAGTATTATTTCATATTCAAGGACATCCTTATAGATTAAAGTAATTTTCATAGATTCATGAATCATTAGTTCATTCTAGATGAGTGTGTCTAGGGGCTACTATTGTTTTTTCGGATCATCATAGGAATACATGGATTTGATGCTATGTAGGAAATGCTGACTTAAGCCATGCAATAAGGAGCTCTGGAGTTTATAGTCATCCGGAAGATGGAACACGACATGGTGTTACGATCAGAACCATAAGATGGGGTTCCTAAATATCCTCAGGATAGGAATCATAACCCACGTAGTTTGGAATGGATATGTCTTATGCATGTAAGTTACCCATTTGTGGGGGCATTATCGGGTGCTCCCTTTTAAAAGGAGCCCCTTTTGAGCTCAATCCTTTTTGTATGCGTCCTATATATCCTGGATTAATCAAGAATCAGAGTTCTTGTAGTTTAGAATTGTGTGGGGCTTACGTGTGGAGGCTGCCAATATGAGGGGAACATGATTGGGTGATCGCTTATGGGAGGGAACCCTTTTGATCTAGGGCCATCAATTAAGTGTCCTACATATCCTAGTTTGATCAGGAATAAGAGTTCTCATCGTTTATAATTGTATGGGACTTACCAATGGGGGCTTCCCATTTTAGGGGAACATGACTAGGTGATCCCTTATGGGAGGTAACCCTTTTCAGATTGGACATTCAAGTAGGAATCCTATGCATCTTAGTTTGATCGGGAATCAGAGTTATCATAATTCAGAATTATGTGGATGTCATAATATTCACAAACCTCTAATCCCACATGACTTATATTTGGTGTGATAAACAAGAGGATGTGAGATATCTAACCAACCATATGCTTCCTCTCATACTGGTGGGAGAGGTCAAACCTACAAAGGAAGAGGATATGGTGATGGTGAGAGAGGGTGTGGAGAGATGAACCTTTCAATGTGAAATTACATTAAAATTCATGCGCCTCAGCATCAGATGATTGGGTACTTACCTCAATGAGAGTACCCCAAAACGCGTCATATGAGGTATACTACAGTTTAATATCATATATCTTAGATTATGGAATCTCAATTTAACATCATGTTGATAGAACTATTTTGTGTCTTATAGTTTAGGGTAATGATAAGAGGACCGCTTGTTAGAGAAACCATGATTAACTAGTGGAAAATAATGTTTGGAGGTTCTGAAGTGCCTCAAACATGGGAGGGATAGATTGTGTTAACGATGATTATAGAGGATCTCGGATCAGGAGATATGATATGAGGAATGGAATCCATTGAGGTGTATAGAGATATGAGAGGCCTAAGGATGAATTTGTCTCTTATTGACAGCCCATTTTTGTGGGATACAAATGAAGAACCACCATGGCATGATGGGTCTAGACAAGCATAGGTATCTTCAGGACACTGACCATCCATTTCTGATGGCTGGGTATGTTCATGAAGATCCTAAACATCCCATTATACTATAGTTTTAATTCATATCTCTTGGAAAATGGTGTTATAACTTTATTTCATGTTGTATGTAAAAACATCATTCATTTTAACATAATATGTTCAGGAGAATAACTCATATTTTAAGGTCAATGAGATTAGACCATTTTTTATTGAATCCATGATTTGTTATTGGATAATCGAGTCAGGATGTTCTGACATGCCTTGAACATGAGAATTATGTAAAGTGTAAATCATCACTCAAGGTATTATCGGATAAGGAGAAATGACATGGGGCATGGAATCCATTGAAGAGTACAGATGTATGAAAGGACTCTCCTGAGGATGAATTTTCATTTGATCGACGATCGTTTTGTACGCGAAAAATGCAGTGCCTCCAAGGCATGATCTACATAGTAAAAAACGATGCCCACAAGACACTGGCCTTCTATCTTAGATGCTTGGGGTGGTTTATGTGGATCTATAATCAACAGAGACACAAATTTTGATGGATGGAATGGATGTTTCTAGGAATTTAAGAAACATTCGAGCTGTGATAATCCATAGTGTTCTTGGTCAACCTAGCATTGGAGGTAGGTGATTGTGTTTTTGAGTGGCACATGAGTAATTTCTCTTCTCATGGTATATAAAGGATGGATGTTTGGGAGGCATAATGGTGCAAAGAAAAATGTTGTCAACCCATCCTGGAAATTTCGCGGTGAGACTATCCATTTTTTATGGGGGTCAATGATAAAAGAGAGAGGGACTGGAATAAAGGCTTTCTACCGTAGGGATGCACTGATCCCGAGTGGGGCCACAGGGGCGCATCCCCTTTGGTATGGACCTATGGGTGTGCACGGTTATTTTCATAAGGATGTTCATGTAGGATCCGACAGCAAACTCTATGTTCACCATGTAGATGGTTGTGTAGGATGGTACATAGAAGAGATGGCCACCAAGGGAGGTACGTGAAAGTGCTGGCCACCAAGGACTATCCACGTACTAGGTTCCATATGTGGGAGTCAATATATTGTCTTCCACATATGGGCTTCCACATACTGTCATTATCATTAGAAAATCCACAAACCATTTCTATTATATTTTTTTATCGGTTTTCTAGTTGGATGAAGAGGGTCTTATGAATATGTTTCGGGGGATGGAGTTCCATCATGTGCATATGTTTCACAGGATGGAATCGACAAATTTCACTGGGGGTGGGAGAAATTTCTCCTGCACCCTCTATATTCTCCTCTTCTTTTTTTCTCCCCATCTCCCTCTTATAGAGGGCCGGAGAAGCTATATATGCAATTCACGAGCCACCTCATATAGAAGCTCATAGAAAAAAACTTGACTCATGGATGACTCAATCAACTGTGATTTATGGAGGTGCGTGATTCCATCGAGTTCTCCCCATATGTAAACCACGTCATTTGTGGGGATGGGGTGCAGGGAATACCCCTATCAAATTATCACCAGTGAAAATAGTTTGTTGAGGATTCAGTATGTGGGTGGAAATTCACCATTAATTGAATCATTTGTCCTCAAACACCTCGTGGACCAGCACTTAATAGGCCATCCATGTACTGGTGATTCACGATTTATACATTCTGTGAGCCTTTACCAGTAACTGGTATGCAGCCATGCCACATTCCTTTGAAAAATTTGATTTCTTCAATTTTCATTTCAATTTTTAAATCAAACATGCATCTAAATTCTATAACAGTCTTTTAGGAGTATTTTTCGTTGCATTGCTGAATTTTATGGACCCTACAACAATATTTATGTATTTATGGAATAAATACAATAATAAATGTTTTATATAATGAATAATGAAAAAAGTATGTCTTCAACAATTGTTTTATGGTAATTAATGTTATTACCATGTTTCAAGTGAATACATGATGATTGTATTCAAATATTTTGTATGTGAAAATTAAGAGATACTTATGAAATTTTGGGGATTGATTTTAATAAATTTTTTTGCCTTGTTTATAAATTTTTTCATTTTTTGACGGTTCTTAAATTTAACCATTTATAGAAGGGATTAATTTTAACATTGGGTTAGGTTTTTTCATTAATGTATTGTTTCACAAAATTAATATTTATCTATATTTGACAAATTGTGTTAACCATTTTGGTTTTGATGATGACCAGAGATAGAAGGATTGAATTATCATTCATTTATAGATGTTAAGATTTTTTAAATGTTAATATTAGTTCTTCATGCGTGAAATATTAATTAAAATTTTTCATTTCATGGAATAAGAGATGATGTGGATATTAATTGTCAAACAACAATATAATGAGATCATTCTTATGAAATGGTATAAAATGCAGTAAGTATATATTCTCTTGTTCTCAATATTGATATTAAGAATTCCATAAATGTGAGGAAAAAGGATCTCCATAAAATTTTATTTATATTACCAAAATTTCTAATTTATTTAAGGAATTTTTCATACCTATTTGGTTTAATATTTTGTGGTCATTATCTTCGTCTTGATCATTCAGTTTCATTGAATCAATTATATATGGAAGTTAATTTCCTTACATTCTTATGTATATACATAACACTAATGTATACCTATTTTTAAAACTATTCTTGTTTCATTCTATATGACCTTTTTATTTCTCTTTTGGCTTCTTATTATGTTGAATGTTTATCAACTCTTTGATGATGTTTTTATTAAGTAAAAGAATTTTCAAATTTCAAACCTAGGTTTATTGAGATAGTGTTAAAATTACATGGATGAAATTTATTTAAGTGGGTTGAATTTAATACCCTGATATTTAATGAAAAATTTTGTTTCAAATAAATTAAATTTCATTAATTTCATGCATTACACGCCATACTATGTTTTAAAAAACTGTGATTTACTATTATTTTAATAAGACCCTTTGAGCCCAGATGTCAAACATGATGAAATATTGATGAATTACCAAATTATAAATAATGTGTACAAAGTTTTTATATAATGAAAACATGTTAATAAATAAGTACTTAAATTCTATGTGTTATAAAAATGTTATTTTCTAAATAACTAATTTTAATTTCAATTTGTGATAAAAAATGAAATTAAAATTTTATAATATTAAAAATTTTAATTTATAAAATTAAATTAAAATTTTAAATCTAAATTTTATCATTATCATTGAATAAATATTAAAAAAATGTATAAAAATATTAATTTTTTGATAAAGTGTTAAAAATATAGAATTTTATAAAAAAATTCCTTTTAAATTAAACCATTTCAAATGTTTTATAATGTTTAATTTTTATAAAATTATAATTATTTAATTTATATATTTATTAATAAAATTTATTTAAATGGAATCAATTTAAATTTGAATTTTGATATTAAATATTTCAACATTTATAAAAACATTTTCCTTGGAAAAAACTATCTTCGTCGCATCTGTAGGTTTAATTTGAAATTAATTTTTCCCACATTTTCTTTTATATTTTAGAAAAATGAATGAAATATTTGTAATCACTATAATTAATATTACAAAATATGATCAAAATAATTTTTGGCCCAAATTATTAGTAAAATAAAATAAAAATTATCCAATTAATGTTAAAATGGGTTTTCTTGGGCGTTAACTGAAATGATAAGGAATAAAATAACCTAAACATGTAAAAATCATTTTATAAGGCCCTAGTTACTTTTTTATTTCCATAGTATGAGTATTTATGTGTTTTTTGGAAAATTTTCCATAAAAGTGACCAATATAATTTTTTATAAAAGATAAAATACAACCCCCTTGTTTTTAAATTTCCATTATATGTCTATATAAAGAAAAAAGAATGATGCAATTGAATATTTATTTTTAATTTATAGAATAATGAAATTCTAAATTTTTAGTGTAATTAATTTTTAAATTTTTTTAATTGTATAATTACATTAATTACTTAAGAAACACAAACATATTAATTATTTAATTTATTGAAAAAATAAATTAAATGATACCAAAACTATTATTAGTAACATAAATTGAATAAATTTTTTCATTCCATGAATATTTTTTTTAAATAAATATAACATGATAGATAGGTGTTAAAATGATAGATTGGAATAAAACAATTTTATTAATCTTTTTAAAGTCAAATTAAATTAATACTTTTCAAATTAACATTAATGTGAATTTATAATAAATAATATTTTTTAATTGATTTAACATTCATAAAAAAACATATCCTCTATAAATATATTGCTGTATGTTTAGGAATATCAACCACAGTCCGTTTATGGACAAATGGGTCTTTTATAATAATTATATAGGCCCTTGAATAGAAAAACATTACCCTAGTAAAGAGTAAAATAGGGTTTTGTGCATTTCATGTGCCTCAATTAAAATTTTCTTTCGACACAAATAGGATTTTAATTTTAATTTTTTTTAAATGTCATAACGTGAACAAATCTGGGATTCATCTAAGACTACCCCATGCCCACCTCTTAGGTTATAGGGTGGAGACTAGCGCTGATGGAAAAAATAAACTCTTGGAGTCAATTTCCTAAGAACAAGGACAAACACACAACCAAATTAATCAAAGATTAAAGGAAAATAAGATAAAATGTAACACTAATATAATGTAAACCAAGAATGTATGAACTTATATATAGTATAAAATTATGGTAGCATAAACTGAAATGAAATTGTGAAAAATACATACCAAACCAAAAATTTCTCCCATCCTGACATAATGTTCGAAAAATATAAATAGAGACCTCCTCTTGAATCCCAAGTGATTACCACCATGTGTGGATAAAGAACCCAATATTCCTAAAATCCTCTATAGTGATAGTCCACCTGATCATCACCTACATAAGAGATGACATGTGTGGTTTAGGCCCAAGTAAGAGTGATTATCCACATAACTATTATAACACCCCAATACATAAGGGGAGAAGTAAGAGAAACAAATAAAATAGGAACGAAATAGATACAGAAGTTACAATGATTTATTATAGCTCAAACCAAAAAAAAATAATGAAATTAAACTTATCCACAGACAAGGTGATGCACATAGTGAGTATAAAAACCACTCATCGAACCTCCTCCACCTATAACAAGATATTTGACACATCCAAACATAAGAAGCATGTCACATAAAGCATGTGCCATACCCTTTGAGTCTTCAACCCTCCTATAAAGAGAGTAAATAAACCATGGAGTGGGTAAAACGAAAGGATATATATATGCTCAGTCAAATAATTTCAACTGAAAGAGTAATAGGATCTCTATCTCACAAATTATACCAAGAAGAAGATTAGAATATAGTTCCAAAAGTCTGACATCGATGCCCAACATCCCATGCATCTTCCCTGAGAACACATGTCTATGAAACTCATTCATCAAAACTTGATACTATCCTATTTGGTAAGCACTCATAGGAAACATGGTTTTGAACATGTCAAAAAATAAACTTAAAGGGGAAAGCGTCTCTTTTTTCATGAGTCCAATGCTACGTTAAACCACACCTCATCATTGTTATGCATAGTCAAGGGGAAAGAAATTATAGATAAGGATATCGTGTCCTTGTACAACATGAGAGTCCTTCTCTGATAGTCACCAAGTAATTCCACCTTACATCCCCACTGGAGGGTAATGTTATGTAATGTCTTCATGAAACTCTATAACGAAACCATGATGTAGGGTAACACCAGGAATAATTCATCAGGGAACTCTACTTCTGAGCCCTGTTGGAGGGTAACACCTTGAAATTTCATCATGGAAATCAAATACCAAGCCATGATTTAGGTTAATTCCTGGAAGATTCACTGGGGAACTCCACTACACTACACCACTATAGGGTAACACTTGAAAATTACATCAGGGAACTCCACTTCCCAGACCTGCAAGAGAGCAATTTCTAGAAAGCTCTAGTGATCCTACATGATCGATATCGTTGTCATGTGTTTCCTTAGATCATTTCATGCCCATAACATTTTACATCTTATTTAAAAATATTCAACTAAGGGAATCATAACATTGTTTCATGAAACAAACTTATAGGATAAGCAACTCGCATCCAAAATCCATGTTTAAATGAAAGAGATATAGATGACAGATCATTCCACAAAGAATTTGAAGGGGAAAAGAGAATGTGAGGAGATGCAGAATCTTCTTGGAATCTCTTCGGAAGTTTCTTATGTCCCCATCTAATAAACGACTCCCTATTTATGTGGTAAAATATTCCATGAAGTTTCATTGCATGACATGTCCATAAACCATGAGACTGAGTCGAGTCTTAGTGGCTTTGTGTATGTACTGGACCCTACATAGTTGGACTGAACACCTTTTCTGTGTGGTCAAAAAAACCATATATGTAACAGGGAATTATGTACATAGAGTTTGAGGAAATATTACACATTGTATCATCTTTTAATTCGCTGAAACCCTATAACCATTGCTGATAGAGGCTACATACAGTGTTATTCATCCTAGAAATGGTACGTAGTTTGGATTTCGGAAAAACATTAAATCTCATTTATGTTACAAATCATGTTCATGCCATAAATTTCAGTCACATATCAACCCAAAATTAGTGTATGTAACTCTAGTTGATGTATTTCAACCCTATATTGAAAAAATCATGATCTGGTTGCAAATACATGTGAATTTGTACACACCGCTCAAACTAAAAAAATCCTAGATTCTTCCTCCTTCAATTCCTTGACCACAAATCAAAAAATGCATAACCAATTCCTCATAAACAACATAGATCTACTGTTATATTCTTGATCTATTTTTTTGATATACCCTTAATTCGGGGGCCCGATCAAGCTCGATACCAGCCAACAATGTCAAACGGGGACTGTGGGGATCGAACTAGAAAAGAACACAATGAAAAGATTGAGAAAAAGAATAATAACAAATGTAAATTAATCTAGGACCAGATTTCTTGGACAATCAATCAACAACGTGAAGTTTATATTATCAAATAAATTAATAAAAATAAATATTTCAGTTCATAGGTACATGAAAAGGTTTCCAAAAGGGGTGCAGATAGAAGAAAAACTGCTGGTTCTATCAATAATTACTTAATGGGTATAAAAAAACAAATTAAAAATTCATGCCTTTGTTTCGGATCGATCATTAAGGTATAAAACATCTTCTAGCATTTTTATGGATTCTAATGCATTTATTTCATCTAGTCTTATTTGATTTGGGAGCATCATCATCGTTTAGGTTCGATTCCCCAAAAAAAGGACACGGGGAGAGTTCAGCAATGTTCTTTGATTTATGAGACCCGCCTTATACAAAATTTCATATTGATATCTTTAAAATAAATTTATTTTAGGGTAAATTAATAATTTATTTAACAAAATAATTAAATAAAACCACTTAATTTTTACCAATGAGTGATGGTTATTAATATCTGACACATACTTATAATAAATCACGCCCTAGGAAACAACACATTCTGGACCCAACTGTGGTCTCAAATTTTTAATTTTCTAATAATTTAGGGGTTAACCTATTTTTTAATAAGTTTAATGAAATAAATATAAAAAATATTTAATATTTTAATAAAATTAATTATGGGAACACATGGAATTGGAATTTCATGTCATCTTAGTGCCTAACTATGGAAATAAATATAGAAATATTTCAAAATCATAAAAGGTAAATCCAGAGTCACTATATGATATCTTCCTTCATGTTTTTCATATTTGAAAAGAAAAAAATATAAAAACATCATGAGATGTTGATCATGAACTTGGCTCTCCCACTCCCAGGAACCCTCGTGTGTGTTCTTGTGATGCTTCAATATGTTGACTGAGGGAATGTTATGTCCTCATAGGGTTCTCCCCTAAAAATAATATATCACCACCATGTGATCTATAATTTTGTCTCCATCTACAATGTCTAGAACACCCTATTCGATGACATATATAGGGTCATATATGTATCTCCTCAGTTGCAAAACATGAAAGACATCATGAACCCACTCAAGCTGTGTGGTTAGGGAGCAGTAGTAAGAAACCCCTCTAACCCTCTACACGATATCAAACATCATTATTATCATCATTCTTACCTTTCCTCCCAAGTAAAATCTATGAATTTATCATTGTGGGGAGACCATCAAGAAAACATCATCACCCTGCTCGAAATCTAAGGTCCTACAATGGTGATCAGTATATGATTTTTATCTGATCTGAGACATTCTCATCCACTCACTGATTACCTTGACATTATCAGTTTCCACATGTACCATCCCTAAGAAAACATGACCTGAATCACCAATATTCATCCATCAAAAGGGTGACTTGCAAGTGCTCTCATATATGACCTCACAAGAATCCATGTAGATGGTAGAGTAGTTTTAGTTATTGTATGAAAAAATGCTAAGGGTAGGTGGTCCTCCCAACTCTAGCCCAAGTCTAACATGAATTCCCTAAGAACATCTGAGAACCCCTATGTTGTGTCCTCTATCATCTGATTGATCTAGGGGAGAAAGGTTGTACTCAAATACAATTGTGTCTTGAATTCCTTATACCGAACTTTCCCCGATCGCGATGTAAACTATTCATCATGGTTGAAGATTATCATTAAGGTCACCCTTTGAAGGATAATGATATATCGTACTTATAAATACACTAAAATCACGGTCAATATCTACTCCCTAATAGAGAGAAAGTGTTCATACATTACGAGTAAGACATCTATCATCCAAATTACATCATGACCCTTCGATGTTTGTGTAATCCCTATGACATTGTCAATGTATATTTCATAAAACTTCCACTATAGGATCTCTAGTGTAATGCACATACCCTAGAAGCCCATACCTAGTGCATTATGTTTTTACATTATAACGATTACATGAAATTGAATCAATATGGACTGATCTATTTTGCAATCATAGAAAACCATATTACATACATGATACCCATAATACAACTGGGAAATAGAAAATACAGGTATGATATATAATAAAATGAAATAAACAAAATCCTTGAAAGATTATTCAAATGAATTGTATTCATAACCTGGGTAAATGAATCATAATAAGGGTAATCTCAAATGCTCATTAAGGGTATTTAATGTTGAAGAAATAATGAATCAATGAGAATAAACCCACATCCAAATGTAAATAACTGATAACACGTTCCATTTAATCAATGAAAATAAAATTAAATGTAACCATAGATATGTCGATGACAATTCTCATAGATTAATAATAACTAATTATAAATTAGTTATATTCATAATTATAGATATCTATATTACACCAATGTGGATTAATTCTAAGGATCTAATACTTTCAATGATTCATTCTAAGAATCTAAAACATTCAATTCTTCATGATAAGAATCTAATACTATCAAGGATTCATTCCATGAATCTAATACTATCAATCCATCATGACAAGAATCTAATAATTTCAATTAATCATGATAAAAATACAATATATTCAATTTTTCATTCAAATAATATGAAACTCTCAAGGCTTCATTCTAAGAATGTAATATTTTGAAAGTGAAAAATGTATTAAAAATGTTATATAATTCAGGAAATGAACATATCCATGAATCGAAATATTTTCATTAAATTAAATTTTAAACAAAAAAGGATTATAAAAAATTTATTTTTTCATGTTAATGATAACAATAACTATGAAAGTGAGATTATAAAGATAATCAATAAGAGCATTATTTAGGATCTTCATATTTAAACATTCTAAAGTACCTCATACCCTTTTGAAATATTTAAATCATAATACCCATAAAGGAATAACATTAAAATAAATGTAGAGTATCAGGATAAAAAATAGATTCATGATATCATATACCAAATGGAAATATATATATCATATAAATGAAATAATTTGAATAACTAGAAATAAGTCACAATGGAATGTAAATTTAGACGAAATCCCTTACCATAACTTACTATTAGTTTCTTGGACATTTTCATAAAATATAGTTTTTTAAATTACGTTTATAACTTATAAAATAACCATAATCATATTTATAACATCATATATTAATTTCTTTAAAAAACTTCTTACTCATTTGTTAACACTCTTTCATTATTTGAACTATTTTGTGTGTTAATTTCCTAGTTTTCTCAAATATGTTTGGACTTGTTATTTATTGATAAAATTAATTGTATTATGAATTAATTATATAAATAATTTAAACCATGACTTAATTATCTTATATATTTTGTTTATATGTATTTATAATTGTCTATAATGTCTGGAAATGAGAAATTAAATTCACTATTCATGGAGACGGTAGGCCGTACATACGCCTTAAGGCTACCTTCATTTTTTTACATATTAAAATAATGGAAATAAAATTTTACATAGGATTATTATAATTAAATTATAATATATATTTAATATATATTAAGTATGTTTATAAAAACCATCCTTTATAAATTCAATGTATATCTTAAATGAGTTACATCACTTTGAGGGGGTGGTAGTCCACACATCCCCAAACATTATCACCATATTGACATAAAATGGAATGTACAATAGTATGTGTTATAAAATAATTAATGAAGAATAAATATATATAAAATATTATAAATGTAGTATATAAATAGAGTTTCTACCATAATGGACACTATGAGAGGAGGTAATGGAAAATAAACAATCTTCTTTTTGCAAGGTAGTAGTTTGTTGTACACAGAGAAATATTATATCCATTTCCCATTAGATAGGAGAATCTACTTGTGTTGGTAGAAACCCTAAAATAAAAAATTCCTAGTATAACTATGATAAATTATTTCTTATATAATAACTAAATAAAGACATTTTAGGGAGCAGGGAGTTGATATAAACCTATAATACTTAAGGAAAGATGTTATCTCTTAATCGGGTATCTTTTTCGGGTTGAACAAAAAGGATTACTTGGATTGATTTATTCACAAATGGAGGATTCAAGGATGAATGGAGGGATGTTTTGGATAAAAGTTTTTAGAGCTTGGATGATTCTATGTGTCTTTATAGGTGATAATAATTTGCATAGTGCTTTCCATTTTATAGTAGAGGCGGAATAACACTCTTGTAAATATTAAAATGTATTCATTAATGGGTGATCTACCTTACCTATGGGGCATAAAAATGTAATAATAATGTATTAAATGGGATTAAAGTTCTATTTAAATCTCTAACACACAAAAATATTTTTGTTTTAATAAATTGGTTCCTTAACTTCTATAATTCCCCAATTATATCATTTTGGTTTTTGTTAAAGCATCAGGTTTTCAAACTTCTGTTATTTGACCATTAATACTAAAATAAAGTGATATTAATTTGAAAATACATATCCAGTTAATTATTAATATGATATTGAATTTATAAAATAAAAATTCATTGTGTTTTGGTAATTAATTTTAAAATAATTTCATGGGACACGTTAAAACATTGCCTAAATCGGAGCCATGATAACAATGTTTTTACAATATATGGGTCAATATGAAAATTATAAAAGATAAATTGGAATATTTATAGACCATGTTCAATATCTATAAACTATTAAAAACCATGTTTTCAAAATTTAAAATTTTTAATGATTTTAAATCATTTACTAAAATATCATTTGTTGTAAATTTAAAATAATGTCAATTTTGGGATTTATTTGTTTAAATTAAAATTTAAAATATCTAAAAAATTATTTGAATATAAATATAATTATTTTACATCGATGTAAAATGATATATTCAACCAAAAAAGTTCGAAGGCTGCAATTCAATCAATTTACATCACTTTAATTTTTATATTATCAATTATTATAGTTTCATATTATCTAAATAATCACTATAATGGTGTTTCTTAAGCATTTTAAGTGGATAAACCATATATAAAAATTATTGATAAATTATTGTGATAAAAATAACAAATATAAATTTTACAATGATATATATAACATATCTATATTGTTTTTAACATATCTCAATGTTTTAAAAATGTTATAGGTAAGGAATGTTTGCTTTTATATTTTTAGTTTCTTAAATTTTTATATAAGGAACATATATTTAATAATATCTTAATAAAACATAAATTTAGAACCCAGTGGAGATATGGTTGAATTATTTATAGAAAATGGGTTTCGGACAAGTTTCTATATCATTTTGGTTCCTATTTTTAAGTTTTATTCCCTTATTATGTTCAATTTTACCTTAATCACTGTAATTAATATTAATCACCTTCACTAAAATTTATGGAAAAAAATGATTTAATATTAATAGAAAAAAATATTTTACTTATTAAAATTATGTTTTCCAATTTTTAAAATTCAAATCATTGAACAGGGAAAATTAATATTAACTCTAATACCACACACATGTCGAGAAAGAGAGTTTTTAAAGTAGAAATGTTCAAAAGATCAATTTGTTTTTATATCAAATTTAAATATAAAAATTATTCAAATTAACTATATTTTATTAATATATAAATAAATAATCTATTGTGACATAAAACCCAATTTAAAATATAATTTACCTGAAATAATTATTTAAGAAAATTATTTTTAATTATATTTTAGTAATTTTTTACAATTCATAAAAAAAAATTTATAAAAATGAAAAAAATTAACCATAAGTCAATTTCAATATTATTAAGTCAAAAATGATATTTATTTTTTAATATAATATTTATAAAAGTGTTAAAATTTAGTTCTAAAATTGGGTCTCTATTAAAATATGATAATACTCAGCCTTTCATGTAACACAAGCTATCTCAGCATTGTGTGCATTAGAATATATATAATATATTATATTTATATCATAATATATTAGGTTAGTACTTGACCTATTTACAATTGAAATTATGTTTCATAGAAAATATTTAATATGATTTTCTACATTAGGATCATGGGGTGTTACATTCTTCCATCTTTAATTAAATTGCGTCCTTGTAATTTAAACTCCCTCTTAGTAATATAGGGAGTGTAATTTGAAGATAAAATATTTTTAAAAACCCCACATCATAAATACTATTAATATAAAATATTCTTAATAAAAGAGAAAAAACATAAAAGGTTCACATAACTAGGTTCCCTAGTTGGAGAATATAGGTGGGAAATTAAAACATAAATATATAGGGAAAATATAATAATCATGTTATGATAGAGTTTTAGAGAGAATATTTAAGAGAAATCTAATATTCAAAAGGAAATAAATCATTGATGATATATGGTTCCATTTGATTCAATAGTAATTAAGGTACTAAGACACCATATTTTTTTAGTATCATTTTTCTTGGATTTGAGTAATTATTTCACTTTCTAAGAATATAAGAAAATATATTTACTTGGTACATTTCCATTAGAATAATATTATCCTTTGGAAGTGCCTAGAATGTTCTCCACTTAATCTAATAGAATAGATTTCATTATAGTGTTATGTAGTATATTAATATTTAAAATTAGATCAAAATTTCCACTTAAACCATTTTATAAATTTAAAAAATTTACAAAAATATTTTGATCCAATACATTGAATATAATGTCACTGGATTTGAAAAATTAACTTATAATTATCCATCAATCAATATGAATAAGATCTATGTTTTCATTTACCAAAATTGTGAATATATTTATCATGTATCCTGTTAAAATATTGTAATAACTCAAATCACCGTAAAAGCTTATTAGAAACATGCATTCTTCCTTATTATTTATTTATGACACATGTTATTTAATATATTCCATAAATCCAATGTGTTGTAAAATCCATATGTGATAGAATATAACACTTTTTTACAGTCATTAATCAGTTCCAATGTAGTCGGAACTTTTTCTAAATAATTCATTTATTCATCATTATCTCAACATCAGGAACATATTAAGGGTTGTATTTCCTCCAATCAGGTGTTTTCTAAAAATTTCAACATTATATTAAACATCTTTTCATTATACAATTCCAAAAGAAATTATAAATATATAACAATAAAGTAATACATTACAAACCTCATATATTACATAATTCTTATAATGGGAACATTGCTAATAAAGTTTACAAGGACATAATTATTAAATAAAAATATTGAAATACAACTACTATTCCTATTTAAATATAATACCTTCCTAAGGATGAATCATAATATTACTTTATACATCTTTCTTGTTTCCATTTCACAAGTAGTTTCATTATCATCAGTAATATAACCATTACTCATACCACCTTACTGATTTTTTCCATGATCATTCCACGTGGAACTTCAATGTGTATAATAAAAATTCATTCTAAACATGAAGTATTTAATCATATATGATGTCTTCATGAGAACAATAATACCAACCATTGAATCAACTTTAAAATTTATTTTTCTATTGTAGTTACCTAATTTTTGTCAATCTATTATGCAATCATAAAATCATCTTGACGCTTTAAGTCATTCAATTGGGTGACTCTTCCCGAATTCTTGACATAGATGAAACTAAATATTCTTTCTTAAAAAGTTCTTTATTAATAAAAATATCATTTATATCCTTCCTTAACTTTTTTGGTGAGTCTTATAGTTGGTTAATATACATATTTTTAATCTGGTTCTATGAACGTTAATTAAGCACGACCAGAACATCCTTCACTCTAGTGATCATTCCATTTGAATTCTCATTAGTAATTTTTTCATCACATTCAATGTTAAACTAGTTAATTATTATTCCCTATATTAATAAAAATGAGAATTTATAGTATAATAAAAATGTATCAAAAAAGAAACCCACATAATCATGAAATATTACTTATAGTATGCCCAAATCATGGCTCGTGTTGATTTTAATCTTTGACAACATATGTTTATTCTAGGTTATTTGTAGTCGCCTTATAATTAAATACAACATGATGGTTCATAATGAAAAGATAAAATAATTCTAAGCATATCCCTCAGGACTATCAAACCAGGTGAGCGGTAAGGCTCGTTGTCATATACTAGCCTACCTCAAGTCAGGATAAGGACACCTTGTAAGAGTTATTACACCTAGGTACATTTTTTCCAGAACCACGACCACTGGTAGTATCCAGAAAAGGATGTACATCTTTTAGTACCACTATAATCACTACCTTAGCAAAATTCTAGGATGTTCATGTATACTTATCCTCAATATCTATCTTAGGGTTGTTCTCCCTAATCTAGGTTTTCTAAATCTAGTTACTATTATTTTAGTTAAACTTCTTCTAATACAAACTATAACAGACCAAACCTATAAGTCCATAACCATCGAATTATGTTATTATGTGATCATGATTACGAGAAATAGAATATCGAAGTACATTTAACATTTTTGTATTATAATTCCATATTATAAATATGATACACATAATACATTAGGAAATAGAAAATACTGACATGATACATATTAAAATAAAATAAACAATATCCTTAAAATATTATTCAAAGGATTTCTCTACACAACCCGGTGAATGGAAACACAATAAGGGTGCACTCAAATTCTCAGTAATGGTAAGTAAATTCGATTCAACAATGAATCACTCAGAATAAATCAATATGGAACGTTAAATAACCAATAACGCATTCCATTTTATCAGTGAACTATAAATTAAATATATCCATATATATATATCGATGAAAAAATCTCATGGATGAATGTTAACTAAAATTAAATGAGGGAAATGTATAATTATGTATATCAATAATATACCATTGAGGTTTAATTCTAGGGATCTAATACATTCCAGGCATCAAACTAAGAATCTAAAACCTTCCATTCTTACTTCAAAGAATCTAATACTATGAAGGCTTTGATCCATGAGTGTAATAATATCATGGATTTATGAAAGGAACATAATAATTTCATATATTCATTCCAATAATATAATACTTTTATTTCTTTGTTCCAAGAATCTAATATCGTTAAAACTTCAATCCAGTAATCTAATTTTTTCAAAGAGAACTCCTTTTAAAAAATTGTATATATTTTTGGAAATGAACACATACATGTATCAAAATATATATTTTCAAGTAAATTATAAATAAAAAATTATTAAAATATAGTTTTTGTTTCAATGTATATTTAACAATCACAAGGTAAGTTATATTGTAAAGATAATTTTTAAGAACATTATTGAGGAGAATAATCTTTACATATTAAAAAGTGTCCCATACCACTAGGAACACTTAAATCGTAATCCCCATGAAGAAATAACCATAAATTAGTATTATAATATCATAATAATAAATTTATTTATTATATTACTTTTAAGGGGAAAATATATACATTACATAAAAGAAACTAGGTGAATAACTACTAATATATCTTAAGGGAATGTAAATTGTGGGGAAATCCCTTACATTAACCATCATTTTTGTTGTGTGGTATTTACCCTCCTAAATAGTTTTTTAAAATTTTTCAATAACTTATAGCATAACCATATTTTTTAATATTATCATATATTAAATCTTTATAATATTTTTTTACCTGTGTGTTAACACTCTTTCATTATTTTTACAATTTTGGGTATTGATTGCCTAGTTTCCTCAAGTATATTTTGACCTGTCATTTGTTTTTCATATTGACTAGATCATTATTTAATAATCTCCATAATGTATACCATGAAATAATTATCATATATATTTTATACATATGTTTTTATAATAATCTAGATGTTTTGATGAAAATAAATAAAATACACAATTCATGGAGACGGTAGTCCGTACGTTCTCATGAAATCTATTTTCATTTATTTATCATATTAAAAGAATGAAACATAATTGATTAAAATGTATATTATAATTAATTTATCTCATATATTTCATATATTTTACAAATTTTTATTACAACCACCCTTTATAAATTCCATGTCAGGTGAAAATGAGTCACGCCGCTTTGAAGGGGGGGGGGGGGGTAGTGAACACTTCCTCAAATGTTTTTATCATATTTATATAAAATGGAATGTACAATGGAAGATGTTATAAAAGAATTAAATAATCATAAATACATAATAACTATCATATATAAATTATATTAACATAGTTTACATAATAATGTACACTATGAGTGGTGGTAAAAGAAAATGATCAATCATCGTTTCGTGAGGTAATAGTTCGTTATACGCACAAATTGTATGTTTGTTACCCCTCTGATGGAATTGTGGGTATGTTAAGTGAAAAAACATTAAATAAAAACTTACTAGTATTTTTTGTATTCTTTTTTGTTATATATTTATAAAATAAGTACATTTTAGGGAGTAGAGAATGTAAATAAAACTAAAAAACATAAGGAAAGATGTTACCACTTAATCAGAAAAATTCTTTTAGTTTGAACCATAAGGCTTACTTGGATTTATTTATACCAAAATGGATTACTCATGGAGATGTTTAGGTAATTTGGGGAGTTAATTGGGAATATATTTTATGATTCATTGTGTCTTAAGAGGTGAAAATAAGGGGAAGATTCCTTAAAATTTTATAGTATAGGGGGAGTGAAACTCTCATAAATACCAAACAGAATTGCTTAATGGGAGGTCTACCATACCTAATGTTCCTCAAAAATGGAAAAGAAATTTAGTATACTATAATAATTTTCAATGAAAACCTCTACCACAAAAAATATGTTCATTTTAATAATTTTGTTCTTTAACATCTTAGATTCCACAATTTTATCATTTTTGTTTATAATAAGAAATTTAGATTTCCAAAATAATTTTTTTAACCATAAAGACTTTGTTTGAACCAAGAGGGGATAGATACCCAGATAGGGGGGTCAATCAGGTTATAGATATTATATTTAAAATTATCCCTTCCCCTCTCAATCTTGACCTCTTTATTATATAGTTCACTTTGTTTGCACTTGTGTTTTTTTAATCTTATTCTTCCCTTTTTTATGATGATGATACTTATAATGAAAATAATATAAACAAGTAGGAAGACAATAATATTTTTACTTGGTTCACCCTCACTGGGCTACGTCCAAGGAGCATATAATGGTGATGTCCTGCTCTACCAAATCCACTAAAGCTCACATCCAATTTATAATGTTCGGGATAGATCACTTCTATATCTAGGATCACTGCCTTTATAATGTTTAGGGTTAGATCAATGCTTTTGCAAAGGTCAATCCCTATTCCTCCATCTCCGTCTTACTTCTGGTAGAAAAGATCACCTTCTTCCTCATTCATTTCTCACTGCTTTGAAAGGGATCCACTCACAGTTTAAAGACTTATAGGTCCCTTCATTATCACTAATTAATGAATCCTATACTAAATGTAGATGCTCTATTGAAGTACAATTTTCATCCACTGATGAACACCATGTTTCTCCAGATGTATCGGGAAGTCTTCCAACTTTCACATAATCCTAGAATGATTGTCGTGCTTCTCTATGCTTGTCGTGCTTCTCTAAGGCATGGTACACTTCATCAAGCCTGGCACACAAGTGGCACCTAACCACTTGTGTGACACCCCCCTTTAAAACCCCAAACATGGGTGACTCACACCTTTTTTTCCAAAAACAATTATTGGGGTGAAACTATCACCTGGTGCGAGACTTTTGAATATTCTTATACTTGCAAGCTCACACCACTACTTGTGCACCCAAACCACCTACAAGACTGGAGATCTAATTTTCTATATATTTTGAACTCCATAAAAATGAGGAGGGGTATACGTCTATTTATATTCATTTTGGGAACCCCATGCACCGACACACAAGTTTCATCTCAGCATGTAAGTCCATCCGCCCTAGTCTCTGTCTCCCTAGTCACCTTGCGTGGCCAAAACAAAACATGGGTGTATCTATTTAATTTTCCACATGTTGATTTTCTGATCTTGAAAAACATATTATGCACATGTTTCCAATTATCAATGACATTGGTACCACATTGTATCGGCCCTTTGTGTACCTCATATAGATCGTCCATTCCATTGTTTAGGTTCATAATTCAATAATGGATTGTAGATAACATCTCTTGACTCTAAAAATAACCATATAAATCCATTTTGTCAATGAATTTAATATTGTGGTATTCATTGTTAGGGAACACAACATAGAGGCCCACATTTTCAAAAAACACTATCACATCATAAATGCTACAATGATACCTTGAGAATGTTTTTCCCAACAATCTCCCCCATTGGGTTTGTTGATAACTTTTTCATAAAATGATACTTTGTTAATGATTCATCCACCATTTGCCTCTTGAGAGAGTAATAGTGATCATAGATTCACTAAACAGATACTATAAGACCACATGAGCAATTCTCAGCCTTAGAAATAAGAGTAAATGAAATGTTCAACAATTAATTACTTCATTACTGACACTAACCATTAACACCAAACTGATACCAATTTCCAAACTCATACCAATGTAGATTGCTTAACATCTTAAAACACCACTCTTCTGCTTTTATCATGATCCTTACCTGTTGTGATTTCTATTATTTGATCGATCAATTCTAGCATTATAAGATTTAAAACTCTCCCATTATTTTATTGCTCCCACCTTATCTCAATGCTCCACTTTTAAGCTTCTCCATGTGACTTGGACTAATACATTTTCTTCCTTCCTTATCTATAGTTCCTCCCCCTTGATGAGTCACTATTTCTCCCCCTTTTTCAACGAACCCAAAGGTCACTCCTTTGTGGTTTGAGTCATTGGAAAGAACAAATATCAGTATAGTAGAGAAAAACACACCTTTTCTTGAGGGGGGGGGGGATCCACACTTTTTCAAGTGTGGGGAGTCGACTGAACTCCTAGAGACAGTCGATGCCTCTCAAAAGAATCCATGGTTAAGGCCTTTGTCAGAATTTCTACAACCTGTAGTTCTATATAAACATACTACAACATCATAATTCCCCGCTCAACCTTCTCCTTGACAAAATGATAATTTATCTCAATGGTATTTGTCCTTAAATGATGGATGGTATTTTTGATGAAATTTATAGAACTTGAGTTATTTCATTGGATTCCGATCAAAGACTTCACTACAACTCCCATATCATCTAGTTGTTGCTTTATCCATAATAACTATGTGCATTCTTGAGTGTCCACAATATCCTTAGCTTCTATGGTTCTTAATGAAATACAATATTTCTTCTTTCTTAGATATTAAATACACAATCCACCATGATAGAAAGAACCTCCTGATATTGATTTCCTTTCATTCATTGAACTGGCCTAATTAGCCTCAGTATATCCTAATAACTCTAACTAAGATTTGTCACAATATATCTAGTGAAATCCATCGTTCCTTTGATATAACAAAGTATTATTTTCACTGCCATCATGTGACATTCCAAGAGATTTCTATGATATCATATTTCTTGGTATGTGTCGAAAACAATATTAGGTCTCATATTTGTTAGGTCCATTAAACTCCCAACAATCAGCTTATATTTTGTGATATTAAATGCCTTTCTGTTTTCATCTTGTAATAATTTCATCTGTGTAACAACCAGAGTCTTCATCTCCTTGTATGTTTCTAGTCCAAATTTTCTCATAACCTCCTAGAATATATGGATTGGTAAATGAATGTTTCATTACTTTCTTATGTCACCTATAAACCAAGGAAAAGTGTCAGCTCACTAATCATAGACATTTCCAACACATGTTTCATGAATTCAAAAAACTGTTTACACTGTGCATCATATGATCCTCAAAATATTATGTGATCAACATAAACCAACACCATCATCCTTTTATTACAGTTGTTTTCGAAATATAGATTTCAATAAACTCCACCATTCTAGAAACCAATCTTCTTAAAATACTACTCAATCCTTGAGTATTATGCTCTTAGTGATTTTTTATCCCATATAACACATTATTCAGCCGACAAACCTTTTTCTCATAATCATGAATTAGAAAACCATATGTATTCCTGATATAAACGTATTTCTCTATAATCTCATTCCTGAATGCTGATTTGGCATCTATCTGGAATAGTTTTAACATCTATTGAAATGTAATGGCTTGGAATAATTTGATTGCCTCCAGCATTGCAACCAGTGCAAATATCTCATCGACATCAATTATTTATATATAGGAGTATCCTTTTCATAGTAGTCATGCCTTCTTTTAAATCAATATTCCATCTTCATTCATCTTGTTTGGAGTTACCCATTTATCTTGTATGAAATTCTTATCAACTGTCCTCAAAAAAATCTCTAATGTTCGATTCCTCACAATATAATTTAGCTCTTCATTCAAAGCCTGAACCCAGTTTTCATCTTTAGCTACATCAACAAATCATTTAGGATATACCTGATATAAGAATGATGTTTTCTGTAGTGATTTCATTATTCTTGATTGAACTGGATATGATTGATTACCAATTATATCATTCAAGTTAATTTCAACTAATCTCATTGACTTTCATGCTGATAAGGATTTTCCTTTCTCATGGTCATTATTAGCTTCTACATCTGAATTAGAATTTTCCCCTTCTACTCCCACTGAGTCTATTACCACTTCATTGCATTCAACAAGCATCTCACCCCTCTTCCATTTCATTTCATTCAACTTATTTCGTCATCTTCTTGTTGAAAAATTGTTGATATTCTATCACAGCTTCTTGGTGTCAAAAAAACAATCAATGCAATTTGTCTTTCCATAGCAGACATCTAACACATAACATTTGAATTGGGGTATGATACCAACGGGTGTATATTCAATGAAACTCAGAACCACTAGATCATCCATTTATATCATTAATAGGTCTTTATTTTTAATGTAGACTCTTTATCATAGCATCTACTCATTCTACAGAACACTACCATTTGAGACAAATTTGAGTGATGGAACCACTGTGTAATAGAACTTATTGAATTTGATATCATATGTGATATTTAATTATTCTAATCATTGTATTCATCTGTAATTACATCAATCATATTATCCCTTTGAGAAAATTCATCAAAATAGGATGTATAATTCTCCCCTATGATGTCTAGCACTTCGAATTATATTGCATATTGTTTAGACCCATAACCATTATTCTTCTTCTGCATCATTTCATCACATGTGGCTGAAGGTTTTATAAATTTCTCTAGATCACTAATATCAATGAGGTTATCATTGGAAGAACTAACAACTTAGAAAAGAGCTCTAAACAAAATCTCTAAGCATACTCATCACTTAACATCTTTAGATGCCACTTCCCCTTGGATTGTATCTCCCTAAAATCTGAAACACATGAATCATCAGTTAATAGTATTTATATACATAGGGAGGGGGGTCTTTTGAAATCCTCAAGATAAATATTTTGGTTTATCCTGATGGTTCAAACCTTTGATTATTTTTTTGCAGAGCATCACACTCTCTCCTTGCCTACTCCAACTGGCTGGAAAACTTCAACTGTTCTTACCATATGACTAATCATTCTTTCCCTACATGTTGAGCCTTTTTCTATTATATAGATTCTGCAGGATTGGAAATTCTCTCAATTTTGTGTTTAAACTCACTAGCACATATTTCATTCTTTGATATTTCACCAATATTCAACGTAACATGATTCCTTTTCATAATAAGAATCTCTATATTTTTCATCTTCCCTTTTTACTCTACTCCTATTTATGGAACATGATAAGAGACTTTTTTAAGGCATTATTTCTCCAACATTCTTTTATTAGACATCTATGTCACCACATTGTTTTTTGCTGATGGAGAGTCCACTACTGAAGGTGTATTCTTCTTACTCACTACTATAGTGATTCCTCCCTTTATCTTCCATATTTGAACATGTTATTTCTGAAAGAGTTGTTGTGAGTGTGACATAGGAGGTGAATGATACATATTTCATTCAGATCCTTGTGATTACCCAGAGTCTCTAAGATAATTATTCATCTTACCACTTTGTCTCTTAATGTATAATTTCTCATTATGCATCACTCGAGTTGAGAATCTTTTTTCAAGCCCATTTTAATTTCCTTATTTATTCTTACTGCAATGTCTTTAAAAATTCCCATAATGAGAAAAAATAAATCATATTGAATCCAAGGAACACATCATTTAATTATTTATCACCTGAGATATTGATGCATATTGAGTTATTATTCTGGCATTGAGCTTATAAACTTCCTGACACATAATCATAGTGTTTCCCATTCTTCCACTGTTATAGCTACTAATGAATGATTTCCTCTGAGAGACTCATTTCTCTGATTTCTCATGACACTTATTCTTATTCTTAGATTTAGTAATTTTTCTAGTTTCAGAGCCTGAAAAGTATTCTTGAGCCTCTGAATAGAAGATTGATATATGACCATCAATCCTACAAAAATAGAAGATGCTATCATTCCTTCCAGTAAAAGACTTTTTATGTCTATCTCCATCACCTACAAGGTTGTTCATATCTATAAATATTTTCACATCTCTATTCCTACCTTGTATAAGAGTGGGATAATCACATCCAATTCCATATTTTCCCAAAATTGATGGCCTTTTGGATGATACAATCCTTTCATGTTTCTCATTTGATGAAGAATATTTGGATTTCATTTCGTCATCACCTGCCAATGGATAATCAAATTGTAAGTGCTAGGCATCCTTCATCTTGGGGTTACCTTTGGAATTAAATTTCTCCATTTCTTTCTTGAAAAAACTCTATCTCTTCTTCTAGTTTCATAATCTTCATATATCTTGATTCATGTTGAGGATTGATTTCACTTTTGAGATTCATACCCCTACTAATCTCATCTTCCATTTCTCATGTGAGCTTATCTACCATATCAAATTGCTTAATTATTTTCATTTTTTCTGGAGAAACAGAATCATAGAAGAATTTATTCTCTTTTTTCATTTTATTCTTCTAAACTAGTTTAGATAGCTGTGCAACAATATCATCATTTCTATATTTCAGATTCTAAATTTCACATTTGTTCAGATTAATTATATTATCATTAGCTTTGATATTTTATCTTTTAATATATATTATTTTTATTCTTTATATTGAGAATTATTCTTCTTCCTCAAATAAGTGGCCACATCTAAAATCCAGTGATTTAATCCTCTTATCTTGTTGCCATCAATTTTTAGTACTTGGATACAGATATCTTTAGATTTTTCTTCTTTATCCAATTTCATGTCTGATTCCTTTTTCATGTCGGCATCATATACTGGTGGCCCCCGTGATACTTCTTCATCATTAGTAATTTAACATAACATTGAATTTCAAGTACTTTACTCATTCCTACATCATTATTGAGAGAATATATCTTTTCCCTGTCTGATTCATCCAATTATTCCATTAGTAAGCTATTGATTCTTTTAGATGAATAACAATTTTCCTATAAACACTTCCACACTAAGGAATTCCATCTAACTTATGATTCTTATTTTATGTTTTTCCCTTTACTATGGCACACCAAGATAAAATAAGACAGAATCATTAACTCCAAAAATCAAAAAAACCATGATAGAGAAAAAATATCTGGTAAAATAATCCTTCCCCTGATTCGAAATGTTAGAACCAAAAGGGGCCTAGATACCCTGATAAGGGGTGAATTTGGGTATGGATATTTTTTTCAAAATTATCCCTTCCCTACTAAGTATTAACTTATTTATTATGAGGGTCACATTGTTTTCAATTGTGTTTTACTGTTGTTCTTATTATTTTCATTATTTATCTAATCATAGTGATTTGAATGCAATAAAGAGAAGCAAGCAGGCGGACACAAATATTTTTTCATGGTTCACCATCATTGGTATAAGTTCAAGTATAATACAACGACGATGTGCCACTGTACCAAATCCACTAGATCTCACTACCAATCTACATTGTTTAGGCTAGATAACATCTATGCCCAAGCCCACTGCCTTTACAATATTTAGGGATAGATCACTGCTTTCCCTAGGGTCAGTCCCTATTCTTCCATCTATAGATCACTACTGGTAGAATGGATCAAATTATGCTTCTTTCTTTGCCCACTGGTCTGGAAGGGATCCACTCAAAATTTAAAGACTTATAGCTCCCTTAATTATCACTAATCTATTCATCCTCCACTGTATATAGATGCTCTATTGAAGTCTAATTTTTATCCACTAATGAATATAACATTGCACCAGAAGTATCATGAAATATTCCAACATTCACATAGTCCAAGAGTTACTAGCATGATTCTCCATGCTTGGTGAACTTCTCTAATGCCTGGCTCACTTCTTCATGCCTAGCGCACAAGTGTCACCTAACCACTGCGTGCCATTACCTTTTATAACTCCAAACATGTGGAACTCACCACATTTTATTCCAAAACCAATATTGGAAAGCAACTATAAACTAGCGCAAAATTTCTAAATAAAATTTTATTTGGGCACTCACACCACCATTTGCACGCCCAAACCACCTGTGTGACTTGAGCTCAATTTTTCTCTATGTTTTTAACTCCATCAAAAAATGGGGAGGCGTAGACCTCTATTTATAAGCATTTTGGTTACCATGAGCACCGGCACACAAGCCTCCTCTCGACATGAAATTCTAGCTTCCCTTGTCTTTATCACCCTACTCACCTTGCGTGCCCAAACCAAAACATGGGTGACCCTCTTTCCATTTCCATATTTTTATGTTCTGATCTTGAAAAGCATACATCGCCACCTTGTATCAGCTCTTTTTGTACTACCTCCAGATCCTTCATTCCATTGTTGAGGTTCTTCACTCAATCATGGATTGTAGATTATATATCTTGAGCTTTAAAAATCACCATATAAACCCTTTTTTGCAAAAAATATAACATCGTGGTCTTCTATGTTAACAAACACAGCACGGAGGCCCACTTTTTCAACAAACACAATCACCTCAAAAATGATACAGTGATATGTTGAGAGATTTTTTCCCAATAGACTAGAATAAAGTTAATTGTATTAAAAAATGTGCATAAACCCAATAAATCATATTATATTTAATTTATAAAAAATAACACAATGTTTTTTGAGAATTAATTTTAAAACAAGCCCATGTGATGCGCTAAAACACTTCAGACACTAGTACCATGTTGACAATGTTTTTAAAATATATGGGCCAATATGTTAATTGTAATAGAATAATTTGTCCATTTATAGAATATATTTAATATTTATCAACACTTTAAAATCACATGGAGACTAAAGGGTTAGTATTAATTTTAAATCATTTAATAAAATATCATTTATTGTAATATAACAAAAATGTCAATTTTGATATTATTTTTAAATTTAAATTTTTAAATATCAAAAAAATATTATAGTTTAAATATATGTATTTTATATATGCTTAACATGATATTTTCATCAATAAAAATAATTATATATAATAATTCAATCAATTTTCTTCAGTTTTAATATTTATAGTACCATTTATTTTAGTTAATTATTAACTTAATAATCACTACATTGGTATTTATTCAAAATTTTATATAAATAAACCATATATAAAAAATATTGATTAATTATGATAAAAATAAAAAATTTATCTTTTAATAGTATATGTATAACTAAAAATATTATTTTTCATTCACATCTCAATGATTTATAAAATTCAAAGGCAAGGATAGTTCTATTTTTGTCTTTTTCATTACATAACATTTTATATATGGAACATCCATTTAATAATTTTCCAATAACAAATATATTTTGAAAAATATGGGTAAATGGTTAAATTATTGGAATCCAATAAATGTTTGTGCAGGTTTTAGGTTATTTTGGTCTATAAGATTAAATTTTAGTCCTATATTAAGCTTAATTTTACCTTAATCACCACAATTAATTTTAATAACTTTCACTAATATTTTTGGTCAAAAATTAATTTGGTCTTATTATAAAACAAATATTGTATTAATTACAATTATTTATTTCCATTTTTAATAATTCAAATCACCTATGTATAAAAATTAAGAGTAATGAAAATTCTGCACACATGGTAATAAAGTGGGTTTTTAAAGTAGAAATGTTCAAAAAATCAATAATATTTTATATCAAATTTAAATATAAACATTATTCCAAATAAGTAAACTTTATTAATATATAAATTATTTATCTATTGTTACTTAAAAAAAGAATAAAATATAATTTAACAAAAATAATTATATAAATGAAAAAGGCAATTTTTAACTAAATTCTAATAATTGTTGACTATTCATAAAATAATTATGTTTCACAGAAAAATACCGAATATTTAACCAAATATAATTTCAACATTATAAATTCATAAATTATGTTTATTTATAAAATTAAAATTAATAAAATTGTAAAAATTTAGTTTTAAAATAGGTTCACCATTAAATAACGATAAAGCTCAGTCTTACATGTAACACAAGTTATCTCGATGTTCTGTGCATTATAAGATATATAATATATTATAGTAATATCCTAATTTATTATTATAATATATTTTCTTTTTACACAGTGTTATGTGTCATAAACACTATTGAATTTAATGTTTGACATTATAATTTAAGGGTGTTACGAGAGGCTGTAATAAACCTGTCAGGACATGGTGATTATCCTTCACCTACTAATAAGTGAGGCACCAAGATACGAACACAGATATGATTCATATCAAATCACACCATAAAAACTACCACTGAATGTATCTATACATATTCCCCACAACGGGATGAATAGTTAGTGTATATGTTTGGAACTCCAACATCAGATCCTCCTACATTGTGACTGGAATAACTTTTCACCCCTAGAACATGATGATGTGATTCCATTCTTCATAATATCCATATGGTGAGTTTACCATATATATATATGGTCCTAGAAAAACACATAGTTTAAATATCCTATTTGATAATCTCTCAATTATTTGAGAAGTGAAGGAGTTAGCACCATTGACTAAAGAAAAAACGTTCCCTCATGATCAATCAGGGTTAGGTTTCCGGAAGCTAACTTCTCAGAAGCTTCCATCACTAAGAGTGCCCGAAAAATCATATTAATGGAATCAACTAAAAATTTCCCTTCCCTAAATTATTTATTATATATAAGCCATAGTCCTTCAGGAACTCCAACAATTTTTTTATCTCTGGTTCAGATATCTCTGAGTGATTATGTACCTATGACTCTGGTGGTCTGAGTAAACCACAAAGCACTCCATCAGAAGGTAGTGTATTCACATCCTTGTGGAGAAGAATATCACTTCCATCACTAGGTTTTGGGTTTCATAGTTATTTTTATGGGACATCAACTACCACAACCCCTATGTTACAACTACACATTGATCTGTTAACTCGCAAGGATACCCACATCCTGAGGCATCAAAATACACTACGAACTCCACACCCCTCTCTAGTAGTCTCAATAAAAGATAACTCGTCAGCCTCTACCTGAACTCCTCAAAGGCCATTTTGAACTCCTCATACTAGGTAAAAATCTACCTTTTTCACATCATTGAGGTAAAAGGGGATATAATTTAGGATTAATGTTCCAAAAAATCTGATGTAGTACCATGCCAAAATAAGAAATCTCCACACATGTGACACATTCATGGGTGGATCCAAGGAAGGAACTGCTAATATTTTTACAAGATATAGAGAAAAATCATTCTTAGAAATAAAATGATCCAGAAAGTGAGCCTCATGAATCATGAATTGGAACATTGAGAGATTTCCATAAATATGGGGCTCTAGATTAAATTTAAGGACTATACTCAATTTCTCTGAATTATCCTCCTCTATTTTAGAGTAAATAAATTATTCATTGATGAATACAATGAACAAATGTTGGGGTCCTTCATCAAACCAATGGGAATCACCTGGAACTCCTAGTGTATATAGAGGCATCGTAATTCCAACTTTGGAATGTCATCTCTAAAGACCCGTAACTTATGGCAGCCAGACCTGAGAACAATATTCAAAAACCATCTGGAGGCTCAAATTTATTTAATATGGAATTAATTCTAGACAAGAGGTAATTTTAATTTAACATTTCCTAGTTCAGGGGATAATATTCCACAAAAATATGAAATCTCTCATTTTCATTTTTCATGAACAACACTGCAGCTTCCTAGGAGGAAACAATAGTTATAATTAATCCCTTCTCTCAAAATTCCTCAAACTACAATCATAGCTCCCATAGTTGAGTATGTTTCATATGATATTCCGCAAAAGATATCGGATTTTCCAAAAGATGTAATTCGATGAAAAACTCAATCTCCCACCTTGAAGGTGGTATCAGAATGCACTCAAGAAATACATCCATATAATCCTTCATGTGTAATGGAACCCAGATACTTGAAGATCCTTCTATACAAAGTCTTCACATTCAAACTGATGGGTGGGCTGTAGCTTCCTTATCACTAAACCCACTTGCTCTACAAAGAGATCTCTCTTTCTAGAAAAGAAAAATTTTGTCTCAGCAGTGTGTAGTCATCTGTCTAGACTGTGGTGACAATTAATATGGACTCAGACCAAGGAATTTCAATCCATACCCAAGATGACTTCACAGGGATTCATCATGATGACCAAAATATCGCAGGTGAAACTCTCCCCACCAAGAAATACTTCTCACTTTCGGCATATGAAATATATAGAAGAAGTTTTCCCTGTAGTAACCTCAAGAAAATTCACTTCTTCAAGAACCTAAATTGTGAGTTCTAGATCTCACACTAGAAGTAAAGAGGTAAAGGAATGATTCAAATCTATGTCTCTTAGTGTAGAGGAAAGATTATAAAACACATTGATCATACATTATATAATCTCATTCACTACTAGATCATAGAAATCAATTGTAACATCCCAAGTAAGTAATGAATAATCAATATTTTTATCTATGTATATTTAAGAATTAGATAGTGTTTTTGAGGCTTAACATGAGAATAAATCCAACCTAAAGCATGGAATACTCTAGTATTTTTAAAAGATTGTTTTACTGACTTTTGATGGCGTACCAGTTTTAAATATATATTTTGAAAATTTTATAAGATATATTTGTCAAAATAAACTTATTCATTATGATTGGGACCTTGAAATTTACATTGGATAAATTTCTGGTATTTTTCTGATTATGTTCATTTTTTAATAAATATTGAAGTGTTGTATTTTAATTCAAAACCACTTTTTAATCTAATCTATTTATATAGTTATAATATCTTTTTAATTGGTTTAAAGTGTAAATAGAATATATTTTTACCATGTAATCCAATGGTGGAAATTGGAATTAATTTCACTTTGAAATTGGACTTAAACTAGTGTCAATCTTTTGATATATATTGTTTCATAAAGACACGCTATTTGTCATGACATAGGGAATTAATTATTAAATTAATTAATTTAAATAATATGTTTTTAATTTTGTAAATTAAGAATCATTTTTGAATTCAAAAAAAACAAATATATCTTAGGTTGTTGTTTTGGTATTTTTCTGAAGAACTTCAATTTTTGATGAATAGTGAAACCAATAAGTGGTACTTAAAAAAACTGATTTTTCGTTTAAATGAAATTTCACCACCTCTGTGTTTTGAATTTCAAAAATCCGACATACATGGTTGTCATTAAGTTCTAAAATGTGGTTCAATGGGATTAAAATAATTTTTTTTTGTGAATAGTAACTTTTAAGTTTTTAATCGCGATTAGATGTAATTAGTGTAATTTAAGGTAAAAATAATGTTTTAATAATATGAAATGACCTAGAAACATTTCCTACCCTTATTGGATGTGTCATGTCCAACCAAGAAAATCCATGGGTCAGCTTGGGGACCCCATGGAGCCACTTTGGTAGGAAAATTTCATTAATATCTTTTTATTTAATGTTAAAATTAAAATGTCACAAACATGAGTTGTTTTACTAAAAAAAAATTTAAATGGGGTTATAAAAGTAATATTTTTGACTATAAATAGTCATTGGAAAGGTAAAAATATTTCCTACATCATATATTTGTTTTATAATTTTCAGAAATTAAATAAATTAAATTATTTATGACATTATGATGACGCAGCGATTACCTCATTATTTAACGATTTAAATAAACTGAAAAGATAATGTAAAATATAAGACAAACGCTTGTCAAAAATCTATTGTATGTGTATATTTTGAACCATTATCATCTTATCCTAGAATTATATCAATGTGGGACCTTTTAAATCCGAAAATCATTTGAAAATAAAGTAACATTTTTTTACTTTCCAAGAGTGCCCCTCCTCTCCTTTTATAAAGGCCCCCACCTCTACCACCTTACCCACACATCCAAAGCCTTTGGACCAGACATCCCCTGCCCATTTTGTCTGTACACATATCTCTATAACTCCTTGAAGCATCACTTTGGCCATAAGTCTTCCCAAGGAAGCCTTTGAGCTGAAATCAAAGAGAGCTACCCGATTTTAAGGTAATGTCTTCACTTGAGTCCTTTTGTTTTATTTTGCTTCTCCAACCACCTAAACTATTTTTATTAATTTATTTTGTAACAACTAAAGTATCATCAATATACTAGGATGCTGTTATAATAATTATTCCAGCTACACATACACACACCCACATCTAATGGTTAAAGAACATAATGTTTCTGTGGATATCGTATTTCTCCTCACAAAACGATGATTGTTCAACACTCATATAACACCTTCAAAGGTGGCCATTAATATGTCACTATATTTAAATATTATATATAATATTTTTATGTTTTACTTATGATTATGTATTTTTCATTTATGGCATACCTTTATGGTTCCCATTATGGGTAAACGCGATATCTTCATTTAAGGAAGTGCGGACTACCGCCCCCTCAAAGTGATTTGATTCATTAATACCATATGTGGGACGTATAAAGGATGTAGATATGATATTATATATGATATTATACAGGAATTATAATATAACTTTATATCATTATTATTCCATTCCATAAAAATACGAAATATAAATGCAACTAGCATCCATGCATACGTACGACTTACCGTCTTCCTGAACGATGCATTTCATTTGTTACCTCAAAATGATTATGTCATATTTTAAATGAATGTATATACTGGATATATATGACATATATGGCATCTACATCATTAATATCATTCTTGAGATAATGTATATTTGACTATGTGAACAAATTGTAAATATAAGAAGTTCACTTTTGACTCAAGTACCAATAATCAACAAAATGACCATTATTAACTTAAATAATTAAATAATGTTCATAACATGGTAATAAGTGATATAAAAAGAATAATGAACTTGAAAAAGGTTCCTAAGCAAGTATAAATTAACTCAAGTTTATTATTTCGGACATTAAAGAACGATCGAGTCAAGTCGGACCCAAGGTATGAAACTTCATCTCAATCTCCTTTCATTGAGGCATATTTTATTTTATACACAACCTTCCTTTATATGGTGTATAAACCACTTTGATTGTTACGTTTATCTAAATGGAATCATTTTTATACGAATCATTTTACAAAAGGACAAAAGGGAATGTTTTTGTCGTACGTATACGGCGACAACGACTTCTCCGCCGCCGTGACCATTATTTGAGTTTGGGCTTCCTCTACAAGCCATAACTTTTTATAAATTAAAAATAAACACCATGTTATAATTTTCTTTTTTTTGGTATTGAAAATGGTTTTTATAACTTCTTTAGTATATCAATGTGTTATGGATATCTTTTGATTGAAATGTGGAAATGTTATGTTTCCTTTATGCATGTTTTATGTGATACGATTTATGTTATGGTTCATGGGAATTGCTTATGAAGACGGGTCGTTCCGTGATAAAATATGTTTGGGTGAGCCTGATATAGCTCTCCAATGCATTGGGTAATGCGAAGGAGTGACACGTTAAGTTTTCTCCGAAGAGATTTAGGGATTATACTATGATGGGTATTCCAAACGTAACCAAGAGGGTTACTCCCTACGTAAGAATGTTGTGAATGCCTCAAGTTAAATTTATGTATTATGATTTCTATAATTTATTCATGACTTGATGAGGTATGTTTTAGTGCTTATGTTTTATGAGTAGATTATGATTTCATTGATTCTTATGTATACATGTACTAATGTTTCCTTTCCATATTTTTATTTCCCTTACTGATATTTTTATGCGCATCCAATGTTTTTGAAATGTTTTCCACAGGTCAACTTAAGGGTACTTGATATGATGATAGTGTCAAGGAAGTGTCAAGAAATAATCCATGTATTATTTTAAATATGTTTCCATTGATGGGAAAAACGAATACTATCTTTTATGTAACCACTTTGTTTAAATGTGGAATGAAATGCATGTTTTATGATCCAATTCTCTAATACTCTAAACCTGAAAAGATCCTCAATGTGTAATCTTGTAATAATTCAAGATTAAGTAAGGTTTAAGGCTGGGGCCTTATAGTTGGTATCATAGGTCAGTTTAGATAACTTTAGGAGATTGAATTATATTAAATGATTATCCAAAGATATTTTTTTATGTTCAAATTGAAATGATATAGCATTTGATGATTACCATGTTTCTTCATCTGAGACATGTTTGTTCAGAATGGTTTTCCACATAGGAAACAGGGAAGCAGTGCTGGGAAGGCATACAGAAGAAAATAAACTTCTGAATCAGCATCCTCAGATGTTCAGAATCTGAACTAAACAGTTTGTTGCAGTGATGGCCCAGTTGTCTTAGGTGAAAAATGTTGTTTGTTTTTATAGATGATATTTTGGTGTTTTCTAAAACTATAGAGGAGAATTAAAGTAATTTAAGGTTTATTTTGAAAACCTTGAAGGAAAAGGAATTGTATGGGAAATTCTGCAAGTGTGAGTTTTGGTTGCCACAAATTTCTTTCCTTGGTCACATTGTTTCAAAAGAAGGCATAACTGTTGATCCTGCTAAAAAAAAGTTGTTGATGAATGAACAAGACCCACAAATGTAACCGAGATCCGTAGATTCCTTGGTTTGGTAGGTTACTACTGAAGGTTTTTTGAAAATTCTTCACAGTTATCTAGTCCAATGACTATGCTAACTCTGAAGGGTGTTATCTTTATCTGGACAAAAGAATGTGATAATTTTTTTCAGGAGTTGAATAAAATATTGGTGAGTGCCTCAGTTTTGGAACTACCTTCCAGGAATGAGGATTTTTTTTTCCTATAGCGATGCTTTATTGAAAGCACTTGGTTTTTTCCTAATGCATAATGATCAGGTAATTGCTTTTGCTTCACGTCAGTTGAAAACTCATGAGGTAAATTACCCTACACATGATTTGGAATTAGCTTCTGTTGTTTTCGCTTTAAAAATTTGGAGACATTATTTTTATAAATTAAAGTGTGAAATATATACCAATCACAAACGTTTAAAGTATATATTCACTCAGAAATAATTGAACATGAGACAGAGGAGATGGCTAGAATTAATCATGAATTATGATTGTACAATTCATTATCCTCCAGGAAAAGAAAATAAAGTGTATGATGCTTTGAGTCCAAAACGTAATGCTTCATTAACAATGTGGAATTTGGAACGTGATCCTTTGGTTAAGGATTTGATGAACTTTGGCTTAGAATTTTTTGGTGCAGGATGTTCTTCTGTTTTGTTCCAGGTATCTATGAAATCTTCTCTATCAGGTAGAATCAAGCAAGTACAGAAGCAAGATAGTGAGTTGCAGAAACAGGCAGAGCTAGTTCAGAAGGTTATATTGCCTGAATTCAACATTGATAATGATTCGGATTTGAGATTTGGGAAGAGATTGTGTGTTCCTTGTGATTCACAGTTTAAGAGAAAGTTGTTATGTAAAGCTCATAGTTCTTCATTATCAATTCATCCTGGCAGTACTAAGATGTATAGAGATCTTCGAGAGTGTTACTGGTTGGATGGAATGAAAAGAGACATTGCTGATTTTACAGTGAAGTGTTTGACTTGACATCAGGTTAAAGTAGAGCGGCAGTTACCAAAAGGGATGCTTCAGCCTTTACCAGCGCCATAGTGGAATGGGAAAACATATCCCTGGACTTTATTATGGGATTACCAAAGACATCTCGAGGTAATAATGAAATCTTGGTTATTGTTGATCGTTTGACTAAATCTTCTCATTTCCTTGCTATACGAGATACTTTTTCCCTAGATCAACTTTCTCATTTGTATCATAAAGAGATACTCAGGTTACACGGAGTTTCTATCTCTATTTTATCTAACTGTGATCCCAGGTTCACTTCTAACTTTTGGAAAGGCCTTCAGAAGTCGTTGGGTATTGAATTAAATTTTAGTACAGCTTTTTATCCTCAATCAGATGGGCAGTCAGAACGAACAATTCAGACTTTGGAAGATATGCTACGTGCTTGTTCGATGGATTGTTAGGGAAGATGGGACCAACATATTTCTTTTTTTGAATTTTCATATAATAACAGTTTTCATTCCAGTATACAGATGGCACTATTTGAGGCGTTATATGGGAAGCGGTGTCAAACTCCAGTTTTCTGGGATGAAGTGGGTGAAAGGAAGATGATGGGACAAGAATTGGTATAAGAGTTGGTAGGAAACGTTCAGATGATATAAAAACACATGAGAACGGCTCAGAGCAGGAAGAAGAGTTATGTGGACAACAGGAGGAAGGATCTCTCTTTTGAGGTAGGTGATCATTTTTTTCTCAAAGTTTCACCATGGAAGACTGTGATGCGATTTAGTAAGAAAGGAAAGGTGATCCAAGGTTCATTGGACCATATGAAATTCTAGAGAGAGTTAGATAAGTTTCATACCAAGTGTCTTTACCTCCGAGTTTATCTCAGGTACACAATGTTTTTCGTTTTTCGATGTTGAGAAAGTACATGCCAGATCCATCTCATGTTTTGAGTCCAGAGGTAGTTCAGCTGGAAGAGAACCTATCTTACGAATAATAGCCAGTCCAAATTCTTGATTGAAGATAGAGAGTGTTGAGAAATAAGGTAATTCATCAGGTAAAGGTTTTGTGGAAAAACCACATGATTGAAGAGGCAACATGGGAATCTGAAAATGCAATGAGGGATAAATACCCCCACTTATTCGATAAGTAAATAAATTGCGGGGACGCAATTTTCTAAAGTGGGGAAGGATGTAACATCCCAAGTAAGTAATGAATAATAGATCTTTTTATCTATGTCTATTTATGAATTTGATAGTGTTTTTGAGGCTTAAAATGAGAATAAATCCAACCTAAAGCATGGAATACTCTAGTATTTTTAAAAGATTGTTTTACCACCTTTTAATGGTGAGCCATTTTTAAATCTATCTTTTGACAAATTTATAAGCTATATTTGTCAAAATAAACATATTATTTATGATTGGGACATTGAAATTTACTTTGGATAAATTTCTTGTATTTTTCAGATAATGTTCATTTTTTAATGAATAGTAAAAAGTGTTGTATTTTAATTCAAAACCACTTTTTAATCTAATTTATTTATATAGTTAGATTATCTTTTTAATTGGTTTTAAAGTGTAAATAGAATATATTTTTACCATGTAATCCAATGGTGGACATTGGAATTAATTTCACTTTGAAATTATACTTAAACTAGTGTAAATCTTTTGATATATATTGTTTCATAAAAACACGCTATTTGCCATGACAGCGGGAATTAATTATTAAATTAATTAATGTAACTAATATGTTTTGAATTTTTTAAAATAGACATCATTTTTGAATTCGGAATATCAAATATAGCTAAGGGTGATGTTTTTGTATTTTTCTAATGAACTTCAATTTTTGATGAATAGTGAAACCACTAAGTGGTACTTAATAAAATTGATTTTTCGTTTAAATGAAATTTTAACACCTCTGGGTTTTGAATTTAAAAAATATGACATACATGGTTGTCATTAATATGTAAAATGTGGTCCTATGATATTAAAATAATTTTTTGTTGAATAGTAACTTTAATGTTTTTAATCGCGATTAGAGGTAATTAGTGTAATTTAAGGAAAAAATAATATTTTAATAATATGAAATGACCTAGACACATGTCCTACCCTCATTGTATGTGTCATGGTCGACCAAGAAAATCCATGGGTCAACTTGGGGACCCCATGGAGCCACTTTGGTAGGAAAATGACATTAATATCTTTTTATTTAATGTTAAATTAAAATGTCGCAAACATGAGTTATTTTACTAAAACAATTTTTACCTGGGGTTATAAAAATCAGAGTTTTGACTATAAATAGTGATTGGAAAGTCAAAAATATTTCCTCCATCATAGTATTTTTTTTAATTTTTAGACATTAAATAAATTAAAGTATTTATGACATCATGATAATGCAGTGATTACCCCATTATTGAACGATTTAAATAAAGTGAACAGATAATGAAAAATATAAGACCTACACTTTTCAAAAACCTATTGGATGGGTATATTTCGAACCATTATAACCTTATACTAGAATTATATCAATGTGATACCTTTTAAATCCAAAAATCATTTTAAAATAAAGTAACATTTCTTTACTTTCCAAGAGTGCCCCTCCTCCCCTCTTATAAAAGGCCCCCACCTCTACCACCTTACCCTCACTTCCAAAGCCTTTGGATCGGCCAACCCCTGCCCATTATGTCTCTTAACATCCCTCTTGAACTTCTAGAACCCTCAATTTTGGCAGAAGTATTCCCAAAGAATCCATTGAGCTCAAATCAAAGAGAGATACCCGATTTTAAGGTAATGTCTTCACTTGAGTCCTTTTGTCTTATTTTTCTTCTCCAACCCCATATACTATTTTTATTAATTTCTTTTGTAACAACTACAGTATATTACATATACTAGGATGTTGTTATAAGAAGGATTTGAGCTACACCTACACACACCTACATCTAATGGTTAAAGAACATACTGTTTTTGTGGATGACGAATTTCTGCCTCACGAAACGATGATTGTTCAACACTCATATAACACCTTCAAAGGTGGCCATTAAGATGCCACTATATTTATATTTTATATATAATATATTTATGTTTTACTTAAGCTTCTGTATTTTTCAATTATGACATGCCTTTATGGTTACCATTATGGGTAAACGCAATATCTTCCTTTAAAGAAGTGCGGACTACCGCCCCCTCAAAGTGAATTGATTTGTTAATTCCATATGTGGGATGTATAAAGTATGGAGTTATGATATTATATATGATATTATACTAGAATTATGATATACCTTTATATAATTATGATTTCACTCCATAAAAATACGAAATATAAATGAAACTCGCGTCCATGCGTACGTACGGCTTACCGTCTCCATGAACGGTGCATTTAATTTCTTACCTCTAAATGATTATGTAATATTATAAATGCATGTATATACTTGATATATTTGAAATATATTGAATCTACATCATTAATATCATTATTGAGATAATGGATATTTGACTACGTGAACAACTTGTAAATATAAGAAGTTCCCTTTTGACTCAAGTACCAATGATCATCAAAACAACTGTTATTAACTTAAATGATTACATAATGTTCATAACATGGTAATAAGTGATATAAAAGGAATAATTAACATGAAAAAGGTTCTTAATCAAGTAGAAGTTAACTCAAAATTATTATTCAGGACATTAAAGAACAATCGAGTCAAGTCGGACCCGAGGTATGGGACTTCCTCTCAATCTCCTTTCATTGAGGAATATTTTATTTTATACACAAACTTCTTTTATACGTTGTATAAACACCTTTTAATTTTACATTTATCCAAAAGGAATCTTTTTTATATGAAGCATTTTACAAAACGACAAAAGGGAATGTTTTTGTCGTACTTATGCGGCGACAACGACTTCTCCGCTGCCATGACCATTATTTGTGTTTTGGCTTCCTCTACAAACCATAACATTTTTTAAAATGAAAAATAAATACCATGTTTTAGTTTTCTTTTGTTTTGGTATTGAAAATGGTTTTGATAATGTTTTTATTATATCAATGTGTTATTTATATCATGTAATTGAAATGTGGAAATGTTATGTTTCCCTTATGCATGTTTTTTGTAATACGATTTATGTTATGGTTCTTGGGCATTGCTTATGAAGACGGGTAGTTCCGTGATAAACTAAGGGTGGGTGAGCCCGATATAGATCTCCAATGCATGGGTTAATGAGAAGGAGTGAATCGTTAAGGTTTCTTTGAATAGATTTAGGGAATATATTGTGATCGGTATTCCAAACGTAACCAAGAGGGTTACTCCATATGTAAGAATGTTATGAATGCCTCAAGTTACCTTTATGTATTTTGATTTCTATAATTTATTCATGATTTGATGGGGTATGTTTATGTTCTTATGTTTTATGAGTAGAGTATGATTTCATTGATTCTTATGTATACATGTACTCATGTTTCCTTTCCATATTTTTATATCCCTTACTAAGATTTTTATGGTCATCCCAAGTTTTTGAAATGTTTTTCACAGGTCAAGGGAAGGGTACTTGATATGATGATAATGTCAAGGAAGTGTCAAGAAAGAATCCATGTTTTATTTTAAATATGTTTCCGTTGATGGGAAAAAATTAATACTATCTTTTATGTAACCACTTTGTTTAAATGTTGAATGAAATGCAAGTTTTAGGATCTAATTCTCTAAAACTCTAAACCTGAAAAGATCCTCAATGTGTAATCTTGTAATAACTCAATATTAAATAAGGTTTACGACTGGGGCCTTATATCAATACCCTACAGAAACCAATAGCTCTGACCACCAGCTCCCTAAGCCTAAAGTGGACTACCTATTGGTGGTGGTGGATGGAACACAGAGCATTTTCATCCACATATAGATCTTACTGATCCACTTTTAGCTCATCCTCCCAGGGGAACACCATACCCTCTCTTGGGAGATCCCTAATCATTGCGGTGCCACTATTGTCTTGGTCCATCAGCTATCTTTCTGGGATACTTAGCATCTCTGTTTGGGCAGTCCCATGCCATGTGACCACAATTATCACATTTAAATCAATTACCATCTTCGGGATGGTAAGTTGCTCTATGTTATCTCATCCCCATGAAACTACATGATTGAGCATGATCAGAAAAAGTTCTCCTGCTCTGAGATACAGGGGTATGGCGTCTATAAGATACTATAAATGATACTTCTTTGGAACTCCCACTACCAAAACGATCATCTTGGAACCCCCCTGATATAAAAACATGGTCACAAGTGACTTCTCCAGCACCCCATCATAGTGGGGATATAGAAGGGTACAATACTAGCTTGAATCTCTCTGTGGAGTCCCTGCTAAAAAATCCATACTAGAATTATCCATCCTTGATCATGCTAATGGTGTAGCACGTGAGGTTTTCAATCTAACTACATATTCATCCACCAACATCTCTGTCACGAACCAAATCTGGTCGCCTTCAAAATCGGCACCTGACCCGGTCCATGGCAAGACCCGAAGGGCGTTCCCGATCCCCACGGGCTGGCACAAGTGCCTAGGTATCATAAAATGATAATTGGGAACGATTTACCCAAGTTTATAAACATAAAACGACAAAAGAGTCCAATAAAACAAATCTGGATTTTTCAACTAAAACCGTCTTTTACAAAATTTCAGAACTGAAATACATAAGTTAAAACTATGTTTAAAGACCATTACAATGGTACATAACCAAATAAGGACAGCCCAAGAACCTCCACAAGGAAAGAGGCACCACCCTCAAGCTATCTCCACGACACTGCATCCCAATGGACAACTAAAAACCTGAATCAATGGCATAAATCTTGTACCCAAACCTGTGACATAAAATAAGCAAATCTACTTACACCCAATGGTGTAAGTAGGGTGTGAGCGAGAGCCCAGTAGGATACCACCACTAATATATTCCATGTGATAAACATTTAATGTCGAAAAGCATGCAAGTTTTCAAAGACATGAGATGCTAGTTAAAATTTCTAAAAGATGAAACATTAAATAAAAACAGTTTTCAGGTGGGCTAATTTAAAGAATAAAAACATTTATAATAAATACCATAGCTACTGAATTTTCCAGCCTCTCATATCGTATACCGACGGTAAGAACAAAGTATCCAGTGAGCACAATCAATGGGAAATAACCCCTAGGCACTAGCTAGCTGTGGGTCCCAGGTACCTCGTATCTCGGTGAGAGTAACCATCACAAATATACATTCTCGTGCACGAGCCACTAGTAGGGAACATACCCATAACCTATTGGTCCCCAATCCCCATCATCATAGTTTTGTTAGAGTTGTAAGCGTCAATTTTGCTAAGTGAAACTGAGGCCAAACCCCACGGATTCACAAGCATACTAGTACACGTCCACCCACCTAGATACCCGTGTTTTCCCTTTGTGCTCAAACAAGTTCAGCAATCCAAGAAGTATAGTTTTCAAATGAAAATATCACTTCCACATCACAAATTAACCAAACAGCCCCATGTACATCACGCAAGTCAAAAATTCCACTTTTCATTCAAATGAATTTTGAAATCAAACTCACTCCAAATTGCCTAAAAAACATTTCACATTTCCTTAACACTTCCACAAATCCATTAAACAATTTTATAAAACCATTACAAGATATTCAACTCATATAACTGCCCACACACATGTCACACAATACCCTTCTCACCTTCACAATTCATTTTATAAATAAACTCACATCCCACACCCGTGTTTCGCACACAAAACACAATTTAGTAAAACATTTCGACAATTTATAAAAAAAATTATAAAAATTTTTAACATCTCAAATCACCACTTTACCATTCAAAAACCCACATTAGGTGAACAAACTCACCCATACAGTACATATACACCCTTTCCCAACTTTGTTTAACCAAATATAACATTTTCAATTTTTATAAAACAAACCCAAGAGGTATAACCACTGTTTGCACACTAAACCCATTTCAAAACCCTCATTTAAAAGCAAAATTATACCAATACCAATCCAAAACAGAATATTTCAGCCCTAAAACAATTATTAAACCACCCCCAAATGTTATAAAAACACATTAAATAATACCACAAAGATACACATGAAAGACACTCGTTTTCATAAATCACCTTCAAGAAGTACAACAGGTTTTACACCTTAAACTCATTAAAAAAAACCTACTTTCAAGGCCAACATGACAATAAGTAATTAACAAACCAGAATTGGCATCCCCTTTAAAGACTAATAAATCACTTTCATATGTTTTAAACTAAACCCAAACATTACCCCAAGAGTCATACATGAAAAGTACCCAATTTCAAGCTATAATGAAACTAAAAATTAAATATTTAACCAAATCCATAAAAACTGTTTTCACAGCACATAAAACAGATTATAAACATGCTAAATTAATAATCCATGCAAGCTAACTCATCATAAAATGGCTACACATAGAATCACCTACCCTTTTGAGTCGAAACCCTCAAAACTTAGTGAGAAACCTTAAGCGCACCACCGTTGCACCAAAAGGAATATCAATCCAGACCTAAACCACAATACTTTACCCAAAAGACACCAAATAAGACATTAGGATCGAACCCCAACTTCTGGACATGAGGAACTTCAAGAAAAAGGAAATAAAACTAAAAGAGGATGGAAGGAACCAAGAAGGAATTTCCTTAATTGAAATATCTTGAAGGAATCGGCCCCAATCCATCAAATAATGAATCACCAAGTACCCAACACTAGTATGGAGGTTCGAAGGATTCATATTAGGTCATGTGGGGACTAAAATGGGGGAAAAAGGATGAAAAATGAAGGTGTTATGAAAGGATCAATTTACCTCTCCAAATCTGGCCGATTTTTGAAACCCTAATACGTTCAGTACTAAATCACGATGAATAAGAGCTCCAAAGAGGTGAGAGAGAGCTTGGGCGCACGGCTGGATTCAATGGGCGCATATGAGGCTTTGAATCACCGAAAAATACTTAAAAATGAATAAGTTATTAATTAATCAAATATTATTTTTTTAAACTGGAATTGGGCTTTCGGGCAGGCCCAATCCCTTAAATAAAAACCAACATAAACCTTGGTTATGGATTTACAAAGGCTCCAAATTTTTATTGTGGGGTTAATATATCAGGGGAGGACATTTAGGAGTCGGAATGAGTGAAATATATTAAAAAATGTAAAATTTATAAAAGAAATAAAATTTATTTTTAAATCTGGAATTGGGTTCACGGTTTGGCCCAATTCATGTAAACTCACATATTCTCCATAAAACCTTTGGAAACCCCCAAAACAAAGAATTAATGAATATTAAAATAACAATACATTTAAAATAATCTATGAATGTGACAATTATCCCCACCATGAAAACTTTCCGCCCCGGAAAGTCACAGTAAGGCCAAAGTAACAACCAAACCCAACTGAGAGACCAAGAGGTACTCCCTTGTCAGGTTTCTCCCCCAAAGGCCAAAACACCTTCAGTGATCAATTAATGAAGGATTACTCTCACAAACAAAACTTACACCACTTTCCTGAAATAATCAATCACATTCATAATTGATCCCAAAATAAAACTCCTCAAACACTATCCGAACAAGACTCAAGCAATTCACCCAAACGAACAATAACATTGAACAAGGTTACACTTACCTTACTTTAACTAATACATTGGGCACTCTCCAGTCCCAATGTTTACCCAAGGAAGATGTAAGTAGTTAGATATATCCAAAAGATATTACCTACTTCCCATACAATACCAAGGAAAAACATGAGTTACTTGTATGAAGAGACACAAATGAGCTCCCCACCATAAGAGACAACTTAATTTTTTTTCCCGAGACAGAATCAAGAAAGTAATAGGGGAAGGCCCAAACAGACTCCCTAGTACAAGGGGTATACATCCATTAGAAATTTAAAAAATAATATGCACGATACCCATGGTGGGTCTTCCCACTACAAGAACCAACCATCTTAACCGACCGATGTGGGACGACACGAAAAGACCCCAAAATTAAAGAGTTGGGACGGTCACACGGTTAGTCTGCACAGTTTGAGAAACCGTGCGATAACTATGTGGATCCTTATATCTGCATGGTTATTTTTTTTGTTCATGGTTAGAACTAACCATGTGAAAACCGTGTTCTCAACAAGTCTAGCCAAATTTCCAACCATTCTCCAAAGACTCAATGGAAACCAAAGGGGGAGGGAATAACATTGTGTGATGACATGGGTACAAGACCCTCCACCTATTTCGACGGAACAGGAACAACATAAGAAATATGATGACACCATAGGTTTAAACTCTTCCTATCTTTCATACTGAGGATAGGACTTTTTACAAGGGTTTAAACGACACTGGGGTTTCCCCTGACTACGTGCCAGCTTCTCTCCGGGACCTATGGCTGGAGCCCAAAATATTGAAGCATCTTCGGCCACGCAGTTTGGCTGTTGAAACCCCTATGTGTAACATCTTCTTTTGGTGCCACAAACAACTACACTGCATACCCTGATGGGTTTATCAAGACATAACACACTCCATAACTCACTTTACCAAAACCATACATTTCACTGAAACAAGGGATCAGAATAAGCACACACATCGCACCTAGTTTCTTTGGGTGAGAAACAACAGAAGGGTAGGACATGTATAAACACCATCCTCTAAGATAGAGGATTTGATGTTTTTCCCAAGGGATACATACTCCCAACATAACAGAGAACCTAAGAGTATTGTGTGACCTTGACCTTTACAGTGAAAAGAGCTCCCAACATCACAATGCGTCACCAAACATGACCTTTGTGATTGATAGAAACAATACATGGAACATGACCATATTCCAAGTCCCTAAACAACAGACAAGTCCAAAAAGTGGACACAATATCCTATCAGGACCAAAATCTCAAAATTGGTGGTTTAATAATAACTCTTGATTCAAGGAAACTATGAAGAACCTAGAGGCCCTCTTAGACACCATCATGACACTCATCCACACTAATAATGAAAGAACACTTCCACCTTTGATGAATCATGAAACTTAAGAAACCAAGGCCTCTTTCAAACTTCCACAAGAACTATCCCACTACAAGAGGATCTACAAATCAACTAAATGAATGGTTTTAGACTCAATCAACAATGATCTATAAAATATTCCTTATATTGATCAACTGGTGGATTTTCCAATGGAGAAACAATACGGGTCGCACTTCAGTTGTTCACTAACCCTAAATGGGGGCGTACCTTATCCAACGGGAGAACCCAAGGACCCAACCAAGATGGTACATTGGTAAAAAAACCATAAACCAGATCCAAACACATGAAGGTAACCACCATAAAGGTTTCCCAAAACATATCTCAGAGGAGACTACTAACTGGTCCTTCTACCTAGCTTACCGACCAAACATAATCCCAAAACACAGTTCAAATGGGAGGGGTTATTGGACTAAAAAAAACATCCCACAAAAACAACATCTTCAAAGACCCATAATAAAAACCATCCCAAAACTATTCATCAAGACATCATGTTTTTTTCTTTAAAACCATTTCTTTGAAATCAAGCGGTTCAGCGGTAAGAGTATCGACCAATGGTACCCTATGGGCCTCACACATGCATGTTTTTGTGCCACACCAGACACCCTCCTCATATCCGTCCCGGCACTCATCCATTCATGCCATCAACCATCCATCATCCCATATAACCCCATTCATGTGGTCACTAATGGAAATACCAAAGGTTAAAACAAAAATTCTTTCCACTTTTCAAAACCAAAACGGTCAACCAACGCATCTTTTTTTTTCATAACCGCTAACCACGAGATCAAAATCCCAACTCACATCTTAAAAAAAAATTCAGAAAGTCACCACCATTTAGAAAATAACTCACATTCAAGATATTCACATCAATTTCAAAACATCTCATCCCATTAAAACACACTCTGATTGTTTAGAAAACTCTATTGGAAACACTTTTCAAAACCAACTTCAATACAGTTTCTGCCTTCAAAAGAGGTGTAATCACACCATTTTATATTTCAAAATAATTCTGAATATTCAGTTCCAAAATTTCATAAATCATACCATTCCATCTTTATTTGAAAATCATTTCACAAAAACATTACACTTCTTAAAACCAAGTCACTTTAAAACCAAAGTTCCAAGATTTCAAAACTAAAGAACACAAGACAATGTGAGAGGAAACTAGTTTCAGTGGGTGACTTGGACATATGGTTGGCGGCCATATTCCAATCACTTCATTGTCACAGAGAGTGTTCTAGGGAATATCCCCAGCTCCACATGTCTTTCCAGACCTTGCGAGCTCATTGAGACCATTAACCCAACTCTCTTTCATTTCCCCTAATCATCATCAAACCAAGAAAACCAAAAGACGTAGACAAATCCCAACTTCCCCTAGCGACTTGAATCCTGAAATGAGGTGTGGTGATCAAGAACACTACCCATAAATAGAATTCCATGTCCCAACAATCATAACTCTATACTATCTTGACTATTTCCCAAATAACATGACTCAAATAGAGCGAACCTCCTTTGATACCATTTTGTCACGAACCAAATCTGGTCGCCTTCAAAATCGGCACCTGACCCGGTCCATGGAAAGACCCGAAGGGCGTTCCCGATCCCCATGGGCTCGCACAAGTGCCTAGGTATCATAAAATGATAATTGGGAACGATTTACCCAAGTTTATAAACTTAAAACGACAAAAGAGTCCAATAAAACAAATCTGGATTTTTCAACTAAAACCGTCTTTTACAAAATTTCAGAACTGAAATACATAAGTTAAAACTATGTTTAAAGACCATTACAATGGCACATAACCAAATAAGGACAGCCCAAGAACCTCCACAAGGAAATAGGCACCGCCCTCAAGCTATCTTCATGACACTGCATCCCAATGGACAACTAAAAACCTGAATCAATGGCATAAATCTTGTACCCAAACCTCTGACATAAAATAAGCAAATCTACTTACACCCAATGGTGTAAGTAGGGTGTGAGCGAGAGCCCAGTAGGATACCACCACTAATATATATTCCATGTGATAAACATTTAATGGATAAAAGCATGCAAGTTTTCAAAGACATGAGATGCTAGTTAAAATTTCTAAAAGATGCAACATTAAATAAAAACAGTTTTCAATTGGGCTAATTTAAAGAATAAAAACATTTAAAATAAATACCATAGCTACTGAATTTTCCAGCCTCTCATACCGTATACCGACGGTAAGAACAATGTATCCAGTGAGAACAATCAATGGGAAATAACCCCTAGGCACTAGCTAGTTGTGGGTCCCAGGTACCTCGTATCTCGGTGAGAGTAACCATCACAAATATCCATTCTCGTGCACGAGCCACTAGTAGGGAACATACCCATAACCTAGTGGTACCCAATCCCCATCATCATAGTTTAGTTAGAGTTGTAAGTTTCAATCTTGCTAAGTGAAACCGAGGCCAAGCCCCACGGATTCACTAGCATACTAGTACACGTCCACCCACCTAGATACCCAGGTTTTCCCTTTGTGCTCAAACAAGTTCAGAAATCCAAGAAGTATAATTTTCAAATGAAAATATCACTTCCACATCACAAATTAACCAAACATCCCCATGTACATCACACAAGTCAAAAATTCCACTTTTCATTCAAATGAATTTTGAAATCAAACTCACTCCAAATTGCCTACAAAACTTTTCACATTTCCTTAACACTTCCACAAATCCATTAAACAATTTTATAAAACCATTACAAGATATTCAACTCATATAACAGCCCACACACATGTCACACAATACCCTTCTCACCTTCACAATTCATTTTATAAATAAACTCACATCCCACACCCGTGTTTCGCACAGAAAACACAATTTAGTAAAACATTTCGACAATTTATAAAAAAAATTATAAAAATATTTAACATCTCAAATCACCACTTTACCATTCAAAAACCCACATTAGGTGAACACACTCACCCAAACAGTACATATACACCCTTTCCCAACTTTTTTTAACCAAATAAAACATTTGCAATTTTTATAAAACAAACCCAAGAGGTATAACCATTGTTTGCACACTAAAACCATTTCAAAACCCTCATTTAAAAGAAAAATCATACCAATACCAATCCAAAATAGAATATTTCAGCCCTAAAACAATTATTAAACCACCCCCAAATGTTATAAAAATACATCAAATAATACCACAAAGATACACATGAAAAACACACGTTTTCATAAATCACCTTCAAGAAGTACAACAGGTTTTACACCTAAAACTCAAAAAAAACCTACTTTCAAGGCCAACATGACAATAAGGAATTAACAAACCAGAATTTGCTTCCCCTGTAAAGACTAATAAATCACTTTCATATGTTTTAAACTAACCCAAACATTACCACAAGAGTCACACATGAAAAGTACCCAGGTTCAAGCTATAATGCAACTAAAAATTAAATATTTAACCAAATCCATAAAAACTGTTTTCACAGCACATAAAACAGATTATAAACATGCTAAATTAATAATTCATGCAAGCTAACTCATCATAAAATGGCTACACATGGAATCACCTACCCTTTTGAGTCGAAACCCTCAAAACTTGGTGCGAAACCTTAAGCGCACCACCGTTGCACCAAAAGGAATATAAATACAGACCTAAACCACAATAATTTACCCAAATGACACCAAATCAGACATTAGGATCGAACCCCAACTTCTGGACATGAGGAACTTCAAGAAAAAGGAAATAAAACTAAAAGAGGATGGAAGGAACCAAGAAGGAATTCCCTTACTTGAAATATCTTGAAGGAATCGCCCCCAATCCACCAAATAATGAATCACAAAGTACCCAAAACTGGTATGGAGGTTCGAAGGATTCATATTAGGTCATGTGGGGACTACAATGGGGGAAAAAGAATGAAAAATGAAGGAGTTATGAAAGGATCAATTTACCTCTCCAAATCTTCCTGATTTTTGGAACCCTAATAAGTTCAGTACTAAATCGCGATGAATAAGAGCTCCAAAGAGGGGCGAGAGAGCTTGGGCGCGCTTCTGGGTTCGAGGGGCGCATATGAGGATTTGAATCACCGAAAAATACTTAAAAATGAATAAGTTATTAATTAATCAAATATTATTTGTAAAACTGGAATTGTGCTTTCGGGCAGGCTCAATCCTTTAAATAAAAACCAACATAAACCTTGGTTATGTATTTAAAAAGGCTCCAAGTTTTAATTGTGGTGTTAATATATCATGGGAGGAAATTTAGGAGTTGGAATGAGTGACAAATATTAAAAAATGAAAAAGTTATAAAAGAAATAAAATTTATTTTTAAATCTGGAATTGGGTTCACGGTTTGGCCCAATTCATGTAAACTCACATATTCTCCATAAAACCTTTGGAAAACCCCAAAACAAAGAATTAATGAATATTAAAATAAAAATACATATAAAATAATCTATGCATGTGACAATCCCTCCCTCCTGAATCCCTAGAATCTCCTAGATCAGGACTAAGTGTAGACATGAGGGGTAGTACTCCTCATGAAATAGCTGCATGAAGATGTCACATGAGTGTGTCGACTCATCGTGTATCCACTTAACAGGGATCCACTAATACCCTACTGCTCCATGAAAAGTTTCGGTTACCAATTCCACCACCAGGTCAATCAAGGTTCATACAATGCTAACGATATTAAAAACTAACTCCATCCAAGCCTGTGTTTCTTGTGGATTTTATTCACTACGAAACCTTAGTAGTATCTGATGGTAGAACTCATGCAGTGCGGTATGCCTATAGACATTCTCATCCTTCTCCGTTGGTAAGATCTACTACTCGACAGGAAGAGGTTATGCTACCAACTAACCTGGAAGAATGGGATCATAGGATGGACCCTGTAATGAGTCCTCATCCCACATAGGATCATAATCACGAACCACAGATGGTATCCTGGAAGGATAGTGTCATGGAAGCATCTTGAACATTATCAAGGAGTAAAATGGTCATATGGGACATAAACACACACACACACACACACACACATATATATATATATGAGAAACAATATAGAGATGATTGTAGAATAAAATTCATTATCTCAGTCCTATATGATGCATGTATCATTTAACATGTAACCAAATTTTTTGGCATGCCGAGTCAACAAGTAGGTATTCAGGGTCTCGGTGAATGGATATGTAGTTCATTTCACAATCACTAGACTCCCTAAATTGAGAGTAAAACTTGAGACACTTTTACAAAAAATTCCTACAAATCCTACTATTTCATTTTTAAGGAATGCCCAAAAAACTTCCCATGGATCAATCCACCTTGGTACCAATCTGTCATGACCTAACCTAAGTTGGGGCTCAATAAGAAACTCACCCAAGCCCAAATCCTTAGTCAAGGGGGTGGGGACTAGCACCGAAGGAATAACTAAAATCAAGGAGTCATTTTCCGAAGAACCTGGACACATGCACACAACCAACTAAATATGGACAATCATAGGAAAATAAGAAAAGATGCAACCTTGCTATAATGTAATCCAACCATGCATGAACCTCTAGGAAATATAGAATAATTATAGTTTTAACTAAAATGTTAAGTGGAAAATAAATTCCCAACAACAAATTTGTCCCAACCTAATAAGAAAATGGAAAATTAAATAGGTGAAAATATTCCCACTATTTTATACCAAGCTATGACCAACATTTGTGGTCCAAGAAGCCAGTATCCCAATACGCCTCTATAGTCATGCTCATCATGTTAGTCACATGTATAAGTAATGACACATTCGAGGAAGGACCATGAATGGTTTGGAATATACATACCCAGTAGAACACCCCAGAAGATGATGGGTGATTAGTAATAGATAAAAAAAAGATGATGGTAGTAGATATACAAGGTACATTGAAAAAGTACAACTCAACCCAACAAAGAGTGAATGTATGATCATCTAAGAACAAAGGAATAAACACAGTTATTTGATAAACTACAGGTCAAGTCTTCACCAACTATAATAGGAGAGTATAGTCATCCAGTAATGAGATGATAGACCCTGAAATACTATGACATACCTTGTGTGTCTTTGCCTCTATTGGAAGGAGGGTAACCAAACCATGGAATTGGTACATAATAAGGATATGTATATAAATATATATATATGCTCAGTCAAGGAATCCCAACCGAATGAGTAAGGGGATCCCCATCTCACAAATATACCCAATAAGTAGAGTATCCAACAGTTCTAAATGACAAACATCGGTGCCCAACATACCACATGTCTTCCCTAAACACACAAGTCTAATGATCTCATTCCCACTAACCAATATATTATCCTATTTGAGCAGATATAACTCTCCCACAATGTTTTGATCACATAAAAAATAGGTATTTTTGGGGAAATCGTCCCTCTTCTTCGTGATTCCAAAGCTACATCAAACCAGGTCTTGTCGTAGTGTCGTACAGTCGATGGGAAATAATTATAGGTAAGTATCCCATGTTTAGGAATGAATGGAGGGTGTTATTCTAATATTCACCAAGGAAATACACAACCCAACCCCATTGGAGGTTAAAACTAAGGAATTTCATCTGGGAACTCCACAACCCAGCCCTACTAGAGGGTAATTCCTTGAAGAAGACATTGAGGAACTCCACTACCCTACCCTTAAAGAGGGAAATTCCAAAAAATTTCATTAGGAAACATTTCTTCCCATCTTTTATAGGTGTTAACTCTTGTAAAAGTACTCGAGGAACTCCACTACCATGTCATGTAGGAGGGTAATGCATCGAAAGGTTGTCATGAAACTCCACTACTCAGCCCTACTAGATTGTAATTCATGGAAATATTTGGTGACCTTGCAAGAAATTTTTTATCATTAAGTGTTTCCTTAGAACATACCAATCAAGAAACATTTCAAATCGTATATCAGAAAGATTAAAATTAGGGAGCTATCGCATTCTACAAGGAAAAACAATCACGAAAGGATACATTTGGCCAACATTTGAGTTCAAATGAAAGAGATACAAATAATATAATAATTCTGAAAGTAGACAAAGGGGGAAAACATGTGAGTGGACCCACACAGTGTGTGGTTCTTATTCATCGCATGTACATGTCCCTATACGATACACAGATCCTTTTCTATGTGAAAAAAGTTCTCTATAGGTGTACTATATGTCATTTCAATGAGACATGGGACTGGGTTATGTTCAATGGGCGTGTATGTGTTCTAGACCACGTGTCCATGTACCAGACATACTACATATGGTTGGCCACATGGTATGTCCAAACAAAAAGATAATAAATGGAGTGTGATGAAATATTACTCACTATGTCATCTTTAACATCCCTAAAACCATTTTTTCACCATTGAGGGAGGCAACACGTCATGTTGTTCATCTGTGGCATGGTGTGTTGTCTGGATTTCTGTAGAAATTTCAGATCTGATATACACTAAAAGTGTTTTTTAATACATTAAATTTTTCCTTGTCTCCATCTGAAATTAGTTGACCAAACATCATTTAATTGATTATGTCACTTTGGTGGCCGAAAAAAGGATCTGATTTCAAATCAGTGTGAAGCCGTATGCACCTATCACATAATAGAAATCCAAATTCTTCAACCATTATTACATGACCTCCAATCACCAAAACGATCAACCAATCCACACAACATTAAATGATCTACACATAGATCATCGATCCATTCTTGTTTAGTTGATTCTCTCAAAATCAAGGGGCCTGACCAAGGTCGATGCTGTAGAACAATGACGAACTGGGACCGCAGATATACAACAGAAGAAGAACGTGAATAAATGAAGGAGAAATGATATAGGAACAACAGTCAATCGATTGAGGATACTCATTCTGGTACAATCATTCAATAATGGGCAGTTCATATTAGAATTCAATTTAAACAGTGTAATATTTCATTTTTTGGGTGAATTCAATGGTTTGAAATAGGGGCAATAATAAAAAAACTACTATCGAACCATAAAATAATTTAATCAAGGGAATAGAAGCACCAATTGATGAGTCCAACTTTAGTTTTGTATTGATCTCTGGTGAAGAACACATTATTCTTGCATCTGAATTGATCCGTGTTGGGAGTGTCTTTATCATTTGGGTTCGATTCACGAGCAGAAAAATGTGGGGATATATCTCTAGAAATTACAATGTTCTAAGACCAATCGTGGCCAAAATTTCATAATTATATATTTATAATCACATTATATTAGGTTAAATAACGTGTTTAATTAAATAAATTATTAAATAAAACCATTTAACATGTCACCAACATGTGAGGGGTCCGAACATCCAGTGAAAAATTCATTTATGTCACGCCATTGGAAAATAATACATTACAGGCCCAACTATGGTTTCATATTTCAAATCTCATCAACTGTTTAAGATATATATCATTTTTATGCATTTTCATGTGTGTAACATAAAATATATTTAATATTTTTATAAACTTCATTTCAAGTACCCTATGAGTCCAAATCACACGTCGTCTCGGCCCCTAGCTATGAAAATATATATAGAAACATTTCAAATTATTACAAGAAAAAAATAGGTCTGTACATAATATTAATATACAATTGTACAGATTTTCTAATGAGGATCATTTTTAGTCCCAATTGACAAATTACCTATATATAAATTCTAGTTACCATAGGGAAAACTAAAAGAGTGAAAGTAAAGAGACATAGATGTTAAGGAACAAAATGCTTTAAACATGTGTTTTTTGTGTTTTTTGAAGGGTTAATTTGAAAATAACATACCAAAAATACTTTAATTATCAATTTTAATGGATTACGGGGTCAGATTGAATTTTTAATATTGAAAATGTTTCAACATTTAAAAAAATTCATTCCTCCTAAATTATAAAATGGAACATTCTCCCAGTACATATTCACTCCTCTCAGGCTATTTAGATTAATAAAACCCTAGAAAAATACCACTCAAAAATCCTTATCCATGTTATATATATTATTTTTTCCCAAAATAGAAACCCTAGGGTTTTTAATAAGATCTCCAATGGGGGTTGGTCAAAGCGAAGGAAATTCTCTTCATTAATCTCTGTATTTTTTACTTATCCTATTACCATATTCATTCATTCTCTATTAATTAAAATATATCAACAAAATTATTTATCATTTACCAGGATGTCATTCTATTGATGGAATAACCTATACCAATCTCATTCCCCATAAATTGGGGAATTAAACTGTCAATCTAGTATATAGAGGACTACCAATTGCAAACCGATATAGTTTGTATTACATCACCACCTATCATGTCCAGAAATGGTGATGGATTTAACATATTTATATGATATATACAATAATATTATACTTATATAATTATAATATAAAATATAAATTTGTACTTTTAATTACATGAGAATACAATAATGACGCTCGTGTCTATGATGGACTACCGCATAGTGAAGTGATGTGATTCACTTTTCATATAAGATTTAAAAGGAAGGTAATATAAATTTATTTAATAAAAATATGTTATAAACATGAAAGAATAATTAATATATTAAAATTATATTTTATTTTTCTTTCATTTCATTTCATCTTAAGAGAAAATGGAAACAATGTTCATTTGTACATATGACTTGTAATTCCAATGAATGATGCATTTCATTTTTCATCTCTAAATTTTATAGATTACTATAAATACATATATAATAAATATATAATATATTTATTTCATGGTTATAATTGTGGATATGATATATCCATAATCAAATTATTGTACTCAAAAATACAAAATTTAATCATACATTAAAAACAATGTAGTTATTAGATGAAATGCAATTATAACACAGAATTTTTTATATATGGGAAATAAAAGGTTATATGTAATTCATATATGGTATGATATATATAATTATAGACATGTAATATATTTATAATAAACCTAAATTAATTATATGGAGTTTGTATGTGTACAACGGATGTCAAGATGTAACACCCCGAGATTTTATGAAAAATATTCTTTTTAATTTCATTAATGTCTTGTTTTGTACGCTACACCAAAAGAAGCTTTCACAACACGCATCCTTGACTTTCCTTCCATTACACGCAATCACGACCTTCCTCGATAGCTTGCGTCGTACGCAATACCGAGTTTCACTAAACAGCAATATGCTATTAAAACTAGCCGTTATGAATAGTAATAATCACTTTTTGAAATTTTATAAATTTTATTTTTCAAAATGGACTTCATTTTTGGATTCGGAATATTGAAATTAGCCTAGGGTGAAATTTTGGTATTTTTCTGAAAACTTTCAATTTTTGATGAATAGTGAAACTACTAAGTGGTAGGTTAAAAACTGAATTTTGCATAAAACTTAATTTTACCGCTTCTGTGAATGGAATTTCGAAAATCCGAGAGACACGGTTAATATCAAGGACTAAAATGTGGTTCAATGAGATGAAAATAATTTTTTGGTGAATAGTAACTTTTTACTTTTTTTTACCACAGTTAATAGTAAATAGGGTAACTAAGGGTAAATATGATATTAATATTACCCTAACACATGTCCTAATTCTATTGGACAAGTGTAATTCGACCAAAAACAAACTTAGGAATAAAATATGACCATTTAGGCCCTCTTGGATTAGATTAGGACATTTATTATTAATTTATTTAAAGAAGGGTTAAAATAGTTAAAATCAAAGTTTAATAAGTAAATCATTTTTAATATGGGGTTATTCATAAGATAAATTCGATTGTAAATATTCATTGGAAAGCTAAAACGATTTACTACATGATGGTATTTTATTTGTAATTTTTAGAAATCAAATAATTTAATTTATTTATGACACAAAGATGATGCAGTAATTATCTTGTTAATGAAATATTGACATAATTGATGTTATAAACACCAAAATAAATGTAATTTGAGACTTTTTATGAATTACACTAATTTTCTAGATTACTATGATATATTAGTGTTGATTTAATAAACTTTGTTCGAACAAATAATTCTGTTATGACTTTCAGAAAAATCATGTATCAAATAGTGTCAAAATTGACACAAAATAGTTTTTAAATCAAATATTATATTATTAATTGTTATTTTATTCCTAAAAATCTAAGGTTCGGCCAAATGACTTATATAAGGATATATTTATTAATAATATACAATTTCGGGTTCGTTTGGCATGTTATAGTAAGTTTATTAACCATATAGTGAAAGAAAACAAAAAGACACGGTAAAAGTTAAATTATTTAACTTAGAGTTAAATCTAATTGATAAGGTTAATATAATACCCTAAACTTGTCTAAATCCTATTGGTTGATAGGATTTCGACCCATCCCCACTTTAGCTTCGAAATAAGACCCTTTGGAACCATTATAAACCGATTTTGACTTTAATATAAAATAATATTTTGAGATATTCCTAAGGTGCCCCTCTCCTCCCTTATAAAAGGACACCTCCTCCCCTTCCTCCTCACACCAATTTGAGCACTCAAGCGCGGCCAACCCCTGCCAAAATCCCTTCTCCACTTCCCTAGAATAATCCTAGAGGACCTGGTCTTCTTCAAAGACCAATATTAGTTCCCTAAGTGGAGGATTCAAAGAGGCATTTCAAAGAAGAGGTAATATCAATTACCGATCTTTTCAATTTCTTTCTTATTCAACTTCTCCTTCTTTAGTTGTTTCATGATAAAGTAATAACATCAGTATTACTTACATACTGATATGTTATTATAAATATGAAACAACCCTATTTCACCATCTATCCATCCTACGGAAAAAGAAATCACCGCGCGTGCGTACGTACGGAATACCGTCTCCACGCCGTGGTGTAATCTATTTTCCACCACCACCTTACATGGATGGGTATAATGGTGTAAAGAATAACTATGCATAGTTATTACAACATCATATTGATTCTGATATATTGTATAATCCACTCCAATTCAATTCAATATTTATAGAAATGATATCATCGCTCGTGCGTACGTACGGACTACCGTCTCCACGACGCGATGAGATTCATTCTCCATGTTAACCATTTAAGAATGATTATAATGTATATATAATAAATAATAATGAAATATATGACATTATAAAGCTACTGGATTTATGTATATACATACATATGAATGTCATCTACTTAATTCCATTCAAGACAATAAGGAAAGAAAAACAGCGTTCATGCGTACGTACGGACTACCGTCTCCATGAACGGTGTTTTTCATTTCATTTAAATATCTATTATATATATATATACTGAATATATATGATATATAAATCATATTTTATATTCTTTAAGTAAGTAAATCATGATATAAGTAATAATAATGTCAAGAACAACAAGTCAAAACACCTACGATAAATGAAACGATTTTTACCCAAAACGTTCTTTAACATGGAATTTACAAAAGAACGGGTAATATAATGTCATAAGTGAACCATATATGATATCATAACAATGAATATGATTCTGGAATTAGTCAATAACATGATTTAAATCATTATACAGGAGGTTTGGACACTTACAAAGCAAGTCGGACATAAGGTAAGGGAAAATATCACAATCTCATTTTTATCCGAGATTGTTTAATCGTAAGTATTTACTGGGGTGTATTTTATCATCCACGTCCATGTTTCATCAAAATGTAATATTATTTCCATCCACCTACAATTGTTTAAAACCATTTTTACCCTTCGGTGAGTTTTTAGTAATATGTATGAAAGGAATATTTTGTCGTTTTTCGTACGAGGTACTTTTTGACTTTTCTGACAAAAGTACGAAGAATGTTTTTTTAACTTAAACGGAACGAACAGATTTTTATGGTTTTATAAAGCCTTATTTTCATGATGCTTCCTCCAAAAGATTTCATGACTATTTTTAATAAAATATCTTTCTTTTAAAATTGCATGATGTTTTGTGAAAAGAAATTGATTTTGAAGAAGAAAGGATATTTTCCTCAAGAATTCATTTCAAGTGTTTTATCAAAATTATTTTCCATATAAGATAATAAAGGGTCCTGTTTCTATCCATATTTTTACATTGATTTGACTATGTTGTGATGGAATTATGTTTATGAATTCCTTTATCTTATATGAATGGTTTTATGATGTTACGTTGTTTAAGAATCCCATTTTTATTACATGGGTTATGAAATGATGTATGATTTATGATTTTGTGGCACACATAAGAATGGTATCATTATGAGATGGGTGGGACCTATATCTCCCTCCAATGAATTGGGTAAAGATTTTATATCTCATGAGATAGACATGGCTGGAATGGTAGGTTATACCGGTTCAGTGAAACAGGACTGAAACGAGGATTACTCGATTCAGAAAGGGACTTTGTCCACTAAGATAGTCTTGGCAATGAGTCTTGACTAACAAGAAATGATTCTCTATGATTATGTGTGTATGCCACAATGAGTAATGTTTTATGTTATGATTTCATTTTCACTTCTATGATTTATCCCATGTTATGATATTATGATCTCTTTTGCAGGTTAAGATTTCCAAAAGCTATGTTCTTATGTATATGATGTGATTGATATTTATTTTGTTTACCCTTACTGAGCATTTGAGCTCACCCTTTTATGTTTTCTTTTCCCCAGGATATAAAGAAAGGTTTTTAGGTAAAAAAAAGGGAAGATCTTTATGGGAGATATTGAAGATCTTTCACCACGATTAGAAGATTACGTTCCGAGTTTCCAAAGACACTAAACTATTACGATCCTTTAGTGTGTGTTTTTGTTATGTACTAAGTATTCCGCAAATGTAATGTAATGTCCATGTACGTCAGGATACGGGTCTCTACATTTGGTATCAGAGGAAAGGTTTAGTCAACCTTTGGAAACTAGGATGCGAAAACGTTAGTGAGATCCCTAGAGATATTTCTATGGTATGTCTAGGGATGTCCCTAAGGATAAGTATACGTATAGGATATAGTCCTAGAACTACGGTAACGATCTTAGAATTTAAACCTAAGATGCTAGATATTGAGGGTACTCCCCCTTTACTATGTTGTCTTCCCTAGCATGATTTCGCCTCTCACGGAATTCTTTTTGTGTTTTAGTTAATGGAGGGAACCAGAAGGAATTCGGTTAACATTGAATCCAATGGACAAATTGGTGACTATGAGCAATAAAATTGTGTAATGCCTAGAGATAAAGATATTGTGATTATGCCAAATCAGCAATCTCACAATATGATCAATAAAGTAAAATTCGGTAAGTTTTCTGACTCGACTAATAAAAGAAAGATGGAGTTCCATGATGATCATAGAGGAAAGAAAGTTCAATTTCCCCTATGTAAATCATGTGGGAAGAGGCATCAAGGAGAATGTTTCAAAGGAACTGGAAGATGCTTTGGGTGTGGAAAATAAGGACACCAAGCCAGTAAGTGCAAAGGAAAAGGTTCAGTTAACACCAGGGATGAGGATAATGGTATTGCTACAACATCAACAATGGTTAAATGTTTTAAATGTGGAATGTACGGGCATTATGCAAACCAATGCCCTAAGGGAAAGTCTCATGAAGAAAATCAGTATGGTCGTATGGGTAGTATTTATGTGGATGATGATGATGAGACTACAAATGATATGTGAGATGAAATAATTGTTGAAGCTCAGTCAATGGTTTAAGAATGTAGTGGAATGATTACATGTTTATCATGTGTAATGTTGTATAAGTAATATCATGGTACTATGGAATAAAGAGACATCTAAGGATTGTTACATTGTTGTCTTTCCTTGTGTTTTGAAAGTGTATGATTAATGTTACCAGTATCCATGAAAGGTTATTCAGATATTTTTGGAATGTAGATGATATGCGCATAATGAAGGGATAAGGAGAAAATTAAATGTTTGATAGTATTCATGAGCTCATGATTGATATAAGGACTAAGTGATATAATGGTTTGAGTATAAGTAATTTTGAGGATTTTGGTCTATGGAAAGTGTTAACGTTTAACTGCATTCATGTTTTCAATAAGGTTCAATGGGTATTCAAGAGAATACACGATTAAGGACTTTGAATGTTTGGAATGTGACCAACAAGACATATCTTATGATATATGGGGATCAACAACAGTATTAAATCTCTGGTAATCGATGTCACTATATTATGAGAGTGGACTGCAGTATTATGTATAAGCCTAAAGATTAGACTGGATTATGTTGGACATAAGTTAGTATTGTTTAAGGATAGAATATGGGATGTTATAGTAACGTAGTTTTAAAAAAAGGGACAACCTGCAGGACGGGCGACAACCCATCGCTTCGGACAAGGCTGTAGGAATCGAACCCACAACCGAAGTGCGACTGGCCTTTATTGCCTACCACTGGCCTACAGGAAGTCCCTGTTTAGTAGAAACTAGTTTTATTATATTAAGCAGTATGATATATGAAGTATAAGTCCATTTTAGGAACTATATATGATTAATCTCACTATAGATCGACTTATGTATATAAATTTTGCTAACCTTTTGAGACAGATGGAATGACCCGTCATTCTATCACATGATCTGCTAACACTTCACGAATATCAAATTCAACTTCATTTATTTAAGAGATGAAGTGGAAATTGTTAAAGGCATGAACAACAGTGATATTGTACCAAAATAAAGTAAGTATTTATTCTAATTCAAATTTTCAACTTTAAGGAAATGATCTTGAAAACCAAAAATGTTGTCCTAGTGATCTTATACCTGATGAATCAGATGGTACCTTATATCATCACAAATCTATGGATTTGTGATTACTGGATTTTCCATAGCCATGTTCTCTACCACTCTCCATCAGAACATGATGGTTAGATTTCTCTTTTATATCCATATTTTCACCTATGTGGAAACCCAGTGATTAGTTTATTTGGGTAATCGTTACATTTCATACTTTAGTTTTTAAAGCCAAGTTTTGGTATTCCTTTTTACGATGTGGGTTTCTATTAAAGAAACTTTCAAATAGTAAACCTTTTATAACCCCAACGAATTTCGAGGGCGAAATTCATTTTAAGGGGGGTAGAATGTAACACCCCGAGATTTTATGAAAAATATTCTTTTTAATTTCATTAATGTCTTGTGTTGTACGCTACACCAAAAGAAGCTTTCACAACACACATCCTTGACTTTCCTTCCATTACACGACATCACGACCTTCCTCGATAGCTTGCGTCGTACGCAATACCGAGTTTCACTAAACAGCAATATGCTATTAAAACTAGCCGTTATGAATAGTAATAATCACTTTTTGAAATTTTATAAATTTTATTTTTCAAAATGGACTTCATTTTTGGATTTGGAATATCGAAATTAGCCTAGGGTGAAATTTTGGTATTTTTCTGAAAACTTTCAATTTTTGATGAATAGTGAAACTACTAAGTGGTAGGTTAAAAACTGAATTTTGCATAAAACTTAATTTTACCGCTTCTGTGAATGGAATTTCGAAAATCCGAGAGACACGGTTAATATCAAGGACTAAAATGTGGTTCAATGAGATGAAAATAATTTTTTGGTGAATAGTAACTTTTTACTTTTTTTTACCACGGTTAATAGTAAATAGGGTAACTAAGGGTAAATATGATATTAATATTACCCTAACACATGTCCTAATTCTATTGGACAAGTGTAATTCGACCAAAAACAAACTTAGGAATAAAATATGACCATTTAGGCCCACTTGGATTAGATTAGGACATTTATTATTAATTTATTTAAAGAAGGGTTAAAATAGTTAAAATCAAAGTTTAATAAGTAAATCATTTTTAATATGGGGTTATTCATAAGATAAATTCGATTGTAAATATTCATTGGAAAGCTAAAACGATTTACTACATGATGGTATTTTATTTGTAATTTTTAGAAATCAAATAATTTAATTTATTTATGACACAAAGATGATGCAGTAATTATCTTGTTAATGAAATATTGACATAATTGATGTTATAAACACCAAAATAAATGTAATTTGAGACTTTTTATGAATTACACTAATTTTCTAGATTACTATGATATATTAGTGTTGATTTAATAAACTTGGTTCGAACAAATAATTCTGTTATGACTTTCAGAAAAATCATGTATCAAATAGTGTCAAAATTGACACAAAATAGTTTTTAAATCAAATATTATATTATTAATTGTTATTTTATTCCTAAAAATCTAAGGTTCGGCCAAATGACTTATATAAGGATATATGTATTAATAATATACAATTTGGGGTTCGTTTGGCATGTTATAGTAAGTTTATTAACCATATAGTGAAAGAAAACAAAAAGACACGGTAAAAGTTAAATTATTTAACTTAGAGTTAAATCTAATTGATAAGGTTAATATAATACCCTAAACTTGTCTAAATCCTATTGGTTGATAGGATTTCGACCCATCCCCACTTTAGCTTCGAAATAAGACCCTTTGGAACCATTATAAACCGATTTTGACTTTAATATAAAATAATATTTTGAGATATTCCTAAGGTGCCCCTCTCCTCCCTTATAAAAGGACACCTCCTCCCCTTCCTCACACCAATTTGAGCACTCAAGCTCGGCCAACCCCTGCCAAAATCCCTTCTCCACTTCCCTAGAATAATCCTAGAGGACCTGGTCTTCTTCAAAGACCAATCTTAGTTCCCTAAGTGGAGGATTCAAAGAGGCGTTTCAAAGAAGAGGTAATATCAATTACCGATCTTTTCAATTTCTTTCTTATTCAACTTCTCCTTCTTTAGTTGTTTCATGATAAAGTAATAACATCAGTATTACTTACATAATGATATGTTATTATAAATATGAAACAACCCTATTTCACCATCTATCCATCCTACGGAAAAAGAAATCACCGCGCGTGCGTACGTACGGAATACCGTCTCCACGCCGTGGTGTAATCTATTTTCCACCACCACCTTACATGGATGGGTATAATGGTGTAAAGAATAACTATACATAGTTATTACAACATCATATTGATTCTGATATATTGTATAATCCACTCCAATTCAATTCAATATTTATAGAAATGATATCATCGCTCGTGCGTACGTACGGACTACCGTCTCCACGACGCGATGAGATTCATTCTCCATGTTAACCATTTAAGAATGATTATAATGTATATATAATAAATAATAATGAAATATATGACATTATAAAGCTACTGGATTTATGTATATACATACATATGAATGTCATCTACTTAATTCCATTCAAGACAATAAGGAAAGAAAAACAGCGTTCATGCGTACGTACGGACTACCGTCTCCATGAACGGTGTTTTTCATTTCATTTAAATATCTATTATATATATATATACTGAATATATATGATATATAAATCATATTTTATATTCTGTAAGTAAGTAAATCATGATATAAGTAATAATAATGTCAAGAACAACAAGTCAAAACACCTACGATAAATGAAACGATTTTTACCCAAAACGTTCTTTAACATGGAATTTACAAAAGAACGGGTAATATAATGTCATAAGTGAACCATATATGATATCATAACAATGAATATGATTCTGGATTTAGTCAATAACATGATTTAAATCATTATACAGGAGGTTTGGACACTTACAAAGCAAGTCGGACATAAGGTAAGGGAAAATATCACAATCTCATTTTTATCCGAGATTGTTTAATCGTAAGTATTTACTGGGGTGTATTTTATCATCCACATCCATGTTTCATCAAAATGTAATATTATTTCCATCCACCTACAATTGTTTAAAACCATTTTTACCCTTCGGTGAGTTTTTAGTAATATGTATGAAAGGAATATTTTGTCGTTTTTCGTACGAGGTACTTTTTGACTTTTCCGACAAAAGTACGAAGAATGTTTTTTTAACTTAAACGGAACGAACAGATTTTTATGGTTTTATAAAGCCTTATTTTCATGATGCTTCCTCCAAAAGATTTCATGACTATTTTTAATAAAATCTCTTTCTTTTAAAATTGCATGATGTTTTGTGAAAAGAAATTGATTTTGAAGAAGAAAGGATATTTTCCTCAAGAATTCATTTCAAGTGTTTTATCAAAATTATTTTCCATCTAAGATAATAAAGGGTCCTGTTTCTATCCATATTTTTACATTGATTTGACTATGTTGTGATGGAATTATGTTTATGAATTCCTTTATCTTATATGAATGGTTTTATGATGTTATGTTGTTTAAGAATCCCATTTTTATTACATGGGTTATGAAATGATGTATGATTTATGATTTTGTGGCACACATAAGAATGGTATCATTATGAGATGGGTGGGACCTATATCTCCCTCCAATGCATTGGGTAAGATTTTATATCTCATGAGATAGACATGGCTGGAATGGTAGGTTATACCGGTTCAGTGAAACAGGACTGAAACGAGGATTACTCGATTCAGAAAGGGACTTTGTCCACTAAGATAGTCTTGGCAATGAGTCTTGACTAACAAGAAATGATTCTCTATGATTATGTGTGTATGCCACAATGAGTAATGTTTTATGTTATGATTTCATTTTCACTTCTATGATTTATCCCATGTTATGATATTATGATCTCTTTTGCAGGTTAAGATTTCCAAAAGCTATGTTCTTATGTATATGATGTGATTGATATTTATTTTGTTTACCCTTACTGAGCATTTGAGCTCACCCTTTTATGTTTTCTTTTCCCCAGGATATAAAGAAAGGTTTTTAGGTAAAAAAAAAAGGGAAGATCTTTATGGGAGATATTGAAGATCTTTCACCACGATTAGAAGATTACGTTCCGAGTTTCCAAAGACACTAAACTATTACGATCCTTTAGTGTGTGTTTTTGTTATGTACTAAGTATTCCGCAAATGTAATGTAATGTCCATGTACGTCAGGATACGGGTCTCTACACAAGACATTGGGTAAGGGATTTCTAGTCCCTCTTTTATTCTTGGAGACATATTCCTTGTTCACCACTTATTTATTTTGTGGGGTGTATATAATAAATTTTTTTTTATAATTATTATATTTAATTTTATGTGATATAAATATCCATATATTGTTTTATATTTCATGGTGATTATTATTAAAATGTTACAAAAGTTGCACATTTTTTTGCTATAATCTCATTGTTTATTGGGATTCACTACGGGAAAAATGGGTATTTGCGACAGGTTATTTGCGACGGGATAGATTCCCGTCGCAAATAGCCCCGTTAAAAACTTATTTGCGACGGGGGTATTTACCCGTCGCAAAAGAATTGGCGCGAGTTGCGCGCCAAATCGCGGGAAAATTGTTTGCGACGGGGAAATATTCCCGTCACAAATAGTATGTCGGCAGGTGGTTATTTGCGATGGGACCCGTCGCAAATTACTATTTAACCGTTGACCGTAATAAATGTTGGCTAAGGTATTTGCGACGGGTACCGTCGCAAATAACACTATTTGCGACGGGAATCCCGTCGCAAATAGACCCGTCGCAAATAATGTAACCTATAAATACCCCCATCCGTTTTTTTCAAATCATTCTCAAACTCCATCTTCTTCTTCTCCCAAATTTTTATTTCTAAAGTTCAGTTTTTCTCCAGTTTAATTTTTTTCTCCGGAGTAGATATTAAAGTTTTGAAGAACGATCAGAGCAGGTCAATTTTCAAGGTATTTATGTTCATTTTAATTTAATATTTATTTTTAATTGTTTATTAGTTTCAATTATTCTTAATTAGTAGTAATTTAATTATGTTTACATCGTTTTGTTACTTAAAAAATTTAAATTATTAGTATTGTTCATAGTTAATGGTAATTAGGAATAATTAGTAATAATTTTTAATAATTAAGAATAAATATTAATAATTAGTAATGAATACCAATAATTAGGAATAATAACATTATTACATTATTAGTATATTTTATTATTAATATTAAAATAATATAATTATATATATATATACAATTCTCTTTTCATCTGTGTGTTTACTGCCTTCAAATGTATTATTTGTATGTGGAGATAGAAAACGCACAGATTAAAGGAGAATTGTATATAAATTAGAAAATTATATTATTTTAATATTAATAATAAAATATACTAATATTGTTATTATTTGTAATTATTGGTAATTATTCCTAATTATTGGTAATTATTTATTTAATTACTAATAATTAGGAACAATTATCAATAATTATCAATAATTAAGAATGATTAGTAATAATTAGTAATAATTACCAATAATTAGTAATAATTACCAATAATTAGTAATAATTACCAATAAGTAGTAATAATTATCAATAAGTAGTAATAATTATCAATAATTAGTAATACATACCAATAATTAGTAATACTTACCAATAATTTGTAATAATTATCAATAATTAAAAATAATTAGTAATAATTAGTAATAATTAGTAATAATTACCAATAGTTACCAATAGTTACCAATAATTACCAATAATTACCAATAATTACTAATAATTATCAAAAAATAGTAATAATTAGTAATAATTAGGAATAATTAAGAATAATTAGGAATAATTAGGAATAATTAGGAATAATTAGGAATAATTAGGAATAATTAGGAATAATTAGGAATAATTAGTAATAATTTGTAATAATTACCAATAATTACCAATAATTAGTAATAATTAGTAATAATTAGGAATAGATACCAATAATTACCAATAATTAGTAATAATTAGTAATAATTACCAATAATTAGTAATAATTAGTAATAATTAGTATTAATTACCAATAATTAGTAATAATTACCAATAATTAGTAATAATTACCAATAATTAGTAATAATTAGTAATAATTACCAATAATTAGTAATAATTAGTAATAATTACCAATAATTAGTAATAATTAACAATACTTACCAATAATTACCACTAATTACCAATAATTAGTAATAATTACCAATAATTACCAATAATTGGTAATAATTAATAATAATTACCAATAATTAGTAATAATTAGTAATAATTATCAATAATTAGTAATAATTACCAATAATTAGTAATAATTAACAATAATTACCAATAATTAGTCATAATTAGTAATAATTAGTATTAATTACCAATAATTAGTATTAATTACCAATAATTAGTAATAATTACTAATAATTAGTAATAATTACCAATAATTAGTAATAATTACCAATAATTAGTAATAATTAGTAATAATTAGTAATAATTAGTAATAATTACCAATAATTAGTAATAATTAGTAATAATTAGTAATAATTAGTAATAATTAGTAATAATTAGTAATAATTAGTAATAATTAGTAATAATTAGTAATAATTAGTAATAATTAGTAATAATTACCAATAATTAGTAATAATTAGTAATAATTAGTAATAATTAGTAATAATTAGTAATAATTATCAATAATTAGTAATAATTAGTAATAATTAGTAATAATTGGTAATAATTAGTAATAATTGCCAATAATTAGTAATAATTAGTAATAATTAGTATTAATTACCAATAATTAGTAATAGTTACCAATAATTAGTAATAAATACCAATAATTAGTAATAATTACCAATAATTAGTAATAATTAGTAATAATTACCAATAATTAGTAATAATTAACAATACATACCAATAATTACCAATAATTACCAATAATTAGTAATAATTACCAATAATTACCAATAATTACCAATAATTACCAATAATTGGTAATAATTAATAATAATTATCAATAATTAGTAATAATTAGTAATAATTATCAATAATTAGTAATAATTATCAATAATTACCAATAATTAGTAATAATTAACAATAATTATTAATAATTAACAATAATGACCAATAATTAGTAATAATTAGTATTAATTACCAATAATTAGTATTAATTACCAATAATTAGTAATAATTACAAATAATTAGTAATAATTACCAATAATTAGTAGTAATTACAAATAATTAGTAATAATTACCAATAATAAGTAATAATTACCAATAATTAGTAATAATTACCAATAATTACCAATAATTACCAATAATTACCAATAATTAGTATTTATTACCAATAATTAGTATTAATTACCAATAATTAGTATTTATTACTAATAATTAGTAATAATTACCAATAATGAGTAATAATAACCAATAATTAGTAATAATTACCAATAATTAGTAATAATTACCAATAATTAGTAATAATTACCAATAATTAGTAATAATTAACAATAATTAGTAATAATTAACAATAATTAGTATTAATTACCAATAATTAGTATTAATTACCAATAATTAGTGTTAATTATCAATAATTAGTAATAATTAGTAATAATTAGTAATAATTACCAATAATTAGTAATAATTAGTAATAATTACCAATAATTAGTAATAATTAGTAATAATTACCAATAATTAGTAATAATTAGTAATAATTACCAATAATTAGTAATAATTAACAATGCGTACCAATAATTACCAATAATTACCAATAATTAGTAATAATTACCAATAATTCGTAATAATTACCAATAATTAGTAATAATTAACAATAATTAGTAATAATTAACAATAATTAGTATTAATTACCAATAATTAGTATTAATTACTAATAATTAGTTTTAATTACCAATAATTAGTAATAATTAGTAATAATTACCAATAATTAGTAATAACTATCAATAATTAGTAATAATTAGATATAATTACCAATAATTAGTAATAAATTACAATAATTACCAATATTTAGTAATAATTAGTAATAATTAGTAATAATTAGTATTAATTACCAATAATTAGTATTAATTACCAATAATTAGTAATAATTACCAATAATTAGTAATAATTACCAATAATTAGTAATAATTAGTAATAATTAGTAATAATTAGTAATAATTAGCAATAATTACCAATAATTACCAATAATTAGTATTAATTAGTATTAATTACCAATAATTAGTATTTATTACCAATAATTAGTATTAATTACCAATAATTAGTAATAATTACCAATAATTACCAATAATTACCAACAATTAGTAATAATTACCAATAATTACCAATAATTACCAATAATTACCAATAATTAGTAATAATTACCAAAAATATTAGTACTATGAAAAAAATAAAAAATTTATATAATATTAAAATTATCAATATTTTTAACATTTTTTGCATTATTCTCAACATATTTAATTCTTAAAGGGTCAATTTTTAGGTCTATCTCAATAAAAAGTTTGCGTCAGTCGTGTATGATCTAAAATATATAATTATCCTAGCTTGAGTGTTTTTTTCTAACAAATTATTCAAAACCAGTAATGCTTTTATATTTTATAGAGAAATATAGAACAACGAGGTCGTGAAAAATCATTATTAGGTGACCGCATAGGGATAAATCAACGTAGAAATCCAAACGGTTCTGGTTTAAATCAAGTATATCTAGAGGGTGTGGAGACTTTTTTATCATTTGCGGCATCAAATCCAGAATTTGTTTCAGAAGGCAAAATAAAATGCCCTTGCAGAAAATGTGCATTGAGAACGTTTGACACGTTTGAAAAAGTGGGAGAACATCTCTTGTGTTTTGGTTTTCAACCAGATTATGTTTTTTGGTATCAACACGGTGAACGCAGTTTCAGAGCAGGTGATTCCAACTTGATTCCGGATCCATCCTGATTTCAAGATTTAGTACATGATGTTGTAGGTTCATCTGTTCAACATACATAATCTCCGTCTGATATAGCTTCAAATCTTGAGTTGGCACCGTCTGAATTTTATGAGTTGTTGAAGTCTGCTGAGGATGCATTATATCCTGGCTGTAAGATGAGCAAATTAGAAGCAGTTGCAAAATTTATGGCTATCAAATCAGATAACGGAATGTCAAACACCTGTTTTGACTAGATATTTTCTTTGCTAAAAACACTGTTACCTGAAGGAAATGTTTTACCTGCAAATTACTATGAGAGTAAGAGGCTGGTTCGAAATTTGGGACTTACTTGTCAGAAGATTCATGCGTGTTCAAAGGACTACATTTTATATTTTGGGGAAAATGAGTCGTTGGATAGTTGTCCCACATGTGTGAAACTGAGAAATAAAGAAGGACAACACGAGAAGTCTGGTTTGATTCCTGTAAAACAGTTGAGATATTTTCCGCTTACATCCAGACATCAGCGTTTATTCATGTCTAAGAATACAGCGACAATGATGTCATGGCATAAAGAGAATATTTCAACCGATAAAAGCTTGAATCATCCAGCCGATGGTGATTCATGGAATCATTTTGATAGAGTGCATCCTTCCTTTGCTTTAGAAGCTAGAAATGTTCGACTGGGCCTTTCCAGTGATGGTTTCTGTCCGTTTGGATCTTATGGTAGTCAATATTCATGTTGGCCTATTTGTTTAACTCCGTACAATTTACCTCCATGGATGTTGATGAAGGAGCCATATATCTTTTTGACTTTACTAATTCCAGGACATCCGAAGAAAAATATTGATGTTTATTTGAATCCATTGATTGATGAATTAAATTTATTGTGGAGTACTGGTGTCAGTACATATGATGTTGCAACGAAACGGAATTTCATACTGAGAGCAGCATTGATGTGGACAATAAGTGACTTATCGGCTTATGGGATGTTATCTGGCTGGTGTACACATGGTCAGAAATCATGTCCTTACTGTATGGGAGAGAACAAAGCATTTATGCTCATTCATGGAAAGAAACCTTGTTATTTTGACTGTCATCACAGATTTCTTCCAGCTGATCATCCTTTTCGCAGAAACAGATATCCTTTCAGAAAAGGAACAGTTGAAAGGGATGGACCTCCAAAAATTCTATCAGGTTCGGAGTTAAAATCAGTTGTATTTTCATTACCTCCCATCACTTTTGGTCCCACAATAAACCAATAGAAAATTTCTGGTTTTGGGAAAGAACACAATTGGATTAAACGTAGCATATTTTGGGATTTGCCATATTGGTCTGATCTGTTGGTCCGACACATGTTAGATGTCATGCATATTGAGAAGAACTGTTTTGATAATTTGTTTCATACAGTTTTGGATACGCCAGGAAAGAGCAAATACAATGTAAATGCACGTTTAGATCTTGCCCAAATTTGCAGGAGTCCAGAATTAGAACTAATTGAGAATGTCAGAACAGAAAGGTTACTGAAACCAAAAGCAGCTTATACACTGTCTAAAGAAAACCGTTTATTATTTTGTCAGTGGATTGCAGATTTGAGACTTCCAGATGGCTGTGCTTCCAATTTGGGAAGATGTGTAAAGAATGGTCATATTACTGGAATAAAAAGTCATGATTGTCATGTTATAATGGAGAGACTTCTACCCATTGGATTAAGAGGTCTGTTGAATTCTGTGATTTGGGATTCCATAACAGACATGTCTCATTTTTTTCGGGAAATTTGTGCGGCTACGACAAATTATGATGCTCTAGGCAAACTTGAAAAATATGTTGTTGTAATTATATGTAAACTGGAAAAAATATTTTCTCCGTCTTTCTTTGACTAAATGGAACATTTGATGTTACATTTTCCATATGAAGCCAAATGTGGAGGTCCGGTACAGTTTCGATAGATGTACCCCTTTGAAAGATGCATGCAAAAATTGAAAATAAAAGTACGTAACAAAGCATCTGTTGAAGGATCTATTGGAGAAGGTTATTTGCAAGAGGAAATATCTTTTTTCTGCTCCCATTATTTTGAATCTAAGTATCCTTCAAAACACAACCGAATGGGATGGAACGAGAGGAATATTGATGAAATCGACAATCAATTATCTATTTCCAACCAGTCAGAGCTTGGTTTTGGTGGAGTTTATGAACGCTGGCTTTCAGATGATGAACATCAGAGAGCTCATACGTATGTTCTGCTCAACTGTGAAGAGATGAAATTAGTTGTACTGTAAGTGTTTATATCACTTATTCTATCATTTATGTTATAGTAAATAACTTTGGTTTTTATAGGTTGTATGATAATCATATCAAGAAACAAATTCCACAAATTACAGCAGCTGCTCTCGAATATGGGGAATCGAAAAAAACAATGAACAGTGGAGTTATCTTGATAGGATCTCATCATCGAGAAAATGAAGTTGACTTTTATGGCATACTTGATGAAATCATTGAACTCTGTTATCTTGGACAACATTACACAACCATGTTCAAATGTCGGTGGTTGGATACAGAGAGAGGCGTGCGTGTTCATCCAACTCATGGAATCATCGATATTAAATGTAAAAGTGTTCTCGCAGTAAATGAACCATTCTTATTGGCTCAATAGGCATATCAAGTGTATTATGCAATGTACTGTGCAACATCAATAGACTTGACTGATTGGTGGAGTGTAATAAAAATCAAAATTCGAGACAATCAGTTTAGTCAAAGTGAATGTGCTTTCACTGATTTCCAAAGAATTGATGTTTTTCAAGAGAGTACTCAAAATCAATCTTTTTTACAAAGAGACATGAGTATCGATGACGACACCCCACATTTAAGAGTCAGTGATGACGATGATGTTAATGATGTCACATATGAATTTGAAATGGTAAGAGATGAAGCAAATGTAACTCGAATGGATATCGATGATGTTGAGGAGGAATATGAAGATGAAATTGACATATATGAAGATGATGATGAAGATGAACACTGATAGCATTCCATGGTTTTTATATACAATCATAATATGTATATATGTATATATAATAGTAATTATCAATTATTTTCTAACATTAACATTTTCTGTTTCAGATGGACGACGCCACATTTCGTGAGTTGGCGGATACTGACCTGACTTTCGATGCGGATGAGTTGCTGACAGATGACCCACAGCCTGCAGGCGCTCCAGGGAGTACGTGGAGGGGGTGCGGTCTTGCACGATTGATGATTCCTGACCCCGTCCCCGAGCGACGTCCACGTCTGGGGTTTGATCCACACACACGGAGGTGTGATAACCTGTGTGATAACCTGTGGATTTGACAAAGATTTCATTAATCTATTCACATAATAAATGTTTATTATTTTTTCAGTTTTCCGCATATAGCAGTCAGACAGGGCAGCACTATTTTGTGCAACTATTTCTCTCAGCCGTGGACCACATGGGAGCAGATTCCCATTGATGTGCAGCAGGCCATGTGCGGCCATTGGTTGGTACGTACGTAAATAAATAATTTTTATTTTGAAAATTATTTCATTTCTAACTTGATATTTTGATTTATTTGTAGGGTTTATGGTATCCGATAGAGGATACCATGCGTGACGCCATTCACGAGGCATGGGAGGTGGCCATGTGTGATGGCCTTTGTCAGTTTTTGCACAATTTAAGAAAAGATGCGATGAAGAAAGCAGGAGTGTCAGATTTTGAGGAGTCATGTAGAGCACACCGACCATAGTATATTTCATCCCATGTATGGGATGGATTATGTGCGCACTAGTTGAGTGGTGCCTTTAAGAGGAGATCATCGGTGGGGAGGCAGAATCGGGGGAGACAGGAGGTGACTCATCGAGCTGGGAGTCGTTCTTTCAGTACTCATAGACATCATCTGGTACGTACATTATTTATAAATATTTTATATAACTATAAATATTAACAGTTTATTTTTTATTCTTATAGGCTGTCGAGCACCCCGATATTACAGAGTACGACGTATATCGTAGGATGTATAGTGATCCTGCTACTGGGGAGCTCAGATGTGATCGTCAGCATCACATCATGGTTAGTATTATTTGTTTTCAAGTTTAAAAATTAACTGCATATAATATATTCACAATTTTAATTTTAAATTGAAACTATAGGAGTCATATGAGGCCGCAGCATCACAGGCCCGGCCTGAGAGTCAGGCCGAGTCATCAGATCAGACCACTGCCCGTCAGTTTGATGAGGCGGCATGGATGCAGGCTACCCAGTATGCCTTCGAGAAGGGTCGGGTAGTTGGTATCGGCTCTCGACTGACTCCCAGAGATTATTATGGCAGTGCTGCGATGTCGGCGTCCAGCTCGAGAGGAGCTCGTGCATCTTCTTCTACTACATAGTATGAGGATCAGTTGCGATCTCAGACTTCCCAGATAGAGAGTCTCCGACAGGAGCAGGAGCAGATGCGTCAGCAGCATGAGGAGGAGCGTCGACGCCAGCAGCAGCTGTACGAGAGCAGACGAGTCAATGGCAGCAGCAGCATCAGGAGCAGATGGAGTACATGCGCCGACTCACTCATGCTTTAGGGATGGAGTTTCCTCCACCACCATCTGCAGATCCCCCACCTCCCCCGCCCCTCCTTCATATTAGAGTTTGTATTTATGTTATAAAATTTGTGAAATCAAAATATTTTTTTTCTATTCGTAGTTTCTGTCTCATTATAAAATATTAATAATATTATATTTTTAAATAACAATATTAATATGAATAATAATATTATTTATATTTTATAATAATAAATTATATATATATATATTAAAATTTTATAATATTATAATTTAATTATATTTTTTGTAATACTTGAATTATTTTAATATTTGAATGTAAAATAATTCTATTATTTTTATATTAATTAAAATAACTTATTAATATTTTTTTTATTTATGAATTATAATTCTAATATTATTATATTAATTAAATCATTTATTAATATTCTATTATTTTTTATTTTTGAATTATAATTATATTATTATTATATTAATTAAAATAATTTATTATTTTTATTTGTGAATTATAATTCTATAATTATATTAATTAAAATAATTTATTAATAATTATTTTTATAGTATTTGCGACGGGATACTATGCCCTTCGCAAATACTAATATTATTATATGCATTAAAATAATTTATTAATAGTTTTTTATTTTTTTAAAAAAATAGTTTTTGCGACGGGACCCGTCGCAAAAACTATTTTAAAAGTTTTTTACAAATATATGGAGTACTATTTGTGACAGGGAGAATAACCATCGCAATAAAAGGCTTTAGAGAAGGGCCTGTCGCAAATAAGTGTTGTTGTGACGCCGTTTTCAGCAACGGGCCATTTGCGACGGGCCCCCGTCGCAAAAAGCCATTTGCGACGGGATCCCGTCGCAAAAGACCCGTGGCAAAAGCCTGTTTTTCTAGTAGTGATTGTTTATTATTTTTTTATTATGAGGTCTTATGATATATTTCTCACTAAATTTATGAATTCCATTATCCAATGGTTATTCATTTATAAAAAAAATTGATTTCATTTTCATCTTTTTATGTACTCATGATTCAAAACTACTGTTTTCAAACAAAACTGACTGTATTTATATCTTTGGATGAAAACCCATTTTCTTCAATTTAAATGTTAAAAAGATGTCTTTAAGAATAATTTAAGGGTTTTAAATGATATTTTAAGGTTTTTATAACATTTTCTGACTTTTTTAAAATAAGTATATTTAATTCATTTTCCAAAAGGTCCATTTTGATTTTTGTTATAATTTTAAAAGAATCTATATTTTAATGTATATAACTTGAAAAACATTTCCCTACACCATGACCAATGAACATTTTAGATATTTAATTATATGTTTCAAAGGTTATTTATAAATAAAATTATTTTCAAAAAATTTATGCAATTTTAGTTATTAAAAGGGGATTCTTAAATTGAAAAAATTATTCTCTCCATGAACTGTACCATGTTATATTTCAAATTAATTTTACCACTAAGATGACATCCCTTGATATTACACAATATATACTGTTGATATAATCTAATAATAAAATATATATTCTTTCTATGGGTGTTTTATGATTATGATGATAAGATATCCATGAAACCCATTCTATTTCAATGGGATTTTATATAATTAAATACAAATTTTTTTTTGAATCTCGTTTCATTTCCATACATTATGTTATAATGAAATTTTTATGAAACTTTTTTATTTTCATGGATTCTAACATAATGAATTACTTATTAAACCAATTTAATTTCATTGGTTCTGATGTGTTGAATATTTTTTAACGTTTTGGAACACATATGTTTTGTTTTCATTATTTGATGGTATTATTATCATAACCATGGTTGGTGGTTATGTTACAGCAACAGATAGTGGTCATGTTATAAATAAAGATATGTGATACCTATATCTACTTGAAATTCATTTAGCAATGATTAATATTTAATGAGATAAATAAAAAAATAATGGAGCGTGATTATTGTTTTGTTAGGAAACTCGTCTTGTATTACCATCATTGGATTGAACCTTGAAAATTATTATTGTTTGGGGAGTATATCCATTATAATATTATAGTATTAGAAATTCTAATTGAATACATTGAAAATTATTTTCTATTATATAGTGTATTCTACAATTCCATTTCTGATACCAATTTTATGCTCTCATAGATCATGATCTTTGATTCATTTATAATTCTTTTTTTACGAACTGACAATATTTATGTCATGACAAAATTTATTGAATTTTAATATGAAAATTATTATTTTAAAATGTTATTATAATGATCGTATGCCCTTATTATCATGTTGTGATTATGTTTCCATTGATATCAACCATTAATTCCTAAACTAACCATATAATCTTACTAATTTTTATATTTCCTTTCCCCGGGTTATGAATAATGGTTTTAATTAGGGTATGCATAATTATAATAATATGTAAGAATATTTTTTTTTGAGATTTTGATGATATTTTAGTAAATATGAAGATTTTTTATGTAGTCTATAATGACGTAAAACCATTATAGTCCTCCTGTGTGTTTTTTTGAAATGTTCTTAATATTAAATTATAAAGATGTAATATATATGTATTATATTTTTTGGCCATTTTATCCACCCAAGATAAAATATTTACCCAACATATTTTTCCATGTTTTAGAGGTTTTTTTATTCTTAAAATTCCAACAGTATGTTTCTTAAGAATAGATTTAAATGAGGCTTCTCTATGAGAAGGTAATCAGCTTAATTGAGATTATTATTTTTTACACATTATTTTAATATATTAAATTATTATAACCCATGATTTTATGAAATAATTTTTTCAATTATATTTAATATTTTTAAAAGGATACATTACACAAAACACATAATTTAAATGAAATGTGATATATTATTTAAATATTATTATGTGACAGCTATAACATGGTTTTAAAATTAGAAGGTTTAAAAAAGATTAAATAAATTTTGAGATATACCAAAATATAATACTCTATGTAAATTTATCGAACAATTATTTGTAAATAATCATTTAATTTTTATGAAAATTTATATTATGCCTAAAAAATACATTTCCATTAAAATTAAATTTTTTTTAGAAAATATTTTATTTTTTTAAAAAAAATTAATAATTATATTTAATAAAAATAGTTACTTTTTTTATATCATCATATCAAAATTACCTTAGGGTAAATGTTATTAAATTTTCTAGAATGATTTAATTTTTAATGTATAGTTAAAATACAATTTTTATTGGATACTATATTTCTGTTTTGGTGATATAAACGTTTCTTTATTTTTATATTTGTTTCAAAGTAAAATAAGTTTTATTATATTTTTAATTATCCAATTTTTTCTATTTTAATAATTTTTATGTATGAATTTAACTTAATAACATTTTTATCAGTAATGTCATTCTCTTGAAAGAATCATTTTTACGTGTAAAATGTTTTTTTATATAAATAAATTAAAATTATCAATATTGGTAAATTATTTTAATTAAATTTTAATATAAATTGAGTATTTTTTTAAATATCCATCTAATGTTTTTATAGGCATAGAATAAGAATGAATCTAGTTTTATTCTTAGTTTTTCCATTAAAAGTAGTTTTCGTCACAATTTGTGCACATTTTTAAAATTAATTGATACCAAATATTATTATTTAATTTTATGAAATTTATTCTATATTTTCAGTTATTAAGTTAAAATTTGTTAAATATTACAAATTTATATTTTTTTCACTATGAATAGTTACCGTGGTAAAATTTATCACCTCATTAAAGCATGAAATAGGTAAATATATAGTAAAACCATGTTATAAGGCCCTATGATTAATAATATTTAATTTTAGATAATTTATTCTAATAGTATAGCCTTTGTCATTTAATTTTTTGATTTAATGGACGCTTTACCATAAAATTACTCATGTAATATTTATATAAAATAATATTACAAAATGAACACTCTTAGTTTTGAAAATATATTATGTTTTCAAATAGAGAAAAAATCATGTTATAAACAAATATATGTATCTATTATAAAGAAAATTAAATAATTTTAATGATATAAATTTATTTATAGTTTTAAAAATTATTTTACGACATTTAATGATTGTGTAAGGCTAATATAGCATTTATTCAATTAGTTGATAAAAATAAAACAAATGGTTTTAAAAATATTATAACTAATAATATTTAAATAATTTAATCTTTCAATGAATTTTACAAATATATATAAAGTAATATAGAGGTTTTTAATAATTATATTCGAATTATCCCTTTGTATTGATGTATTTAATGTAAAATTAATTAAATAGTGTTAAAAATGACATTGATGAGATTTTTATAATAAATAATAATTTATTAAATGATATAAAATTCATAAAAATATTATATTTGGAAATATTAATGGGATATTATGTTTAAAATCCTAAATGGATCAATAATTTAATTTTTTTCATTTTAAAGAAATAATTTTAACCATTATTTCGTAGAAAATGTTACTTTAGAGTAATTGTTAAAATGGTTAAAGAAGTGTTAAAACAAAAGGATAATGCTAAAAATGTAATTCCAACATATCATATTTTTATCATATGAGATAATATCAATGCATACACATATTAACTCTATTTTTATAATTTGTTTCCATTTGAACATCAAAAATAATTTATATTAATTTAATTTTTTATGAAATTGCAATAGTGCCTGTCCAGACAATTAAGAAAGGGAACCCCTCATTTCACTTCTTCACACCACACTGGGCTTTATATCTCAACTATAAACAACTAAAATCAATTGAAAATGTAATCAGTCATATTATATATGTATTGTTCTTCCAAAAATACCATTTATAGAGTCTTTAAGAGGAGATATTAATGAGTTTCTTCAAAGAAGAGGCAATCACATTAATAGATCACTTCCAATTTCATTATTATTTTACCTTATATAAATTTATAATATTCTTAATAAAATAATAAATTCATTATATAAATATAATAAAATATTATCGTGATTAGGAAACCACATTTATTCACCATATTTTCATTAAATGACTCTCATGTGTATGTACGACTCACCGTCTCCACATAGCGATACAATTTATTTCCTGTCATAATATTTTATGAATGGGTATCATCAAGGATTCAATAATTTTATATGATAAATATTAAATAATTATACTTATTTAATTATAGTAAAATGTTTACCTTATTAACATCTAAACTATTGGAAAATTATATAGTCGATCGTGCGTACTTGTGGACTACCACATTCACAAAGTGATGTGATTCATTTTTAATTTATATTTTACAAGGATGGTAATAATGAATGATTTAATGAATATATATGATATATATGAAATAATAATAATTTTATAAATGTTATTTATTATTTACATTACTTTTTCATCTTATCAAGAAAATGAAAAAAAACATTCAGGGATATGTATGGCCTACCGTCTTCATGAATGGTATAATTCATTTTTATATCTCTATATTTTAGGGATGACTCCAATAAATTAAAAAAATTAATATTTATATTATTTATATCATTTCTAAAATTAAATTTATGATGAAACCATGACCAAAATTGAATGACCAAAACTACGGAACAAGAATATACATGAACAAAGTTGCACATATCTGCTGGGAAAAATGATTTTAATAAAGAAGTGTTAAAAAAATGTGATAAAATGATATAAGTAAACCATATATATTATTTTATATATTTTTATTGTTATTTAGTATATTTATAAAAAAATGTATTCAATATACATATGTTTCCAACACATATTAAGGAATTCATACATAATGTAAAGAATTGTTTTTCTCACATTTATTCATGTGGGAAACATACCATATTCAAAACTTTTTTCTTCTAGGGTGTATATTTACAGCCTATGAATTTATATTATTATTATTAATATAAATTTTATTCTTATTTAAATATCCATCTAGGTTTCATAATTTCATCAGGATAACCATTCAAAATTTACCAAAGCGGTTAGGGTTTTAGGTAACAATATTTTTATTTATGAGGATTATTTATGATTTATTTTTTTAATGATGATATAATATGATTTATCCCTTACGAAACTCATTTCATTAATTATAAAATACTTATTTCGTGTTATCATGTGTTTTCCATGCATTTTCTCTACCTAATTTACTAAAGATCCCAATAATGTGTTTTCATATAAAATGTTCTTCATTTATCTCTTTGGTTGAAACCTAGTTTTCTTTAATATCACTGTTTTATAATAAAAAGTATTAAATATGGTTTTTAATTATATACTTTTATATTTTAAATTCATTTTTACCAAATAAATTTCAAAAAAATTGGTTTTAAAAGAAATAGTCTTGTCATGTTTTGAATGAGTAAATTTTTTATTTTTTATAGACGTAATAAATGATTGTTTTTTTAACTTATAATACATTAATGATATTTACTGCCACCATGAATAATATGTTCTATAAGGATTTATTTATAAAATTCAATGGTTATATTAAATGACAAGAGTTTCTATAATTATTTAATTTTTTCTTTTATTTTAATGAACTGATTTCAAAATTGAAATAATGATTTTATCAAAAATGTTATATTGATTATTTTGGGGTATTTATATAAATAAAAAAACCCTTGATATCACTTATGATTTACTGTATAAAGAATACAATAATATCATTATTATTACTTCTTAGGTTTCTTATGTTTATGATGACTAGGTGTTTACGAGCCCCTACCTTTCCCATGGTTTATACTATGATGAAATGATGAAATGTTTATGGAACACGTTTCATTTACATTGGTGATTATATCATGAAATGTTTATAATACTATTTTCCTTTCATTTATTATGATATTATAATTGTTTTAAGATCATGTGTCACACATATGTACGATTTTATTTATTTAATGGTGGTTTATGTTATACAAAAGTACATGGGTAATGTTGGAAAACCAAGTATGTTGGTATCGTTATAAACAGTGATGGGTGGGACCAATATTTACCTCTATTTAATTGTGTAAATATTGATATCCCATGAGATAAACATGAATGGAATGGTGAGTGATCCTAGCTAAATAATTGACTTTTTACACTATGATACTCATCAGAGTGATCCATGGTTACTATGATAGATTAGGGGGTGAACCCAATCTATTATGATATTTTTGCGGGTAAACCTTGTAAACTACACTTTTTTAGGGAGGTAACCCATTCAAATATGATAGCTATGGAAATGAGACTTGACTAATATATAAATAATTTTATATTCTTATATTTATTCCAAAATTCAACATTTTTGACAATGTTTTTTTCCATGTCTTATGTTAATTGATTCCTTTATAATTAATGTTTTATGAAATTATATGTTTTTAGATGAATTTGGTATATGATATATAATATGTAGGGTATAATTTTATAATGTTAATCTAATGTTATCATACCCAAATATTCATGTTATTATCAATTTGTCCTTGATATCACCCTTTCATGCCCTTAATGATCATAAAAGCTCAACCTTTTTGTTATGTTTCCATTCCTCGTGATATGAACAAAAGAATAATGTATGATATGTGTAATAAAGGTTCTAAATATGAATAACTTATTGTGGGATTTTTTGGATCCTTTATTCACAAATTTATTATGTTTCCACGTTTCCAAGGTAAATCATATATATAATTCTATCAATGATTGTGATTTTATGTAATTAATATATATCTATATTAGGTGATATCTATTAAATAATGGTATTGGTCATTATAGTTGTTAGCACAACTATATTTATTTATCCTTTGGAAACTATAATAATGAAATATGTGTGACAACTCTAGGTATAATTTTATATATATGATTAAATTATAATATATTTGGTATCATTGATAACATTGGTTAATTATAAGGTTTCATAAAGAAGGTTTCATGATTAAGATATACTACATTTTCACAGTATTATGTGGTTTCCACTATGATTATTTTTACTCAGAATATTTCATTCAATTTTACACGATGGGTAGAAACAAAAAGAACTTTTTTAATGATGAATATAATGGACGTTATAAGATTTTATTCCAGATCATTGAAATTTTATGGAAGATGGGATGAAAAATATCATTTTTATTCTCACATAACATTTTCATGATATAAATTATATTGATCATTAAAATGATGTAAATGAGGAAGAATGTTTGGTTATATATATTAAGTGGATATTTTGACACTCTTTTAGTGGTTTTGTTGATCCACTTGTAACTTAACAATGGATCAGTACAACTGAAATGATATTTTCCACTCATGCATGCTCATAACAAGATAATGTTATTAGAAATATTTATCATTTTGAAGAATAATAAGATAAATGGTTTACTCTTTCTAAAATCACATGTAAATAAGAATAAATTGTCTCCATTGAGTGAAATTATATCAAATATATATTTTTCAAAATGTAATTTCAACAAGTTATTTACATGAAAATAGAGAAAAAATTCCCTGAGCTAAAGTAGAAGGATGATGGTTCTGTTGGTATATATGAAGAATGTTTTAAATACATGCAAGGTAAGACTTTTTTATTATCGTATAAATGAATTTTATGTTGATAAATTCATCAATGGTATGAAACCCTATCTCAAGCGTTTGTTATCAATAAAATAATTCATATTCTATGAAAAAATCCTTCAATATGCCATTAAGTGGGAGATCATGATTGGTGTTACAAATGAATATCATGGTTTTGATAATATAAAAAATTATGAGATTCAAAGGAAATTATAAAACCATGGAATGAATAATATGAAACTTCATTTATTTTCAAAGTGTGGAAGGAAACATGGATGAATTTTTCATTATTAAACTGGTAAAAGTATCTAGTGTAGAATTGAATGTCCCTAATCAATTGAATGACTATGTGATGGGTGGAAGATAACTAATAATGTGAATATAGAGGAAGATAAATATTATACACCACTCAAACTCTTGTGATATGAATATAAATATTTTGGGGATTATTTTAATAAATTCTCGAATATAGGGCCTAATAAGGATAATAATACAAAGAAACCATTGAAGTTAAAAAGAATAAAAAAATATTATATTATCACAAATGTTAAATTGAATCACCATAGTTAGGGAACTTTTAACCACAACACAAGTTTTGGAGATTTCATGATGAATTTTGTATGAATGGAAACTATAAAAATTTTATTTTTTGTTCTTGATTTAACTTTGATGTCATTTTGAGCATTTATTTATATATATATATATACATATTTTTAGGATTAAAGAAATAACATTATATATTATCAATCAACTTATGATCATATATTTGTGAATGGAAAAATTATAATTCCAATGAATTTTTTTTCAATAAGATAAAAGAATATTTAATTAATAAAAGGTTAGTTATCTTTTGGAAGCATATATGATTTTATTAAGAATTTATTTTGGGAAATGAATAGGGTATATAGATTTTGTTTTAATTCATTATATGTTATTAAAATTAACTTAACATGATTTTTTACATTCATTGTGGATGTTTATGTGATTTAGAAAGAAGGAAAAAATGATCCTAGGCATATAGTTCCCTTTAAGATTCTTGATTGTGTTGGGATGGTAGCACATCCCTTGGTGCTTATAACCATTCTATTTCATGTTCACAGTGTGTTTCATTTATCTACCCTATAAAATAACATATTGGATCCATCACATGTTGGAAAATCATAGGTCATACAAATAGAAAAATATCTTTATTTAGAGGAAAACCCATAAGAAATCATTGATCAAAGAGATTATGTGCTAAAAAAGACTACTCACATGGTGAGTATTATTTAGATAAATAAAAAATTCAAAGAAGCTACATGGAATCCTAAGGATGTAATGAAAAAATATACCCCTATTTATCTATATCATAATGATTAATTTTTAAGGATAAATTCATTTTAAGAGGTTTAGAATGTATCACCGTATGATTTTATGAAATATTGTCTGTCAAATAGATTAAATTTATTTGATATATTTTGTTATAGGAAACACTATGTTTAATATACATTATTATATTATTAAAATATTATTATCTTACCATTATAACCTATCCAATAATTTAGGGGGTATAAATACGATTAAATACTAAAGATATATAAAAATATCCTACTCAAGGTAAATATATTTATTAATTCTTAGGAAATAAGAATTTAATTTTTTAGCATTGTTATTTTTTTATTAAAAATTATATTTCTATCAAAATGTTTTTTTAATTTAGAGAAAATATATTATATTTATTCTTTTACACATAAAAATTGAAATTAATAAAAAATTGTGATGACCACCACCCCAGTAACATGGACTCATTTTAATAATTTATTATATTGGCATAAGATAAAATGAATCTAATAAAAAAGTACTAAACAGTTTAGTAGTCTTGGTAGACTAGATACAAACATGACTGTCATATTATATATTAAAAAACAACTTACAACCAATTTTTTGGATAATATTATTAATCCCTCTGTAATATCCTTCCATATAAATCACAGTAACCTTCATGGTTTCTTGTGAAAGGAAATAAAGTATATGTGATCTAAAACAATTAGGAAGTGTTATGTAATGTGGAATCAATCATGAATCAATATGGATAAATGATATAGAAAGGTAAATTATTTAAATTTAATGTCATTTAAATAACCCGTCTATAATGATAAAATAAGGAAAAATCAATATGGAAAGGTACATTACTGAAAAGACATGCCATTTATTTTATATATTGAAAATTAAATGCATCCGGAGATAATTTCATTATTAAAAAATCATGTATAAATAGATCAAGATTAATCAATATAGAAAGGTAAATAATTTAAAACACACTCCATTTAATTAATAAAATTAAAATGAAATGAATCTAGAGATACGATCACTGTGAAAATACCTTGGATAAAAATTACTTAATTAATAATTATGGAATTTTAAAATCATTGTACATCATGTTCTCTGAAACATGATACATCTACCATCAATATAATTTAATGGATGGTTTTAAAACTATAGGTTGAAAATAATTTAACGCATGCTTACTGATTCCCCTCATGATACTACTGATGCATGAAGGGGATGTATAATCTTTCGACACACCTATCACTACAAGTCCAAAGGTTTATTCATATATTTAATAGTCTATTGAATTCATGAAGAATTTTTCTTATCATCAAATATCTATATTGAGTAAAGAATAATAGATTATCAATATTTCCCCAAATAAAAAAATAATATAAAATATAGAACACCATATATAGAGATGATATATGGTTTAATAAATAAATATATAAATATATAAATGATAAATAATATTTATATTCAGCAGAAATATAATTTCAAATGGTCATAGGAATGTAAATATTTCAATGGAAATGTAATGACTATAGAAAAAAAACCATGAATGTTAATATCGATACTTTACCTAGTTAAAATTATCATAAAACACACATAAAAAGAATAAGGATGGTATCAATACAAAATATCATTACTGTAGTATATGTAAAATAATGATTTGTTATTATTGATGAATATAAATATCATAAAAATATTTATAAAAAAATTTTAGAGGAAAACATCCATCTCACATTGAAAAAATATATTTTTTAAAAAATTTAAATATTAAAAGAATATTTTTAAAATAATTTTCATTGAATATAAACTTTTAAATTTACCAATTAATCTTTTTCAAATTAAGTGGTCGGGATGACTGGACTTTTCCTTAATGACATACACATTAAAATAAATACTCGATTCACTTCTTTTGTAAATGCCAAAAAATGAATTATATTTTAAAATGAAATGAAGAATCTTCACAAAAAAATTTAAAATGTAAAATTTGTAATTTTTTTTAAAATTAATTTATAAAAGATTTAAAAACACTTTTAAATTTTTTTTAGAAACATTGTTTTTGATGAAATATTATTTTCATGCGATGAGATAATTAATATAAACTAATATTGAATTTTTTTTAAATAACATTATGTACCAATTAGTGGAAAAAGTGTACCATTACTTGGAAAATTCGTGGATAAACAAACGATAATAAAATTAAATGGTATACTTATCAATCTAAAAAATCATTTGATTGAAATTTTAGTAGAAACTTTCATAATTAAAATGAGATTTTAAAATAAATCTATATAGAGTTCATAATTTTGAGTGATATTAATTAATGAATTTATTATGTTTATCAAATTTTGATCCATATAAAAATTATGAAATAAAACATAAGATATTTAAAATTTCATTATACACATAATCATATAATATCAAAGATAACAATGGACTAATATGACATAATGAATAGAATTTTAGTTATGAAAATCATTACAACTTGTTAATTATCATGTTAAATCATATTAGTTGAAATCAATCAAATTTTGAAAAACAATTACCTGAAGTATAATGGATTCATTATATTACATGTAATAGGATCATTATATACATTATATAAAAAACCAGTTGTATAACATTATAATATGCCTCAATGAAAGGAAATTGAGATGACTTCCCTTACCTTAAGTCTAAGTCATCATATATGATCTTTGTCTGTAGAGACCCAAAGCTTGACGTACATGGATATTACATTACTTTTGTGGAATACTTAATACATAACAAAAACAGACACACATATACCATAATAGTTTAGTGTCTTTGGAAACTCAGAAAAATAATCATCTAATCGTGGTGAAAGATCTTCCACCTCTCCCATAAAGATCTTCCCCTTTTGTTTTCTTACCTAAAACCTTTTTTTTAAATCCTGGGTAAAAGTAAACATATAAAGGGTGAGCTCAAATTATCAATAAGTGTAAGCATAGAGAACATAAAACAATCCATAAACATTTGAATTCCAAAACTTGAACATAAAATCTAAACATCAAGATCATGAGCAACGACATAAATCTTGGAAGTACACAAGGCATAGATCATAATGGAACATTAGTCATGGTAAACTAGCATGGTAATAAAACATGTAATTGTAGCATCCATTAAGCACATGTTATGATTTTCATAGTAGCCAAGGCATTGCTACCAAGAACATCTTAGTGGACAAAGTCCCATTCTGAATCGAGTTCACTCCTCGATCTAGTTCTATAACATTGAACCAGATTAACATAAAATTACAGCCATGTCTATCTCATGAGATATATATCTTTACCCTATGCATTGGAGGTAGATATAGTTCGCACCCATCTCATAATGAAATCATTCTTACTTGTGCCACAAAATAAACTTAAAACATTCCTCATAACCCAAAACATAAAATGGGTTTCATAAACATCGTCCCATCATCACATAATCCATATAAAACAAATGGATATTTCATCATAATAAAAGAGAAACCATATAAATCATAGAGACGTTATACTTGAAGCATACACATATGAAATAATTTCATCTTAGATGGAAAATGGTTTTGATAAAACACTTGAAATGAATTCTTGAGGAAAATATCCTTTCTTTTTCAAAATCATTTTCTCTTCACAAAATGCCATGAAATTTTAAAAGAAATGTATTTTTTTTGAAAATAATCATGAAATATTGTAGAGGAAGCTTCATGGAAATAAGGCCTTATGAAACTGTAAACATTTTTTCACCCTGTATAAGTTAAAAAAACATTCTTCACGTACTTTTGTCGGAAAAGTCAAAAAGTACCACGTAGGGTAAACAAGAAAAAGATTACATACATAACACAAAGTAAAAGTCAAAGAGGGGTAAACATAACTTTAAAAATACATGGAAGAATATTAAAAACTTTAATAAAAACATTATTATGGACATGGATGAAAAATATAACCCCGGTAAATACTTATAAATAAACAATCTCGGATAAGAATGAGATTGGAATAATTATCCTGTACCTTATGTCTGATATGCTTCGTATGTATCTGAACCTCCTATATAATGATTTAGACAATGTAATTGAATTATTACAGAGTCATATTCATTGTTATGATGTCATATATGGTTTACTTATGACATTATATTACCCGTTCTTTTGTAAATTTGATTTAAAAGCAGAGATTTGGGTAAAATCGTTTCATTTATTATACGTGTTTCGACTTGTTGTTCATGATATTATTTCTTATATCCTGATTTACATAATTCCAGAATGTAAAACAAGATTTATATATAATATATATTCATCATATACATATATATTATATATTTATAAATGGAATGAAATACACTGTTCATGGAGACGGTAGGCCGTACGTACGCATGAACATTGTTTTCGCTTCCTTATTGAATTGCATGGAATTAAGTTGATGAAATATATATATATATACATAAATAAAGTATCATTATTATGTCATATATTTTATTATTATAAATTATATATACTTTATAATCATTAATGAATGGTTAACATGGAGAATGAATCTCATCGCGTCGTGGAGACGGTAGTCCATACGTACGCACGAGTGATGATATCATTCCCATGATCGTGGAATTGTGTTGAAGCATATGAATAATATTTAAGAATAAATATCAATTTATAAGAATCGTATTTATTTATTTATTTACACCATTATAACCATCCAAATAAGGTGGTGGTTGAAAACAGATTACACCACGGCGTGGAGACGGTATTCCGTACGTACGCACGCGCGGTGATTTCATTTTCCGTGGGATGGATAGAAGGTGAAATAGGGTTGTTTCATATTTATCACAACATATAAGTATATAAGTAATACTGATGTTATTACTTTATAATGAGAAAACTAATGAAGAAGAAGTAGAAGATGAAAGAATCTTGAGAGAATCGGAAGAAGAGATTACCTCTTCTTCAACGCACCTCATTTATGCTTCCTCTTATGGAAGTTGAGTTTGACTTTTGATAATCCCAAATCCTCCATAATATTTCTAGGGAAGTGGAGAAGAGAAATGGGCAGGGTTTGGGCGATATTCAAGGCTCAAAAGGGTGTGAAGAGAAGAGCGAAGGGGTGCTCTTTTTATAAGGGAGGAGAGGGGCACCTTTGGAAAAAAAATATTATTTTATAATAAAGTCATATTCGGTTTATAATAGCTCCAAATTGATTTATTTAGAATCTAAGGTGGGTCTGGGTCAAAACCCTCTCATCCAATAGAATTTAGAAAAGTTTAGGTTTCTATTTTTACCTTATCATTTAGATTTAACTTTAAGCTAAATAATTTTACTTTTACCGTGTCTTCTTGTTTTCTTACACTATAAGGTCAATAAACATACTATAACAAGCCAAACGAACCCCAAGTTGTTTATTTTTAATATATATAATCTTATCTACGTCTTATATCTGAACCATAGATTTTTAGGAATAAAATAACAATAAATAATATAATATTGTTTAAAAAAACTATTTTATGTCAATTTTGACACTATTTGGTAATTGATTTTTTTTTAAATCATAAAAGAATTATTAGTTCCAAAAAAGTTAATTAAATCCTTAATAACATGTCATATTATCCTATAAAATTAGTGGAATTCATAAAAAGTCTCAAATTACATTTATTTGGGTATTTATAACATCAATTATGTCAATATTTCATTAATAAGATAATTACTGCATCATCATTGTGTCACAAAGAAATTAAATTATTTAATGTCTAAAAATTATAAATAAAATACAATTATGTAGGAAATAATTTAGCTTATTAATTAATATTTATTTGTCTAATTTATATTATGTATTACCCTATATTAAAAATGTTTTAGTTATTAATCTTTGATTTTAATTATTTAAACTATTCTTTATATAAAATAATATTAAATGTCCTCATCTAATCCATGTGGACCTAAATTGTTATATTTCATTCAAAAGGTTGTTTTTGGTCAAATTACACTTATAAAATAGAATTTGAACATGTTTTAGGGTAATAATATTATTATTTTTACCCTTAATTACCCTATTTACTTTTAACCGTGGTAAATAAAAGTAAAACGTTACTATTCACCAAAAATTATTCTCATCTCATTGAACCACATTTTTGTCCTTGATATTAACTGTGTCTCTTGGAATTTTGAAATTCCCCTCATAGATGCGGTAAAATAATATTTTATTTGAATTTCCAAATTCTCCTAATAGGTGGGTAAAAGACGGTGGAAAGTTCAATAAAATTTTTATATATCTAAAATTATTATAAAAAGACTCTAATTAATTACATTGAACTTATATAGGTATTATTTATCAATTTTGACCTAAAATAAATTTAAATAAAATAAATAATTTTTTAAATAAAAAGTCAGTTTTTAAATAGTAACCCAGTGTTTTCATTATTCATCCAAAATTGAAAGTCTTCAGAAAATTACCAAAAATTCACCCTAAGATAATTTCTATATTCCAAATCCAAAAATGAAGTCCATTTTGAATGATAAAATGTACAAAATTTCAAAATTTTTGTATTACTATTCATAACGGCAAATTTTAATAATATTTTAATAGCATATCGTTGTTTAGTGAAACTCGGTATTGTGCATGACACAAGCTATCGAGGAAGGTCATGATTGAGTGTAATGAGAGCCAAGTCAGGGATTCATGTAATTCAAGCTCCTTTTGGTGTAGCATACAATACAAGACATCAATAAAATTAAAAATAATATTTTTCATAAAATATCGGGGTGTTACATTCTACGCCCCTTAAAATGATTTTCGCCCTCAAAATTTATCGGGGTTATAAGTGTTTTACTACCTGAAATTTTCTTTAATAAAAACCCAAATAGTAAAAAGGAATACCAAAACCAATATTTAAAAAGTAATGTATTAAATGTAACGGTTACCCAAATTAACTAATCACTGGGTTTCCACATAGGGGACATAGCTGAAAATATGGATATGGAAAAGAAATCTAACCATCATGTTCTGATGGAGAGTGATTGAGAACATGGCTATGAAAAGGACAATAATCACAAAGACATAAATTTGTGATGATCTAAGGTACCATCTGATTTAATGGATATAAGGGCACTAGGACATCATTTTTGGTATTTAAGATCATTTCCCTAAAGTTGAGGAAATTGAAATTAGAAGAAATATTTTCTTGATTTTGGTACAGTCTCATAATTGGTCGTTCTTTGGACAATATCCACTTCATCTATTAAAGAAATGAAGTTAAATTTTTCATTCGTTAAGTGTTGGCATATCATGTGATAGAATGATGGGTCATTCCATCTGTCTTAAACAAAAGGTTAGAAAAAGTTATCAAAAATACATAACTCCATATATAGTGAGATTAATCATAAATGGTTCCTAAAATGGACTTATAATTCATATATTATACTTCTTAATATAATAAAACTGGTTTATACTAAACAGGATCTTCCTGTAATCCAGTGGTAGGCAATAAAGGCATGTCGCACTTCAGTTGTGGGTTCGATTCCCCCAGCCTTGTCTGACGCAACGGGTTGTCACCCATCCTGCAAGTTGTCCTTTTTCTAAAAATACATTATTATAACATTCCATAAATAATATTGAAAAAAAATCTACCCTTAAACAATTCTATCTGATGTCCAACTTAATCCATTCCAACCTTTATGCTTATCGAAAATACTTATGTCCAATCTCATAGTGTAAATAAAATGATTACGTGAGAGGTCACATAACAAGTACGTGAATACCATCAGTTATCCCCCATATATCATACGATATGTCTTGTGGGTCACATTCCAAAAATTCTAAGGCCCTAATAATGTATTCTCTTGAAAAATGAATACCCATTGAACCTTAGTGAAAACATGAATTCATTTAAAAGTTAACACTTTACACATACCAAAATCCTCAAAATTCTATATACTCAAACCATGATATAACTTAGTCCTTATATCAATCATGAGCTCATTAATTTATCAATCAATTCATTTTATCCTTATCCCAGAATTATGCGCATATCATCTTCATTACAAAATATTTGAATCAATTTTTATGGTCACCAGTACAATAATCTTATAGAAAACAACAATGTACCAATACACAGATATTTTAAAATTCAACGATACTATAAATGAGATTCCATGATACTATTTTGAAATCAAATTACATAAACACTTAATCATTATACAACATCATTATCATACTCAACATCCCAAATAGTGATCGCATGTGACTTCCCTTTATCATTTTCCTTAAGAAGTTTCTCACGTTGATCACCATTAACCCTTGGATTAGGGAATTGATTAGCATAATGCCACATTTCCTTGCACTTGATGAATTGAAGTGTTGGTGGTGCATTATCTGGAGTCTTTTCTTTATTCACATCATTAGAAACCCTTTTTCCATTACTTTGACACTCAGCTGCTCGATGACCTTCTTTTCCACACTTAAAACATTTTGTAGTCCCATTAAGACAATCCCCACCATACATATTTCCACACTTTGAGCATAAAGAAACATTCATCTTCTTTTCACCATTATTCTGAGATTTTTACTTAAACTCCATCTTTCGTTTCTTGTCAAAACCATGAGATGGATATGTTATACCAACTTCCAGTTCTACCTTGATAGCACAACACACAATTTATTCATTGCTACTGAAGTCTCTTATAGATAATGCCCTTCGAGGACTTGGTTTTAAGCCACTAAAAAATCGACCAACTTTACTTCCAGGTTGGATGATAATGCCAGATGCATACCTTGCAAGTCTTGTAAAATTCGCTTCCTATATACCAACAGATTAACCATCCTTCTGCTTAATCTCAAGAAACCCATTTTCCATCTTTTTTCGAAGAATTCACAGGATTTACTTAATGAAAAAAATGTTCTTGAACTCGTCACATTACATGGATTCAATTTCATCTTGGGGCCTTGTATTCTTAATTAGAGTCCACCACTAGTCTACTTCCCCTTCTAAATGGTAAACAGTTAAAATGGATTTTTCATGTTCTGAACATTGAAGTATGGAAAATAAATTTTCAATGGTACTAATCCATTGTTCCGCAACAAGTAGATCAGAAGGCCCATTAAAAGACAGTGGATACTGCCTCATGAACGACTCAATAGAGTATTGTTCTCTTCTCTGATCATTTGGAAATCCATAATGATTCATAGCTTCTGTAAGTATAGAAATAAGATTTTTCACTCCATATCCCATCACATTTGGATCTTCGGGTGGACAATCATTGCATTGTCCATTACATTGATCAACATAGTTCCTTCGGGTTCTAACCATTGTCTAAAACCCAAAAAGAACAGTGTGATAGGAAAAAATCATGCTAGGAAAACAACATAATAAATAGGGACTAGCTTTAATATCTAACACCATAGGTTTAATTCTAATAAAATTAACATAATTCTAGAGATATAACCTATACTTATACTTAACTTTAGGGACATCCCTAGACATACCTTAGAAATATTTCTAGGGATCTCACTAAAGATTTCACATCCTAGTTTCCAAAGGTTATCTAAACCTTTCCTCTGATACCAACTATAGAGACCCAAATCATGACGTACATGGAAATTACATTACTTTTTTGGAATACTTAATACATAACGAAAATAGAAACACAAGGACCGTAATAGTTTATTGTCTTTGGAAACTCAAAAAAATAATCTTCTAACCGTGGTGAAAGATCATCAACATCTCCCAAAAAGATCTTCTCCTTTTGTTTTCTTACCTAAAACCTTTCTTTAAATCCTGGGGAAAAGAAAACATATAAAGGGTGAGCTCAAATGCTCAGTAATGGTAAGCATAGAGAACATAAAACAATCCATAAACATTTTAATGCAAAACCATGAACAAAAAATCTAAACATCAAATTCATGAGCAACAATATAAATATTGGAAGTACACAAGGCATAGATCATAAAGGAACATTAGTCATGATAAACTAGAATGTCAGTAAAACATGTAATTGTGGCATCTATTAAGCACATTTTATGATTTCCATAGTAGCCAAGACTTTCTTCCAAGACCATCTTAGTGGACAATGTCCCATTCTGAATCGTGTTCACTCTTCGTTCCAGTCCTGTAACACTGAACCAGATTAACTTACCATTCCATCCATTTCTATATCATGAGATATAAATCTTTACCCAATGAATTTGAGGGATATATAGGTCCCACACATTTTATAATTAAATAATTCTTACTTGTGCCACAAAATAAACTTAAAACATTCATCATAACCCAAAAAATTAAAATGGGTTTGATAAATATTGTCCCATCATCACATAATCCATATAAAAAATGGATATTTCATCATAAGAAAAGTGAAAACATGTAAATCATAGAGACATTATACTTGAAACATACACATATGAAATAATTTCATCCTAGATAGAAAATGGTTTTGATAAAAAACTTGAAATGAATTCTTGAGGAAAATATCCTTTCTTCTTCAAAATCATATTATTTTCACAGAATTCCATGTAATTTTAAAAGAAATGTATTTTTTTGAAATTAATAGTGATATCTTGTAGAAAAAGATTCATGAAAATAAGATGTTATAAAACTAAAAAGATCGGTTCACGCCGTATAAGTTAAATAAACATTCGTCTCGAACTTTTGTCAGAAAAGTCCAAAAGTACCACGTATGGTAGACAAAAAAAAGATTCCATCCATAACACAAAGTAAAATTCAAATAGGGGTAAACATGACTTTAAAAATACATGGAAGAATATTAAAAACATTATGAAAAACATTTTTATGGACATGGATGAAAAATATAACCCCAGTAAATACTTACAAATAAACAATCTCGGATAAGAATGAGATGGGAATAATTTTCCCTTACCTTATGTCTGATATGCTTCATATGTATCCAAAACATCTATATAATGATTTAAATAATGTAATTGAATTATTATAGAATCATATTCATTTTTATGATATCATATATAGTTTACATATGACTTTATATTACCCGTTCTTTTGTAAATTCAATGTAAAAACAACCATTTGGGTAAAATAGTTTCATTTATTGTATGTGTTTCGACTTGTTTTCCTTGATATTATAACATATATCCTGATTTAATTAATTTCAAAACATAAAAAATTATTTATATACCATATATATTTATCATATACATATATATATGATAGATCGATAAATGTAATGAAATACACCGTTCAGGGAGACGGTAGGCCTTACGTACGGATGAACACTACATTCACTTCCTTATTGAATTGAATGGAATTATGTAAATGAAAATCATATATATATATATACACATAAATCCAGTATCATTATTATGTCATATATTTCATTATTATTCATTATATATACATTATAATCCTTCATGAATGGTTAACATGGAGAATGAATCTCACCGCGTCCTGGAGACGGTAGTCCGTACGTACGCACGTATGATGATATCATTCCCATGATCGTGGAATTGAATTGAAGCATATGTATAATATTTCAGAAGAAATATAACATTACAATAATCATATATAGTTATTTATTTACACCATTATACCCATCCATGTAATGTGGTGGTCGAAAACAGATTACCCCACGGCGTGGAGACAGTATTCCGTACGTATGCACGCGCGGTGATTTTGTTTTCTGTAAGATTGATAGAAGGTGAAATGGGATTGTTTAATATTTATAATAATATATATGTATACAATTAATACTTATTTTATTACTTTGTAATGATACAACTAAAGAATAATAAGTAGAATAAGAATGAAACGTGAGAGAATCGGAATAAGAGATTACCTCTTCTTCAACGCACCTCCTTTAATCATCTTCTTATGGAAGTAGAGTTTGTATTTTGAGAAGACCAGAACCTCCAAGATGTTTCTAGGGAAGTTTAGAAGAGAAATGTTCAAGGGTTTTTTCGATCTTCAATGCTCAAAAGGGTGTGAAGAGATGATGGATGGGGAGACCTTTTTATAAGGGGGGAGAGGGGAACCTTTGAAAAAACATAAAATATTATTATATAATAAAGTCATATTCGGTTTATCATAGCTCCAAATTGATTTATTTCAAAGAAAAGGTGGATATGGGTAGAAATCCTCCCATCCAATTGTATTTAGACAAGTTTAGGTTTCTATTTTAATCTTATCAATTATATTTATCTTTAAGTTAAATAATTTTACTTTTACCGTGTATTCTTGTTTTCTTACACTATAACACTAATAAACATACTATAACAATAAAAAATAACCACATGTTGTTTATTATTAATATATATAACATTATCTAAGTCATGTGGACAAACCATAGATTTTTAGGAATAAAATAACAATTAATAATATAATATTTGTTTTAAAAACTATTTTATGTCAATTTTGACACTATTTGGTAATTGAATTTTGTGAAAATCATAACAGAATAATTAGTTCGAAAAAAGTTAATTAAATCAATAAAAACAAGTCATATTTACCTAGAAAAGTATTAGAATTCATAAAAAGTCTCAAATTACATTTATTTGGTTATTTATAAAATTAGTTACGTCAATATTTCATTAATAATATAATTACTGTATCATTATTTTGCCATAAATAAATCACATTATTTAATATCTAAAAATTATAAATAAAATACAATTATGTAGGAAATATTTTTAGCTTTCTAATTAATATTTATAGTCTAATTTATCATATGTGTAACCCTATATTAAAAATGTTTTAGTTATTAAACATTGATTTTAACTATTTAACTATTCATTAAATTAAATAATATTAAATGTACTAATCTAATCCATGTCGTCCTAAATGGTCATATTTTATTCCTAAGGTTGTTTTTGGACAGATTAAACTTATCCAATAGAATTAGGAAATGTGTTAGGGTAATAATAATATCATTTTTACCCATAATTACCCTATTTACTTTTAACCGTGGTAAATAAAAGTAACAAGTTACTATTCACAAAAAATTATTTTCATCGCATTGAACCACATTTTAGTCCTTGATATTAACTGTGTCTCTCGGATTTTTGAAATTCCACTCATAGAAGTGGTAAAATTATGTTTTATGTGAATTTCTAAATTCTCCTATGAGGTGGGTAAAAGGCGCTGAAAAGGTCAAATAAAATTTTTATATATCTAAAATTATTATAAAATGACTCCAATGTATCACATTGATCTTATATAGGTATTTTGTATCAATTTTGACCTAAAATAAATTTAAATAAAATAAATAATTATTTAAATAAATAGTTGGTTTTTAAATAGTAACCTAGTGTTTTCACTATTCATCAAAAATTGAATGTTTTCAGAAATTATCCAAAATTTCACCCTAGGCTAATTTAGATATTCCAAATCTAAAAATTAAGTCCATTTTTAATGTCAAAATTTACAAAATTTCAAAAATTTGGTATTAATATTCATAACGGATAATTTTAATAACATTTTAATAACATATCGTTGTTTAGTGAAACTCGGTATTGCGTATGATGCAAGCTATCGAGGAAGGTTTCGATTGCGTGTAATGCAATCCAAGTCCGGGATGCATGTAGTGCAAGCACCTTTTGGTGTAGCATACAACACCAGACATCAATAAAATTAAAAAGAATATTTTTCATAAAATCTCAGTGTGTTACATTGTCTTCCGGAATAATAAATTTTTTTCAATTATTAAATTATTATGAAATTTTTTCTTATTTATTATTCATTTTATTTCAATTATTAAAATTATATATACAATTAATTAATCAATTATATTTATGTTACGTGTTTCAATGAAACTTGACTAATTTGTCAAAAATGACTTCAATAGGTTGCCTATTAGTATAAAAGGTCAATAATAGAAACTTGAGATTAATAATATTGTAATAATTACCATATTTATATATAAATTATAATTTTATTACTAACTAGGAATGATTTATTTGGTAAATGATTTATGTTATGATCATGGGAACGATATACACTATATACGAATGAGTAAAATTTACATTATTGATAGATTATTATCAAAAGAAGGATAATAATATTTTGTAATTATAAAATTATAATAATATCATACATAAAATGTTATATAATTAAATATTATTATATATATCATCCACATGGTGTGGTGGTGAAAATAAAGTCACATCGCTTCGTGAATCAAGTAATCAACAAGTATAATAATGACATTACCATCTTTTAGTGAGTAAAAATATAAGAAAGAAAACTATATTTTAGCTTTATAGAATGATAAATATTCCATTAATATCATAATTATTACATGTATATCACATATATACCATAATATTATAGTTATTACCTTCCATGTAAATCATTAATTAAAATAATTCCACATTGCTTCGTGAGGTTGTAGTCCATCATACACACAACCGACATTTTCTTATCCCATAACAAATAAAAGTAATGAAGTTATATATTATATATAGAATAAATAGGTATTAAATTGTTATTAATATATTATATATACATTATATCCATTATCATACCCAACTATAGGAGGTGTTGTTAGAAAATGTGTCACATCGGTTCGCAATGTTGTAGTCCACCGTACACATGATCAATATTATTTTTTTTCCATTTTAGGGAATATGGTATTGATACAGGTAATTAACTTACTATAATAACATATCAGTATATTTGAGATACTATTTTTATTATATAAGAATAAATTACGAATATTTAAATTTGTGTAAAACGAAATAAAACAAAAACCCACAGTTAAAAATTTTACCTCTTCTTGGTCAAACTCTTTTGGATTATACATAATGTATTCACATAGAAGATTTATGAAAAAATAGATTTTAGTATGAGGGTATGGAATTTATGATGTGATTTGGGCAGGAATTGGCCAATCATACAGTGTGTAAAGGTGTAAATAGTAGAGGATATTTAGTATCCTTTGATAACTAAGGTGAGTAGGACACCTATATTTTTTTAAAAGAAAAAGGTTTACCCACATTTTCCACATATCAAACGGGTCGATAAGAGAGTATAATCAAGAATTATACGTTATTAGTTATAAATATGGAAATATAATAGATTTTAGACATTTTTTGAGTCCATTTAAATCCTTATCATTTTAGTTTAACCTCCAGTTAACCTATTTTTACCTTAACCAGGGTAATTAGTTTTTATTATTTTCACTCTATATTGTGATAAAATTTTATTTTTAAATAATAATAAAATTCAAATATTAATGATTCAATATATGGAATATTTTTTTGAAAAATAAATGTAGATAAGTTTCAAAATTAAATTTTCAAATATACCCGTAAGCGTGGTGATAAATGTGGCTTACAATGAAAAATATCATAATCATTAAAAAAATTATATGAAAATTATATATTAAATTGATTTAAATGACCTAAAATTGGAAAATTATAATATTATTTAACAAATGTTTCTTTCCAAAAAATATACAAATCTAATTTAACATTTTGAATTCTTTAAATGAAAAAATAGTTTTCATTAAAAATAAGTATTTTCACTATTCATCAAAAAATGAAAAGATTCAAAAAAATTAAAATTATTCACCATAAGATAATATTTATATTTTTATTCAAAAATTTAATTTATTTTTATAAAATAAATTTTATAACAGTTTATAAAAATTATTTATAAAATAAGTGTGAAACAGTGACAAAACTATTTTCTTTTAAAATATGAATTTTAGAGAACATTTTCTTATTCTTTAAGAAGGATATTATTTTATTTCTAATAAATAGATTTACATTTATTTTATTTAATACATGTATAAACCATATTATTTAAATACATTATTTATTAAAATTCTTACCTTCAACTTTAACTACTAGGTTTTAACTGTAAATTTTAGTACAAGCCATATAGACTTGGGGTAACATTTTTTAAGCTATATAATAGATAATATTTTTTAAATATATATATCCTTTTTAATAAGTGTATTAAATTCTTGTCTCATGCCAGTGTTTCTATCATATATTCTTTAAATCCTATTTTTTTCCATTTAATATTTTAGAGTGTTACATTCTCCAAACCTTAAATAAATTTCATTCTTACAATTTGATCGTCCAGTAAGAAATCAAGGGATTGATATTTGAAATTTAATTTTTTTGAAAATAAAATCATAAAAAAGGGTTCATAAAATAAAATATTAATAATAATGAAAGTGAATTACAAATTTTATATGGTATATCACATAAATAGGATTCTATGTGGGATAATATCGGTCTTATGTGAAGATATGGACATGAATGTAAAGAATAAATTATTATGTAGACTAATAGTGGTCATTGATTATTTGAATGTTAATGATAAATGGAATGTTAAGTACTTAAAAAAATATAATTCCCTGATGATTTAAATGGAAACATTATTCATCATACTTGAACGAAATAGGATAATCTTTTTTTCAAGATCAATTTACTATTTTTAAGGAATTATATTAACCATTAAAAATATTAATAAATATAATTAATTTATATGATTATAATAACTATCAAATCATTTTGTTATGATTTATCAATTCCAAATTAATCACCTACTCTAAAAAATGAATATACGAAAATTAATTTCTTATTCACAAAGCACTGATATTCACTTTTAATGTATTATAAGATCTGTAAAAGAGTGAAATGTCATTCCATCTATGTCAAACTATTTTCCAAAAAAATATATTTAGTAATTGATTTCAAATATAATAAATTAAGAAGTAATCATAAATTATAACAACACTAGTTCATCATTACTATTTGTTTGTCAAATCATTTAACTAAAAATAATTACATATTAATTAGGACATAACATAGCGTAGTAGTATGTACTATATTGTTATTGTAATTATTTCTACATTTTGGTCTCCCAAACATTCTATATGTGATGGGTTTTCACCTAATATGTGTGTTGTCCTATTTCTAAATATATGTCAATATAATCCTTATAACATTAAAAAAATTGGATGACACATATTTATTACCACACAAAATATAATATTATCCTTAAAGGTTACCAATATTCATATAAAATTTCTAACAACAAGTAATGTAATTATTCGTTAAATAACTATTTTTTATTTAACATAGACTACACCAATGGTTTGTATATCCATAAATGGTTTATGGAAATATCATCAATCATTTGACATTTCTACCACACAATGTTTTTAAAAGGATTTCAATACATTGAATATATAATCACCCTTAAACTCATAACCCCATTATGATATCCATAAATATGTTTTTCATGAAGACATTTGTGATTAGAAAATTTAATACAATCCATTTATTTTTTATAACTCTTATCACAAAAATATAATTGGTAAAAAAATATTCTAAAGTTTAATTCGTGAATCCAAATACATAAATACATCCTCCATTTTATCTCAATGTAACTGTATCCTTGGTATAGGGGTTAGCCTTTATAAGAGGGAATTGAAACAAATAATACCCATATTACCCACATTAAATAAAGAGAACTATAAATGGATGTTAATGGTGGGATATATTTCCTTACATCAAACTCCTCATTTATCCTTATAAATTCTTTTCATTATTCCCCTCTCTTCCAAACATAAATAATTTTCCCATTACATTAATACACATTATTTGGGTTCTCCTTACACATTTTTATGATAAAGAAAATCAATCTTTATATTATACATGATCTCCACCACTCGAGCACTAAGAGAAATCCATCCATATCTTCATTGGAGAGTCCAATAGTTGGTTATTTTATGTGTTATTACTTATATTTAAGGATTACTAATTAGTGAAATTCTTGATATATTTCACTTCTATCATCATCCAAATTGTTTTCTCAATGTCACAAAATTGTACTTCATGTTAAATATTATAATGATTCCTTCATGTTCTAGTAATTTAATAATACCAAAAATTATATTGTAATAAAACATCATCATAGTGATAGAACTATATAATAAATTTTAGGATTTCTAAACAATTATAAAATCTTTTCAATAGAATACAAATTTTTTAACCTATGTCATTCACTTTGATCTTCTATTAAAAACCATTATAATGAATTTTAATGAAATTATGATTTATCCTATGCATATCCCCTTGGAGAGTCAATGTTAGTGTGCAGTAAGGCACATTATCCCACACCAGGTAACGATTGATTTAGGCCCAATGTGTCCTTTTAGAGTTTGTATCCCTAGATATATATTTTATAAAACCAAATCTATATGTAGAATAAATACATGAACATATTGTTTGGAAAATATATCATAATCACTTATTTCTAAAATCATTATTATTTTATTACATACCTTTCCACAATGTATGTTATAGTATTTATTTCCTTAATCTAGGTTTTCCTAAATCTATTTCCTAAGGTATATATTGAAAATATATTGATACAAACTATAATGACCATGGACACAGTAACCTATAGATAGTGTCCTATATTATTATGTGTGTATAAGGTTCAAATAATTATATCTCTAATGACATAAAAGATTATTTTCTTTAGTATAATAAATATACACATGATTCCCTTATTACATTTGAAAACACAAATTAAAACATAATTTTTTTTATAATATCATTAATTCCACAAGAATATCCTTCTATAATAGTAAAAGGAAAATTTATGGATTTCTGATAAATGGAAAAATATGGGTGAGCTCAAATGATCAGTAAGGGTTATAAATAATTGAGGTTATCATGAATCAATTAGAATATATGACATTTAATGGTAAATAACTGAACACACATGAAATTTAATTAACTTGAATATCATGATAATATGATTCTAATCAATATGGAATGGTAAATTATAAAAAAATATACAATTTAGTCAATTAAATTATAATGAAATGCATATGGAGATAATATTATTGTGAAAATATCATGGATAATATGATAAGTCATACTCAATATAGAATGATAAATAAATAAAATAACAAGTCCTTAAATTAATAAAATGAGAATGAAATGATCCATATGAAAATATCATTGTGAAAAAATCATGGACAATAATGATTTAATTCATAATGATGGAAATTCAAAATCATTGGATGTTATGTTCTCTAGAACATGATACCTATACCATTATATATTTCACATGATGTTTTAAAAACATAGGTAAAAACCCTTTTAATTCAAGATTTATAATTTTCATCTTAATGAAAAAGATTTATTGGGAAGTTATCTAATTCTAGGCCCAACCCATCACAACATGTAAATATAATTACTACAGTATATAATATTCAATATAAATCCTAAATAAAGTAACTTATCTTCAAATATCTATATTGATTAATGAATATATATTTATCATTATTTCCCCATGTAGAAAAATAAAATTAAATGAATAAAAAAAATATATAGAAATGATATACCATTTATCATTAAAGACATCCATAATAAATAATATAGATATATAGTAAAATTTTAATTTCCAATTATCGCAAAAAGTGAATATTTTAAGGGAGACGAAATGAATACAGAAAAGAAATCAAGAATTTGAATGTCGATAAATTCCTTGTTCAAAATAATCATAAAAATCCCTATAAGGAAGAAGGATGGAATCAATACCACATATCCCTAGTTTATTTAAGTTAAAATATAGTGTTTTTGTCATTGGTGAATATAAATACAAAAAAAATATATTTAAAAACATTTTGAGTTAAATTTCATTTTCACATTGAAAATATTTATATTTTAAAAAAATATAATTTCAAAAAAATATTTCAAAAATAACAATTGAATTATATAAAATAATCATTAACACATCTATTGGACTTGATAGATGGAAATTCTATTCATGTAGTACATGTCAAAAAAATATTCCATTTAGTTTTTCAGAAAGAGACAAACAAAACTTATTTTGAAACTTAAATGATTATTTCTTCAAAAAATTTATAAATGTAGTAAATTGGTAAAAATTATATTAATAATTCATTTTTAATATGGTAACAATATTTTTGAAAACATTTTATGAAATCATGGATTTTGATGAAATAGAATTCTGACTGAAGAGAAAAATAAAGTCATATTATATTAAAAACATTTTATCATTCATTTTAGATACAAATGAGTAGAAAAACGATATTATTAATTAAAAAAATAATGAATAATAAAAATAGAATAAAATTAAGTGTTTCAATTTTCCAATGATCGAATAATTTATTTTGATAATATTTCAAGAATAATCAATCCTGATTAAAATGATATTGCGAAATAAACCCTTATGAAGATCATAACATTAAAGTGATAATTAATTAATGAGTAGATTATGTGAATCGAATATAGACCCAAATATATCAATTGGGAATTAAATATAATATAATCAATATTCATTTCACACAAAATCTATGAATGTTAAATACAATGAATATTCTATATAACTTAATGGAATGAAATTCTGTAATTAAATTCTTTACCACATGGAAATTTTCAATTAAAATCCCCTTAGATACAATAATTATAATGTAAAGAAAAAATACCCTAATGTATAAAGTATACTAATATTACATGTAAAACTAGATGTGTATACATCACATAAATCAAATTATGTGCAGAACATTACAATATTATTCAATGAAAGGAAATTGAGATAAAGCCCCTTACCATGCTTCTAACTCTCCTCGTAGATTATTTATCATACTAAGTAATAAAAATAAATAAATATTTTAATTTTTTAAAAAACATGTTAAATTATATTATAACTTTTATTTCAATTATTAATATTTTATATACAATTACTTTAACAATTAATTTTACAAAGGATGTTTTAATGATATCTGAGTTATATGTCAATAATAACATTAGTAGGATTAATATTTGTCTAAGAGTTAATTATTTCATCATATACATAATAATAATCAAGAAATAATTATCATAGTTATACATAAATTATACTATTATGACTGTTAATGAAATATTGGTTTCAAATAGGAAGTGTGTTACAATCATAGAGATAATAGGCCATACATACGCATTGGTAACGTTTCAATTTTTAAATGATCATTATAGAAAATAGTTAAGTAATATATTATCTTTAGATAATGATAATAATATCATAAATAACATATTATATCTTTAATTATACTTATATATATCATCCATGTGGTGTGGGGATCAAAAGAGAGTTTCATCTCTTTGTGATGGTTATAGTCCACACGTACATGAATGGTGTCATCATGTTTTAATGAGTGAAAATGTAGGAACAAAAATAATATATTATATTTTCATAATTATAAATATTTCATTAATATAATAATCATATCACATATATATAACATATATTCATTAACATAATCTATATTACCTTCCATGTAAATCCTTAATGAAAAATTAATCACATCCCTTCGGGGGAAGGTGGTCCGCTATACACATAGGTGACCTTATCTTATCCTCTATATATTTGGAAGTAAAAAAGTAAAATATGATATTTTTTTATAAAAGGGTAAAATTAGTTGTTTAATATAATATATATAATTTATAACATTAATCATACCCAACATCAAGAGGTTTCAACAGAAAATGTGTCAGATTATTTAGTGAAGTTGCAGTTCGCCATACACACAAGCTACATTGTCATTACCCGTTTGAGGGTACAATAGATATATATCGGTCCTAAAAATAACATAATAAAAGATAATTATATTTTCTATTCTGGAATTATTATTTAATAAAAAATTAATCATATTCAAATGATTTTGAAGAAGTATAAAAATGAAAAAGAATAGTTAGGAATTTTACCCTTTATTGGACCACCCCTATTAGATTTTAACTATTGTATTACTAGAATAGATTTATAAGAAAAAAGTGTTTATAAGGTTATGATATGTAATATATTAAATGATTCAATTATATGTTTTTTGAACCAAAAAGGTTTTAATGTTTTAATAAGAGGGGATAGAGGGTTTTCATTTATAAGTGATGTGAGTGGAACCCCGGTGATATTAGAAAATAAAATGTTTTGGCCTTGTTTTAACATGAAAAAAGGATTAAAAATGGAGTATAATAAATATTTATACATTATGAGGTTGAAATATTACAATAAAAATGATTTTAGATATGTATTTAGGTTATCCAAACACTGGTACTTTTAATTTAACACCATGGTAAACCCACTTTTACCTTGACCATAGGAATTAATTTTTGTAGTTTTTTGTATTAGTTATGAGGAGAATTTATGTATAATATTTTGTAAAAAATAAATTATTTTGACTCAAAATATGAAATCATTTGTTTGAAATTAAATTCATAGAAGTGTCAGAATACATGTAAAAATTATACTCGAAGAAGTGAAGAAAAGTAGGTTTTCCAAGGGAAAATTATCATAACGATAGAATGTTTTAATATCACTATTCAATATGAAATTAATTAAAATGAAATAAAATAATTAATTAGAAATATAATTGAACTAATTTTACTTTAAAACTAGGGTAAAATTTTAATTTTACAATAATAATTATTTAAAAGATAATTTAGTTTTCTATAAAAAACAGTATTTTTCATTATTCATCTAAAAATGAAACATTTTAAAATCTAAAAAAAACACCCTAACCTAATTTTGTTATTATGAATTGAGAAATTAATTTAACTATATGAAACAAATCCAAATATTTCAAAAAATTAGATCTTAAACAACAAAAAACCAATTTTAATGGAAAAATAATGTTTTTATTAAAATATTTTCTTTTTCTTTTAAAATATTTTTATATTATTTAAAACAAATAAATATCCCTAGATTTTTTTAATACAAGTTTAATCCATGTAATTTTCATAAAAAATTCTTATAATTAATAACATTAAATTAAACTATTAGGTTATAACTGTATACTATATTATGGCGCCTTTATACTGGTGTCATTGTGGTTTTCAAGGTATACAAGACACAAAATTTGTTTAAATATCAATATATCATTTATTATTATGGTGTTATATTATCATCTAAGCTCATTTTTTATTTTCATATAGGCTGTCAGTCCCCATTTTATTCATTTAAAATTTTAGGGTGTTAAAAAATAAATACATTTTTTAAAATAGAATATCAAAATTATCATAGGGTAAATTTTGGAAGTTTTTTTAAAAGATATATTTTACAATCAATAATGAAAAATAATTTTTTTTATTAAAAACAATATTTTTATATTAGAATTTTATAGTGATACATTTTTAATATGGTTTTAAATTGAGGTTATTTTTTATATTGGAAATAATCAAATTAGGTCTATTTGAATCCAGTATTTTGTTTCAATATTATATAAAAACATTTTTATATGTAAAAGAAATTTTTCTAAAAAAATTACACTTATGCATGCAATATATTTTTATCATATTAAATTTAATTGATAAATATTGGTGAATTATATAAATGAAAATTATATATTATATAATCATTCAAATTCCTTCACATTATCTAATATTTTTATAAGAATGAGATATGAAAAAATACGGTTTTCTATTTAACTAAAAATCGGTTTTCATCACATATTGTGCACTTATATTAAAAATTGGTATTGAAATATAATGGTTTTTAATTTGATAAAAGTGGTTCTAGTTTTTTAATTAGAATGTTAAATTTTATTATATAGGTCGGTATTAATTTTTTTCAATATCGATATTAACTATGGTAATCTATATGGCCTTGGTAAAGGTGAAATATTGTTAATATAGGTTAAAACTTAGTGATAAGACCAGAGTTTTACATTCTAATTCATATTGGATGAATTTATTTTTTTTATTATCACCTCAGGTATTCAATTCCATTTTTAAATACACAGTTTTACATGAAAATAACCTATATAATATTTAAATCATTTAAAGTAACAAAATTTTATTCTCCTAGTTTTCAATATCACTGATGTGTTAACATTGGAAAAAATAATGGTATTCATGAATTTGAGTTTCTTTTTTGAGATAAATGAAATTATTTTCCTTACAAGAATTTATATCTAGCTTTTTTAAATTATATAATGTCTTTAAATTATAATTCACCTCTAATATAGTATTTATTCAATTAATAGAAAAAATATAATAACTAATATATAAAAAAAATAAAAGAGACACAATTTGAATGGTTTTAATGTTTCAAAAAACCATATATACTCATATGACATACTATGGACATGTATACAAACTTTATTTGAATTCACCATATTTAATGATGTAGTCAGAATCAATTTAAATTAATAGTGTTAAAAATGACATTAATGATATTAGATAATAAATAATATTTAATTAAATGATATACAAATTATAAGAAACTTTTATTCAAACAATTGAATAGTATATGCTTTAAAAAAATTGTGGTCTAATTATGGAATTTTTTTTTATTTTATAGTAACATTATTGACTCTGAAATGTTATAAAACATTAATATTGCATAATTTTTAAAAGGGTTAATAGAGGGTTATAAAAATAAGTTTAAAAATATGATAAATAACTCAAACATTTATTGTATAAGTGGATTTAAAATAAAATAAAATAAAATTATAATATTTTCAGTTTCTATCAACTTGAAAATAAAAATTATCTTATATTAATTTAATGTTTTATGAAATTCCAAGAGTTCCCCTCCAATCAATAATAAAAGGGAACCCCTCCATTCTATTAATCGCACAACATTGAACCATATATATCTATAATAACCTCCAAAAATAAAATTTAAACATACTTATTCATATTATATATGTGATAGTTTCCACAAATACAAACCCAAATCCCATTAGGGAAGATTTATTTTTTTATTTATTTGAATGAAATGGAATTCACCTTAACTGATTACTTCCTTTTTAGTTATTTATGAACCAATTATTAATGGTTTATAATAAAAATAGATTAATAAATTTACTATCCTAAATATAATTAAATTTTGTTTTAATTATTAAACCACCTTTATTCATAATCATTCTATCAAATGTGATGTTGGAATTTTTTTTGGGATTACGCACAACATTCAATCTCCATAAATTGATAAATGTTTTTCTCGTAACAATATCATATGAGTAGTTATTATTATGGGTATATTATTTATAAATTATAAATATGACAAAATTATACTTTTTCAATTATAATGTAATGTCTACCCTCATACATTTAACACCATTGGGAAATGACAACGTCAGCCCTCCGTACATGTGGACTACCATCTCAATGAAGAAATGTGATTTGTGTTTCATTTTTTTGAACAGATTGTATAATAGATAGATTTAATGAATATATATGATATAAATGAAATCTTAATTATTTTATAAATTTTATTTATCATTTATGTTTATTTCATTCCAAACATTGAAAAAAAGAGAATAATGATCATGTGTATGCACGACATACCATCTCTATGAATAGTGTAATTAATATTTGTCTCCCTATATTTTATGAATGACTCTATATATATATATATAACTATATATATATTATTTATATCATTATTAAAATTATTTATATTAAGGAAAAATTATCAAAATAAAAGGTCCAAAAACACAGAATGTGAACATAGATGGAAAACGAAGAAGATATCATCAGAAAGAGTAATTTTAAAAAAGATGTGTTAACAATATTGTGATAAAGATTTATAAGTAAATAATATAAGGTATGATATATATTTTTATGGTTATATAATAAATTTATAATAAATTTATAATAATTATATATGATATTAAATTGTGTGTGGAGAAATTCATACCTAAGGTAATGGATTTCAGTCTAACATTTATTTTTATAGGACACATGCCATATTTTCTACTTGTTTATTTTTTAAGTATCATATATTTAAAATTATTTTAATTTATTATTCATATTCTTAATTTTATGTATAATTCTATATAAATATAATATTATTAATTTCAAAGGGATTATGATTCAAAAGATACAAAAAAATATGGGTTTGAGGTTATAATTTTGTTATTTATTGTGATTGTGTATGCTTTTGTTTCGAAATATAAAATACCATGATATTTATCTTAGTAAACTAATTTATTTTCTTATATACTATTTATTTTATCTTAAGAAATTTTTTATTTTCATTTTCCTCAATTAATGTTCTTAAGTGGCCGAAACTTTTCTTTAAGAAAACTTGACTTTATTTCTCTATTTGATAGAAAAACCTTTTTCATACATTTTCTTGTTTTTGAAAAAAATGTTCTATGTAAGGTATTTAAAATCATCCAATTATTTTTTTTATTCAATTTTACCCATGTTTTATTTTTTATGAAATGGTTTAAAAATTAATCTTCTTTTCATTTTCTAAACGAGATAATTTTTCATTATTTACAAATGTATGAAAGTAATTTTTTTAAATTATATCGAGTAAATAAAATTTTACAACATAATGACCATTAAATGTTCTAAAGCATAAAATACATATTTACATGGATATATTATGTTAAAGTTTTCAATAATATTATCAAATGTGTTATATTTTAAATATGTGATTTCAAAATTGAAAGGATATCTTCACCAAGACTATGTTAATAATATTTAAATGGAATTTATATTTTTAAAAGAAAAAACAATAATAAAACTTATTATTTATTAGGTATATTATCATAGGAAACAATTGATATCCTTTTTCTAGATTATTTATCTTTATAATGATAATGTATTTAAGAAACTATTTCTTTTTCGATGGGTTAAAATATGGTTAAATGTTGATATGATGAAATTATTAAATTTTAATGAAACCTCATTATTTTAAATGGGTTTGTGTTATGATGATATTTTTATAAAACCCATTTATTTTAAGGTTTTATAATTTTATGAATCTTTTATGATATTATTTCACCCATATCTATAATTAAAATTATGCAAAGGTGTTATTCATATAAAAAATTATAGTGGTCACATTATAGCTAAGGATGGATGAGACTAATAATCTATCAAATTCATTACATTAATATTGATATCTAATGAGATTAAGACGATGATAATGTGGAGGGATTATAGTTCAATAACGGACCATTCCCATTTGATTGTCATAGAAGTGAAGCCTCACAACTATGACGATTTAGAGAGTTAACATTTTCCATCATGATAACATTCGAAGTAACCCTTGACAATAATGATCTTTTTGAAAGTGAACACAATCCACTATGATAGTACTGTAAATTCTCCTTAACTAAAATAAAATTAATTTTTTGTACATATATTTATGATACAATTTTATCCCTTTTGTAAATTTCATGTTTATATGGATTATGTTTTTTTATTACTTTATGATCCATGTCCTATAAACTGCCATGTTTTATTCCATGAATCAAGATTATAATCTATGATATATAGGTTACAATTATAAAATAGTATGATAATATTATCATGACCATATGTTTATCTTATACTCATGTTATCTTTCATATCTCCCTTTATTACCCTTACATAGCTATTGAGATCACCTATTTTTTATGTTTCCTTTAACTAAGATATAAAGAAAATTTCATTTTTTATGTCTAATAAGGGTGATAGTTATGAATAAAATAGTGTGAGATTATTTAGATCTTTTAATAACTTATTATTTTGTCCATGTTTCCAATATAACTTAACCTTTTTGATTTATCCATGGATCGTTATGTTATATAATCAATATTCATATATTAATATGTGAGGTCTATGTATAAGTTATAAAGGTATATATTTCAATTGTGTCATAAAAATTACAATATAATATCAATTTTAACTTCTATAATATTAAATTTTATTATATATATCGAATAATATCCATCCATCAGCCTCCCCATCGAAAGGGAAATAAAAGCATCACACGTGTTTTTGGTGAAATACAGTGTTGTGAATCAGTGATTTTGTTTCATCATCGCCTTGCATGGATAGTCATAATTATTTAAATAATGAATATAAATATGAAACTTAGGGAAAAATAATGACGCTATAAATTTTTATATCATCTAATTCATTCCCTTTAACCCATTAAAAATGATATTATCACTCGTGCATACGTATGACTTACAATCTTTCTAAAGAGTTGTGATTCATTTTCTATGTCCTCCATTAAACAATAATTTAAAAAATACATATATAATGAATTAATATGATATTTAGGTCATTATTATCATTCTAGAGATGGTGAAACAATAATATATTTACAAGAACCATAAAAACCATGATGAAACATATATGAGTAAACCTTGAAGTTAACCCCTGAAATAATTATTATAAAAAAATATTATACACAAATGGATTATGAGTTGTTATAAGTGTATCATAAATGATATTATCGATATTTATATATTTATACTATCTAATTGTAATAAATATAATTTTTTTATAGAAAATATTATATAATGGTCACCTAAGTTAAAGCATCAGGTAAGGCATTTATTAACTCAATTTCCATTAAATGGGTCATAATTCTACGTCATTGACTTTGCTAATCCCTAAATATGTAATAAATGAACTCTAATTATCTTTTTCTGTTTTATGATGGTTTTTTGTTGATTTACATATGTTAAATATAATAACATGATTGATTAATTATTACAGAAACTACAAGACCTTTATAAGGTATGTTTTTCTCAATTTCCACTCAATTGGGAGGTATTTAGTATTATTAACTTGTCCACATTTATATAATCAATATAAATATAAATTTATTTATTTGAAATGAATTTATATTTATTAATTATTATTAATTTTTCAATCCATTTAAACATTTTCAACTAGTTATAATATAAAAGGTACCATAGATGTAATAATTTATTTTAAAATCACTATTTATGGGAATTATTATATTTTTTGTTGAAGGAATACTATAATATACCCTTCATAATTGTCATATTATCTTTAATACTATATATATTTAAATAGGATCATTATTTTCTCTCAAATTTTCTTATATTTTCAACTTGATTCTGGAAAAAAATTAAAGTAATATTCGATCTTTTTATCTTTTTAATCGAGTATGTTTTTCATCCATGCCTATAATTTTAAAAATTATTATTAATTCCTTTTCTACATACTCAAATGACATATAATGTAATTTATTTATTATCATTGAATATTTGTATAATTTTAAAGGCATAATTCTATTTTTTTTGAAAGGACCATTTTCTTCCTTCTTTATAGAAATTTTATAGGAATTTTTTTTAATGTTTAAAACATTTACCAAAGTTCCCACTGCCAAAACCTTTTTATGATACCTTCATTCATCTTTATATTTTTTATTTCAAAATAAATTTTATTGATGGAAGATAATTTTATGATTTTATTCCAATATTATTTTACTCTCCAAAAGAAAATAATTTAATATAAGAAAAAAATTTCATATGAATTAATGGTAATATTTTTTCTCTTACAAAATTTTCAATCATTAACTTTATATCAAGGAATTCATTTTTTGTGTTTAAATCCTATTATAAAATATATTTCCCTTAGATATTCATATTTCATGAATCATTAATATTCTTATTTTTTGAAATCATATACCATTTCATTATATGGTGACTTACTATGAATGTTATTTGATTAACTGGGGAAATATTGATATTCCACATCATTTAATCAATAAAAGTATATATTTATAATACATATTATTTTGAAATGAAATTAATAATTCAACATATTGGTATTGAATTAGTTTTGTAGTGATATGAGGGGCCCGAAACTATATATCATCTTGATTCGTCGACATGACATATGATAAAACAAGTTATCCAAACATATTAAATGGTTTTTTGTGTTTTCCAACCTATCGATTAAACATTCAGAGAGAAACGAAATTATTATAGGACATCATGATGCTTCAGATCTTAAAATATGACATTATACATTTCATTCATTGATATTCAGTTACTATTATTCATCAAATTATTACGTTGATATTATTCTAGGATGTATTTCAAGATAATTTTATTAATTAAATGGAAGAGGTTCTCAGTTATTTAACCTTCCATATTTATTAGAGATTATTTAATGTTGGTAGATTATATTATACTTAAACCTCAGTGGAAATTTGAGTGAAAATTATTTTGATTCATTCCTAAGTATATGAAGATGTAAATTATGAATGAGATTGAGTATAAAAAATATTATACATTCACTATGTTTTTTATATTTTATTTCCAATGTGAAATGGGTGGTATGTAAGTTTATTATTACTTAAGGATAATAAATTGATTAGTAACACCCCCAGTTTAAGTTACCAAACCCTTTTTTTCTAATTTGAGATTATATAATGAATGGGTTATGTTTGGGGAGGATTGTGGACGTTTTAGAATGTATTTGAGGTCTTTCTGGTAGTTTCTTATTTGGAAACGTTAATTAAAAACCATAAACCACCTCTAGAAAAACACAAACATGTTTTTAGGGTCACTAGTCAGTGCAGAGTAGGTCCATATTTTGGATAATCCATGCAAGTTCTTGAGGGAATCCTTTCCAAGGGAAATATAGGGGAAAACATGGTTGGTGCACAATTTTTCTAATACTGTGATACACCATTTTGGATTTTTGATTATTATCATAACAATTCAGGTTTGGTTTATAATTTTATTAATTTTTCAGACCAAACAAAGCAGCTAAATGGATTTTCATGTATAATTTGCAGGATTGGTACAAGATTTGACAAACGATGTGACTTAACCATACACCATATATTTCACAAAACTAATTTTTTTTGTTTAATATAAATTATATCCTAAAACCCACATTTGTTCCCTCATCTCTAAATTTTTTAAATTATTATTCCTCTCTAGGTTCTCATGTTAATTAATTTTTGATCTAGAGATAACTTATGTAAAATAATATTTTTTAGATATCTAGAATCATTAGTAAGTCATTTTTAATCGACATTCATCTTAGAAATACCCTTCTCCTCTTTCCTAAAACCATAAACCAATTATATTATAGGTATATGTATATTTTATTATGAGATTCTGGATGGGATATGATTGAATATATTAAAGGAAATAATATAAGAGGTCAAATCTATAGAATCTTAGTATTAATCATCTTTTAAACCATATGGTGAGTGGTTATAGGATTATCTCTCATGTTTTCCAATCTATAGGTTAAAGACTTAGATTTTATTAAGAAAACAATTGTGGAATTATTATGAATACCTCATGTGATTCTTGAATGAAACCTATTTTTTGATTTTGGACTTAATATTTTGGGAAATTGTATAGATTTCATAAAACTATATTTTTTATAGAATTTTAAGTTATAGTTTAAAATTTATTCTATTATTTTGATGAATGGATGTTGTTTGATGAAATGTGTTCAATAATTAATTGGATTTTTTATTAAAGATAATTGGAATGGAAATTTTCATACATAGTGGGAAAGAGTTTATTTGTGGATCTGACCCTGAGAAAAAGGATTGTTGCATTAGGGTTCCTGGATTTTTGCCAATATGTGAAGACTTGGTGGATTGATAAGAAACTCATCATGAGTTTGGAACTATCCCCTGACATATATGTGTGTGTTAACGTTCTTGTGTGTGGAAACATTATAATGGGTATAAAAAATTCAAATGAAATGATTGAATGATTTTTTTATTATTTTATATAGAAAATTACTTTTTAAAATAAACTATTTTAACTGATTCTAAACAGTTTTACATAAATTTTTTTCTTGTTATATCTTAATGGATAGTGTGGTGAAGTATTCGGGGAATTCCTACTAATTTTATACCCACACCCTTCATGGTAACATCGGTGAATTTGTATATATCAATACATGGGAAATGAAAATATATCTTATTTCATATGTGATGAAACCAATAACACTTATATGGTAGTTGGTGTTGGATATTAGAGATAACTTTTTAGTTACCTGAAAGGATGACACATAGTTTTCTTGAGGTCTTGTCATATCTAATCCTGGTTAATTTTCAACATAATTTCCATTATCACTCTAATATTGTCTTTTATTTTATTTACCATTAATTGTATTACTCATATACATGAATGAAATATGATGAATAAAAGATTATTTTTTATTACTATTAAGTTATTTTATATTTTAAGGAAAAATCATCCCCAAATGAAATCCTAATCCCGGGAAATTTATTTCCATACATTTACTTATTGGGTATTTCACCTAAGGCCAATAACACCTATGTCACTTTTTAAGTCTATTAGGAGGGTTCGGATGTTACAAATGATATCAGTATTGTTTATTTAATATATTATATTTTGGATGGTATCATGGATATAGGATCTTAAGAACATGAAATTTATAGCCTAAAAACACATATCAAACATTTTTATATTAACATATAGTTACCAAGGTGTTATGGGTACAAATGTGTTTTAAGATGCTTCTAGGTATATGGTAACCACATTGTTGTGTGTTTAACCAATGAAATTATCATATCATTCCTTAGTATAGATACTTCCCACTATGATTGAATTATTTACTTGATATTAAATGATTTATGTAAAATAACTAACATGATAATATTGGTTTAATGTCGAATAGAATAGTTATGGAAATTTATGATACTGTAATTTTAAATTAATAATAAATAATTTTATAGATATTGAGAAAAAATGAGTTCTATTTTGGTTACAGAGAATAGAACATGGTAGACGATGTAGGAATCAACCATATAAAGCATTAGAACTAGTCCATAAGTGACTAATAGTTCGTCCAAAGCATAGGTCAGACGCTTCATGCCATGAATAGAGGAATCTTTAATGATGATCCTCAATAAGTGGATCATTCTAAATGATTTCTGAAATACAATACAATAATATTTTGGGGGGATTTTATGCCTCAAAATGGGGATATCTAGATGAATAATATGAATAGATACATCAATTTACATAGAGGAACAACTGAGCAAAATTTCATGTTGGTATCATGCCTTATAAATGATATAACACACCAATGGTGCGATTTAGATATTCAAGATAATGATTTCCATGGAATTCTATGGGAGGATTTTAAGCAATGTTTCAATAACCCATTCAATCTTCACACATTTCATATCTCTAGAACTAGGGATTTCATCAATTTGATTATATAAATTACCTATGTTATATAGTATACTAATATATTTATGAACATAATTCTCTTCACCCCATAAATACTCAATAGTGTTTCATTAAAGCCACATATCATTGAGTCTTGGTTTTGACCAAATATTCACTCTTTTATTTTTAACCATTATATTACAATTTATACATAGATGGTAAATAGAGAAAATTTGGGAGAAAAGTATTTCATATGAAATATAGTTTGAGGGTCATATTGATCCCCATATGAATATATGGGAACACTAATTTTGGGAATAACAAAATTGGTTAATTATATATTGGAGGTATTCTTAAAATCATACAGTGGGACTAGTCCACTTCCCTCTCTATTCTAATAGTTACCAAGGATGTTTCCAAAATGGTTCCTTTATGCAGATCACAAGAGAATGTATGGGAACACCTATATTATGTCAGAACTATAACTAGATGGGATATCCTCTATGTTATTATCACTATTATCCAAATACTAATATTGCAAATAAATTTTATGTCTTCAATAAATATTACACCTCAACTAGAATATCTTTTCAGAATAAAACTCATCTTATGAACCAACAATTCAAGGTGATTCAAGAAACACAATTCCTCCTCAAGATATATAATCTCAATAGGGAAACAATGAGAAAGGGATAAATAATAATAAATTTTATGGTGTTAAAAACATGATAAAAATGATCAATCTAGTCCTTCAAATGTGCATAGTATGATTCCTGTGTGTTCTACAATTTTTAAGGCCTTGATTGATATGGGTGTATCCAACTCTTCTTTTTATTCCAATATTAATGATCTTATGGGTTTTTATGTTATGATGTTACCTTCTAATTTAAAATTGAAAACACATTTTTGGCCAATGAGTGTTTATATTATTTAATTATGTCACATTTAAGATTAATATCGATGGGTTGAATCAGTATGGTACTTCACTATTCTTGAAATGGAAATCTATTACATTATTTTGGTAATGTTATGTTTGAAAATATCCAAATCCTATATAGACAATTATTCCAGAAATGATAGGTTCACATCATCTAATTATGTTATACAACACCTTGATAGAGATTGGTTGGTGAATTTAAGAAAATAATGACATGTTGTATCAGTAGTTGGAATATCCTTTTACCATTTTACATGGATTACATTATCATTCGTGTATGATATTGGAATTATGGATTATCAATGCATGATGGACTAGTTTCCTGAGGTTTTTCCTGAATGAATCTTATGGATTACACTAAAAAGAGAAATAGAGTTCATGGTTGATCTCCTATCTCAGAACATCCTTATTTATCTTCCATATTATCAAATTGAACCAATATAATTTAGATATCTAAAGACAAAATGGAATAATTGGAAAGTTAAAGGTTTATCTGACTGAGAATGTCCCTATACTAAACACTTTTTTTTAAATGAAAATGGATATAAATATTACGGTTTTATTATATTATCATAATAATAACCATTTTATTATAATGAACTAATATCCTCTTCCAAAAATTCATGAAATTTTTTATTAATAGGGTAGTTCAATGGTTCTCTGAAATTTACATAAATTTGGGATATCACATACTATCATTATTAAAATAAGATATTCCAAATTTATTTTTTAAGAGTTGATATGTCCACTATAAATATGTGGGTTTTCAAATTAATCTGATGAATTCCTATGAGGAGTTTAAATAATTGTTTAATTGTATCATTTGAGGGTATATTGACACATTTATAGCATTTTTAATATGTTCTTGTGTATTCTTGGAATAAGGATAATAATGAGGAACACCTGACTATTGTGATGGGTATCCTGAGGTAATATCACTATTATTGTAATATTTCCAATGGTGATTTATGGATACACGTGGTGTGTTTCCATTCACATGTCATTTTGAAAAAAACTTTTTTTATTATATACCAAAAAGATAGAATCTATTACTTATTATCCACAAATAAAGAATTTTATATACATATATAGTTTTCAGGGAATAGTAAGATACTACATAGTATTTTTTCATAATATTTCATTTATTTTATAATCATTGATGGCTTTGAAACTGAAATTATTTCATTTACAATAGAATAATGATAAGTGGAAATACTTCACATTACTAATTTTTCTATATACACCAAAACCTATCCTTATATTTTTGAATCATGAGATGGCTACATGGTGTTATTGATACATTATGATCTATGTGGGGTTTTGTTCTCACGTAAGGAGATCATGTGGTTACTTACAAATAACTATACTTATGAGTTCATGAGAAAAAATACACAATATATGACTTGGAATTATCTATTTTGTTACATTCATTTAACACTTTGTCTCATTATTAATTTTATTAGAATTTTATGTTATTTACAAATCATATGAGTTTGAAACACATTTTGTCCCAAAGGGATTTGAATGTAGTGTAAAAAATGTTTAATAGAATATTATCAAATTTATAACTTATATTTGATGTGTAAACCAAGTCAAGTCAACATACTGGGATAAAAAATGAGAAAATATTAATATAATTAGTTGGACAATGTATCTTTGGATCAGTGGAATCTAATATCAGTCATAGAAAATATACTTCTGTAATGTTATGAGCAATGTGCAATTATAATAAAATTTCTAGTTTTGTTTATTCGTCATTATTTATAGAATGTTAAATATGATAAGACATATACTCTACAATATTGGACCCTTTGTTCAAAACACAATGGTGGGTAGACCCTTGGGGGATAGAAGCTCGATGAGAAACAGATAGTACAGTCTAGAGATCAAAATGTAGTTCCACCAACCTATCTGGAACAACTTCATTCTACCAACCCCTATTCAAGATGTGTTATTCATAATCGAATATAAAATATGTATAAATAATTGAGAGAATATTATTTTTGGAATGGAATGAAGTTGAAATAGTAAGAGTTTGTTTTGAGATGCCTCAACAATCAACAGGTCGTGTTGAACTCTTTACCTATAATAGAATGTAAATGAAGACAAATAACTATTGATTTTCTATTAGGAATGCCTAGAATGGTTTCGAAACATTATACCATATAGGATTTTATAGATTCACCAATAAATAATCTCACTTGGTCACTATTCAAGAAGCCGATGTGGTGGATTACTTTTCCAAACTATTAATTTTGGAAGTAGTAAAGGTTCATGGGATTCAAATTTTGATAATATATAATTAGGATCTTATGTTTGAATCTCTATTTTTACAAATTATTATTGTAATCATTTATAAACTAGTTGACTATAATCACAACATACTACCCTTAAATCGATGAATAATCCGAATCAATGATCCAAATTATAAAATACATTCATAGGTAATATGGGATGAAATTTTTAGGCTTGTGGGATAACAAAATTCTAATAGTGCAGTTTTTATACAATAATATTTATCAAGAACCAATATATATGGATACTTTTGATGCATTGTATGGGATTTCCTGCCATAATTCACTTTTTGGGACGAAAAATTGTGGTAATTCACTTATCAGAACATACATATTGTATAAGAAATTAGAGAATATCTTAGTGATAAAAAATAGAATGGATACTGATTAGATACAACAGATGTAGTTAGTGTACAATATTTTAATAATGTTATATTTGGAGGTGGGAGGATATTTTTTCATGGTAATATCTCCATGTCTTGGGAATCATCATTTTCAAAATTAGTGGAAGTTGCATCCTTGGTACATATACAATTTTAAGATACATGAATGTATCAGTGATGTGTCTTATTGATTGGAACTATCTTTAAGGTTCATTATTGTGTATAATGTTTCTCAGGCATGTAAATTGAAATATTACCTTCCAAATCCTGACCATGTGATTTTATGGGATCATATTGACCTGGAACTGTATTCTACATTGTGTCATGTGAGAATATATATTTTGGATATACATAAGGATCTCTTTTGAGAATTTTTTACCATGTGTTTTATTGAAGCATGGTCAGTTTTAGTAAGATATGAGGAAACATGTTAATGAAATATAAGATCAATTTCAAAAAAACATGAAAACAACGGTTTCATAATTTTCAATGATGGTAGAACCAATGATGGGGAGAATAAATCACCCCAATTTTTAGGTACATTGACACAAATTTATGTAATTTGGGTTTAAAAAATACATGTGTTGTGTTTTGGGAGGTTTCAAGAGGGTTTATCATTTTTTAGGTGTTTCCTGATGTGATCGGTTTGTAAAAAGTTTTTATAAATCGTGTTTGTTGGTCGGAGTGGTTTACTCAAGAGGGGGGGTTAATTGAGTTCCAATTAAAATTTCTGTATTTAAAAACACTGTCTTAAAGACCCCCAAATAAAATAATAAATTAAACTGTAGTGAATTTATATTAAAGTAGAGGTTCTGTTAGATTCTCAAGGGATTGATTAATTCCCAGTTAATCAACACAGGAGTGTGTGATTATCTTTTAAAACTAACTTACTAATCTACACTTAACATAAACACTTGCTAATTTAATTATCAAAGTAACTTTCAAAATAGTATTAGTTTTAAAGTGATTAGCAGCGGAATAAAACTTTGAAAGAGATGGAACAACAAATGTAACCAAGAGGTTCAGTCTCAAGACGAGACTTAGTCCTCTCAAAATTTTATATAAAAATGATCCACACCCTGGCTCGGGGTTCAACAGTTTACAACTGTCTAGGTCCAAGACCTTTACCACTGTTATTCGTGGGAAAGAATAGAATGCAAGAATTTGGTAAGGATTTACAAATCCTCCAGTTTAAGTACAGGAGACAGTGTATGTGTTAGATATAGCAGATAACACACACTGCTCGAAAAGAATAATAATAAATCATAGAACAAGAGATGTAGAGTTTAGAGATGGTTCTGGTGATTTCAGTGTAGCTCTGGACTCCATTGGATTCGATCAAAAGTGTGTCAGAGTCCTCTTCTCATTTCTGTTTGAGAAACAGAGTGTCGTATGCTCCAGGTTCACAGACAGTGAAAATGTAGTGGTTGAAGTTATTCAGTGTTCTTCTTATATGCACAGAACACTTCTCGAGTATGCTTGATTGTCTATGAGCTTCTCTGTGTTCTTTATAGAACTGGTTTTTCTCTTCTTGATTCTTCTCGTTCCTGTGTTTCTGGTATATTTCATCCACCACACTTCTCTTCCTTTTTTTGTTGTATTTTGGGCAGCGTAGTCTTCTCGTATTTATCTCACGGGCAACAGAGGACAAAAAAGATTTCCTTTCTGCAGGTACGAGGTATGGGTTCCTGACATCCGACAACCTTGATCAGATATTTTAAAAATCATTAAAATGTACATGATATGACCGTTAGATAGATTAAATATAGGAAATAAAGAAATTCAAACAGTGACTCGAGTGATCGGTAGGTAATCAGCATCGGTAGCTTGGACATCGGTAGCTTGAACATCGGTAGCTCAATTTCATTAGTTGCATTAACTCCATCGGTGGCTCTATGCGTCGGTTGGTACATGCTTGTATCGGTGACTTTGTTTATCGGTAGCTCCATGCGTCGGTAGATCCATGCGTCGGTAGCTCCATGCGTCGGTAGCTTCATGCGTCGGTAGCTCCATGCGTCGGTAGCTGTGAGTCTGTCAGTAGCTTCGTCCATCGGTGACTCTTATTCCATCGGTAGCTATTTATACTTACACTGGAAGCTCTATGTTTGTATCGGTAGATGTCTGTAAGTTAGTAGCATACATTTATAATCACATCGGTAGCTCTGTGTTAAGTATATCGGTGACTCTGTCTGTCGGTAGACTAAGTCTATCGGTAGACAGGGTACCAGTAGCTCTTTATCAGTAGCTATAGGTAGATTACCTATCTGTTTTATGCAGAACACATCCGATTGTGTTAGAATTAATTTATAACTTTCATGAACATGGATAAATGGGGATTAACATATTCCAAAGACTATTTTAAAAATTATTATTGGTTTTATCATAGATTTGAAAGAATTAAAGTATGGATCAATGATACTTAAAAATATCATAGAGAATGAAAACATAATTGGGATTTTCAACACATATGAATACAAGATTGAGACTATCAAAATAGGTAAGGTCAACAATCTCCCCCTTTTTGATAATCAGAATTTATGATATGGGCATTTAACATAGTGAAAATATAATAGTAAAGAGTATAATATTGAATTCAATTTTCTCAGAGAAAACAGCATCAGAGTTAATAGAAATAGTATGATATAGACATAAGTTATCAGAGGTAACAATCATAAGGTACCGAAGGTAAAAAGAAACATAATAATATCAGAGATAAAATTGAAAAGAAGGTTATTTTTCCCCATTGAAAATATTTTTCATTCTCTCATTTTGTTCTCCCCCTCATTCTCTCATTTTGTTCTCCCCCTTTGTGATAATCAAAAAGTGGGAAAGAATATATATAGGAGACAAATAAAACATGAGAAGTAAAAAGAGTTCCTCTATATTAGAGCAGTCAGAAAGTACAGAAACAGAATACAAATGAATTCCTATAAAAAATCATGGCAACTGGATCAATCCACATCTTCCACGTGAGATTTTCCTTTGGGATCAGAAGAAGGTTCGGGTGGTGAGGATGTAGGTGAAGGTTTTGGAATGCCAGAAAGGATCAAAGGAGGATGGGCCACTGACACAGAGTTAGGCCTGTAGGTTGAAGATCTTTGGGTAATCATTGGTGTGAGGCTTCGAATAGCTTGAGAAGGAGTCAGCTGGACTGTGGAAGCAGCTGGGGCAGAAGCAGGCAAAGAAGGAGGTATGATGACTGGTCTGACATCAACATGCAAGAAGGGCAGCAACAGATTTCTAAAATCCATCATAATTCCTCCTCCTCTTTCCATAGCAGAGATTAAATCATCTTTGTTCTCCATGAATTTCTCCAAGGCGGGAGTCAATTGTCTTAGTTTGCTCACTTGTTCTCTAAAAGCTTGAGTGACTGGAGGTAGCTTCATGTTTTCCAACATCAGCTTGAAGTGGTGTTCGAGTTGATGCTTGGTGAAAATTCTGGTGAAGTAGTAGTCCACTTTGCTCTTTATGGCTTCTTGAGAGGCAGAGGCTTCTCTCATATAATCTTGAAAAATCTTCATTATTTCTCTAGCAAAATCTCTTGTAGAAAGCACCACTCGGTTCAAATCTGATGAGTCCACAGAGCCACTGGTTGAAATAGAACCAATATCCTCCTTCAACATTGCTCGAACTAAATTTAGGTCAACTAATAGTTTGGATGTGAGAGGGCCAAGAGAGAAGGAAACAGTTTCTTTGAAACTCTTAGACAAACCACTGATTAGGCATTGAACTTGAGAGTCCTGTAATTGAACATGATCCTTCACTGTGGTTTTGAAACATTCAAACACCGAGACAAACTGGCTTACTACACTCTTCACATAAGCTAGGTCCTTGTCAGCTTGAGACTTGGAGCTCATATAAGAATCCAAAGAAGCAACTGATGTCTTGAGAGCTTCAAGATCTGCTTCTATTCTAGAAGACCGAGTCTGGCACTCTTTCACTTCTTCCATAAGCTCAGACACAAAAGAAGATAAATTACAAGCCAGAGATAGCTCGAATGATCTCTCTAACATTTTCATTTCTTCATTAAAGCTTTGCTTCATCTCAGCAACTGATACACTGAATGATTCTTTCAACTCATTCTTCATGGATTCAAGATCAGATTTAGAGACAAAATCATTAGGGACAACTGCAGCAGATCCCCTTGCTGAGGCCAAACTGACTACAGAATCAGTCATTATTGATTGAATTGAGGATGCAAGGGAGGTTTCCATTAACTTCACTTTTCAACAAAACTGGTTTTGAGGTCCTCTTTCAGCTTATTCAGATCATGAAATCTGACCACATTATCGGGCAACAACTCAGAAGCAAGATCATAATTGGTATTTTGTCTATTCACAGACATCTCATTATCTGAATCCGGATAATCCAATCCACAGACTATAAACCCTGGGTCTTCTACCCAGTCTCCAAACTCAACAACTACTGTAACATTTCCAAGAACAGATTGATGCTCCCCCTCAATGGGTGCATTCTCATGTATCAAAACAGCATTCAGTGCTGGATTCTCTTCATCAGAATCTTCTACTACAAGTTCCATCGGTGCAGCATCTAGAAGATCTTCTGATACAGGTACAGCTTCTTCTGTATCTCTTTCTACTTCAGCAGTCGGCATAGCTGAGCTTCCAATCAAAGGAATCATACTTAAACTAACAGAAGCAGACGATTCAGATACTTTCTCCCTTTCCTCTTCTTCTTGGTGAGGTACAGACTGGTTTTCCTCATAAATAGACAAAATTTCCTCTACCTTTCCTTTCCTAGAATAGACAAATTCTTCAGTAGGACTAGGGGGCAAGTCTAGATCTCCTCCAACATCCATGGGAGTTTCTTCTTCTTCTTCTGTTTCTTCTTCTGTTTCATTACTATAAACAGGTTCCTCTTCATCAGGTCTCAGACTCGGATCTCTCATATCCTTTGGACTTGAGGGATGATCCATAGGATTAAACCTATCATATATCTTCTGATCATCACTGACCCATTCTCCCTTCCATGGGTTCCAGTTAATTTTCATGTACTTACAAACAGTCGAGGTGATGCAGAAATTGTTCCTGACTAAAACTGTCTCATCCTGAGACTCAGCTATTCCTTTCACCGTTACCATTACTGAAATCAGCTTGGCAAAGAATAAAGCATTAGTCTTTGACTTTGGTCTAATCATGTCTTCCATTTGAAGCATTAACAATCTGCACAGATTTATTTTTACACAATGTCTTAGAAAATGAAGAAGATAGATATCTTGATATCTCAGATTTGCAAAATCTCCTCGCCTCTGTATCAACACATGCTGAACAAACTTGAAGAGCAGTCGATTCTCTCCATCCATTTCAGCAGTAACCACTTGCCTTTGATTCCCATTACCGGTCAGCTCTTTTAAGGCGGTTTCATAATCAAAGATGTCACTGATAGGTGGCATTGCTCTTGATACATACCCAGAGACACGTTCATGTGGTACTTTCAAACACTCTGCCCACTCTACTGAAGAAAAAGACATCTCTTTTCCATTAAAAAAGAGCTTACCCGATTCTCATTTTCAGACTTCTCAAAGCTTAGAAACTCGTAGAACTGTTTTACCAACTTCGGGTATTATGGGCCATTTTTATTCGAGAAACAATCCACCCATTTCTGGTCCTACAGAATCTTGAGTACTAACGATTTTCTAGGCAGTAGCCATTCCATGCACAGTTCCTTCTCGATTACTATGTATCTATTCTGCAAGTGAGGATTCACTGGTCGCTTTCCCGATCTAGTTCTGACTTCACTAACACTGGATTTATGCTGTGTCTTCTGCTTCTTAGGGTTTGGTTCTACACTTTCATCTCTGATGGTAGGAAGCTTAGTTTTTGCCATCGCGGGTTTAGGGTTCTTGGACGATTTGGGAGCTAAGGTTCGAAGGTGAGAGATTTTGAGCTTGGTGAGGTAATAAGTGGCTTAGGCTTAGTTTTATCATTTAGGAATTCCAAATAAACGACTAAAATAGAGTAAGATAAAACGATTCATATTCTTGGCGGCAGACAGATGTTTTAGAAAACATTGCATCGTTGTGAGTTAATCATCGGTGAGAAAAACAAATCGGTGAGAATTGTACATCGGTGAGGATTTTACATCGGTGAGGATTTTCACATCGGTGAGAATTTCACATCGGTGAGAATTTCAAATCGGTGAGAATTTCACATCAGTGAGAATTTCACATCGGTGATAATTTCACATCAGTGAGAATTTTCACACCGGTTGTGATTAAACATTCCCAATTCGTGTCTTATGTAACTTAGCCTATCCGAACTTAAAGGTTTAGTGAAAATATCAGCCAATTGATGTTCAGTGCCAATAAATTCAAGAGAAATATCACCTTTTTGATAGTGATCTCTTAGGAAATGGTGTCTTACATCTATGTGTTTGGTTCTAGAGTGAGATACAGGATTCTTAGAGATGTTTATTGCACTGGTGTTATCACAGTTGATTGAAAAATGTTTAAAAACATATCCATAGTCCAAAAGAGGGTGTTTCATCCACAGAATTTGTGCACAGCAACTACCAGCAGCTATATATCCTGCTTCGGCAGTAGATAATGCAACTGAGTTCTGTTTCTTACTACACCAAGAAACTAAGGATTTTCCAAGCAAATGACATTTTCCTGATGTGATTTTTCTATGTAACTTACAACCAGCAAAGTCAGCATATGAATAACTCATTAACTCAAACGATTGTCCTTTTGGGTAAAACAAACCTAAGTTAACCGTGTGTTTGAGATATTTAAAAATTCTTTTAACATCAAGCAAATGAGATTCTTTTGGATTAGCTTGAAATCTAGCACACATACACACAATAAACATAATATCAGGTCGACTAGCAGTAAGATAAAGTAAACTACCAATCATACCTCTGTAATTTGTTTGATCAACTGGTTTCCCAGTTTCCTCTGCGTCCAATTTACAGGTAGTACTCATAGGAGTTTCACTTTCCTTGATACTATCCAGACCAAAACGTTTTAAAAGATCCTTTGTATATTTACTTTGATTCAAAATAATACCATTTTCATTTTGAAATACTTGAAATCCAAGAAAGTACTTAAGCTATCCCATTAAGCTCATTTCAAATTCATTTTGCATTCTTTTTGAAAAATCAGTACATAAAGAGTGTTTAGAAGATCCAAAAATAATATCATCAACATATATTTGTACAACTAAAACATCTTCAGAAATTCTTTTAATGAAAAGAGTTGGATTAGCAATCCCTTTAGTAAAACCTTTTTAAATAAGGAAATTGCTAAGTCTATCATACCATGCTCTTGGAGCTTGTTTTAAACCATACAAAGCTTTAGAATGTTTAAAAACTTGATTTGGAAAATGGGGGTTATTAAATCCAGGTGGTTGTTCTACAAAAACATCTTCAATTATAAAACCATTTAGAAATGCACTTTTCACATCCATTTGATATAACTTGAAATCCAGATGTGCAGCATATGCAAGTAAGATCCTAATGGATTCTTGTCTAGCTATAGGTGCAAAAGTTTCCTCATAGTCTATACCTTCTTCTTGACTATATCCTTGTGCAACTAGTCTAGCTTTGTTTCTAACTATATTTCCAGATTCATCTACTTTATTTCTAAAAACACATTTTGTGCCTATTGTCAAGGTGTCCTTAGGTCTGTCAACTAATTCCCAGACTTTGTTTCTTTCAAACTAATTTAATTCTTCCTGCATAGCTATTACCCAGAATTCATCATTGATAGCATCATTGATATTTTTGGGTTCTAGCTGTGAAAGAAAAGCTTGATGTTCAACCTGGATTCTTAGAGAAGCTCTAGTTTGTGTTCCTCTATCAAGATTACCAACAACAGCTTCTAAAGGATGATTCCTTAGAATCCTCGTTGATCTGGTAAAGGTTGGACTAGAAATTTCAGGTTCATCTATAGGTTCGGGTTCAACATAAGCAGATTCTGGAAAAAGCCCAGAACTGGATGTTTTGATAACAGGTTCTTTAGATTTATCATTAAAGTCCAGAATAGACAAATCTTCTTCAAGATTCTGAAGAGAGGTTTTAGGCTCATGTGGATCAGTTTCATCGAATTTGATGTGAACAGATTCTTCCACACATTTGGTTTTCTTATTGAATACTCTATAGGCTTTACTTGAAATAGAGTAACCCAGAAAAATTCCTTCATCACTTTTGGAAGCAAACTTATCCAGATTATCTTCAGTATTCAGAATAAATACTTTTCAACCAAAAACTTTAAAGTAATTTACCTTAGGCATTCTATTGTTCCACAATTCATAAGGGGTTTTCTTAAGAACATGTCTAATTAAGAATCTATTAATGACATAACAAGATGTATTTACAGCTTCAACCCAAAAATAAATAGGCAGATCATATTCATTGAGCATGGTTCTAGCAATTTCTTGAAGGGTTCAGTTTCTTCTTTCTACTACAACATTCTGTTGGGGTGTTCTAGGGGCAGAAAAGTTATGAGTATAGCCATTGTGTGAGTAATAAGATTCAAAATCTTGATTTTCAAACTCACGACCATGATCACTTCTCAATGTTTTAATCTTAAGTCCACTAAGGTTCTCTACAGATTTAGAGTATTTAACAAAAGAAGAACAAGCTTCACTTTTGTGAGCTAGAAAATATACCCGAGTATATCTAGAAAAATCAGCTACAAGAACATAAACATAGTGCTTCCCATTTAAACTAGAAACTCTTGATGGTCCAAACAAATCCATGTGAACCAATTCAAGTGGCTGAGAAGTCGAAACTTCTTTCTTTGATTTAAAAGAAACTTTGTGTTGTTTTCCCTTTTGACAGGGGTTACACACTCTATCATTTGGGAATTCTAAATTAGGTAGGTCTCTAACTAGGTTTTTTCTATAGAGTTTTCTAAGTGAGTGAATGTTGCAATGTCCCAATCTTCTGTGCCATAGCCATGATTCATTATGAAAAGCATTCAAACAAGTAATATTCTGCTTAGCTAAAGAATTCAGATTAACAGCATAAACATTTTCATTTCTTAAGGCAGAAAATACCAAAACATTCTTAGAATTAAAAACTTTGCAAGAATCATTTTCAAATTTAACATGAAAACCATCATCACATAACTGAGAAATACTTAATAAATTGTATTTAAGGCCATCAACAAATAAAACTTTAGAAATCAAAATTGAATCAGTGTTACCAATCTGGCCTAGGCCGATGATTTTTCCTCTTGAATTATCACCAAAGGTGACAAAGCCTCCATCAACTTTTATTAAACTCTTAAAACAAGAGAAGTATCCTGACATATGTCTTGAACATCCACTGTCCAAATACCAGGTCTCTTTACAGGAGCTCTTTAAGAAAGTTCCCTACAAAACAGATTCAGATGGGAGATGATTTTGGTACCCAGATTTTCTTGGGTCCAGACAGGTTAGCCAATAAAACTTTAGGTACCCATATTTGTCTAATGGGTCTCATATAATTTGTAGAATTGACATGCTTTGAAAGATATACTTTATTAGATCCATAGTTATTTATATAACTGGTTGAGGCATATGAAGTTCCAGAAGTACCTTCATTCTATCCGGATTTAGAAATGAATCTAGTTTTGGCAATTTTCCTTTGTCCAGGTTGGTATCCTATACCAGTAGTATATTTAGGTTCTATTTGCTTTCCTAGAATCTGTGTTAGTGTATTTTTTCCATTGGTGAACTTCTCTAAGTCTTTCTTGAGTTGCTCATTAGATAGTTTCAGTTCAGTGTTTTCTTTTAATAGTTGAGCATTTTTCTATTTTTCAATAGTGAGTTCGGTTTTAACTGTAGTAGTGAGAGCATGTTGTTTCTTTAATGACTTGTATTTATCCTTAAGTTCATTACATGTCTCTTCCAGCATATCACAGTACTCAAACAATTCATTTTTAGACATTGTTCCAGAATCAGAATCAGATTCTGCATTATCTCCAGAGTAATAATAATTTAAAGCAGGAGTTTTAGCAGTTACCTGAGAAGTGTTTTTCATAAAGCACATGTTTGCCTTATTTTTTTATTCAGTTTCAGAGCTTTCAGATTCAGTAGATCTATCCTCAGAAGCACTCCAAGTAGCCTTCATGGATTTTTTAAACTTATTGTCCTTATATTCATATTTATTTTTATACTTCAGCTTTGGAAAGTCGGCTTTAATGTGTCCTTTTCACTTGCACTAATAACAGACAACATCATCTGATTTGTCATTCTTCTTCCAATCCTTTTTCCATTTACCTTGGTGATCATACTTACCCTTATAATTTGTTTTTCTGAAGAACTTCTTTTTCCTATAAAATTTCTTAAATCTTCTAGCAATGTGAGCCATCTCAGCATCACTGTCAGAATCACTTTCACTGTCTTCACAGCTTGAACTTTCAACTACAGCTTGAAGCTTTTCTTTGTCCTTATTCTTTGAAGTTGAGGATTTGAAAGCGATAGACTTTCTTGGAGGTTCATTTTCTTCCTCTTTATTCACTTTAAGCTATTCTTTATGAATCATCAGCTTGCCAATTAGTTCCTTGACAGGTAGAGCAGCAATGTCACATGATTATCTGATTGAGACAGATGTGCCTCTCCATCTATCAGGTAGACATCACAAAATTCTCATAATTTGTTCCTTCGATGAGACATCCTTTCCCAGCGAGATCATTGTATTAAAAATTTCATTGAACCTAAGATACATGTTAGAAATGGGTTCGTCAGGCTTCATTTTAAAATTATCATACTTGATACTATAAGTGTTCAATCTCATTTCATTAACATTCGTTGTTCCTTCATGAGAAACAGCTAAGGTATCCCAAATTTCATATGCAGTTTTACAATAAGAAATTCTATTAAACTCTTCATCTCCTAGAGCACAGTACAAAGAATTCATAGCTTTACAGTTGTTATTGTAAGTAGTCTTTATAGGTTCATCCCAAGTAGATATAGCAGTAGTGGGAATTTTGTATTCTGATTCAATAGCAGTCCAAATATAAAAACCTATGCTTTCTAGATGAATTTTCATTTCCAGTTTCCACTGAGCATAATTAATTCCATTGAAGAAAGGTGGCCGGTTAGTAGCAGCACCCTCAAGTCTATTGTCCATGATGAGAAAATTTTAAAGAGATAAAAATTTAGATATAACAGAAATTTTAAGACCTTTAAAATATAACTAAAATCACAGTTCAAAAGCAGAGTACTTTTAGAGAGTATTTTCAATCCTCTAATACCAAGTGTTGGTCGGAGTGGTTTACTCAAGAGGGGGGTGAATTGAGTACCAATTAAAATTTCTGTATTTAAAAACACTGTCTTAAAGACCCCCAAATAAAATAATAAATTAAACTGTAGTGAATTTATATTAAAGTAGAGGTTCTGTTAGATTCTCAAGGGATTGATTAATTCCCAGTTAATCAACACAGGAGTGTGTTATTATCTTTTGAAGCTAACTTACTAATCTACACTTAACATAAAAACTTGCTAATTTAATTATCAACGTAACTTTAAAAACAGTATTAGTTTTAAAGTGATTAGCAGCGGAATAAAACTTTGAAAGAGATGGCACAACAAATGTAACCAAGAGGTTCAGTCTCAAGCCGAGACTTAGTCCTCTCAAAAGTTTATATAAAAATGATCCACACCCTGGATCGGGGTTCAACAGTTTACAACTGTCCAGGTCCAATACCTCTACCACTGTTATTCGTGGGAAACAGTACAACAACAACCAGTTGTCCAGGTCACACACGACCTCTACCACTGTTATTCGTGGGAAAGAATAGAATGCAAGAATTTGGTAAGGATTTACAAATCCTCCAGTTTAAGTACCGGAGACAGTGTATGTGTTAGATACAGCAGATAACACAAACTGCTCGAAAAGAATAATAATAAATCACAGAACAAGAGATGTAGAGTTTAGAGATGGTTCTAGTGATTTCAGTGTAGCTCTGGACTCCTTTGGATTCGATCAGAAGTGAGTCTGAGTCCTCTTCTCGTTTCTATTTGATAAACAGAGTGTCGTATGCTCCAGGTTCACAGACAGTGAAAATTTAGTGGTTGAAGTTATTCAGTGTTCTTCTTATATGCATAGAACACTTCTCGAGTATGCTTGATTGTCTATGAGCTCCTCTGTGTTCTTGATGGAACTGGTTTTGCTCTTATTGATTCTTCTCGTTCCTGTGTTTCTGGTATATTTCATCCACCACACATCTCTTCCTTTTTTTTTTGTATTTTGGGCAACGTAGTCTTCTCGTATTTATCTCACGGGAAACAGGGGACAGAAAAGATTTCCTTTCTGCAGGTACGAGGTACGGGTTCCTGACATCCGACAACCTTTATCATATATTTGAAAAATCATTAAAATGTACATGATATGACCGTTAAATAGATTAAATATAGGAAATAAAGAAATTAAAACAGTGAGTCGAGTGATCGGTAGGTAATCAGCATCGGTAGCTTGGACATCGGTAGCTTGAACATCGGTAGCTCAATTTCATTAGTTTCCTTGACTCTATCGGTGGCTCTATGCGTCGGTTGGTACATGCTTGTATCGGTGACTTTGTTTATCGGTAGCTCCATGCGTCGGTATCTCCATGCGTCGGTAGCTCCATGCGTCGGTAGCTTCATGCGTCGGTAGCTCCATGTGTCGGTAGCTGTGAGTCTGTCAGTAGCTTCGTCCATCGGTGACTCTTATTCCATCGGTAACTATTTATACTTACACCGGTAGCTCTATGTTTGTATCAGTAGCTATCTGTAAGTCAGTAGCTTACATTTATAAGAACATCGGTAGCTCTGTGTTAAGTATATCGGTGACTCTGTCTGTCGGTAGACTAAGTCTATCGGTAGACAGGGTACCAGTAGCTCTTTATCAGTAGCTATAGGCAGATTACTTATCTGTTTTATGCATAACACATCTGATTGTGTTAGAATTAATTTATAACTTGCATGAACATGGATAAATGAGGATTAACATATTCCAAAGACTATTTTAAAAATTATTATTGGTTTTATCATAGATTTGAAAGAATTAAAGTATAGATCAATGATACTTAAAAATATCATAGAGAATGAAAACATAATTGGGATTTTCAACACATATGAATACATGATTGAGATTATAAAAACAGGTGAGGTCAACAGTGTTCCACCTTCAGGAAACCAGGAAATATAATTTAGGGGGCCACTGGAAAGATGTGTAGTAGGTTCATAGTATTTACATACTACGAATGGGTCCAAGGGTGAACATTAAAAGGAAAATATGGGAATAAGATGTTTGGGGGTGTATTGTCTAATGGGTTGGGGTGTAGGATTAAGATATCAACAATGAACTATAGTTTTATAGTCTTCAAAACCCTATGGACAAAATTGTGACTCCATTTCGCTTATATAGTATTATGTGCACAGTTGGTGGAGACTTTGAAAAACCATGAAACATAGATTTATAAATCTTTTTTCTAAATTTGAATTAATGTATGAATGAATAAATAGTTCCCCAATCCCACATGTTCTTTAACTCTACATCTTTCCAGGTATCCCATTCCTTTTGAACCAGATACATATTATATCAAATCAACGTAATTTGGGATCTTGATTCCATAGTAAGTCTTTTTTATACCTTTTTATTCCTAGATAAACTCTTCTCCTCTTCCTTAAAACAATAGATCTAGTCTATTATGGATAGATCTATGTTATATAATGGTAATCAATAAGATTAATTATTTAATGTATTAAAGTAAATATGATCCATTTCCAGATATAGACAACTTAACAATGTTCTTCTTTTTCACCATCTATTTATAGGTTACTGGATTTTTTCTTATATCCATCATTGTAGAACATTAAGTCATAGTTTTTATTACATTTTTTAATGATGTTTTATAAATTATATGTGATTTATGAAATAAATCTTATTTTCATTATGGATTTTTAATTTTGGTAAATTTGATAGCTTTTGGAAAACTCTCTTTGTTTATAATTTTAAAAGGACAGTTTTAAAAAAATGGTTTTGTTATAATTCATAAAACATGTTTGATAAAAAAAATTTAGGAAATATTTTTATTTTATTTGAAATTTAATATGGAATATAATTTTTCATAAATGGATATCATGAGTTTATTTTTTAATGTGAAATAGATGTTGGGGAATGTTCCTTAGGGGTACCTGAATACTGGCCACTTTTTGAGGATATAGTGAATTAATGAGAAAACACTCGATATTATCAAACTATCACATGGAATGTATGTGTGGGGTGTGTGTGTGCACATGGAAACATAGGAACAGGTATGCCAAATATATATGAAATGATTGAAAGTACATGATTACCATTTTCCAATGATTTTTTATGTTTTATATAAACAATTTTACCTAGTTTTAAAATTTTTTATGTAAATGTGATTTCATGTTATATATTAGTGGAGAGTGTTAAAAATTATTTGGGGAATGACTATTGATTTTATGATATCCACATTCTTGGAAACATCAGTGTATTTGTAGATACTATCTATCAAGATATAGGAAATGGGAAGGTGTCTCACTTAATAAGTGTTACAACGTGATAATATGGGTTAGGAATGTGGAGTTAGAGCATGTTGCTGATTTGGGAGTTATGTGATAGGATTCAACATGGGTGTCCTAGGGTATTATCATCATTATTTCCCTATCAGGTTTTGTCATTATTTCCATTCTTACTATGAAATTATATTTCTATTATCTTAATATTCAGTTTTATTTTTCAGACATATGAATCGTATAAGAGTATTAAATGTTTATATTATAGTTTTGACATAGTGTTTATCATTAAAGAAAAAATAGTCCCCTATAGTTTCTCTAAGTCACTGGAAATTATTGTAATCATTTAGTGTCTTGGGGACGTCACCAAATGCCAGTAACAACTCCATCACTTCTCAAGCCAATTAGAAGGGGTGGGATATATTGGGATATGTGATGCCTTTTTTCTTATGCCAATCTAATTATGTAGAAACAAAAAATGAGTTAATAGTTTAACATTTAATATAACTATAAATTCACAAACCTCTTAGGCACATCAAGTCACTTTTTAAACATTGTATTATGTGATGAATATTTCCCTATTATAGATCTGTCACCATTATCTTACATTTCTCAATATACAACATTTATCCCTCAAAAATCATAACTCTATCAACATAATAATATTTCAAGGTAATTATGATTTATTTTATTATTTTAGTATTGATTGAATCTCTAAAAATCTATAAGATAATGTTAAAATTTCAAAAAATAATCCACTAGAAATCCCATAATCACATTGCAGAATATTTTGAAACCAAATAATATGAATGAATAATGTATTATTAGCACTACGTAAACCTCCAATGGGATATAAATATAGATCAATTGTACAATTTAATTTAACTAGTAGAACAATATAACATAAATCAAAATATCATCGAATTGAGAAAGATGGAAAAAATATAGAAATAAAAATAATGCTAAGCGTAATGAATAATAACATTAGGTAACATTGACTACAATTACTGATTCAATATTAAATACACATCTCATACACCTCTATTTGATATAAGTCAATGAATAGTTGATAAAAATATTCAAAAATATATATATAATCTACTACATCTAATATTAAATAACATATTCTTCCATTGTTGGAAATTACTCATTTTATCCCAAATTTTTTTTCTTTAATGAGATACTCTGATGATCAATTTCCACACATGATTGGGAGGTTATTATCTATTTCTCATAAAAATGGAATGATTATGAAATGTTATTTTATCTATTTGTGGAACTACATAATAGTTATGGATTTTTAATGAATTACAACACCCAATTTAATTGATCATTTTGGTTTTATTTTTCCATATGTGATGGAATGTAGAGTCAAAATGACATATCATAGTAACAGATAAGTTGAAATGGTGGAAATAGGAATGTGAAGTTCATATGAGTTCATATTATATAGTTCGTATATGTGGTAATGAATTATACATGGAATTACTATTATTTTGACACAACAACTAGATGTAGGAGTTTAGTTCAATGTGAGGAAGAAGTCTAGTGTTATATTCTAACATGAGGGAATGCTCAAAAATTCAATCTGATTCAACGCCTAATAAATATGGTTAATGTTCTAGAAGCACTATAACATTGGAAATAATCTAAAGTGATACATATCCATCCTTTCCCTCAATAAGTTGTGGACAACTATGCATGGTTATTCATACAAGGTGAGATGATATTGGGTTATACTTTATGAGATCCATGAATTTTATACATTAATATAAAAAATTCTAGAAAATCCTCAATTAACCACATAGAACTCCTTTTTATCAGAAATACGAATCAAATAATGAGTTAATCATCTTTTTGAATGGTTTATCACCTGAAATTAATATAACAATCAACATCATGTTTGAATTATTCATATTATATTATAAAATTAATTTTCACATAAAAACATATATTTATCCAGTTTCAAATTCTATTCAAAATAGTCCAATTTTTTTGATCAATATTGTACATTATTCCAAATAAATCTTGGATGAATTTTAAAAATCATATCCATGTATTTAATTTTATTTTAAATTAAAACTAATTTATTCTAAAAATAACATAATATGAAAAATTCATTGATATTATCATAATTATAGGGATATTTTTTAATAATAAGAGAATTGAAAAATTGAAAATTTCATACACAATCATCCTCCCACACTAAACCATTTCCAATCATCAGAATGTATCTTTCAAAAAGGTCAACATAATCATCTAAGGAAGTTAATAAAAGTAAATGTCAATTAATACACCTACAAAAAAATCATTATTCTTAATCAGAAGTAAACTATATATTTCCTCACGATTCCTAAATATCTATTCAATCACAACCAAATTATTTTTTAAAAATTAGACACGTCTTCCCAGAACTATATATATTTTTAGTAAAGACATTTCTATGTAGTTTTTTCAGTATCATGTTCATTCATGATATTCATAGTCTTTATCCCATCATAATATCACCATATAATATAGTCACATATGTGTATCAATAATGGGGTCTTTACATGGGTTTCTATGTGGGTTTCGGGTTGGTGGGTTTTGGTGGGTGGGTGTTATGTGAGAAATGTAAGTAATATAAGGATGCTTGACACCTTTAATCATTATGAATGATATAATAGTTGTCAAAAGAACGCAACATACCTCACTCTATCACTGTCTAATGATTTCACTATTCTAATATTCCCATTTCATTTATTATTATGAAAAAAAACTGATTATAGTGAAATATCACACGAATGTTTTCAATATTTATTGCAATATTTTTGTACAATAATATTTTTATGTAAGTTTTTTTAAAATATGTGTTTTAATAACAAAAAATAAAATATTATGACAGAGAATAAATTGCTAAATCCTACCAAATAAATGATGGAACCCGTATACATATTACCACCAACCAAAAAATTCATCCCATGATTCACAAGATGGAACCCAATCCTCTGTAGTTACTATCTTTTAATAATGAAATAAGATAAAGAAAAGGGTGGGTGGGGATGTAATGATTTTAATGTGGCACCCTTTAATTACATTCATAGAATCTAATGGGATTAAATTAATTATTATATATATTAGAAGGCTAAAAAAATTATTTCAAAAATTATTTTAGAAACTATTCCACAGTAATGTTTGACACAATGTATACTCTATAAGAGTTTTTAATAGTATAACATTTAGTTTCATAAATTATTTCATGAATCAAGACTCTAAATTAAAATAAAAATTCAACATGATTTGGAAATGGTTTCGAAACCTCTCCAGTTTATGTGATTTAATATTAGGGAACACTTGTGAAAATTATTCTCAAAATTGATCGATGTTCAATGAATGTTTTTATTATAATCTAGGGAGGAAATTCATTTCCATAATCACATAAATTCATAGATGTATAAATCCTGTTTTGTTTTCTAGGAAAATACATTAAAAAAATAATTTTACAAGTTATTTATATTTTTTTATGATAAATTAAATTTAATGAAAAAATTAAAAAATGAAAATAAATTTTATGTTCATATTTTTTTGTCACTATGCCATATATATAATGCAATTAAAAAAGTCATTCCAAATAGAATCATTGAATAGGATATTCAAAATAATGATATTTAGATATGAAATATAACACTTTTGTAAGGAAATATATTCAACTGTTTTATAGTGAAATGATGATTCTATTATCTGAAATAGATTCTTTTATTCTTTGGTTGTATTTTAGTGGATTTTGTATTTATAATGGTCTTCATTTATTTCCTTCCCAATAAAAACTAAAATAAAAACCAAAAAATTCTCTTATGAAACAATTTAATACAAAATAAAAATAAGAAAATTGATGTGTATAATGTGTATATGTATCCCACCAAAAGGCTTATTTTTTTCCCATACAAAGATAGTTGATTACAGCTTATTTGCAGTCCGATGGTGGGTTGAATGTGTATAGTAAGTTCTACTCTATCCTTTCCCTTACACATCCCTTGATGAACTTGTTCTAAATTTATCTCACTTTCTATCTTCTTCTTTTTTTCTATCGTACATTATATAAGAATCAAGTTGCATGTTAATTTTGTCTAGATGATATAATGGGCCTTCATCTTCTCTAATTACAAAGTTAGAGGTGTGTGGTCCACTTGATTTCACCAATATATATGAATATTGGAATGATATCATGTGTTTCTTTTGTATGATATTTTTTTCATGTCCATAAATAATTTCATATACCTCATACTATTTAGTGGCCCAAAATTCCAACTTCTAAAGCCTCTCTTCATCCGTGTTCACCATTATTATGGGATCATATTCAAAATCAACGATGGAATTCACTACTAGGTACGTTACATTAAATTTAATATAGTTAAAATTATTTATAAGTATATTTATTAAAAAAATGAGAATAAAATTATTCTATAATGTATACATTTACTTCATTTGATTCATCCTATAACAAATTTTCCATACCAAAAACTAATAGAAATCCATTTTCAATTATTTTTAGTGGAAACTCTATCATAAATTCGTAATAATAATAACTGTTATCCATAGTAGTGGTCACTAGAATTCATGATGATATAAAATCAAAAGAGGGAGTGTCTATTAGAATGAATTTTAAAGAAAGTTATGATAGGGGAGACCATAGTCTATCTTCTCATTGTGAGGTTAATCTTTTTTATATTGTTTCTCCAATAGTTCCTTGTTCAAGTTTCCTGAATGGTTGGATAGTAGATAATAAGAATTTTGGTCACAATATCAGGTGACTCTTCTATAAAAAATGTAGAGTAGTTTTGTGTATTTTCATGTTCTTTTCCCACATTTTGGAATTTGAGAATGTATCCAAAGTGTTCATATAGTTTTATCGATAAATCACTAAGGTAATGTTGGTATGTTTCTTCATTTATTGCTTTGAGGAAATATAAAAACAACACATGTAACATATATTACCATAAAAATACCAAATTCTGTTAGAAATATTCTATTATTATTTCCAAAATTCTGTGGGTTAGCTAAAAAATATTCCATTTTTTGAATTATTTATTATAAATTTTGAGGTGTATTTATAAAATTAATTAATAGAAAGTGACTGGGTTGGATCCTATGGAAATGATTATATTGATGTGACACTATTTCTCACCTTGTCATGGACAAATAATTATTGATCACCAAGAATACATCTCAATATTTTATCTGAGGTCATTTCGTGAATAGTCAACAAAATCACTAAAAATATGAACCACTTAATAATTTATTTTATTTTTTAAATAAATAAAAAAATTAAAAGTAAATGAGGGTAGGTTTTATGATAAGTGTTAATATAATTCATTAACATTAATGTAAAAAAAGTACAATTTGTTTACAAGAAAAATGAATGTTCCTAGGTTAATAGAATGGGCACTTTACTAATTCATATATACAAATTGAATTGGTTTATTATATTTTCTATACCACTCATGGATCTCTATCCTCAACTATTATTTTGAGGATTATTAATGATATAAAATAATATTGGGAATAAATAATCTTACATCATCAATGAATTCGATGTACTAATATAGCTTTATATTAGACATGTCACCAATAACAACTCATTCCCTGTGTATAACATTCATCTTGTAGTCATTCATCCTCAATTGGATTCGGATTGGTCCAAGAGAATGGTGGGATAATATATTTTTCTAGATAAGAATGAAACCATATTAATGGCCAAGATAATTTGGTAAATAACCTATCAATCCCCCCAAAAACACAATATCTCATCACAAATGGATGACGAACATATAAAAACAGAAGAAAATAAGTTTCTATGCACCATGGAATCCTACCTTGGGACCAAGAAAAGGTGTTTATATCCATAACTATAGAGTTTATAAATATTTGTTATGGAAATTGATAATAGGGGAGGAAAAATATTCATGGAAAAAAAGAATAAAATAAAATTAATTATCATTATAAAAGATACTCTATATAGAGAACAATATCTTAGAATATAACAATGAAAACAATGACAGAGTCCATATTTTATACACCATAAAAAAACATTAATTATAATGAATTCAATGAGAATTAGATAAAAAATTAATAAAAACAAAATTCCAGATATTCTAATATCATTAAGAAAAACTAATATTGATATAAGTATGTTTTTTATCTTTTATACTTTATCCTATAATGAAATTATCCCATGATCAATATCCACACTTCATTGGTAATTTCTTATCTATGTCTCAAACTAATCGAAATCTTATAAAATTTAAGTTTCTTGATTTATGACAGACAATGAGAGTTAGGACATAGATTCTATTTTGAGCCATAATTTTTTCATGTATTTAGGTTTAATAACATTATGGGTGATGAAATATGGAGTTAATGATATATAGAAACACTATGTAAAATGGGTTTGAAAGGGTAAAATGGGATCACAACTTTACATAGAATTCACCTTATAAAATAAATAGATGTGGGAATGAATTTTATGAAAAAATTTACAATCCTTGATTTTATTGATTATTTTTTAAGGGTATATAATTAATTGAATTGGTGGTTTAGATTAGTTAGACTTTTATAAAATGATTTTATTTAAATAAGAATTACTTATCAAAATATTTTTTCACATCATCACTAAATTTAGGTTTTTTATTAACATCTGGAATGATTACTATTTAAAAATCCCCCCAAAATTATTTTTTTAGACCATTTTTTTGAAATTTTTAAATTCAAAAATTGTAGTTAAATTCCATTCATTCTTAACAATGAAAACCTATATTAGACATTAAGTTTTATATAGTAAAACAAATAAATCATTATATAGTTCCAAATATTACCCTCATCAACATCACTGATATTTTGACATTTTACCTTGATGTGGGTGTTTTATTATAAGTGGGTGTGCATATTAGGTTTTATTCTGACATTAGGGTATGATTGGCCACTTAATATGACATGATGTCTAGGAACTGTTACTAATCATAAACATGAACTAGACTGGGATAATTAATTTGATGTGAATGGTATCCCACCATTCACTCATTACATGTAACTCCCCAATTCTTTATGTATCACTTTTAGTGATTTGAAGATATATTTTCCATATTTAATCTCAGTTTTCTGAGCTTTCATTTCATACAAGCTTATAAATCCACAATTTTTCACACACATCTGGTAAATTTTGTTGTTTCATGTCAATTATAACAAGTAAAAGATTATATAATAAACCCCTAATGTTATTTATCTAATTAAAATCATCATAATCTCAAAATCATTGTACAATTATTCTAATTTAAGTAGAAAAATAAATTGAAATATAAGAAAATAGGTTATATAAAATTTCATAATTAATTAATAATAATTCATAATAAGAAAATAATTTTTTCAATTTATCCAATATTTTTTTGATAATGTATTTAATCAATTAAAAATACAAATTTATATACATTTTAAAAACAAAAATTTATTCTAAAATAGAAACAAAATTATAAATTTTCTAGTATTATAAAAATTATGGTACAATTTTCAATGAATAACAAAATAAAATTTTTAAAAAAAATTAAGATTTTAAGAAAAGGGAAAAGGTATTTTTTTAATCAATTATAGTAATTTCAATATATAAATAGTTTATAAATATGAGTTAAAAACATGAGTTTGAGGATTAATGTTCCTTATGAAAAATAATTTATTTCATAGGAAGGGGTAATAAGTAACATATTACTTTAAATTGAGATAAAACATAGAGTTTTTATGGATCATTGTTTATTGTTTTCTACTATTATATATGCTAATTAGTATTCATTAATATATGATCATAGAAGAATACAATATAAAATTTGAGTTTTTTCCATGATGAAACATGGAAAAAAGATGGAGATGTGACTACTCCTTAATGATTTATGATATCAAGATTTATAGAAAAAGATTATTATTATTGTTGAGATAATATATTATTGACTAAAATTAAGGTTTTTCCAGTTATACAAGAACTATTAAAAATACGTAGTTAATGATTTTGAAACAAATATGAAATGATGATCAGATGTATATCAAGGAAGGTTCAAATTTGTATGACATAATTTTTTAGGGTTTAAATTTTAGGTTACTAATATATCAAGTGATGTTTCTTAACAACATTATCTTGATCATGAATATGTGAGGAGAGTTCCATAATTAAAGAAGGTTGTGGAATATAATGTTTGATTAAGAAGTTTGAAAGTCAGCTGTGATAAAATCTAGACAGATATTTAGTATATAAATGAATGTGGATGTAAATGTGAGGATCAATATAAAACTAGAATTGAATTATTGTGGTGTTTTTGGGTACATTTGATTGATTTAAATTTATGTTATTAAGTTTTTAAAAATTCATTGATGTGTATAAATTCATTATTTATATACATTATTTTCTATGGAAATTATAGTAAAGGGTGTTTTGTATGTTTAATTGATACATAATGTGTTCTGGTTTTTTATAAGAATAATAAAGGAATTTTATACTAGTTCGAAGGAGAATATATGAAATGTAGAGGTCATAAATATTATCATATATAATATAAAACATTGATGTATGTTCTCTCAGAATAGAATATTGGAAATATGCCTAGGATTTCGCACTACGATATATAATATTAATATGATAAAATGGATGATTTAGACTAACATTCCAAAGGAAACATATTACCTCATAGAGAATATATAAGTTTATATCATAGCATGTGATAAATGATCTGTGTTATACATAACATCCCGTAGATCATATGAAATAATAACTATTAAGTATTTCTCATTTTTAAAAATAAATTATATGTTTTTAAAGAATATGTTAGATATAATTTAATACAAATAATATTATCATTATGGTATAGAAGATTTTGTTTTTTAATATTATGTGTAGAATATATGATAATAATATAAATCTTTTTACTAATACATAATTTCTCTTATTATGTCATTTAACATTAACATATTTTCTTATGGAATACATAATATATAATTTTATGATGTTGTGTATTTATTCCATGACTTGATATGTAAATGATAAGTGATTAATGAAATTATTTAATAGATGTTTTATTCTAATATAATAAGATGTATACTACATCATTATAATAAGATATAAACTATAATATTATAATTACACATGATCATTCATATGTGTAAAATAAGATGTGTGATTAAATAATTATCTAATTAATGAAAGAAGATGACGTTTATATTTAATTACATAAGGTAGATCATATAAATATGAAAATATCCTTAAATTATCTTTCATGAGTACTAAATAATAACATGTTTTTGTATATCTTAATTATCACTACTATTATATTTCAAAAAGTTATTTTAACAATTGTCAATGTAAAAGGATATGAATGAAATTTATGATGCCACATGTTTTGATGGAGTTTCCATACTTGAATTATGGGATAATTGTCCTCATGGTAAAAAATGAGTATAAATTATAATATCAGAATAATTAAAAATAGATATTGTATTTTGTACTAAGTATTAATTAATATTTTGGAAGAGGAAGGAAATAAGATAAATTTATATGAGATTTTCAAACTATTGGGTCCCTAAAATTGATAATTATTCATTATTGAATAACATCCAGAGGGAAATATAATGAGAGTGACCAATGTATAATCACTATTTATATGATTTATTTGGGTTGGGGTGAGATTTAATTATATGTGATTTTAAGATGGTTCACTATTGAATAGGTAGAATAAAATTTGTGTTATTATGCCGATTCATATTTATAGATCATTTTAAAATAAATAAGTAGTATATAAACATACTAATATAACTAATTTTCTCATATAAGTAAAATTAATTTTTTAATGAATAATTTAATATATGGCTATTGGATTAGAGTGAATATTTTTTGAATATCACATTATAGAAGATGGTTTAGAAAAATATTTTAAATTTGTAGGATTTGGTATTAAGAACCTATCAAACAAAAATCCATCCATTGAGAAATTATTTTCTGTTTAAGGATGATACCATCCCATTGTGTTCAATTTATTTAAGTAGTTTATATCTATGTCTAAGAATCAACCTAAATGTATTGATGAGGCAGTCATCCAAGATAGGGTCAAACCTTGTAAATCCGATTTTCTTCTAAACCTTCATTTACATTCATTATTTTTTGTGATTTTATTTTTATAATTATCTATATCCTTTCATCTTTACTTGTGAGGTGGTTTAAAATAAAAGTGGTTAAGTTAAAGGTAATATAATATATTGAAATATATTTATAATGAATCAATTACCTTCTTTATGTGACTAAATGACCCATTAACCATTTCAATAAATATATAGTTTCTTTCAGAATATAATTATTTATTAAAAAATTTGAATGTTTTATAATATATAGAATAATTAAAAAATACGCATGAAGCTTCATATATAATTTCCTTAACAATTCCTTTTTATAATTCATGTTTTTAAGGCCCAAAATATAATTGATGATATTCCCATAATATCAAGAATCCATCTCAACATAAGTTCCTTAAAGAAAATATAAATCAATAGAACAATTTTAACACAAGAAAAATAACAACATGGAAATATGAAATCTGTAAATGAAACAAATAACAAAATCCTTCTCAATGTTCCATCCTAAAAAAAATAATGAGAACAATCATCTACAACAACTCAAATCATGCTTCTCAAGAAGACATTTGGGAAGGCATGTGAAGCATCCACATAAGGACGTCCAATAACAATGTACAAACCAAGGAATCCACATCAACCATAATCAATCATAGAAGATGAATAATATTAGTGAACATCACATAACCCCATGAATATGAATCTATAAGATCATTAACACCCATGTTATCTCTACAAATCATCTATATATAACACACACACAAAATACATCTCAAATAAAAATAACAAAACACGTTTAAAATAGAATAGGATAGAATGACAAAATAATAACTAGATCCACTCTTAAGAATATTTACCCTTCAATAAAATACATTTATTGATCATATTAATTTGAATCAGATACCTTAATATAAACATATAGTCATGAAGCCTCTAATCATTATACCAACAATGTCTTTAGGAGAAACTCAACACTCATAGTATGGTCTATGTATCCCCATAAAGGGACAATAAAACACCAAGACATGATAAATATTTGTCACAAATACTAGAAATAAAAAATATAAAACATACTAACACCATGAAGGAAAAATAATGAAATAATATTGTTCCCGGTATTCATTTCTTACCTGATTGATTTTAAAACAATAGTGGATTAACCTATGTTTTTATAATAATTATCATAGTATTATAATGCCTCTATAAAAAAATGATAAAAATTAAAATATTTATATATAAATCAATTGGTAGTTGAAAATATGTTCCCACACTTAGGGATATCTGGTATTTAATCTATAATATTTATTTCAAGGAATGTTTAATTAAGTAGGTTTTTAAATAAATTTTAATAATTAAAATAATTAGTTTAGTGGGGTGAATCAAGGTATATTTAATATTGTTACAATAACATAAATATACCATAGAAGTGTATGGATATGGTCAAAACTTATTATTACTAAAACAATTCTAGAAATTTTGATGAGACTGAATATTTACATATTATTTTACAATTTAATATTTTGTTTTTCTAGATTCGAACTTATTTGTGATAATTTTTTATAGTATCAAAACCATAATTATCAAAGAATTAGGTGATAAAATTATCAATTTAAAATTTCTATAATGTCGATATGATCGGTTTCATTATATCAAATTTTATAGTTCAATGGGTATTTATTTCCAATGATAAAAATAGTAAAAGTATAGGTAAAATTTATGGGTGAATTTTTTTCATAGAATTTAAAATCATTAATGTCCCATTAATGACATTTGAATGGATATATATTTATGATTATAATTTTTTACAATTTTAATATAAAATTGGTGTAATTTTGAAATTGAAGTAATAATACACAAATTTGTAATTTTAAGATAATGATTTACTAAAATTATTTAAATTGATAAGTTAAGTGTTATATTTATTTATACATTTAGTTTGAAATTTATTCATTTATAGGAAAATAGTAACCCATGTATATGGGTCCTAAATAGATCATATAAAATATAATATTTACAAGTTGATTAAATTAACATACATTTTGTAATTTTTTTTAATTTGTATAAAATGATCTTATTGAATTTGAAATATAATATTATTATCATATAACATATGAAATACAAGTTCAAGACTCATCCATGAATTATATTAATTACATATTAAACTCATGTTTTCATATTAATCACTAAAAATTCAATTTCCCCACCAATATCATTGATGTATCTTAGAGAAAATATAAAATAATTTTCACTATTGTTACCTAATACTCATATTGCAATTTAGCACATCGAGGGTAAAAGAAGAATGTAGATAAATATTTTTTATGATATTTTTTATTTTTCAGCCTCATATATTTCTAAACTCAATTTAATAATCATAGAGATGGTACCTTGACACACTATTGATATCATTTATTGTAATTATGGGGAAAATATTCTAACTTATAGTACTTTTTTCATTCATAAAGTTTTTATAATTTTTTAAATTATTGTACAAAAACATTTATTCAAGGGAACACAAAAACCCATGAATTCATACATAAACTATATTTTGTTATGTTTTGAGGTTATTGGATTCATTTATCACGTTTTAAATTCCATGAATGATCTTGTTTATTGGATCAATTTGTCAAATACATATGCTCACACACATGGTGATCCAATTTTTTTCTTGAGCGATGACGTTGAAAAGGTTCTCGATAATGTAACACATAGATCTAGAGGAAATTAAATATTATTGTAGACATAATAAATGGTGTGTCCTTAATTAAACAGTTCAATGATAGTTAAAACAACATCCACACCTATATCTATAGGTTCTAGAAAATTATCTTTATTCAATAATAATTCCTCACTCATTTCATGAGTTTTCCCAAAATATATTTATATGAGATCATTTTTTAATTTTATGTTGAGATGATGGAGAAATAAACCAGTGTAAGACCCTATGTGCACACATTTCCAAATGTTCTACTAAATGTTTCTTATGAAAGACACATTATGTGCTCATATTTAAATGTAACATGGATATTTCCATAGAAAAATTTCACATACTTTATCAGGTAAGAAAAAATATAGATAAAATAATTTAACTCTAAAATAATATTCTCATACATTGGATGCTTATAAATTTATAGCATTTTCACACCTAAATTATCAAATTAAAACATTCAAGTAATTAATTGATAAATATCATAGATATACCTCATTAAAAAATTGTACCCACTTGGTAAATATATAAACATTGTGGAATTATATAGATCTTGAATTTATTCGAAATAATATTGTATTTCCCCTAATAGACACTCAAAATTGAAAGATTTATTCCATAATATTATAACTAATATAGAAAAAGAATAATTCCACAAATTTACTTTATATAGGTTCACATTTTGGGACATAAGTTGAATTCCACCTACGTGTAAGTTTATGTTTCAAAATTATATATAGGAAAATAATAAAACATAGGATAAATGTACCACACAAACACTTATTTAATCCCTCAAAAAATAGAAACTCAAAAATAACTTCAACATAGTTATATAATCTCTATGACTCATGGAAAAGCCATCACTATGACAATGTACCCATATTTTAATAATATTACACATTTAAATTATTATAATGAGTGGTTTAATGTCCATAATTCCTAAATTATACCCAATGGTTCAAAACATAAGAATAATTACACTTCACCTATAAATAAATGTATACCCCCATTAGAGGGTTAAATATATAGTTATATATAACATATGAACCATGTGAAATTATATATTTCCTTATGGGATTACATATACTAATACTAGATCAAAAATTAACTCTAAAACCCTAGGATTAATTATCATGAGGTCCACTCAAATTTTGTTCTTTCCTCATTCAGTTAGTTTAGAATTTACACTTTTTTATTTTGCACTAACACCCTTTATTCCCCTATAAAATGGGTTCACATTGACTACATAATGTTATATACATACCATAGGATATAATTTTTTAAAATGTACAATTTTAACCTCCTAGAATCATCACTAATGATTATTATACCTCAATTAGAATTATATATCCTAAGGAATATATTAACATGGATATTTTTATGATAAATCGCAAGTTCTCAATATTAGTATTTAATTCTCGTAAGAATTTTATTGTTAATATTACTCTTATAAACTTTTTAATAACACATAAATATAATTTAATAATTATTATTAATATAATAAAATTTTATTTTATTAATTTATAAACCATTATTAAATTCTTTCCATCCACATTGAAAAATAAAACACCATTGGTTTTGATTATGTGTGGGCTACCTCCTCTATTAATAATTCTGATTAGTTTTACATAATAATCTCTCATGCATAGTTAAAAGTTTGAATTTTATTCATTATTATTTTGAATAATTTATAATTGTATTTTTTTCAATTTTAATTTATAATATTCCTTTATTATATCCCCTTCGTTGAGAAATAGAATCGTTAAGAATCTGAACATCCGTACTACCACCTCCACAAATGATGAATTTCATTCATCATCACTACCAAACATACAAGGTTATAATATTGAAATTTAGGAATTAAAATTATATTTATGAAATATTTAGTCATACATAAATGTTGTATTAAAATTATATAAAACATCCCCTTATGCATGAAATCAATTTAACATCCTCCCATTTTTTGTTGGTCTTACCATCCATGTGAACGATTTATAATGTTTATATCATAAATTATTAAATAATTTTATATAATGATTATATAATTTAATAACAATATATTTAGTATTTTATTTAAAAAATAAAAATATTTTAATCATATGTTGAATATTTATCAATATACCACCCTTCAACCGTTGAACAGGTTGAAAGTATATCATCTCAATTTCCTTTTTTTTTAAAAACTACATCAAAAAATTTTTCCTAATGAAATTTTACATAATGAATCATTGAAAAAATAATTATTATTTCATGAATATTTTATTAATGAATTTTTTTTATAAATAAGGGATAATTGACCACATCAACAAGAATCTTATATAAAACAAATTAGTTTAATATTACTAACATATGTTGTTGAAAATAATCATTAACAAAGTTAAATTTTTAAAATTGATGGTTATAAATGATTTATATAAAAAATAATATATTTTAATTAGTATATTAAATTAATTATTAATATAATACTATTCATTATATATGATATTTAGAAACTTTCATGTATGTGTGGATTAAAGGTAAGGGTTAATTACCATTATTTAGAAATCCCTATCATATGTTTGATATTTAATATTTACATTTATATTATATTTCTTATCAAATACCAAATATAATTAAAATATTATTTTTACCATGCATTTATTTTAAATTTTATGTCCATATCATGGTAACCCACTTATGTACATTTCCATTATTACTTTTACACAACCGTAAGGGTTTCTTATAAGCTGATTTTTTTACCAAGTCATAATGATTCATTAGTTAACTGTGGATTTATATGATGGTTATATTGTGATATATAATTATTTTATTACATCTTTCTTCATTACATTTTAATAAATTAAATTTATGGATTTAATTATTCATAAATATTAACGATTTTTGGGGTAATTCACATCCACACCAAATAAGTCCATATTAATCAATGTATATATTCCATCATTCCACCAAAATTATAATTTATAGTTGGAATCATAATGTTTTATTATCTAATATGATCTTCCAATTACCATTATACTATTAAAAAATGATTTGTTATTACACTATTTACAATATGTTTTTAAGGAAATTTATATCAAAATATTAAATTGGCATTACATTTTCGAAAAACAAATGTTTTATCTTCACTCGCCATTTTTTTATATCAATTATATATTTATAAGTTTATATTATAGAAGACTCATTTTAAATAGAATTAGATATGATTTTTTCTCTACACTTTTTGGTAAAATAAATTTTAAATGTAATGATTGACTTCATCATTTAAGGAAATGTTAAACAAATTCATGTTTTTTGTGGTTTCACTCATCATATTAGCATCATTCCTTAAAAAGTATGCATTAAGTATTAAACAATTATTTTCAAAAGATTTTTAACATTTATTATTTTTATATGAAAAGTAAATGTTTTTATGTTTTCTAAAATTAAAATTTTGATTTTAAACATGGATTCTTGAATTAAAAAGTTAAATTAATAGCAAGTATTTTTTAGGAAAAATTATATAGTGGTTCTATGTATTTTTAGTGAAATCATTAAAACGTAATTATCTTAGAAACTTTAATTATCAAAAATGTTTTTTGTTTTAACATATAGTTTTTTATGCATAATGTATTGAAATTATATTTTCGACTTAGTTTAAATGCGTTTAAAAAATGGTGTTTCACTACTAGTTTTCTACTGTATCTCAAAAGTATTTATATCCTTGTAAGTTATTTCTTGAGTATAAACTTGTAGAAAGTTTTATAAAATAACTTTTGGGGTGATTAAATTTTATTTTTTGACCTATTATATTCTTGATTACAATTTTAATGATTAAATTTGAAAATATTTTTAAAAACATTTTTTATTCGATTGGATTTGTATGGTGTGATAAATAATAACTATTTCCTTGAAATTAATTTTAATTATTATATTGAATGAATTATATCTTATTGAATAAATAACTATTGATGATTATGGGTGGGATTATATATCATCCTTTAATGAAATGGTTATGGTTTCATGTCACAAGAGATAATTATGAATTGGAATTCTGGGATTCATTCCCAACATAAAACAAGGACATTCTTGGAATTTTTCGCAATATAAATAATAGACATGCTTGAATTTTTTCACAACATAATTTTTGGATATTCATTGATCTTTTTCACAACATATAGGTTAAATATTACTGGATTTGTTTATAATATAAATCAATGACACTCTTGTAATTTTACCCATCATATATCAAATATAAGCATAGATTTTCTAAAAAAATAAGTGGTGTACATTATTCAATTTGTTCACAACATAAAAAGTGGATATGTTTCTATTTTTTGAAAACCCAAATAGTGAACATTCCTTGATTGTTTCACAATATAATACAAGTAAATACTATGTTTTTCCCACAATATGAACTTAGTACATCTTATATATGTTCAAAACATAAATACAGTAAATATTATGATTTTTTAATAATATTATTTTTTTATGTTGTAATTTTTTGTCTATTATTATTTTTTATGTGAAGATATAATTACATTCAATTTTTATCATTCAGATGCCTTTAATAATTATCAATGAGTCATATTTATTAACTTAATCTTTTCTTCCATAGGAATAATGTTTTCATTTCAAAAAACATTTCCTTCTATCATGAAACATGTAGAAGTATTATTGATTCATGTTCTTAAAAATAAGATAATTCTCTTCATCTCATGTTTTCTTATTTTTTGATGATCTAACCCTCAATGAAAAGTTTATTATCTTTCTTAATACTGAGTTTTTGATCTCCAAATTTTCTTATTTATCCTTTCCCTATATTATGAAGATGATTATATCTCTTGAGAGATTTATAAGAGAGTTCAGTGTGGCTCAATTAATCATATATTTTTACAAGTTTTGTAAAAATTATTTCTGATATATCTTTTCCTAAAATACCTTAGAACCTCTATTATTTAAATTGTGATATTATTAGATGATTTAATTTTTTATGTAATGTAGTAGATATGAAATTATTTTATGTTTATTTTAATTTATCTCACATTTTTAAAAATATAGTGTTTATAGAATATATTTTTAGTGGATGATATATGGGTGTTGGTATGGGGTACCTTAGTTGTATTTAGATGAGGGTTTAGTTTTTTAAGGATTAATTTAGTTATTCATAGGGATTATGATTAGTGATAATTAGTTAAACCCCTATGGATAATTCTATTTTTAGGAAAACATCCAAAATTTTTAGTAAAGTAGTTATTCTTTGGTTTCTTATAAATTACATCACTATTTGAATAAATTCAAGTGTATGTTTATATGTCACAATTTAATCTGAATGAAATCACTTTGAAAATGGAAAATTGAGTATCAATTCAAAATTGACTTGGTGTATGCTCATTTGGATTAATACAACACCCCTAGATAGACATTCATGGGGGATATTATTTAATTATTCAAAATTAGTTTACAAAAAATTATAATGATTTCAATACATCTTTATGTTATGGTTACAGAACCTATTAATAATTAAACAACTAAATAACTATATTAAAACCAATAAATTTTTATGTTAGGGGATATATATCAATTATGAATTTTTTCATTTTAAATTTCTTATTTTTTAAAAAAATTAAATCAAATTTTTTATTTTTATCTTGAATATTATTTATTAATAAATTTTCTAGGGAAAGGAGAAACCATGTTTTCGATGGATTCAATGGAAAATGTTGTGATGGTCCAAATTAAGACCTAAATTTTATTAAAACCAGCGTTGATAATGTTTTGGTTATACTCACCCACCTATATTGAGTTTTTATTATCATATTGGGTATTTAAAACATCCTAACACACCAAATAAGAGAATGATGGAATTTTATAGATTATTAGGTTTTTATGATGATGATGGAAAAAATATTCACTTTCATTCGTGTAAAAAATGTGGGATATGGCACCCTAGGGAATGTTCTATAAGAATAATAAAATTATTCCATTGTTGAAGGATTATCCATTGATCTATTTATTTTCAAATTGAATTGAAGAGGTTGATTAATACATTGTTTGAGATTAGTGTCCCAACTATTCCTTCATAAAAAATTAAAATATTTTTATATAATGAGTTTGGGAATTATTCAAATTGATATCCCAATATAATGACTAAAAAAATTATGGGTGTCAGAAACATATTAAAAATAATAAGGGATATAATATCCAATGAGAACTACTGATGTGGATAATGATAACTATATAACTATTTTCCTCCACTCTATTTTTTTGAATGATTTACTGAATTTGTTACTAGAGTATCATTGAAGTTTAATAATAGCATTAAATAATCACCCTGGTGATTTAATTATCAAAGAAAAATTCTTATTATGTTGTTTCCCATGTAGTTGATTATGGTAATATTTCTTTTAAAAATATTAATATCATTCCTTTAGATGATTATAATTAGATTTTTTGGAAATGGATTTATTTTATAAACATATATAAAAATTTATTACTATAATAAGGAAATTAAATTTCATATTAACCTATGATTTTCAATAAAATAATTGATTATTAACAACACCATCTAGAATAGAATTATATAACATGTATCTTTATTCAAAATAATGATAATCTGTTATATCAAATTGTTGGAAAGTACCAAAAAATATTTTTTATAATATTAATCTTAGGAAACTACACTATAAATTATACATTAAGTCATTTTTTTCTTTTATATGTCCTTATAAATAAGAATTTAAATTTTATGTACATATATTATGTACGGTGGAAATAAGGTAACCCCCATAATAATATAGAATCTAATTTTATGTTAATGGATATAAAATTCAATATCTTGTTCCTAATAGAACACAAAAATAAAACAATAGAGGAAATAGTAGGTGATTATTTTTAATAAAATAAAATAATGATAAAAATATTGTAAAATCCTTTGTTTTTTATGGGTTAAAATTTAAAAATCCATTTGGGTTTTTAATTTTATGGATGGGTCGAATGTTAAAATGATATTATGGATGGAATTATTAAAGTTATAACACACTGATTTATTATTTTTGGATCGGTTCTATGTACATTTTGGTGTCTTGGAACTTTAGATAAGTTCTATAAGCTTCAGTCATCAAGAAATACCTTTTGAGAAATGTAACTAAGGGCACACTTTTGTTGCATTGATATTTCTAAATGTGCATCACAATCCATGAAACCCAATTGTTTAGGTTTATGGTTTTATAAACTATGTAAGGGGATATAGTTAATCTTGTGATGTGGTGTATAATTTTAGAGGGAATAATATTTTATATCATGGTTTGCCTAACAATGTGATACAACTATCCGAGGTGAGGGGTGTTTGGATATTGAGTATTGCACAATAAGCGCATAATTTCCTAACCTTTTCTCCAATTATTTTATCTCATTAAATAGTCTTGAATATAAATCTTTCCCATTATTACCTATAAAATAAATTTCCCTTCTACCCTGCCCAATTTTCAAAACACCCTTAGTCATAAGAACCTCTCATACTCCTCCCCCATTAGGCTTTGAAAGACCTCTCTCTTTCAAATTTTGATTTGACCATTGTTTATAAAATTATATCTCCCTATGTATTTCTCATTGACCTTATAATTATTTTCCGATTTTCATTTCTCAACATGGTTGAAATTTCCAGGAAACCCTATTTGACCCATTTTTAGGGTATTTTTCTAGTTCTTCATTTTCTATGGTTTTAGATCAAATAAAAGGCTGATATTGGATGAGTGACACCTTCTGAGCATGGATTAGGTTTTATATTTAATCTAAACTTAATGTTTCTTCACGTATATTATTGTTTCTATTGTGATACACAAAATACATTCCACATGATTCTTATTTAATTTAAAATATCATAAAATAAATGTATATGTCAAAGACATGAATCTTTATAAATCCTGGGACCTATTTATTGTTGGAAATCTTTACTTGAACCACTAATTTTCGTGGTTTTCAATAAATATGGACGGTTATTACTCTTAAACTGTAACTAAGACACCCCATTAGTGTATTGAGATCTCCACATTCTAGTGAAATGTGTAATTAAATTAAATATATTGAAAAATATTTTCATACCATGTTCTAATATCACTTATGAGTAAAATGAATAGTAGAATGAATACCTCTTCTAACCCGTTCTAGTTGATAAAAAATGGTAATAGATTGAAATAAATTATATGTAAAATATTCAAAATAAATTTGATGGTAAGGAATTTTATCTTGTATCTTGTTTGGTAAGGAATTATTCTAATGATTCAATGGGATTAAATGAAGTGTGTGATGTAAGACCATTCACTTGTTCCTTCTTGGATCATTTTAATTAAATGATATAACATATTTGTTAAATTCAATATTGGAATATATATTTCTATTCTTTTATGTTTAATTATTAAATTCAACATGAAAATAAATTATTGTGTCCTTTTAGTGATATATGAGACACTAAAACAGTTTTCCACATTAATTAGTTCTTCAAGCCAAAGGAACATTGGGACATAGGTGTACCTCCCAATAATCTAAATGACTCTAAAGATAAAATAGGGTGTAATTAGATGATATTGTGATTACTATACCCACTAATGAGTATGGTGGTGATGATGATAATAATAATAATAATTTTCATAATATCCCTAACTATAAAAGAAAAAAATAAAGTCAGGGGAATAATAATATATTGTATAAATCTTAATAACAATCCCTAATGATTATATCATTGTAAGAAAAAATCATGCCCTAATGGTTGTACAATAAGATACATGAAAGGTATCATCTCACTGACCATACTGACACATATATAATCATGGAAAATAACAATATTAAGGTCCATCTTGATTAAGAGGAGCCCCTGGATCCACTTCCTTTTATCCAATGCTATAAAATACATCCCTGATCACTAAGGTCCAACTCTCAAGCTGGATCCCTTACCAGATCTCAAAACCATAAAGGCTGCACGTGTCCCAAATTTCACATATAGGGTGTGAGTATGAAGTCAGTAGGTAACAAAAAATGTGTGACTTTCCTACATAAATTATTTATATATTGTATGAATGTTTAAATAAATAGTATCTACTCCCACATAAAAACAATGGATTATCTTCCCTTGTACTCAGGAACCAGAAGGAAGCATTTACTATCTCCAACAAATGTCGATATGAATCTGAATAGCATAAAATTAGAAAAATATTTTCCAAATACATGTTTCTTAAAATATATACATGAACTGTATAGGAATCATATCTTACTACCCAAAAATAACTATAATGATCTCAAACTCAAAAAACCATCTACTACATACTGTAAATATTACCCAAACCACATACCCATAATTTTTAACATGTAACACATCAACAGTCCCAAAAACACATCATGATTCCATTAGATTTATAATCTAATAAACTCTGTCAACTCAATGATCTATCATTCTAAGGTATGATGATATCCTTTTTACCACATTATAATTTAGAATCGACATGAAATCCTAGAATCTGAGGAATCAATATATTTATCATTCAATAAACTCATCTCATCGAATTCAATATAAACGAAGAGCCTCATCCCCAAAATGATTGTCTCAACCATCTTTTAATGGATCCTCCACATAAACATGGGATTTGTACATAGAGGGACCCCTCTATTACTAATAGAAACACCATTACCAATGTCTCATAATTTATGGAGAAATCGTCCCCCAATGAGTGGTCAACACAAGATCACATGGTCCTATCCTTGTGAACATGATTCCAAAGAAAATTTTGGCCCACAAAAAGTGAGCATAAGTCACCATAATTTTCTCTTCCACATAATTTTACATATCATTCTCCTATTACCACATTGTTATGTATTGATGGCCAACACCATATCAAATCAAATATCCATACAATCATCGAAATGAAATCATCACCAAAATCATGGTGGTCAGCATCACACCATATATATAAATATATATCTATTAGGTCAGTCCCTCAACACGAAGACCATGTCACATCATTATCAGTTATCAATTTAACCGAAGTAGATTTGGTCTATTCCCAAAATGTCCCAACGTACCATAGTATTCAAATAAAAAAATTAATTAAATTAAAAAAGTCACAAAACAAACTTGGCCCCATGATCATTACCCAGACTAATTCATTTTAGATGATACAGGATCATGATAAATAGAATTGCATAATATTTACACAATTTTTAAAAAATCATTAAGGGTTTCTCCTGGAAAACCCATAATTGTGTATTTAATAAAACACCAATAGTATTCTTATAAAAAAAATCTAGGGACTACCAAACTTTGTCTAATACGAGCTCTCTCATAGAATATTGGTCTCTATCATATACAGTAATGAGAGAAATCAAATATTTAAACACACTCCCTTAAAGTATATTGAAGGAGATAACATGGACATAGCATTCTATATAATTAGATAATCTTGGAAAAGAATAATGATGACTGATGGATTTATGGATATGCTTCTAATGAGATAGACAAAGCTTGAATTGGTTCTTGAAGGGGAAAGAGAGACGAAATCTTAAAGGAGGGGAAAAGGGAGAAGATCTACATGTTGATACACTTAGGGCCTCCTGGGTGAATAAAAAATAAAGGATTCCAGTCATCTCCATCCCCTTAAAAAACATTTTCCTACAAGGTTCTCTATGGGTAAATATTACACGTCATGAATTAGTACCATGATATTTAAACCAATTACAAATAATGAATTCCTCATACACTCCCCCTAAATATTCACTCCCATCCACACATTGTGTAAAACCCTTTAAAATAATGTAAATATTACATTATGTGAACATCTATGTAGTGTTGTTTTTAGCAACCCAGGACATACATCCTTACTCCATTGTTCTACTGATCTATTGTGTCTTCCACCAGACTATATAACATGCCCTAAATCGATGATTTGGTTAAAAAAATAACTATATTAGTTTTTGAAGAATATAATTTCTATATTCATTACCACCAAACTCAAAATAATAATAATTACCTTTGATAATGATCCACTCAATGTTTTGGTGATGCTACAGTCTCCCCAAATTACAATATATCGTCCTCAGTGAACAATAATTTACCCAGAGATGCTACCAAACATACCCATCTCATTAGAATTATCATGATCTACCCAGGTTATATAGTCTTAGGTCAATTCCCTTCATAGGATCCCCACCTTATGAATTACCTAGCCAGTCATTTTTCAAACCAAAAATCAAACAATATGATGGTTCTACTAAGAATTCATTGACATATAGGTCCTCCCATGACATACCATCATTTTTCACATCATCTGATGACTAATTCATACAATTTCATACATAAAAGCCATCAATTCATGCTTATCATCATATTCTCATTTTTACCTGTGTCATACATGAAACTCATGAGACCTGTATCTCCCCAGATTCTCATTTTTACCAAATCCATAAATGGAACCCGTCAAAACCTAAAAATTATTTTATTATCCTAAATCATACATATAAAATGGTTCTCGAAATATACCCTATACCGCACACAAACACACAGATATATATATGTATATATATATGCATTCCCATCATAGTCCTGATGCCTATGAACCTCATAAAAAATCATAGCATTTGACGGCCAAATACTATCTAGTACATGGTTAGTCTAATTTTAATACATACACCTCCAACACACAAACCAAACATTAAAAGTGAAAAAGGTTCATTCCCATCATCATAGTTTCCCCCTAACTGTCACCAGGTCCTTCACCTACTCTTCCCTAGGAAACATGAAATCATGCACCTGGACTGATGTCAGAATACCCAAATCGTGTCCTTTCTACAGATATGCACCATATACTAGCAATTGACCCCATAGTTGTGTGTCTTTATCTCTCCTTTCTATAACCAATGTAAACATTTGAATATTTTATACCATATTATAGAACTGTCCCAGTATGACCTCATATCATTAATTATAACCTGGTCCCTAACTCCCACCTATTAGAGAAGGCTTCTTGCATAACATCTCTAGTTTTACCATTTTATAAACATACCAACGCTAATTAAGATCACAATCACAAGAATTCCAAACACATCTTATATTCGTACACTAAAATAACACCATCATGGAACCGTTGTATGGTGGAATTCCAAAAACTATAGTATGATGACCCAGCTAAGACACCATAAGGTCAATTTTAACTATCTGAAGTATCGCCATTAAGATCACTTGAGAGTTTCAATTGCCTTGAGAACGACTGATCCATCATGTTTCTATTGGATATAAAACCCTTATTAACCTCCTCTATGAAAGATCCTAAAGATATCTAATTACACACAGATGGTGATTCATAATTCATCTTCAAAACACCTTAAGCTAGAAATGTCATCTCCAACCATTGATGGTGAAAAAAATATAGATCAGTTAACCTTTCTTTATAATCCATGACTAGGGCATCTTCTAGAAAATTTCTCATGAACACATGAGCTTGGTCTCCCATCAAACACTCCAGATGTAATTTCTTGATGAAACAAGCCTCAAATCGTTTATCGCCAGTACCTCATGTATGTCTTCCAGTACATGTATGTCCCATTAGCTCTTTTCTAGTACTATGAGCATATATTTATCGTGTTTACCCTTAATCCAAGGGGGCATGAAGCTAGTAAAATATCATCTTCACTGATTCGATCCAATTTTTAGATGCATGCAATCAACCCTTGCCATAAAATAATGGCGGGTGATGAGATCGAATCTCTCATGTCAAATAAGCCATAGATGGATCATCTTGCTGATCTCCCCTAATAATTACTTATATAACACGAATTATGCTCACCTTGAGAATCTCATTTAGATATGGCCTAAAATATTACATATTTTGTATATGTACTTCTAATCTTGGAGCCTCTACATATACCTCATGATCATCTCGAACCTTTGGGGCCTCATCATATGCATTCATTAGTGGCACCATATCTCCAACCTCCAAAAAAACCACAAAAATCCACCTAGGTTACATCACAAGGAACCCAAAATTCTATGGTCAAAAAACCATAAACAATATATTTCCAAGATAGGGAAAGAAGTTACAAGCATTGCATCCCACTACCCTTACACTCCCCTACTGCACCCATGTCACATGACATCCGAACATATGACCCCTTTCCTAACCATATCAGGGTCAGGTATAACATACCATCAAGACTCATAGATTATTTCCTACACACAATAGTATTAGGTATCACATATCATGTACAATAATATATAATAAATATGGTATATCTGAGTAGAATTTCTCCAGAGGGATATACATTAATACAATATTTAGATTTTTTGGAATTGTTTATAAAAAATCACCCACTTTAATTACTCATGCATAGACATAATCGATTAAATTCCATATATACTATAAAAAAATAGTATAACATTCAAATATTATTATTAACCACACACCTTGGATGTATAATTTCCACCAAAATGGATATTCTGGAGGACACTGATTAGTTTCTTTGTTGACAAGTTAAATATCCCAAACCCTCTTACTGAAGTATAGGTTCCAAGTAATTATTTCACTATAAATTTTATTTATATATATATATCATGTAACATTATATTACTAACATGAATAATGAATAAATCTCAATTTTCATACTGTAACAAGGGTCAGATGCCACATAATTGATAAAAAACACCTAAGTACACCTCCCATGGTGAAAATCAAATCAACTATAAAGTCACACATTAGAATATTAATTTCAACCCTAAAAAACATTGTGATTCCTATTCTCATGTGGATTCATGCATCCAAACATGAGACCAATACCCACCTCTAACGAGACCATAGTCTATGGACTTACATATCCCATGTAATAAAAAGGAAAAAATTAACACCATTTGTAACAAGTTGAACATTGATACAATGTTTATTTAACCTAATCCTCTAATACAGTTTTTAACAACTTGACTCAGTTTTCCATATTAAATTTTTCTTTAAGATGAAGGGAAACTAGGTATTTAGATCACCTCCCAAAATGCCAAAGTTTTTGATCCAAGTAGAAAGGGTGTAATTTTGTGATATTGATGTGAAAATACCCTCTGGGGATGATGATGATGACTATGAAGATGATGATTGTGGTGGTGGTGGTGGTGGTGATCATTAAAAATAGAAATGCGAAAAAAATAAACCCTATAGAAGAAAAATAAACAAAATTAACGAAAATAAAAATCCAAATTAATTGTATCATTTTCAGATAATAAACATTCAATGATTTTTGTACAGAAAAAAGAATTTCAAGGTCACCTATGGATTACCATATAGACACATATAAATAATAATGAAAAATGAAATAAAATAATGTCAAGCTCGATGTAGTGGAACCACCTATACCCCTTCTATCCATCCCATGCTATTAAGAACATCCCCAATCACTAAGGTATATCTCATGAACCTGATCCACTACAATATATCAAAACCATGATGTCTATACACTTGTCCAAGGGCTCGTGTTGGGTGTGTGTATGAGCTCATTAGGAAACCACCAACATATTCCTATATTACATCCATAATTTATATAATGCTTGAAAACATAAATAAATAAAAGAAAATCACACATAAAATAAACATCATCCCTTCCCTTATTCTCATCAGCCACTAAGAAGCATGAACCTACTTCATTCATCCTCGATGTGTCTCAAAATAACAAGCCATTATATCTATATATATTTTCATAAAACAAGTGTTTTAAAAGATCTACATACTCTATCGAGGACTCATGGAAAAGTTCCTAAGCATCCATAAGGATATCCTAACCCTAGGGAACCCTCATGTACCTCCCATAATTATCCCCAACACCATGTTCCCACAAAAAATTAAATTTTATCCCATCAGCATGCCCAATATCATGTTTTGAGTCCATCAAATTGCTGATCAAATAGCTACATTCCACTCAATATCCCGACATCCTGATGAATAGTGATATCTATCCTCCCACATAATAAATTAAAATTAGCTCAAAATCATGACATATAATGCACAATGATATCCATCCTTCAGTAAACTCAACCCATTGGCCTCAGTATAAAAAAGAATGCCTAACCCCTTGTTCAATGGTCTCAACCATCTCCCAAAGGAACCTCACCATCAACCCTGAATTTCTACATTGATAACATCTTCCTTAACTGATGGTCCAAATATCCCTCTATGTTAGATAATCTATAGAGGCCTCCAACAACAATGAGTGGTCAACCCTGCCTCAATTAGTCCAATTTATGTCCACACAAATCTAAAAGCATCATTGTCTAACACGTGTGAGTTTAAATTAAAAACATTTTTCAAAAAACATCATCTGCAACCTCATACCTCCTTGACCACATTGCTATGTCTCTGTGGTCAACACCATCTCAAATATCATGTGGATGACCTCATCTAGAAATATTTGATGCCACAATCAAATGATAAATATAACCCCATATATATATATATATCAGGCCATTCCCCCAACCTGATGACCATGTCACCTCCATATGAGTTATAAACATCAGCCAAAGAGATTTGGGGCATGCCCACATGTAACCATGGAACCAAAAAATTCATATCCTAATATAAATTAAATTAAATTAAACAATGGAACAAGGGCCACATGGATAAAATCATTTTACCAATCCTAATTAATTTTAAAAGAAATAGGAGCATGCCAAATGACATGTCACAACATTTTTACAATTTTAAATCATTTATTTAATTTATTAAGGGATTCTATCAAGCAAGTCATAATTAAGAATTTATGAACTCACCAATTAAATGCGTGTAAATATGGTTTAAATACAGGAACCACATAAATTAGGCTAGTTAGTGAACTATCATTGAATATTGGCCCTTATCTCAAGACAAAACAAGGACAATAGAAGCTTTAGGAAAACACCTTATAAATAATGAAAATTTTCACATGGATTTATCATTATATATAGAGAGATAAAGAAATAAATGATTCAAGTGGACAGAATGACATAATATTACCCTTCCAATGAGATATACCGAGCATGAATTAGATCATAGATAGAGATTAATATCCAAAACCTATAGAAGATGTGGAATGGAGAGGAGTCACCTTCCAAGACCCTTGGGTACCCATGGGTGACGAAGAAATAGAAAACATAGTGGGATGAGGGTATTCTTCCCTTGGAAAAAAATTCCCTAGAATTTTCATGACATTTTATTATTACATGTTTTGAATTAGTTTTCTGATGTATAAACTAGTTACACATTGTGAGTTCATCAGTTATCTCCCTCACTAAGCCTTCATATCCCATCACACCCCATGTAAAAAATTTTGAATTCATATAAATATTAACTAAATTTAACTTATGGCTTGAGATATTTTCAACAACCTATTATGTGTTCCTCTTATGTTTTTTCAAATTTTCATTGATTACAATTAACCATAAGGTATGCCCAAAAACAATGCCTTGGTTAAAAAAAACTCTTATATTTATGTTCTAAATCATAAAATTTATGACTTCCTAACCACAAAAAAAATCCAATTTACCTATGAAATACAACCCATTCAAAAACCAAGGAAGTTACATGATACTTTCATTTTAATACACAATGCCCAGAACAGATCATAAGGAATATTGAATTTTATGAATTATAAATTGTTAAGATGCATTAGAAATGGTGCTCCTCATCGATTAAGTGAAATAATTTGACATGATGATCCTTAAGGGTTATTTGAAATTAATGGACATGACATTACTTATGGTATATGGAAATTATTCATCATGTATTTCCTTATAGTTTAATTGAAATTTATATACATGAAATCTCTTATTTTTAAAGAAAAATATTGGAAATAAAATTCTATATAGTTTATTTGAAACAAATAGACATGGTGTATTTTATCGTTTATGGGAATTATTTTACATGAGGATCCTTGTGGTTTATTTCAGAATAATGAACTTGATGACCATTATGAATTATAGAAATTATTTTACCTAAATTACCTAATGGTTTATTGAAAAAAATGTACATGGAATTTATTATAGTTTATAAAAAATTGTGGATATGAAGATCTTTATTTTTTATTGTAATTAATAGACATGACATTCATCATGGTTTATTAAGTTATTGGAAGTTGTTCTCAGGATGATGCCCTCATATAGGTGTGAATACCTATATGTTTACCACTATTAATGGATTACATTTATATATAGCATGAGTCCTATGTTTGTTTATATAAATGGAAAAATTATCAATGATAATTTATCTTTAAATGAACTATGTATAATCATTTATGGGTCATATGAGGAACTTGTGCTCGATGTACCTTTTATTTAATTTATTGAATAATTTAATATAAATATTCTCTTTTAAATTATATACCCATAGACTATATTATCAATTGAAATGGTTGGTGGTGGACTATTTAGTTTTCCTCACACCATTTTTGGTTTGCTGATGGGTACCCTAATAGATCATCTGACTAATGGTTAGGATTTAGATCATTGATCATTATGTTGTACCATCGCGTCTAGGAATTGGCGTGGGAGTATCAAGTGATCATGTACACAGGAAAAAAACTGGGGTTGGAGTCATTTATTTCTTTTATTCTTTTTTTAGTATATCCCTTTTATATGTATTACCTACTATATCTTAACTACATGTGTTATGAATTATCATGTTCATGCATGGTTGGGTTTATTGGCATTTTTAGGTTATCTATTTCCAACTGACTGTAAGTTATTATTATCTTCCACTACATTTCATGCATTTATGCATATTATATGGTCATTAATGATCCCGATGGTATTTTATACATACTATACCACCTTCATAACATCACTACTAGTCATAATCCTCTGGTATATGGGGAGACGTGCTTGAGGTATTGTCTCCAACTGATCAGGTTATTTTTTATTGAGTGAATTTTGTCAGGACATAAAAAATTGGTATCAATGATTTTTTTCATTACCTCAATATATTGGGATGGTACACATGATATTGGGAATGTTTAATCACATAGTAATTAGCTATTTTCTTGGAATATACAACAAATACATCGGGGGAATGACCAAGTTTCTAGGGATCAGAATTTTGTTCGTACAATTCTTATTACAGTTCATTTTTATTTCTCTATTAGTAAATTACGTAGAAATCTATTGGATAATAATTTTCTGTGTTTACCTCATAGCCTTATATGGTATGAGAAAATCTATATTCTTTAATCATTATAATCAAAAAGGACTCACCTTTCATTAATATCCTTTTCTATATATCATGATTATGTGATTAAATTTCTTGTATAACTATATTATATGCGGATGTGATAGTATTCCATGTTATAAATTTAATATAATTTAGTTAAATGATATTTCTTTATCCTCCTAAATAATTCTTACATATATCTTGATGGTGTAATTCAATAAAAATAGATAGGAATGCATAAATTTTTTGAATGGTTCTAATTGTTATAATTAATTAATTTGAGTAAAATCCTAAAATGTTGGGGAAACCATTTTTTAAATTATTTCATGTTAGTTATTATAAATATAAATTAAATTATTTAACCATTGAAACATATAATGGTTTCTACCTCTATAACATGGGAATGATTACATATATAATGGAATCAATATATTATTCACTCAGGTATTGTAGTCGTGTTTTTGCATTCTATGCTTTTGATACAACCCCCTAGATGGAATGTTAAAATATTTACAACCATAACAAGTATGGATTCCAACTATATGGGATTTCAATAATTTTTATAAAATAATTTACTCCATAAATTTGGAATAGAATCCCACACAACTGAACCCATATCGGCATTATTGGACCCTCATAGATCTCTTTTTTTCTTTATATCCCATGGTATAAAACCCATTGGGTAATTAATGTGATACATTTGGATAGTTATAAAAAGAATCACCTGGAAATTATATGTTGTTTTGTATAATTTTATGACGGAATATTATATATCTAACTCCATTGATTTGATGAAATACATTTTCACTAATTTAGAGTTTTTCTAATATTTCGTTTTGTTAATTAAAATGTTTTTTATAACCAAAAAATTTATTACTCTATTTATTACTAGTGAATATTTCATTAACTAATAAAATTGTTATAATTCACGGATTAATGAATCATTGAACAAAAATTATGTGTTAATTTTATAATAATTATATGAGGTTCCAGCAAAAAACTGTGTCGATTGTAGCTTTTAATACAATTCTTCTATTACTAGTACATATAATTTATTATACATTAGACTATATTAATGTTTTTAGTAAATTTAATGATGTGAAATGGATTATGTGAAGTCCGTTAAACCATTCTAGTAACAATAAACCATCATTTATGCATTAGTTATAATTTTTCCTTGAGAAATATCTTGAACAGTGATATAGGTGATTCCTATGATTCTATAATGGTTTATTTTCCACTTTTTTTTTAAATTTAGAGGTTTCTCATAAGATACTTGTGACCTTTTAGGTGTTAATATAGTTTAACAATGATTTTTGGGATAGTGAAGGGTTATCCCACTGTGACAATGCCCTTGGTTATAGAAAACTGGTAGACATTTGAGCCAATTTCCTTGAAACCATATGTACTATTCTTTAACTGTTTGAGACTGAAAGTACTCTTAGGTGATGAAAAGACACCCATAGGTAAGAGGGTAGTTGTATGATAAGGTAAACATATAGTTAGTATTACTGTATATAGATATATACAGAGTGTCAGCACCATTTCATTTTATTTTGACGTGCTACCCTCTATGAAGAACTCCATTATGAGGATTCTCATGGAGGATTAGGGCTTGGTAGGATGATGGTTGGTAGGTGATTCCCTTAGGCCTATATTGATAGACATTTACCATTGTGGATTTATGATCTCCTTACCAAATCCCAATTTTACCTCTTTATATATTGTTGGTAGAAATGATAGATATTGTGTAATAAGTCCCCTTAATTTGGAAGTGGTTCAAATTCGAGGGATATTAGAGGTATGTGGGTAGAACTAGTATCCATGTTTTAATATTTGATCGGTAGTGATAGGTGGGAGACCTAGAGTACCTTAGTTTTGAATACTAGATATATTATTAAGAAGTTAAAATTAGATATAAAAACATACAGGATGGGTTGGAACAAGTTTAAAAAATCAATAGAGGTGGCAGATTTAGTTATATGATCATCTAAGAACATATGAATGAAATATTAATATGTTCAGTTATATAAGAATAAGTATTCTTGCAGTTTTCATGGAAGAATATTAAGTGATCATGTATCATGAATGGATTTAATTGGAATGACTGTTCTGGTTCCTGGACCTACTAACAAGTGGTTGATTTGTTGATTCTATAATTTTATAAACTACATTATAAGGAAGGAAGTTCTTTAGTAAATCATGACATCGGTGTGGTGTTTGACATTGAAAATTAGTTCCAAGGTAGTTCTAAAATGAAAAGACAATCATGTCTGTATCATAGACAATATTCCACAATTAATGAAAAAAATTTGAGAGTGTTATTTGTGTCATAATTTGATGATAATGGATATAATCTAGATGTAAATGGAAATTTATTTGCATGTTAGTTTAACAAGGAAAATTGGTGATATGGAGTTTTTATGAGAGGCTGAGTTTGAGATGAGGATCTATGGTTTAAAATCGAACTCTTGTGAGACTAGTGAACTACAACTTTGGTTAAATATTGGAATTTCCCCATTTTGAGACAAAAATTGTAAATAAACTAGGTCGTGTGAGATGGTTAACCCATGGGTGGACCATATCACACCTTGTCTGGAGACAGGGTGTCAAGCATTGATTAATGAAATTACTGCCCTACTTGATATTTTCATGTTTTTGAGAGAGATAAAAAACCTCGAAAAGAAATCTTATTTTACTCCAATTTTAGATATAATCATTACAAATATTCTGATGCCATATAGAGTATTTTGAGAGATCGTAATCAATGCACCAAGCTATTTAAATGTCCTTTCTGGTTTAATGGAGTGAAACTTTATGAGTCTCACCCAATGAGAGATGTAAGGTAAGTCGTATGGTGGGGAGTACAACATTAGTCATTTGAGGTCGGTATACATTTTTGTAAGTTGAAACTCGTCAATATCCCTAAGAAACATTCTTATAATGTAGTAATGTGTGGTCGGTGATGATACACTAGAGCTCAGGAATGAAGTGGTTCCTATCCATGTTTGGTGTTCTATCTGGTAGTTGAAGGGGCATATGCTATAGTAATTAGTATATATTTTCATTTTTGAAATGTCGTAGATGATCCTAAGGTACAGATTGGGGTGTTGGTCACCTCTTTATGATCTTTATGTGTAAATTATCATTGGATATTGAGACTGGTCTTTCAATGGTCATCATGAATCTTATTTTTCATTGGATAAATTGAGCAATTTGCTCTTATATTTATCCCTAAATTCCATATAATGGTTCGAATATAGACTTTTTTGAAGTTCAAGTCTGTGTATTAGGTCCACAATATCTTAAGACGATCCTAGAATATTGTATTGGTAATGTTCCATCATTACTATAAATTAGAATATTTGTGACGGGACCCCATCGCAATTGACCCGTTGTAGAAAAGGGTGTCACAAAAGAATTATTTGCAATGAGTTGTAAACCCATCACTAATTGTTTTCAAAAGATTATTTGAAAAATAGTATTTTTTATTTGGTTTCTCAATCGCAAAAGGCCTCATCATAAATATTTTATAAATTTTAAAACATAATTATATTGATAAAATAATAATAATATTGCAAAAGAATAATAAATTAATATTGTAAACTAATAATAATTGTAATAATAGTAATAATAATATAAATAATATTAATATAATAATACTAATATTGAAATAATATTAATATAATTTATATTAATGAAATAATAATATTAATATTAGTAAAATATAAAAAAATATTATTAATATTAAGATTAGTAAAAAAATTGAAGAATAATAAAATAATATTAATATAATAATTATAATAAATAATAATAATAATATATTATTATTATTATTAATGAGATAATAATATTTATATTATTAATATTATAAAAATTTATAAAATAATAAAAACTTCAAGATTCATAAAAATATAAGTTAAATAAAAAAAATAAAAAAAAATAATACATAATACATAATAAACAAAATAAAATTTAAATAATGTATTAAAAATGAAATAGTTTTAACAATAGAAAAAAACAATATAGAAATGTAAATAGTTAATATTTCAAAAAAAGGCATTCATATATTTTATCATTAAAAATTATTTCACATGGGTCCTTTGCAGAAGCTGTTATAGATGGTGGACTAAACTCCATCCCTAAACCATGATTTAGAGGTTGCATGTAATCCATCTGATCGTTCTTCTCAGGCTCCCATCAATTCATATCCTCCTCTTACTGCTGCTGTTTTCAGATCTCTTCCTACGACTGCTGTTTCCATTGATGTTTCTCATACTACTATCACTGACACATCTCCTCCTAGTAACTATGAATGCTCTCTGTAAGCCCACTCTAATATCTCAGTTGTACATGATATTGTGCACCAGATGAGTATTAATGTCCATGAGATCCTCTCAATGTGAATGATAAAATCCTTGTAATACCATAATAACTATCATGCGTAAATCAAGAGATGATATTATTAACTTGTCCTTTCTCGAAGGCATACTGGGTTTCCTACATCCATTTTTCCATGTCAAATCAGTGGGCACTCGTCTGACCCACAATCTTGGCCCGAATCATAGTTCGTGTCTAATATATCATCATCTCAGATGAGTCCTTCATTTGGAATTTAAATTTAATGATGTTAAAATATTTTTGTAGTTAATTGTAAAACAAGAAAAAGAAATTATACTAACCACAATCTGATTCTCATTATAACCTGTAATAGAAATAGTGAACGGATCGCTATACATCCTTTTATAAATTTTGAACTATGAAACATCAGGCTGTTCAGATTCCTATTTGAATATAAAACAAAACATTGCATTTAATGTTACGTAAAATATTTTAAAGAAATTGCATACCATATGTTCCCTGTTCGTACTGAATGTAAGACAACTAACTCGATGTTTCACCTCCTATCTCCCCTAGTTTGTTAAACTTACAGATGATCTCCTGTAAAAACACCCACCCAACTAGTGTGAACATACTCAATCCCAAACTTTTGATAAACTGTAAATAGCTTGGTGGGTGTGACAAGAATCATTATACTCTGTCATTTTTGATTTCTTCATTGATTTCCCTCTCAAATTATACAAAAACTGAAGGAAATGATCATACATAAATGCATATAATTTATCTTATATATAAAAGTGCATTATCTCATCAATGGGATACCATAAATCATGTGGGACACAACCCGGTTCGTGGGGACTCAACAATTTCGTCCAAAAGACATAAGATCAGATCTGGGTGGAGACTTATTTTTTTGGTATTATAGAAGCAAAATAGTAGAAAATATAACATGAATTATAGAAATTATTGTAGAAGTAATTTTTTGGTACTATATAAACCAAAAATATTCATCCATATGGACCTTTGGGAAACTAGTTTGGTCCTTGGGTCCTGTAAGGCCTTTTGGAAACTCAATGCCTTCAGGCCAGTTGACAGTCAAGGCCTTCTGGCCACCTCAAGGCCATAAAGACACCCCAATGCCTTTGGGCCACATGAAAAATGTAGATACAACAAATAAAATTACTATGTTCAAGGCTCTAGACGTGTATTCAAAGCATAAACATTGACCAAAATATATATAACCTTAATTGAAAGATTGAGAGGGTATGGATTTTCCATCGGTAGCAGGCATGTGCAACACTGAACATGACAACTATTTGACTATATTTATGAAGGTTGTGTGATAATATCACAACATTTTCTAGGGAGGGGATGTTTAATGATTTCTTTTCTAGATGATTTTTTTAAGAACTATGAGTCATGAATTTGTCACTTAATCCATAGGGCCTTGTAATGGTCCCCTCTCACCCTTGACAGGGGTGTCATAAAAACTAAATAAATAGTGATGGCCTTGAGTATATTAAGGGAGGGATACCATAAACCCTACAAATAATTTATAATAACAAGTTATTTGTTAAGGGAATTTAAAAATAAATATTATTTATTTACCAATTATCCAATGATCAAACATGCGATTCTTAACATCAACAAATACTCATCCCATTTGAACTAATCTTTAGAAAGATAATTTTGAAATATAGTGATCCCATATCAAGAAACTATCTGAGAAACTATTTCAAATAAAAAACATATCATCATAAAATAATAACATAAATAAATTAATGAAAGCTAAATAAAATACACAAGTAAGCATACCTCTGCATGTGTGTATCAAATCCAAGATGTGGAAGTTTCATGAGGATAGGGTTTGGAATTATCAATCGTGTAAGTCCATTCCCCCTCCTAGTACTTCCTAGACCACTAGCAGTATGAGGGTCATATGATCCAAGATATAACTTGTCCTAAAGTAGATATGGCACATGAAACTGATGAAACTGATCCTCATCCATATAAAACACGAAATTATTATTTTTATAAAATTGTTTAAAACAACTATTACATATCTTATATATGGTTATAATCAATATTTAACTATGTATATGTTCATATTCATCCTTATCTTCATATCTGATAATGTCAATATGTTCATATTCCTCCTCAGCGTCATCAATTTTCATATGAGTTTCTGTTTCGTCATCTATTTTCATTTGAAATTCATTTATAACATCATTAACATCATCATCACCATCGAACCTTAACTACGGGGTGTCATTATTTATATTCATGACTCTTCATGAAAAATATGGATTAGGAGTAATCTCTTCAAAAATTCAATTCCTTTCCTTTCAGCAGAACCACATTCACTATGCATAAATTAAATTTCATGACATAAAAATTTTATTATGCCCTTCCAATCACCAAACTCATTTGAAGGAGCACAATAATTATAATATTAAATTTGACATTCATGATGATCTAATATAAATGGTTCATTTAATATAAGAAGACATTTATATTTAATATCAACAATTTTGTGGGTTGTATGAGTACACAAGACTCTATTAGTATACACCCACTAACATTTAAAAGTGGTTATTTAATATTGTCCCAGATAACGCAATTCAATATATTTCTTCCAAAATGTCACAAAATTCAAATTTATTTTCTCTAGGATGACATCCTCTCAAGAAGAAACCTTTTTTTTATTTCTCATATGAATGTTTATTGAATAAAAAACCATTCCCGACATATGAATTATAAGATTTAACCATTTTGAATACTGGGTTACTCAAGACACACAATTGATTATCTTTTTTGTCAACCTATTAAGATAATAATTTTTTTTAAAACAATTTTCAATATAACAATAAAAAATTGATTTTATATGTTAAACCATAAATTATCTATGTTTCAATGTTTTGAGATCAGTAGGAAAAACAATTTACTGACGTTCTTCAAGGGAAGGAGGTGGATTTTGGGAATGTGGTTTCTTGATATGATTAACATATTCACTAAAAATAAAATAAAATAAATTTAATGTAGCAAATATTATTTAATAATATATAGGATCACTCATAGTACAAATGGTTCCATTTCTCCATAGTTGATCATAACATATATATGCGATATGTGATGTTTATCATTTAAAATCCACCATTGATGACGTCCACAAATGTCATGTTTGGGTGGGTTAAAAACTGATAATTGATTTCCCATTTCATCATCGAAATTTCCCTCATTATGGACCATGCAGTTATGTTTTTAGGGATATTTAGAATCAAAATAACGAGAGAAGAAAAAATAAATTTCCTATTCAAAAAATCATTTGTAACTTATCCTTCAAGTGATGCTTTGTTACATAATTTTTTCATCAATTCTATCATGAATCTGTTGAATGGTTACATCTATTAGAACTATTAAAAAAATCTACATTTTTCTTTATATAGAAAATTTATTATCAAATGTTTCATTGAGACAATGAAATTCAATGGTAAGAATCTTTCTAGTTTATATAAATTTAAAACAACATCTTTTTATTACCTTATTAGAGGATTGTAGTAGGTAGTCACCCCAAAAATGTATCAGATAAAATATGATATGTGTATTATCACATAAATAATATTAGAATTAAAAAAAAAGATATTAATACAATATGAAAAATTATTCCCATTATAACATGGTAGTCATGACATTTTATTCTGATAATATTACCATTTCTGATATATCAACCTCAATTGGATTAATAAACATATGGAATCCTCAAAAATAAATTCTACCAAAAAACTAATAATCAATGTTCTTGGAAGAGTGTATAAATTTATTTTGGCTTCATTAACTTTGGTGATCTGACATTTTCAAATAGTTCAAGTTCTGGTCACTTACAAATTTGGGAAAGATCTAATCCTGCCATTAAATTAACTTTGGTATTACTTGGTTTATCCCAAACAGTATGAAAAAAATTATGAAAACAGATCTTCTCAATATACAAAAAATCAATCATGTGATGGACCGAAAAATCAGACTAATATGGTAGTTCCTAAAAAATTTTCTATTATATACAATAGTTTTTTCCCCAAAGTCATCATTTTTTTTGGATTATTATTGGTCAAAATGTGATGGGAGTTATTGATGAAACAATTGATTTTAGCTCTGTACATAAGATTATATTTGGAGGTTCATGTAATTCTATTTTACCTTTTCTAAAATTATACTTTTTTCCTTCGAAAATGATGATCAGTTGGAAGGAATCTACAATGACAGTCAAAAAACATGTATTTTATTCATTGATAATGATAAATGATTTTTTGTCTCTCATACAATAGATAAATGGTTTTGGACCATGTGTAATCTATCCAGATAACATTTCATATGTGGGGATTTCCCAAATTTTCCATGCTAATATAGATTTTAGTAAGAAATTACATTTTAGTGAAATATCATATGTAATAACATCATTACTCCCCAATGAGTTTAACTCATTAATCAATGGTTTAATATAAAAATCAATATTATTTTTTTGGATGTATATGAATTAATAAGGTCAAATCGATATATGGAAGCTTCATTAACATCCACGGAGGTAAATTTTATAGATTTATATCGATAAGAGGAAATGAATACCAGCTACTGTAAGAACATAATGGATTGAAATAATTAGTTGAAAGACTCAATTGCTTGTTGTAGGATTATAAAGAAAAATAACAATTCACTTTGTTAAAAAATTTCCAAGAATCACCATCAGGGGATGTTTTAATCTTTTACCCATTGAAATATTGATTTTGTGCCATTACATCAACGCTACTGTATTCTGAGACATAAATTAAATCATTAATCATGGTATAAGTGGGAAATATCTCAACTATTTCATAGGAATCCATCCAGACTTCAGTCGTTGAGCCACTTTATACATCAATTTTCTACATACTGGACAACTATCCAACAAATCATTTTCACTATAATATATGAGATAAAGATTTTCATATGCATGAATCTTCAAATAACCAAGACCCATATTACTAACCATCCTCTTTATCATAAAGAAAATTTTAGGTAACACAATTCCTTTATTTAATAGTGTTTTTACCAAAGAGAATATTTGATCAAAATAGCTATTTAACAAACCATTATTAGATTTAATTGCCATAAATTTTGTAACCACAAAAAATATTCTTATCCTGCATCCAGAATATAAGTCTTCATTAGTGGATCTCGAAAATTAATAAAATTTGGATGGTTCCAACTAATGCGTTAAATCGTTATCATCTTGAGTTTTGGTTTTTGGAAAAGATGGACATGCTAAAAAATTTACTAATTTTGGAATCCATGATGCAACCAGAACCAAATTATTAGTATCTTCTCTTGATCTTCATTCACCAGTTGATACCAAAAAAAACATAATCCAATAGAAAACCAAAATGCCAGAAATAACCTACAACATTTTTAATTATATCAAATTTACCCAGAAAATAATTTTCACAAGGACACTTACCTATCCCATTTGAGAAAAATTCTGTTTTTGATGACACAAATGATAAAAAATCATCAACAACCTCAATATATATTAGATTTAAACCAAAAGCATTTGGTCCTAAACTAATTTATCCAAGCAAAATAATCTAATAATGACTATTGTGGACTTCTTTATTATATATTTTCTTAAAAATATATATTTTAAAAAAAGGTTTTCTGAATAATTTTATATAATTCAAACATTTTTCCAAAAAGAGAAGAAATTTAAATACACTTTTCTAGCCATATATAATATTTTCTATTATTTCATTTTTATTTTTAGTATTTGTTTTAAAATTTTTACTAATATAAATAATTTATAATAATTACATCTAATTAGTAGTAATTACAGTTAATATATAATAATTATCTAAAATTACGAGTGCAACAATTTCCAATGAATTGGTGGAATCTGTTTTTCTGATGGACCATCTTTTTATAACTTTATTCAACTAAAATCACTATGAAAAATCTTCTCTGATGTATGAATATGCATTTTGGTATTCATGAGAATAGATAATAGGGAGGCCTCCTTGCAGTACTCTACATTCTCATCCATACAAAAATAGATATTCGTATGTTAGAGAAGATTATTTTTTTTATTATAGACGAAGAAAGTTATATGAAATTGGGTCATCCAAAAAAACATTTTTTTCCTAAATCCTCATCTCTTTGAAACTCTCTCTTATTTCAATCAGTTCAAAAAATCTGATCTAACATACGCAAATCAATTATTGTGAATACGAAAATTGATTTCCTTACATTGGAGTAGATTTTTCATAGTTATTTCTATGAGAGAAATTTTTAAGTAGATGGGTCGTTGAGAAAAATAAATGCCACCAATCAACGGTAAATTATGCCAATTTATTTAGAATTATTGAAAATTATCGCGAATTATTACTAATTTAGTTAATTATTTATAATTATTGATAATAATTCCTAATTATTACTAATTATTTTTAATTATTGGTAATTTTTTCTAATTATTTATAGTGATTTTTGTTTATTTCTAATTATTACTAGTTATTTCTAACTATATCTATCTATTACTAATTATTACAATTTTTTTAAATTAATATTATTTATTAATATTTATTGCTAATTATTATGAATTATAACTATATTTTAATAAATATTACTTAATATTACTATTCATTCCTAATTATTACTATTTTTTACTAATTATTAATAATTAATACTAATTATTTTTAATTATTATGAATTAATCCTAATTTTGTTAATTAATTATATTTATATCTTTTTAGTCATAATTATTACAAATTAATCCAAATTGTTACTATTTATTACTATTTATTACAATTTATTGCTATTTATTACTATTTATTACCATTTATTACTATTTATCACTATTTATTACTAACTATTAGTTTTTTCTAATTATTACTATTTATTCAAAATTATTACTAATTACTCATAATTATTCATAATTATTAAAATTTATTTCTATTTATTAATAATTAATCTTAATTATTACTTGTTATTACAAATTATTACAAATTATTAATAATTATTAATAATTATTTCTAATTATTACATTTTATTATTATTTATTACAACATATTCTAATATATTATTAATTAATCCTAATTTTTACCAATTAAATGTAAATATTACAAATTATTAAAAATTAGTTATAATTAATACAAATTATTACTAATTATTAATAATTAATCCTATTTAATACTAATTATTCCAAATTAATACTAATTATTCCTAATTATTCCTAGTTATTATAAATTTTTACTAATTTTTACTAATTATTACCAATTATTAGTAATTATTACTTTTTATTACTAATTATTACTATTTAGTTCTAATAATTACTATTTATTTCTAATTATGCCTAATTATTACTAATTAATACTAATTATTACTAATCAATCTGAATTACTACTAATTATTTCTATCTATTACTAATTAATGATAATTATTTCGAATTAATATTTCATATCGATAATTATTACTAATTATTACTAATTATTACTATTTAATACTATTTATTACTAATTATTAATATTTATTACCAATATTACTGATTAGTACTAATTAATAATAATTATTACTTATTATTACTGATTATTTCTAAACTATTATAAATGATAACTAAATAATTTTAATTTTTAATAATTATTACAAATTATTACAAATTATTACTAATTAATCCAAAATATTACTAATTAATCCAAAATATTACTAATTAATGGTAAATATTATTAATTAATCCAAACTATTACTAATTATTCCTAATTATTACTAAATAATCCTAATTGTTAGTAATTAATCCTAATTATTACTAATTATTTCTAAATAATCCAAATTACTACTTATTATTTCTAATTATTTCTAATTAATCTTAATTAATATTAATTATTACTAGTTAATCATTATTATTACTAATTAATCTTAATTATTACTAAATAATTATAACTATTACTAATTAATCCTAATTATTACTAATTATTAATAATTTTTCCCAATTATTACTAATTATTAAAAATTATTACTATTTATTACTATTTATTACTAATTATTACCAATAATTACTAATTATCACTAATTATTAATAATTATTATTAATTACTGTAATTAATTCTAATTATTACTAATTTATGCTCTTTATTACTAATTATTCCTAATTATTAATAATTCTTTCAAATTATAACTATTTATTCCGAATTATTACTAATTATTACTAATTATTACTAATTATTCCTAATTATTTCTAATTAATCTAAATTATGACTAATTAATCGTAATTAATAATAATAATACGTATTTGAAAAAAATAAAAAATAAAACAATATAATTCTAATTTAATTTAATTGAAGCTAATTAACAGTAAATATAATTAATATCATATAAAATGAATTAAGTAAAAATTAAATGAATTAGATAAATATGTTAAAACAGAATTTTTCGAAAGATTTATGCTGTAAATACTTCTCTAATGTAAAATTTTTAACATAGAAAACATTTGGGAGATAAAATGCACGTTGAGATGCAGAGTGAAGTAGAGAAATGAGTGGAATGAGAGGAAAAACAGATGGGGTATATATAGGTTAACTAAGTTGCAACATGATTATTTGAGATGGGATTCCCATTACAAATACTAGCCCTATATTAACTAGAAGTAGTGGTTAAAAATTTATTTTTGATGCAATCCGTCAAAAATACCAACCTGATGTCATACTATTTGCGACGGGAGGTAAATCTTGTCCCAAAAACTAAAAAACGCAGTCTGGTTATTGCAATGGGCTATTATGCCTGTCGCAAATACCCTTCCATAGTTTGGTGCAAAACTCATGGCAATCTTTTTGTGATGGGTACCATCTACAGGTTGCTAAAATTCCCTACCAATGGACTATTTGCAATGAGACCCTTCACCATCACAATTACCCATTTTTTTCATAGTGTTGTGTTATTGTTGGGGCACGAAAATGTTAATGATTAAGAGAGGATTCAGCTAGGAGGGTTTACCAGAAGATGGGAACAAACATTAGTGAATGTTCTTAGAATGATTTCACTAAACATATTAATAAAGGCATCAGGATTTGTTTTTGAATACTCATCAGTAGTTGAAGCGGACCATTTTTAGTAATATTTTTCTGGTGGTAGTTTTACTCTGTTTTTCTTGAGAAATTTTTTACAGTCATTGATGAACAACATATTTTATGTAATTAGGTTAAATTTGATGTAGTGATAGGGTTGTTTGAGCATTTTATGGAAAACTTGTTGAGACTTGGGTAAGATTGGTCAATTGGAATTTAATTATTTAGACCAATCAAGGAATGTGAGTGGTGTTCACATGTGTGTTTGGGTGAAGCGCATTAAGGAACATGCTTGAAGCATCGATAAGATTTTGGGGACATATTTTTGTTGGAAATAAAGATAGTGGGAGTGTTATGGCTTAGAATTAACAGTTTAAGGATAGAAACTATGATGGGAAAAACTATAGTATAGTTGATGATAGAGATGATGAGGGTATTATGTATTATGTTAGATGGGCTCGAGGAAGTGATGTGTTAGTGTTTTATTAGCATTTATCTGTGTTGAATCAAGTTTTAGTAGTTAAAATTCAATGAATTTAAAATTATGCTTTTTAGTGCATTGTGTGTTTTCAATGAAGCACATTTTTTTAGGAGGATTTGATGACCAGTTTAGTATAAGTTTTCAATTTGATGGCCACAAAGGATTCTCTAGGATGATAAGTTCAAAGGTGTGGAGGGTTTTAAAATCCCATATTTTTATGGCATGAAAATTTCAAGGGAATTGAAATTTTTCATTTTTTGGATTAGTCAAATGTTAATCCATGTTGTAGAATGATATTTCTTTTCTAACAAGGGTATATACCGTGAGTGGATAGGGAAATTATTGTATGGAAGATTACACAAACTACCTCTTCAGATCTTTTTTGGTCATTAAACAAAATACTCTTTTCTATTTTTTCCTATAGCAATGTATGAGTAGAAATAAAAGCATGCACGAGGCGCAACAATTTTACTTTTTACTACCACAATAGAATACATCGAAGGATCAAAAAAGGAAAACCTGCCTATGTTCCAAATCCACCAATGTTCACTACTATCTTAATGATTGGAGTAGACTCACTATACCTCCATGTTTTCTACCATTTATAAGATGAATGCTCATTTTCCTCTCAACTGATGTGTGCTACCTTCTCCTACAAAAAAATATTTTCTTTCTCACTTGAATAAATTATTTTAACACCTCATTTTGTGTTTTATGAATAACTACATTCATAAAAATGATTAAATCCTCTTTAACATTGAATTTATAAGAAAAGTTGATTAAGATTAACTTTCACAGAACCCTTTTACCATATTGTGATAAACATCAATATAATTTGTGAAACATTTCTCTTTCACATAACATTTCCCTTTCGTGAAACTCATACCCTTTCAAAAAAAATTCATATATTTAACAAAACATCATTTCATCATAAAACTAAATAATTTATTCATGAAAAATCATTATGAAAATCTTTCCTCATGTTAGAGATTTTGGATCTTCATTAAGGCTTACTCTATTCAATTGTGGGGTGTATCCGTCAACATATAGATTTTTAGTACCCATCATGAAACATTCATCCCCACCATTGACTTCTTAAAAAAGTCATCATTCTGGTTCATGAAACTCCCATTCTTCATGAATATTCATGTAATTCTTTGTAGATTTAATAAAATTGGTGACGTGAATTGGTTTCCAAATTCATTTTGCCTATGGAATTTATAAAGTCAAAAAAGGACATTACAACCTTGAGGTGTAAAGAATATACACCAGTAGGGATTTAAAGGGGTTAAAAAAAATACTCAATTCAAATAAACCAAATCGTGATGTCAAACTAGAAAAATCACCACTCAATTGTTTCAATGCTGGATCTTCGAAAATGCAGTCCATCTATAAAATCAGCGAGTTATCCTATTGTAAATAATTTAATAGTCTGAGCTTTCCTCCCCTGCAATCAGTATGTACTGCAACCATGTGGAGCGGAGTATAAGAGAAGAAAGAGGCCATCTTGCTGCCACAGAATCCTTACTAATTCCATCAAATAGATAGAAGGCATACTTGTGGCGTGTTATCAGCAGGATTTAAAGACCTCACCTATCAACCATTCAACCTCAGTCATAAGGAACAACATCATCAGAACAGTACCGATTAAATCATTTCCTCCAATCCAAGACTTCAACAGCATCATAAGAGCACACAACAAGCAGACCACAAAGCACACACTAGAAGGAAATAAGGACAACAACACCCGAAGAGACAACATGTTGAAAAGAAAAACTAGTTGTAAAACTATCATAACTTTGAAATATACCTACATTTTCTTTCATGGATAAAAAATCAATCATGATCAGTTTATTAATGAATATATAAATATTTTCAAAAAAACCATTTTTGGATTCCACCCCTTTTTTAATATTTTCATATGGAACTCCTAAAACTCTTCCATTCTAGAAAATTTTTTATTCCTTTAATATTTTTACCCCTAATATTTAAAAAACCCATTAAAACAATGACACATGGTACAACCAAATTATAAATACACTTATAGTTATTCCATACCTCCATATTTTTACTTCTTTAACATAAAATCAATAATTCCTCAGGAACTCCACAAATAGAATTGTCAGTTATCTTTGTCAACAAACACAATCAACTCAAAAACACTACAAGGTTACCTTGTTGTATTTTTTCCATGTAATATCCCCATTTGGTTTTGTTGACAACTCTCCACAATTTGTTAAATTTTAATGATTTTATTTCTAATATAATGACAACATGTTTATGTCTTCCATCTTCTACGGAAACTCAATTCATTTGTTTACAAATACTGATTATTTTTTTACACAATAGGAACTCTAAGACAACATGATCTATGACAATTATTAAAAGTAGTAGTATCATGAAATTGTTTTCAATGATTCACTTCATTCCTGAAATATTCAACTACGTCATCATGAACCCCATTTTCCATGATATATAATCATTGATCAGACATCATTAGTATCATTAGATTTAAACACCCATTATTTTTCTACTTCCCCAATAAGTTTATCCCCTTATATTTTTTAAGAAATTTTCTCCCCCTTTTTCATTGAATCCAAATGTCACTCCATTGTGACAGAAACATTATAATGAACACATGTCAAAAAATAACAAAACACACACCATTCCGTAGGGAGTGGAGGTCCCATATCCACGCATATTCAATTATAGAGAGTTGAATAAACTCTATATCTACTCTATTTCAGTCAAATTATTCTTTTAGTAAGGCCTTCATTATAATGTCTTCAAATTTTAATTCTGTAGTCTTCCAATGCAATGTTAGAATCCCATGACAAACCTTTTCATGGATAAAATGATACATTATTTCAATGTGATTTTTCCTTGAGTGATAGAATGGATTTTTTTATATGATTTATAAAATTTGAATTATCATAATGGGACCTAATCAGAGACTTAAATTCATCTGTAATATCATCTAATATTCTACTTCATCCACATAACTACATGAAAGATTGAGTAAAAACAATGTATTTAGCTTCTAATGTTCTTAATGAAATGAAAATAGATTTTCTTTGTTAACTAAGAAACACACAATCCACCATGATAAAATTCACCATGTGATGATGATTTTCTTGCATTTGATAAGCCATCCTAATTTACATTGGGTTATCCCAAAAAATCTTGTTGATATATTCTATTATATAAAAACTGATATTATTTGATCCCTTTCTAAACAAGAGTATTAATTATATACTTCATGTATGTTTATTTATTTGTGATTTAATTGATTCCATTCTTCTTTGATGGTGTATAACAATACCATTATGTGTTATAATCAAGTATAATAGATTTCCAACAATAAGTCTATATTCAATGAAATTAACCACCTTTTCATAAAAATATCATGACATATTCATCTAGGTAGCCACTTGAATTCTCATTTCCTTCTAATTGTGTATTCCAAATATTATTAAGACCTCCTAGATATATTTGTAATGAGAAATTCATGTCCAATTTCATCCTATCATGAAATTCAATATTGAAAATTTTATTTTAATCAATTCAAGAATACTTAAAAAAGAGATTCATCAAAAACTTATCTTGTCATTAATACCATGTAGTAATTTCATTCTTCAACCCATATAGTTCCATCCCCAGTAAATAAACATTTTTACTTGTTTATGAAAATAATAGTATTTTCCTATTTGTTGTTCACTTCTTCAAGAACCCCATTTAGAAATGGTGACTTAATATCGATTTGAAAAAAAATAAAATTTCATTGAATTACAATAGATAAGAACTGTAGAATAGTTCCAACCTTAAAATATGTTCAAATTCCTTATCATCATCAATTTAATTTACCTAAAATTATCCCTTGTACACTAGTTATTATTTGTTTTGAATTACCAATACATATTTAGTTAGTTTGTTCCACAAGACCCATTTTTTCTAAATGAAATTATTATATTCCATTATCAAAACAATATTCCATTTATTATTATTCTCATTTTGTTCAATCTCACCATTCAAATATAAAAAATATTTATAATGTCAATATGTTTCTTCAAAACATATAGGATCTACCTGAGATTGGATGTATTTCTACTATAAAGACGTCATTATCCATTTTTGAACTACATTATCTTGGTCACCGATGATGTTTTCATGTCAATTGATCATCAAGTAATATTATAACATGAATATATAGATATTAAATCATCCATCTCATATTGATTATCATTGATTGAAGAATAAATTTCCACCTCTACTATCCATGAGTTTCTTTCCTCCTCATTACTATCATTAGAAAATTATTCACTACTTTTTTGAAGATTCTATTCTTTTTCTACATTAGTGACACCAATTATTTCAAAGAACATATCCACACATATTATTGAAGCATTTATACACTTTAATTTAAACCTATTAACCAAGTAATATCCCCCATCTCTTTAGGAATCAATCATCCTGTGTTTCATCATATTTAGGATAAAACACTCACATAAGAATATTCAAACTTATTTAAATTTTTGGATTCTGTATATACCATATATCATAAAATATCTTTTATTATTTTATACACAAAAATGTTATATTTGATATATATATGGTTTTAAATACTGGTTCACTCTATAATTTCTCTTAGGGTTCCTTTTCAATAAGAATATTTGTGGAAATATTTTTATGATATGATTTCTACTCTCAACCACTACACATTGTAAAGGAGTTACCATTGTGGAAACTCTATGCCTTATCCCATGTTTCCTGAGATATTCATCTAATGGTAATTTTTTTGAATTTTTTTCCATTATCAGTTTGAAAAATCAAAATATTATATCCACACATCCTTTAATCTTCCCTCTTATATTTTTGTTATATATCTGATCATGTATAACTTGTGTGTAATGAAAAATAACATTTCCATCCTTCTAAAATAACCAATGAAAAGAACATAAAAATTATTCCCATCAATGGGTCTTGGTAAGAAATGCCCACAAATTTTTGTAAGCATCAATTCAAGAACTCTAGTTGAATATTTTTTTTCTTTTATATGGATTTATGATAATCTTATCTTATTGAAATTAATCACACGTATGAGTATAATCATGTGATAGAATGGGGAGATCTAGAGTTGCATTATATCTAAATAGATCCTCTAGGGATTCATGGCATATATACCTAAGACATTTATTTGAAAACATATTTTTTAATTTTTTTATAGAAAGAAAATATCATATTCTCCACTCATAGTGTACATATTACACTTTATGTTTTTTCCACATATGAAAACAATAAAATAGATTTAATTGGTGATAAAAAACATATCATTAAATATTATATAATTTATGGAGTCACACAATCAACTAACACATATAAATTGGTGATTAACACCTTTAGCAACCAAGAAATATATATGTCTCATATATTTTCCCCAAATTTAGCTTTTCCATAGCCAATAATCTTTAATTTATCACCGTTTAGAATACTTTCCACACTTTCCTTGTCATATTTGAGGTTTTTAAAAGAATCATTATTTACCATCATATGGGACGTGTGTTAAATATCAAGGATCCATACACCAACATGATCTAATACATGTAGGTCATTGTTTAAAACCACTTCATGCTCATCTCATTACTTTTTAATATGAATAATTGCATTCATACCATATTTATATTGATATTCTCAATCTTACTTGGAATATAAAAAACAAATTCATCATATAGATCTATAAATCCATTTTTTTGCTAAAATTTGATGATTCTTTGAGATATTTTTTTATGAAAACATTTGGACTTATTTTGAACATTCCTCTTCATTATTGATGAGTAATATCTTACCATGTTATTTAATTTTCCACACTATAAATAGTGACCATAAAAATAATTTATGCAGTATTGAACAATATGTGGACACCTTTTTTGATCTAATTCCCTTCAGTATATTTTGGCTATATAAAGTACATTTTGGGAATTTCACATCCATCCATAAAAATTACACTAGATAGGAGATTAATTTCAGTTATTCATTTCTATTGGACATGTTTTTCCTTAGATTCTCTTAAACATATGATTATGAGTTTTTCCAAAATTAGTTTTCTATCTCATAGTTGGTTCTTTCAGTGTCGTATCAATCATCACAATATTATTTTTATTATCAATCCCATTCTAGCGTATTCATTTGGATATGACAATTTCATTTATTTTTTTATACCCCTATGACTCACTTTTATATTTTCTCTCACCTATGTGATCCGATTACTAGATGTAATACCAAGAGTCTAGAGTCTCTCTTAATCATCAATTTTTTTTCAAATGTTGATCACTCCCACTCTAGATTCTTTGATATTTTTTTATTTGATCGTTTTATTTGTTTTCCATACCAGTGATCACTTTTTTCTATTCTTCAACAATGATATTGTACTAAGTGACTTTTTTTTTATTTCTATAGCTTTAAAGATTTAGGTTTTTCAATTTATTCTTTTATATCAGACTTATATTCTTCATAATACAAAATATAGAGTTAGGAATCATCAACCACTCTATTGTATTTTTTTTATGTTGGCTCTCTAAACATATATATTAGTAAGAGAGACTTCTAATTTATCCTATAGATCAACCTATAAATTGAAATATCTTTTTTAATGTATTCTTTACTCCCTTGTTTAAGAGTCACCTATAACTACCACCATTTGATTTTCTACATCATGTTTATAGTAATCTATCTCTTCTACCTCATATTATTTAGAACACTCATTATCTTTTGAATATTGGTTGTTTTACTTTATGAAATTTATCTTTAAATTTATTATACCTTTTACACATACTGATGATATCTTAAATGGAATTACATCTCCATACTCATCATCATCATGGAATTTCTTGAGGTACCTTATTGAAATATACTCAACTTTTCCACATAATAATGAATACTAGGGTAAATTTCCTAATGAAATTTCCATTTCATCATTGTAGATGTGTGGACAGGAATGAGATGACCTCATTATTATCTTCTTCTTATTGGCCAACCACTATGACGAGTTTCTCCAAATCCATGAGTTCTAGTAAATTAGATTTCTTATTTTCCATAAACGCATTATTATTATTTCCAAACTTATATAAAAAAAGAGAACATTGTAAACTATATAATTTCATCTATTTCAGATCATTTTCCACCAATCTAGACACCATTACATTGAATCACTGTGGATGTCTTCTCATGTTTCACCTAACTATATTTACATCATGAAGGATTTCTCTGAGACTATGAATTGAAATAGTACATTATTTACCTATTTTAATAATATATCTATTAACTCCTTGGGGTGAATTTTATGGTCCTAAAACATATTCCACAAAACCTTTAATTTTCCTTCTCTGACTTATGAATCAACGTTATATGTATTTAATAGATTTTACCATATGGAATGCATTCAATTATATAACATCAACTTTATTTACATTGTTTTAGATAAATCTCCTCCAAAGGAATTGATTCCTTTGACATCAATATCCATTTTTCTTATGCCATCATTCAATAAAACTCCACTATCCATAGTAATTGAAATACTATGAATCATAACATTAATGAAATACATAACTAATGATCAGAAGTATTTAGGCATCATATTCTTCCTTAATTTAATGTTTTCTCTGATCGAAGATCGCAATAACTTTGAGATAAAAAATTCCTATTGAAACCACTGCGAGAGAACTACTAATTTTATCCTTTCACTCTAATAATAATTATTAAACCAACTAGGTTAAATGGATAGAAATTGGGGGGGGGGGGGATGAATCCCATTATGGAATATGAAAACAAGTAACCCCCCATATATTGTGTTTTCATTAAAAATATCATTCTCTCCATTTCCCATAGAAATATATGAGTAGAAATGAAATCATGCATGAGACATAAAAATATTATATGGGTCCAATACACTACGCTATGTTCACAAAGTATACATAAGAAATGTTCATATGTACCAAATTTAATAAATCACACTATTTTTACAACGTTTAGAGAATACTCCATATCCATCATAGTTCACTACCATTCACAATTTAAAATCTCACTACCCGCTCAAATAAAGTGTGCTCCATACTCCTTCATAAGAATATTTTTTCAATCACATTAATCAAAAAAGTCTACGGCTCATTTGGTGATATATGAAATATTCTTTTGTCTAGTTTAATAAAAACTTTTTTCCTCATAAATTCTAGGAAAATCCTTATGGTTTGCGTAAGATTCACTTTTGTGGAACCCTTTTACCAAAATTTGAAAAACCACAAAAAAATTGTTAAACACTTATATTTCAAAGAACTTTTATCTTTGTAAATACTGAAAAAAATTCAAGAATCATTATCATCATTCAAAAAACTAACATTATTTATGAACCTAAAAGTATTATGCACGAAAAATAATTCTGAAAATATATTTATAATTTAGTTCCACTGGATCCTCATAAAGTCATCCTCTATTCAATTGAGGAGGTATCTAACTATTTATAAACACTATATCGCAATCGTAAGAACATTTAGCTCACCCATTATTTTTACATGATGAACCCCATGTTTTTGGACTAGATACAATCCAATGGGAATTTTAATTTTTTATTTTAGTGGATGGTCTGTTTGGTAAAAACCTGTTTAGAATGAAATTTTAATAGTTAGAAAAAATCATTGAGTTTTTTTAGACATGGTTAGGGGACCAGGGAGTGAATGAGGTGTTATGTCATGTTTTAGGAATTTCAAGAAGCAAACCCTCATGTCGGAAAGAGTTAATAGGGTAAATAGTTTATATGAAATCATTATCCCCATCAACAAACTATGGGGCTGGACATAGAGGTGTGATAGGTGTCGCCCAGGCTACATATGGTTTACCCAAACAATAATCCTAGTCCACATTATTAGTACAATATATACATTACATTTTCACTGTTAATTTCATGGTTAGCACACTATTATAGAAATTGTGTCGGTCAACTGTTGTATGTATGGTTCTTAATTAGTGGGAGCCACATGGTTAGCGCACAGTTTGGACAAAAGTGTTCCCAAACCATATGGTTCAATTTCGAGGGAGAAATACCCATTATATCTTTAATGAGTTTTTTAATCTATATTTTATTTTTCCTCCAATCTTGCAGTGGGATTATCCTCCTTTCACTCAAACATGGACACTTTCTCTCCTCCTTCATAGGTTTTGATCAATCTTTTTCTTAAAGAAAACAAATAGATCATAATCAGAAGCATTGGAAAGCACTCGGTGAGATCCTTTACCCTAGATTCTATTTCAAGGCTCCTCATCCATCTGTTTTTCTATTTATATGATATATATTTCACACTATTTTTGTGGAGATTGAAAAATCCGTTGATTTCATATATTATTGATCGAATAGAGAATCGATAAAGGGATAGTGTAGTTTTAATACTTCCAGCTAGGTGGTCTATTTTGTTTCTTGTCGTTTGAACACATTATTAATGAAGTTTCATTATACCGCACATCGGACCCTTCTATCGATGATTCATTATTTCTTAATAAATTAATTAAAATGTTTTTCCATGTTCTATGTGACATGTACATACAGAGAACCCCATCAATGGGTTGTTCTATTTTTCATTGGACACCCCATTAAGTTTTAACACCATTAATGGCCATCTAAACATGAAATAAATGGTTAAATAACCATTTTGGGAAGCACCTTTGTAAAATGAATGAATCATTTAAATTGAATTAAGGTAATTGAATAACATTGTGATTGGACCCTGAGTTTCGTGCCTCACACTTTATAATTTAATTTCTTATATGTGATGCTTTACCTTGTTAATTCATAATTGGTTATATATATTTGTTTGATGCTTATAGTTATTTCCTTAAAGGATTTATTTCAATTTATTTCTTATTCCATGTGAGTTAATGTATTTTTCCAAATTACATGCCTTTACCAACATGCATATGGTAATATTAATTCTTGAACAAATGAAATAATTCTTGTAAATAATGTTATATTTATGAATTTATAGTGAGATTTTTTAACTTAGTGTCCAGGTCGACACAAGGGGGTCTGATTTAAGGACCCCTTGGATGGAATCTCATTCCTTATTAGTAGAATTGATAATGGTTAGTATACATGTGAGGGGAAACACTAACTATGCCTCAGAATGGATCACCACGAATTATCTATTATTCACCTCTAGATGAGTGACACTGATTACCTAAGGGAGACCCCTTAGATGATCTGGAGGGAAATATTTTTGGTCCATGCCTCAAGAAAGACTTGGTCCCCTATGTATGATACCATGTATAGAATTGAAGGATAGTACTTTATTATTCATACCATTATTAGAGTGACACATGTAACATTGTCCTTAAGATACCACTGATAGGCTCTATAGAAGTTGATATAAACTGATCCCTTTATGAAAAATATGGAAATTCCTTTTTGATTTTCATGGATAGGTTTAGGGTGTCACTCTATATTTAAAAATTGTTTTAAAATTTAATTTAAGAAAAAGTAAATGAATGTTTAAAATTTATATTTTATCACTTAATATTAAAAACATTAGGTCATATCCTCCAAGGAAAATCACCTTCTTGGGGACCTTCTACCTTCTTTCCCTTTATATCAACCAAATTAATCTTACACATTTCCTTTGGTTTGGACACACCAATTTAGGATAAATAAGGTAAACATGATGGGTGTTCTAGTGGAACCCAGTCCTATGTGTTCAGTTATTTATTCCTATTAAAAATTATCTTCTTATGATATACTATTCATTTTATATTTCTTAGAATTGAGTATCCAATAAATTTTGGTTAGTGGCTTGTCGATATTGTATCTTGGTACCTATTCATGCCTATATTACACTAGGGTGCCCGAACATACCTCCTCAGTTGCAGTATCCATCTCCTTTGATACTTTCTTATGATATCATGCATGTACCTAGTAGTAGGAGCACATGACATAGTTGGTTCTAAGGATTCTCATGGATCTCACCCTCATGATTTCATTATCATATTCTATTGTAGCTACTTTTTGTATTTCCTTCTTTTTATACTTTTATAAACATTTAACATACATGCATAATGTATATTGATGTTGGAATCATTTACTCGATTATTATATTAATCAATATATGTTTATTTTTTTATTTCATTTTTTTGAAGTTTTTCAATTTACACTTGTTATTCCAATTTGAAACTCTGAATAGGTGGGTATATTCTACCCATTTTACCACCATTAGACCCTCACTGCTATTCATTAGACTGTAGAATATGAGGAATAATTCTTGAGGCCATGTGGTGACTGCTCTGGCTACCAGTTTAGCGTTTAGTTAGGACGGGATGGTATAAAGTGGAATCAGATTTTTTAGTTTTTCCTACTATTTTGTGCTACTAGAAATGAGATTAGAAATGTTTCAGTTCATGGTAAATAGTCATGTCTAGGCATGATCAAATAAAACATGGGAAAAGTCCATGTGGATAGGGATTATATAGTTGTTTATTTTGATTACTATTATGGTTGATTATGATTTCACCTTGAGTAGAGGGGTTAATTTCTACTTCATAGAGAATAATCAAGTGTATAGTATTTCCCCCTACCCGAATATAGAATGTAAGTAGCATTAAATGATGAATTATATACACCCATTAATTCACATTCTGTGCAAATCACATGCCATGTAGATTTCATTTTCAATCTATTTAAAATTATTGATGTTTGTGGAGTGTTATTTGTCATCTTTTTAATGTACCTAAATACATAATTGATATGATTATTTATCAAATCCAAAATTGGCATGATTTTCGTATAAATTATTCTTAACTGTTTATATGTATGTAATATCTTGAAATTATTAATTTACATTCTTGTGCCTATTTAGAATTCCTAATTATTATTTTAGCATGCATGAGTGGTTATAAAGTTCAGATAACTTATTAGTGTGTTAGTTATAAATATTAATGATTCATTGTTATTTATCATAGGCTAACACATTTAGGTTGTGATTAAATGGGAGTTAACTTCCAATTAATATGTGTTATGAGTTCTTTATTAATTGGAATAGAGTGACCTATATAATCAATCCAATTTAGATGCACTTTTTATACTTAAAAGATTTTTTCATAAATGTTAAGAATGTTGATTCTTGTTTTAATCATTGTTAAAATGGATGTGTTTAGATGGGATAATTCCATAAATATTATGGTGTTTGGGTTATATATAATTTGATGGGATGTAACCCATAAAACATAACCTTTTGTTATGGTATTTTCTTTAGATACTGTTGGGTAATATAAAAAAATTTGTCTTTTAATGTTTAAACTTCTCAATTGAGGCATGTACCTCTACTTATTATGCTTAATGACCGATGTGGCGAGAATTTTAAATCCACAACTAGACCCAAGTAGGACAGTTGCGCTGTGTTGTTAATAAAATGAAACCACTAAAGGTGTTTTGAAAATCTAAAATCACATATCATTTAGGTTGTTTTGGATAAACACATAATGTCTTAATGCCACCCAATTAGTTGTCCCTTCATTTGATATTCCATAATTATTAACCACATGGGGGTATGTTATGCTTAAAAAATTATGTTATTTAATGTATCAACATTTATTGGGATTATTTCATTATTAGTAATGCCTTTAATTAATTGAATACCTTTTAATCTTCTTGATATATTTTGTCGGAGTACATATAATTAAATTAATGGTGATTAAATTGATGGTATATGATAAAATTTCCTACTTATATTGGGATTTCAAAAAAAGGAAACGATTAAATGAATGTAAATGTAATCTGTATGTTTTTCCTTGCGACCTTATCAAAATAAGTTTCAGATGAATTTTCTTATGAATGGTTAATTTTTATTTAAATGTTATTATCATAATGTTTAAAGAATCCAATTATTATGTTTTAGTTCCTTATCATAAACCATAATTTTTTATCCTAAACCTAATGTAAGTGTAGTTTAAATCCTTTTCGTGTGTTACTTGTGTAGCTCATTCTAATTGAAAATGTTTTCATCTTATGTATGATTATTTCATCATAATTTTTTATATAAATGAATAGACCTTAATCCTAGTAGACTTCCCTATGTGTTTATTCATTTTGGGACCTTTTTCCATTTTGGTGGGTGGATATTCCATTGTAGGTAGAGCCCTAAGATCTTAAAACCTTTTCGAGTTTCTTTTGAGTAGTTTATCTTGTGTGGTAAACTTTAGGTGGCATAGTCCCATATAAGAATCTTAGTTTTTAAAACGAAACTATATTTTATGCGTATTATTTTGTTTTTTCACACTTTATAAAAGTGTTGTCATTCAAAAATGATCACTTCTAGTGGTCTAGACATACTAATAGAATGGACAGTCTCTTTGGTAGGTTGTGTGGCCTTCTTCTCTTTCATTTTTATTGTAATGTGACTCGAATGGTTATTTGATTGTTCTAGAATCATACTAAGTACTGTGTATCTAGGTTAATCATAGGTTTGGGACATCATATACTTTAATTAATAGAGAATATAAGATTATGGATATTAACATAGATGTGTCATTTTATCATGTAATCTTAGGGTTTTGTGGGATGAGGAATACAGAATTCATCGTCTTTTTAAATAATGAAATGAACCATTTATGTTCAGTAGTACTCATTCAAAACATGATCAATTATTCTTTCAATTTTTGTCATCTACGTAGTAGAGTGATCTAGATGTTAGTAAGGACGCAGACTCGAATTTTTTTTTGGGATGATGTTTCTCTGAGGATCGAGTGTTTGACTTGTTGGTCAGCTATTTTGTATTTGATGCCTAATGCTCTGGTGCGTGTTCATGTAACTCAGGAGGGGGTTATGTGTAAAACACGATTTTGATATAATATAATTCTTTTAAGTGGATTCTTTATTCAAATTTTATGGGTGAACACTTTTTAACGAATTATAGCTCATCTAGGATACACGATTAGGGGTCGGTGGAGTGTGTGTCGTAGGATTAGTTCCTTTCTAAAAACTCGTACTATAAGAACACTTCTAAGCTGGGGAGTGTCACATAAATTATAGTTAAAATTTACCTTTCGAGTATATGGAACACAATATAGAAGGACCATTAGTAAATGGATTGTTCTATTTTGAATTCCCATTGGGATGGTGAGTCTCAAATCTTCTTCATACATTTAATAAACCACAATGATTAATTGTTAGATAGTATGCACCCATCGATAAAATAATTTTTAATAAAGTGACATTGATGGTTGGTCTTATGTGTGATAGGATGCCTCATGTGAAAAATTAATTGTGTCATGTTAATGGTGATGCATTATCTAGAGAAACATATCTTTATCTACAAGAATTCACCTATTAAAGGTTTGACTATTCTTATTTCTATATATGGAAAAGTTTATTATAAAATGTACTAATCACTTATTCTCATTATGGAAAAGGTGTCTTAAATCCCTTCCATATATCATTTAAATACTCTTAGTCTACTCTCGGCATAAATAATGCTATGTCTTGTATCGTGGTATTATCTGGGTGCACTGAGAGCATGTTGTTCTTACAGCATGATAATGTTTTAAATATTGTTGGGATTGTTTTGGTGGAATTGAATAGTGTGTTATCCATATTAATATTTATCCCTAGAATCATGGTAAGTTATGAGTGATAATTAGGTTCCCATGTAAGAATTCCATGGACGTGATCATGGAAACTAGACAATTTTCCTTAATTTGGTCACCAGGTAGATACCTCTTTTAGGGAATTCAATGTTATTGTTGTGTTTATTATCATATTTTTTCTAGTGTCTTATATATAAGATCAATTTATGGTTTTCTATGGAAGATATCCTTGAACTCTTTTTGTTGATCTTGAGGATTCCAGCAAATTCATCATGTTCGGATGATATGTTTTAAAGGGTGGGGATCCTACTGTGATGGATCGGGAATGCATCTATGTTTATGATAGACATGAAATATTAAGTGGTTATTTTTATGGACATATAATTGGAATCCAGTTATGGGCATTGATGAGTGTGCACTGAAAAAATACTGAGTAACTTCTGTTAATGTTGCGGGTTTAGTTTTTTATTTTCACTAGTTGTATAAGACAAGTTCTTTTGGAAATGGTAGGCATGTACTAGCTTCACATGTATTCATATGGGATCATTAAATAAGTTCACATTGGATTTTAATATTTGATCGTTTTTGGGATTGGGTCACAAGTCAAGGGCATTATTGGAATTCTATAAGCATTATTCATAAGATTTTTCTGTGGGTATAAATTCTGTGTTTTGATTTTGGCCTTTAAGTGATAGAACCAATGGTGGAAGTACCATACGTTATAAGGTTAAAGAGATGATGTGGAGATCGTGTCTTAGTTTTATGGGAACATATAAGCTATGTTTCAATGTTTTAGTTCACAAAAAATCATTGTATTTACTTTGTACAACTCTTGTAGAGTATTTTTTACGGATGCTCGTAGGTGTGTTGGGAAGTTGGAATTTTAACCCAGCCATTTGAATAAGAATTTATGAATTTAGTAGGTCTAGTGATGTCATATAACTTCTACCAAAGGATTCTAGGGATGAGAATTTCTAATATAGGGATATTGTAGTGTCCCATGTTTTTGAACCCAATTAAATTACAAGGGAATTTGATTTTTTTTTTGGTGAATGGTCTATTTTGTAAGACTCCCTTTGAAATAGAATTTTTAGAGGTGGAAAACTTAAATGTGTTTGTTTTAAACTTGGTTATGGGTCAGGGCATGCATCAGATTTTCTTTCATTTTTTGGGAGTGTCGAGCTCAAAAACATCATGTCGGGAAGAGCTGATAGTGGAGCACGGTTTATATGGAACTGGGTGGCCCCCAATTACAAAATATGTGAACGGACCTAGAGGTGCACCAGGTTTTGCACACGCTACATATGGTTTACCCAAACTGTGCAACTAGATCATATGGTTAAGTCCATATAGGTAGTACATATTCACTATTCATTACATCATTGGCATATAATTAGGGTAAAAATATGGGGAAACCATGAAAGGTAGGTTTTTGAAGATGTGGGAGGCACATGTTATGAGCACAAGTTCTCCAACCATGCCGTTAAACCATTCAGTTCAGTTTCGAGGGTGAAATGCCCATTTTTCTATTAATGATTTTATTGAACTATCATTTCATTTTTCACATCTCCTTTAATGGTATTATCTTCCTCTCCCTCACACATGGGAAATTATCCTTTTTATCTTTAGCATTTTATTAATATCCTTATTTTGGAAACCAATTCTCTCAACATAAAAAGTTTTAAGAATCCCTTGGTATGTGCCTCCCCCCTTGCATTTATTTCTTAATTCCTCTACCATTTCTAATGCTATTAACATGAAATATAGTTTCCCTATTATCATGTAATTTTATGAATTCTTATATTTATTCTATTATAGGTCGAATCAAGCCTCCATAACAATAGAGTTGTGTTTTAATATATAGAAGTAGGCAGTCTTGAATTTTTCCAGTTATTTTGCTTCATTTTTAATGACTTGATCTCATTCCATACACATAACCCTTCTGCTGACACTTATTTCATTCTTAAAAACTTAATTAAAATTTATTTCCATGTCTTATGTGACTTCCAATTATAGAGAAACCCATTATTTTTCATTCGATTAGACATTTTCCACCCCATTGGGTGTGACCATAATTAATGGTCAAATTCTCATGCCGTAAAAATTTAAATCACCATTTTTTTAGATCCGAATTTGTAAAATGAATAAATATATTAAATTTAATTTTTATAATTGGATGGCCTTGATATTCACCCTTAATATTCATTCCTCAAAATTTATAATTTAATTTATTACACTTGATACATCACCTTATGCATTCATAATTGTTTATGCACAATGGTTTGATGCCAATGGTTATTTCCTTAAATCATTACTCTCTATTTAAGCATTGTTCCTTATTAATTAATGGATTTTTCCCAATTAAATTCCTAGAAAAACATGACTATGGTAATATAAATGCCTAACAAACTAAAATGGTACATTATAGGCATGTTATGTAAATATATATTCAATTTTTGTGAGCATCGTTATCATGGTGTTGTGGGTAATACAAGGGGTTCCTACTTAACAAACCCAAGGAAGAACTCTCGTTCAACCTTGTTTCAAATTCTAATGGTTATTAAACAAGCTAGGGGTGACACCAGTTACAATTAGGATGGTAATTCCATGCATTATCTATTTTTGAACTCAATATGAGTAACAACGGTTACCTAGGGGAGACCCCATAGATGGGGTTGAAGGCACGATGGTTGTACCATGCCTCCAATGATACTCAGGCCCCACTATGAAATAATTGGTACAATTTTGGAGGCTAATACCTAACTATTAATACCATGCTATGATTGAAATGGGACTTCATCCTTTGGTCACCATGGTTGGACTACATGGTAGTGGTTATAATCTAAGCCTCTCGAGAAGTACATGGAAATACATTCAATAGTTTTATGGTAGGGCATAGGGGGTCGAAATATATTTTTAAGGTTCTTTTCAAAATGAATTAACGAAAATGTAAATTAACATTTTCAAAAGATAATTAATCCCTTGGTATTAAAAATGCAGGGAATTTTCCTCCAATCCCAATTAAAATCATGGGGATAATTCTCCTTCTGGAACATTATACCTCTCACATTTTTCTTGGAGGTTTCCTTTTGTTAGGACTCGTCATAATAGGATAAATTAGGTAAATTACATGGGTGTCCAAGTAGAACAATTTCAAATGTTTCTAATTATTTATTTCTAATATTCTTTTATTTATTAAGGATCATATTTTATTTTATATTTCATGAAATGGATTGGCCTATACATGATGGGTGGAAGACTTCTGAGATTTCATCTCACAACCTATTCTGGATTCCATTACTCTATGGTACCCAAATAGACCTCCTTAGTTATAATATCCAGATCCATGTATATTTTCTTATTCTAAAATTATTTACATTGGGAGTAGGATCATAATATTGAGCTGGTATTCTAGATCCTCAAAGAGATCACATTTGGGATTTCGTTCTCTTACTGTAGTCTACATGCGTGTTGTATTTTCTTATTTTTATACTTATTGAATCATCTGACATATAGAAATTGTCAATATTGGTATGGTACACTTTTACATAGTTATTATATTACTATTTTTATGTCGTGTCTTTTATTTTTATTTCATTTTATGTCATTTATTAATTTACATAGATTATATCACTATATAACTCTTAACATGAGGGTATTGTCTCCCCATTATACCCCAATTGAACCATAGATTCTAGTTGAAACCCTCTAGTGTATAGGGATTCATGCATGAGGAAATGAAAGAACTGTTTTTACTATGGTTTTAGTGGTAATTTAGTTTGGAATGTTACATCATGAAACTATTCTTTCTCTTTCATGAAGATCTATTTAATCACAAAGCTTCTGAGTAATTTTTCATATTAAATAAACTTACTCACTTTCATGAAACATTTTTGGAACATTCATAGTATTGAAACATACTTCTTTTTTCTTGATGGATTAGATGTATTTCATGAAACATTATTTCATAAATCACAAAAAAATAGAGACACAAAAAAATCATGATGTACATGTTTTTTCTCTATTTTATGGACCATTTCTAAATGTTTCAAACATCCGTATTAAATCTTTGCAATGTACCGAACCCAGTTACCCAGAGTCGGTGCATTATTACATAATATTAAAATTATCACAAGGAAATCATGTCTCAAAAGGCATATCATTTTAGTATTACTGGAAACAAGATTCATACATAAGTTAAACATTACAACTTGAAAACAAATAAAAGACGAATTTATTCCATTGGAAACATCCAAGACTCTTAAATAATGCCTGAAAGTCACTCATAAAAAACTTCTTCATATCCTGGGAAAATGAAACATGAGAAAGGGGTGAGCTCAAATGCTCAGTAAGGGTATGATTACAGTAGAAGATAACATAAATATTAAGCATGATGAATAATTGAAACAACATTCTTTTACCAATAATAAACATGAATACTTTTATGGAAGGATTGTGAATTGAGTAAATAATCCCATAATAAAATATAATCATGGGTATTATAGTAGTCGAATGACCACACGAACCATCAATATTATTTTCATAGTGAAGAAATGTATAATGCTGGACATTCTAAAACATTGTGTCAAGGCCTCGGCCAATATGTCTAAAAATGATTAAGGCCTTGACCAAAACCATATATCAAAATTGGGAAAGGGCCTCATCCAATTCCATGTCTAGTTGTGTCATGAGACCTACTGATGCATCGAGGAGCTATAGCGGGCTCCACCCGTCACTTACTAAGTCCAATACATTCCTCGTATGAAATAGTTTAAACATATCATAAACATTCGTATTAAAAATAGCATACAAAATCCCAATTATTTAACCATAAACAATGAATGGTATAAAAATAGCACATCCATAGTCAAACATTTCACAAAAACTTCAATAAAATATGTAAGTTTTGTATCATAATAAATTAATTTCAAATAAACTTAAGATCCATCAAAGGATGTTGACATAGATGTAATCAAAACCCTTTTTTAGAGAAATATCTCTTTCTATTTTGAAATAATTTAAGGGTCACATAATTATAAAGATAACATCTATTTTGAAAATATTATTATAAGATTGTAATGGAATCTTTGACTATTTTATAATGGCAGAAAATAACCGCACCTGCCGTATAAGTTAAAAAAACATTCTTACCTTAAATATGTCGAATAGGTTAAAAAGTACCTTGTTTGGAAAACAAAGGAAAGATTCCTTTCAAAACACATAATGGTATAAATTACATTAACCCACTGTCTAGTAAATAGTAAAAGTGTATTGAAATACATTTTTACAAAACATGGATGTGGATGATAAAGAGTTCCTAGTAGATAATTACATATAAACAACCTCGAATAATGAAGAGATTGTGAAATAAACCCTTACATTGTACTTTTCTTTGGTTGAGGGTAGGTCAAACTCCTGTATAATAGTTAAATAATTGTTATTAATTTACACAAGAATCATATACATAAATATGATATCATATATGATCTTTTAATATATCATTGTTAATAAAATGTTAGTATTATCGTCATTTCGGGTGTTAACTGATTTGTTTTCATTTATATGCTTTGTTACATAAGACGTGTTTGTTATGGATAGGTTTCATATTATTAATATCCAGAATGATAAAAAGTCCTTAAACATTAATTTTAATCATCATATGGGAATTATTCTTTAATGGATATTATGGGGAAATGAATCTCATCACGTTCGTGGAGACGGTAATCCGTACGTACACACGAACACTACTTCCATTTCATTTTTCATTTTAAAAATAATAAAAACCAAATGATACATAGGTATATAATTATTATAGTATAATATAATGTCTTATATATTTTACTTAAGTTCATTAATTCCATCCTTTATACGTTCTAAGTAAGGTATGAACTAGTTATATCACTTTGAGGGGGCGGTAGTCCGCAATTCCTCAAATGAAATTATCGTATATATATACAACCTGAAAAGAATAATGGTATGCTATAAAATGGAATTACATAAGATTATATATATAATAAATATCATATTTAATTATATTTCCATCATAATGGCCACCATGAGAGATGTTAGGAGATAATTGAACAATAATCGTTTCGTGAGGCATTTTGTTGTCATCCACAGAAACAATATATTCTTCACCTATTAGATGGATGTGTGTGTAAGTGTAGTTAAAATTATTTTTATAACAATATCCTAGTATATTTATTATACTTGTTTTGTTACAAAAGAAAAGAATAACAAGAGTTTAGGGGTTGGAGAAGTAAAATAAAACAAAAGAAGCTAAGAGAAATCATTACTTTTAATTTGGGTAACTCCCTTTGGATTGAACCAAAAATGACTCTTGAAGTGTATTCTGCCTAAGGTAAGGCTCATAGGATGGGTAGAGGGATGTTGGTAGGTTAATTGGGCATAGTGTGGACGAGACAAAAGGCTTTAGTGGTGTGAGGAATAGGTTAGAAGTGGTTTCCTTTTATAAGGGGAGGAGGGGCTCTTTAGGAAATATTGAAAATATTATTTTATTATATAATTTTATTCAGTTTATAAAGGTCCATCACTCATTAATGTTGAATATAAGGTGACTCATGATCGAAATGAAATCATCCAATAATAATTAGACCGGTTTTTGGTATTATTGTAGTCTTTATAATCTTATTTATTTAAATCATTTATTAATGAGGTAAACACTACATCATTATTGTGTCATAAATAATTTATTTTATTAGATGTCTAAAAATTATAAAAAAATACAATGATTTAGGAAATAGTTTTATCGTTCTAATGAATATTTATATTCAAAAATATTAAATAAATAACCGTATGTAAAAATTATTTTTCTAAAAGGTATATGCTTATGTGATTTTTGTATTTACTTCAACTTAACTAATATAAGTGTCATTATCACTTACAAGTGGCTCTATGGGGTCCCAAAATTGACCAAATGATTACCATGGTCGAACATGTATCAAAAAATAGGGTTATAAAATATTTTAGGGTAATTTAGTATTATTATAATATTATTTGTTACCCTTATTTACCAGATTTACTCTTTAACCATGGTAAATAAAATATTTACCAAAATAATTATTCAAAATGTCTAAAAATAAAATTTACCTATTTAAAAAATTTGGACTTCCAAATTATAAATATGGAATTTATTTTTCTAAATTCAAAACACAGAAGTGGCAGAAAGTTTTTTAAAATTAATTCGCAATGTCAAAACAAAAAGCATGTTTTTAAGAAATAATAATTATCAAAAGATTGACACTTGTTTATGTCTGGTTTAAATGTAAAATTATGTCCAATGACCAAAATAGTATTAAATGATAAAAATATATTCTAAATATAATTTAAAAACACTAAAATTCATAATTTATCACAATTAATTATTTCGATTAAAAAAGATTATTTTAATTAAAATTTATTAATTTTAACTATTCATAAAAATATGAAAGTTTTCAGAAAAATACCAAAATTTTACCTTAGGATAATTTCGATATTCAAAATCCAAAAATGATGTCCTTTTTTAAAGATAATTTTTATAAAATTTCAAAAAGTGGGTATTATTATTCATAACGGCTAGTTTGATTGGTCACAGTGTGTTAGAATCTCGAAGTTACATACAATGCAACCTATTGCATTCTTCAAAAGGTAACATATCGTGGAAGCTTGGGGTGTTACATTCTCCCCTCCTTCAAATAATTTCATCCTCAAAATTTCTAGAATATTATTACATAATAATTTCTAGTTGGTTCTTCATCATAAGTTCCTCGAGTTCCCACGTTGCCTCTTCCATCATATGGTTTCTCCATAAAACATTACCAGACGAGTTGTCTGGTTTCTCAGCACATGTTCTCTAGTATCAAGAATCTTGATGCACTCCTTGCAATAAGACAGATGAGGTTCCAGTTCTAATTCCTCATAGGTGAGCAAATGTGTTGGGTCAGGCATGTATTTTCTCCACAGTGATACATGGAATACATCGTGAACTTTGGAGAGACTTGGCTGCATTTCCAAATGGTAAGTTGAAATCCCAATTCTTTATAGAATTTCAAATTTTCTGATGTACCTGGGACTCAATTTACCTTTCTTACCAAAACTTATAACTCCTTTCTATGAGGACACCTTCTAGAAAACATGATCTTCTACCTGAAATTCCAAATCCTTCCTTCGGTTATCAGCATAGCTCCTCTGCCTACGTTGAGCTGCTATGATGCGGTTTTGGATTACCTTCATCTTTTCCATCATTTCCTCCACCAGTTTTGGGCCAACATGTTTTCTTTCACCAACTTCATCCCAACAGGTTGGTGTGTGACATCACATTCTATATAAGGCTTCATATGGTGCCATCCTAATACTTGAATGGAAGCTATTGTTATAGGAAAATAATACCAGAGGTAAATATTGATCCCACATACCCTGAAAGTAAAGTGATCAAGATCTCAACATTTCTTCTAAGGTTTGAATAATCCATTCTGATTGTCCATCTGTTTAAGGGTGGTAGGAAGTGCTCAGATGAAGTTCATTATCTAGGGCTTTCTGAAGACTCTTCCAGAATCTTGAAGTAAAATGGGGATCATTGTCAGAAACAATCGATAGGGGTACTCCATGAAGTCTCACAACATCATTAATATATAGTCATGATAAAATTTCAAGTGGTAAAACTTTTCATATAGAAAGAAAATGTGATGACTTGGTTAGATGATAAAAAATGACCCATATTGCATTGTTTCTTCTAGGAGTCTTTGGTAATCCCATGACAAAGTCAATCATGATATTATCCCATTTTACCTAAGGTATGGGAAGAGGGTGCCTAAATCCTCCACGTTGTTGCATTCCAGCTTTCACTTGTTGACAAACCATACATCTTGACACAAAATCCACAATCTCCTTCTTCATGTTGTCCCACCAAAAATTTTATTTCAAATATCTATAAATCATAGTGCTACCATGGTGTATAGAGAAATTGGAACTATGAGAATCGTCCAACAATTTACTTTTTAGATCAGGTATATCGAGAATACAAAGTCTCTTCCAAAATTTCAAAATTCCATCTTCACACACAATGTCACTCAATCTCTGATCATTCACAACTTTAATCTGCTTTAGAAACTGTTTATCACTAGTCTGAGAACTCATTATCCTTTCTAGTAAATATGGTTTGGAAACAATTTTAAAAAGTATTGATGTTTCACCTGCCATGGTGATTCCCATATCCATCTATCCTATATCCATGTATATAGGATCACTTTCAACTCTCATCTGGTTCAAAACTCCATGATCCTTTCTACTCAAAGCATATTCCACCTTTTTATACTTCCCTGGGTGGTAGTGTATCATGAAATCATAATACTTGAGTAGTTCAATCCATCACCTTTTCCCCATGTTGACTTCGTTCTGTGAGAAAATATACTTCAAACTCTTGTGATCAGTATAAATCTCACATTTCTCACCATAGAGATAGTGTCTCTAAATCTTTAAAGCAATGATTACAGCTGATAACTCAGGAGCATGACTAGGATAGATTTTCTCATTAATTTTTAGTTGTATTGATGCATAGGAAATAACCCTATCATTCTAAAAAATGACACAACCAAGTCATTTCTTTGATGCATCACTATAAATAACAAACCCACCATTCCCCAATGGTAGAGTCAATATCAGAGCATTGAGTAATCTTCTCTTCAGTTCTTCAAAACATTCTTCACACTCTTTTTACAAACAAATTTAACCCCTTTTCTTGTGAGCTTTGTTAATGGGTTTTACAATCGGGAAAAATTCTGGAAAAAATGTCGATAATAACCTCCTAAACCAATAAAACTACGTACCTCGATTATACTCGTTGGTGGTGGCCATTCATGTATTGCCTTGGTAATAGAATGATCAACAGAAATAACATATTTAGAGAAAATATGGACAATAAAATAAATATCCTGAAGCTAGAATTTACACTTTCTAAAATTCCCATATAATTCATGCCTTATAAGAGTCTTTAGGATAATGCTTAAGTGATTTTCAAGATCTTTTTATCTTTTTGATTATACCAAGATACCATCAATAAATACCACTAAAAAATCATTGAGATATTCCTTGAAAACTATGTTCATTAGATCCATGAAAATGGAGGGTGCATTAGTCAATTCAAAATGCATTACTGTAAACTCTTAATGCTCGTACCTGGTTCGAAATGCTGTCTTCAGAATGTCTTCCTTATTAACACACAACTGATGGTATCTAGATCGAAGGTAAATCCATAAAAAATATTGATCTCCATGCAGTTGGTCAAATAAATCATCAATGCGTGGTAGGGGATACATGTTCTTTATTATTATTGCATTGATCTCCCAATAGTCAATGCACAGTCTCATAGATCCATCTTTCTTTTTAACAAAAAGAATAGGGGATCCCCTTGGAGAAACACTAGGGTGAATAAATACCTTATTACTCAATTACTCTAGTTGTTTCTTTAGTTCCACTAATTCAATAGTGGCCATTCTTTAAGGGGACTTTGATATAGGCCTTGAACAATGAATTAAATCAATGGAAAACTTGACTTCTCATTTTGGAGGATGTCCAGGTAAATCCTCTGTAAAAAAATCAACATATTCTTTCACAATAGGTACATCCTCTATTTGAAAACTACTTTCCTTACCCACAATTAGTTCATTATCTTCCTCCCCAATAATTGAATTTAGTTGATCTACTGGGTGTAGATCTAGATATCAATTAGGTGGTGATTATTCTGCTCTAAAGATAAGGTGTTCCTTATCATCATCATCAAAAATCATAACCTCCTTCTTCTTAAAAAAATATTTTCATCATTGTCAGAAAGACAATCCATACTAACGATTACATCATATTAAATCATAGGTATGACGATGAGAATAGCAGATAAATAACATATATGTACTCTAATGTGAACTAATTAACAAAACATTGTTGAAATGATACTTCCATTAAGACTTCTAACTGACAACTACCTTGTTAAATCAAATTGGAAATATATAATTTTCATAGAATACTATGAATATACGAAACAATGCGATGATCCAGAATCAAATAAAGAATTTTCTAAACTTGAGGAAACAATTAAATTACCTTCCACAAAGTCTTCCGGATCTTCTACCTCAGCAGTAGTGATAACATAGGTTTGTACTTGATCCCTTTTCCTTTTCTGAGGTATGTTCCCCTAAATCGTAGAAAATTCATTTTCATAATGTCACATCCCCCTATAGTTGTAGCATTGAACATTGGTAGTGTCTTTCTTTCCTTTACAATCACCATCAAGATGGCCTTTCTATCCACATTTGTAGCATACTCCTTTTTTTAAACATGCACCAGGGTGTTTCATTCCACAATTATCACATGGTGGAAATTCAATTCTTCCCTTCTTCCTTGTTTCCTTATTTCTTTTCCCATAGTGTTCAGAAGATCTTTTCTTCTATTTCTTTTCTTTAAAATCGTATGTATTAGAGAATTCCTTTTCTATCTTGATAGCACAAGATACAATATCTTCATATGACGAGATGGATTGTGATACTAATAATCGATGGAGAAATGGTTTTAACCCATTAAAGAAATGATAAATCTTACTTCATGGGTTATGTATATAATTTGCAGCATGCCTTGAAAACCTTGTATTGTTAGCCTCATACATTGCATCATTCACATCCCCCTTTTTCCTCAGACTGATAAATTTCCTTTTCATATCTGCTCGATGATCCTGAGGAAATTATTTCTCTAAGAAAAGATCATTAAACTTCCTCTATTTCATATTTGATACTTCATCATCTTCCTTTGTGTTTTGAATCAATGACCACCATTGATCAACATCTCCTGTGAGGCGATAAACAGCCATGACAACTTTTTTACATTCACTACTCTCCAAAGCATGAAATGATTTCTCTAGAGAACTTATCCATTGATCAGATACTAATGGATTTGTATTTCTATTGATTGTCAGTAGTTGTTTCTTCATTATGTGATCTAACATTGATCCTACATGCTGTGGATCAGGGTGATCTATATGGGTAAGGTTATTATTCATAACCTGAGTGAGTTGTCCCAGTACGGTGATAAGCTGATCAGCACCAGTTGTATCACCAGCTCAACTATAATTATTTTGAGCAGGATGGAAATCCCTATATGGAGTGCATGAATTGATACAGTTTCCATTCCTTCCACTAGGAGCCATTTCTAAACAATGGCATAAACTCGATCAGTTTATGAGTCGAAATACATAATTCCAAATTTGTAAAACACTAAACAAAAATTGAACAGTTTATGGATATAATCCATAATAATAAAAATGATTTCTATAAAGAATTATTTACTCATAAACCCTTAATAATGGGTTTTAATGAAAATGAGAATTATCCTAAGCATATCCCCCAGGAGTTTCATAACCAAGAGTGCAGTAAGGCTCATTGTCATGTACCTGTTCCAGTTCGAGTCTAGATCAAAGATGTGTTTTCAGGTTTTACCCCTAGGTACATCTGTTACAGAGCCGCCTCTACCTACTCGTATCCAGACAGGGATTTATTTCTCATAAAAAATACAAAATTTCTACAATACCAAAATTTTAGGAAGTTCTTTTATACTAATCCTCAATGTCCATCTTAGGTTTATGTGCTCTAATCAGAGTTTATCTAAATCTAGTTTCCAATGTTTGTACAAAAATTCCTTTGATACCAACTGTAACCCCTCGACCCCAGTTACCTATATTCGGTGCATTATGACATAAAATTGGCATGATCACAAGGAAATCATGTCTCGAAAGGCCGATCATTTTATAATTATTGGAAATAAGAATCATACATAAGTACAACATTACAACTTGAAAATAAATACAACACAAATTTATTTCATTAGAAAACATCCAAGAATCCTAAATAATTCCTTCAATTCACTCATTAATAACTTCATAAAATCCTGGGAAAATGAAACATAAGAGAGTTGTGAGCTCAAATGCTCAGTAAGGGTTAGAAATATAGCCAAAGATAACATAAAATTTAAGAATGGTGAATAATTGAAACCACATTCCTTTACCAATAATAGACATGAATACTTTTAGGGTAGGAATATGAAGTTAGTAAATAATTCCATAATAAAACATAATCATGGGTATTATACTAGTCGAATGAACACATGAACCATCAATATTATTTTCATAATGATAAATGTATAATGTCGGACATTCTGAAACATTCAGTCAAGGCCTCAGCCAAGACATCTAAAAATTATTAAGGCCTCGACCAAAACCATATATCAAAATTGGAAAAGGGCCTCAGCCAATTCCACATCTAGTTGTCTCATGAGACCTACCGATGCATCGAGGAGCTATAGCGGTCTCCACCCGTCACTTACAAAGTCCAATACATCCTCATCTGAAAAGGATTAGACATATCATAAACGTTTGTATTAATACTAGAATACGTAATGTCAATACATTAACCATAAACAATGAATGGTAAAAAAATAGCACATCCACAGTCAATCATATCACAAAACGTACAATAAAATATGGATGTTTTGTATCATAATAAATCAATTTCAAATAAACATGAAATCCATCAATGGATGTTGACATAAATGAAATCAAAACCCTTTTTTAAAGAAATATCTCTTTTAATTTTGAAATAATTTAAGGGTAACATTATTATAATGAAAATATTTATTTTGAAAATATTATTATAAGCTTTTAGGGTATGCTTCAACAATTTTATAATGGTGGAAAATAACTGCACCGGCCTTATATGTTAAAAAAACATTCTTACCTTAACTATGTCAAAAAGGATAAAAAGTACCCTGTTTGGAAAACGAAGGAAGGATTCCTTTCAAAACACATAACGGTATAAATAACTTTAAACCATTTTCTAGTAAATAGTAAAAATGTTTTGAAATACAATTTTAGGAAACAGGGATGTGGATGATAAATAGGTCCCATCAGATAATTATGTATAAACAACCTCAGATAATGAAGAGATTGTTAAATAAACCCTTACTTTGTACTTTTCCATGGTCGATGGTAGGTTAACCTCCAATATAATAGTTAAATCATTGTTATTAATTTACACAAGAATCATATTCGTAAATATGATATCATAGATGATCTTTTCATATTGCTTTGTTAATAATATTTTAGTATTATCATCGTTTCAGGTGTTAACTGATTCTTTTTCCATTATATGTTTTGTTACGTAAGACATGTTTGTTATGTATAGGTTGTATCTTATTCATATCTTGAATGATATAATGTCTTTAAAAGTTAATTTTAATCATTAAACGATAATTAGTCTTGAATGGATATGATGGGGAAATGAATCTCATCGCGCTCGTGGAGACGGTAATCCGTTCGTACGCACGAACGCTACTTCCATTTCATTTTTCATTTTAAAAAGAATCAAAAACAAATGATACATAGGTATATTATTATTCCAGTATAATAAAATATCTTATATATGTTACTTATGTTCATTAACACCATCCTTTATACGTTCCATGTATGGTATGAACGAGTCATATCACATTGAGGGGGCGGTAGTTTGCACTTCCTCAAATGAAATTATCGTTTATATATACAACATGAAAATAATAATGGTATGCTATAAAATGGAATTAAGGAAGATTATTTATAAAATAAATACCATAAATACCATATTTAATTATATTTTCATCATAATGGCCACCATGAGAGGTGGTAGGAGATAATTGAACAATCATCGTTTCGTGAGGCATTTGGTTTCCATCCCCAGAAACATTATGTTCTTGACCCATTAGATGGAGGTGTGTGTAAGTTTAGTTAGAATAATTTTTATAAAAATATCCTAGTATATTTAGTATACTGTTTTTGTTACAATATAAAAGAATAATAAGAGTTTAGGGGTTGGAGATGTAAAATAAAATAAAAGAAGCTAAGTGAGACCATTACCTTTAATTTGGGTAACTCCCATTGGTTTGAACCAAAAAAGACTCTAGAAGTGATTTATGTCTATGGTAAGGCTTCTTAGAGGAGGTGGGAGATGTATGGAGATTAATTAGATAGATGTTAGAGGAGCCAAAGATCTTGAGAGGTGTGAGGAATTGGTTAGAAGTGGTGTCCTTTTATAACGAGGAGGATGGGCTTTTTAGAAAAGATTGAAAATATTATTTTATTATATAATGATATTCGGTTTATAAAGGTTCAAAACTCTTTACAGTTTAAGATACAATTACTCGTGATTGAAATTAAATCATCCAATAATAATTGGATAGGTTTTGGGTATTATTTTAGTTTTTATAATCTTATTTATTTAAATTATTTATTAATGAGGTAAACACTACATCATTATTGTTTCATTAATAATTTAGTTTATTAGATGTATATAAATTATAAAAAAATACCAGAATGTAGGAAATAGTTTTAGTTTTGTAATGAATATTTATAGTTGAAAACATAACATATGTAACCCTATGTAAATTTTTATTTTATAAAAGATATATGCTAATGTCATTTTTGTATTTACATTAACTTAATTAATTTAGAGTGTAATTATCACTTGAAAATGCCTCCGTGGGGTCCCAAAATCGAACCAAAGATGCCCATGGTCAGAAATATATCTACCAATAGGGTTAGGACACCTTTTAGGGTAATTTAGTACTATTATAATATTATTTTTACCCATATTTACTGGATTTACCCACTAACCATGGTACATAAAATATTTACCGAAATAATTATTCAAAATGTCTGAAAAGAAAATTATCCTATTTATTGAATTTGGACCTCCTGATTCTAAATATGGAATCCATTTTTCTAAATTCAAAACATTGAAGTAGCAGAAATTAATTTAAAATTAATTCTCGTTGTCAAAACAAAAAGCATGTTTTTAATAAATAATAACTATCAAAAGATTGACACTTGTTTATGTCCGATTTAAATTTGAAATTATGTCCAATGGCCAAAATTGTATTTAATGGTAAAAATATATTCTAAATATACTTTAAAACCACTCAAATTCATAATTTATCACCATTAATTATTTTGATTTAAAAATTTGTTTTTAATTAAAATTAAGTAATTTTCATTATTCATAAAAATATAAATGTTTTCAAAAAAATACCAAAATTTCACCCTAGGATAATTTTGATATTCAGAATCCAAAAAATGATGACCATTTTGAAAGGTAAAATTTATAAAATTTCAAAATTTAGGTATTACTATTCATAACTGCTAGTTTGATTAGTCACGGTGTGTTTGAATCTCGAAGTTGCGTACAATGCAAGCGATTTAATTATTCAAAAGAAAACGTACCGTGGAAGCTTGGGGTGTTAAAATATTGGTCAATATAACTAGTAAAAAATCATGATAGAACTTCACCAATGACCTTGACAACCTTCTTTTTCCATAATTCCTGGAAACCAAAAAACATTTCAAAGTTGACGTGAGGTATTTTATCCAACTATAATTTTGAGACTCAGAACACTTTGATCTATGTTTTTTTTGGATAGGTCTTAGGTTTAAAAGGTTCTTTAGAGATAATAGGATTTTCTGAATCAGTTGGATTCGATAAATATGTTTTGGGAGATATAGTTAGGAACACATCGTTGGTGAACACACATTTCTTACCGTATGGCCAAAAATTTCTGGTTTAATTGAAACGGAATGTGGTTTGTTCAAAATGTATGAGGGGATCTAGATAAATGTGTGAAGTTATGTGTATTTAAAGCGGGAATCACATGGTTTATGTTGTTAGATATGGTATCATAGAACCAATGGTTTATTACTTTTATTACATGTATATTTGACGTAATTGATATTAATAAAACATCCTATTATATATAATTCATTAATCTTGAGGAATATGATGTAACAATTTCTTATAGTATACAATGCACAGATTAGTTCATAGTTGTTCCCCAATTTGATGAGAACCATAAAGTGATTTGGGGATATTCTTCAATAATTATATATGGTGGGATAATGTACCATGATGGGACACATAGTACATAAAATTTCATGTGCAAGTACTCATGAGTACACGAGGCTTCTTCTAATGAATATCACAAATGGAAATCTCTAACATGGGAGATTGTGGTAACAGATCCAATAGTAGTAATTCCACATGTTTTTCATTCTAATAGATATTTTTATCTCTAAGCATGTGTAATGGTCCTTAGACAATATGATTATCCTTAATGAGTTTCACTACTTGTTTAAATATATTTTATGATGAAATTCACACGACCATATATTTTCTACAAGGTTAGAAGCATTTGGTGTATGATGATGGACTATTCTGTATAGGATTAGTTAGAGAATGTTTTCCCTTTTCATCCTTATTTACGATGATATTCGAACACTTTGATTAGAAAAGAACTGTCACACTATATTCTAAAGCCATGGTGTACCAATATCTTTATGTCAAATATTCAATGAAATATGTATCAACCATATATATTGGAGACATAGAGGTGAATCATTCTTAATGAGATATTGGGACAATGAGATTTCATTATATACTGATAATTTTTATGTGGTCATCATCATTGGGACATTAAGTTATTTCTCTTTAGTTCCTTGACCCATTTCAAGAGAGTAATATTGGAATTTTTTCAAAACTTCAAAATTCCAATGAAAAATAATCCTAGAGGGTGACAGACTATGTGTTATCGATTATCTCAATTAAATAATATTTAAATTTAATTAATTAAAAAAATATTATTCTCAATACCAAGGGATAATTTTATACACATTTTATCTATCACAAATTTTTATTATTGAATGGAATATTTAAAATTATATATTTATTTGGGAGTTTAATAAATTATATAGGAGTTCAAATTGACTATGATTGACCCTCATGAAAATTTTAAATAAAAATTGTGTTAAGTAAAACTTTTTATTGTAAAAGTTGGTTTCTGCCCCAAAATAATAATAATACTATTAGTAAAATGTGAAGGGTCGACATGTAATTAAAAAACGATAACCCCTACCTTAGCTCTATAAAGAGTCCATTATGTCAATTTTTTATCGCATCCTAAATCAAAACATGAGGATCGTTGAAAAAAATGAATCTTTTTCTAAACTCCTACCTTTAATCATCCTCTCATGAATAAGAAAAACAAGATATATTCCATCACTATTAAAGGATGAGAGATCAACACAAAAAAATAAGACAAATTTATTCACCGTTCTAGCTCATAGAGATCAATCAGCATTGTGTGGAGATCAAATAAGAATGTGTGGATCACCTATAGAGGGATTATATCTTTAGATCCTCATAGAAGAATGATGGATAACAAAAATGGTCTTTTAGAATAATCAATATCCCAATCGAATAAATATCCTAATAGATGGTATTTTCTTTCTTCTCATATACAGAAATTAATTATATATTTTACGTGCAAGTTAATCGCTTGAGGTTCTACACAAATGAATATTAAAAATAATTATATATCTCCCACCACAACACACTTCCATTATTCCTAGAACCATCAAGTGGTTTCAAATGGTTCATGTAAAAATTTTCAATTTTTTTTATTTTTGACCTATAATAAATAATGGTGGAATTTTCATTTAATATTAATCAATCATTAATTATTTTTGAATTAAATTGTTATCAAGATATTAATAATGTTTTTTTGTGTTTAATTTTCTTAAAAATTAATGAATATTTGATTAATTATTAGAGATTTCATGGAATAATAATAATAATTCGGTACGATATGGTTCACGGTGTGTAGTTGGAGTACATGTCGGGTACCCTAGGGTACTATACCTAGACATTCCACAGGATACATGGAATTCCACACAGTCATTACACATGGTGTACACCAATTACTGATCATCAATCCTATAACATGGAATTTCATATTACATAGATTGTATACATCGTCCATGTCATATAATCATCACATGTTAGCGACGTAAATTGCACAATCTATGTTGTCATTGTACATGGCCAAACCATGTGACACTGAATACCTAGTGAATTTTTGATATACAGTATGTGTTTTCAGTTTACACAGCATGTTGTTTATTAAATAATGTATTTGAGATACATGATGAGTCCTCGACCTTATTTTGTGGACACATGGTATTAGAGATAAATGGGATGTAGCTAGCGGAACATGTTGTGTAGTCGCTCGATCCAGAACACACAATGTCTTAGGGATGACTACATGAGCCCATTGAATTTTGACCACACGATGTGTATCTAGCTTATACCTTCCATGTAATAGACCATGATTAACTATAGAATCCCACCTTTTTATTACATAACATTTCATTACATTTTACAAACAGAGGATCTTAATGTCTAGTGTCTTGGAAATAAGGAACGTAAAACATGAGAATAACATAAAACACTCTTCTAAACCACTTATTAGGCTTCTTCATTATTCATCTTATGTTCATTAAATCATCTCATAACCTGGGATCATACATCAAATGAAAGGGTGAGTAGACGGCTGAGTAAGGGAAACAAGAGAAACATTTTACATGTAAAATTGAGATACATCAATAATATGATGATAATTAACATTAAGGAATGAGAAAGAGATCACAAGGCATATCATAATAAAAATAACGTGTTCCATAACATGAAGATGTTGATACAAAATTTAACTTAGACAATCATTTCTGTATCACCAAGGTCCATCCCCAAGGTGTCATTAAAAAATTACCATGGTTATTAACCAAGGTATCGTTAAAATTGTAATCCCTAGAGATTTCATCATTACCCAATGTATCAGAGTGCTATCAGGGAGAAACCTTAATTTTCTTTTATTATCATGTGATCCACATATATAATCATAAAAAATTTCATAAATAACCCATATATCATAAAAAATAGGTTTCATATCATAATCAGAACGTTTAAAAAACTACTTTAAAGACATGATCATTATGTCACTTTAAACCCACAGAAAAGGAAAGTAGGTATCATGTATATAAATCACTGAATTTAAAACAGAAAATTTTTATATATATGTTAATACACCTATAGAATATATAACGTTTAGTATTCAGTTAATAAAATAAAATAATTTGAGAAAAAGGGAAAGGCATATTGAGATGAAAATTGTGCAGCATAACGACTATGTTATAGGGTTTTAGAAAACATTGAAAAGAGAGGGTACATGGGTCAACCACTCATTAATGATCTATAAAAAAGTATGGGGACATAATATAAACGATTTTAGAACATGGTAATAAAATTTGAAAGATATACCATATTAAATGAAGAATTTGAAAGGAAGACAAAAATAAGATTTCTCTTATAAAAATTCGGCAGCCTAACAGCGTTAATTAAAACATCAAAAAATGAATTGATAAGATAAAATAGGTTATCTAATAATATGAACATAAAAAACGAAAGTATGATATATATATATAAGATAATACCCCAACACAAGAAAAGTAACATGAAATAAATGACTTGAAAATAGAACTTAAAAAATGAGAAGGGTGGAAGAATCCCTTACAAAAATTCGGCAGCCTAACCACGCCACCTATATATTAAAAAACGAAATGATGATAGTAAGATGGGATCTCTCATCATATTATCATGAAAAGGGATGTAATAGTAATATAAAAGAACATCCCCCAACATAATAACATGGGGATTAAATTAAATGTCATTCAAAAGAGTACTTGAAATGAATGAGAGAGGTATGATACTTTACAAAGATTCAGCAGCCAAATGACGCCACTTAAACATTATTAAAATGAATTGATTAGAGAAAGAGGAGGTCTCCCATAAAATTAAAATTAAAAGGATAGTAGGACGAATAAAAAAGAAGATCCTCCAAAATATAAACATGGAGCATAAAATAGATGACATAAAAGAGAGTATTTGAAAATAAGAAGAGAAGTAGGATCCCATACCTTGAAGAGTATCTTCGAAATCATGAATTTGGGTAGCTTGGGATGCTTGAGGGCACCTTGGGATGACTCCGTGGGAGGTAAGGAGACGAGAAAATCGTTTATTAGGATTTTTAAATGAGAAGGATGAGAAAATGGCTTGGTGTTTTTAGGGGAAGTGACGGGACAAGGCATTGATGGCCAAAGGACACCTCATTGGTGGTATTGGAAAAACCATGGGCTTACCCTTGGTATTTTCCCATGGTATTGGACATATGGGACACCTCATACCTTATCTTACTATTCATAAGTTGACCTTAATTATTCTATATTTGTTAAATCCTTAATGATGCCATTAAACACCAAAAACTCAAAAACTGTATTTTCACTATTCACCAAAATTCAGCTTTCATAGAAAAAGCTCAAAATTTCACCTTAACGAAATATCGATGCTCTGATTTCAAAAATGAACTACATTTTTTGAAAATATTTTTATAAATATTTTAAATTTAATTTTTAAATAAAAGTACTATTCACTGAAAATTCATTTTTTTCAGAAAAATCTCCAAAAATCACCATAATGTAATATCGATGCTCTGAATTCAAAAATAAACTCTATTTTATAAATATATTTTTCTAAATATTTTTAATTTAACATATAAATAAAAAACCCTATTCACCCAAAAAAACTAATACTTAACCAATAATTATAGAAAAAATTATTTACCTATTTTATTGAGTCACATTACTTAATCAAGGTGCATAAGTTATATTAATACTTTCTTTAAGTGATATTACTTATCCATTTGGTCACATTACTAATCCTAAGCATAAAATCACTATTCATAAATTACATTTCATCAAAAATTATGTTGATCTTATTAGACTATAAATTTCTTACGAAACACAACTGTAGAAGACCATTTTTTGAAAAACATTACACATTTTTAATATTTTAGGTTTACATAAATATTTTTAAAATTTTGTTTTTCTAAAATTAATCAACAATATGCATAATATATTTATCCGTACATTTGAAAATTCGAAAACTTCATCATAATAAGAAATCACATTTTTTATTTAAATCAAAGGATTACATAAGGAAGTTAGGGTCTCGTTACATAACCCCTTATAACAACAGCATAGGACCTAAAAGTAAGGTTTTATAGGGTGATAGAATCTTGGTGCGGCTTGGCCAACATTTCCCGAGTAGTGATTTCTATCAGCTTGAACTTCTTGTGAAGGCGATTCTGTTCCAGCTTCACACGATGAAGATTAGCTTGGGTTTGGTCTAGAGCAAATCCCAATGCTGCTGCCTCATTCTCATGTTCCGTCAGATGGGCTTCGATCAGCCTGAGACTACTGAATGGGGCCATTGAATATTTTTTCTATATTAATTAATCAAGATCACTTGTATTTATATATAATAATCACAACATTTAGTTTCCAATGGTCATATTTTAATTATATTCATTTTATTAAATGAAATAGTTTTTTTGAATATAAAATAAAATAACACACAATGTTAGGAAAAAAAATTTATTCAAAATTTTGGGTAATTAAAATCTTCCCCCTTTATGAAATTTCTTCCTCAAAATTTTAAAATTGGGCGTGGAAATTTTGTTCAATGTCCCACATCAGAAAAGAGTCAGTAAAACTATTTCTTTAAAAGAATGAATGGGAAGTACAAAGGTCACCCAAGTTAACCCTTACTAGGATTCTATGTAGGAAAACACGGATATGGAAGAGAAAAAAAAGTGTCATGTTCTGATGGAGAGTGATAGAAAACATGATAAGGAGAAAATTAACAACAAGAAGATCACAAACATAAGATGTGTTAAACGATCTTTGATTACCCAGTAGGAAACATAAACCAATAACATTTTTGTTTTACGTTTCTTTTCATAATTTTGAGAAATTCATTTACTACCTATAATAAAAACATAAGAAAAATATATTTACCTTCAAGTAGAGTCTCATCCATTAAAACATTTCCACCAAGATTAATCTTTTCTTCAACCAATGAGCATTCAAAAATACTTAGCCTCATCAAAATCACAAGAATCATCTTCTAGAGAATCACATAATCCACAAAAGAATAACTATATTTTTCCCTTGTCTTAAGTCATAAACTAAAACTAAAAAGGTTAGTACGAGATCATATAATCCCCAAAAAAGATAATCCTTTATAAAATAAAATTTGACTATTAATATCCAAACATCAACAAATGTACCCAATGTTCTAGAAAGACTATTCCATACATAACAATCCTTAAAATTCTTTAGAATAATTAAAACATATATTGGAACCCAAAACTCAAAGGATTTAATCACATAGTCTTCCCCAATAAAAATTCATAACATTTCACTCTAAATAACATCAACTACTATTAAAGTATCATACTAAACTATAATTAACCTATTCATATATTCTATATGATAGGTTCATCATATTCCAGAAATAACCTAAATCAACATATGTCAACAATAAAAAAATAAATTCTTACAAAAACCAAAAAAATTCAACCATTCCTCCTCAATTTATATCCTATAGTATCATAGTCATATAGTACTCCAAAAGAGAAAACATAGACCAAAATAACCATTACAATTTAATCACCAAATCATTTTCCTATACAATGATATACATTTTATATAAGTTTCCAAAATAAACTTATTCTTGATCCATAAAAATAGCAGGTGAATTAGTCTGAAAAGAATAACAATAGACTCATAATTCCAATTTCTTGATCGAAAGGATGTTTTTGGAATAACATCATAATTAACCCTCAATTGATGATAACCAGAATGAAGATCAATCTTAGAGAAGAATTGATTCCCACAAATTTGGTAAAATAATTCATCAATTCTTGGAATAGTGTATTTTTTCTTCACAGTGATCCCATTCCGTTCTCTATAATCAATGCATACCTGCATCGATCCATCCTTTCTCTTCACATAGAGAACTAGTGCTCCCCATGGAGACTCACTTGGTCAGATAAACCCATTCTCTAAAAGATCTTGGAGTTTTTTCTTTAATTCCTCTAGCTCCACATTTTCCATCCTATAGGGGGTCTTTGACATCAGATGATATCCAGGTATGAGTTCAATAGAGAACTCTACCTCTATTTCTAGGGAAGGTTCAGGTAACTCCTCAGAAAATATGTCAAGGTATTCCTAGATGATGGGGAAATTTTATAAAAGAATAAATCTTTCATGATAACTGTATTCCATTTATGAGTCTTTTAACTAAAAAGTAGTTAATTTCTTAAAACTTCATGCTTAGACAAATTACGGTTTCCTATAATTCCTTCGTAAGGATTCTTAAAAAGTTTGCGATTAACCAAACATACCCCCCCAGGAATGTCGTAACCAAGAGTGCAGCAAGATCCATTATCATGTACCAGTTCCTGTTTGAGTCTAGATCAACATGGTGTTTTCGGGTTTTACACCTATGTACATTTGTGCTAGAGCCACCTCTACCTACTCGTATCCCAATAGGGATCTATTTTCTTTATAAACCACTTATTCAATACTCACCAAAATACCAATATGATTTCCTATATTTAAACTTTTCTATTGGGTTCTTCCTAATGTTTTCATATCCTAATTTCCATAAATAATTAAACTATCCTTTGATACCAACTATAACATCCCTCATTTTTATTACATAACATTTCATTACATTTTACAAACAGAGGATCTTTAAAGTCTAGTTTCTTGGTAGTCAGGAAAATAAAACACGAGAACAAAATAAAATAGTCTTGTAAACCACTTGTAAGGATTCTTCATTGTTCATCTTAATTTCATTATAGAATCTCATAACATGGCAGCATGCATCAAAGGAAAGGGTGAGTAGAAGTACTAGTAAGGGTAACAAGTGAAACATCTTACCTGTAAACTTGAGATACATCAATAAAGTCATGATATTTAACTTTAAGTCATGAGAAAGAGATCATGAGGAATATCATAATAAAAATAAAGTGTTTCATAACATGAATATGTAGCTAAAAAATTTAACTTATACAATCATTTCCGTATAACCAAGGACTATCTCCAATGTGTCATTAAAAAATTACCAAGGTTATTCACTATGGTATCGTTAAAATTGAAATCCCTAGAGATCTCAACATTACCCAATGCATTAGAGAGCTATCATGGAACACCCTTAATTTGTCGTTATTACCATGTTCTCCACATATATAATCATCAAAAATTTCATAAATATCCCATAGAGCATAAATGAAATGGTTTTCATTTCATAATCATAATGTTTTAAAAACTTCTTTAAAGACATGATCTTTATGTCACTTTAAAGTTACAGAAAAGGAATGTGGGTTTGATGAATATAAATCCCAGAATATAAAATAAATTTTGTGGATATTTATGTGAATAACCCTGTGGAAGAAAGGTCTTTGAGTATTCTCTTAATTGAGTAAAGTAATTTGATAAAAATAGAAAGACATTTTGAGACGAATATTCTACAACATAAAGGCTATATTTCAGGGTTTTAGAAAACATTGAAAAGAGAGGGGACATGGTTCACCCACTCATAAATGATCCATAAAAACATAGGGGGACATAATATTAAGGATTTAGTAAAATGGAAATAAAATTTTAAATATATACCATATGAAATGAAGAACTTGAATGGAAGAGAAAAATAATATTTCCCTTATGAAAATTTGGCAGCCTAACAGCGTTACATAAAATTTCAAAAAATGAATTGATGAGATAAAATAGGGTATCTCATAATATGAACATAAAAAGGATATTATGATAGATATATAATATCATACCCTATCAAAAGAAAAGGAACATGAAATAAATGACATGAAAATAGAACATGAAAAATGAGAAGGGTGGAAGAATCCCTTACAAGAATTTGGCAGCCTAATGATGCCACCTTTATATTCATTAAATGAAATGATGACAGAAAGAGGGTTTCGCTCGTCATATTATCATGAAAAGGGCAGTAATAGTAATATAAAATAACATCCCACACCATAAGAACATGGGGATTAAATGAAATTACATACAAAAGAGTACTTGAAATGAAAGAGAGAGGTGTGATCCCTTATAAATATTCGGCAGCCTAACGACACCACTTAAACATTATTAAAATTAATTGATGAGATAAATATGGGATCTATCATCAAATTAACATGAAAAGGATATTTGGATGAATATAAAATAATATCCTCCATCATTTGAACATGGAGCATAAAATAAATGACATAAAATAGATTACTTGAAAAGAAAGAGAGAAGTAGGATCCCTTACCTTGAAGAGTAACTTCGAAATCATGAATTTTGGGACCTTAGGAGGCTTGAGGGCACCGTTGGAGGACTCCTTGGGAGGCAACGAGACCACAAATTCGTTGATTAGGATTTGGAAATGAAAGTATTAGAGAATGGCTTGGTATTTATTGGGAAACTGAGGGGACAAGGAATTAATGGCCAAGGGACACCTCATTGGTGGTATTGGAAAAACCCTGGTCTTGCCCATTGTATTTTCTCATGGTATTGGCCAATTGGGACACCTCACACCTTATATTAATATTCATATGTCGACTAGAATTATTGCATAATTATTACATCCTTAATGATGTCATTAAACACCCAAAACTTAAAAACTTAATTTTCACTATTCACTGAAAATTCAAATTTCTCAGAAAAATCCCAAAAATATCACCTTAACCAAATATCGATACACTAATTTCAAAAATTAACTCCATTGTTTGAAAATAATTTTCTAAATATATCTAATTTATTTTTTAAATAAAAACACGATTTACTGAAAATTCATTTATTTAGAAAAATCCCAAGAAATCATCATAACCTATTATTTATGCTCTCAATTAAAAAATGAACTCCATTTTATAAAAATAATTTTTTAAATATTTTTAATTTAATTTTTAAATAAAAAACACTATTCACCCGAAAAAACTAATACTTATACAATAATTTCAGAAACATTTATTTACCTATTTTATTGAATCACATTACATAATCAAGGTGCCTAAATTATATTAATACTTTATTTAAGTTGTATTACTAATCCATTTGGTCACATTAATAATCCTAAGCGTAAAATGACTATTCATTAATTAATATTCATCAAAAATTATGTTCATCTTATTAGACTCTAAATTTCATACTGAACAAAACTATAGAAGGCAATTTTTTGAAAATCATTACACATGTTTAATTATTTAAGGTTAACATAAATATTTTTTAAATATCATTTTTTTAAAATTTATCAAAAATATGCATGGAATATTTATCTGGACATTTGAAAATTCAAAAAATTAATCATAAGATGAAATCACAATTTTTATTTAAATCAAAAGATTATACAAGGAAGTTACGGTCTCATTACATAACCCCTTATAACACCAGCATAGGACCTAAGAGTAAGGTGTGGTAGGGTGATAAAATCTTGGGGCGACTCAGCCAGCATTGCCTGAGTTGTGATTTCTATCGGCTTGAACTTCTTGCGTGGGAGATTCCTCTCCAGCTTCACATGATGATGTCCAGCTTGGGTTTGGTCCAGAGCAAAGCCCAAAGGTGCTACCTGCATTCCATGTTCCGTCAGATGGGATTCGATCAGCCCGAGACTACTGGATGGGGCCATTAAATCTTCTTTCTATATTAATTAATCAAGATCACATGTATTTATAGACAATAATCACAACATTTAGTTTCCAATGTTCATATTTTAATTATACTAATTTTGTTAATTGAAATAGTTTTGTTGAGTATAAAATACTATAACACACAATGTTAGGAAACAAAATTTATTCAAAATTTTGGGTCGTTACATTCACACTGATGACCCAATAACATATATTCGACACATATAAAGATGATAAATTGTTTTTAGATGGCATGTAATCAAATTTTGGTCTGGCTAAGTCAACATGCCAAATAGCTAGGCATGTATCCTATATACATGGTAATCGAGGTAAACTGTGTGTATCAAGATAGAACATTCTGCATAGTCTACCAATTATTGGAATAATTAAATTAAATTATTTTGAAAATTGAAACTTTAAAACATTAGTACATTTATTATAACAACAATTTTTTGAAAATTTTATAAGGATTTTAAATAATTTAAAATACTCAATTAATTTTTTTCTAATTAATCTATAACTATTAGTTTTGTAATTTATTTTCTGTTAATTCGTTTATGATGGTTATCTCCATGAATATTTAGTTAGTCATTAATATGAAGTATAATTAATTAATTAATTAATTTTTATCTTAATAATAAATAAAAATAAGAAATAATTTTGAGCCAATTAATTTTGAATATATAGTGCATGGATAATCATTCATTAGCCTGACCAAGACCTGTATATGTGATAGATAATTTAATTTAATTTATTTCATGGGTTTGATGTTATTTTTTATTATATTAAATACGATGGCCTTTGATTCATCTGTCCCTCTGTTATTATGTAGGATATGTCTATCTATGGTCACTTATTTATTCCCCATTAACTAATACTTTGGTTCCCATCAACTGCATGTGAGTTATAAATACATTTAATTAATGGAGTAACCACTGGCGCGTGTAGGTATTTCAAGATATAACCATAATGATTCCAACCTAGGTGATATATAGGTGGACATGTGGAATTATTTTACTCATTCTAATAATAGAAATATATATTATTTACCCTAGGTCAAATGTCAATTTAATATCTTCTCATTAAATAAACTCATGGATAATCCCATTATCAGGTCATTTAATTATTAATTTATTTATTTTTATTCATTATTCAATTTATGAATTCAAAACATTGATCAAATAAATAATTAAATAAATATGAAAATATGGAATTTAAATAAATGGATTTTGAATAAATGTTTTATCCATCATGGTTAATTAATTAGGTGACATCCAATTAAAATTAACAATACATGTAATGAATAAATTGGGATAAAATTTATTCCTAATTAATTAAAATCCCTCAACTTAAAATTAAGTAAGGCTGAGACTTCCATTTCTATATTGAGAATGAATCCAAATATCCAAGTGTAATATATTCCCATTGTTGAGCACATACTTTTTCAGTGGTTTGTAAAGAGGTTTTTGTTTTTACATTACTGAAATTATATTTAGTTTAATTTCAAATGAATATTAAATAAAATTTTGGAGGCATGTGATAAAAAATTATATATTAGGATTTTAGGATAGGTGAATCCACTCAAAGGATCATGGAGCTGCAATCCAGTAGTTGGAAATAATTCCTACCTAATTAAATTATTATACCATTCATTGAAAATGCATTGATCATTATAAAATATAATGGGGATCTCTGACAAAATAATGTCTTAGAAACAAGACATTTTGAGTTCATGGGTGAGGGATATTGACACATTATAAAATAGAATAGATTTAAATAATAAAATTAATTAATTTAATATGTATCATATAAAATTTAATCAATAAAATGTTATAATAATTTCCTTTTAATTGAAAAATAAAATGGAAAGATCATCATCCACATAATACTTATGATAAATATTGGTGAAAGACAGCCTCCTCCCTAGTTGCAACTTTTAAGAGTGGTTTCGATGCGTTCAGGTTGTGATATTCCATGACTGGAAATATTATGTTCTATAATCTTTAAATCATTATTTTTCTTCCAAGGAGGCGAGTGATGGTGAGTTCTCCATATAAAGAAAACATTTGAGTGACGTAGTCGATGTTCAATTATTAATGCTTTCTTCTTTGTATTGTGAACTATTGAAGTATCACAATAACAAAAATTCAGTTTTCATTCTCGAGAAACTATGTGGTTTATATTATCAAAATGCTATGAAATATAGGTTTAATATTTCCAAATAAATCTTTTTGAGTAATCTGGGAGACTGAGCCAACTGGGCCTCACCTAGTTAAGCTCATTGTCTATATTGAGAACTTATAATTTAATGTTTTTAATCTCCCCGATGAACTGGGTATCAATTCCATTCCTACAAAAATCCCTCAAAGATTCTTTATTTTTTTTGTAAATTCTAATATGAACAACATTGATAACTCTATCCCATCCTTAATTACGGTCTTTTGGAATATAAATAAGGATAATAAGTTAAAAAATTCATCCATCCCTATGATGAACAAAAACAAAGGGAAAGAAGATAGCTCTAACTATTATTCTTCTTTATACCAAATTTTGAGAATAATAACAAGGGTAATGCAAGGGAACAAGATACTATTTGTCTCATGTGTGGAGTGAAGGTCCACTAGAAGAAAAAAAGGCACCCATCCAAACAAGCAAGGGGATGCTTTAGGTTCTGTTTTTATCATGTGATATCTATTTTTTTATAAATTGGTTATTAAATACATCTTGTGGTGATCATATATGTTTTAAAATAGACAAAACATTTAGATTTATAATTATTGTCTAAGTAGAGGTAGATCTATGAGCATGTAACAAATCTAAACTTTTTGTTTTTACTATTAGGGACTACAAAATAATGTTATTGTCCAAAATTATATTGGTTTTAATGAATTTTTATTATGTTCCATCCAGGACCAAAAACATTGTTATGATGTTCCTTCCTAATAAAGCTTTTTCTTTCATATTTTGTAATAAATTGTTCTTATTCTAAAGATATAAAAAAAATTTATGATAAGGATCATTTTAAAAATTATATTTATGTTTTTAATTACAAAAACCATGTATTGGGAATTGATAATGATGTTAATTCACATGACTCATTCCACCACAAAGATTGGAGTCACCATCCAGGTCATGTAAACGAAATATTCATAAGTAAATTACACCATGATAGTTATTTATATTATTTAGATCTAAAATCACTTGGAGTACGTCATGAATGTATATAAAAAATGATCAAATCCACATTTATTGGGAAAGGTGAAAGGAAAAAAATAGATTCTTAAATTAGTTTATACTGATGGGTGTGAACCATTTCACGTTGAATCAAGGGGTGGGTACTTGTACTTCATAAAACATAGTGAATATTTTAGTAGATATGGATATTTCTACTTATTTAAGAGTAAGTCAGATTATTTAGATAAATTTAGTAATATAATAATAATTTTTAGAAACATTCTTGTAATAATATTAATAAAATCCACTTAAAATATAGTGTCAAATATCATAATAAAGAATATATTTCTTAATTATGGGAGTTCGTTATGGTATCTCAACTCACTCAAACATATATGCCTTAGTTGAATGTTTTATGTGAAAGGAGGAACTAGGCATTATTGAATATTTTAATATCAATGATGAGTAATATGAGTCTTCCATTACCCTTTTAGGGGTCCACTTTAAAAATATTAGCATAAGTACTAAATAGAGTTTCATCTAATGTGACAGATGGAATAACATTAAAATTATGGAATATTAAGAAACACATGTTGTATTAATTACATGTGTGGGTCTCCAATGAATTTTTTAGAGAAAATATATGTAACAAGACTAAACCCTAAAGTATAAAGTGCATCTTTATAGTATATACCAATGAAACAAAGGGATACTACCTATATAATCCATTAGAAAAAAAGTTTTTGTGCAAAGATGACCCACATTTCATGAGAAGAATATTATATCTAAAAGTGATAGTTGGAGTGAGATAGAATTCTACTAAGTCCATTATCAAGATACAAAAGAGTTATCACATGAAATAATTCTGTAATTCCTCTTGGAATAATTATTATTGTTTGAGAAAAACATATTTTTTTTGTATTACTAGAGAGAATAGATAATGAGAGTTGTATTTTTTATAGTCACTAAGGCTTCTGAAATATTATTAGTTTATAATAATGATCATCTGACCTACAAGGATTCATCATGTGGAACAAATTTTTCCAAGTGCTAAGAAATAATGATTTATAAAATGGATTCTATATACCAAAACCAAGTATGGATTTAAAAATACCTTAAAGGGGATTTATATCTTGTTGGTTGTAAATGGGTATTGAATGATAAACTATTAAACGATGGATAATTCAGTAATAATGAAGAATGGAAACATCCTAAAGGGTTTAACAATCCTCAAGTAATAAACTACATTGAAACATTTTTACAAATTTCAATTCAGAAGTATATCGTAATTATACTTTCTATTACAGCTTAACATGACTATGATGCTTATTTAATGTATTTAAAAACAACATTTCATATTGACAACCTTCTATAAAAAGTCTATATAACACAAATTTTTGGGGCTCTGACTCTATAGGATTCCATTAAGATTTGAAAATTTCAAAAATACATTTATGGATTAATGTAAGAATCTATTTCCTGGAATATTTGTTTTGATGAATCAATAATGGAATATTGTTTTATAAATAATGAGTGTGATCTTTGTGTCAACAAATGTTTTATGAGGATAGATACTATAGAGATTTATTATGGACTAATCCACAGGAGGAGTGTGAAAAATGTCGCATGGAATTCATTTTATGTCGAACATGTGTCTTTTGACATATAAGGAAAGAAATATAAAGGAAAGGAATTTTTATGCATCTATAATTGGGTCAGTCACATAATCTATACTATGTATTAAGCTAGATGTCTATTATAAATTAGTTGTGGAATGTTGATATCAAGCTAACCAATGTTTTTTCTGTTTTATGGAAGTCAAGACTATCGTTAAATATTTGAGGGTTACTAAGGATATGCCTCTAGTTCATGGAGGATATGTTTACCATGACATTTTATTATATGCAGATTATATTTTTCAAATTTACCAAGATGACATAAAGTCAAAATGGGGATACATGATTACTTTAAATGGATGTGTTGTGATATATAGGAGCTCCAAGTAGACTACAGTTTCAAATTTAATCGGAGATTTTTATTGTATTGTATCTTATATGGAAGCTAAAGAATATGTATAGATAAAAATATTTTTTCAAGAGCATTATGTGGTAACTATAATTAATGTTTCTATCACACTCTATTGTGATAATATTGTAGCACTGTCTCTTGAAAAATACTAATGGTCACATCAGTGGATGAAGTACATACATTAGAAGTGTCATATCATGAGGTACTTTTCTCATAGTAGTGAGAGTAAAATGAAAAGTTTTTCCATGGATGAAAACATGGTGGTACCCATGACGAAAGCCTTAACAAAACGTAAACAAGATTATCATGTGAGGTCTACCAGACTATAAGTTGTTCGTATTTCACTCTAGTCCCAATGTGAGTTTGCTGAAGCTAGATTCATGTAACAAAAAATTAATTTTATTATATGTATATTTGATGTATCAAATATTAATTAATGTAATTATTAAATATTTTTCACTTTTATCCTTGTATCTAATGTAATAATTTTTTTGTGTTTACATCACATTAATAAGGTAAAATATATTCCTTTATATGATGAGTACCTTGATGGGAAATGATAATTTTCAAAGATAACAATCTATGTTTGGATAACCAAATATGATTAGATACAATGTATATATACTTTCAGGTGAATGCACTCACAAGTAGATGAGTCTTCATCTAAGGATGTTTCCACTTGGTAATTTCCAAAATTAGAGACTATGGAAATAAACCCACCAATAAGAACTGATCATGATATGGTGTCATCATATACTCCTATATGTGAGTATGTGTAATTGTTATTATACTTTATCATAATAATTAATTTATTTCACGACTCAAAAGGATAGATTTGATGAAAAAAATAGTCATCCATATGTTTGTGGTGAGGTATGGTATATTTGGTGTGTCACGATTCACATTTCATTAATGGATAAGTAAATTAGGGCTTTATTCCTTCAATCTTTATTTAATATTATATATCATCCATTTCATTTTAATATAACCCTATCCCAAAATTCTATTTTCATGGTGCAACAATTTGAATATTTCAGATAGTAAAAGAAAGACCTATCAAACATATAGTTTGGTGAAATGGATGTGCGGCCTACAAGATTAGATATTGTGATATAGTGATTATAATACATTGGGAACCTTTATATGAAGTTCTCATCATTGAGACATTATGTTCATTCTCATAGGTTACTTTACCCATTGATAGAATGTAATATGGGACTTTCAGCAATGCCACATAAGTCAAATGAGAAAGAATACTAAAGTGTCCCACACAAACAATTACTGATGATCTGGATTAAATTAATTTTGAATTTAACTAATTGAATAAATATTTTTCTCTAGTGCCTGGTATAATTTTATTTATATTTTATTGATATAAAATTTTTATTGATGAATTAAAAAATAAAATTAAATATTTATTGGGGAGCTAAATAAATTCTAGATGAGTTTGAACAACCCCTGATCATGTCAGGTGAAACATATTACATAACAAGCTAGTAAATACTATCTCTAATCAGGAAAGTTGGATAATACCAATTATTATTATTATTAATGTTGTTATTATTACCTTTCATGTGTTTTATTAAGGATAATTATTATAATTTAATGGAAAACGTTAATTAAATTAATTATTTTAACATAAACCCCAACACTATAAACAACTATTATGTCTATTATGTATTGAATCCCAAATCCAATTATGATAATTTTTTCAGACAATGATACTCTCTATCGACTCAACCCTTATATCACCCTCAGAAGAATGATAAATATAATAGATATTCCTTTATGACCAAATGATGAGTGATTAACACAAACAATGCAACACAATTGATTCTCTACGCAAGCACCGAGAGATTGATTAACATTTATTGTAGATCAAAGAAGAACCTGTGGATCCCCACTAGATGGATTATAACCATTGATTCTCACGTCACATTGAAGCTAATATAGATGCATATTTTTTATGATAAATTACACATCAAATAAAAATCCTAGGACAATGTATTTTATTTCTGTAGCTTTATATAAATTACATATCAGTTTGATGTGAAAGATCCTTAGTTAGGGTTTCAAGTAACTTAGTATTAAAATAAATTTTAATATATTTCCCACCATTGCATTATTCCATTGCACCCAAAACCAATAGGCACATGGTTTCCCTAATCATGAATTTCAACTGTGTGTGGGGAGGGGCATGCAGACAGTGAGTCCCCCACGGTTTGTGCATTGTCATCATAACTGGGAATCCAAACTCTGATGATCATAAAACATCTGATAAAAGTAATATTTGTTTCCTTTTCAACCCTAAAAAAATTTCCCCTCTCCCCTATTCATTCACACAGAATCCTCATCCACATGAAGCTCCCTCCCTCCCCTCCTCTATTCGTCTTTGATGGATCTCTATCATCTGTGGTCTGATCCAACCACCATACATCACATTATATCATGCTCTATAAGTACACTCAACCTTTTTCTTATTTTCATAGATTATATTTTCATCTTGGATTTTATTTATATGTTATCTTATATGAATTATTTTCATGGAATTTGTATATATCCCCAATTTTTATAATTTCAAATCAAATCACTGTACGATATTGGATGAGTGAATATTCTTAAGCATATAGTAGGTGGTCTAGTTTCTCTTACAATAAATTTTTATCATTTTTATATTTGTCTCTATTTTACTACAGGTCATAAATTATATTTGTTTCTTATAAAATGTGTACTAACATAAAAATTATGTCCAGGGAATAAATTTGATGATATTTATATTCTATCACATATATGGGGGGTGATGATGTCAACTCAAACGACCATAAAAGTTGAAATTGAATAAATACTGATGGTTGTTTCACCTTCATTATGACTAACTTCCCAATGGGGGTGTCTATATGACAACATTCAAGTGGGATTAGATAATTAAATTAAATGGATTGAAAAAGTATTTGAATTCCTATTTCCCTTGTCACCTATGAGTGAAATTATTAGTTGTAAAAATACTAATTTTGACACCTTGTCATTGTCAAATGAAATGATAATTTATAGAATTATATTAGATGTAAAAAATTCAATGGAAATTTAATAATGAGGTCATTTCACTTGACCCTTGATTCATTATGTATTATGAACATAACTACATAGGATTAAATAATTTTTGAGTACTAAGACCAATCACTTTCCAATATTGGAACTTACGATTGAGATGATATAATATATTTATTTAATTTTATATTATAATAGATATTTCTTAGGGTCCATTTTTAATTATTAAAGGATTATTTAATTTCTATAATAGCCTACCTTGAGTGGTATGTGGTCCATGGTATGGAATGATTGGACTTAATAATAAAGAATATTTAAATTTATCAATTATGATTGGTTAATAACTTATGGACATGACAATAATCATTGATTAATTTAAATAATTTGAAATGAATTCGTATAGAGTTTATTTGAAATTAATGGACATTTAATTACTTATGGTTTAGGGAAATTATTATCCATGGTGTTCTTTATGGATTATTTTAAATTAATGGACATAGTTTATGGAAATAAGTCAACATGGCATTCCTTATTGTTTATCATAAATTAGGGGATTTGATATTCTTTATGGATAAGGGAAATTATTGTAAATGAAATTATTTATGGTTTATTTGATGTTAATGGATATTAAATTCATTATGGATTATGTAAATTATTATACATGTTGTTATTTATGGTTTATTTAAATTAATTGACTTGATGTTCCTTATGGTTTTTTAAAATATTTGAACATAATGTACTTTATGAGTTATTTATATTAGTAGACATCATGATCCTCATGGTTTAATTTGTTGTCATACCAAGTGTTTGGGATTATTATCTCATTTAAATGTAAAACCCAATATGATTACCTCTATTTGGGGAAGCCATGGTTATCTAACATGGAACCCATGTATATTAATATTAATTAAAAACTACTCAATGTCATTTAAAATTATTCTTAAGTATGTATAGTTTGCCAAATGGCCTAGGAAAAACCTCACCTCAACATTTTTTTTACTTTACTTACTACCTTTATATACATCCACAATGTCAAATTTTATATTAAAGGATGAGATTTTAATTAGACACTATTGGTGGTATCTTATTGAATTTTCCACATGCCTTATTCAATAAACCTAATATCTAACTTGATAGATCTCCTGACTTCTTGTTAAGATTCAGATCATGTTTCTCAATATTGTATATTTTGGGTAAGGACATGGAAAAGGAGTAGTGACTAAGCATCTATAACAGATGACTTATCGAGTTAGAGTCTTTAATTTATTTAATATTTTATTAGGCTCTCCCCATCATACATAAAACTATTTATATGTTAACTTCTTGTATTATGACTCATCATGATCATAAATTGTTCATTTTATTTGAAACTACTGAGTTATCTATTCTCTATTGATTTTCAGTTATTATTTTCTTATAATTTATTCCATAAATTTATACATATAAATTGTTTATTAATAAACTATAGGGTATATAATCGCTAATGTACCAACTTTAGACCCTCGCTACTAATCAAAATCCTCTCGAATATAGGTAGGTTCACTTGATTCCTTGTCACAAACTAGTATGGTTCGTTTTTATAGAGTGAACCATGTCAGGATGTGAAATAATAATATCATATCATTTTATTTTTCCTTTTATTAATGTTTTTTCTAGAATATAAGAGGTTAGGATTGTGTTATAACAAGGTAAAAAGATTATGTCATGGAATGGTCAACCCATGCATGGGGGAAAGATTACATTTCAAGGTATGGGACTTTTTTTCATAGTGATGTTATTATAGTTTTTTTACCTTGAGTGATTGATATACTTTTATAATAGTTACTGATTTATGTGATTTAACTATTATCCCAAGTTGGAAGTAGGTGAGGTTTATTCAATCATTTTTATAGATACATAGGTGTCGTTTTTCATTAGTAGGATTATCTTTATACCATATTTCTATGATTATATGCCTTTTATACATATAATATCTATTTATTTGATATATTTCCTTATTCAATTTCTGATATAAATTTTGGAAATGACGCATCGTCATCAACCTAAATAGAGTTTTTCTATATTTATTGATGGTGGAATTTTATTTATGTATCCTTGAATGTGATAAAGAGATTAAATTAGTCAAAATATGATAATGAATTAAATTTCTAGGCACCATAAAATTTTATGGAAATCATTTTTTTAATAAATTCACCTTTGTGCTTATAAAAGTCAATTATACAGTGTTTCAATTACAATTTATAAAGGCTTGTACCTCAATAAAATGGGGATGATGACCAGTATAACTGAATATTATATGATTCACTTAGTCCTCATATATTAGATTTTGAATCATATTCCTATGATAGAATTCCATAGAGGGTGTGTTTAAATTTTATGATATTTAACTATTTTATGTCATATTTAAATTGGTTTTCAACTAAAATTTATAGATACTTAATCCCATAAATAGGGAGTTTTTTCCATATAAATGAACCCATAATAGCATGATTATACCCATGTGGCTCACCGTTATCTTTATATTACATGGTACTTAACCCCTGGGATAGTCTTGTGAAATATAAGTATTATTATTGAGTGATTTAGCAACCAATTATATAGTGCTTCATATTAATGTATGATGCAATTTTATTTCATTGACCACCATAATGTTGGAAAAGAATTTTTTTTACTTTTTATTTTAGATATAGTTAGCCATTGGTTAATTAAAATTATAGTTACAATCTAAAGAGTCTTTTCATAAATAGATTGAGAGAGAGATTTTATTAATGTAACATTGTTTTCAGAATTCATGGATAAATTAATTTGTGAAGGTAAATTATCTGATAATTTTCCAAAAATTTTCCAAGTCATCTCTTAAAATAATTATAGATTATAGCTTGAAAAACATTGAATATATTTTTAGTTATTGACATTTCTTATATCTAAGACTCTCTAAAAACTTATGATAAATGTAAAGCTGTGGAATGGATTAATTAAATACCATTTTATGGTAGTGATAACGAAAAACCATTGTGTGATGGCTAGTTATAATGTTTTCTTAAGGGCTGTATTGGATGGGAATGTGGATTTTTCCAATGGGTCCAAAATTTATTCTTTTTCATTATTTCTTTAATATATATATTAGGCGGTAGATCATAGTTACTTTTTAGGCCTGAATATATCATAATGTTTTTACCTTGTAAATGTGATGGGTTGTCCCATTGTGGAAGTAGTCTTGGAGATAAGAAACTGATATATTTTTCTCAGGGTTTTAGGGAACATTTAGTATTGTTCATTGACCATTTTAGTTAGAAATGACTCTATAATATTTAAAAACACCCATAGGTATAATTTTGTTTATCTAGTACGTTGCAAAATGAGGGGGTATTGTTGTTTGTGGATACTTGATGAGTTTCATGTCTTTTTCCTTTTATATTGAAATTGTGGACCATCAGGGATAACTCCCTTTTGATGATGCTCAAATAGGATCAGGGCCAGAAAGATCGATGCTTGTTAGGTGATTATATTACACCTATATTGATTGAATTTTAACATTGAGGATTGATTATCTCTATTCCATCTCTCAGTTTTAACTCTTTAGATTTATTTTAGATGTTCATTACATATATTGTAATTGATTCCCTTAATTTGGATGTGGTTATCATTTGAGAGATTTTTGTTCTAGGTAGATTGACCTAATGGTTGTGTTTTAAAAATTGATCAATAGGGCTAGTGGAAGACCTTCATACCTTTATTTTTATCATGTAACATATTTATATAGTGGTCCAAATTATCTAGGAAAAAATATAAAAGGGGTTTACCCACGTTTATATTTTCTTTAAAAGCAGTGGGTTGGTTATACACTCAATTCAAATATGATAAATAAAATGTTCTCAGGTTTTCTTGTGTAGGAATTGTGATGACTTCATTTTTCAATGTATCATCATGGGTTCTCGATTATGAGGAGTAACGTTGATGGGAAGGACTATTCAAGTCACCAACCCATTTATCCAATGGATTTTACATTGATGCATTAACATCTAAAATGACACATTGAGTTGGGTGGTATTAGGAATCCTTTTTATCATGTTTCATCCTTTCTCATCATTTCATATCATTTAGGATTTTATTTCCATGAAAGATCATATTCCTTATTTTTATGTAATATTATGGTTATTTATTTTCATTCATTGAAGCTCGAATCAAATGTCTATATAGGATGAGTGAATATTCCTTGGCATAAGGTTGGTGGTATAGTTTCTCCCCTTAAGGTTTATTAATTTTAAAATTCATGTTATTGTGATCAACACCATACATTCCATGAATTTACTAAAAAAATTGAAATACCATAAAATATATTTCAAGTGGATAGAAATGATGTTTTTTAGATTCCTCGACATTGTTTTGGAGTGTATTATATCAAATTGAACTACCCCTAATGGTGGTTTCAAAAATATATTTTTGGTTATTACTCTAACCTTATAACTAAATAACCACATGGGTGTGTAGAGAGAGGCATATTCAAGTGGGATCCTATAAATATATGAAATTCATTGAATAATATTTTAATACCTCTTGGCCTTATCAATTGTTAGTGAAATGATTTGTAATATATATACCACTTCATAATCCAAGACTTTATTAACTAAAAGGGGAATGGATTGAATTACATGAAATGTAAATTAATGTAATGGAATGTGAATGAAGAGTACTTGTATATCATACCTTGTTTGATTATGAATTCTTCACATGAATGAGTATGAATAAATTATATATGAATACTTATACTAATCATGGTCTCCATTGTGCAACTTATTAATGAAATGATATAAATTATTTCTCAAATTTTATAATTCAATGGATATTTCTCGTGGACCTTGATTTTTTATTTAATGCAATGTGCATACCTATTATAGTGTTCCTTGAGATATACATGGATTTATATATGGAAAACCATGGAATTTACTGTATGAAATATTGAACGATGTGAATTATGAGTCGATAATAAGTGTTGGAAATGGTCATCATCATAAATTAATTTAAATAATTGTACATGATGATCTTTATAGTTAATTTGAAATTATAGGTCATGGAATTACTAATGGTTTATAGAAATTACTATAAATAGAGTTCTTTATGGTTTATTTGAAATTAAATGATAATATTTTACTTATTTCTTATATATATATTAGTGCACATTACATTATTTATTGTTTTTTTTAAATTGGAAAACATCATGTTTGTATGTTTTATAGAAATTATGGAACATGTTATCCAATATAGTTAGTTAGAAATTATTTTACATGATATTCCTTATGGATTATGGTAATTATTAGACATGATATTCTATATAGTTTATTGAAATTAATGGACCTAATTCTCTATATAGTTTATAGAAATTTATGGATATGATGTTCTTTATTGATTATTGAAGTTAATAGAAATTATTTTCTTAATTGTTTATTTATAAGCTCGACATGATTTTCAGGATGATGACATTATATGTACGTAAAACCTTATATTTTTACCACTTCGCATGGATTCATTGGTTATTTAACATGAATCCCATGTCTATTTATATAAAATTTAAAATTCTCAAAGAAATAAAGGACTAAGTCGATGTGGGTATTATCATCTTAGGGTATTATGGGGATCCTAAGATTCATACGGATTTTGTTTACAAAAATAACTACCTTGTCAAAAAATCACACTTTTACAAATTATATTCTTAGACTATATTTTTCTTAGACATTATTTTTTCTGGCCTATAGATATTTACTAACACGTACTTCGGGGCTCTGATTGGTACCTCGGTTGATCTCTGGACTGCAAGTTAAGATCATGGATCATGTTGTATTCTCTGGGATAGGATGTTAATGGGAGTAGCCACTAAAAATTTACTATGTATACGTTCTAAATTTATATTTTTTTATTTATTCATTTTTTAATTTATCACCATTGAATATATTACGAGCTATATGTTCATTTCTAGTGTAATGTATAAAATTATTCATGCATGGAATTTTTTGTTGGAAATTATTTTGTTGTAAATTACATATCTATTATCAGTTAATATTATATTCTACTTACTTTCATTTAATTATTTATTTTCCTCTATTTATAACTAATCCAAAGGGTATAATCTCCCCAATGTAAAAATTTTATACCATCAGTACTAGTTGGTAGGCCCAGGCATATGGGGAGATGCGTTTGAGAACTTATAGACAATCATCATGGTTTCTATTGATTGAGTGAACATATTATTAATGAGAAACCAAAAAAAATAAAAAAAATTAAATTAATTACAAACAAATAAAAAATGGTATTTAAAACACATAACATTTTAAATGATAAATATTCAATAAAAGTATTTTTTTTCTTTATACATTGTTCATTTAAAAGATCCAATATTTAATTTCAAAACTTTAATTTCAAATATGATATTTATTTTTCAATAAATAATTTAAATATTATATTTTGATAAAAAAAAATATAAAATGTTTTATTTATATATGAATACTGAGTAATGTAGTTTTTTCCAACAAAGATATAACATATAGTAAGAAGGAAATATAAATTTACTAAAAAAGTAAATTTATCAATGATGTATTTATATGGTGAAAATATTAATTTTAAATATAATTATTATATTATTGAAAATACTTTTGTTTTTTAGAAATTAGGTACCACTTTATTTTAAAAATATTTTTTTCAGTCTTTTCATTTAATTTACCATTTTATGATAAAATTATCTATTTTATTTCTTTATAAATCTATAAAATTTTAATTTTTATATTAAACTAATTTATTTAATTAAAATCAATATAATTGATAATTTTAACCAGGGAAACAAATTATACATAAAAATACACATTTTAAATATTTTTTTTCTATATAATGTGTGTTAACAATAAAATCATTATTTTAAACAAAACAATTGGTATTCTTTAATATATAAAATATTTATTTCCAAAATATTCTATATGAAAATTTTTGATTTTTTTCAATTAAAATTAACTACCCAGTGTAAAAATAATAGTTAATGTAGTAGAAGTAAAAAGGATAAAAAGCACTTTAATAGTTATAAACAACGTAAAATATTTAAATGAGGTGCTTCTAGTCATGTGGATGAGATGTGACTTTTAAAAATTTCCTCCAATCAATTTGTTCGCACTTTGGAGACTATAACACTTCAATAATGACATAAAATTACTAAAATATAAGGAGTACTTCCAAAAGTACCCTTCTCTTTACATATAAACAGGGACCACTTCCACCACTTCATGTTACAAAAATATCATAAAAAATTACCCAAAAACTATATTATCATTCCCCTTCTATAATCCCTTCTCACGATCATATACCTATTGTCTAAATTATTTAGACTAAGAACTTTATTTCTATCTTTATTTTTAAGAGAAATGTGAAGTTATCCACATGATCATTTCATACCCCATAGAATTTTATTCATAATAAATCAATTTAAAAAAATTATATCCATCGTAATATATTGAAATCAGTATTACTAATAAAATATTATTTAATTATATTAATTTATTTTAAATTATTTTTTCATTTCCATGTACTATGAAGAATATAAGATCATTGATCACGTGTATGTGTATCAAACCTCCTCAAGCAAGGGATGAGTTTATTTTTGATGACTTCCTCTCATTGCTGGTAACAAGGATGAATTTGATGAATAAATAAGATTAATAGTAATATTTATAATTACTAACTTTTTATTTTTAATATATATTTATTCCATCTAATTTTTTGAGAAATAGAATCATTAATCATGCATATGGTTGCACTTCCACCGCTAATAAGAGAGAATTTCAATTATCAAAACCACCCTTCATGGATGGTTATAAGAATTAAATTAATAAATTTAAGTGATAAATATGACATGTTTAAGAGTTTTTAAACATTATATTAACATTATTTAAAAACACATTTTTACTCATTATTTCAACATACAATTGTCTTTTTTAGGTCAGTTTTTCCACAAACAAGAATTACGTTACAATTTTTTTATTATGTATTATTAATTAATTTTATATAATTTTAATATAAATTAAGAAAAAAGTATTTAATATATTATATATATTTTATATGTTTTTTATTAAAATTTTATAAATTTATTAACATACCACCAATTTATCCTTAAATATGTTGAAACAAGTTACTCAAAATTACCTTTTTCATAAACTATTTCCACATCTTTCACATAATGAAATGGATGTTAATGAATCATTAATAAAATTACATTTGTAATAATCTATGAATGGTTAACACATGTTACAATAATTTTAAATCAACCACATAACCATCAATCTTTTATCAATCAATCAATAAACAAATCATAACATTTGATGATGAAAGTAAATTGTAATCATGTAAGATATTTGTAATAGAAGGATATAAATTTTCTTTATAGTGATACTCTTTTTGAATAATGCTTTATAATTACAAATTAACAATGTTATGTTTATTACACAAGATCTCATATCACTGTCATGGAAGTCAATATTTAATGTAATGATTTTTGTGTCTACTTTCAATTCTATGAGATATGATTGATATTGTGTACCATAATTTATTTTATATAATTTATACAACACAATATCTCATTCTAGTATAATTCATATATTTAATGGAAATATATTTTATTTTACAATTCTTGGTAACCCTCTTAGGTGAATTTGATTCCAACATTAGAATCACCATAAAGAATTTTTCATTACTCAAACTATTTTCTTAAGTCAGTGTGATTATTGTTTTGACTATGGTTCCACATAATGGTTCTCATATGTTCTATTATGATATTATAATTTATCTTCTCTTTATTCCAGATATATTTCATTAATGTATTTCTATCATTATTCCCGAATGGCCCGAAGGCCTTCTTTTTATTTTTTTATGGATAATCCCCCTTTTAATGGTTGAAGGGGAACCCATACATTAACCGTAGGCCCAAGGAACAAGGCCCGACATGACTTGTAATACATGACCTAAAGGCCCAGAGGAATACCATGCCCAATACATGCTCTGTAGGGCCAAACCACTAGAAATTACCCTCCCCAGATTCTGCATCATTGGTTGCATATCCCCTCACCTTGCATTACAGATCTGCTAGCATTTCCCCGTACAATGATGTACAGTGCATGGTCTCGATGGAGGTTTCCATACCCTCTCATTCTTCTAATCTTGTTAGCTCTTCTTATGGTGACTGCTATTATTGTTTCTATGATCCTCTTCTTGGACCTGATCTGTGTGAATTTGGATACTCCATGATCTCAATGGCCTGAAGGCCATGTGGCCCAAAGGCCTTTGATGGAAAGAAGGTCCTTAAGACCTGTAGGCCCAAACTGGTGGCCCGAAGGCCCAAATCAGATGAATAGTTTCAGCTGTTACAATACCAACCAGTAACAACCACAATACCTACTACAATAATGCTTCTTTAACCCGTAAATTTGCATCCACCTAATTTCATTCATTATGAACCTTGATATTGTTTAAAATAATTCAAATCATTTTTAAATAAGGAATTTTTCTTCTATGTAACAATATTCTCTTTCAACTAATGTTATCCATTATATTTTAAGACCTAATGATGTTTATATCTTTTATACTTCATATTTCACTTATTATAATTAAACAATGTATTTATGGTTACTATTATTTTGATGTGGGTTTTCAATAATGGTATTTTAATAATGTAAAATGATTTTCTAATCTTACGTAAAAAAGATTTAAAATAAAGTACAGATTACCATCTGAAAACATTTGTATCATTTTAAGGATAAAATTTTAAATATTAAAATTAAATAAATTTTTTTTTCAATTATTTCACTTCACCATTTATAGAATTACTTTTTAATGTGATCTACACCATCTAATTTTATAACAATGTTAAAAATGTTTTCTAAAATATATTTTATGAATTACTTCTCTATATGAAAATTATTCAACATAAAAATTCATTTCAATTCAAAAATATTACATCCTAAATGTTTCCCACTTTTTATGATTTAAAAATAAAAAACTATTAAATATTATATAAGAAAATGTTATGTTTTTAAAAAGAGTTGATGATTTTAAAATGTATTATGTCTTGAGATTTTAAAAAATAATTCTCCAATGCTTCTATGACTTCTCGTGGAATTCATTTTGGAAATATCATTATCATGTAAAATTTAGTTTATAAAATATATTTGGTTTAATATGATAATTTATTTTATTAAATAATATCATTTTTATGAATAAATTTTATAGTTGTTTCACGACTTTCCAAAAATAATTTTCCCTGCCGTTTTTCCACTCTATATATAGAGGTTTTATTTCCATCAATGTTATTTCTCATGAATCATATAGTAAATTTAATTTTGTAATATCTTTTGATGTAATTTAATTTTTAATATCAACCATTTACATTATTGAGGTCTATATTTATGATATAATTTTATAATTTTGAGAAGCCCATTTTTTACCCAGGTTCTTTATAATGTAATGAATGAAACATATTTTTTTCTAATGGTATTTCTTGATATGTTCAGTGATTGAAAAATTATTTCATGCATATATATGGATGATTAAGAGTGGGATTCAATATTATCCTTCATGCATTTTTTATGGCTTTATATCATCAGAGATAATGAAGTATGACATGTATGTATTTCTTCAAAAGCTAGGGAAAGAATAGATTTTTTCATAAAAAAAGGGGTGACATGCTATGATTTTTTAGAAAAAATAATGTAGAGAAATGATTGTATTTATTCAAAAAATAAATCCTGGACATGCATGTATTTTTTTAAGACATAAAGGATGAGAAATCATGGATTTTTGTTCCAAAATAAAGAATATAAATTCTTTAATTTGTACAGCCAAACAAGAATTGACATGGTTTGATTTTTTTTTATAAAGTGTGAACAAGATTGGATTTCTTCACAACTCAAATTCTATAAATTCTCAGATTTTTTGAGTTCTTAATGGTCGAAATGGATTAATTACCAATATTTCGTTATCTAATTATTGTTCCATAATTCATTGTTATGGAATGATTCAATGGAATTACTTGATTCAATTTTAGATTCCATTAATTATTATCCATGAATCATTTTTATTATCTAACACTATTGTTCCATGGTTATTGTTTTTTCCATTTGAGGAAACATGATCTTCTATCATAACTTATGAATATATATTATTATTTAACTTTATTTTTAAGACAATATTTTCCCCGGGTCATATTTTCTCATATGCTTATGATATATCCCTTAATGACATGTGGATGAGGTTTTTCATTTTACGAGTGCTTCATATCAACTGTTTCATATTTTTCCATTCCCCATGTTATTAAGATGATTATATCTTATTAGAAGCATATATGGGACTCTAGTGTGGTTGAATTATAGAGAAATGTTCACAAGTGTTAAAAAACAAGTTACTTTAGTAGTTATTTATCAAATACACTAGACCTATCATTCAATGGATTGCGATATTATTGTGATATTTAAGTTTTATGGTGACAGATATATAGTTATATAGTGATATGATTTGTTTTTTTCATCTCACATTTCATCGATATAGGAGTTTTAATAATATATATTTAGCACACGATATTGGAGTGTAGGCCTAGATTACTAAATTAATTATCATATATATATAAATATAGTCATTCCCACAAGTTTTGTTAATGAACATAGACTATAGTGTTGATACAATTCCTCTACATAATAAACACTAAATTATAGAATACTATTATGACTTATTTAATGTTCTAAAAAATCTTTGTAAATAGAAATCACCTTCTTAAATTGTAGTAAACACTGCATGACCTTTAAGTCATACAAGGGGACTATAAAACCCCAGATTAACCATTAAAATTCTTAGAAAAAATTTACTTTATTCATTAATAATTCATTAGGGATGTTAATATGTAGTGTAACCATAGATTCCCTCTCACCATGTTTCAAACTGAAGTGTATTATTTAATTTTTCCAAGATAACCAAAAAATCCAGTGTGAAACATAATTCCTTCATATATTGATTTAATTTTTAGATAATTTTCATTCATTACATACTAAATAGTGGAAATTTGGTGGCTTATTTATTATATACCTTTTTTATTATTTCATAATAACATACACATTCTCATTCAGTTAGCTTGAGATATCATGTACCCTTGATGAATATTTATTTAATTTAACAAAATTTCCTTTAAAACAACATTAGAGTTATTCAAATTCCTTCATCATTGGAATCCACATTTTGAAGATGGGATGTGATGTAAGAAAATAGTATTTTAAGGAATAATTATTTTTAGAAATTGATTATTATCTTTTATAAAGTCTTATATATAAAATAAACTCTTTTTTGGTATTATTTGATATCCAATACACTTAGTTTTATAAATTATACCTCAATACATTGATGATATAATTAATTAAACACAAGGGAGGTTAATAAAAATTGATAGGGGTAAAATAATAATGAATAAAAATAATGGTGAACCTATATTGAAATATGTTACATCATGAAAGATATTAACTAACAATACATATTTATCTGTGACACCACATTTACACATTGTTATTTTTGATGAATAATAAATCAAAAATTAATCTTCTCATGGAAATGATATCACTGTAGTTCCCAAAAAGCATGGGGAAATAAAATTAACATTAGTGTCTATGTACTCCCTATGAACATATTTGTTGCCACTACATAACCAACAATAACCATTGGGAACAAACAACCATTATCCCCGATATATAGTATCAATCTCAAAATAATTAACATGTTATTGTTTAAATAAATATGAAAGGTAATAATAGCTTTACACTATTGAAAGATATAACTTTTATATTTAATTATATTCAGTACATTTATTCCAGAAAATTAATTAATTAATTGTTTTTTATAATTTTTTGGAAGAAATGGTGAATTGAATTGGAATTTGAAAATATTTCTCAAAAGGGATGAATTTATGAATTTAGGTGATCTATTTAATTTATTGAATAAAAAATGGCTGACTATTGGTAAATATTTCATTATAATTTTTAATATGAATATCCAGATACAATATATCTTTGGAGAAAATGGATGATATTATGGAAGTTAAATGAAATTGTGAAAACATTGGATAGTTCCATCTCATAAAGGGATAAGCATAGATTTCCTAATGATACATAAAACATCCATATATTATAATATTTGAAAATTTTCCCATGTACCAATAAATAAATATCACTTTTGAAGGCACTGTAATATATAAGATTCATTTTGATTAATCCAAAAATTCCCTTATAAATTAGTGAAAACATTTTTTCCGAAAGGTGTGATAGATATAAAAAATATTTTGTTAAATCACTCCATGAAATAATGACACTAAGTAGAATATATAAAAATCAATATGAAGGTTGAAAATTGTCAACATAAATCAAAATTAAAAAGAATAAAAGTAACATATTGTTAAAAAAAGATGAATAACTTGATAACTACTTTGATACCTGAAGGTGAAATGACCCATACATAATAGTCCTATATTAGATATTAAAATTTAGATAATTTATTGATGCATTAAACCCCCATCTTGTTACATACAATTCATTATCCAACACATTTAAATGAAATTTTAGATTCTCTACATGTATAATAATCATTTATTTCTCTATATTAATATAATAATTCCAATATTTTTTGAGATAAAAAATTTTCACAAGTCTAATAAATAAAATATATATAATTTCTTTCAAATGATATATAAAATTCCACTATAATACACATTAGAAATGTTGAAATATGATAGTAACCCATTAGAAAGTTTCCAGTTTTAATAGTCTGGTGGTTATATATATAATTAGTTCGATATATTTGTTTTTTGAGAGTACAATATTCATTATATTTTTGATAAATTAACTCTGATCATTTTGAATATGTAAATTAAATAAAAATGTTAAAATAAATAAAAACTCTTATGCTCATATATTTTAAGTAAATAAATGGTGAATTGTTTTTTGTAATAATATAAATTTATTATAGACAAATGTATGTTCTTTATATACGAGTAAAATTGAGAATTCATAAGAGTAACTTTGAGAAGTATATTTATAAATTTAAAAAAAATTGTGCTTCCATTGATATATGTAATAGTATGTTTTTGGAAATTTAAATATCCATGCATTTACCATATCTGATAATCATATGTAAGGGTTCATAAAACAAATTATATAATATATAAGAGTATTTACATAGATATAGAAGGGATGAGGATGATATGTACATGTTATATTTTCATATATAAGATTTTATGAAATTATGTGAGGTTTATATCCATTTTAAAATTAGAAGAATGAAACGTTGAGTAAATTAATTTAAAAACGTGAGGAAAACCTAATACTATGAATATAAATAATATATGGGGACTAAGTTGAGACACCAAGAACCATAAAATACATAAGGAAATTTTGAAAATACACATGGAGGATATCATTGTACCTATTATTGCATGGATTCATTGATGGAATCATGAGAGGTGTGATAAATAGTTAATTAATCTGAAGCGTCAAAGAGATAAGAAAGAGTGGTGTGGGATTATTAATGGGATGATGATTATAGAATAGAGGAAGGACATGACAATAAATAGAACAAGAGTCCAGTTACAATGATGAAATTGATAATTCACTCTACATAGTTATGTCTAACAAAACCCATTTTTGGAGTGAGATGGTCAAGACTCATTGATCCTTAGTTATGATTGGATTCCATTCATTTTGAATTATTTTGGATTTATTGTTCAGGGATTTACATTGGTTTTTTATTAGGTAAAATAACAATTATTCTAGTTTAGATATGATTAATTTATCATTCATCTATAAGAAATGTGGTGATTTTTTCTATAAAAACATTTACTAATTTTTTTTAATAATAAATTAAATTTTATTAAATTTAATTATATATTGTTTTTTATTTAAATAACTTCATAGGAAGGAAAGAATTAATCGTGTGGTTTTTGTGTGACTTCAGGAAGGACATGGTGTGAAATCAAGGGTTATATAATATGAATTGAAGAATTTAGATAGGATAAATTATTTTGTAAATGATAAAGGTTTTATCTAAGAGTACAATTCGGTTTATAATGCTTAACATTATCCTTATTACACAAACAATTATTAATTATATCTATATATATTTTTTAACCTTATAAAATTATAGACGCATCCCTCAACCACTTCTATATAATAAAAATATTATTTTTTATTAGAAATTTTATATCCTAATGTTTGTTGAAACCTCTATGTTAAATAACCAAGGTAACTACTATCACTATATTCTTGGGGGATACAACTTGAATAATGAATGATAAATAATCTATTTATATTAATTTGGATACATTTACGAGAAGATTTCGTAATTTTTTAAGTATAAACTAATAATCATTAGATTAAAATATTTTATTTAATACTATTAAAACATTATATAGAAATAGCATGTCATTATTGAGTGAGGATAGTGAGGATAAATGTAACAGACTAGAAATTTAGTTATATAAATAACAAGCATGATAGTTTCTATAATAGGCAACATAGAAAATTATATGAATTAAGATACACCATAAAATATTATTATTTAAATGTAACCTTTATAATGAATTGGTGGGTATTATTATTAGTTACCTCCGTAGGAAATATTTTTATAGAATTTAGAGTCAAAAAAATGTACTAATTATTTCTTATGAAATTAGCTCTCAATTTTTAGTGAATTCAATTTATAAATAATCTTTTTGTTTTAAAATGATTTTAAAAGTAATATTAGTTAATTAGTATTTTTTATTGTCCAATTTATTTCATTGGAATTAATTTTCTTTTGGATTTCGATATAAGAACAGTTTATAATTCAAATAACACATTTTTGTGAATGGTTTTTCATATAATTTTGTATGTTTAAATAAAAACTATTATCTGATATTTCCTTAAATTGAATATTGAAAAATGGATTCCAAATATTCAATTAAAATGAAAAAATTTAATAAATATGACCCCATTTTATAATTATATAATGTAACCTAGTTAAATATTTCTCCCCTCATTAGGGGTAAAATAATAAAATCGAGTTGAAATATTATGACTAGGGTAATAAATATCTATAAAAATTGTATTTATTCTATTTAATGAGTAATGTTTAGATAATTACATAAATTCGTTGAATATATGGATAGTTTTTGCACTTTTCATTCATTACTATATTTATACCAAATATGTTTAGTTAGAGGAAAATACCCTTGACCATTTATTAAATAATGAAAAATGTACATTAAGAAAAAAAGAGGATGTTGGAGAACATATTTCCCACATACAACCAGTTCCCCCCAAAAAAAGAAAACTACATATCATAATAATTATACCCTTCACCACTTACATAATATGGTGCTTATTTCATAGTAGTTGATTCCCAGTCTGAAACATTTTCATGTTTCTGGAATATATTAGTGTACTTGCTTCTAAGACTCAACTACTCCAACAATGGATTCTCTATAATGTATGGCATGTGAATCTTTCTAGAAGCAGGGGTATCCCCTATTTCCCTCTTAGATAAAGTCTTAGTGGCTACTGGATTTCAATAATAAGAGTAGTTTTTCCTATTTTTTCTCATTTGTGGGGCAGTCAAAACTCCATCATATTCCTACATCATGCTTCTTTCACATTGAAAAATGTCAATATAAGAACACCTAATAGCTCCACTATATTCCTTATCACTGTCAGAATCATTTCTCTATTTACTAGTGACCTTTACAAAGATAAGGTCTTTTCATCTGTCATTCTACCGCATCAGAACACCCTCTAAAACATCCAAGATCACCCCATCCATCATCTAGAAGTAAATATTATGATCGATTGGAGAAAGATAGTTAGAGCCTAACGTGACGCCATGTCTATCACACAATAACTTCTCTATTACACTCTCAACATCCTCTTCTTTCTTCAAAGAAATCTTCACACCTTCAAATGAATGAGATCCTTCAACCATATGGGGTACCTTCTCAGCCTCCAAGACTTCGAACCAATTTCAAGTCATGTGTAATTGAATTTCCCCATCTTCACATGTTGTGATGCATAAAGAATCTGTAGAACTAGGTCCTCACTATAATTGACACAAACGTGCAATATCTTCCAATGAGGACTGCTTCCAAACACCATCTCCACTTTTCAATATATCATATATATTCATCACTATCATATTTGATGACATATACATCCCCTTTATTCCATAAGTTTGTATATAATCCGCTAAAAATAATTTTGATTCCCCCTCTGAATCACAACAGGTACCATTTTCTCTTTTACCACTACACCACAAATTATAGAGTCTACTACTTATACATCATGCTCAAGAGCTCTTCCACGCTTGACAAATCTAGTGGTATCCTCACGGAAGTTGTTGTTCCCATTCTCACGCATTCTCACTATCAAAAAAAATTCTTTATGACCCATCCCTAAGGCATTTTCCAAACAAGTAGCAATATAACTGCTGCTTCACCTCCTCTCCTCCACATGTGAGCATCCACTCACCCTCATTCTATGACAAACTGATTCCATATGACCAAAGTGGCCATAATATGGATATTAGTGCATCCACGATTCAAACAAAACCTATTGATTTAAGATAAATTCATGTTCATATGTGATCTAAAATTAGTAGATCGGTGAGATTGCAACATAGACATCATCATAGATTCTTGAAAAAATAGGATGACATACGAACTCAATATAATGATCAGAACAAAGATATCACCCTACCATTTTTCCGATTACACGTAGAATGGATGGATTTTGAAAAGAGAGAGGCTGGCCAGGAATTCTTACCCTAGTCCTGATTATAGAAGGATCACACAAAATATAAAAATCAAAGATCCAGCGAAATAGGTAGAATGATGACTCATTGTATCTTTGAGGGTCCCTGGTCTAGGTAGTGATCAAATCAATTTATGATCTGAACTGGATCATGAAATTCCTTTTGCCAAGAAATATGATGATTGTGCTCTCATGTAGCTCCCAATAATTAGATACGGATTGATCAAACCATTAAACCAAAGGCAGATAACTATGAAAGTGGGACACTAGGGTGAGATTTCATATATTCGTGGCTCTGTTGAACTCCGCCGAAAGAAAAGAAAGATGAGGTGACTCACAGAAGAGATCTGGAACCTTCATAGAAATATGGATCCTTGGGAAGGAAATATGGGAATCGAGATCTAAGGAGGGGGTTCTACTCTTCCCATGAAGATGAATTTGCAAGACTCCCCCCTCTGATTAGGAGGGGGAGCAGAATCCCGTAGCATGTAGGCTAGGTCATCGATGCAATATAGATGCTAGAGAGTCTTCCTATACCCCTTCGAGCACTATTATGAACATTATGTTATTTTAAGAAAATAATAAATAAAATATATAACTTTAATTATTATGTTTATATCCTTAAGATTTTATAAAAGAATAAATATTCTATATCGTGTTCGGCATGAAACACTGAGTATAAACGACATGAAAAATATATTACAATTATATCAAAACTATTAAATTAGAGGGAATTAATAGTATTAACTACATAATCAACTGTATATATATAAATAACATACTCAATATAAATTTTAAATTTTTTTTATTAAATAATTATTATATTTTTATTAAAGTAATTTAATTCATCCAAAATAGGTTTTCCTAAAAAATGATTTTTATTACTTTTTATAAGGAAATTTTTTAATCATTTTTGGAAATTTTGGAAAATGATTTTGATGTATTGAAATTAATACAATAAATCATAATATAAAATTTTATTTATGGAGATACATTTTTAATTTTCAAAATATATTGATTTTTCATTGAATAGTGAAAAATGAAAATTTATGAAAAAATGTCATTAATATCTATTAAATTATGTAATTATAAAGTCCCCTTATGTTTTGAATATTATTTAATGTAACATAATAATCATTTAGTTATATTAAATACAATTTATTATTATATAATAATATTTATATTGGATTTTATTAACATTATGATTTGGGTTTAAAAGGGGATTTTTCTGAAAACTAATCTAATGTGAATAATGATTCTTCATTTTCATTATTTATAATAATCATCAATTAGAGATGTTTTAAATAAAATTTATATATTATATATCAATAAATATAAATTTATATTAAAATAATAAAAATTATTATTCATATATTTAGATAAAACAATCTTTTTCTTGGAAAATAAATATTATGAAATCCCACTTTATCACCACATGTGTGGGTTTAATTTTAAATTATCCTTTTCCAATTATATGAATTTAGTTTGTAAAAATGGAATCAACATTTTGAATCATAAAAAGTAATATTATCGTATATTTTCAATGTAATTTTGACAATAATTAATTATAAAAATAGTAAAAATTAATTATGTTGGTTATCGTAAAAATAGATTCACCATGGGTTAAAATAATCCATTATGAGATAAAATGACCTAAAACTTCAATAAAATGATTTATAATAAAATATATTTTCATTATAATGTCTATGTATTGTAAAAAGGTCTATTTTGAATCCTTATGATATTTGAATAATGTGGGTAAAACATCCTTTAAAAAAAATTAAAAGCGTATCACTAACCTCACATAAAAAAGGCCCCACACTCTCCTTGATACCTATGATTTTAAAATACATTTTTATAGGAAACGAAATACTCACATATCTTTCTTACCATCATAATAAATAACTATACCCCTTAGATTAACTATAAATCCATCCAAGGTAGTATTATTGTGCTTATCTATGGATGTTTCCTAAAGGAGAGGTATCATGGTTAACTGAGTTTCATTGTTTTATATCTTATTACACCACATTCAGATAATATTGAATAATTATTATATATAAGAAATTATATCTGAAAATAATGAGATATTATTATTTTAATTTAATAACCTATATCATTTTATTCAACTTTTAAATGGGATACAAAATCATTACCCATGTATATGATGCATTATAGCCTAACAAACCAATGCCGTCCCCTTTATATCAACGCCTATCATGTATTGGTGTGATCATGTATTAAAACTATATATATTTTATATTTAAAATAATTTTATTTAGGTAGTAATAATATCACATATAACTTCTAAATTTACATTCTGTTGGAGATAATATAATATTTCCATTGTGTATAGTGTACTACCGTGGCAAGAAGTGATGTGATTCATTTTTTACTAATGATTTGCATTGATGTTAATAAGGATAAATCTAAAAAATATGTCATATAATTTAAATAAATATAATATTAAGGAAATATTTATCATTATGAATATATAATATACCATTTGATTTATTACGCTTAAAAATTATATTGTCGTTCATTTATTTGTGGATTATCGCCTCCCCGAAGCTATGTGATTCATTTTTTATCACCACAAAAAATAGATGATATATAATTATATTTATTGAAATAAATTTTGACATATGATATTATGATCATTATATAAATGCAAAATACAACTTACCTTCCTTCTATAATGATAATTGCAAATTTTAAATGTTGCTCATGCGTACGTATGTCCTACTATCTCGGGGATTGTGACATTGTTCATTTTTCATTAACATATTTCATTTCTGGATTTAAAAAGTATAATTAATGTTTAAATGTGATAATTATGTAATTATTATTTTTTTTTTGTTATGATTAGTCTTCTCTTTGATAAATAGTTAACCTAACAATGTAATTTTAGACGTGTAAGACAAATATAATCGAAACATGTGACCTAAACATAAAATATTATGTAATTTTATATGAAGAATAATAAGTAGAATAAAATGAATATAATAATTGACAAATATCCTCAACCAGGGAAAAAATAAAATATTATTATTATTCAGTAAGATAAATAATGAACATGATAATTCAAACTCAAGGTAAGGTACTTCACCTCAATTTCCTTTCATTGACGAATATTTTGATGTTATTCATGTAGATTCTATTATGAGGTGTATATTCATGTACCTTTAACATTTTATATAATTAATCCATTTGTAATCATGATATTTACATTTCATTTTATTTTTACTATTTCATGGAGTTTCATATTCAAATTTTGTTAAATTTGTATGGGACTATCATTAATAAAATAGATTATAAATATTTCAATCCAACTCTTTCACTTCCATGTTAATGTTTTGAAAATGATTTTATAAATTTTACATATATAGAAAAAAATTATTTTTAAATTTCATTTTATGTATATTCTTAATTTATCTCAATAGTTTCCATGTGGAATGTTTTTATGTGTTTTATATTGAACATTTTGACAAATGTCAAAAGTAATGTTCTATTTTTAACATATATAGGGCATATATTTTTATCCATTCCCATGAAAATTATTTAATTTCTAGATAATTTTTTATTATTTTAGGTTTTCATCAATAAAAAACCAAATTTCCATTTTTCTATGAGTTTTAGTAATAAAATTGTATATAAATATTTTATATTATTTTGATATCAAAAACAATATTTTATATAGGTTGAAAACATTTTTAATAAATATTTTAAAATGAAAAGGTGAAATCATAAAATGTATTATTCGGGATATAGTACATGAGAATTATATGAATAACAGGTTAGCCTGATACATCTTATATGATGGTTTGTGGCCCATTATAGATGAGAGGTGAGTCTTATATATCATATATGAAGGGTTAATCCCCAATATAGATCATGAAAAATGAGTGATCCCGATAAAACATAAATGAAGAGTTTTTCTAATTATTGCTCATGATAAAATTCTGAACCTAATATAGTTTATATGATGGATTAAGCCTCATTGTTTTTCATGACCTGACCCAACGGGGCTCGAGTCTTGACTCCCCATACCCGCCTCCAATATGCCAGGGGCTGGCGACTTGTGCCGAGTAGGCTATCACAGACACATGGGAGGCATTCGCCTAAGGAATATGTACACACACACCCACAAACACCTCCATGCAACAGTGTAGAGATATAGAAATCTGAAAAGTAAATTCATGCATAAAACTATCCCACAACCAGAGTACAACATAAGTACAAAATGGAAAAACAGAACCCACCAAAAGAAAACTGCAAAGTTTCCAACCTGCTCAGAAGGAGGGTAAACACTGCAAAACACCCGCTAGTCAGCTCCTTGGTCAAACCCGCTCACTAAGCTTTTCCTGCTCCGGGTCCTCCTAGGACTCCATCAAAAGGCCTGTGGTCTGCACAAGACAAAAACATGTGCGGGCAAAGCCCGTGCAGGGGTGAGTATAACAATACACAGTAGGCACCCCAAAAACCCAAAACAAAAGAGAGAAACTGAAAGGCAACAGTCCGCTCATCCCAGCCAGAGGGAACCCAGACGAGAGACAAACTCCGTCTCGTGACCATTCTCTTCTAAAAAAACTAGTAAGCTCAGCTCAAGTGTATGCCCACACATACACCTTGAACAATCCAGATATACCCAGCTCACGCACCAACTAACAAGAGGTACCTAACCCATCACCAGAAAATTTCCACAACCAGGAGAGTACACCACGTGATCACTGTCATCCCAGATGACACTCATCCGAGAGATACACTCCATCGGGTCTCCCTCAAACCTCTCAGATTCTCACCCGAGAGATCACACTCGTTAGATAGAATCACTGAAGAAAAACTCTCCGAAACAACATAATCACCAAACTCCTCAGATAGGGGATCACTCCTAGGTTCCACTAGGGGTTACCAGAACCCACTCCGGTAGACGAAGATCTCATAGATAGGGGATCATTCCCAGGGTCCACTGGGGTATACCACGACCCGATCTGGCATTCATAGATCTAACAGATAGGGGATCACTCCCAGGATCCACAGGGGGATACCACAACCTGATCTGGCATTCATAGATCTAAAAGATAGGGGATCACTCCCAGTATCAGCTGGGTGATACCACAACCCGATCTAGCACATGATAGAAGCATTCCTCGGATAGAGGATCGTCGCCCATATAAAAGTAGTCCTGACGATACCAGAACCCTATCAGGTATAACATGAAATGTAGGGGATCGAACTGATGATGCCACAACCCTACAGATACCATGCACTAAGTAGGGGATCACATAACCAACAATAATGCAACCCTACTATAAACATGATGCTAAGTAGGGGATCGTATACCTGAAGATACCCCAACCATACTGAGTACTTCCCACTGCATAGGGGATCATCTTTCCGATGATGCCACAAACCCTATGGGGTTAACCTTCTAGATTGGGGATCTCCGCCCATGAATAAGCGGTCACAGAGATACCAAGAACCTGATCTAGTGAAAAGATGCTAGAGGATCCCGCTCTTGGCCCACCTGAGGGATGCCACAACTCTAACATTTTAAACATCTTATCGCGAGCATCACAAAACTATATGAAGTTTGTGATGCCACATGAACCCTTATAGGAATGAACCAAGGGACTACCCTCAGCCACTACTAGTCCAAAATGTCGCTAACCCAAGCGACCCGCAACAATTCCACACTACACATATCCAAGGCCAATACCGAGGCCTCCATCGCGATCTACGTGTAAAAACACACAGGATAGGCTGCTTACTCGCCCAAAACGGAGCACCGATGAAAAAGGAACTATTCACCTTAACTAGCTCATGTGGGGTCCACACAATGATTCTGAAACCCATCGAGCAGATCATACCACGGTGATCCCCTCGGAAAAAAGTGAAATAGACTACTCGTTCATCCAAATCGGACACCCGGTGAAAAAGTTGCTATTCACCAAAGCTAGCTCGGGTGGGGCCCATGCCTAGATCCCAGAACTCATCGAACGGATGGCACCATTTCGATCCTCTCAGAAAAAACACAGGATTGACTATTCATCCACCAAAATAGGACTCCTGGTGAGAAAGATGTGTTTCTCTTCAAACACCAAAAACCAGCCTTGCAGGGCCCGCACCTCATTCTCATTCCCAACACCTTGAAACCATCTCAAAAAGTTCATCATACCATTAGGGTCTCAATGCCACTAATGACATGTCATTCGGACGCTCTGGGTAGAAGTTACAACGGCCCGAAGTCGTAAAATAATAAAATAATATTATTTTATATGACATTTCGTACTCCCGAGCCATGATCCCTAACACTTAAACCCTCGAACCCACACCAGACGGTTCGCCTCGTCATGAGGGTCACATTGCTGCAAACGGAATGCGAATCCGACTCTCAGATTAGAAGATATGGGGGTTTAAACAACACCGTATGACAAAAAGTTGTCGGACTGGCCTGAACCATCCGGTCCGGCCGGCCTGGACCAGCCACCGCCGCCGGCCCACCATAGCCGGTGACCCTCCTGTTGTACCTCTCGTATCCCCTCGTGGTTTAATTTTCATGATCACAATCACTGTCATGTTTATCTAATTGTGTTTTAAGTGTTTTTGTTGATAGGCAATTGATTTCCAAAGGATTGGCCCAAGAAAGCTGAAAAAATGGACTGAATTGCAGTCCACCGGCCAACCGGTGTGATAGCACCGGCCAGCCGGTGGACCTGGCAGAGGCATTTCCCACTGCCAGGTTCCACCGGTCAGCCGGTGGCTCTGTCACCGGCCAGCCGGTGGCAACCTGATGAAACAGTGGCAGCTACTGTCTGCCCACCGGCCAGCCGGTGGCTCTGGCACCGGTCAGCCGGTGCTGCCTAGGCAGAAAGCCTTCTCAACATCCAAGTCACCGGCCCGCCGGTGGCCCTGCACCGGCCAGCCGGTAGCCCAGTCAAACTAGCCGTTGGCTTTGACCAGTCAACTCCCATTTGGCCTCCAACGGCTCTTTAAGCCTTTACAACGGCTCCGAAGACTCCCCAAGGGTTCCATGCCTATAAATAAAGGCCAAGGAAGCCCCGGACACCTGCCGGATCATATACGAAGCCAACGGACATATTTTGTATCAATTGGCCAACCTCCGGCGACTTCCCTCAAAGGAACCTCAAGTGCTCCAACAACTTCCACATCCAAGGAGCTCCATCAAAGAAGCTTGGAAGCGACCTTCAACATCTCCAATCAATCAAAGGCGCCCAAGGCTTCTCCCAATACGGTTTTTATTGTATATTTATTTTGAGCTTTAAATTTGGGTTTGTGCCTACAAACCCCAACACCTTTTCTCATTCCTCTTTCTTTTGGGTTTCACATCACCACTAAGGTGTGAAGAGGTTTCTTCAAGCCTTTCCTTTTAAAAGGCTTGTGTCATAGGTGAGCTATCCTTCACCTATAAGAAGGATAGTGGGTTCTTGCTAAACCATTAAAAGCAAGTGGGTTCTTGCTCAACCACCAAAAGCAAGCTGTAATAGGTCCTACTGCTACCTCAAAGCCTAGTGGGTTTCTTGCTAAAACCATTTAAAAGCAAGCGGTAGAAATCTATCAACGGTTTAGTTGGGAGCGGAGACGTAGGCCGGGTTTTGGCCGAACTCCGTTAACAATTTCTTGTGTGATTGCCTCTTTTATTTTCCGCTGCACATACTTTGATTTCACATTGTTTTTAAATTGTTAACCATTTTTTAAAAGGCAATTCACCCCCCCCCCTCTTGCCATCCTTCCCGTTTTTATCTCCGACCCAACAATTGGTATCAAAGGAAGGTTTTTGAATAATTCCCTAACCGGTTTCAAATTAATGATTTTTTTTGATGGCTTCAACCTCTTTCGCCCCCGAAGGCTTTTCTTTGGGTCGGGCTCCATTTTTTGATGGGTCCGACTATAATTATTGGAAAACCCGCATGACCACTTTTTTAAGAAGCATAGGATATCCTATTTACAAAATTTTCATGCAAGGTTATTCTTTGTCTTCCCCCGACGAATCCAAATGGACCCCCGCTGATATTAAGAATTTTGAGCTTGATGGCAAAGCCATGAACGCTCTACATTGTGGCCTTGACCGAAATGAGTTCAACCGAGTTTCCACTTGCACCTCATCTTATGAAATTTGAAAACTATTAGATGTGACCCATGAGGGCACTAACAAAGTTAAGGATACTCGGTTAGACATGTATAGACAAGACTTTGAATCTTTTTCAATGCATCCAAATGAGTCTATTTCCGATATGTTTACTCTCTTTACTGACGTGTGCAATGGTAGAAAATCTCTTGGTGATGATGTTTCAGCTGAAGCAATGGTCAAGAAGATTCTATGGGTCCTTTCGAGCTCATGGGCACCTAAGGTGACGGCTATCCAAGAAGCAAAGGATGTAAAGAACATGCCGGTCGAAGAGCTCATCGGATCCCTAATGACGTACGAGATCACGATGAGGAGGCAAGCTCAAAAGGAGGGCACACCAATCAAGGCACCAAAGAACATTGCCCTCAAGGTTCAAAAAGAAGTAAGCTCCTCCTCATCATCCTCATCTTCCTCATCTACTTCATCTTCAAGCGGCGACTCGGAAATGGAGAATCTCGCCCGCCAAATGCACAAGTTTATGAAGAAGCACAAGAAGAAGAAATCCCGCAAGCACCAAAAGCAAGAACCCACTGAAAAATCCAAGCCCAAGGTGAAATGCTACGGGTGTGGCCAAAAAGGGCATTACAAGCCCGATTGCCCACTCAACAAGAAACGGGCCACACAAAAGGAAAAAGTAAAGAAAAAGGTCCTCAAGGCGACATGGAGTGACACCTCCTCTTCATCATCCTCCTCCTCCTCGAGCGACCAAGGTACAAAATGCCTAATGGCAAAACATGTGGTATCTTCTTCCTCCCCTTCCTCCTCTTCCTCCTCTAGTTCTTCTAATTCTTTTAATCATTTATCATATGAAGAACTCCAACATGATAGAGACCAATTAGAAAATGGTTTTCATGAGCTTTCATCAAAATTCGTTTCTTTGAAAAAGAATTTCAAAAAACTCTCTTCCGAAAAGGAACAACTTCTCAAAGAGAAGGAGGAGTTGTCCCTCAAATTACAAAACATTCCCAATGTTGATTTCTTGGAATCAACAATCAAAGATCTAAGGGAATTTCTTGCTAAATTCACCAACGGAGAACAAAACCTTTCAAAACTCCTTGGTTCTCAACGTGTTTCTAGAACCACACATGGACTTGGCTACACAAACCAAGCTTCCTCCTCCCATGCTCCAACTGTTTTTGTAAGGGGGAGCTCTAGTTTTAATTTTTTTTATTATTGTAAGAAACCCGGGCACCTCATTTATGAGTGTGATTGCAAAAATGCCCGGTACAGTCAACCCAAATCTATTTTTTATTCGGACGAGTTTTATAGGAGAAGACCCGCCATGAAACAAATTTGGATTGAAAAATCCCTTTTGGCGAGTCTCTCCGGGCCAAAAATAGTTTCGTTTCCCCGATGATCTCTTGTTTTATTTAGGGGGAGAAATTTTCTTAAATTCAAAAATCTATTTCGATTCATTTTTCAAATTAAATTTTCAATTGGTTTTTTGATTCAAAACTCTCAATTTCAAAAATTTCATTTGGTTTCAAATTTCAAATTTCAATTGGTTTTTTGATTCAAAACGTTCAATTCAAACTGTTATTCAAATTTTCATTTTATTTTCAAAAATTCCAAATGATTTAAAAATCTTGATTTTCAATTTTCCCTCAATCAAGTTTTATGCCCCATTCTATTTTGATAGTCACAAAGGGGGAGAAATTTCTTGATTGATTGGGGGAGAATCCTTTTCATCATGCTTAGCATTTCCTTTCAATTTCAGTATTTTACATTAATTGTTTTGGTGATTGTGATCATCAAAATAGGGGGAGATTGTTGTACCTCTTGTATACCCTCGTGGTTTAATTTTCATTATCACAATCACTTTCATGTTTATTTAATTGTGTTTTAAGTGTTTTTGTTGATAGGCAATTGATTACCAAAGGATTGGCCCAAGAAAGCTGGCAAAATGGACTGACTTGCAGTCCACCGGCCAACCGGTGTGATAGCACCGGCCTGCCGGTGGACCTGGCAGAGGCATTGCCCACTGCCAGGTTCCATCGGTCAGCCGGTGGCTCTGTCACCGGCCAGCCGGTGGCAACCTGATGAAACAGTGGCAGCTACTGTCTGCCCACCGGCCAGCCGGTGGCTCTGGCACCGGTCAGCCAGTGCTGCCTGGGCAGAAAGCCTTCTCAACATCCAAGGCACCGGCCAGCCGGTGGCCCTGCACCGGCCAGCCGGTGGCCCTGCACCGGCCAGCCGGTAGCCCAGTCAAACTAGCCGTTGGCTTTGACCAGTCAACTCCCATTTGGCCTCCAACGGCTCTTTAAGCCTTTACAACGGCTCTGAAGACTCCCCAAGGGTTCCATGCCTATAAATAAAGGCCAAGGAAGCCCCGAACACCTGCCGGATCATATACGAAGCCAACGGACATATTTTGTATCAATTGGCCAACCTCTGGCGACTTCCCTCAAAGGAACCTCAAGTGCTCCAACAACTTCCACATCCAAGGAGCTCCATCAAAGAAGCTTGGAAGCGACCTTCAACATATCCAATCAATCAAAGGCGCCCAAGGCTTCTCCCAATACGGTTTTTATTGTATATTTTTTTTGAGCTTTAAATTTGGGTTTGTGCCTACAAACCCCAACAACTTTTCTCATCCCTCTTTCTTTTGGGTTTCACATCACCACTAAGGTGTGAAGAGGTTTCTTCAAGCCTTTCCTTTTAAAAGGCTTGTGTCATAGGTGAGCTATCCTTCACCTGTAAGAAGGATAGTGGGTTCTTGCTAAACCATTAAAAGCAAGTGGGTTCTTGCTCAACCACCAAAAGAAAGCTGTAATAGGTCCTAGTGCTACCTCAAAGCCTAGTGGGTTTCTTGCTAAAACCCTTGAAAAGCAAGCGGTAGGAATCTCTCAACGGTTTAGTTGGGAGCGGAGACGTAGGCCGGGTTTTGGCCGAACTCCGTTAACAATTTCTTGTGTGATTGCCTCTTTTATTTTCCACTGCACATACTTTGATTTCACTTTGTTTTTAAATTGTTAATCATTTTTTAAAAGGCAATTCACCCCCCCCCCCTCTTGCTATCCTTCCCGTTTTTATCTCCGACCCAACACCTCCACCACATGGCACCCAGCGCATCTATGCTCCACCGACGAACATTTTGTGGACCGCCGGGGGCACCCCAGTGGTCCGTTTTTCAATCCGAAAGTGTCGGTGCGACCCTCAGGATGCGATCTACCCTGCAACAACCTCAAAACTAAGCAATTCAAAATAAAAACGTGATCAGGGGATTAAAATGAAAACTGCCTACCTCGCGAGCGAAACGCCGATGCTTCGGGTGCAGATCGACGCCAGTGACGCCCTGAAGCTAGATCTTCTGACGATCGGTGCAGAAAACGGATTATTGTGGCTCGATTTGGTGAAGAAACGGAGGTCGAGTGGGGGGTGCCATTCGTCGCAGTGCATTGGAGGTAAGGGGAGGGGGATGAAATGTTATTCATTTTATTTTTTTATAACACATCACATTTCACTCCCCACCAACTCGCCTCCGACCCGGCACCCGATGCAGACCAAGGTAAGGTCACCCATAGGGTAAACACGCCCTTATGGACGCAACAACGAACTCAATTCCCGATCCAAGACTACGTTCAGAAGTTATTTGAGCCGACACTTGTAAATGGAATTTTCCACTTATTTACAAAAACGCCCCTGGTGGCGCTTTCCACCGCAGGTATGCGCCCGCAATGTTTACACCTCTCCTAGGGTAAACGGAACGTTCCGGATGCAACCATGCCCTCAAATTCCTGTTGTGAGCTACCGTTTAGGAGATATCACACCCCCACCACGTGTATAGTATAAAAATACTTAATAATTTTCTAAAATTAATTTTGGGTACATCGGGTCTCTGAATCGCATGTCGTCTTCGCGCCTAGCTCTAGAATTTTTAATAAGAATATTTCAAAGTCTGAGAGGGCCAAAAACCCGAGTTGCTACTTCCTCCCTCCCTTAGAAATTTTCATCCACGAAAAGCCCTAAGCTCACAAGAAGCGATTGGACTCTCAACTGGGTCTCACACACCAGCGAGTTCACCAACAAACACCCCTTCCCGAACTCATAAGTTAGAGGGACTCATCCACCACACCTCGATTCTATCCACTTTGGGTAGAACTGACTCGCCCGCATAGTTTTAATCGTGTCACATAAACACGTCTCGGTGTGAGAAGGAGCCCTCTTCTTCTTACATTCGATGCACGTTGAACACCACCGACACAGGGTCTTACCAATTCCCAAAGCAAAACTCGATCAAGTAATGGAAATGAAAGGGTACTGCTAAACAACCTCTATTAAACTACTACAGAAAGTAGAAAAGACACAAGGTGTACCTCTATCCATCCGCCGAGCCTCTGGGTCAATAGCATCCAAGGCATGCAGCTATCCTCGCCCTCGGTCACCAGCTCTCTTAGCTTGGCGTGGACCACCTAGGGGTGGGGGTGGTGGAAACTAGTACAACATACCACCTCCTCCTACTGCACCCGCTTCGCCACATTTTCCGCCACCCTACGGACCTTCTTGATCGAGACGCTGCCTCTGCCAAGGCGGTCCATCGACCGACTCCCTCTCAACATCACGTCATGTCAGACAGTCTCTAGGAAGATGTCCACGACCATTGCAAGCATAACACCGCCTATCCTATGGCTGACCAAAACTGGCATACGAGCCTTGTGAGCCCTGATCCTCAGATCCTCCATCCTGGGGTCAGCTCCAGAAACATCGGCCACCTGCAGACCCCTGAGTCTATAGTCGACTACCAGATGCCAATCTGACTGACAAAGTCTCAGATCTCACATGCCTAGTACTAATAGGCGAGATCTGCTCAGCCAGGAATCTCTCCACCACCAAGGCTCTCTCTAACACTACAGCATAGGAGGGAAGACAAAAGGAAACCACATATGCCCAGATGTACCTACGTAAGCCCTGCTTGAAGGTCCGAGCCCTATAGAACTGGTCCTGAACCATATCCGAGGAGTAGCGCGACAGGTCTGTAAACCTCACTGAGTACTCCGACACAGTCAGGCCCTCCTGCCGAAGCTGTAGAAGCTCCTAAATCTACACTGACCTCAGCATCACTGGATAGAACTCTTCCCTGAAGAGCCACTCAAACTCTGCCAACATGAGTGTCTCATCATCATGGGACTGCGTCACCAAACTCTACCATCGCCCGGCAGAACCATGCAGAAGGCTCCTGCTAGGACCACCATCTGATCTGGAGGTATCCTCACTCGGAAGAATACTCGGGTGACTGCCTCAAGCCAGTCATCAGCTGCCTGGGGGTCTGGATCATGCCAAAACGTCAAAGGTTGCTGCCTCTGGAACTCGTGCAGTGCACTCAACCTGTGTGCAACCTCGTCCTGCACTCCCGACCCAACCAGCTTCTCGGCAGGTGGCGGCTCAACTGACAGAACACCTGGAGCTGCAACTTCAGAACCCGCACCCTACACCACAACCTCTACACGGGGTGGGTCATTAGCACAATCCTACTGCGGAACCCTCACTGGCTGTCATCATGGAGGCATCTTGAAATACATAAAGATGCACCACGGTCAAAGAGTATATATCTTTAGAGCTTACTCAAGAAGGACAAGGAAAACCCAAAAACTCAGTCCTATATGATTCATGTACCGTTATGCTCATGCGCCCAGTGTACTAATTTCCTGAGTCGAAAGGCAGGTTATCAGAGTCCTGGTGTATGGATTCGTCGGTTGCCGCACCAACACTGGAGTTCCTGTCCTAGAAGCCAAACTTAAAACATAATAACACTGCCGCTATGTAACCCATACCAAAATCATAGCTATACCAGCTATGCTCTGAGATCCCAAAGGTGGAACCTCCTCTGATAACACTCTGTCACAACCCGACCCAACCGGTCTCAAGCCGCAACTCCCCAATCCCACCTCCAATAGGCCAGGGGCTGGCGACTAGCACCGAGCAGGCTATCACACACACATGGGAGGCATTAGCCAAAGGTACCTGTACACACGCACCCACAAACACCTCTATACAACAGTTCAGAGATATAGAAAATAGAAAAGTAAATACGTGAATACAACTATCCCACAACTAGAGTACATCGAAAATAAAAAAGGAAAAAATATGGCCCACCAAAAGAAAACTGCAAAGTGTAAAACCTGCTTAGATGGAGGGTAAACGCAGCCAAACACCCACCGGTTTGCTCCTCAGTCAAACCCGCTCACTATGCTCCACCTTCTCTTGGTCCTCCTGGGACTCCGTTGAAAGACCTATGGTCTGCACAAGACACAAAAATGTGTGGGCAAAGCCCGTGCAGGGGTGAGTATAACAATACTCAGTAGGCACCCCAAAAACCCAAAACAAAAGAGAGAAAACGAAAGGAAACAGTTCGCTCATCCCAGTCAGAGGGAACCCAGATGAGAGAGAAACTCTATCTCGTGACAATTATCGGCTAAACAAAACTAGTCAGCTCAGCTCAGGTGTATGCCCATACATACACCTTGAACAATCCAGATATACCCAGCTCACGCACCAAGAAACAAGAGGTACCGAACCCATCACCAGCAACTTTCCACAACCAGGAGAGTACACCACGTGATCACTGTCATCCCAGATGACACTCATCCGAGAGATACACTCCATCGGGTCTCTCTCAAACCTCTCAGATGCTCAAAAAAGAGATCATGTTCGTCAGATAGCATCACTGAAGAAAACCTCGCCGAAACAACATAACCTCCAAACTCCTCGGATAGTGGATCACTCCAAGGGTCCTCTAGGGGATACCATAACCCACTCCGGTAGACGAAGATCTCATATATAGGGGATCACCCATAGGGTCCACTGGGGGAAACCACGACCCGATCTGGAATTTATAGATTTAACACATAGTTGATCACTCCTAGGATCCACTGGGGGATACCACAACCCGATCTTGCATTCATAGATCTAACAGATAGGGGATCACTCCTAGGATCCTATGGGCGATACCACAACCCGATCTGGTGCTCGATAGAAGAATGTCTCTGATAGAAGATCATTGCCTATATAAAGGTAGTCCTGACGATAACGGAACCCTATCTGGTATATCTTGTGATGTAGGGGATCAAACTGACGATGCCACGACCCTATAGAAACCACGTACTGAGTAGGGGTTCACAAAACCAACGATACCGCAACCCTACTATAAACATGATGCTGAGCAGAGGATCGTCTACCCAATGATGCCACAACCCTACTAAGCACGGCCCACTGCATAGGGGATCATATTCCCGATGATGCCACAAACCATACGGGGTTAACCTGCCAGATAGGGGATCGCCGCCCATGAATAGCGGTCACAACGATACTAAGAACCCGAACTAGGGAAAAGATGTTATAGGATCCCGCTTCGGGCCCGCCATAAGGGATGCCACAACTCTAACAGTTTAAACATCCCATTGAGAGGATCACAAACCTATAAGAAGGTTGTGATGCCACACGAACCCTCGTGGGAACAAACCAAGGGAGTACCCTCAAACACTGCTGGTCCAAAACATCGCTAACCCGAGCGACCCGTAATAATGCCACACAGCGCACCTCCATCTCCAATAACATGGCCACCATCGCGATCTACGCAAAAAAACACGCAGGATAGGCTGTTTACTCACCCGAAATAGAGCACCGGGGAAAATGGAACTATTCACCATAGCTAGATCATGTGGGGCCCACACAATAATTCCGAAACCCATCGAGCGGATCATACCACGTCGATCCCCTTAGGAAAATATGCAAAATCGACTACTCGTTCGTCTGAATCAGACTCCCGGTGAAAAAGGTAATATTCACCGATTCCATCTTGGGTGGGGCCCACAAATCGATCTTGAAACTCATCAAACGGATAGCACCATTGCGATCATCTCATAAAAACACACAGGATCGACTATTCATCCGCCAAAATTGGACTCCTGGTGTGAAAGATGCATTTCTCCACATACTCCAAAACCCGGCCTCGTAGGGCCCACACCCCGTTCTCTGTCCCAACACCCAGAAACCATTTAAAAAAAGACTGTCGTACCATCAGGGTCTCAACGCCACTGACGGCACGTCATTCAGACACTCCGGGTAGATGTTACAATGACCCAAAGTCGTAAAATAATAAAATAATATTGTTTTATACGACGTTTCTATTTCTCGAGCCACGATCCCAAACCCTAAAACCCTCGAACCCACACCGGAGGGTTTACCTTATCATCAGGGTCGCGTCTCCAGAAACATCACGTGAATCCGACTCCTGGATTACAATATACGGGGATTTAAAGACCCCCGTATGAAAAAATGTGGGTCGGCGGCTGTCCGCCGCGCGGCGTACGGCGCTGCCGCACCGGCGGACCTTCCGCGGACCGCCGGCCCCCCCGGTGGTCTGTTTTCCGATCCGGAAGTGCCGGTGTGACCCACGTGATGCGATCTACCCTGAAACAACCATAAAACGAAGCAATTCACAGCAAAAACTGGATTGTGTGATTAAAATGCAAACCGCCTACATCACAGGCGAAACGCCGAAGCTTCGGGTGCAGATCGACGCCGACGACGCACGGAAGCTAGATCCACTGACGATTGCCGCAGAAAACAGACAATTCTGGCTTGATTTGGTGAAGAAACGGAGTTCGGTAGGGGGTGTCGTTCGTCGCTGCGCGTTGGAGGTAAGGGGAAGGGGATGAAATGTTTTTCTTTTTATTTTTTATAACACAACACATTTCACTCCCCACCAACTCGCCTCCTACCCAGCACCCGATGCAGACCAAGGTAAGGAAACCCCTAGGGTAAACGCGCCATTCTGGATGCAATGGAAGACTCAGATTCATGATCCGAGGCTCTTTTCAGAAGTTCTTTGAGTCGATGCTCGTAAATGGACTTTTCCACTTATTAACGAAAACGCCCTTGGTGATGTTTTCCACCACAGCCTGCGCCAGCAATGTTTACACCTCTCTTAGGGTAAACAGAATGTTCTGGACGCAACCGTGCCCTTAGATTCCCATTCTGATCTACCGTTTAGGAGATATAAAACCCCTGCCATGTGCATAGTATAAAAATACTTAATAGTTTTATAAAATTAATTCCGGGCACACCGGGCCTCGGAATCGCTTTTCAGCTTTGTGCCTAGCTCTATAATTATTCATAAAAATATTCTAAAGTCTGACAGGGTCAAAAAGCCGAGTCGCTACATTGTTGTTCATGGGTGAGCTCGATATAGATTATATGAATGGTGATCACCATTATAGCTCTATAATGCATTAGGTAGTGTTCATTACCAGAACATGCAAGAAAGAGGGTTTTCCTAAAGGGGTTCTCTTTTGGAATTAACTTGGATCTAGTTAATTTTAACAGATGTTTAAAAATTGTTATGAATGTTATGATATATGTTTTATAAACCTATTTTTATAGTTTTTATGGGTTTTAATGATTTTATTTGAGAAACAAATTTTTTTAGGTAAAAGTAGTTCATTTATTTTTATCAATGAACATTGAGATAATGGTAAAACATTTCGTGGGTTTTCATAATTTTCAATGGAAAATAGTTTTCTTTCCTTTTATGAAATTTAATTATATTTTGTTGTTCTTATACACAATTTTATAATGTTTTTTCATAGGTTTTTAGGAAATGGAATGTTATAAGTCATGTTTAAATTCGACAATATTTTCCTAGAAAGGGAATCAAGTTTTATCATTAATGTTTTATATTATAAGAAAAAATAGATACTAATAAGAAATTTCCAATTTATATTATATGGTTCTATTATGTATTTTTTATGAACAAATTCTATAAAACTCAAATCCTATAAAAGATCCTTAGTGTGAATGAATGAGAATTATTTATTAAAACTCATGATTATGTAATGTTAATGGTTGGGTCCTTAAAATTGGCGTTAATGGTTGGTTTAGATATCTTTAGAGGTTACCATAATGGTATTGTCTTACTTTTGGATGATTTTAATTTATTGTTATGTTTAATTGATGTAATATTTCATGATGATTGAATATATTTGAGTAAATTATGCATGTTCAAATTGGTTTTATATAGTGGAAACAAGAAAGCTGTAATGGGAAGGCATTGAGAGGAAAATATCCTTCCAAATCAGTATCCTGAGGTGGCTAGAATTTGAACATATTTTTATTTTTGATCTCTCGTTTGACACAAGTTATTCAGTTTAAGGGTGTCATTTTTTGAGAGGATCCTAATCAACCATGAATAAATATGTCTATAGTGGAGAATTTCATTATGAAATATCACCCATCATTCACTAGATAAACTAACCTTGTGGTATATAATGAATGGACCAATGCCCTGGATAAGAAATTTTTTATCATGGTATGTTCAGAATGTCAAAATGCTACCCTTTCTATTTACTAGTTTAATGGTGAATTTGATCTATTATGGAGTTTGGTTAATAATTCCAGAGATAACGACATTTTTTTCTCATGGAATTGGAGACAACTAAGGATATTTTCCATGAGAAATATTTTTATAAGTTTTTTTTAATCTGAATGGAAAATCAATTCTGATAACTGAGTGAAAAATAAATAGATTATATAGATTCATATTAATCAAACTTCGTAGTATTTTCCATTTATGTGTAGGATTTTATTTTAGATGCATTTTGTAAAAATAATTTTTTTACTAAGCATAGAAACAATTTTTACAAAAATCATTGGACACATGAGAATTGAGATGTTATGGGGAATTTTTTCATTGTTCTGAGAAAGCTAAATTAGAGCTTTCCAACACTTATGTGCCACAATAAGATAAGAGTATGAAATGAACACGGTGGTAGGAAATGGAGATGAATCCATCTTATAATTATGAGTTAATCCAAAATATATTATACGTGTGGTAAAAGACATTCTTTGTGAAGTGTTTTACATTTCATAAGGTCTTATCAGTATGGTGAAATTGGTCACAATGTTATTGAATGAAAATAAATTAGTCAAAATCAATAAATGAATGAGATAATAGATATCTAGTCAATGGTAAGACGTTTTGGTGATAATGATTTGGTACATTAGGATAATGTGTGTCTACTTTTCCTTACGCAATGTGTAAATAATCATAATTGATAACATAAATGTGTGGAATAATCATTTATGATACTATAGTTGATGTTGGTCCATCTGGGGAATTGGATGAAGCTCCAAGCAGCTCTGTATTTTTCGAATGTTAAACATATGTTTAATGTTTTAGAAACACCTTTTTATGTTTTAGGTCACAAGATCCTAAATTTTATTACTGATATTTTGGGTTTTGTTTTGTGGGGTTAATGTATATGTATATATGTTTTTAATCAGAAGTATAACTTTTATTGGAAATGAGTTTTAATGTTTTCATATACTATAGGTGTTTATAACCATTAATGTTTTTGTCTATTTTTATGGGTTTTCATCACATTTTTTGGATCACTGTAAGGATAAAATTTCATGAAAATGGATTTCTTGAAGGATGGGTGATAACCCATCACAATTAAAAAGGTTACAGTGCATGAACCCACAAGTGAAGGTAGAAAATTGTGAAATTCCTACCACTAGCATATTTGATATTCTGGTTAGTATAAAAACATTTTTTAAATTGAAACTTTTTAAATATAATAATATTATTTATTTATGGAACATATTTTTTATCATATATATACCCATATAATTAGACTGTGACTTTTTTAATTAGTGATTAATGTGGTTTCAGATGTTAATCAATAAATATTTGGGAAAAACCATAAATTATGCTAACAATTTTTCGTTCTAGTTAATTTCATAGAATGTGAGGAATATCTGGTTATCCTTTTGGGGATTATTTGATCCATTATAAGTTTATTCTAGTTATTCATACACAAATAATTAATCATGGGTACTCATCATTGGAAAAAATACGAGAGTATGATGAAAATTGATTACTTGAGGAAATTATACAAGACAAGTAACTGTAATTCCTTATTTTATTTTTCAATAACGTAAATAAAAACATCTAAAATATGAAAACTATATTTAAAATGAAAATTATCCTATTATGTTCATTTCTGATGAATCAAATGGACTTCTATATTATAAAACATTTATGGTTTTGAGGTTATTAACATTCTATTCATTATTCACTTTGATGTGATCTTTGATATCTATCACTCTCCATAATTTTAATGCATTATAATTTTTATAAAAGATCAAATATTATCTTCCTACTTATAATATCCTACTTGTAAGCCAAATAATGTTATTTTCTAGATCACGTTTGTACTTCCTTTTCTCTATTATCAAAAAGAAGATATATTAATTCTTTTTTATGATGTTGGTTACAAAGAAAAGGTAATTAAAATTTTGTATCATATAATTATTGATATAAAGTTAAAATTTTAAGTGAAAAAATTATTAATGGGGTAATATGTAAAAACCTTGGATTATATAAAAGAAAAATGTTTTCTATAGCATGTTTGACATGAAACACTGAGATGAAAAACACACGAAATATATGTTCATTATTACCCCACCAATTAATTGGAAGTTATGAATTGAATTAGATAATTTATGAAAAATATGTATATAAATTTCCTATTCCATATAAATAATTCAAAATATCTTTTTAAGGAATAAATCTATTTATTGTAATGTAAATTTATTCCTCCAAAGTAGGTTTTCTTGAAAAATAATTTGTATTGTTTTTTATGAAGAAATATTATAACTAATTTATAGAAAATTATTCAAATGTATTTTATAAACAGAAAATATTTTTTATTTTATAATATCATAATTTTCTTAGGGTGAAAATTTAAAATAGTTTGTTTTTTGGAAGATATATATTTTTCGGAGAATAGTTTAAAATACGGACTTTTGTAAAAATGTGATTTCTTAAATTATCTAATTATAAAGTCCCATTATGTTTTAAATATAATTTTAGGTAAAAATATAATTTCTTATTTATATTTAATCCACATAATATATTTTTTAATCAACATTATATTAGGATTTACTATATGTATGTTTTTTGGTATAAAATTGGTATTTTTCTGAAAACTATGTTAATGTCCCTATGTTTTACCATTTTAATTAATTAAAATTGTATCAAATGAGTAATTTTATAAATAAAAATTATAGATTATATTTCAATAGGTATTATTTTATTTTCATACAATTATTATTATTATTCATGTAGTCACTCTAAAATCTTCTTTTTGATGAAAAATTCACTTTCTGAAAACCCACTTTTTTATAGCATCAATGGTTTTTTTTCAATTAAATTATTACAATTATGAAACATTTAGTTTGTAAAATGGTTTAAATATTATGAAAAATACTAATATATACTATATAATAATGCATACTTAATTTTTTACCATAATTAATTTTGAATACTATAAATATTTATTATTTTGGTCATGTTAAAAATTAATTTGCAAGTATCTCAAAATAGAAAGATAGAGTTCAAATGAAATAATTTTTTTAATATAAATTATGATTTGTAAAAATATTTATAAATAATAATTTATATGTATCATAAATGGTCTATTTTAAAGCCTTTTTCATTTTAAAAATAGTGGTGTAATGTTTTCCTTTGAAAAAATGCATGTGTGACGCTCACCTTAATTATAAAATACCACCCCATATCCTATCCTATTTACACCGTAAAATACCTTTGTGTAAAAAAACCTAACCAAATATCTTACTCAAATACTTGACCAAGACCTACATCCATTAGTATGATATAAAATCCATCCTAAGAAGGTGGTTGGTTCTTACCTAAGTAAGTTTCCCGAAGAAGAGGTATCATGATTAATAGATAATATTTTTTTTCATTTCTTCATCCATTTACATAAAAACTTTTTCAATTATAAATATATTACAACATAAGTATCTCCCATTTATAGATATTTAATTATTTTATTAAAATAACCAAAATAAAACTCTTCTTTCATTAAATGGGATATAAAATCAATATTTTTGTGTACAGTGGACTAACTCCCCAAGAACCGATGCCATTCGTTTTCCATCATCACCTCTCATAGATTATTTAAATGATGTAATATATATATATATATATGTTTGTTGAAAATTTAAAAATATTTATACTTATTTCATTTATAATATCACATATACCATCTTATATTCCATTCAGTGCGGGATATGAAAACGTCGATCATGTGTACAATAAACTACTTCCTCATGATTTGATGTGATTCTTTTTTTAGTAACGCTTTACATGGAAGGTAATAAGGGTAATTTTAATGAATATATGTGATATAAATTACTTGATAATTATATTCATGACCTATTTATCATTATAATAGTTAAATATATCATATTAAATCTTATAATGAACAATGATAGTGACATTCGTGTATGTGTGGAATGCCACCTCTATGAAGTGATTTGATCATTGTTTTCATCACCATAGAACATGGATTATATATATAAGTATATTTCATGAAATATTATGGAATTTATGATATGAAAATCATTATAAAAAGATAAAATATTACTCACATTATTTTGTAATGATCTTTGAAAATGGAAAATTTACTCATTCTGACGTATGACCTACCGTCTCTAGGATTGTAACATACTTAATTTATCATAACCATAATTAATTATTGGTTTTAAAAAGTATAATTAATGATTAAATATGGAAATTATTACATAATTATTTTTATAGACATGTTTTATGATGACCTTTTTGACAAATTACCAACCTACCAAAGTAATGTTTTGACAAATAAGACAAATATCGTCGAAATGATCAACATAATGTTAATTAATTAGGTAAATGTATATAACTGGGAAATAAGTGAAATAAAAGGAATAATAAACTTAAAAAAGTTTCCCAATAATTATAATAATTATGATATGTTTACTATTATATAAGATGAACAACATACATGACAGGTCAGACACAAAGTGCATGACTTCGTCTCAATATCCTTTCTTTGGGGAATATTTTAATTTTATGCACCTATATTCTTTAATGAAGTGTATATACCATACCATTATATATTTTATATCATGAGTTTCTTTATTCACATGAAAACAAATTAATGTTATTATTTTATGGGTTTTACGATTCAAATGTTTTTAAAGTTGTAAGAGGATTTCTTTAAAATAAATTCCTTTTAACATTTTCATTCATACTCATCCTATTCAATATAAATAATTTTAACATGATTTTATGAATATAATTATAGTAACAGAAAAGGTTTATATATTTAATTTTATGTAAATGTTTTCTCTATTTCAAGGGTTCTAAAATGAATTTTTTTACATGTTTTGTATGTAATCTTTTGATAAATGATAAAAGGACTGTTATATTTTACATGTATATTATGAAAAAAATATTTTTTTTCCGTAACCATTTTTTATTTCATTATTCCTTTTAAAGTGTTCATGTTTTCTTCAATGGAAATCCCTCTTTCGCATTTTCTGGTATTTTATTCAAAATGTGTTTTTATAAGAAAATTGTATTCTGATATTCAAAACAAATTTTTTATGTGGGGTAAAAGTAATTTTAAAAATAGTTTTATGGTGAAAAGGTGAAATGTTAAAATGTTTTTTCATGATATGCTACTTAATAATTATATGAATAGAGGGGGAATATAATAAATATTACATGATGAGTTGAGAACCTTTATTTCTCAATGGTGGGACATATATAGATTATAGGAAGGGTTGATACCTATTATAGCTCTTGAAAAATGTGTGAGCTTGATAAATATTATTTGAATGTTTCTCCCCAATTATATCTCGGGAACAATGGGTATTCCTAATACCAATTATATGATGATTTAAGCCCAATTATAACTCATGTGTGAGCCTGAAATAACATATATAAAGGTTGAGACACATTATATCTTGTTAATGAATTGGTTATGTTCTATTTCATATCATCAAAGATAAAGGGGGTCACCAAAGGGATTATCACATGGATTTAACTAGTCTCTAGTTACATCTAAAATTGGTTTAAAATGGGTTATGAATACAATTCTATACATTTCAAGAAAGGGTTTTTAAGAACATTATATTGATTTTAATGATTTATTTTGAAACAATAGTTTGTTTTTTTCTTTTTAAATTAATTAACTTATTTATCTCAAAATCCACCCATATAAAGGTAAAAAAGTTCATGGGTTTTCATTTTTTCACTCGACTAATGATTTTAATTCATTTTGTTCCCATTATAAATATTTTCTTCTCATCAAGCATTTTTAAAATGATTTCAACTGGGTTTAAGGAAGGGTAAGGGAAAATAAAAAGTCATGTTTAAATATGTGAGTATTTTAAATGAGATGAAATAATTTTTAACCATAAAAGATTTATATTATTTGAAAATGGATACTTATCAAGAGTTTCCAATTTTTATTATATTTGTTTTCATATATTATTTATGATCTAATTCTAGAAAATTATAAACATTAAAAGATCTTAAGAGTTAAAGAATGAAAATTAAGTACAAAATCACAATATTATGTAATGATTAAGGTTTTATACTTACACATTATTATTTTCCTCAAATTAAATATCGGTAATAAAAGAATAATTTATGTTTTAAATCATTATTTTATTGTAAATTAACTTTTCTAATGGAAATTACTATTATTTTTTTATTAATCTAATAATTATGTTTAATTCTTATGAAGCTCTGAAATGGTGTTTATTCAATTGATAGAAAAATTAAATAAATGGTTTTAAATATAACAAAAGAAATAAAATTTAGATGAATTATTATGATTCATGAATTTTGATGATAAATATAAAATATTAAAGACATTTAAAATATTTATATTCGAATTCTATAAAAATTATTAATTTTAAGTAAAATTATGGGAATTGCTTTTAAAAGACATTAATTTTTTTTTTAAAAAATATATTTAAATAAAGTATTTGAAAATAATAAAAAAATTTCAAAATATGAATTTTTTGTAGAAATGGTAAACAATATATTACCATGGAAATTTATGAACCAATTTAAAACATATATGTATAACTATATAACGTTAATAGTTAAAAAAATCAAAATCACGGTTAAGGTTAGAATTGGTTAACCAAGCAGTTCAACTAAATGATAAGGATTAAAATGATATCTAAACATAAAAAATTTTATTTTTGGACTATAATAAGAACATAAATTCTATGTTTTCAATTATATGTCATTTTTGGAACTATTTTATGAGATTTAGATACATATTATATTATAATATTTCTTGTATTTTAAAAAATGAATTCAATGAAATTTTATAATAATAAAAATTTTATTGAATATTTTAATATTCAAAAAATAAAATAAAATCATTATTCATGTTAATGTGATATGATATAATATTTAATTAATTGTCCATTTATGTGGTATTTTTTTTACTTTATGATATCATTGTTTTCCATTAAAAAGTAGATATGATTGAGTTTGTTGTAATTTTGAAAAATATTAAAGGGGGTTAAAACTAAAATATAACAGTTAAAACGTCTCATAAACGTTTTTAAATATTATTTATGATTATATACAGAAATATTACTATTCTATATCCGAATTATGTCAATTTAAAGTCACATGATAACAATATATATATTAATTTTATACTTTATGTAATTCAAGGTGTTCACCTCCCATCACATAAAAAAGGGATTCTAATTTATTCTCTTCATAAAAACTTTTGACACTTATAGAACATCCAATTAATTAAAAATACCTTCCTATCTTCATAAACCATATCATAGATCTTCAATGTTTCCAATCCATACCTTTGATGATTAAAGTGTATGTGAGAAGTTGTTTCATAAAGACGATGTATAACTCTTAACTGATAAATCTTGATTTTCTTTACTCACCTACCTACTCAGAGAACGTGGTATAAATTATCTATTGTTGAATATAATATACAGAATTATTATTTTTTTGATTTATGAAAAATTACAAACCTTATTTTTATCCTACAGAAAACGAAAACATCGCTCATGCATACATACAGCTTACCATCTCTGTATAGTGGTGTAGTTCATATTTAAAAACAAAAATAATTATATTGTTATTATGATGGGATTAAGTGTATATTTGTTTTTAGTAACATAATTATTCTTATGGAATTATAATATCATATATACATTATTACTTTACAATATTTTTGAGAATTGTAGTGTCATATGTGTGTACGTGTGGACTACCACCTCCATGAAGTAAGGTGATTATTTTTTCCAATTTAAAATGATTATAATAACGATATATTTAATGAATTTATATGATATATATAATTTAATAATTTTTCAATAAAATTTAACTATAATTTTATTTTCATTCATTCCATATATTGATAATTAAAATCACCATCTATTCCAACATATGACCTACTATAACCATGAAAGGTGTAGTTCATTTTTCAATATCTAACTTTCACTGATGAATCTATATATATATATATTATGAAGGTATATTATATTCATATCAATATTAAATTTATACATCTCATAGAACAACGATCAATGTATAGTGACCAAAACCACTAAACAGAAATTCACATGAAAAGAAAAAATAGTTAAAAACTAAAAACAATGTTTTTAAGGAATAATTTATAAGTTGGAGTTTTAATTTTATAAATATTTCATATAAAAAATTATATTTATGTAATTTTTTTAATTGAATTAAATTAAATTTGAATTCTTTATATATGATGATATAGATATTTAAATGAAATTTGAACTTGAGTATGAGTGTCTATTCTCACTTTTATTTATTTTTTTATAAAATTGACCATGGAGGTTACTGTATTAAAGATAATTAATTGTTACAAAAGGAAAAATGAAGTAATTTTACATTTACCCTATAGAAAAATAGAAACCATATCTTTAGGGAAAGCGGTCAAGTGATGAAATTTTTCCAAAGTTACCCCTTTGTTTTCCTTCCCACCAATGAAATAGATGGTCTCCTAGAAATTATGAGTGATAATGTAGTTCAAATAGGATAGATTGTTAAGGAAATTATCCCATTTAGCAGTCGACCTCCATGAAAGGAGCCCCTGCCCACCCTTACAACTTGCACAAGAGTCGTGGAGTCACATTCAAACCAAACACTTATCCATTAAATTCGGAGAACAATATCAACCATCATTATAAGACCCATAATATCCTATTAAAGTGTCATGATACTACCAAAAGGTCTATACAAGAATTCATCAATATCCCCATTCCCATCCGGAAAGATGGATCTATAACCTGAGGGGCCTGGATTACCCATAGAAGTTCTATCAATGTTGTACTGAATCTATCTTTCAAATGGGGGTGTCTATAAATCTTCAAATGTATGTCGAGGAGTAGAGAAGTTACCATTGATGTTCAGTCGCCTAAGGATCATACATTGTCAACATATTTTTTGCATATATCGAATGGAGGACATTAGTAGTATGAACCACAGCAAGGTTAGAACCCAACTCGCAACCAGTGTTGATGCAAGACCTGTTTGGAACCAAATCGTTCCTGCTGCTCTAGATGTAGTGGATAGTCCTAGACTAAGACACATGAAAGAGAATTATCCCCTAATTAGAGAGAGTGATATTGAACAAGGAATTGAGAATAGTCTGGAAAGAATATGTATATGAAAGTTGGATTCCAAAAATCTATTGCACTACCATCCAAATAGAAGAGTAAGCCTTGCATGTCTTAAATAGATGATCAAAATCCTCTCTGTAATTCCTAAAAAGGGTACATTAAGAGCATAATGAATTATTATCTCTTTGAATATTTGATTCAATAGGTATATCATTGAGAGACACCCTCTATAACAGAGTCAACAGTGAGGGTTTTATCCATTTTTTCAAATTTCCAATCCACTACTCCTCACCATCAATTTGAAACTTATAAAAGATTTTTGAATCAATCAAACAATTTTCAGCCCCTTCCCAAATTAGAAAATATTTTTTATTAACAATATCATACCTATTAACAATACTAAAAACATCATCTGAAACCATTTTGATATTCTCTAACTACTAACTAATTGTGATGTTATGATCAATGTTTTTATCCTTCAAGTTAACTCGAATAATAAATGGCTCACCAATCATTTTATCTACAAAAAACACAGGGAAGAATTAGTATTTACCATCCATTTGGTTTGATTAATTAATTAAAAAATATTGACCTTATCCCAGGACAAATAGAAGATTCATGATAGTTAGTTTTCCCTATAATAAGTCTTTTCATAAATCAGTCTCGTATGAAATCCATAGTCGAAGATTTGTGGTGGGTGACTTTCCAAACAAGCGTGGCCTCTCGAGAATAATTGAATGCCTATAAGACCATGATACCATGGCCTCTCGAATTATATGGCATGCTTAACTTCTTACACGAGGTAGTTATTACATTATTTTCCAAAATTTTCCCACCCCAGACAATGTTTTTTAGCAACGTGTTAATATTTCTATTGAAATAAACCATCCAAATATAAACCATAAAAAGAAGATCAACTTCGATATTATAAAATTCAAAAACATGAAAATGAGCCCAACCATTTAGAGGGACATACCCTTCCTAGAGGCAATGGATTTTTTATTTTATCCACTAAATTTGAGAAATGTGATTTTCTATGTTTTCCAAAAAACATTTAGACACCCAGATGGAAAAAAGGCAAAAAACCCTCATCTATTCCCAAATCATTGTTGAGGAGGGCCTTAATCATGGATGAAATTCTCTAACCAATGTAAATATTGGATTTTTTCCCACACATGACTTGTCCAGAGATATACTCATAATGCTGGAGTGCCTTTTTAATATTGAAGATGTTCCATCTGCCCCTATGTAAAAATGACAATGTCATTATCAAAGAATAATTTAGAGGGGGAAAAGATACCTTATCCTAATCTAATGGAGGAAAATGACCCATATTCACCATGTCATGGAGATTTATTCTTAGTTAATCTTCTGATATATAAAAAATAATGGTTGAGAGGGTTTCCCCTAGCCTCACCCCTAGGGGGAAGTAAAGTAACCCTCTAGGGACCCATTAATAAGGATGGAGATGCAAGCTGACTAAAAAATAACCCTAATACAACGAATGAATTTACTACTGAAGCCAAAGCTATGAAACACCTAGACAAAAAATCCTCATTTCATGTTATCAAAAGAATTGGTAATGTTTAGTTTGAGAGCTATGCTTTCACATGTGGTATACTTTTTTATGAAGATTGAAACAGTTCGATGAAGTGAGAAAACAATCTAGAATATTCCATCCTTTCATGAATCCAAAGTGATTCCAAGATATTATTTTCTACAAGACACTAGCAGGCCTCCTTGCAAGAATTTTAGTATCACCTTGTAAATAGTATTGATAAGAGAAACTGGACTGAATTGGGTAATCCCACTATCATTCTCAACCTTTGGGATAAGGGTGATATACTAGGATTTGAAGCCTTACGGATAATTATCATCCTTAATGATATTATTGAAAAGTTTGGAAACATCATTTTGAATTATTTACCAATATGTCTGAAAAAATTGATTAGTGAAACCATCCTTCCCTATAGTGCTATCATTCTTGAGACCAAATACATCCTATTTCATTTCATTGTCTATTGGAATATTATTGAGGGATATATTCACCTCCTCTATAACTAGAGTTGGAATGATGGCATCCCATATCATCTCATTCTTTGGGGTACCGTTGAATAGAATCCCATAAAAAGAGACAATATTGGTTGAGAGTTCCTGCATTTCCTCCAAATTATGATCCCCATCCTTAAGTAAATCAAGAGGCATGTTTTCCCTTTGAACTCTCTAAAGATAATGAATGAATTTTGTGTTTATATCTCTAAATGAGTGCCATATGATTTTAAAAATATATTTTCGAATTTTTTCATGATGCTTGACAAGACTCCTAAGCGTGGAAGACATTTCAGCTTCCAGCATCAAGTCACCAATAAGGATTCCTTTTGTAATAGACTCATGTAAGTCATTTAAAAGACATTATCACCCATCAATTTTAGCATTCAATGAGATAAACCAGTACTTAATCGATTTTTTAATTTCATTTAAACCATTTTGAACATAAAATGGAAGACTATAGGGGGGACAACACAAACCCTTGAGTCCCAAGTGTCGTAGACAATTCTTGATCACTCTGGGAGGGAGTCCCAAGCATTGTAAAATCTGAAAAAGATTGGATTCATTATTTCAATATTCATGAGACTCACTAGAATAAGATGATGATCTGAGTTATGATTTTCCATGGTGACACAAGAGATATACATCCAAATTGAATGTGAGGCATCATATAAAAATACTCAATCAATTCTATTGGATCTCATTCCATTAATGCTTCTTTTATACCATTAGAACTTGTCCCTAACGAGATTAATTTTAGTCAGAAAATGCCCCTCAATACATTATTGAAAATTATCCACAGATTAGGCATTAAACCCTGGTCCAATCTCCTCAACTAGATGAAGAATTGAATTAATGTCCTCTACAATAAACCATTAGACCAAAATTGAAATTTCGGGGTCCTGTATTTTTTTCCATAATGACCTCCAGGAAATATAGTAATTATGAGCATACAAAATCATTTAAAAAATCATTCAACCATACAACAAGAAGCTACATGTGAGGATATGTTCATTCTCATAATCAACATTTAGATCAACAACAAATTTATTTAAAATGATCCAGACTCTATCCAGAGATCCTACAGACCTGATGCAACTCAGAAGGTAGTATCCTACTCTACTAAAAAAATAATATATTTAAAGAGAAATTCCTAGGCTTGGATATAACTAAGATTTTAGGTTTGTACTTACCTGAAATTAGCCAAATGGAACCCATTTTGTTAGGGTTGTCTTGCCGCTGTCAGTTCTAAAAAAGGATCCTCATTAATGCTTTGACATAAGGATAATTTCACCCTTTCCTTTGGAAGCAAATTTTTTTGTTCCAGAGCTGACCTTGTTGAAGAGCCAAGGCCTATGAATTTGGAATCTTGAAGAATATCCATTGGATGTCGTGGTCAACTGAGCACATTGCTTATTTCTTCATAATTCTGGGTAGATGAGTCAATAACTTTAATCTCTAATGATTCATATGATTGATGAACTGATTCCATAGAAGATTCGCTAATCCCAGCCTTTGAATCAGGCTTCAGTCAAGAGCATCACCTGCGATCTAGTATTTATTCGGTCAAGATGTGGATTTGGGTCTTTCTGTGGTTGAAATCGAGTTCCTTTGTCTCATTTTCTATGAGATGCTATTAATAGAGATGACCCAGCACCAAATTTTCACGAATTTAATTATAAATTGGATCGATAATATAGTCTTCAACACACAATGAATATGAAACCGACATGAATTGTGGGGATTAGTCTGGGTAATCCTGCTCATCTTTACCTTGACTTCCGTTCTACCCAAGTTCTCGATATGTAGATCATCTTCCTCAACTAAATCATCCCATAGAAATTTAGTTACCCATTTCATGCCTGATGAACCTCCCATCATCGTATCTACTTCAATGACCCTCCCCTTTCAAATCTTGTAGATTATTTTTCCTTCAGAAACCTCTCCCCATGTTGTTGTGGTGGGGGGCAATTTTAACAGATTTTTTAAAACACGACAATTGTTAACCGAATGACCGACTATTTTACAATGGACATATAATTTGGTAAGATTATCAAACTCATACAAAACCTATAATTAATCATCGTCTGTAGATATAAAAATGTGACTCGGAGGTGATACTTCCATATTCATTTCAATGAGGATATGTGCATAAAAACCAAGATCTATATTGATGGAGCAATGATATACTTTCAAAGGTTTTCCATGTACAGAGGAAATATCACTAAGAATCATAGGGTGAATTTACACCCATGGATGACTGTGGACCCTTGTACACACCTATGACATGGAATTCCACTACTTGAAAGGATTCAAATTGGAATCCCAATCTGAGTGCTGAAAAAAAAACCTGGTCTGAGATTAATTTTTTGAATTCACCATAACATATCAAGGTCAAAAGTTCATTCCAAAATAATTTGAAGGTATCCTTTCCTGATTGGAAGAATTTTCCATCTAGAGAAACCCATGTTGTGTGAGACCGTGTTTTTAATATCTATTTTGGGCCACCATTTCATGCCTTTCTTATAAGTGGTTCAACCTAGCACTAAGAATTTACAGAGTTCCATTTTTTGTTTGATATATTCTAGGTCAGCCACCACTGAAATGAAGCTATCCTTTAATCACATAAGGACATGTGATTTTAAAATGTTTGATGCAAAGAGTGTAGTGAGAGCTTCTATAAAAAAAATTATTTTTGGGAAAGAGAGGGAACAAAACTATCCTCGCCTACCAAGAATGTCTTTTATGATTATTTCATGAAAATTAATGTGATATGAAAATATATATAATATTTTCTCATTCATTATATTTTGATACAAATATTTCAAATGAATTAAGAGATTTATCATATAATCTCATTGTTTATCAGAATAATTTATGATTATGGTTCTAATGATTTAATTTTATCATTCATATCTCAATAAAACATTATTTTTATTCTCCTCTAGTAAATTAAGGAGGTAAAATTATTTATTTTAATTTTACTCTCTTTATTTATTCAATAGAGAAAATAGATATTTTCATGGGAATATGAATTTATTTCTAACCTTGGATAAATATTCTTTTTCTTCCATGATTTCTTTAAAATGTATTAAAGAATATGTTTTTATCATTGTAAAAATTTTTAAATTTATTTTTACACAATTTTTAATTTTTATAAAAACATTTCAATCGAATTTCATGTCATTATATAAATGAGGAACTTTTGAATTTGTATAAAAAATTTGAAAGAATTATTTTTTTTATTGTATATGGGATGTAAAGAATTTTCTGTATTCATAACAGATCAATGATTTAATGATTTATTTATAAGTTTCTTTTTTTCATTTAAATTAAAATATTTTCCTTAATATTTTAGAAAACTGTATATTTAAATGAATTTATTTCAATTTGAAAAGAGTATTTTCCTCATGAAATATTCCATGTGCATTTTAAAGGAATTTTCTTCTACGATTACATTCTATGATATTACTATGATTTTGGAGGTATATGATCCAATGATACTTCCATTATTATTTCTTTATATGATTTTTGATTGTGATGATGATATTTTTATGAAACTAATTTTTGTTCAATGGGTTATAATATAAAATAAATGATTTATAATCTTGTGGCAGACATATGAATTTTTTTTGATTTTGTGAAGGGAGGGACCAAAATTTTATTTCCCTCCAATTTAATGGGTAAACATGTATGACTAATGTGATAAATATGTTTAGAATGAAACTAATTACATGTTCATAATTTTATGCGTGGAACTAGATTTCTAGTCGATAATATTATTGGTGGAACTGGTTTTCATATCCATAACATTATTCATAGACCTGGTTTTTATGTCTATAAGAGTATGTGTAGACCTAGTTTTATATCCATAAGTTTATGCAAGGGCATGCTTTCTTATGCTTAAAATAGTGAGAGAACATGTTTCTATATATACATGTTTACCAAGATATAATATTATGTTTTCTTAACATTATTATGATTATGTTATAATCTCATGACCTATGAATTATTATTGATGATTATATACTCTAACAAATATTTTATATTATTATGATATAATTTATTCCACACTGAATGTTTATCACCAATGAAAGATAGTTTATAAAATATTTAAGTTATGATCATGAGCTAATACCCTTATTATTATCTTATTAACACGTAGGACTATTTATTTATATCTCCCTCGTTTATCCATACAAATTATCTGATCTCACCCTTTATTATGTTTTTGCTTCCAATTATGAAGAATAAATGTTTTGACTAGGGTATAAAAAGGATGCATTCATCATGGAAAACAATGAATACCATTGATGAAATAAAAGGATTATATATCTATTCTCTAAAACAAAAAAAAAACAATTATTGTTTGGGTATGGATTTTAATGTGATGAATTAAATAATCATCTAAAATAATGTAGTATTTTTGTATGTAAATATTAGGTCACTATAGTTAGTATAATACTAGGGTTTTGTTAATATTTTGATATTATGATTGAGATATTTTGGTAATACAACATGGATAATTATTTTTATAGGAATATACCATAATTAAATTGTAATGAAGAGATTATGTAGTTTTTCTAGAAATAAATCATTATCTATATACATTATGTGGATGTATTGTTTTCATAGATTCGTCTAAGGGTAATAACCCTGAAATGATTTGGTTGAATATATAGTGGAAAATATTTTTTTGTGTAGTGACTGTTTCCTTACTATGTAGAGGGTTTGAGACTCCCTGAGTATATGAATATGTCAAATGTCATTTCCATTTTGATCCATTATTAAGGAAATGAATATATGAGAACTTGGTATGGAATACAATAAATCAAAGGTGTAATAGATTGAAAATAATGTGTCATGACTTAGACATCCGATGAATTGTTTTTCATGATTATATAGATTATCACTAATATTATTGTTTCCCATGATATAAATTTAATTTTAGTTAATGTAAATAATATAAAGGAATCATGGGATAAATGATTTTTTATCCAATGAAACAACTATCCTCTGGTGAATTCAAATGTATTAGGAGTTGATATGAAATATTCTGTTCCCATGATCACTCAACTCTCTCACTCAATCCATGGTAATGAAAATATTGATGAACTTTTGACTGTTCTAAGGATGGAAAAAATTAACATTTAATCATTTATATGAAAATTATGACCCTCCTTCTGTCGAAATTATTATCCACCTATTTATTTTTAATGGATCAATGAAATGTAAATAATATTTTCTATTATTCAGTGCTTCAATAATGAAAAAACATTCAATCAAATTTATCATTTAGAAGGAGAACATGATAATTTGTTTAATATTATAATGAATTTTAGGTATGAGGAAGAAATTAACCCAATATAATGTGATTAGTTAAAAAAATATTTTTCAGTATGTAAATCCCACATATTCTATATTATTAAATGGAGGAGAAATTCTTAGATCATATAAAGAAGGATAATGAATCCATCAATTCTTATTTCAATAATTTTAGAATACTTGAAATGTATTTTTATAGTTTAATCATTATCCATGAGAGAAAAATTAATCAACTCCAGAGTGGTTTAAAAAAATTCTTTGAAAGGAATTAACTATAAGGGACATTGGAGTATAAGAATAATTCAATTAATGTAAACAAAAATTTCAAATGGAATCTCGATACTCAAATGGTTCTAGTGATAAGAAAGGATGATGGAATTTTCTAGAAGATCCAATTGTATGTCACATGATAGGGATAAAATTTATCAACTTATTACTTTCTAATAAGTTTGGAAGGATCACTTAGATTAATTCTTGGTCAAAATAAGATGATGATTCATGTGTTGGAACCTTTTGATTATTTAAATTAATTTCTGTGTGATTTTATGTGGCTAATCCATGAAATTAATAGGGAGAGATCTCAATAGAATACACAAATCACACTCATATTTTATAGATGCAATATGTTTGATAATTTTGTGAATAAATTCCAAACTCTATGGTCTATATATGATTAAAATCCACAACAATCAATGAAGTAATAGGACAAAGGTAAAGATAATGAAATCATAATAGCTGAATTGAATCATGATAGTTAGGGAAAACCTTTCATCCACTATAGTGATGAGGATTCCATATTAATTCTCGTATGAATAATCCATATGAAAACCATATCCTTTAGTGAACATATATTTGATCTTTATCATTGATTAGATTACTCAACATAAATTACAAATAAATTTTCGGATAAAAAGACATCATTGATACTCTGAATGAACCTTGGATCATCTATCAGCACAATGATGAACCAGAACATTAAATATAAAATTTTTCTACCAAATGATAATATTTAATGAACAAAGGTTCAATTATATTTTTGAAACATATATTATTTTATAATAACATTTATTTTTAAAATTATTATTATATTTTTTAGAATATATGATCAAGGTGTACAAAATTTTTAATGAAAATTTACGAGTGACAAAATCATATGAATATAACTTTTATGTTTACCATTTTAGGATATGAAATCCAATATCTCTGATATTTGGGTTTTAATCATGGTAAGATATATTATTTTGGATCCTTTAGAATAACTTTCTATATAATTATTTAATATTAATTTTTTGTCTTATTGTTCATGTATTAGGGATTATATTATTATATTTATCCATATTGGATAACTTGTGATAACCAAATGTACTTCATTAAATATTTATATAGTGAAGAAATGAATTTTCATTATTTTATGGATATTATGATCCATTAATGTTTAATTTTAGTGATTCATGAAATGTAAATCCATATTTAATATTCATTTCATGGAGTACAAGATGAGAATTAAATTCATCAAAGTACAACCATATAAAGAAATTGTGTGGAATCATATAAATTATGTTTTTTCCCTTTTTTCTTAATATTTATAGTAAAATAATCCTTTGAATTTGAAAAAGGGACTTGAAATAAAAAAAATCATACTTAAATTACTTTATAATGTATCAATGGCCTTTCAAGCCATAATGGAAGTATGGTTTTCTTTGGATATTATTTTTCTCATCCATGACTTAATTTTAATGTTAGTAAAATTTTCTCTTTACTAGGGAACCTGATTAAGTTTTATTTCAGGTAATATTTATGTTTTCTAAATCCCATTTTCATATAAAATTTGGATATTCATCTTTATTATGTAGTTTTAAGTAATGGTATTTTCAAATATTAAACAATTAATGATCGTGAAAAATTGTGATAAAAAAATTATTTAAGGTGTGTGTGAATTTAATACTCAATATATATAATTAATATAATTAAATTTTTATATTACTTAACGTGCAACACCAAGCCATTAATGAACTCTGAAACAATGTAAAAATATAATTATTTAAATTTTATTTTACTATTTAATTGATCGGTATAACAATGAGTACACAAATTATAAAATATATATAAATAATTAAAAAATGAAATTTTTTTTCTTAATGCTTAGGAAATGAGAACATCATTTTTATTTCATTTTATGATTCATGAATGCACATTTTCAAAAATGGGTTTTATTGAATTTTTGCATGGAAATCATAATTAATTTCTTTTACTTTTGGGAATCATATTTTAAAAAATAATTATAATTTTTTGATTCCCCTTTACAAAATTTTATTATATTGAATTTAAGATTATTCTTTAAGGATGGATTTTTCAATGAATAGAAAAACATTCAATTTTTTTGTTGAAAATAGTAGTTTAATTTATTAAATTTAAAATGTTCTATTTTTATTTAATCTGTGTTTAAAAGTAAATTAAATTTGTATATATTATTAGAAATATAATTAATGTTTTTTCAATTAATTTAATGTTTGATTTCAATTTAAATATATTTTATACATGAAAAAAATTTATAAAAATTCTTTTAATATCATGTTATGGGATTAGTTTTAAATTTAAATATAGTCCTTAAATGATTTAAATATTTAAAAATAGATTCCATATTTTCTATTAGGAATATAAATTTTTTTAATATTTCCCTTTCATATTTTTCATTATGAATAGTAACCCAGGTAAATATGTGTCACCAAAACAATGGTAAAATTGGTAAAACTCGTTTAAAAATTGGAATATGGATTAAATATTTCTATAAAACATGAATTTATTATATTTTAATAGTTTATTTCATTCTTTTATCTCAATTCCATTAATATATAGCCAATTTCATCCATTTTTTCATTGATTAAGGCATTTTTATTATTTTAGGAACTAAATAAATTATAATGTCACTCTCTTGAGTATAATATCTATAGAACTTTTATATAAGTTTAATTAAATGATATTTTTTATTCTAAGTGTTTATTCTTTTGATAAATTACTTTTTTATATTTTAATTATTTAAAAAATATTTTTATTTAATATGTACCATAAATTCTTACGCATCACTGATGCATTATTTTTTAAATTAATAGAAAAATGAAATAAATGATTCTAAAAATATAAACACAATAAAATTTTGATGAAATATTGAGTTTCAATTGTTTTTCGGTACAAATAACAAGTTAGTTATGGGTAAATTATATAAGCTCAAATTATATTACAATAATTTTGTTCTCAAATACAAATTATAGGAATAGTTAAAAAAATGAAATTAATAGTATTTTATATTATATATATTATTAAATTATTTAAAAATAATAAAAATATTGAAAGAGGATATAAATTAGATAAATTGTATAAATTTCATCTGCTGGAACATTATGATCCAATTATCAAAATATATGTAAAATTATGAAACCTTAATATTGAAAAAAGTCATTACTACGGTCATAGACAAAATTTGTTAACCAAGGTGTAAATCCAAACTATAATGTTCAAAACGATATATTATCTTGTAAAAATAATTTTTTTATTATAATATGATGGTATCTTAGTTATATATTAATCCATTTCATTTTGGAACCATTTAGAAATGTTTAAAAACATACTATATTATAATGTTTCATGTATTTCGAAAAATGTCATCAATGATATTTTTTAATAATAAATAAATTATTAAATTATTTATAATTCATAAAGATAATATATTTATAAAATTTATTGTAATATTGTTTAGAAATTCATCCACATTCTATTAATGTGTCACTTTTCCTTTTATGGTTTCATTCATGAACAATAAATAGTTGAGAACATTGATTTTACAGTAATTATACCAATGATTTATGGGGGTTAAAACTATAATATAATGGTTAAAACATACCATAAACATATATAAATTTTATATTCTGAATTTATCTTTACTTATGTTCATCCTATCTTATACATATGTCCATTTGGAGTAACATGATTCTAAAAATTAATTTCTATTAATTTAATAAAATTAATAATTTCAACGAGTTCCCCAACCCTCACTTTTTAGGTGGTACCGCTTCTAATATAATCAGAAAAAATATATTATTGTATATCTTATTCAATCAAATAAATAATACCTTACTAGATTCCTTCACATATCTTCAATCTTTTGGTCTTTCCAAAAGATCATCCCTTCGAGGAATAAGGTGTATGTAAAAAGTGGTTTCTTAGTAAAGAGTTATAAATCTTAAATGAGTATTTTAAAATATTTCAATTATAATACCTCATATAAATACCTGTAATCCATTATAATAATATTTTAATAACCATTATCAATCTTATTGTTGTTCTTTAAAAATAAAAACCTCACTCTTGTGTTCATTCAGATTGCCCTATCCACGTAGTAGTGTAATTCATTTTTCATCAGCAAATTACATGGATGGTTTTTGTGATAGTTATAAAGTTTATATATCTTATTTGAGACATTATTATAATTAAAAATTATAATAACATATCTAACATTTTACTTTATTTTCTATTTTAAAATGATAATGTCACTCTTGTGTATACAGGAACTACCATCTTCACGATGTGATGTGATTGTAATTTATTTTTCACTTTAAATGTATTATAATAATGATATATTTACGATATATATATATATATATTATTTTATAAATATTATTTAATGGTGAAAAATTATTTACATTTATTTCATTCAATCGATTGAAATGTTAAAATAGCATTCTTATATACATATGGCATGCCATCTCTATGAATTGTGTAATTCATTTTTTAATCTATACCATCTATGGATGAATATATGTAAATATTTAATGATTATATATTATAAATATATTATAATTAAATTTATATATATGGTGGAAACACAATAAAATTACAAGGACTCTATGAAAAGAAAAAAAAATTTATGAAAAAGAAAATAGTTAACACCTAGAAACAGTGATTTTAATGAAGATTTATTAATAAATGTGTGTTGAAATTTTATAATTTTATCATATATGATATTATAATTTTATAATATATGATATTATAATTATGTAAAATATTTTATTAAATAATTATAATAAATATTAAATTATTATACAAGATAATAGTGATCTTTTGGAGAAAGTAAATCTTGATGTGAGGGTTTCTCGTATCACTTTTATTTTATTGAGACTTATTTCCTATAACAACTTGTTTCATTTATGTGGTGTATATAAAATCAATAAATTTAATTTAAAATTATTTCCAGGATACTATTGGTATTTCTGAATCTATAAATGTGTATATATTTCATGAGGATTTAATATAGAGATTACTAATGTAGTAAAGGATTTAGGTTAAAATCTCTCTATTTATCGGGATTGTTGATGATTATATTTCCAATAATATAATTTTAGGACCTATATCTCAAAAATACCGAGAATTTAATTCTAATATCATAAATCCTAGGGATTATATTATTTTTTCCATTGTTATTTTGATGAATAACCCTGAGTTAACCTCAAACTGGTCACCCGAGTCTGCCCGCGATAAGGGCTAGGATGCATTCTCAGCCCTCCCGAGCTGGCAACTGGTGATGAAGAATTCATAGAGAAGCCAAGGTAATTATTTCACCCACTATAAATCAATCTAAATAGTGGAAAATAAATCTTTCATCCCAAATAAAAAAATACAAATTCCCAAATTGATCATCATACATAGAATACTAAAAATACAACAATACTATACAACAAAACCATAACTAAACCTCACAACCACAAAGTCTCCATGCGACCCTAAGGGTCACTATCCAATACCGAAACCAAAAATCACCCATGGATAAAAAAACAAGTCACAACTTGCACCAAAAACTAAAAATACGAAATAAATATATGCGTGTGTATTAGAACATATAAGTGTTTCTGAACAAATCAATACCTAATGAATTTCCTTTAAATAAAATAAGAATCAATCTCTTGTTTGAGATATAATATATAAAACTAGGATTCTTAAATACAAAAAACGGTCCACTTCACACTTTCATGAAGGAAAAAATATTTTCCAGAAAAGAAACATTATCACCATATAGATGAAGAATATATTTTTCACTTCAAATCTTTGAAAAAGGATTGTATAACATTTCCAAAAGATTTTCAAAAATCCATCGAAACTAAACTCATCAATTTTCATAAACGATTCAACACCTATGAGATAAAAAAATTATAACATAATATGTGTGATGTCAACAAGAATTAAAGAGTAACCAACCTACAATCATCACAATCATCACTAAGAGATAACTAAGTTTCAGACGACGTGGGAGAACCATGGAGCTCGATAGAATAATATAGAACAAACAAAACATCTTGAATTATCCAAAATACATGCCACACCTGATGGAATTATTTTCACCCACACACTTGATCACACCATACCTAGTCTGACTGAGGGGAACCTTCCCATAATAATAAAAAACCCTAATATGGGCCACTATCCAAAGGGAAATCATAAGCTAGTGAAAAAAAAATTTATTAAACCAAAAAAACCCATGCCAAATTCCCATTTAAAGAATAATGTAGGGGTGATCTGTCAATTCCAACCATACATTCAATCACATGCACATATAACCCACACAAGAAATTCACATGATATGTCTCCCCCGAGTCACCCCAAGGAACAATCTCTTACCTTTCAACCATTCGATCAAAAGGGAGACTCTAAACATGGGAATCCCAAAAAAACATATACAAGGAATGTTTATTATACTAGAATATTTTTTAAGACCACCAATTTAATAAAATTGTCAATTGTGCCTCCAACACCCTTTGATAAATCCCTGAATTCAAAAAAGGAATCTATCAAATATCTTTCACGTGCCAAACCATTTTCAAAGAACCAAATTCACACCACATTTAAATCCAAAACAACTTTAAAGATCCTTTAAATAAATCCAATTAATTTTAAAGTCCACAAATACATTTATAAATCCAATCCATTCATTATAAACCACAATCCACATATGAGGGCCAACTAGGCATTTTATCAAATACTTGGTTTATATAAAATAAAAAAATAATTCCATATAATCCAAACCAATTATGAAAAGAAAATTATTTCACATCAAGAAAATTCTAAAAATAACACATCATTATTTAATATCCATGATATTTTTGAAACATAATAAATCATAGAATCATAAATTTAAAGGACAAGTGCAAAGATAAACCTGCAAAGATAAACCTACCACAAACTCCTGACACTTCAAAATTGCCCATCCAAACCAACTCCACAATGTTCTGATGAATAACAAATAACCCCAATGATCTGTACACACAAAACACACTAAATTAAACACACACACAAATAGGAACCCGAGATCCACCTGACCAAGGAAAACAGTAACTCAAGAGTAAAAGGAAGAAAGATAAAGATGGAGAAGAAAGGATTCATTGAATATTCCACCGAAAATAATCAATAAATCCACTTGGGTTTATCCATTTTTGTCATTTTAAATAATGAATGGTGAAAACATAAAACAAATAAACCCCTACATTGATTGAAATTATCCATTGAAGTGATCCACCTTTGCTAATGATCCTCAAACATTCATAATTAATTATTGGTGGGAATCCTTCACATAGGATTGTCATAGAATTTCCACAGATTAATTATCATCTCTCCAGCATGTTAGCTAAATTAAAGAAAACATGCCATAGAGTTTGTGTTATTCTATGATGTCACACCATTACACCTTTTCTTTTATAAAAAAACTTGTCAATTACGCTTTAATTAAATGATCCATTAAGGGTCTTATTTAATTCACTTCATCAGCACACTACAACACCATCATCTACCACTCAATGGTGAAATATAAAAATAAAATAAATTTTTATTTTATTTTATTATTTTCTGAAATTTCCAAAAAAATATTATCTTTTTTGATCGACCTCGCTAGTTGAGGTTACGTCTATTTTGGGAGAATCCTAGCATTAGGTGTTCAAAAATACCCTCATATTTTAAATATGTGTACCAACTCAATAGTTAGATAAATTCGGTGACACATTACATTAGTGAACATAAGAAAAGTTCACATATGTAAATATATGACATATTTTTCTAACATTTGAATCGTTTATTGGATCCAAAAACGGACAGTGTCGTTGAACATGAAACCCCAGAAATTTCATATAGAAGACTTTAAATAGACTAATGACGGTCTATCAAAAAAGATATTTTTCAGAAATTTTGGAAAATAATAAAATAACATAAAATGATTTTTTATTTTTCTTTATCACCAGTTAGCGGAGAACGATGGCACATTAGTGCAGTGATGAGGTTCATTAAAGGATGATTTTTAATGTCTCACTTAATTGAAGTATAATAGATAAGTTTTCACATAAATGAAATAGTATAATGACATGACATCGAAGATTAATAGAAATATTGTGATGTGTTTTCTTCTAACAAGATAACGCATTAGAGAGACAAGAATTAAACCGTGGAAATTCTCTCATGAACTTGCGCTATGGATTCACACAAACGAAAAATGACAAAATGAAGCCAGATTGCTAGAAACGTTGACACATTATGAATAATGGGATTGGGTATAGACGAACGCCAATGGAGCGTGAATCATTGAGGGATTAAATCTTTAACGAAGTACATTGATAGAGACAAGGGTTTTTTTGTTTTACGTTTTTCAAATTCATCATTCCAAATGATGAATATGGATCAACATATGAATAGGTTGTCCCACGGATCGTCTATTATTATGGAAGGGAGATGTTTCTTGGGATTAATATTTTGTAATGGATTAATATTGGTAGAACATTATCCCCAATCCTCCCCTTTTTTATCAATCTTACACGAAGGATGTGGTCCAACACGAACAAGAATCAAGCCCCTATACTTGTGTGTTCATTGTGGATGAGTATTTTGAAAGGGGTGTCAAATAAGATTCAAGGCCTTTGCATGGAAGGTGACACCCTGTAGAGGTCGGAGGCATAGTTGGTGTCATGAACATACCACTGGTGCCAATAGGGTGGTCCGCGGCGGTAGTTTTGGATGGGAGGCAACATAGCAGGACGAAGATCTTGGAGGAGTTGCCGGTAGATATGCATCTCGTGGTTGCAGGCTGCAGATCTCGGGAGGCACGTTGTCATTGACCGCGTGCAGGTAGTCTAGCTAGCCAGATTGGACAATAATGTAGCAGCAGCTGTGGTCACTTGATCATGGCATAGAGGAGGCCCCACAGACCACCCGCAGGGTGAGGGGACCCAGAAGCAACCACATGTCGTGTCCTGGCCAGGCAGGGAACCGGTCCACCTATGGAAGACCCGGTAGGCTGGCAGGCCAAACCCACCACATCGGTTTGAGCTATACACCTAGACCAATGGACCTGTCCCAACCCGGGATCGGTCTGGGTGATATTTTTCCGACATGGTCGGACCATACATGAACCCAACTAGTCCCTTTTGGAAAAAACACCAATTTAATTGAAACCGGGTGTTTGATGGATGATATTTTTGTGGAATTGTAACCCTCATGGTTAGGTGAATATTTAGTCAAACTCTAAGGAGGATTTCATGGATGTTGGAATTCAATGAATTTATTGGGGAGAGGTCCTCCCGAGATCAAGCATGCTCTGTTTAGAAACCTTGTAATTGGATAAGACCAAAAGAATGTTGATGATCATCCAGGTATAGAACATAAATAGTGGTCTTGAGGGAAAAAGATGTGAACTGAAATTCCCATGGTGGTAAGTGGCTTCTGTGTGACCTAGTAGAGACACTATACTTGACAAGAGAAATACCTTAGTATAGCCATAAGTGGGAAGTGACATCTGTGTGACCGGACATTCCCACGTTGGAGAGCGGCTTCTTTATGACCCAACATACCCATGGTACTCATATGGTATGAGTAACATGGTAGTCCTAGGTTAGTGTGAAGTAACTTTTATGTGACCTAGAAGTCCCACTTTACTCATTGAAGAGGAGTTCTTCAGTATCCCATGGTGTTTGATGATATGACAGATGGTCTAACATTCCCACTATAGAATATACCTTGTGTGATATGCCTTTCTTCTTACTCATTCTTATTGTTCATGATTTGTTTTTATATATATCTCTTTTTTTGGTTCTTCCTTTTTGTTTTGGGGTCCATAATGAATATATTATTATTCACCCCTGCATGGGATTCACTCATAAATTTTGTGTCTGGTGTAGACTACCAAAGCCTTGATGAAGGACTTGGTGGATTAGGACTCGGTGGTTCCCTGTGAGACAAGGCAGGAAGGGTGTAATTATAATACTTATAGAAGATACTTTGTACTTACCCATAAGGTGGGGTTTCAAGTAGATAGATTCCAGATATTCTTTTCTACTTTCCTGTTTTCTCGTTAGTCTTTTGTTGAGTTCTTATTCTGGATCATTTGACTATCAGTAATTCTTATACTCATTGGTTATTTTGTGGCATGCTTGTTTACTTTCCATCACTGGGATGCATTTTTTGTGTGTGTTTTCAGATAGTTACTCATAAAAATTTCTCCAACATGCAGGTTGATGCCTTCAGAACTAGTCTCCAACCCTAGCCTTTGACAGGCAGGCATGGGGTATGTCATGGGATAGGTTCTAGGGGATGTTTCATGATAGGAATCACCTTCTAAATATTTTGGAGGTTTGAGTATGTATATATGAGACTCTTAGGGTCCTAAAAACTAAATGTTGGAAGAATTTGTTGATTTTTGGTTAAATCAAGAAGACAATAGAAGAGAAAATTCACACTTTTATTTACCTTAATAGGTTAAATGGTTTTCCCGAAAAGTTTACCAAACCAAGTAGAAATAATGTATCCCTCACTTGTCAAGAGGAAAATCCTCATGGTTATCCCACATGGTTTTCCAAACCTTGTGACAACTATGTGGGTTCCACTATCTAGAATGGCATTTGGATGAATAATTTCTTAGGCAAGGGAGCACAGTTTCCCCAAACCATGAATCAACCATAATCCACCATCTCTAAATCCCAAAATATCCATTTTTTACCAAAATATCATAGGGAAACTATAGAATAAATATGGGTTAAAAATTTAAACAGAGGGATTCCTCAAAATAATATCATGGAACACCTAGAAATCGAGAGGAAAACCAATATCCAAAAGATAAATCGGAAGAAGGAACAAAACTAAAAATATGAGTCTGAGATTTATCCCCAATATGAAAAAAATCTATCCATAGAAATTCCAAACATCTCCAGTTTATCAAGTAAAGAAAAATTTCCCCACACTCTAATGACTCACCTCCTCAATCTAAGAGGACCTCAACTATTACAAAAAATATGACATGCACCACTACCTGATGAGATTTGGAAAACCAATATCACTTCTTGAAAACAAATAAAAACTAGAACTTTATCTTCAATAAACTATTTTCATACAAGCCCATTGGGTATAATCTAAAAGATCAATGTTCACTTTTAAGGAAAAATCAAAACTAGAAACTCCAAATAAAGATACCCATTACTAAGTTACATAAGGGACCAAATCGATTTACCAAAAATAGAGGTCGGAATGGATACCCATTATTATAAACCCTCTAATCGTGAAAAACTCTAGAATAAACTATAAAAATATTCTCAGTGGGTCTCCCCATCATTAAAGACTAACCACTTAAATCCAACCTGCACCCTCGACAAAGAAAACCTAACATGGGCCAAACATTCCAAAAATAACCAATCATTCCCACCACCAAGGATGTTCTATATAAAATAGAACCCAACCCAAATAGAATTAGAATTCACGATTCATCATCAACACAAGATGAAACTATCTCTAGATGAGCATAAACAAAACCAGAACAAACTCACAAGGGCTAACCACACAAGGACCGGAATGAAAAGGTTCAAATCTGGAAATGAAGCACCACTAAAATTGGATGAGGGTAACATAACCATGATTTTTGAAATAAATATTAGCATACAATGAATACGATAACTAATTCAAAAACATTTAAACTTACTTCACCATAATGGGGGAGAAAAGGGATGATTCAAGGCTCAAAAAACCCTTGGTAGTTCCAAACTATTTGAAGAGCTTCATTTCATTACCTTTGTTAAAAATCCTGATGAATTCAAGCATTTTATACCCCACAGTCATAGGCTGAATATCCCTGATCGGAATACTTCTTTTGGTGATACAAATAGACACACAATATTCCATGTAAAACCAAAATTACCTGAAGAAACATGGAACTCAGTTAATCCCAATAAGGAACTTTCACCAAGATAGGGATACAATAGATTCATATGCACCATCCTCTTTCACATTTAATGAGAAAAACCATGAACTAGATAAAAACACCTCCTTTTGAAATTGAGAAATTAAAAAAAATCGATAAAAATAATTATTTCATTAAAAAAGAGTTCTATGTAGATGAAAAAGATAAACTTTTACAATTTAATTAATTTAAAATGCACAAAAACCATCATACACAACCATTAAATCAAAATAACCTCTATAGAGAAAGGTACTTCGAATAGATCCCAAAAATTAACCCTATTCAAGAAAACATGGTGGGGTGTCTTCTGAACGAGTGAATTTGGATACACATCGCATCCTGAAAACACCCCAACAAAACTTCTTCAAATGAAGTATGAGTCTATAAGTTTGATAGGCCTTCCACACTACTGGCATAACCTAATCTTATGCTTAGATGATGTTGATGAAATATTTATAGGCCTTTTGATTCCATGGCCAACACCAACAAATCCTTTCCTCTTTCCAATCTACTTAACGGAGTTCAACTTACCAGTTCTAGAGAATGGAGGAATATTGGATGCCTCATGAACTTCTGATAACATAGATTAAACATGAATATATTGTCTCATCGCGTTGACAAAGAAAATTATATCAAACTCCAATACCTTTATTTATAAATCAGGATGAATCTCATTCTCAAAGAATCAACCCTTTATTGAATAATATACAGCCCACTCTGGAAGGTATAGAACTAGATCCACAAAACAAAAAAAGAACTCTAAAAAAAATCCATCACCTTGTTATAGATTGCATGTTTCCATCCCCTTGCTCAACTTCACTACCATAGAGAAATACATCTATATGAATGAAGCCTTAAATAAATACCAGGTAAGATCATATTGAGGCATTGTTTGACAGACCGACTTCCAACACTTCCAGGTAAGACCATCGAGAATAATGTTAGTCAACCAAACCTTTAGTGCCTCAGTAAACCCATGGAAACTAAAGTTTCATTTTATTATCCATATCCACTCTTCCTTTTTATGAGGATCCTCTTGACCATAAAATAGATTAGGATCCTTAGGTTGTTTTAATAGAGGGTCCACTAATATTGATCCACCCATAGTAGCACCTCGAATATCAATTGAATCTTAAGTGGGGGCATACACAAAAAAATAATAAAACCAATAACTCAATTAAATCCACATCATAAACAAGAATTAACAATCTCAAAATGACAAAAAAACAACAACCCAAATTCACAATTAAAAAATTCCCAGAACTACTGGTTATCAATAACACATCAATTTATTTCTTCCTCATATTTTTTTTCAAAATTAAAATAAAATTAAGAAGTTTTACCCTCACCAAGTGTATTCCATAGAGTCAATTCACACATACATTTCCATTCCAAACCAGTCACTCATTCAATCATGCCAATCTAGAAACTCATCCACACATTCCATCATCATCAACTTACTCAAACATATCTTTGCATGTGAGTGATCACGATAATACCAAGGCTAAAAACCAAACATTTCCAATTTACAAAACAAAAATTCAAACCATTATTTCAACTTCTCAATTTATGTCACTTTTTTATTTTTCATAAAGCTCCTAAAAATCCTAAAAAACATTTCCAAAAGTTCTCCATTTCAAATAATGAATTTCCATTTATTATTTTCACAAAACCTTTTCAAAAGACCAAAAATCCTCTAAATCAAAACCAATTTCAAATTCTAATATTTAAAATATTTATTCCATTAAAAAAACAATCTCATGTGCTCTTTCAAAAAACATAATTCATCCAGTTTCAAAACACATTCATTAGTTCAAAAAATCTCATTCCAATAAAAAAAATTGATTAAGAATCCATTTTATAAAAAAATCATTTTCCTAATAATTTTTTTTAATAATCCTCAGTTGTTTATTATATAAATACAATCTCATTAATCCACTTTCACAATATATCATTTAATAAAAATATATTTACTAAGGATTTCCTCAAATTTTTTTTTTGAAAAATCCATTTACCATATTCCAAAAATATAGACTACTTCCACTTAAAATAAATTTATCGAAATTATAAATAGTTGTTTCTAAAAAAGAATACAGAATCAAGAGGATCCAAAAACAAATCCCAATGGAAAACGTCTTTCAATGGGTGACATGGGAATATGGTTGACATCCACATTAAAATCATGCTACTATTAGGGAAATTCTTCTAGGACAATATCCTTGGCTCTGGATGTCATTCGAGAACCTTCTATCTTAATAAGACCCCTAGCCCAACTCCCATTTTGTATACCAATCATCAAACAAACAAAAAGAACCAGATAAACCATATCAAGACTGAATTCCCATAAATAATCAAGGCTTGACCATAAATTGTTTTCTACACACTCTCCATTACCTACACCCTATGTTCTAAACGTCCAACTCTATTTACATTGTATCCCAAGTAATATTGGGAACTCTAATATCATGGTCCCAAAAGAACCAAACATTCCTCTGATCCCATTTATTCCTGACCAAACTTGATTCTACCAAAACCCAATCACCCGAGTCGGCCTAAGAAAAGGTTTGACAGGTATTCCAAATACTTCTAATATGAAAAATAGTGTTAGGTCATCAACATAGAAACCAAGTGAATGATTTGTCCAAATGTAAAATAAACAGAAAAACATAATATAAAAATATTATCCCAAATAAATAAATAAATAATCCCATTTTCATCATCATTAAAACAATGTTTTAAATAAAACAAAACCCAAAATGAACTTGATGACCACAAAATCCCTATGTGGCCTAGAGGGTGTCTCTCAGATACTAAAACCAACCATCACTTACGAAGATTGAAACCAAGATGGAACCTATAATAATAAATAACTATAGGAATTAGTATTAAAATGAACTAGGAATTCCTGAAAAAATCTATTCCTAATGCGTTTCATTTAATGAAAAGAAGTATAAATCATTTTTTTAAATAAAATATATATAAGACTCTACTTTTCAGAAACACAATCTATTTAATACCAAGCATGGTACATTTCTCTTTTTGATTCAAAATGGAATCTTTTCAAAGACTGTAACATTAGTAACTAGGGAATATGAATAACGTGTTTACTGAAAATGGGGGAAAAAGAACATAAAACATATTCAAAAACAATTCCATAAACGATTAAAAACTAAATTGACACTTTTCATCATATATACACCTCATAAGAGAGAAACAATAATTATATTATAATAAGGGAAATGTAAATAAGAAATAAAGAGTAACAAACCAACAATAATCCCAATCATCCACCTTAGACAACTAACTTCCAAAAGAAATTTGATAACCTATAAGGATAGTAGAAAAATATAGAACATACTATACACCATGAATCATACTTAATGAATGAATCACCATAAGAGATCATTCTTTCCCACACTCTTGATCACACCATAGCTAGTCTAACCAAGGTGTACTTTACCAATGAAAATAGACAAAACAAAACCTCTACTATGGTCCACTAGAGAGATTAAAATCCTAAGTTAGTGCATCAACAATTCACCTAAGATCATCTATTTATTCCATGTTTATATTTTAATAATATTTTGTTGGTGAGCCAACAATGTCAACCAGGAATCATATCACATGATCGTATATCACACAAAATCATTTCACCTAACAAGTCACCCCAATGAAAAATCTATTTCCGTTCAACCATTTGATTAAAAGTGAGCCTCTCATTGTGGTCCTCCCATAAAAATCAACATAAAAAATGAAATAGATTTAATCAATGAGATATTTAAAGGAAAAAAATTTAAAAAAATTGAAAAATGTTCCTCAAAAAAACTTCGAGGAATCACTAATTTCCAAATGGAAAATAACACATTTCTTCTACGGGCCAAACCATTTTCAATAAACCAGACACACATCAATTTTAAATAAAAACTACATGGATGACTCATTTATGAAATAAAAACCATAAATATAATTACCAAAAATTCAATTCCAATTCTAAACCAAGTATTAAACTCCATAATCCACTTGAAAAGCCCTACTCTTCATTTTATCAGACACTCTATGTGCATAACATAACAAAACAATGACATATATTCCAAAATAACTATGAAAAACACCTCATTTCCCATAAAAGAATTTTTAAAAAACACACATATCCTTTTAATATCAAAGTAATGTGAGAGACATAATAAAATAATGAATCATATATTTAATGGAAAAGTGGAAAGGAAAACCTAATTCAATCTAGAGACCCTTCAACACATCCACCAAAAACAACTCCAAAAACATCCAAAGAAGCAAGGAAACCCATAACGAAATATAAAATCACAAATCCAAATAATTAAACTAAAAAATCAGGAACCATAGATCCACAAGACCATTAGATAAGAGAACTAAAGGGAAAATGGGAGAAAGGGGAAGAGGGAGAAGAAAGGAAAAGATAACTTGGATGATTCACAATCATATACTAAATAAACCCACCCAAAATCACATTTTAATGTGGTTGAAGGTGTGAGAAATATGATAAGATATTTCTAAGGTTGTAAGAACTGAATGGTGAAAGAATATGGTGATTTGCTGTAAAATCATGAAGCGGGTTGAAGAGAAAATTTACATATTTAAGGATCTAGATAGGACGTATGGTTTTCCTACATGTTTCTCCAAAACAAATGTCAATATTGTGTCCCTCACTATCCAATAGGAAAAATCCCCATAGTTATCCCACATGGCTTAACAAACTATGCGATATCCATGTAGTTTCCACTATCCAAAATAAAAATTGTCCACAGAGTTTCTTTAGGAAGGGAGCAAGGTTTCCCAAAACTCTACACCAATCCTGTGCCACCTTTTATCAAGAAACAAATATCTATTTTTACCAAAATTTCATCGAGAAACTAAATAATAAACATGGGAGAAAAACTTAATAAAAAAGAAACCTAAAAATAAAATCCCCAAAAATCCATGAACTCGAGAGGTAAATCATGATCCAAAATATAAATTAGAACTAATGATGTAAATAAAAAAATGGGTGTGACTGTTCAATCTTTATTTATTCAAATGACCAAAATAATATTTTCATAGAAATATTACATTGTTACTCTCTTTAGTTGAGAATATTTTCTCATGATCTTTTTAAATAAATTGGTTTATGGAATGATTTAACATTCTGTCATGGTTATTTTTATTCATTCATACCCATGTATTATTTTTTTAGAAAAACAGTTCAAATGAATCTTATCATTTTCCTAATGAGTCACTTTTATTTTTTTTTTACATTTGAACGGTACAATTGTTTTAGTATTCCCAAAAGTAATGTGATTTTTAGTCATCATAAATGGTCAATTATATGAATCTCATTGTATGTTTCTAAGGGTTAATTGCAATTAATTATTTCCATTATATTTTTGATAATTATATATTTTATTAATGTGATTTGTATTTTAATTACATAACTTCTTAAAGAAACAGACTATCTAATTTTTAAAGTAATTTTCATCTATGATGACATCCCTTAAGATGTCATATTTTTTACAGGGGATATAATCCAATTATACCATCCTTATTCATTATGAGGATGTTTTATGATTATGATAATGATATTTTTATGAATAATATTTCATTTCCATGAGTTATGATATATGATAAATGATTTAAGATCTTATGGAATACATATATATGGATTATGATTATTTGGTTAGTGGGAGATGAATTATATATCCCTATAGTGCATTGGATAAAAGTGAATAACTTCTTAAATAAATTTTTATGTGAACCTAATTTAATATTCACAATATTATTCATGGGCCTTATTTTCATGTCTCTAATATTGAGGATGGACCTATTTTTCATGCCCGTATGATTATTTTTTGTCTTCATTTTAATGTCTATAATATTATTTGTGGACCTGGATTAACGTGCATCCATTTAATCAGGGCCTTAATTTCATGTGCATAATATAATAAATTTATCTATTTGTATTTACAAATTATCAAAATGAAATAATCTTTTTCAAGAATTATATTTCTATTTTATGCTATCATGAATCATGAATAGTTATTGATGATTAAAAACCATTATGAAAATGATCTATTATTATGATAATATTTTATTCAATGACTCATGTTTATGTTATATTCTATATTGTGAAAGAATTTTGTAATTTATTATCATGATTTAACACCATTATACTAATATTATTGTCACCTATATAGATTTATTGATATATACAATGTTTAATCTTATTGAACATTAGATACGATACATCCTTCTATTTTCCTTCCCCATGTTAGGAAGAAATGTTTTATATAGGGTATACCTAAAAAAAATTCTATGGGGGAAACATTGATGTTATTTCATGAAATAAAAGGATTATTTATCTAGCCTACTAAGAAAAAACCTTACTGTTTCAGGGGTATTTTTTTAATTATATTCATTTAATATTTGTATAAAATAATGTGATATCTATGTATCTAAATCATTTGGAATTTTCTAAATAGATTAATTTTTGGAGGAATAGTGAAAATAGTAAATTTTAATTGAGAATTGATTTTTTGTTTACTTTATAAAAATTAAAAATTATATTTTTAATGGGATTAAATTAAAAGTAAAAATAAATCTAACACATATCATTGGAATCATTTTTATATTAAATTTTGATTTGAATATTTTGTAACCTTTTTAATCTTTTCTCTTAAAAATCCTGAAGTCTCATCGCGGCTGTGAGATTAATTTTAAATTAAAATTTTGAAAATTATGTGAATGTAATTCTCTAAAAATTATTAAATATGTTTTATAATCATAATTTATATTATAAATTATGGTTATAGTAAATTTTTATCAAAATTAATTGTGATAAGAGTAGAAATTATTTACTGTGGTTAAGGTAAAAAAGGATTTACAAATACGTTAAACTAAATGTATAACTGTTTAAATGTCCTAAAAAATTTTCAAAAAAAAAATTTATTCACTTATTTATAACATATAAATTCTAAGTATCAGTAAAATTACATTTTGGACTTTTTGTTCTAGTGAAAAAAGTGGGTATGCCATTATCTTTTAAAAAACTCACAAGTGTTACCCTCACCTCATTTATAAAAGGCCACCCCTCTCCTCCCTTCTTAACACCTTAAAAACCTTTTTATCAGAAAATACCTTCAAAAATCTTCAAATCATCCATCATATCATTAAAAAATACTTATTATTCTAATATGTATAACCTATTAATTCCTTTTCTACCATCCTAAAGTTGTTTTTGAAAGAAGAGGCGACGTACTTCAATGATCATTTTTATTTTATTTATTTCCACACCTAAGTCAATTATTCCTAAAAAAATTATGATAATATTTTTCATTATATTGCATATATTTGTATTTTATTAATTTACGGTAATTACCCACAACCATAATCACTCTAATATAATTGCTTGTGAAATCTGTATTCCTGTGTACAGTGGACTACTGCCTCTCAATAAAATGTCATTCATTTTTCTATTTCAACCTCCAACAGTTGGGTATGATTATAGTTATAGAGTGTATATATATATATGTGTGTGTTATATTTATAATATAATTACAACTCTTGATTAATTATATCATATGATCCTTTTTTACTTCTTAATCTTTTGAAGATATGATAATGTCACTCATTTGTATGGAAAATTACCACCACACATTGTGATGTGATGCACCTTTCACTAACTCTTTTCATGGAAGGTGATAAGAATAAATTTTTTATTATATATTATATTCAATAAATAATTATTAGATTCATTAAATATTTATCATTATGAAACTATGATACATAATTATTTAACTTTTCTCTCACAAATAGATGGTAACAATGTTCATGTATGTATGAACTACTACCCTCACAAAGTGCTACAAATATGTTTCACATCCCTACAATGTGGAGATGATATATATAAGTCTATTTAAAAATAATGATTTATATATGATATTATTATTATTATGGAAAGGGCTTTCTTGGAATGAATGAAAGGATGCGCCCGTAAGAGGCTCTCTCTCTAGGTTTCCCCCTCGCCGCCACAGGCTCCTCTGCGGCGGAGGGCGTGACACTCCTTCTCGATATCGGTGTGCTGGTGGAGGCTTCCTGCTACTAGATTGCATTTCGTGGTTCCTTGCTGGATGTGGAGATGCACTAAGGTCGGCAGTGGTTTCGGGTTCAGATCTACGGGTGTAAGAACGGTCTCCATCGACGGCATACTCTCCGGAGCGCCTTTGGTTCTGTTCATTGCAGCTCGCTGTCATCCTCTGGGGTTTTTCTCAGCATATGAGGTATACGCTCATGTGTCGGTGTTTTGGGGGATCCGACTCTTCTCAGGTGAGTGAGGGGGGCTCTGTTGTGTCTGATGCGGTCGATCTAGTCGGTGGCGGCGGGGTTCCCGTTTTAGGGTTTTGTCTTTTCCCTGCTGGATTTCAGGTTCTTCTCTCTGTGTGGCGGTGTGGTTGTTTGGTTTCCGTGGTTTTTTTCTTTTTGTGGTTTTGCGAATGGATGATTTTCTGAGTGATGACGGCGGTGACGACAGTGTCAGATTGGTTTTTTCCGGCGACCGGTGGGATGTTGGGAAGGTGACGATGGCGGTGACGAAGGTGAGGTGCTCTGGTGATGGTGCTCCGGCGACGACAGTGAGGTGCCCCGACGACGATGACAGTGGTAGTACCGAGATACTGCTGATGATGTTAACTGGTTGGCGACTGGATGGGGATTTCGATGTCGACTTGATCTGCAGTGGGTGACGCTTTCCACGCTCGCGTCTCGAGGTGGCTCTTGGAAATGATGAAGGGGGACACGCGGTCAGGAAAAATGGAAAGCGGTTTGGGTTTTGTGAATTTAAATTTATGCGTTCTGATGTTGGAGGGATGTAGAGGCATGGAAAGGTGTGCGGTGATGGAATGCTGATCGAGGATAGCTGGATGGTTTTTTGAGTTTGAAATTTGAAAGTTGTTTTGAAATGTATGGCGCAGGGATGTTTTGTAATGGGTACTGGCAACCCGTAAACCAGTTTTCTTTCTCTTTTTAATAAATGGTCAGAGGGTTATCCTATGACGGATTTTCGGGTATTATTATGGAAAAAGAAAATATAACTTACATCCTTCTCTTAATGATCATTGAAAAATAGAAATGTTACTATTGTGTACAAGCGGTCTTCCATCACCCTGATCATAACATACAAAGTTTTTCAAAAAAATATTCTATGATCAGAAATTGATGTATAATTGTTATATAAATATCAAAATTATCACATTAGTATTACATAGGCGATTATGGAACTATATAATATATGCAAGAACATTATCATTCATGAAAGAAACACATGTTAAAACAAACAATTAACACCTGAAACAATAAAAATAATGAATGGTTAATAATAAAAAGGTGGTATGATGTTATAAAATGGTAATATATGAAATTATAAATAATATTATGGTTATTATATTAGTAAATACCATGTTTTAACCACCTATAGATGATTTTAAATCATGTTCAACCAAAAAAAATCAAGAGGTAATGAATTTCATCTCAATTTCATTTCGTTGAGGTATATTATATTGTAATGCACCCAATTTATTATATATGTGGTATGTAATAGCCTTGTAAAATATAATATCATGAATAAATCATTATTCATATAATTTTAAATTTTAATTATAATTATTTCATCTAATGGGATTTCAATTAAAAATTACCATGTGATAAAAAATTTGGAAACTTGATTTATTTTCAATGGGTCATATTACTTATTCATTGTTTTTGAAATTACATGATTATGTGTGTAAATACAATTTAATATCATATTATTTATTTACACAATTTTTATGGGGATTTATATTTGATAAAAATAATTTAATCATTTATTAATCCCTGCTTAAAAATTATTATCATTTTAAGGGTTTATTTCAAAATCTCATTTCTCTAGAGAATATATTAACTTGAATTTCCATTGAAAGATATTATTTAACTATTTACTAATAATCACATTTCATTTTATTCTAATCCAATAATTATTTATGTTTTAATGTAATATTACTAATTTTTTATTCTTTTTTAATTAATATAATTGAAGATCTACTTTTATGAAAACCTAACAGAATATATCTTCTCAGTTAGAAATTCGTTTTCTTCAAAAACCATATTTTCCACAAAAAAATTTGAAAAATTATTATATCCTTTTAAAATTTTTTACCAAAGGAATTTATTTCATTTCTACTTTTTATAAAACTATATAAATAGAGTCTTCATATCTTCTCCAAAAAATTTCTGTTCGTATTTTACCAAAAAATTAAATAGAATCATTATATTAATGAGTATAACATGAACAGAATTTCCAACTATCTTGACCACAAAATAGTTTTAATGTTCATTTTATAGATTAGAAAGTTTATTTTCAATTAAATTATTTTCAAAAATATTTTTTAATTCTAATTTTAAAATTTGATTTTCCAAATTAAATGGATTTGTTCATCATCAGTTTTTTAAAGATCTATTTATGGTATTTCTATTAATCAATGACAATAGACCTTATTTATTACTCCAATTGGTATATGTTGGATTAATATTATCTCTATTATTTACATGAATGTATAATGATCATTTTTTAGTAAGTAAATATTTAATATTCCCATTAATTATTCAATTTTTGTAGTCATTGACATTCCCTAGATATATTCACTTATATTATGTCATTGGACAATAAATTTATCTTCAATATACTTAATATTTAACAAGGCTATGTTTATTTATAAAAATGTATAGAATTTTTAACATTATTTTTCGACATTGATACATATTTTTTTATCTTGATAAATATTTATAAATCCATATTAATTAATCAATACATATATTTTATTTTTAAAAACATTTTTATAAATTAAATCAATTATTCAATATATGAGAAATTAATTAGGAATATATATATGGGTTGGTCGCGATAAAGATATTACCTAGATGAATCAATAGGGCTAATGAGATAAATCAGTAAGCTTGCATTATTTGGGTTTTTACTTATAGTTTTAATCTATATTGAAAAATCATCTTGATAATATAGATATCATCTTCTTGAGACATAGCATTTAGTAATTATGTATTTCATTCATTAATAATTAATTTATTATTATCGATGATGTTTTATCAATTATATTATATCTGGATTCATTTCATTATTAATTTTATTTATTAGATGGAATATGTTTCTAGTTATTTACTTTTTCATAGTTATTATTCCTTATCAAGTTATTTAAATGGAATGTGTGTTCTATTATTTTCCTTTCCATGTTGATTATTATTGTTGATTCATGATATATTATACTATACTTACCCACTACTGAGAATTTAAGAACATCCTAATTTTTTCCTTTAATAGGAATCAATTATGTATACTACGATTTCTATAAGAGGATATACTATGGGGTATAATGATTTTTGTTTCAAAATGTAATGCAAGACTAAAGTATGCATCTAGTTTTAAAATGTTAAGAAATAATTTGGTCCTTCAACATGTGTTTCCATATATCTTATTAGAATGAACTAAAGTAAGACATCCACTCTAGGTTTCTAGATTTAGGGTCCTTGCTATTGGTATAAGTTGAATTTTAATAGAATAATTTTTAATTATATTTCAGAAAACATGGAATAGTTATTATAAAAATATGATAAAAATTGAGGATAAGTATAGGATAACAACATAATTCATTGTTAATGTTGTGGTTTTGTGTATTTTCTTGTAAATAAATCACTTTCTGGATTCTATATATGGATGTATTACTAGAATAGATCTACCTAGAGGTAATAACATTGAATGGATGCATTGGTCATGACCTAATCATCACCTAGTGAAAGACAAAAAGACTTACGTTCCATAAATTTTAACAGTCTTAGGGGTTGTTCCAATTATAATTTACATGTTCCTTATAAATAGTTATAAAGGATTTATAATTAGTGATAACATTAAGGAAACCATGTTTCTAGTTACGTGATTATCAATGCATGATGTTTTAAATTTTCATTGAATATTTCACTGGTTTTTGGATTCTTGAATTTGTTTCATAATGATATAACCTAATAGTGTTCATTCCATCATTTTGAAATGGTTCTTAATAGATGTAATGGGAACCACATTGATGGTTTTAAGACAATATTTTGAAGGTAACTAATCTATCAAACATTCTTATTGTATAGGGACATAATATCATGTTCTAAAAAGATAGAGAAATAATTCTCTATGTATTATGTCTTTGAAGGTAAAAAATATAAGAAAAGTAAAGTATTGAAAAAATGATAAAAGGAATAATTTAAATAAAGTGTTTACCCATTGTGTATAATTATGGAAAGAAACACCCTTTCCATTTCTTAAATGGAATGGGAGATTGAAATAATTTTAGGGAAAATGAAGAATGTACTTATGATATAAAGGTAAATAAAAATTGTTCCTATATACAATGGTTCAACTCTAATGAGATAGATCACAATAAAAAAATGTCTAAAGTGTAAAATTATCAAAATAATCCAATGTATCAAGGTCAACCTTATGAAATTAACAATGATGAGTAAATTTCAAATTTTTCTTGTCATTTGATTCAACAAATATTCCATTTCTATACTTTACTATTGATATCCTAGTTATAACAACTATGAAATGTATAAGGATTAGTTGGAAGTACTTTTTCTTTAAATATTTTAAATCGAATTTAAAATTGTACTAATGACAAAGAAAAATAATTTAGGTGAATGTTTAACTTCTTGGAAGAAAAATTCATTGAGAGGAATATAAAAATTAATCTGTCTCTAATGTTGATATACTTATTTTGGGATGAATAGATGATCAATATGGATATATTTAATTTGATATTATTGACTATAATGGGACTCATTAATGATTCGTTGACAACTTGTTTTATGCAATCATTGATAGGGTTTGAAATTTTTCTTATTTAAGAAATATATTTGTTAATCTATTTTTTACATAAGGAATAAGGTAGAATGCACGTTTTCCAAAAATAATAATTGTAATTCATGTTTTTAACATGTTTCAATATAATTCATGTTGAATTGTTTACATGTTAGGTATGACATGATTAAAAAGATAATTCATTTTTAGGGGGATTAATGATAAGTTCAACATAAAAATTAAATGAACTTCTTTCTAATTTTTTGGATCATAATATTTGTGAAGGGTTGTAAGGATAATAATTTATTAAATGGTTTAAGTTAAACTTTGGATGAGGTATTATATAGCATAATATTACTACACCATATTGAGATTCATGTTTTTTGGAGAACATTTGCTATCCATTTTTTCATTATAATAACTTGATATTGAAGGAATGACTTATCATTTTCTTATAGATATTATGATCTGTTAAAAGCTAATTTTATTTCTATAGGCATTTTTTGATATGCATATCTTAGTGTAAGTGGTGAATTGGAAATTTATTAAAGGATAACCAAAGTATGAAATTGTGCACAAAAAATAGAAACATGTAAATTATATATATTTCATTATATACATAAATAATAAAGGAATTCCTCAACATTAGGGAATAGAACCTGCAAAAAATTCTTATTACTCTCACTTATATTGTACCAATGGATTTTTTAATCATAACATATTTATGGATTTGATGTCCTTAACATTACATTTATCATTAACTTTATTATGATCAATGATTCCAATTAGTATCTATAATTATATAAACCTATCTTCCATGTCCATGTCTTAACATTAATCCATTTTTATCCAATATGAAGTCATAGTAATGTGTTATCCTAGGAATCCTTCATAATTCCCATTTTGTATTATTAATATGATGTTTTATTTTCTATTTTATGATAGTTTTTTTTCAAGAATATAATTTTCAAGTATCAAACACTTTATATCTGAGTTCATGTTTTAATTGTGAAGAATGGATTTCTTTAATGTAGAGGAAATTTTACATGAAAAAATAATAAAATTATAACATTGTGTTTAATTGAATATAAAGAATGCAACATTGAGATTAAAAACCAATGAAATATTTTTCATTAAATTTATTCTATTTGAAAGCTTGTAGAACATAAAACCCTAAGACTGAATGAACCATAAATCAATATACCATTATAACATAGACTCTATATTGATAGTTATAAATATTAATTACTAAATTATAAATATTATGGTTATCTATTTATTATATATATTATAATAATCATTTAAAATTAAAATATTTTATTTTAGAAAATTGTTTTTTTCCTAAAAGATGGGTTATTCATTTTATGCACATGTAATTTAATATTAATTATTACCACTTTTAAAATAATTATTTTATTAAATAAATATCAATTTTTATATTATTATATAATAATTATCTTAGTGTTATTTTTTTAATTTTTTTGAGAAGTTTCTTTTTTGGATGAAAACCTAGGGTGGTTACTCGAAGAAGTGGTAACATTATTCAACAAATATTTTAATTTTATTTATTGATTCACATATTTTTATTGTTATTAAATAATTATTATAAAATAACTTAATTATATTTCATATAAATATATGTTTTCATGTTAATTTCATGACCTACTTCTATATCAAATTCTATTAAATGGGTTACAAAATCGTTATTCGTGTGTATGGCGGACTACCGCCTCACAAACCGATATAACACATTTTTCCATCACCACATCGCATGGTTGGGTATGATGATGGATATAATGTATATATATATATATTATATTTATAACATAATTATATATGTTGATTAATTATATCATATAAAATTTCTATTCTTTCCATTCTATAAGAGATACTATTACGTCACTTGTGGTTAAGAAGAACTACCGCCTTAGGAAGTGATGTGATTCATTATTCATTAACACCTAACATGGAAGCTGATAAGGATAAATTTAATAATTATATGTGATAAAAATGAAATATTTATTATATTAATTAAATATATATCATTATAAAAATATGATACATAATTTTTGTTTTTATTATTTCTCTCAATGATAGATGATAAAATCATTGGTGTACATGTGGGCTAATGCCTTCTTAGAGAAATGTGACTCTTTTTTTATAACTGCACCACTATGATGATATATATAAGTAAATTAAAATAACAAAATGTCATTTATAATGTTATGGACATTTGGTAATGATACAATATTACATACCTCCTTTCTATGTTGATCAGGGAAAAATGGAAACGTTGCTAATGTATACATACATCCTACCATCTACATGATCATAACATACATTATTTTTAAAAACTATATTCTATGATTTTAATTAAAAGTATAATAACTATATAAATTTGATAATTATTTTATGATTAGTATTATGGAGATAATGGAATTATATAATATATTCAATACCCGAATCCCTCATGAAAAATTGTACATGATAAATGAAGACAATTTACACGTGAAACAATGTAAATAATTAATGATTACAAATGAATGAGTCATAATATGTCATAAATGGATATTAAATGATATTATAAATATTAATATTGTTATTTTATTAGTTAATAACATGTTTAAAATAAATATACAAAATCTATAGCATGTTTAACAAAGAGGGAGCATGTGGTAAGGGATTTCATCTCAATTTCATTTCATTGTGGAATATTGTAATATTTTGCAACTAATTTAATTTATATGGTTTATATAATTCCCATATTACATGTAATATCATGTAAAATTATTTTTTTATTCAATTTTAAAATTTCTATTTTAATTATTTTATCTAAGGTTATTTGAATTAATAGTTACAATATGATAAATAATTTCATAACTAAATTTCTTTTCATTTGGTTAAATTACCTTTCCATTTTTCATGAAATTCTAGGATTATATGTGTAAATAATTTAAATATCTTATATTTTATTTCAACATTTTATTTCAAATTATATTTGATAAACAGAATCAATTTATTGATGAATACCCGCTTCTATTTTATAATGTCATTGAGGGTTTATTTCAAAATCACATTTTAATTTGGATTTTTTATACTTGTATTTCAAGTGAAGAAAATTATTTTATTATTTTATAAAAATCTACACTAATATTAATCTTCTATTTTTATTCATAAATTATTCTTGTAATAGTACCACTTTACCAATTTTTGGTACTTAAAATAATTAACAAAATGTATTTATAAAAATCTGACACCATTTTTCTTTTTAGTTGGATATAAGTTTTCATCAAAAACTATGTTTCATAAAAATGTTTTCGAATTTTTTTAACCTTTAAAAAGGTTTATTAATTTCCTTTTTTTCTATTTTTACTTTCTAAAATAAATTAATGAATCTTCATGTTATTTTCTAAATAATTCTAGTTTGGATTTTACCTCAAAACTGAAAGGAATATTTTTTTAATGTATATAAAATGAAAACAATTTTTAGAAAACATGGGAAATAAAAATTTTAAAATATTATTTTATATGTTTCAATTGTTATTTAAATTGATTTTTTTAATTTTTTTAATTTTCTAGTTTTAACAATTTATATTCAAAATAAAATTTATATTTTCTTCAAGAATTTATTTAAATGTATTTTTTGGTATTTCTCTTCATCAATGAGAACAAAAATTTATTATTACTATAATGGGTATATGTTGTATTGACACTATCATTATTATTTATATGGATGGTTTTTGGGCATTTTTTATGATGTAAATTATTTAGATTCAATTTATTGATTGATTTTTTGTGTCATTAATTTTCCCTTGATATATACACTTATTGATGATCATTGGACATTAAATTGACTATAAATATCCATAATATTTACCATGTATTTTATTATTTCTTAAATATTGTATCATTTCTACAAACAGTTTTCTACATTAAATTATAATTTTTTATGTAGGTAAATATTTATAAATCCACATTCTTTACTCAATACAGATATTTTATGGGAATGTCTATTGTCCATGAATGAAATTTATTATTAGATATATGATGATTGATTTGAGCATAATGATATGGGTGGGGGCTTGTTACAGATAAACCCTCGATGCATCGGTTCTTCTAATCAGAAAATTAGATAGCTAGTAATAAAAGGGGGTTTACCTTTAGTTCAAAACTATCTTAATAACATATCTTGATGGTATAAGTATCATATTCTTGAGGCAAGACGTCTAATACGTATGTATTTATTTCATTAATAATATTGTTATTATTATCCATGATATTTTTACAATGATATTATCTATCTATGAATTTCATTCTTAGTTTATTGAAAAAATGAAATGTATTTTTATCTATATATATTTCTATATTGATTATTACTTATCCAGTTATTTAAATGGATTTTTTTTCATTTATTTTCTTTTTCATATTGATTATGACATATCCAGTTAGTTAAATGGGACATGTGATTAGTTATTTACCATGCCACATTTATTATACTTATCAAGTCATGAGAGATTACACTATAATTAACCCTTACTAATCATTTGATCTCAACCTTCTTTAATTTTATTTATCATGAATCAATGATGTTTACTATGATTGATATGAAAGGAGTTGGTAGATGGAATAATTTTATACTCAAAAAAGGTTTTTTCGTTATTTTTGTTTCAAATATAATGTGAGAATCAATAATGTATCATATTTACTAAGACTACCAAACCATTTCTTCCTTCAATATGTGATTCTCTATATTTTATGCCAATGTAATAATGTAAGACATCAGTACCGGGATATTGGAGTCCCAGTTGTTTTAATACAAGGAACCAAATGGTATTGAAATTAAATTTGGATTCAATTAATAACTACCAGAATTAAATGCTCTTATAGCGGACGATCTATAACACCCCAAGGTTTTCTAAAAATAAATTTAAATGATTAAAATATTATTTAATGTAGATATTTATAAGTATCCTTTAATCATAATTTTACTGCTTCTATGTTTTGAATTTTGAAAAATGGACATCTACAATTGTGTTCAGTATGTTATTTTGAGTCTATTTAAACCAACATTTTTTTGGTGAATAATTACATACCCTTATGAATAGTAATATGAATAGTAATATGACCCTAATGAATAGTAAATTTTAATATTATTTAAATTTTTGAGGCTTTAAGATAATGAAATCATGATTAATTTTTCAAAGTGATATAATAGCAATTATAGTTTTTAAATAAATAATTTTTGAATTAAGTAAGATTTTTTTACAAATTAAATTAAAATTATTGAGAAACTTATTTTAAAAAAATGTACTTTATTTTTTAATTATACATGTCAATAATTTGTTAGGGTGAATTTTGGGGATTTTTCTAAAACAGTAGATTTTTTTGGTGAATAGTAAAAAATACTGTTTTGAATTTCAGGGTGTTAATGTCATCATTAACGATGTAATAATGATGTAATAATTCTGGTATAATTTTTTATAGTAAAATACATTATTAGGTTTCCCAATTGGCTTATACCATGAAAATATACCATTGGAAATCCCACGGTTTTTCAAATACCACTAATGAGGTGTCCCTTGGAAATTATTAAAATACTCTCTCACTTTGGCTATAAATACCAACCCCTTCCTTCATTAAATTCATTAACAATATCCCATAAACTATTATCTAGCCTTATTACCTCCCTATTAATCCTCCCAAGGTTTCCTCAAGACCTCAGGGTACCAACATTTATGTTCTAGGAGTTACTCTACAAGGTAAGAAAATTCTCAATTTCATTCTTTTTTTCATTCAAGTTCTATTTTATGTGGTATAACATTCAAAATTCTATACCATTTTATTATTTTCTACAATTTATAGATATATTCTGTTTTATGAATTATTTTTAGATTGTTTACCCTTGTCCCCTATATTTTTAATATTTTTTAAAACCATGTTGCATAGTTGTTAGGCTGTCGAATTTTTGTAAGGGATTTTACATTTATTCTTTTATTATTAGTTCATTACTTTTCTTATTATTTCCTCATTACCTCTTACCCAAGAGGAATTAATGCTACTAAAATCATGTATATTATATGTTTTCTCATTTCATTAAAAATTCATCATTATTCTTTCTCTTCTCTCCCACTTATTCAAGGAATAAAAAAACTGTTTGTGATGTGTCGAATTACCGACATCATGGAAGATGTGAATTCAATTTTTAGTAACTCTTTCAAATATGGTCATGAAAACATTTTTATGGTCGAACCAAGTTATAATATTTGCATTATTTCTCATACATGGTTCTGTATTTTTCTTTTTTAGTCATGGTTTAAATTTATAAGACAAAATGAAGTTGTTATTATCAAAGAACCTCTAACATTATCTAAATGAATATCATTAATGTTTTAAAATATTAATCATCCTCATATAAAACATCAAAATGATAACTGGTATAAATTATAGTACTAGAAATATGTAAATACATTTCCATTCAAATTGTTGAGTTTCACTTCCAATAGGCAGGAACATCCATCATGAACCGATCATTAAAATAATGTAAAGAACTAACCTAAACCATTACAAGGATCAAAGTTCAAAAAATTAAAGTGTGAAATGAAGTTATGAAATTATCACATAAGATACTATAAACAAGAAAAGTTTTATTTAAAATACTAATAACCCTATTTTAACCATTATAATGTATATTTAAACTAGTTTGAAGTAAGACATTCCTGAGGTAAGGGAGTTCAAAACCCGATTCAATTCTTTGGGTTAACCTTATACTTCATTATTACATGGTATTAAAATTTTTTATTTGATGAACATTGTTTATAATATGTTTATTTATGTCTATTTATAGTTTATATACATATTAAATCCACTCTATTATTCCTCTCTTCAATTTTATATAATTTAAAAGTGGCTTTCCTATTAAAAAAATCTTTTTTAAAATTTGGTTTTATGAAATGCCATAGTAATATTTTATGGAATTATTCATGTTGCATGATTATGTTTTGGTTTATGGGAATTGTTTATGACGAAGGTTGAGACATATATTTCCCTCTAATTCATTGGGTATGTGTATTTTGGAGTTGAGTCGTATGGTTACTCCATGTGTAACAATGATGGTTACATAAATTGTAATGTATCATTAAGGATTACAAAATTATATGGTATCCGAGAGGGTTCAATGATTATGTAAGTAATGCCCCAATATAACTTTTTGGTTCTACTTATGTTCTTATGTCTTGTTTAAATCTCATGTTTCACAAAATTAAGTATATATATATAGGTGATAAGTATGTATTTTATAAATGAATTCATACATTAAATGTATTCATGGAATAATATGTTCTTTCCTTATTTTTATATCCCTTACTAAGATTTTGTGCTCATCCCAAGTTTATAAAAGTTTTTTACAGTTTATAAGGATGTGTAGGAAAAAAATCATGTTTTATTTATAAATGTATTATATTTTGAAAAATAATAGAAATTTTTTTTGGTATCCACTCTGTTACAATGTGTAATGTTATGAATGTATTGTGAACCAATTCTACAAAACTCTACACTTGAAAATATCCCCAATGTAAATGACAGTGTTTTCTTAGATAAATTCAGGATTATATATGTAATAAGTTGGGGTCTTTATGGATGGAATCAGAGGATGGTTTAGAAAAAATTATGGGTAAGGATGATATTAAAAGAATACCATAAATGATTTTTACTATATGATAAATTTAAAATATTATAGCGTTTAAATATTACCGTGTTGATTCATCTAAGATATGTTTGTTTAGAATGGTTTTTCATAGAAGAAACATGAAAGCCAAATAGGGGAGGCACTAACACAGAATGGTAGGGATTGGAATAGAGTAGTTTGTGATAGTAATGGCTCAGATAATGCAAACAATAAATGGTGGTGTCTTACATGAAAGAGAACAACCATAGGTACCACAATAGAACATGATAATCATGGAACATTTTATGAGACAAAACCATCCTTATTTCAATAGATCTTCTGACCCAGTAGCGGCTGAAGGATGTATTAAAGCCCTTGAAATGATAATTTATGTAATGGGTTGTTCATATTATCAAAAGGTATGTCTTGTCATTTATCGTTTTAAAGTTGAATCTGATTAGTGGCGGTCAATGGTAAAGAATATTATGGATGAGAGGATATTAATGCCTTTGAGTGGGATGGATTTAAAATTATTTATATTGAAAATTATTTTCCTAAGGTGGTGCGACTTAGGATAGATAATAAATTCCTTGAATTGAAGAAAAAAGTGGAAGATCCAGTGGTTGTGCATGAAGTAAACTACACCCGATTGGATAGGTATGCTCCAAATATTATTCTGGATGTTGATAGAAAAATTTACTATTTTTGCTAAGGATTTTGGCCAAGGCATCAAAAGGTGTTAGCCTCTAGTGAATTAAAAAGTTTTGAGAAACTTGTCGTATGTGCTGATAGGGTAGAGATAGAGTTTACGGATGATCACGTGCAATTTTGAAACAAAGAGAATAAGATGTCGAGGTGGAAATTGATGGGTAAGAATCAACCAATTAAATATGATGGTAAGAAAATCCAATTTCCAGTTTGTGAAAAATGTGGCTAGAAACACCCAGGGGAATGTCTTAGAAAAACTGGGAAGTGTTTCAAATGTGGTAAGTTTGCACATATAGCCCGATATTGCAATGAAAATGATCCTAATACTATTCCGGATAATCAAACTGTAAAGTGATTTAAATGTGGTGAGATAGATCATTATGAAAATGCCTACCCAAAGTGATATATTAATGATTCAAGGAAAGAAATCTATAAGACGAAAGGTGTAGTGAGATACTTTGTGACTATATATGTAGATGTCGGTTTATCCAATGATTTTTTATTAGGTACTTTGTTTTTTCAATCATTTTTTTCAAATGTTTTGTTTGATACAAGTTCTACACGTTACTTTTTATCTGAGAAATTTTTGGGTTTGATCAAAATATCACCTCAAAAATGAGATAAGCACTTGTTGTTAAAATACTGGGGGAACTATTATTTCAAAGTGTAATTATAAGAATCACTATATTGTGGTCTGTGGAATGACTTTACCTGTAAACCTTGTTATTTTACCCTTAGTTGAGTTTGATGTTTTTCTGTGAATGAATTAGATTTCTATTTATCCTGGAATGATTGACTATAGAGCTAAAGAAGTTGTTTTTTCAAAATAGTTTCGATTTCGGAAAAAGAAATAACCCATAAAATTGATAACATATTAGGATGCTGAAAAACTATTGAATGATGGAAATGAAAGATATATTACTGATATTGTTGAAAATAAGGAAACATTTTAGATTAAAGTTGTACCAGTGATAAATTAATACCTTGATGATTTTCTTGATGCCTTAACCAGTGTCATACTTGATCGGGAAGTTGAATTCACAATTGACATAATTTCTGAGGCTAATCCAATTTCAAAATCCCCTTATCGTATAGCTCAAATATAACTTCTTGAATTGAAAAATCAGTTTCAATGTTTTCATGATAAATGCTTCATTTATCCTAGAACTTCACAATGGAGAGCCCAAGTTGTTTTCGTTAAAATGAAATATGGTTCCATGAGAAATTTCATTGATTATAGAGCTTTGAATTGCATCACTATTAAAAAAATTATCCTTTTCCTCACATCGATGACTTGTTTGATCAGCTCCAAAAGAGCTCATTACTTTTCCATGATTGACATGATATTTTGATACCATCATCTGAATGTGAAGGTGGATAACATCCCGAAAACACCCTTTTTTACTTGATATGGGAATTATGAATATTTTGTTATTTCATTTGGGTTAACTAATGCACCTGTTATATTCATGAATCTTATGAATAGAGTATTTCATGAGTTATTGGATTAGTTTTTGGTTGTGTTTATTGATGATATTTTATTATTTTATAAAAATAAAAAGAATCTTGAAAAACATCTATGTGTTTTTCTACACACCATTATAGAAAATAATCTGTTTGGAAAATTCCGCAAGTGTGATTTTTGGTTGCAATAGATTTCTTTTCATGGGAACATTGTAAATAAGGATGGAATAACTATTGATCCAGCAAAAACAAGAGTGGTTGATGAATGGACAAGACCTAAAAATGATACATAGATTCAATGTTTTCGTATATTAGCGTGTTATTACCGACAGGTTGTTAAGAACATTGCACGATTATCTAGCCAGATAATAAAGTTAACAAAAAAAGTGGTTAAATTTGTTTGTACAGAATAATGTGATGTTTGATTTCATGAACTGAAGAAGAGATTGGTGGATTCTCCAGTTTAGGCCCTTCTTTCTCAAAATGGTGAGTTTTTATTTTACATTGATGCTTTTTTTAAGGGACTTGGCTATGTTTTGATGCAGAATGATCAGGTAATTGCTTATGCTTCAAGACAAATTAAACCACAAGAGTTTAATTATCCCACACATGATTTGGAATTGACAGTTGTGGGTTTTTCTTTGAAAATTTGGAGTCATCATTTACATAGATCCAAATGTAAAATACATACAGACCATAAAATTTTTAAGTATTAATTTACTCTAAAATAATGAAATGTAAGGATGAAAATATGGCTAGAACTGGAAAAGTATTATTATTGCATGATCAATTACCATCCTATAAAATCCAACAAAGTGGTGGATGCCTTGAGTTGAAAACATTATGAATCATTAACCATGTTACCTTTGGAATATGATCCCTTGATTAATGATTTGATGAATTTTGACTTGAAAGATGTTGGTGCAAGTAAATACCTCTGTTTTGGCTCAGGTTTCAATGTAGTAATTGTTAAAAGATAATATTATATACGCGCAGAAGGAAGGGAATGAGCTACAAAAAACGTGAATTTGCTTAGTGTGGGTATGTTTCTAGAATTTAACCTTGATAAAGATTGTGTTTTTTGATTTTTTAAAATTTTGTGTGTGCCTTGTGATTACCAATTGAAGAAATAATTGTTTTGTGAAGAATATAGTTCTCCATTTTCAGTTCATCCTGGTAGTACCAAGATGTAAAGAGACCTTCAAGAGTATTATTGGTGGGATGAAATGAAAAGGCATATTGGTGATTTATCCATGAAATGTTTGACATGTAAATAGGTTAATGCATAGCGGCTATTACTGAAGGGGATGCTTCATCCTTTTCCAGTTCCAGAGTAGAAATGGGAGAATGTATACATGGACATTGGGGTGGTAAAACCAAATACTTCTCAAGGTAACAATGTGATTTGGTTTATTGTTGATCGGCTGACAAAATCTGCAAATTTTCTTTCTATTCAGGATAAAATGTATTTGGAACAACTTTTTTTATGGTACCTCATGAAGATTATCAGGTTACATGATGTTCCTCATTCCATTGTATCTGATTGGGGTCCCATGTTCACTTTTAACATTTGGAAGGGAATTCAGAAGATGTTGGTAACCAAAATAAATTTCAATATAGCTTTTCATCCTCAAATAGATGGGAAGTCAAAACCAACGATTCAGATATTGGAGTATATGCTTCGATCTTGTTCAATAGACTAACATAGAAGTTGGGATCAACACCTTTATTTTGTTGAGTTTTCTTATGATATAAATTTTCATTATAGTATTCAGATGGCACATTAGGAGGCTTTTTTGGGAAGCGGTGTTGAACTCTGACATTTTAAGATGAATCCAGTGAAATAATGTTTATGGGGCCAGAATTAGTAGTAGAAGTGGCTGAGAACATGAAGGTGATCCAGCAGCATATGAGGACATCTCAGAGAAAGCATAAAAGATATGCATATGACAGAATTAAAGACTTATCTTTCGAGGTATGTGACCATATTTTTCTTTAAAATCTCTCCTTAGAAGAGTTTTATGCATTTTGGTAATAAAAGAAAGATAATTCCACAATTCATCAGTCCTTCTGAAATCATAGAAAAAGTTGGACCAGTTGCAAATGAAGTAGCTATTCCTCCATGTTTGTCTCAGGTACACAATGTTTTTCATGTTTCGATGTTGAGAAATTATGTGCAAGATTCATCACATGTCTTGATACCAAAAGCAGTTTAGCTGGAAGAGAACCTTTCTTATAATGAGAAACTAGTTGAGATTCTTGATTGATGGGAACATGTATTGTTGAATAAGGTAATCTACCAGGTAAAGGTTCTGTGGAGAAACCACATGGTTGAAAAACCAACATGGGAATCTGAAAATGATAAGTGGGATAGGTAACCACACTTGTTTAATAATTAAATAAAATTGTGAGGATTCAATTTCCAGAAGGCGAGAATAATTTTACACCCCAAGTTTTTATAAAAGTAAATTGAAATGCTTGAAATTTTGTTTAACATAAATATTTATAAGTATCCTTCAAACATAATTTTATTGCTTCTGTGTTTTGAATTTCTAAAAATGGTCATCTACAATTGTATTCAGTATATTATTTAGAGTCTATTGGAACCAACTTGTTTTTTTTGTGAATAATAACAAACCCTTATAAATAGTCATATCAATAGAAAGGTGACCATAATGAATAGTAAATTTTATTATTATTTTATTTTCTTAATGATTTAAGAGAATTACAAGTTGATTAACTTTTCAATGTGATATAAAAGTAGTTATATTTTTTAAATAATTAATTTTTGAATTATGTATGATTTTATTTAAAAAATATTTAAAAATATTTAAAAACTTATTTTCAATAAATGGACTTCTTTTTTGAATTCTACATCTTGATAAACAGTTAAGGAGGATTTTGGGTATTTTTCTGAAACATTATAATTTTTGGTGAATGGTTAAAAATACGGTTTTGAGTTTCGGTGGGTTAATAGAATCATTAATGCTATAATAAGGATGTAATAAATCTGGTCCACTTGTGTATAGTAAAATAAGTTATGAGGTGTCCCATGTGTCTGATTCCATTGTCAAATACCATGGGCAAGCTCATGGTTTTTTAAATACCACTACTGAGGTGTCCCTTGGAAATTTTTAAATATTCCATCACTATTGTCATAAATATCAACCCATTTCTTCATTAATATCATTCCAAATTCCTCATCAACTAAGATCTAACCTCTTTACCTCCCTAGTCATTCTCACAAGGTTTAATCAAGCCTCCAAGGTATCAACCTTCATGTTCTATGAGTTACTCGACATGGTATGAAAATTTTCCATTTCATTCTTTTTTTCATTCTTGTTTTCTTTTATGTGGTATAATAATCACATTTCCATACCATATTCTTATTTTCCTTCATATTCCTGGTCTATTCTATATATGACTCATATTTGGATGGTTTACCTCTTTCCCCTATATTTTTAATATTTTCTATAACCATGTTGCATAGCCATTATGATGGCTAATTTTGGTAAGGTATTTTTCAATTATTCGTTTCTTTTGAGTTCCTTTCTTTTCCTATTATTTCTGCATAAAATCTTACCCATGAACCATGAAAGCTACATAAATCATGTATATTCTAGAGTTTCTCATGTTTATAGGAAATTATTCATCATTCTTCTCCTCCTATCCCATTTATTCAAGGGATAAAAACATTGTATGTAATGTGTCAAATTATCAACATCGTGGATGATGTGATCTTAATTTTCATTTACTCATTCATGTCTGGTCATGTAAAAAGTTTTATGATTGAAAAAATTTATAATATATGTATTATGTTTCATCCATGGTTCTGGAATTCTTTTTTACTCATGGTTTTAGTTTATAAGACAAAATGAGGTTATTATAATCAATGAACCACTAAAATGATCTAAATGAACATCATTAATGTTTTAAATTTTGAATCATTGATCACGTTGTCGAGAAAATCAAATTTGTTGTTTAATATTGACAAGAATTTCTACTGTATAGAAGCAAACCTAGGTCATCTCTCAACAGAGCCTTAGATCATTAATTTAATAATAAGTTTTTGATTATGAAATTAGAAGTTGAATGAGGTTTTGTTAAACCTGGGGGTTTGATGATTAAAGATGAAAATAGAATATGAAAGTGATAAAACAAAGTAGAAATGAACATGATTAATTAAGTGGGATCAACACGGGGTACTCTCATTAGGTTCATCCTTCATCTCTTCATGATATAGGGTTTTGATCTTTTATCCATCGTTTGTAACACCTATAACCAAAATGTTACTGAGTTTATAATAGGATACCTCCTAGGGTTCAGTCAAAAACACAAAATGATTCACTAGACACCACTGAGGATTTCGTAATTTGTGTTCGAAATCATAACCCAAACTCACCAAGGAAAAACATGAAGAACTCCATGTGTTTTCTAGGTTTGTATTTTATTTTATTGTGATACCATGACATAAATATACATGACCTTGACAGTACTTATATGTGTTCAATTGACAAATATGAACCACACAAGCACCTCAATTGGTAGGGGGAAAGGATGTGGTGAATGGTGTGTGAAACATCAAATGAATGGGTACCCAAAAACATGATCATATGAGTTGAGCATGACATACCAGTACATAACTATATGAAATAAGAATACAGAATGCTAAAAAAGAACACAAAAACCTGGAATGAAAATGATCATTCAAATATTACAAACATGAAGCCTGGTATTTACATCAAATTCCTCCCAAGGTGATCACAAGGGGTTTAGAAAACCATGGGAGGGGAAGAAGAAAAAGATATTGAAGTAGAACATCCCATAGCCTTCAGAACATATAGTGATGATGAAAATACCACTTTGGGTCTCCAAAATGGTAGAAAATTTCCTCTAGTTCGAACTACCAAATGGGGTTCCCAAGGTGACAATTTATTGGAAAAGTGGGAAGGTTGTTTGAGGCACCCAGATTTCTTCAACCAACTTGTAACACTTGTTTTGGCCTCTATACAACATTATCTCACTTTAGAAAGAATAAAAACAATGTATCCCCACCTCTTGACTATATCTACTGAATTTTTGGAACCCTTTGGACACATAAAGCTCGAGACATTGATAAGATACAAAACACAGCATCTGACATTATGCATATTTGATCCCTTGGATAGATCAGTTCGGATGGGAATTATAGAAGAAGAATGATGATTTGGTTCCTTAATATGAAATTTATTCCATTAAATTATGGATCAGACCACGAAATATGGGCCCTTTTGGATTCACTTTATATTCCAAATAGGTACAACAATGGACAGATCTTCATGGATCCATGCTATTTTGGCATATTTTTCAACCACTTCATCAAGGGTCCTCTAAATCATCACCTCATACATTGAAATTATAAAAAAATTAACATTTTATATTTTAATATTGATTAAAATTAATTAATTTATTAAAACAAAAAGTGTAATTTGTTATTATATTTGTGATATTCATCACAAAACCAGTTTAAAACATCAGTTTAAGGGTGTATTTGAATAGTGTATCCCTGCATGATCACACCCCCACACCGAAATATTTGCACCCCTGGGAAAAGACACATATAAAAATATGAAAGACAAAATCAAAACAAAAATAAATGATTCATGTATAAATTAAAGTAACGTGATCAATGGAAAAACTAGAAAAAGTAGTTTTTCTTAGTGAAAATGGAAAATGATGTCGTATAAATCATATCAAAATGAAATTCAAAGAGATTCATGATACCTAATTGAGCAAGGAATCAAAGAGTTAACTATACCACTAACTCTACATGTGTGTGTTTGAAAACCCTTCCAAGCTATTCTTTCCACTTCTATCTAATAAATATTGGTTATTTTAACATTATTTAGCTTAAATGATTTTTTCCATGAACCTACCCTACATCCATTGAAATCACATTTCAAGATCCAATAACATAAGCATTCCTAAAGTCAAACTATAATCTCCTCACCTAGACATCCACTTATGTTGCACATTTCATCACTCCTCTAATTTATTATTTTTGTTTTTTTTTCTGAATTTGTATTTGGAGAAAATATCACACTCATCTATCAACCCTTTTTTTTATCTCCCCACGACACTAGTTGTAATAGTTTTAACAAGATCGAAGGTTTAGGAGGAGTGTTTCTTGACCAGCCCAAGACACAACCCAAAATTGTTTTTTAGGGCGTGGAATAGTTAGATATCACGTACAAACGTATAGGTCAATCCGGTAAGTAATGACACAATTGGATAAGGAACGAATGTTTGCAAATATAATTTAAAGATGAAAAATATTAACATAAATTATTTTTACCTTCGAGAAAGTAAGAATTATTCACACATTGTGGTTTTGTGCAAATATTTGTGGAGATATTAATGACATAATTTTTCTAAAAACTACTCACACAAGGGGCATCAATCATCACAAAATTTTCATAGTTATACAACCATTTATATCATTGATAGATAATCAATTCACTAAATATCACTCTCAGATGTTTACTTCATACTAATAATTTTTTTACCTTTGTTATGGTATTTTTACTTTCTTCCCATATGGTCACTAAATCTTGGAACTTTGAAATTTTTTATGGGAACAAATGAAAATACCATAAAGAAGGAAAAAAGAAAGAAGGGGAAGAAAAATAAAAATTCCTAACAAACCGAGGAATGTACCCATCCCCCCACACTTCGAATGTGCAGTGTCCTCACTGAAAAAAATTTAAAATGTGAGAAGGAAGGATAAAACATGGTTTGTTTTACTAGTACATTGCATCTATAAGGTGGATTTCCTCTACCAGATTCTTTGGAAAATCCTCATAGAAGTGTTGACGTTGAATCCCATAGATGGTAATACATCGTCCACTCTACTCATGCTAAATCTGTATTGCACCAAAAGGGTAATCATTAGTAATAATATAATTCTAGATAAATTGGGAACTAATCTTACCTGGGTGGAGCTTTAGCCTGTAATTTTATATTATGACCTTCTCACAAATATAGAACTTCCACTGATGAATTATGCTATCATGGATAGCCTTTGTTTTCTCATTTTATATCCGGGAGTTCTCATATTCATCACATCTAATTTCTTCCAAATCTTGAATCTCTAGCTTCCAATGCTCACATGAATCTGAATGATTCATATTACATTGTTTAATAGCCTAATATGTATGGTGTTCTACCTCTACTGGGAGTTGTAAAGAATTTCAAAACACAATCTTTAATGGTGACATTCCAATTGGGGTTTTAAATGCTGTACAGTATGCTCATAGTTTATCATCTAAGTGAAAACTCAAATAATTCATATATGGTTGCACCGTTTTTTCAATATTTTTATAACTACCTGATTTTAGATTTCTTCATGTTCGCTAGTTTAGGGGTGATATGCAATGGAGACTTTATGATCAACCCCGTACTTATGAACCATAATTTTCATGTTGCGATTGCAAAAATGTGAACCCTAATCACTAATGATGAATCTCGGTAAACCAAACCTACAAAAAATCTAAGACCCCACAAAATCAACAACCACACGAAAGTCATCGATCCTAGTGGCATTTTCTTCCACCCATTTATATACATAGTCAACAACCAATAAAATTTATATAAAGAAAAACTAATTTGGAAAAGGCCCCATGAAGTCAATTCATCATGTATCAAAAAGTTCACAGAATAACATGGGTTATTAGGGAATTTCATTCCACTTAGAGATATTCCCTATGAATTTACAATAACTTCATGACATACATAATCTATTGGAATCACTATATAATGTTTTCTTATAAGTTCATGAGTCATGAACCTTTCATGTTATACGTTGAGATCCAATGTGGCCACCACAGTCTAAGGTGTGGAAGAAGGTCAAAACAGAGGTGAACTCAAGGCCAGGGACACCCCGATGAACTACTTAGTCACTACAAATTCTCCACAAGTATCAGTCATCCCAAATGTACCACGAAGAATAATTCTTAAGTATCTGAGATTTTGAAGTTCTAAAATTAGTGGGGACCCCCAGATGTTCCTATAAGATTCACAATGTCTGCATACCAGGGGGTAAGGTCCACAATATCACAATGGTTCTCATGAGGAATGATTTCTCTAATGGGAAGGCATGAGTTAACATGGTGGTATAGTGGTAGAGAAATAATACTAATGTTCTCAGCTAAAACATTTTATACACCCCTCTAATCTCTAATCTCATGGTCAAACTCTAGGAGGAGGATCATGCAACGTATGCGGTGGGATTTAGCTTCATGTTTCTTTAAGAAGAATCGAAGGGCAACATGGTCATAAAATACAATCACTTTTGACCCAAGAATATATGAATGATCTATTTCCAAGGTAAAAACAATAGAAAGTAGTTATTTTTTAGTGGTTGTGTAGTTTACCTAGCCAGGGTCAAGTGTACGTGAGGCATATGCAATGACATGAGGATCCTTCCCAACCCTTTGTGCTAAAACTACCCCAACTGCAATGTTAGAGGCATCACACATATGTTTGAAGGGGAGATCCCACCTTGGTGGTTAGATGATGAGAGGTGATATGAGACTCCTTTTAAGTGAATTGAATGTATCCTAACAATTTTTATCAAACACAAAATCAGAACCTTTTTGTAATAAACGGGACAATGGAAGTGCGATCTTACAAAAGCCTCTAATGAATCATTGGTAGAAACCAGCATGACCCAATAAATATTGCACCTCACAAACAAATTTTGGATTTGAATGGGATGAAATTAATTCAATATTAGTTTTATCAACTTTAATTACTTTATTTGAAATGACATTCCCAAGAATTATCCCTCTCTCAACCATGAAATGGCATTTCTCATAATTTAAAACTAGACCTCTTTCAATATAGCCGTTGAGGACCGATCCTGGGTGTTCCAAACAACCATCAAAAGAATATCCATACACTGTGAAATCATCCATAATGACTTCCATACAACTCTCAAGGTTCTTAGAAAAAATACTCAACATAAATTACTGAAAACTACCAAGAGAATTACATAGACCGAATGGCATCCTTCTGTATGAAAATATGCTGAATCGACAAGTAAATGTTGTCTTTACTTGCTTCTCAGGATCTATATGGATTTGGAAATAACCCGAATAACAATCCTGGAAACAATAAGGGGGCTTATCAGCCAATCGTTCTAACATTTGTTAAATTAATGGTAAAGTAAAGTGGTTTGTCTTTGTGGCTTGATTCAATCAGCGGTAGTCAATACAGACTCACCAACTGTTTTGCAAACGTGTTGGAAGCAATTCCTTCCTTTCATTTGAGACAACTGTTATTCCGATTTTATAGGCACAATTTGAACAAGGATAACCAAATTACTATCAGATATATGATAAATGATCCCAGCAGTAAGTAATTTACTGACTTCCAATTTTACAACTTCAAGGAGACTGGGATTCAACTGGCATTGAGATTGTCTTATGGGCTTAGCCTCAACATCCAAAAGTATATGGTGCATACAAATAGATGGAATAATCCCGGTAATATCATCTAATGTCCAACCTATTTCATTTTTACACTCTCTAAAAAGGTTGAGTAGTTTATATTCTTGGTGTGGAGAGAATTTATTGGCAATAATGACGGGCAATTGGTCAATACCATCAAGATATGAATATTTTAAATTATAAGTAAGTTGTTTATGTTTCAACACCGGTGGTCTATAGATTGAGAGAGAGAATTTAGGGGGAGTGAGGTCCATTGATCTATCTATCTTCTCATGGTTATTCTCTAAATATAGAGAATCTATTGAAATTAGATTTGCAGAATCATCGACAGTCATGGGTACCTCATAATAAACACACTAGTCAATTAAATCACAAGATTAATACTTTTGAGAACCCACAAAACACTCAAAACATGAATCTAAACTCAAATAATTAATGGGTGAATAAATGAAAAATGAATCAGAATTGTGGTTGAGGAGAGAAGTGTGTGTGTGTGCATCGTTTGAGAGTAATTCAATCAAATAGACAGGAAGAGTGGAGTGCTCTTCAACGGGGTGTTTCATAGCCTCAAGGATGTTAAAACCGACCTTTTCTCCTCTGAATAACATGGACAACGTACCATTGTGAACGTTGATGATTGTATTTTCTATTTTGAAGAATGGCCTCCCATGTATGAGAGGATCAAGTCCATGGGTTGAGGAATCATTTATCTCAGGAATGTAGAAATCAGCAGGGAAGATGAGATTCTTTACTCTTACAAGGACATCCTCAATCACTCCTATTGGATGTGTAGTACTTCGGTTGGAAATTTTTATGAAAATTATCATTGGTTGAAGCTCTAAAACCTATAGAGAATTGTACATGGAGTGAGGAATTACATAAATTAAAGCACCTAAATCTAGGAAATCATCATAAAAGAATGTCTCCCCTATGGTGCACGGTGTTGTGAATATGCCTGGATCCTTGTATTTGGTTGGTATTGTTGGTTGAATCAATTCCGAGACATTCCTCCCCAAGTTTATTATCTCATTCCACTTCAAACTTCATCTGTGGGTGCAATGTTATTTAAGAAATCTTTCATAATGGGGAATTTTCTTGACTGCATCCAATAATAGAATATTACCTTGAACTTTTTTAAATGTATCCATTATTTCATTTTCAATCTCATTATCAATGTTTTTCTTAGATTTATAGAGTCTTTGAGGGAAAGGAAGATGAATGTATTTTTCATGGGAATAATTAATGATAATTGTATTGCCCTTTATATTTTATTTTTACTTCATTTGAATCTTTTATAGGTGGACAAAGATCATTTTCAAGAGGGGGGAAATACTTGTTGCATAGAATTAGTAGAAGGAGAAACTTCATTACCACTATGAAGTGTAATTTCACATATATTACCATTATTTTTAGGATTGGAAATGGGTTGGGATGGTAGTTGTCCAGAACCTTGCATCTTAATCTCACCGACGATGTCCTCCAATTTCCCCACTTTAGTCCATAGGTATTGAATTTCCAATTGTGTGGTCTGTTGGAACTGGTGGTTCTGGGTTTCCATTTTCTTCACCATATCCTTGATTATTGGTTCATATTTCTGAGGAGTAGGATGAATATATGGAAAATTTTATGAATAAGAATGTTTCATACCATGGCCTTGTTGATAGAAATTTTTCTTGGGGTAGATTGAGTTTTCTCCTTGTCGGAACTGGGGTTGCGTGTAACACACCGAGATTTTATAAAAAAAATTCTTTTTAATTTTATTAATGTCTTGTGTTGTACGCTACACCAAATGGAGCTTTCACTACATGAATCCTTGACTTGTCTAGCATTACACGCAATCATGAACTTCCTTGACATCTTGCATCGTACGCAATACCGAGTTTCACTATACAAAGATATGATATTAAAATATTATTAAACTAGCCATTAGGAATAGTAATACCCGCATTTTGAATTTTTTTAAATTTTATCATTCAAAATTGACTTCATTTTTGGATTCGGAATATCGAAATTATCCTAGGGTGAATATTTGGTATTTTTCGGAAAACATTCAATTTTTGCTGATCTTTGAAAACACTGGGTTACTTTTTAAAAAACGACATTTTTATTTAGATAATTATTTATTTTATTTAAATTTATTTTAGGTCAAAATTGATACACAATACCTATATAAGTTAAATTTAATTCATTGGGGTCATTTTATAATAATTTTAGATATATAAAAATTTTATTTATCTTTTCACTGTCGTTTACCCACCTCCTAAGAGAATTTACAAATTCACATAAAACATAATCTTACCGCTTCTGTGATTGGAATTTAGAAAATTATAGAGACACAGTTAATATCATGGACTAAAATGTGGTTCAATGATATGAATATAATTTTTGGGGAATATTAACTTTTTACTTTTTTTTACCACGGTTAAAAGTAAATAGGGTAAATAAGGGTAAAAATGATATTATTATTACACTAACACATGTCCTAATTCTATTGGATAAGTATAAGTAGACCAAAAACAACCTTACAAATAAAATATGACCATTGAGGTCCACTTGGATTAGATTAGAACATTTAATATTATTTTATTTAAAGAATAGTTAAAATAGTTAAAATCAAATTTTAATAACTAAAACATTTTTAATAGAGGGTTATACATAAGATAAATACGACTATAAATATTCATTATAAATCTACAAAGATTTCATACATAATGGTATTTTATTTATACTTTTTATACATTAAATAATTTAATTTATTTATGACACAATGATGATGCAATAATTATAGTATTCATGAAATATTGACATAATTGTGTTATAAATACCCAAATAAATGTAATTTGAGACTTTTTATGAATACCACTAATTTTATAGGTTAATATGACATGTTCATAGTCATTTAATTAACTTTTATAGAACTAATAATTCTGCTTTGATTTTCACAAAAATCAATTAACAAATAGTGTCAAGATTGACATAAAATATTTTTTTAAACAAATATTATATTATTAATTGTTATTTATTTCATAAAAATCAAAGGATCAGAAAACAGACATAGAAGAGGTTATATATATTAATAATAAACAACTTGGGGTTTTTTTGTCTTGTTATAGTATGTTTATTAACCTTATAGTGTAAGAAAACAAGATGACATGGTAAAAGTAAAATTATTTAACTTAAAATTAATTATAAATGATAAGGTTAAAATAGAAACTGTTGGGTCCAAAAGGCTGAATACCCTGAGAGGGGGGGGTGAATCAGGGTATGACTAATTTAAAATCGAAGCCTGTTCTGATCATGTTTCGATGTTAAGAAAAACACTCTTCTCTCTCTTTCCTATTGAACAAAGTAGACAGAAAGTAAAGCATGCACAGGACACCCCAATTTTACTTGGTTCACCGCAAAGCGCTACATCCAAGGAGCATACACCGACAAGTTGTTGGTCGTACCAATTCCACTAGACTTCACTAGCTGTGGATTACAATGTTCGGGCTAGATCACTTCTATGCCCAGGCCCACTGCCTTTACAAGATTTAGGGTCAGCTCACTACTTTCCAAGGGTCACTCCCTATTTCTCTCTCTCTCTGGCTCACTACCGGTGGAGAGGATCACTTTTTTCCTCTTCCAAATCTCACTGCTCTGTAAAGGGATTCACTCAAAATTTATAGACCTGTAGGTCTCTTCATTTCCATTTAGGAATGCATCTTTCTCTATATGTAGATGCTCTGTTGAAGTTCAACTTTCATCCACTGATTAATACCTCTTTCCCTCTGAACACTGGGAAATTCCTTTAGGAAAGACCTCCGTAAAGCACTCAACTTCACTAGGCTTCCAATTTCGCGAAGCTCAACAAGCCTTCACGAAGCACCTAATTTTTCGCAAAGATCTCTCGCGAAGCTCTCTCACGAAGCTCTCTCATGAAGCTCAACTCGTTGCAAAGCAACTTATCTCGCAAAACTGACTGAGCCAACGTGGAGCACACAACTTTCGCGGAGCTACAATAGCCGCCGCGAAGCTCCTCTTTCGCGAAGCACACTGGCTCTGCGAACTACCTTCGCAAATCGAGAGCGAATGATCTTCTATGAAAATGCTCTGTACTTCGCTCGAAGGGGTCGGCCTCTATTTATAGGATATTCCACCGACCCTCGTCCCTTCCGCGCGAAGTCAACACCATGTCATCTCAAATCGCGATGCTCCAAAGATTCTGCCGGAATTCTGTCCAAATCGCGAAGCACCACGTCAATTTTCCGTTCGCGAAGATTGACGTAGTCGCGAAGAATCACAGTCAACATACCTTCGCGACTTTTCCACAATGCTCACTCGCGAATCCCAACATTCCATCGCTCCTTGTCCGTGAAGCTCCTTCGCAAAGACCTTCACCGCCGCGATGCGCTTTAGCCTCTGCCGTTCCCGAAGCTTGACGTAATTGCGAAGCATCACCGCCTCCATTCTTCTGGTCTTCGCGATTTCCAAACCATTCATCCTATCTTCGTGAAATTCATGCCTTTTCCATATGTAATTATGATCTTTATGGAAATCCTATTTTCGCGATGCTCCCCAAAATCCAAATTTTGGGCCCCAAAAATTTGGCAAACACTGGGAAACAGCGCCACCTTGTACTGCTCTTTTGTACCGCCTCCAGATCATCCTTTCCTTTGTTATAGTTCTTTGTCAACATTGAATGTCAATAACTTCTCGAGAACTCGAAAATTATCTATGGAAACCTGATTTTTCAACAAACACAATCAACCCAAAAATACTGCAATGTTACCTTGAGGGATTTTTTCCCAACAATCTCCCCCTTTGGGTTTGTTGACAACTCTTCACAAATCTGCTCAGAATGATATTCTGCACTTTGATACCTCAATGAGTCTTCTTCCAGTCGCTACCACCATTCGCCTCTTGCGATTCTAATAGCATTCAAGGATTCACTTAACACGTACTCTAAGCCCAGATGAGAAATGCTCGACATGAGAAACAAGAGTAGTATGAAAAGTTAATTAATGAATCACTTAATGTCAGACCCCAATTATCAATTCCACCATGATACCAATTATTAAATTAATACCAATTATTGAACCACACTGATACCAATTGGTGAATTCTGGACACCTTTTCACACCATTCCAACACCACTGTTCTGCTTTTATCACGATCCTCAGCTGTTGTGATTTCTATGCTTTGATCAATCACTTCTAGCATCGTTAGATTTCCAAATCTCCCCCTTTCTCATTTCTCCCCCTATCTGGCTGCTCCACTGGTCAGCTTCTCCCCGTATCAATTATGATTTATCAACTCTCCGCACTATCTCCCCCTTGAACAAACACTATTTTCACCCCCTTTAACAAACACTCTTTTCTCCCCCTTTGTCAACGAACCCAAAGGACATTCCTTTGCAGTCTGTAACAGAGTAGAGAACACATTAGCACAGTAGGGAAAACACATCATACCTCGGGGATAGGGGGTGGGGGTGGCCCACATCCACACTATTTCAAGTGCGGGGAATCGACTGAACTCCCAGAGCCAGTCGATGCCTTTCAAATGCTTCCTTGGGTAAGGCCTTTGTCAGGATGTCTGCAACATGTAGTTCTGTAGGCACATACTCCAACTTCACAATCTCATGCTCAACTTTCTCCTTGATAAAATGATACTTTATCTCAATGTGCTTTGTCCTTGAGTGATGGAAGGTATTTTTTCTGAGATTTATAGCACTTGAGTTATCGCACTGGATTCCGATCGGAGACTTCACTTCAACTCCCATATCATCAAGCTGCTACTTCATCCACAATAACTGTGTGCAGGCTTGAGTGGCCGCAATATACTCAGCTTCTGCGATGCTCAATGAAATGAAATCTTGCTTTTTTCTTATCCAAGAAATACACAATCCACCAAGATAGAATGCACCACCAAATGATGATTTTCTATCATCTGTTGTATCGGCCCAGTCTTCATCAGTATATCCCAATAACTCCGTCTGAGATTTTTTAGTATATGTCAAGCCGAAATCCACTGTGCCCTGGATATACCGAAGTATTCTTTTCACTGCAATCATTTGGCTTTCCTTGGGATTTCCCTGATATCAGGCTGCTTGGCAAGTGGAAAAAACAATATCAGGCCTTGTTGGAGTCAAGTACAACAAACTTCCAATAATTCTCCTATATTCTGTGATATTAACTGCCTTTCCATCACCATCTTTCGAAAATTTCATCCGGGTGGCAACCAAAGTCTTCATCTCCTTGGAATTTTCAATTCCAAACCTTCTCCGGACCTCCTTGGCATATTTATATTGAGAAATGAATGTTTCATTCCTTCCATATGTCACTTGTAGACCAAGGAAAAACGTTAGCTCCCCAATAATTGACATTTCAAACTCATTTTTCATGAATTCGGAAAACTGTCTACATTATGCTTCATATGATCCACTAAATATTATGCCATCGACATAAACCAACACCATCATCCTTTGATTACTGTTATTACTGAAATAGAGATTGTAATCAACTCCTCCACGTAGAAAACCAATCTTCTTCAAGTACTGATCAAGCCTTCAGTACCATGCTCTTGGTGCTTGTTTCAGCCCATACGATGCCTTCTTCGGCCTGCAAACTTTGTTCCCATCCTCATGAATGAGAAAAACATCTGGCTTCTCAATGTACACCTCCTCTTCCAAAACCCCATTCAAGAATGTGGATTTGACATCCATTTGGAACACTTTGAACTTTCGTTGCACTATTATGGCCAAAAATAATCTAATGGTCTCCAGCATTGCAACCGGTGCAAATGTCTCATCGACATCTATTCCCTCAATCTGGGAGTACCCCTTGCACACTAGTCATGCGTTGTTCCGAATCATTATGCCATCTTCATTCATCTTATTGCGATAGACCCATTTAGTCCTGATGACATTCTTGTCTGCTGGCCTCGAAACAATCTCCCATGTCTGGTTCTTCTCAATCTGATCAAGTTCATCATTCATAGCCTGATCCCAGTTTTCATCTTCAGCTACATCAGAAAAACATTTCGGCTCTACCTGAGATAAAAACGATGTCTTCTGTAATGACTTCATTCATTGAGTCTGAACTGGAGTTTTCAGATCACCAATGATATTTTTCCTATCAATTTCAGCTCGACTCTTTGGCTTCCTTGCAGATACAAACTTGACACTTTCTTGTTATCATCAGTATCTTCTTCTGAGACAACCTCTGCCACTTCTACTCCCCCTGTGCTTCTTACCTCATCATCACTTTCATCCATAAACTGTTCACCGGGTCGTTGGGCAGTCTCTTCATTTTCGACTATAGGGACATCATTGCTCTCAACAATTTTTTCAAGCCTCTTGTTGAAGAATTTATATGATTTGCTTTTCCCTGAATAGCCAAAGGATATCCCTTCATCTCCTCGTGCCTCAAACTTCCTATGATGTTCCTTGTTGAGAATGAAACACTTACATCCAAAGATTTGAAAGAATTTCAACGTTGGCTTCTTTCCATACCACAGTTCATATAGAGTCTTCCCTTGCTTCAGACATAACAGAGACCTGTTTGAGACATAGACCGATGTCAAAACTGCTTCCTTCTAAAATTTCTCTGGTAGATCCTTATCGATAAGCATTGTTCTGGCCATGTTGTTGATGATCCGATTTCTCCTTTCAACCACTCCATTCTGTTTGGGAGTTCTTACTGATGAAACTTGATGCCTTATCCCATGTTTCTCGAGATAGTTTTCAACCTGACTGTTTGTAAATTCCATACCGTTATCAGTTCGAAACTTCAAAATTTTCTGCCCAAGTATCTTTTATGATTCCATCCTGTACTGTTTTATGAAACTGAACACCTCTGTATTATCGGTAATGATGAATACCTAGGCCATTATGCTATTGACATCAATGAAAAGAACATAGTACCATTTCCCATCTATTGCTCGTGGTGAGATAGGTCCACATACATCAGCATGCACCAATTCGAGAACTCGAGTTTCTTTTTTTTCCTTTGGCCTGTATGTCTTCCTGATGATCTTCCCTTATTGACAAGCATCAAACGTATGAGTGCGATCACGTGATAGTTTGGGAATGTCTCTAGTAGAATCACACTTTACCAGATCTTCCATAGATGGTTGACATAGATGACCAAGTCGCTTATGCCACATCTGATTTTCCTCTTCTCTGGATTAAAGGCATGAATCTTCTTCCCCACCTACCAGGTAAAGAATCCCCTTTGTTCGTTTTCCCTGAAGAATGACAATTCCATCTTTTCCTTTAACAATACCCATCTTCTTGGTAAATAGGATAGAGTTCCCAGAGTCGCATAGTTGACTGACGCTAAGAAAATTATGACTGAGACCCTCTACCACCAAGACCTTAGCATGTCTCATTTCATTGCCCCCAAACTTGGCTTTTCCTGAGCCAACAATCTTCAGGCCTCCATCATTTCCAAATTTGACAACTCCTTCTTTGTCATATTTTATGCCTGTAACCAGATCCTTATTACCCGTCATGTGGGATGTGCAACCAACTGTCAATGATCCGAACACCAGAACGATCTGATGCTTTAAGGGAAATTTCAGCAACTACTGCCTTCTCAATTTTCTTTTTCCTAGTCCATACCTTTTCTTTCATACTCGGCATGGATTGAGGCTTTTGTTCTATCTCAGAGTATGATGGACCAGCTTCATCTTGAAAAACTGCAAATCTATTCTAAACTTTTAACTCACTTGTCGGTTTACTGATCTGCTTCTTGCAAACATTTTGATTCTGCTTTGGCACATTTTTCTGAATGGTCGGAGTGCAGTACCTAGCCATGTGTCCAAATCCTCTGCACGAAAAACAGTTTCCTTCAAAATATGTTCTGGAAAACCATTCTCTGTTTGGTTGTCATCTCTGTTCTTGTTCCCTTCGATATCTTTTGGATATGGAACACACATACTATGAATGTCCCATATTTCCACAATAATAACACCTAATATAAGGTGCATTCCTTCATGTTACTTCAGCACTACGAGTTTCCCCTTTGGGTATCTGAGTATTCTGATTCTGCTTTGTGCTCAGATCCACTTTCAATCTCGGGACATGTGCTTGCGGTCTAACTTTAACTGCAATAGATTTTTGTTTCTGATTGAGCCATGAATCAACCTTAACTTCTGAGTTCAATTGCTGCTTCTTTCCTGATAAACTACTAGGCTCTTCTTTCTTCTTTTCAGTCTTCGTAATGACCTGATTTCCCAAGAATGTGTTGTGATTCAAAGTTTTTTCCTAGTCTTTAAATTTTCTCCGTAGACTGAAAAATTACTCTTCAAGCTCTTCAATACGCTTGACATGATCTTTCACTTTTCGACTCAAGCAATCGATCTCCCATTTCTGCTCCTCAATCTTGAGCTTATTCTCATCAACCTTTTCTGTGCGCTCTGGCGTGGAAAACATAAGAATTTCAATTTCTTTCTCAATCTCAGACTTCTCTTCCTCTTGATGTTGCATGTAGAGTTTGGAATCACGTACTATCTTGTTGGCTTTCATTGTTTTTTCTCGCCAAACATCTATCTCCTCAAGAGATGCTTCTAATTCAGATTCCATGTTAAATCTCCCTTCAATTTCTTCTTCTTCTTCATCAGTTTCAATTTCTTTCTTTTCTAGAGAACTACTGGAAACAACCACCATCACATTTTGTCCACGATCTCTGTAGTTTTCTATCTCTTCAACTTCTTCACCCTCAGACTCAGCTGAACTGTCTATTTCTTGGGAAAGAAGATTCTTCTTCTTAAAAGAATTTCTCTTGAACTTCTTCTTCCCTTCCACAGAGGCTGGAGATTTTTTCATGGGAATCTCAACTTCACCTTCATCGCTTTCTTCTTGAAACTTTTTAGGGAATCTTGCCGCAGGATGACCAACCTTTCCGCATCGGAAGCATGCTAGCCGAAGTTTCCCTTTAAACATTCCTTTTCCTTTTTGCAGATTTGAAGAAAGGAATGACATCACCTCATATGACTCTTATTCATCTTGAGAATCTTCAATAGTGAGCCTCTTCATGTCCTTAAATGCCACCTCTTTGGATTTCTCCTTTTCCACAGCATCGTTGTCATCATTTCTCATTTCATATGCAACAAGAGTGTTGTGTAGGTTATCCAATGTCAGCTCTTTCGGATCTTTATCTTCCAAAACAGAAACTTTAGGATTGAACCGAGGTGGAAGCTTTCTCAAGATGCGATTCATGATTTTAATGTCTTCGATAATTTCTCCAAGACCCCACATGTCTTCTACCACAGCATTTACCCTGTCAAAGAATGCATCAACAGACTCATTCGGGTTCATTCTGAGATCTTCATACTTGTTCCACAACACTTGCAGCTTTGCCTCTCTGACTTTTGTATCCCCTTCATAAACATTCAAAAGCTTTTCCCACATGGCATGTGACGTTTTTCATGACATAACCTTTGTATATATGGGATTAGAGAGGGATCCCCCTAAGGCATTGATTGCTTTGGAATCAGCATCCAACTCTTTGTGCTCAGCTTCTGATAATGCACCACTAGTAATATCAGCTGTGATACCATGCATAGCTGCTGAAAACACATCCATTCCCAAAGATCGGAAATAGTGTTTCATTCGATTCTTCCATATCTGAAAATTACATCCGTCGAAGATCGGAATCCCTCTATGATTAGTGACCTCCATCTGAGAGAAGAAAAACTATCTACTTCGCTTTGATACCAATTGTTGGGTCCACAAGGCTGAATACCCTGAGAGGGGGGGTGAATCAGTGTATGACTAATTTAAAATTGAAGCCTGTTCGGATCTTGTTTCACTATTAAGAAAAACACTCTTCTCTCTCTTTCCTATTGCACAAAGTAGACAGAAAGTAAAGCATGCACAGGACACCCCAATTTTACTTGGTTCACCGCAAAGGGCTACGTCCAAGGAGCATACACCGACAAGTTACCGGTCGTACCAATTCCACTAGACTTCACTAGATATGGATTACAATTTTTGGGCTAGATCACTTCTATGACCATGCTGACTACCTTTAAAATATTTAGGGTCAGCTCACTGCTTTCCCAAGGGTCACTCCCTATTTCTCTCTCTCTGGCTCACTGCCGGTGGAGAGGATCACCTTTTCCCTCTTCCTAAGCTCACTGCTCTATGAAGGGATTCACTTACAGTTTATATACCTGTAGGGGTCTTCATTTCAATTAAGGAATGCATCTTTTTCTATATATAGATGCTCTGTTGAAGTTCAACTTTCATCCACTGATGAATACCTCTTTCCCTCTGAACACTAGGAAATTCCTTTTGGAAAGACCTCCACAAAGCACTCAACTTCGCTAGGCTTCCAATTTCGCGAATCTCAACAAGCCTTCGCGAAGCTCCTACCTTTTCACGAAGCTCTCTCGCGAAGCTCAACATGTTGCAAAGAAACTTCTCTCGCGAAGCTCACTGAGCCAACGCGGATCACACAACTTTCACGGAGCTACAATAGCCGCCACGAACCTCCTCTTTCGCGAAGCTCACTGGATCTACGAACTACCTTCACAGATCGAGAGAAAATGATCTTCTATGAAAATTCTCTCTACTTCGTTCGAAGGGGTCGGCCTTTATTTATAGAAGATTCCACCGACCCCCGTCCCTTCCGCGCGAAGTCAACGCCACGTCATCTCAAATCGCGAAGCTCTATTGATTCTTCCGGAATTCTGTCCAAATCATGAAGCACCACGGGAATTTGCCGTTCGCGAATCTTGACGTAGTCACGAAGAATCACCATCAACATACCTTCGTGACTTCACCGGAAATCTCCCTCGAAAAGCCCAACATTCCTTTGCTCCTTCGCCGCGAATCTCCTTCGCAAAGCCCTTCACCTCCACGATGCGCTTTAGCCTCTGCCGTTCGCAAATCTTGGCGTAATCGCGAAGCATCGCTGCCTCCATTCTTCTGGTCTTCAAGATTTCCAAACCATGCATCCTATCTTTGCGAAATTCATGCCTTTGCCATATGAAATTATGATCTTTATGGAAATCCTATTTTGGCGATGCTCACCAAAATCCAAATTTTGGACCCCAAAAATTTGGCAAACACTGCGAAACGGCGCCACCTTGTACTTCTCTTTTGTACTGCCTCCAGATCATCCTTTCCTTTGTCATAGTACTTTTTCAACATGGAATGTCAATAACTTCTCGATAACTCGACAATTATCTATGGAAACCTGCTTTGTCAACAAACACAATCAACCCAAAAATACTGCAATGTTACCTTGAGAGATTTTTTCCCAACAGAAACCTAAACTTGTCTAAATTCTATTGGATGAGATTATTTTGATGCATCCCGAACATATCTTCAAAATAAATCAATTTGGGGCTATTATAAACAGAATATGACTTTATTATAAAATAATATTTTACGTTTTTCCAAAGGTGCCCCTCTCCTCCCTTATAAAATGGGCACCCATTACCTATTCTCTTCACACCCTTTTGAGATTTGAATCTAAGACAACCCCTTCCCATTTCTCTTCTCCAATTCCCTAGAAACATTATAGAGGTTATGGTCTTCTCAAAAGACCAATTCTACTTCCATAAGAGGAAGCATAAAGGAGGTGCTTCGAAGAAGATGTAATCTCTTCTTCTGATTCCCTCAAGTTTCTTTCTTCTTCTACTTATTATTATTTAGTTGTCTAATTATAAAGTAATAAAATAAGTATTAATTATATAATTATATGTTATTATAAATATTAAACAACCCTATTTCACTTTCTATCCATCCTACGGAAAATGAAATCACCGCGCGTGCGTACGTACGGAATACCGTCTCCACGTCGTGGTGTAATCTGTTTTCAACCACCACCTTACTTGGATGAGTATAATGGTGTAAATAAATAACTTTATATGATTATTGTAAAGTGTTATTAATTCTGAAATATTATACATATGCTTTAATACAGTTCCATGATCATGGGAATGATATCATCGCTCGTGCGTACGTACGGACTACCGTCTCCACGATGCGATAAGATTCATTCTCCATGTTAACCATTCATGAATGATTATAAATTATATATACTGAATAATAATGAAATATATGACATAATAATGATACAAGATTTATGTATATATATATTTATTTCATCTCTATAATTCCATTCAATTCAATAAGGAAGCGAAAACAACGATCATGCATACGTACGGCCTACCGTCTCCATGAATGGTGTATTTCATTCCATTTATCGATGTATCATATATATATGTATACGATGAATATTTATTATATATAAATTGTGTTTTATATTCTATAATTTATTAAATCAGGATATAAGTAATAATATCAAGAACAACAAGTCGAAACACATACAATAAATGAAACTATTTTACCCAAATCGTTGCTTTTACATCAAATTTACAAATGAACAGGTAATATAAAGTCATAAGTAAACTGTATATGATATAATAAAAATGAATAAAATTCTTTAATAAGTCAATGAAATTATTTAAATCATTATACAGGAGGTTTGGGGACATACGAATCATATCATACATAATGTAAGGGATAATTATTCCAATCTCATTCTTATCTGAGATTCTTTATTCGTAAGTGTTTACTGGTGTTATATTTTTCATCCATGTCCATAAAAATGTTTTTCATAATGATTTTAATATTATTCCATGCATGTTTGATGTCATGATTACCCCTATTTGACTTTTACACTGTGTTATGGATGGAATCTTTTTTTGTTTACCATACGTGGTACTTTTTGACTTATCTGACGAAAGTACGAGAAGAATGCTTTTATAACTTACAATCCATGAACAGATTTTTACAGTTTCATAACGCCTTATTTTCTTGAAGCTTCCTCCACAATATTTCATTATTATTTTCAAGATGATACATTTCTTTTGAAATTTAATGGCATTTATTGAAAAGAAAATGATTTTGAAGAAGAAAGGATATTTTCCTCGTGAATTAATTTCAACTGTTTTATCAAAACCATTTTCCATATAAGATGACATTATTTAATATGTGTATGTTTCAAGTATAATTCCTCTATAATTTACATGGATTCACTTTTATTATAATGAAATATCCATTTGTTTTATGTGGATTATGTGTTGATGGGACAATGTTTATGAAACCGATTTTATTTTTTTGGGTTATGATGAATATTTTATGTGTTTTTGTGGCACAAGTAAGAATGATTTCATTATGAGATGGTTGGGACCTATATCTACCTCCAATGCATTGGGTAATAATTTATATCTCATGTGATATACATGGATGGAACGGTAAGTTAATCCGGTTAAGTGTTACAGGACTGGAACGAGGAGTGAACTCGATTCAGAACGGGACTTTATCCACTAAGATGGTCTTGGAAGAAATAACTTGGATACTATGGAAATCATAACATGTGTTTAATGGATGCCAAAATTACATGTTTTATTACCATTCTAGTTTATCATTACTAATGTTCCTTTATGATCTATGTCTTGTGTACTTCCAAGATTTATGTTGTTGCTCATGATTTTGATGATTAGATTTTATGTTCATGTTTTTGTATTCAAATGTTTATGGATTGTTTTATGTTCTCTATGCTTATCCTTATTGAGAATTTGATCTCACCCTTTATATATTTTCTTTTCCCCAGGATTTAAATAAAGGTTTTAGGTAAGAAAACAATAGGGGACGATCTTTCACCACGATTTGAAGATTATTTTTCCGAGTTTCCAAAGACGCTAAACTATTACAGTCCTTATGTGTCTGTTTTCGTTATGTATTAAGTATTCCGAAAAAGTAATGTAATTTCCATGTATGCCAAGATTTGGGTCTCTACAGTCGGTATCAGTGGAAAGTTTTAGTTAACCTTTGGAATCTAGGATGCAAAAACTATAGTGAGATCCCTAGAGATATTTATAAGGTATGTTTAGGGATGTCCCAAAGGTTAAGTATAAGTATAGGTTATAGTCCTAGAATTATGGAAATGATATTAGAATTAAACCTAAGATATTAGATATTGAAGGTACTCCCCCTTTATTATGTAGTTTTCCTAGCATGATTTTTTCCTCCCACACTGTTCTTTTTGGGTTTTAGAAAATGGCTGGTACCCGAAGGAACTATGTTGATCAATGTAATGGACAATGCAATGATTATCCTCCTGAGAAACCAAATGTGATGGTAGATGGAGTGAAAAATATTATTTCTATACTTACAAAAGCTATAAATCAATTTGTATTTCCAAATGATCAGAGAAGTGAACAATATTCTATTGAGTCCTTCATGAGGAAACGTCCACCGTATTTCAATGGGTCTTCTGATCCACTTGTTGCTGAACAATGGATTAGTACCATTGAAAAGATATTTTCCATACTTCGCTGTCCATAACATGAAAAATTCATTTTAGCTATTTACCATTTAGAAGGGGAATCATACCAGTGGTGGACTCTAATTAAGAATACAAGGCCCCAAGATGAAATTGAATCCATGGAATGGGACAAGTTCAATAAGTGTTTTTCAGTAAGTACTTACCTCATATTCTTCGAACAACGATGAAAAAGGAGTTTCTTGAGATTAAGTAGAAGGATGATGAATCTTATGGTATATAAGAAGTTAATTTTACAAGACTTTCATTGTATGCATCCGGCTTTATCATCCAACCTGAAAGTAATGTTGATCGATTTTTTAGTGCCTTAAAACCATGTTTTTGAAGGGAATTAGCTATAAGATACATCAGTATCTATGAAGAAATTTTTTGTTGTGCTATCAAGGTAGAACTGGAAGTTGGTGTAACATATCCATCTCAAGGTTTTGACAAGAAACGAAAGATGGAGTTCAAGGAGAAATCTCAGAATAATGGTGAAAAGAAGATGAATGTTTCTTTATGCTCAACTTGTGGAAAGATGCATGGTAGAGATTGTCTTAAAGGGACTATAAAATGTTTTAAGTGTGGAATAGAAGGTCATCGAGCATCTGAGTATCGAATTAATGGAAAAAGGGTTTCTAATGATGTGAATAATGAAAAGACTACAGAGAACACACCACCAACACTTCAATGCTTCAAGTTCAAGGAAATGGGGAATTATGTTAATCAATGCCCTAATCCAAGGGTTAATGATGATCAACGTGAGTAACCTATTATGGAAAAGGATAAAGGGAAGTAACATGTGATCACTATTTGTGATGTTGAGTATAACAATGATGTTGTGTAATGATTAATTGTTTATGTAATGGGATTTAAAAATAGTATCATGGAATCTCATTTATAGTATCAAGGAATTTTAAAATATCTGTGTATTGGTCCATTGTGGTTTTCTATAAGAATATGGTATAAGTTACCATGAAAATTGATTCAAATATTTTGGAAATCAGATGATATGCGCATAATGATTGGATAAGGAGAAAATGAATTATTTTATAGTATTCATGAGCTCATGATGATATAAGGACTAAGTGATATCATGGTTTGAGTATATAGAATTTTGAGGATTTTGGTATGTGAAAAGTGCTAACATTTAACTCCATTCATTTTTTCACTAAGGTTCAATGGGTATTCATTTTTCATGATAATACATGATTAAGGCCTTAGAATATTTGGAATTTGACCAACAAGATACATCGTATGATATATGGGGTCAAATGATGGTATTCACGTACTTGTTATGAGACCTCTCAAGTAATCATTTTATTTACACTATGAGATTGGACAAAAGTATTTTCAATAAGCTTAAAGGTTGGAATGGATTAACTTGGACATCTAATATAATTTTTTAAGGTTAGAATTTTTTTTCGATATTATTTATGTAATGTTATAATAATGTATTTTTAGAAAAAGGACAACCTGCAGGACGGGAGACAACCTGTCGCGTCAGAAAAGGTTGTGGTAATCGAACCCACAACTAAAGTGCGACACGCCTTTATCGCCTACCACTGGACTACAGGAAGTCCCTATTTAGTAGAAACTAGTTTTATTATATTACGCAGTATTATATATGATGTATAAGTCCATTTTTGGAACCATATATGATTAATCTTACTATTTATGGACTTATGTATTTTTGATAACATTTTCTAACCTTTTGTTTGAGACAGATGGAATGACCCATCATTCTATCACATGATCTGCAAACATTACGAATGACAATTTCAACTTCATTTCATTAAGAGATGATGTGGAAATTTTCCAAGGAACGACCAATGGTGAGACTGTACCAAAATCAAGAAAGTATTTCTTCTAATTCCAATTTCTTCAACATTGGGGAAATGATCTTGAAAACTGAAAATGTTTTCCTAGTGCCCTTATATCTGATGAATCTGATGGTACCATAGATCATCACAAATATATGGCTTTGTGATTATTGGCTTTTTCATAGCCATGTTCTCTACCACTTTCCATCAGAACATGATGGTTAGATTTCTCTTCTATATCCATATTTTCACCTATGTTCTCCTATGTGTAAACCCAGTGAATAGTTAATTTGGGTAACCATTATGTTTTATATAGTTGTTTTTAAAGATTGGTTTTGTTATTTTATTTTACGATGCGGGTTTCTATGAAAGAATTGTTCGAGTAGTAAACCATTTATAACCTCGACAAATTTCGAGGGCGAAATTCGTTTTAAGGGGGGGGGGGGTAGAATGTTACACCCTAAGATTTTATGAAAAATATCGTTTTTAATTTTATTGATGTCTTGTGTTGTACGATACACCAAAAGGGTCTTTTAATACAATAAACCCATACTTTTCTTACATTACAAGAAATCACGACCTTCCTCGATAGCTTGCGTCACATGCAATACCGAGTTTCACTAAACAACGTTATGCTATTAAAATATTATTAAAATTAGCCGTTATGAATAGTAACACCCACTTTTTGAAATTTTGTAAATTTTATCATTCAAAATGGACATCATTTTTGGAATAAGAATATCGAAATTATCCTTGGGTAATTTTTTGGTATTTTTCGGAAAACATTCAATTTTTGATGAATAGTGAAAACACAGGGTTACTATTTAAAAACCGACGTTTTATTTAAATAATTTTTTATTTTATTTAATTTTATTTTATGTCAAAATTGATATATAATACCTATATATATTCAATTTAATTTATTGGAGTCATTTTATAAAAATTTTAGATATATAAAAATTTTATTGAACTTTTTACCGTCTTTTACCCACCTCCTAGGAGAATTTGTAAATTCACATAAAACATAATTTTACTGCTTCTGTGAGAGGAATTTCAAAAATCATAGAGACACGATTAATATCATGGACTAAAATATGGTTCAATGAGATGAAAATAATTATTGGTGAAAAGTACATTTTTATTATTTTTTACCACGGTAAAAATTAAATAGGGTAATTAAGGGTAAAATAATAATATTATTTCCCTAACACATTTCCTAATTCTATTGGATAAATTTAATTCGACCAAAAAACCATAGGAATAAAATATGACCATTTAGTTCCACTAGGATTAGATTAGGACATTAATAATATTTTATTTAAAGAATAGTTAAAATAGTTAAAATCAATGTTTAATAACTGAAAAATTTTAATATAGGGTTATACATAAGATAAATTCAACTATAAATATTAATTAGAAAGATAAAAATATTTTCTTCATAATGGTATTTTATTTATATTTTTTAGACAATAAATATTTTAATTTACTTATGATAGGATGATGATGTAATAATTATCTTATTAATGAAATATTGAAACAATTTATGTTATAAATACCCAAATTAATTTAATTTGAGCCTTTTTATGAATTCCAACAATATTATAGGTTAATATAACATGTTATTATCGATTTAATTAACTTTTTGCGAAATAATAATTCTATTATGAGTTTCACAAAAATTAATTACCAAATACTGTCAAAATTGACATAAAATAGTTTTTAAAAAAATATTATATTAGTAATTATTATTTTATTCATAAAAATATAAGGATCGTCCAAATTACTTAGATAAGGTTATATAAATTAATAATAAACAATTTGGGGTTCGTTTTTCTTTTTATTGTAATTTTATTCACCTAATAGTGTAAGAAAACAAGAAGACACGGTAAATGTAAAATTATTTAGCTTAAAGTTAAATCTAAATTATAAAGATGAAATAGAAATCTAAACATGCCTAAATTATATTGGATGAGAGTATTTCGACCCATCCCCCAACTAAGCTTCATAATAAATCAATTTGGAGCTATTATAAACCGAATATGACTTTATTATAAAATAATATTTTAAGTTATTCCAAACGTGCCCCTCTCCTCCCTTATAAAAAGGGCACCCCTTCCCTCTTCTCTTCAAACCCTTTTGAGCCTTGAAGCTTGGACAAAACCTTCCCATTTATCTTCTACTCTTCCCTAGAAACATTTTTTAGTTTTTTACCTCTCAAAAGACCAAAACTACTTCCATAAGAGGAAGCATAAAAGAGTTGCGTTGAAGAATAGGTAGTCTCTTATTCCGATTCTCTCAAGTTTCTTTCTTCTTCTACTTCTTCTTATTTAGTTGTCACATTTTAAAGTAATAACATAAGTATTAATTATATAATTATATGTTATTATAAATATGAAACAACTCTATTTCACACACTATCCATCCTATGGAAAATGAAATCACTGTGCGTGCGTACGTACGGAATACCATCTCCACACTGTGGTGTAATCTATTTTCGACCACCACCTTACTTGGATGGGTATAATGGTGTAAATAAATAATTATATATGATTATCGTAAAGTGATATTGATTCTTAAATATCATATATACTCTTGAATATAATTCCACGATAATGGGTATGATATCATCACTTTTGCGTACGTACGGACTACCGTCTCCACGACGCGATGAGATTCATTCTCCATGTTAACCATTCATGAATGATTATAAAGTATATATAATGAATAATAATGAAATATATGACATAATAATGATACTGGACTTATATATATATATATGTGTGTGTGTGTGTGTGTGTCTGTATTTCATCTACTTAATTCCATTCAATTCAATAATAAAGCGAAAACAACGTTCATTCGTATGTACAGCCTACCGTCTCCATGAACGGGGTATTTCATTCCATTTTTCCATCTATCATATATATATGTATATGCTGAATATTTATTATATATAAATCATTTTTTACATTCTGTAATTAAGTAAATAAGGATATAATTAATAATATCAAGAATAATAATTCGAAACACGTACAATAAATGAAACGATTTTACCCAAATCGCTGCTTTTACATTGAATTTACAAAAGAACGGGTAATATAAAGTCCTAGGTAAACCATATATGATATCATAAAAATGAATATTATTCTATAATAAGTTAATGGAATTATTTAAATCATTATACAGGAGTTTTGGATATATATGAAGCGTATCAGACATAAGGTAAGGGATAAATATTCCAATCTCATTCTTATCCGAGATTGTTTATTCGTAAGTATTTACTGGGGTTATATTTTTCATCCATGTCCATAAAAATGTTTTTCATAATGTTTTTAATATTATTCCATTTTTTTAAAGTCATTTTTACCCCTCTTTGACTTTTACTTTGTGTTATGGATGGAATCATTTTTTTGTTTACCATACGTGGTACTTTTTGACTTTTCTGAAAAAAGTACGAGAAGAATGTGTTTTTCACTTATACGGTGTGAATTTATTTTTACGGTTTCATAACGCCTTATTTTCATGAAGCTTACTCTACAATATTTCATGATTATTTTAAAAAAAAATACATTTTTTTTAATTTTCATGGCATTTTGTGAAAATAAAATTATTATGAAGAAGAAAGGATATTTTCCTCAAGAAGTCATTTCAAGTGTCTTATCAAAACCATTTTCCATCTCAGATGACATTATTTCATATTTTTTTGTTTCATGTATAATGTCTCTATGATTTACATGGTTCCAATTTTCTTATGATGAAATATCCATTTGTTTTTTATGGATTATGTTATGATGGGACGATGTTTATAAAACCCATTTTATTTTTTAGGGTTATGATGAATGTTTTATGTTTATTTAGTGGCACAAGTAAGACTGATTTCATTATGAGATGGATGGGATCTATATCTCCCTCCAATACATTTGGTAATGATTTATATCTCATGAGATATATATGGATGGAATGGTATGTTAATTCGGTTCAGTGTTATTGGATTAGAACGAGGAGTGAACTCGATTCACAATGGGACTTTGTCCACTAAGATGGTCTCGGCAGCTATGCCTTGGATACTATGGAAATCATAACATGTTCTTAATGTATTCCACAATTTCATGTTTTATTACCATTCAAGATTATCATGACTAATTTTCCTTTATGATCTATGCCTTCTGTACATCAAAGATTTATGATATTGCTCATGATTTTGATGTTTAGATTTTATGTTCAAGTTTTTTCATTCAAATGTTTATGGATTGTTTTATGATGTCTACGCTTACCCTTAATGATCATTTGAGCTCACCCTTTATATTTTTTCTTTTACCCAAGATTTAAATAAAGGTTTTGGGTAAGAAAACCAAAGGTGAAGATCATTATGGGAAATATTGAAGATCTTTCCCCACGATTAGAAGATTATTTTTCTGTGTTTCCAATGATGCTAAACTATTACAGTACTTGTGTGTCTATTTTCATTATGTATTAAGTATTCCTGAAAAGTAATGTAATGTCCATGTACGTCATTCTTTGGGTCTCTATAGTTGGTATCAGAGGAAAGTTTTATTTAACCTTTGGAAACATCGATGCGAAAACTTTAGTGAGATCCGTAGAGATATTTCTATGGTATGTCTAGGGATGTCCATAAGGTTAAGTATAAGTATAGGTTATAGTCCCAGAATTATGGTAACGATATTAGAATTAAACTTTAGATGTTAGATATTGAAGGTACTCCGCCTTTATTATGTTGTTTTCCTAGCATGATTTTTGCCTCTCACAATGTTCTTTTTGGGTTTTAGACAATGGATGGAACCTGAAGAAACCGTATTGATCAATGTAATGGAAAATGCAATGAGTGCACTCCCGAGCAACCTAATGTGATGGGAGATGGAGTGATAAATCATATTGTTATACATACAGATGTTATGAATCATTCTGGATTTCCATATGATCAGAGAAGGGAACAATATTCTACTGAGTCCTTCACGAGGCAACGTCCACCATCTTTCAATGGGTCTTCTGATCCACTTGTTACTGAACAATAGATTTGTACCATTAAAAAGTTATTTTCCATACTTTTCTGTTTAGAACATGAAAAATTCATTTTATTTGTTTACTATTTAGAAGGGGAAGTAGACCAGTGGTGGAATCTAATTAAGAATACAAGGCCCCAATATAAAATTGAGTCCATGGAATGGGACAAGTTCAAGAACTTGTTTTTCAGTAAGCACGTCCCTCATATTCTTCAATAAAAGATTGAAATGGAGTTTCTTGAGCTTAAGCAGAAGGATGATGAATCTTTTGGTAAATACGAAGCAAATTTTACAAGACTTGCAAGATATGCATATGTATTTATCATCCAACCTGAAAGTAAAGTTGATCGATTTTTCAGTGGCTTAAAACCAAGTCTTCAAAGGGAAATAGCTACAAGAGACTTCTGTATATATGAATAAATTTTACATTGTGATATCAAGGTAGATTTGGAAGTTGGTTTAACATATCCATCTCATGGTTTTAACAAGAAACGAAAGATGGAGTTCAAGGAGAAATCTCAGAATAATGGTAAAAAGAAGATGAATGTTTCTTTATGCTCAAAGTGTGGAAAGAGTCATGGTGGAGATTGTCTTAATGGGACTAGAAAATGTTTTAAGTGTAGAAATGAAGTTCATCAAGCATCTGAGTGTCGAAGTAATTGAAAAAGGGTTGATAATGATGTTAATAAAGAAAAGACTGCAGAGAATGCACCACCAACACTTCAATGCTTCAAGTGCAAGGAAATGGGGCATTATGCTAATCAATGCGCTAATCCAAGGGTTAATGATGATCAATGTGAGGAACATCTTAAGGAAAATGATAAAGGAAAGTCACATATGATCACTATTTGTGATTTTGAGTATGATAATGATGTTTTGTAATGATTATGTGTTTATGTAATGGGATTTCAAAATAACATCATAGAATCTCATTTATAGTATCGTGGAATTTTGAAATATCTGTGTATTGATCCATTTTGGTTTTCTATAAGAATATGGTATAGGTAACCATGAATATTGATTTAAATATTTTGGAAAGTAGATGATATGAGCATAATGATGGGATAAGGAGAAAATGAATTATTTTATAGTATTCATGAGCTCATGATTGATATACGGACTATGTGATATCATGGTTTGAGTATATAGAATTTTGAGGGTTTTGTTATGTGGAAAGTGTTAACATTTAACTGCATTCATGTTTTCACTAAGGATCATTGTTTATTAATTATTCAGGAGAATACATGATTAAGGCCTTCGAATGTTTGGAATGTGACCAAAAAGATATCTCGTATGATTTATGGGGGATAAATGATAGTATTCATGTACTTGTTATGTGACCTCTCAAGTAATCATTTTATTTACACTATGAGATTGGACAGATGTATTTTTGATAATATTAAAGGTTGGAAGGAATTTAGTTGGACAACATATAGAATTTTTTAAGGGAAGATTTTTTTTATATAATTTATGGTATGTTATAATAATGTAGTTTTAAAAAAAGGACAACCTGCAAGACGGGCGACAACCCGTCGCATCGGACAAGGCTGTGGGAATCGAACCCACAACTGAAGTGTGACATGCCATTATCGCCTACCACTGGCCTATAAGAAGTCCATGTTTAGTAGAAACCAGTTTTATTATATTAATCAGTATGATATATGAAGTATAAGTCTATTTTAGGAACCATATATGATTAATCTAACTATAGATGGACTTATGAATTTTTGATAACTTTTTTTAACCTTTTGTTTGAGACAAATGGAATGACCCATCATTCTATCCCATGATCTGCTTACACATCATGAATGAAAAATTCAACTTCATTTATTTAAGAGATTAAGTGGAAATTGTCCAATGAACAACCAACGGTGAGACTGTACCAAAATCAAGAAAGTATTTCTTCTAATTTTAATTTCTTCAACTTTAGGGAAATGATCTTGAAAACCAAACATGTTGTCCAAGTGCCCTTTTATCCGATGAATGTGATCATAATTTAGATAATCACAAATCTATGGCTTTGTGATTGATGGATTTTTCATAGCCATGTTCTCTACCACTCTCCATGAGAACATGATGGTTAGATTTCTCTTCTATAGCCATATTTTCACCTATGTTCTCCTATGTGGAAACCCAGTGATTAGTTAATTTGGGTAACCGATACGTTTCAAAAATTAGTTTTTAATGATTGGTTTTGGTATTCCATTTTACGATGTGTGTGTCTATTAAAGAAACTATCATGTAGTAAACCATTTATAACCCCGATGAATTCGAGGGAGAAATTCATTTTAAGGGGGGTAGAGTGTAACACCCCAAGATTTTATGAAAAATATTCTTTTTGATTTTATTGATGTATTGTGTTGTACGCTACACCGAAAGGATCTTTCACTACACTCATCCCTAACTTGGCATGAATTACACACAATCTTGACCTTCCTCGATAGGTTGCATCGTACGCAATACTGAGTTTCACTAAACAACAATATGCTATTAAAATATTATTAAAATTAGCCATTATGAATAGTAATACCCACTTTTTAAATTTTTATAAATTTTATCATTCAAAATAGACTTCATTTTTGGATTCGGAATATCGAAATTATCCTTGGGTGAATTTTTGGTATTTTTCTGAAAACAGTCAATTTTATATGAATTGTGAAAACACTGGGTTACTATTTAAAAACCGACTTTTTATTTAAATAATTATTTATTTTATTTAAATTTATTTTAGGTAAAAAATGAAACATTATACCTATATATGTTCAATGTAATTCATTGGAGTCATTTTATAATGATTTTAGATATATAAAATTTATATTGAACTTTTCACTCTCTTTTACCCACCTCCAAGGAGAATTTGCAAATTCATATAAAACATAATTTTACTACTTCTGTTTGTGGAATTTTAAAATTCTGAGAGACATGGTTAATATCAAGGACTAAAATGTGGTTCAATGAGATAAAATTTATTTTTTGCTGAATAGTAACTTTTTACTTGTTTTTACCTCGGTTAAAAGTAACAGGGTAAAAATGATATTATTATTACCCTAAAACATGTCCTAATTATATTGGATAAATTTTATTCGACCAAAATAACCTTAGGAATATTATATGACCATTTAGGTCCACTTGAATTAGACTAGGACATTTAATATTATTTTATTTAAAGAATAGTTAAAATAGTTAAAATATTATATTAATAACTAATGTTTTTTTAATATATTGTTATAAATAAGATAAATTAGACTATAAATATTAATTAGAAAGATAAAATCATTTCCTACATAAATATATTTTATTTAAAAATTTTATACATTAAATAATTTAATTTATGTATTATAGAATGATTATATAGTAATTATCTTATTAATGAAATATTGAGATAATTTATGTTATAAACACCCATATTAATAAAATTTGAGACTTTTTTTGAATTCCAAAAATTTTATTGGTTAATATGACATGTTATTAGTGATATAATTTTCTTTGTTCGAACTAATATTTTTTTATGAGTTTTAAAAAAACAATTACCAAATAGTGTCAAAATTGACATAAAATAGTTTTTAAAACAAATATTATATTATTAATTGTTATTTTATTCCTAAAAATATAAGGTTTGGAAAAATGACTTAGATAAGGTTATATATCATAATAATAAACAACTTGGGGTTCTTTTGGCTTGTTATAGTATGTTTATTAATCTTATAGTGTAAGAAAACAAGATGACACAGTAAAAGTAAAATTATTTAACTTAAAGTTAAATATAAATGATAAGGTTAAAATAGAAACCTAAACTTGTCTAAATTATATTTTATGAGCGTTCTTCAACCCAAAACCACCTTATCTTCGAAATAAAACAATTTGGAGCTATTAGAAACCGAATATGACTTTATTACAAAATAATATTTTATGTTTTTTCGAAGGTGCCTCTCTCCTCCCTTATAAAAAGGGCACCCCTTCCCTCTTCCCTTCACACCCTTTTGAGCATTTAAGCAGGGCCAAAACCTACCCAATTCTCTTCTACACTTTCCTAGAATCAGTCTGGAAGTTCTGTTCTTCTCAAAAGACCAACTCTACTTGAATAAGAGGAAGCTTAAAAGAGGTGCGTCGAAGAAGAGGTAATCTCTTCTTCTGATTCTCTCAAGTTTCATTCTTCTTCTACTTCTTCTTCATTAGTTGTCTCATTATAAAGTAATAACATAAGTATTAGTTATATACTTATATTTTATTATAAATATTAAACAACCCTATTTCACCTTCAATCTATCCTACTGAAAATGAAATAACCGCGAGTGCATATGTACAAAATATCGTCTCCACGTCATAGTGTAATCTATTTTCAACCACCACCATACTTGGATTGGTTTAATGGTGTAAATAAATAACTATATATGATTATTTTAATGTGATATTGATTATTAAATATTAGACATCCGCTTCAATACAATTCCCCGATCATGGGAATGATATCATCACTCGTGCGTACGTACGGACTACCATCTCCACGACGCTATGATATTCATTCACCATGTTAACCATTCATGAATGATAATAAAGTATATATAACGAATAATAATTAAATATATGACAAAATAATGATACTGGATTTATGTATATATATATATGTATTTCATCTACTTAATTCCATTTAATTCAATAAGGAAGAGAAAATAGCGTTCATGCGTACGTACGGCCTACCGTCTCCATGAACGGGGTATTTCATTCCATATATCAATCCATCATATATATATGTATATTATTAATATATATTATATATAAATCATGTTTTACATTATTTAATTAAGTAAATCTTGATATAAGTAATAATATCAAGAATAACAAGTGGAAACACATACAATAAATGAAACGATTTTACCCAAATCACTACTTTTACATCAAATTAACAAAAGAACGGGTAATATAAAGTCATCAGTAAACCATATATGATATCATAACAATGAATATGATTCTATAATAATTAAATTACATTATTTAAATCATTATACAGAAGGTTCGGATACATAAGAAGCATATCAGACATAAGGTAAGGGATAATTATTCCAATCTCATTCTTATCCGAGATTTTTATTCATAAGTATTTACTGGGGTTATATTTTTCATCCATGTCCATAAAAATGTTTTTCATAAGGTTTTTAATATTCTTCCATGTATGTTTAAATTCTTTTTTACCCCTCTTTGAATTTTACTTTTTGTTATGGATGAATCTTTTTTTTACCATACATGGTACTTTTTGACTTTTCTGACAAAAGAACGAGAAGAATGTTTTTTTAACTTATATTGCATGAAAATATTTTTACTATTTCATAACGCCTTATTTTAATGAATCTTACTATATAAGATTTCATTATTATTTTAAATAAAATACATTTCTTTTAAAATTTCATGTCATTTTGTGAAAAGAAAAGGATTTTGAAGAAGAAAGGATATTTTTCTTCAAAAAATCATTTCAAGTGTTTTATCAAAACCATTTTCCATCTAAGATGACATTGTTTCATATGTATATGTTTCAAGTATAATTTATCTATGATTTACATGGTTTCACTTTTCTTATGATGAAATATTCATTTGTTTTATATGGATTTTGTGATGATGGGATGATGTTTATAAAACCCATTTTATTTTTTTGGGTTATGATGAATGTTTTAAGTTAATTTTGTGGCACAATTAAGAATGATTTCATTATGAGATGGGTGGGACCTATATCTCCCTCTAATGAATTGGTTAAAAAATTTATATCTCATGATATAGACATGTCTATAAAGTTATGTTAATCCAGTTCAATGTTACTGGACTGGAACGAGTAGTGAACTCGATTCAGAATTAGACTTTGTCCACTATGATAGTCTTGGTAGTAATGCCTTGGATACTATGGAAATCATAACACGTGCTTAATGGATTCCACAATTACACGTTTTATTACCTTTCTAATTTATCATGAATAATGTTCCTTTGTGATCTATGCCTTGTGTACGTCCAAGATTTATGTCGTTGCTCGTGATTATGATGTTTTGATTTTATGTTCATGTTTCTACATTGAAATGTTTGTAGATTATTTTATGTTCTCTATGCTTAACTTTACTGATCATTTGAACTAACCCTTTATATGTTTTCTTTTCCCTAGGATTACAGAATGGTTTTAGGTAAAAAAACAAAAGTTGAATATCTGTATGGGAGATGTTGAAGATATTTCACCACGATTAGAATATTATTTTTCCTATTTTCCAAAGATGCTAAACTATTACAGTCCTTGTGTGTCTATTTTTGTTATGTATTATGTATTCTGTAAAAGTAATTTAATGTCCATGTACGTCATGCTTTGGGTCTCTACAGTTGGTATCAGAGGAAAGGTTTAGTTAACCTTTGGAAACTAGGATGCAAAAACTTTAGTGAGATCCCTAGAGATATTTATAAGGTATGCCTAGGGATTTCCCTAAGTTTAAGTATATGTACAGGTTATAGTCCTAGAATTATGGTAACAATATTATAATTAATCATAATATGTTAGTTATTTATGGTAGTCCCCATTTATTATGTTTTTTTCCTAGTATGATTTTTGGCTCTCACAGTGTTCTTTTTGGGTTTTAGACAACGGATGGAACCCGAAGGAACCATGTTGATCAATATAATGGACAATGCAATGAGTTTCCTCTCATGTAACCAAATGTGATGGGAGATGGAGTGCAAAATCTTCTTTCTATACTTACACAAGCTATGAATCATTCTGGATATCCAAATGATTAGAGAAGGAAGAATATTATATTGAGTCCTTCATGAGGCAATGTCCATCATCTTTCAAGTGGTCTTCTGATCCAATTGTTGCTAAACAATGGATTAGTACCATTGAAAAGATATTTTCCATACTTCATTGTTCAGGACATGAAAAAGTCAATTTAGTTGTTTACTATTTAGAAGGGGAAGCAGACCAGTGGTGGAATCTAATTAAGAATACAAGGCCCAAGATGAAATTGAATCCATGGAATGGGACGAGTTCATGACCTTGTTTTTTCAGTATGTACTTCCCTCATATTCTTCGAACAAAGATGGAAAAGAAGTTTCTTGAGATTAAGCAGAAGGATAATGAATCTGTTAGTATATACGATGCGAATTTTATAAGACTTTCAAGGAATGAATCTAGCTTTATTATCCAACCTGAAAGTAAATTTGATTGATTTTTCAGTGGCTTGAAACCAAGTCTTCAAAGGTAATTAGCTATAAGAGACTTCATTAGCTATGAAGAAATTGTGTGTTATGCTATCAAGGTAGAACTGGAAGTTGGTGTAATGTATCCATCTCATGGTTTTGAAAAGAAATGAAAGATGGTGTTCAAGGATAAATCTTAGAATAATTGTGAAAAGAAGATGAATGTTTCTTTATGCCCTATGTGTGGAAAGATGCATGGTGGAGATTGGCTTAAAGGGACTAGAAAATGATTTAAGTGTGGAAAATAAGGTCATCGAGCATCTGAGTGTTGATGTAATGGAAAAAGGGTTTCTAATGATGTAAATAAAGAAAATACTGTAGAGAACGCACCACCAACACTTCAATGCTTCAAGTGAAAGGAAATGTGGAAATATGCTAATCAATGCCCTTGTCCAAGGGTTAATGATGATGAACGTGAGCTACCTCTTATGGAAATGGATAAATGGAAGTCACATGTGATCACTATTTGTGATGTTGAGTATGAAAATGATGTTGTGTAATGATTAAGTGTTTATGTAATGGGATTTCAAAATAGTATCAAGTAATCTCATTTATAGTATCAAGGAATTTGGAAATATTGGTGTATTGGTCCATTTGGGTTTTATATAAGAATATGGTACCGGTAACCATGAAAATTGATTCAAATATTTTAGAAAGAAGATGATATATGCATAATGATGGGATAAGGAGAAAATTAATTGTTTGATAGTATTCATGAGCTCATGATTGATATAAGGACTAAGTGATATCATGGTATGAGTATATATAATTTTTGAGGATTTTGGTATGTGGAATGTGGTAACTTTTAACTGCATTCATGTTTTCACTGAGGTTGAATGGATATTCATTTTTCAAAAGAATACATGATTAAGGTGTTCGAATGTTTGGAATGTTACCAACAAGATATATCGTATGAAATATGGGGGATAAATGATGGTATTCACATATAGGTTTTGTGACCTCTCAAGTAATCATTTTATTTACACTATGAGATTGGACAGAAGTATTTTGGATAAGCTTAAAGGTTGGAATGGATTAAATTGGACATCACATAGAATTGTTTAAAGGTAGAATTTTTTTTCGATATTATTTATGGAATGTTATAATAATGTAGTTTTAGAAAAAAGACAACCTGCAGGATGGGCGAGAACTCGTCGCGTCGGACAAGGTTGTGGGAATCGAACCCACAACTGAAGTGTGACTGGCCTTTGTCACCTACGATTGCCCTACAGGAAGTCCCTGTTTAGTAGAAACCAGTTTTATTATATTATGTATTATGATATATGAGTATAAGTCCATTTTAGGATCCATATATGATTAATCTCACTATAGATGGACTTATGCATTTTTGATAACTTTTTCTAACCTTTTGTTTGAGACAGATGGAATGACCCATCATTATATCACATGATCTACTAACACTTCATGAATGAAAAATTCAACTTCATTTCTTTAAGATATGAAGTGGAAATTTTCCATGGAATGACCAATAGTGAGACTATACCAAAATCAAGAAAGTATTTCTTCTAATTCCAATTTCTTCGTCTTTAGGGAAATGTTCTTGAAAACCAAAAATGTTGCCCTAGTGCCCTTATATCTGATTAATATGATTGTACCTTAGATCATCACAAATATATGCCTTTGTGATTGTTGGATTTTTCATAGCTATGTTCTCTACCACTCTCCATCAGAACATGATGGTATGATTTCTCTTCTATATCCATATTTTCACCTATTTTCTCCTATGTGGAAACCCAGTGATTAGTTAATTTGTGTAACTGTTACATTTCATACTTTAGTTTCTAAAGATTGGTTTTGTTATTCCTTTTTACGATGAGGTTTTCTATTAAAGAAACATTTGAGTAGTAAACCATTTATAACCATGAAGAATTTTGAGTGTGAAATTCATTTTAAGAGGGGTAGAATGTAACACCCTGAGATTTTATGAAAAATATTGTTTTTAATTTTATTGATGTATTGTGTTTTACGCTACACCAAAAGGATCTTGGAATACACCCATCCCTGACTTGGCTTGTATTACACATAATCATGACCTTTCTCGATAGCTTGCGTCATACGCAATACCGAGTTTCACTGAACAATGATATACTATTAAAATATTATTAAAATTTACCGTTATGAATAGTAATACCCACTTTTTAAAATTGTTTAAATTTTTTCATTCAAAATTGAATTCATTTTTGAATTCAAAATATCAAAATTATCCTAGGGTGAATTTTTTGTATTTTTCTTAAAACATTCAATTTTTGATGAATAGTGAAAACACAGGGTTACTATTTAAAAACCGACTTTTTATTTAAATAATTATTTATTTTATTTTAAATTATTTTAGGACAAAATTGATACATAATACCTATATAAGTTCAATTTAATTCATTGAAGTCATTTTATAATAATTTTAGATATTTAAAAAATTTTATTGACCTCTTCACCGTGTTTTACCCACATCCTAGGAGAATGTACAAATTCACATAAAACATACTTTTACCACTTCTGTGAGTGTAATTTAAAAAATTCGAGATACATGGTTAATATCAAGGACTATAATGTGGTTAAATGAGATGAAAATAATTTTTTGTGAATAGAAACTTTTTACTTTTTTTACCACGGATATAAGTAAATATGATAATTAAGGATAAAAATGATATTATTATTACCCTAAAACATGTCCTAATTCTATTGGATAAATGTAATTCGACCAAAAAAAACCTTAGGAATAAAATATTCCCATTTAGATCCACTTGTATTAGATTAGAACATTTAATATTATATTATTTAATGAATAGTTAAAATAGTTAAAATCAAGATTTAATAACTAAATCATTTTTAATATTGGGTTATAAATAAGAAACATTCTTCTATAAATATTCATTATAAATCTAAAAACATTTCATACATACTGGTATTTTATTTAGAATTTTTAGACATTAAATAAGTTAATTTATTTATGACATAGTGATGATGCAGTAATTATCTTATTAACGAAATATTGACATAATATATGTTATAAATATCCAAATAAAAGTTATTTAAGACTTTTTTGGAATTAAACTAATTTTATAGGTTAATAAGTCAAGTTATTATTGATTTAATTAAATTTTTTAGAACTAATAATTCTGTTATGATTTTCACAAAAATCAATTACCAAATAGTGTGAAAATTGATATATAATAGTTTTTAAAATAAATATTATATTATTAATTATTATTTTATTTTAAAAAATCTAATGTTTGGAAAAACGACTTATATAAGGTTATATATATTAATAATAGACAACATGGGATTCGTTTTGCTTGTTATAGTAAGTTTATTAACCTTATAGTTTAAGAAAACAAGAAGACACGGTAAAAGTAAAATTATTTAACTTAAAGTTAAATCTAAATTATAAGGTCAAAATAGAAACATAAACTTGTATGAATTCTATTGTATGAGAGTATTTAGACCCATCCCCTCCTTAGCTTCAATATAAATAAATTTTGATATATTATAAACTGAATATGAATTTATTATAAAATAATATTTTAAGTTTTTCCAAAGGTGCCCCTCTCCCCCCTTATAAAAAGGGACCCCTTTCCTCTTCTCTTTACACCCTTTTGAGCCTTGAAGATCGGCCAAATACTACCCATTTTTCTTCTCCACAACCCTATAACATTTTGGAGGTTATGGTATTCTCAAAAGACTGACTGTACTTCCATAAGAGGAATCTTAAAGGAGGTGCGTCGAAGTAGAGGTAATCCCTTCTTCTGATTATCTCAAGTTTCTTTCTTCTTTAACTTATTCTTCTTTAGTTGTATCATTATAAAGTCATAAAATCAGTATTTTTTATATAATTTAATGTTATTATAAATATGAAACAACCCTATTTCAGCTTCTATCCATCCTACGGAAAACGAAATCACCGCGCGTGCGTACATACAGAATATCATCTCCAAGTCGTGGTGTAATCTGTTTTTGACCACCCCCTTACATGGATGGGTATAATGGTGTAAATAAATAACTATATGTGATTATTGAAAAGTTATATCTATTTTGAAATATTATCCATACGCTTCAATACAATTCCACGATCATGGGAATGATATCATCGCTCGTGCGTACGTGCGGACTACCGTCTCCGGGACGTGATGAGATTCATTCTCCATGTTAACCATTCATGAATGATTATAATGTATATATAATGAATAATAATGAAATATATGAAATAATAATGATAATGGATTTATGTATATATATATTTATTTCATCAACTTAATTCCATTCAATTCAATAAGTAAGCAAAAACAACGTTCATGCGTACGTACGACCTACCGTCTCCATGAACAGTGTATTTCATTCGATTTATCGATCTATCATTTATATATTTATAATCTGCATATATATTATATTTAAATCATGTTTTACATTCTAGAATTAAGTATATCAGGATATAATTAATAATATCATGAACATCAAGTTGAAACACGTAGATTAAATGAAACGATTTTACCCAAATCACTGCTTTTACATCGAATTTACAAATGAACGGGTAATATTATGTCATAAGTATGCCATATAAGATATCATAACAATAAATATGATTCTGTGATAAGTAAATGACATTATTTAAATCATTATACATGAGGTTTGGATACATACTAATCATATCAGACATAAGGTAAGGAATAATTATTCCAATCTCATTCTTATCTGAGATAATTTATTTGTAAGTATTTACTGGGGTTATATTTTTCATCCATGTCCATAATAATGTTTTTAATAAAGTTTTTAATATTATTCCATTTATATTTAATGTAATTTCTACCCCTCTTTGACTTTTACTTTGTGTTATGGATGGAATCTTTTTTTTGTTTACCATACGTGGTACTTTTTGACTTTTCCTACAAAAGTACGGGAAGAATGTTTTTTAACTTATACGGCATGAAATATTTTTACGGTTTTATAATGCATTATTTTCATGAAGCTTCCTCTCAAATATTTCATTATTATTTTCAACAAATTCATTTATTTTAATATTGCAAGCCATTTTGTGAAAAGAAAATGATTTTGAAGAAGAAAGGATATTTTACTCAAGAATTCATTTCAAGTCTTTTATCAAAACGATTTTAGATCTAAGATGACATTATTTCATATGTTTATGTTTCAAGTATAATGTCTCTATTATTTACATGGTTTCACTTTTCTTACGATGAAATATCCATTTGTTTTATATGGATTATGTGATGATTGGATGATGATTATGAAACACATTTTATTTTTTTGTGTTATAATGAATGTTTTAAGTTTATTTTGTGGAACAAGTAAGAATGATTTCATTATGAGATGGGTGGGACCAATATCTACTTCCAATGAATTGGGTAAAGATTTATATCTCATGATATAGACATGGCTGGAATGATAAGTTAATCTAGTTTAGTGTTATAATACTGGAAGGAAGAGTGAACTCGATTAAGAATGGGACTTTGTACACTAAAAGGGTCTTGACAGCATTGCTTTGGCTACTATGGAAATCATAACATGTGCTTAATGGTTTTCACAATTACATGTTTTATTACCATGGTATTTTATCATGAATAATGTTCCTTTATGATCTATTCCTTGTGTACTTACAAAATTTATGTCCGTACTCATGGTTTTGATGTATAGATTTTATGTTCATGTTTTTTCATTCAAATGTTTATGGATTGTTTTATGTTCTCTATGCTTACCCTTACTGAGCATTTGAGCTCACCCTTTGTATGTTTTCTTTTTTTCCCAAGATATAAAGAAAGGTTTTAGTTAAGAAACCAATAGGGGAAGATCTTTATGTGAGATGTGGAAGATCTTTCACCATGATTAAAAGATTATTTTTCTGAGTTTCCAAAGACACTAAACTATTACGGTCCTTGTGGGTCTATTTTTTTATGTATTAATTATTACAGAAAAGTAATGTAGTGTCCATGTACGTCATGCTTTGGTTATCTACATTGCAATTGAAACTATAGACATGGAATTGGCCAGAATTGTTCTTTCTTTAAGGGATGTGCTTGTTGGAATGGATGACCTGGAAACATGACTGCACAAGACTAGGGTGAATCCTGATGTTGTGGGAACTAGTCAGAAAAATGAGAATTGTCAGAACAAATTCCATAGCGTAATGGAACAGGAGGAGATTGTGAGTAACCTTGTGCTTTAGATAATTTCCTTAGAATGGTATGCATCTCATCAAGCTTTTTATCTACCTTTTTTATATGGTTGAATTACTTACCTCATGGACTCCTCGGGTTGGTGCAATTTCTCGTGTATCAAATTGTTGTGCATTTTGAGCCATGTTGGATATTAAGTCGCAAGCGGAAAAATGAGTTTTATCAACTAGGGAAACACCAGCTGAAACATCTATCATTCCATGATCCATGGGGACAAGTCCCTCATAGAAGTATTGGATTAACAGTTATTCACTAATTTGGTGGTGGGGGCATCTTGAGCAAAGTCTCTTGAATATCTCCTAGTATTCATGAAGGGTCTCTCCTTGTGATTTTCTAATTCGACATATTTCTTTCCAAATTTATTTAGTTTGGGAGGTAGGAAATTACTTCTATAGAAAGTGAAGTTTAAGGACATTCCATCCCCCAATTGTGGTAGGCATATTGTATAGCCAGTCGTTGGCTACAACATCAAAGGAGAAAGGGAAGGCCCTAAACATAATTATGTCCTATGACACATTTTGGGGTTTCATGGTGGAGCACACTATGTGAACTCATTAAGGTGTTTATAAGGGTCCTCACTGGGAAGACAATGGAATTTATGAATAAGGTGGATGAGAATAGATCTCAGCTCAAATTTTTGTTCTTCCATGGGATATTGGATTTACACAGGTTGGCACTCCACATGAGGGGTGTTCAGTTCTTTTAAAGTTCAATTATTTGCAGCCATGATTTCTTGGATTTGATTGGATGAAATTTTTTATTGTTTTCAAACTACTTGAAGGTCTATAAGTGGTTCTTAAATGTTATTTTATTGAACTTCTCTAGATACCTTGATTTGTGTGTGAAGTGACTTTTCAATTTCAGGGTAAAATTCAAGTAATGTTTCTTTACCAGATCGGGTCTTGCAAATAAGTTGTGATGTTTATTTAATTTAATATGGATAAAATCACTTAATAAGGGTGAAAGTAGAATATAATTTTATAATACATAATTATAGAGGGATGGATGGAGAAGAAGAGAGAGAGAGAGAGAAAGAAAGAACACACTAAAAAACAAAAAATAAAGAGAAAAACCCAAAACAAAAATAATCAAATGGGCATGGGGTATTGAAAGGAGTACTAATTAAGAAGTAATATAAATAAATAAAAGGAAATAATGAAGTTAAATGATATTTTCTACCTCGCAACGACACCAAAATTTGATCGCGTTGTTGAGTGCGTCAAATTAGTTGTTTAATTTTGACTAGAATTTCTACAGTATAGCAGCAACACTAGGTTGTCTCTCAATAGAGCCTTAAATAATTAATTTAAAAATAGGGTTTGGATTATAAAATTATAAGTGGAATGAGGTTTTTTAAAACATGTGAGTTTGATGATTAAAGATGAAAATTTAAGATGATACTACTAAAACAATGTAAAAAATGAATAAGATTAACTAAGTGTGATCAACCCGGAGTACTCTAATGATGTTCATCCTTCATCACTTCAGTAAATAGGGTTATGATCTTTTAATCCAATATTTGAAACACCTATAATCATAATTTTACTGAGTTTATACTAGTACACCTCCTAGGGTTCAATCAAAAACACATAATGATTCACCGGACACCGCTGATGATTGGGTGATTTGTTTTCGACATCATAACTGAAACTAACCAGGCCAACACATGAAGAACATGATGTGCTGTCTGGGTTTGTATTTTATTTAATTGTGATACCATTACATAAATGTAAATTACCTTGATAGTACTTATGTGAGTTGAATTGACCAATATGAACCACACAAATACCACAATTGGAAGGGGAAAAAAAGGTGGTGAACGGTGTGTGAAACATCACATGAATGGTACCACTAAACATGAGCATATGAGTTGAGCATAACATACCAGTACGTAACTCAATAAAATAATGATATAGGATGATGAAAAAAGAACACAACAACGTAGAATTAAAATTCTCATTCAGAAATTTAAAAACATGATTCTTGGGATTTACATCATATTCCTCCCCGGGTGATCACAAGGGGTTTAGAAATCCATGGGAGGGGAGGAAGATGAAGATGTTGAAGTAAAACTTCCCATAGCCTCTAGAAAATTTAGTGATGATGAAAATACCTCTTTGGGACTCCAAAATGTCAGCACCTTTCTTTGGTTGGAACTACCAAATGGGGTTCCCAAGGTGCCAATTTATAGGCAAAGTGGGAAGGTGGTTTAAGGAACCCATATTTCTTCAACCCACATGCACTGCTTGTTTAGGCCCCCAGACAACATAATCCTACATTGGATAAAGTAATAAAGTTGTATCCACACCTCTTTAATATATCCACCTAATGTTTGTCACCCTTTGGACACGTATAACGTGATATATTGATAAAATACCAAACACACATCTAAATTTGTGAAGATTTGATTCCTTGGACAGATCAATTCAAATGGGCATTGTAGAGGCCGAATGTGTAAAGACATAGAAATTTTGTGGAAATTTTTTGTTAAATACAGGGGATTTTTACTAGCATTTTAAAATTTACGGCACTTTATTTGGAGGCACGGTGTGCCCGGAATCAATTTCAGAAGTTTTGTTTAGGTACATTCAGTAATCATACGAGCGAGTTTTTATAAATTTTTAATAGTTGCTCGGAATTGAAATTTGAGGGAACCGTTGAACTCTCATTGTTGGTATTCGCTTATTAAGACTTTCATCTCGATGGTAGTCGGTCAAGAATAAAATTTATTTTTTGGATTTTCATAAAAAAAATTAAAGTGTGCAACACATTATATTATTTGATCCACCTTTTTGTGTGCGGAGGTTAAAACCTCCTCATGGAGGTTGGAGGTGGGGCCACCACACATTATCCTCCCATGAGAAGTTATGGTGGTACGGTCCACCCGAACTCAACCTCCCATGAGAGGACTAATGTGGTGGGGACCACAAAGGGCTTAACACCCTAATAATGGGAGGAGAGGAAAACCTCTCAAATCTCCATTATTAAGGAGGGAGAGCCTCTTGATTCCTCAACTCCTCATTAAATGGGAAGAAAATCCTTGACTTTCCAATTAATTAATGGAGCCAAATCCCCTAATTAATTTGTGCCGACTCTGGTGAATTAATTTGGGGGAGCCTCTTAAAATTATTTCTCCGCTTTGATTTTTAAATCCATCGTTCTAAAAGAATAGAGAAACTATTATTTTTGTTGGAAATAATTATTTTGGCGGATGCTTGAGGGAAGGATTATTGGGAGAAAAGGAGTTCTCCAACGAAGAACCTCCTATCCCAACGAAGAATGAAGAATTATTTCTTCCAATGAATAATTCCACTAAGGACCTTCTTCAACTTCTTTCTCGGACTTATTCCCCAGACACGTACCGACGTGGAGACATTTCCACAACCATCGGGTGAACTCTGGATTGGATGTTCTTAGCAGACGTGAAGAATGAAAATCCTCTATATCTTCTTCTCGTGACATCACCGTCGATGCTCGAAAATCCAGGTATGGTGTTTACTTTGAGTATTTTTTTCCTTTTTCTCATCTTTATTTAAAAGAAATCAATGTGATGTATTGGAAATAATTGTTGTTCAACTTTCTTCCTCATTGTTGAACCAATTGTTATTATCCCTAAACATGGAGTGTGTGGGACAAACTATCAAGGACCAACTCCCTCCGCCAATCTCTTTTTGATGTTTCTTTTGGTATGATGAAGAAGTGGAAACAAGGAGATGAAGATGCTGACGACAAAGGTTGTGCTTCCCATGTCCTCTGTGAACTGTGTAACCCCCGCGGTGCATCAGTGTTCCTTTCCGAACACTGCTGGCCCGCGCCGGCCTGTACTGTGCCGAACTGGCATGCCCCGCGGCCTCCGGCCTGCCCGGCAACTGCCGGCCCGCCAGCCCGGGGCCTGCCTGTGCACTGGTCGTGCGCCCAGCCGACATGCCCGTGCCCCGCCAGCCTACCGGCGCGTTTCCCTTTCTGGTGCCCCGACCGATGCCCCGCCAGCCTACCCACACCCCGCGCGCCCTCCCAACACCTTGACGACCTCCCGGGCCGAGCCACCTACGCGGAGACCTCCGGTCCGAACCGCCTCCGCAGTCCACTGGGCCAGGCCCAGTGCACTAGGCCGAACCTAGCAGGTTGACCCACAAAACAAGCCAGGTAAGACCAAGTTGGTCTGACCGAGTCGAACCAGACTGCTTTGGGCCTGTCTCGGTTGGGCGGAGTCTGTCCGACTAGGCCCAAGCCCATTACAGACCCTTTACATCCTTTGTCCATATCATTGGCACTGGATGTCTGTTTGATGAAATTTCTGTGACACTGGTAATCTTGAAGCATGACGGTCCCTTGAGTATACCCCATTGGAGTTCAGGAAAAATTTCGATACAGTCAGGTTGGATCGTACACGAATCCAATTGGGCCCCACGGAATAAAATGCTAATAACTCACAGATCAGGCATCTGATTGACATGCCGTCATTTGCATTGAGACCTATATGAGGAGGCATACCATTAAGATACTTCTAAATTGGACTTCATGACAGTTGGATTATCAACCTATAGATCATGGAGCGGATTCTTCCAGAGATGAGCGAGCATAGTTCAGAGACATAGTAGTTGGATGTGACCTGACGACTGTTGACAGATTCAACTAGGAGTGACTCATCTAGCCTAGTGGGGAGCAGCTTGGTGTCATGTCAGATCCACGGTGGGGAGCGCCTCTGTGTGAGGTTGCAGACCCAAGGTACTCAACACGCGGAGTACCTCAGTAGGCTCTGAGGGGGAGCACCTCTATGTGATGCAGCAGACCCATGGTGGGGAGTGCCTCAGTGTGACGTGGAAGACCCACAGTAATCAACAGGAGGAGTACCTCAGCAGTCCATGGATAGTGGGAAGCGCCTCTATGTGATGCAGCAGGCCCACCGTACTCCATAGAGGAGGAGTACACCATTATCCAAGGATCCGAAAATGTGACTGGTGATGTTACATGATATTACCCCCAGAATAAAATCATGTTTTGAGTTGAGTCAGTAACTTTTGTGCTTACCTCATGATTGAGATGGATTAAATGATAAATTAGGTATATGTATGGGAATATAACTGAGTAAGGTTATCTGTTGAATTCATACTTTTTGGTTTATCCTTGTTGGATATTATGATACCTTGAGGGTCTCGAGGTCCCTAATGAGTATCGTTATACTCACCCCTTCACGGGCTATGCCCGGATCTCATTGTGTTGGATATTGACAACGGATAATGATGACTGAGGATTAGTGTACTATGACTAGATAGTTCCCAGAGGTGGACCACACAACGTGATAGTACGTGGAGGAGACGAACAGATGTGGAGTGATATGGTGGCCTTATGTACCTACCCTTTAGGTAGGACTTCTTGGTGGTTGACCTAGCATCTGTTTGTCATCCTTTAGTTGTACTTTTACTTTTTTTCCTTGTACTTTACTATTGGGCTTGTATTTCCGGCTCCTTTTACATTCTAGTAGTCCTTTTTACACAGTTTTACTTATGATTTTTCTTCTATCTTGCACTTTGTTTCTTTATGTTTACAGTTTATAAAGGAAATGCCTTCTTAGCTTAGATATTTATTCCTTTGGTGCTAGTCTCTAGACCTTATCCTATGGAAGGCGGGTATGGGGTAGAAACGGAATGGGTCCTGAAGACGAGTTGTGACAATTTTATTTCAGAGGATTCGGTTCTACCACAGAACTTATGACTCTATCGTTAATTTCTATGAGGAAATAGGGTTAAGGGTAACGAGTGTGGTTTTCATTACAGGGAGTCCAGTGTTGGTGTGGTAGCTGACGTATCCATACACAGGGATTTTGAATTCTTATTTCCAACTCAGTACATGAAAACACATATTGCATGTGTGTTTCCAAAAGTTTCCATTTAGTCAGCTCAACCAGGTCAGATCACCATGTATAATCTTTTGACTGTGTCTCATCTGTTTCTTTCAGGATGCCTCCCTACAGACGACCAGTTATGACTCCAAGAGTCGTATCCACATATAGCTCACTGAGAAATGAGGCCACGGTGTAGGGCCCTCTTCCTGCGGAGGCACCAGCGGTACCACTACCCATTTGGCCAACGATTCCACTAGCCCCAGTAGCAGACGATGCACACTTCATGAGCACATTGCATCAGTTCTAGCACTAGAGGACACCAATGTTTAGGGTAGAGACGGACCCACAGGAGGCTGAGGATTGGCTGGAGATTGTGGTGAGAGTTTTCAGACTGGTAGGGACACCATCAAACCTTATGTTAATCCTTGTTGCAAGTCTCCTTTAGGCAGCAGCAAGAAGATGGTGGATCATGATACTCTTGGTGCATGAAGAGGCGACCCTACTATGGAAAAACTTTGAGATCCTGTTTTGGGTGGATTTTGTGGTGTGGATACAGGAGCTACTGCATCTATAGCAGGGTAGCATAACGGTATCTCAATACTCATCAAGGTTCACTGACCACTTGTTCTACTCCACAGATATTGTTCAAATCCGATTCATCAGGGCCCAAACCATAAAGTAGGGGCACGAGTGAGAGATCAGGTCTTCAATGATCTCACATAGTTTCCTGATGTAGGTGGGGTTGCTAGAGAGAGTCCTCCTGCTGGAGAGTTTCCTTGTTGAGCAGTCTCTGGCAACAAGACCCACCACTAGTCGATATGCGGTGGAGACTTCTACAGCTGGAAGTAGACAGATGATGTAGAGGTCCAAGAGGACCATACCCATGGGTGGATGACTACATGAATCTGGATTAGTTGTGTGGGGCACATGGGGCAGTGAAATACATGTCAGGAGAAGACAGTGTTACACATGCGGCGGGTAGGCTCACATGGATCGTGACTGTCAGACCCACCATTCAGATGATCAGCAGATAGTTGAGGGACCTCCTAGGCAAGGGAAGAGATTCGATCGAGGTGAACCACAGGGAGTAGGCGCATGTGGCAGAGGAGCTGGTCGTGCAGCTGGCGGTGGAAGACGTTTCGAGGGGTTATCGACACCACCACCAGGAGGTCCACCCACATCGCAGGGACCAGGTGGACAAGCGAGAGATCAACATTAGGTAGCTGAAGCATAGGACCATGGCACTCCAGATATGATACGAGATACGATCTATGTCTACTCCACCTTACATGCAGTTCTTATAGACACAGGTTCCAGTCAACCTTTCAATACCACTTCCCATGTTTGGAGCTAGGAGATTCTGACAGAGTTTTTGGCTCGATATTTATGGATAGAGACTCCTACGATTGTAGAATTGATGATTACACACAGTTGTCGGTAGTTTGATCTTACTCTAGGAGCTGGGAGCTTCGGCTGGGATCTTCTCATGGGGACGTTGAGGCCTTATGACATCATCTTGGGTATGCACTGGTTATCTGTATTCCATGCTCAGATCGACTGTATTAGGCACAAAGCGCGGTGTGTCCGCACAGATGGGACCATGTTCACCTACACTAGAGAGAAGGGAGCCTTTTCAGCGTACTATCGACTTACTCAGAGGATGGTGGAAAATATCACTCATCAGTTGGCCTACCTTACCCTTAGAGCAGTAGATGTTGAGAGTTCGATCTATCCTGTAGTGGTGGACCAGTATGCAGATTTTTTCCCTAACAATGTTCCAGGACTACCTTATCATAGAGAGGTGGAATTCAAAATTGAACTATACCCTGGGATGGCACTGATATCTACTCCAGCATATAGGATGTCTCCTGCTGAGCATTTGTGAGCTGTGGGTATAGCTGGGGGACTTTCTGAGGAAGAGATTCATTGAGCCCAGTGTTTCTCCCTGGCCAACCCCGATTATGTTCGCCAAGAAGGTGGATTGGAGCTTGATGCTTCGTGTCAACTACCATTTCCAAAACTAGGTGACATTGAAGAACAAGTACCCACTACCGAGGATTGGAGATCTCATTGATCAGCTGAATGGGGCACGATGGTTCTCGATGATAGATCTCAGATCAGGCTATCACCAGTTCAGAGTTTGAGATGAGGATGTTCAGACTATGGCCTTCAGATGTCGGTACAACCTCTATGAGTTCACGGTTAAGCCTTTCGAAGTAACCAACGCTCTAGCAGTGTTCATGGGACACATGAACAGGATCTTCCAATCATACCTCGATCTCTTTGTCGTAGTCTTCATCGACGACATTCTGATCTACTCGACTACCGAGGAGAAGCATGCCTACAATTTGCGGGTAGTACTGGACACACTCTGAGAGAACTATATTTATTGTAAGCTCTCTAAGTGTCAGTTTTGGATCTGAAAGGTTCACATTCTGGGTCGCGTCATCTTTGAGGCTGGAATTACAGTGGATCCAGTGAAGACTAAGGTTGTACTTTCTTGATATCCACCCAGGAGTGTGAAGAAGGTATGGAGTTTCCTGGGTTTGGCTGGATACTACCATAGATTCATTCCTGACATCTCTAGGGTTACAGTACCACTATCAGCCGTGTCAAAGAAAGTGAAAACCTTTGTGTGGTCGGAGATATGTTAGAAGATCTTTCAGGAGCTGAGGCAGAGGCTGACTATTTCCCCCATATTGATGCTTCTTGAGGAAGGAATATGGTACATAGTTTACTGAAACTCTTCAGGGACCAAACTTGGGTGTGTCCTGATACAGGAGTGAGCCGTGATCGTGTATGGTTTTCGGAAGCTGAGATAACATGATTATAACTATGCTACCCATGAGCTAGAGTTAGCAGTAGTGGTCTTCACCTTGAATATGTGGGGATATTATCTGATGGGTGAACATTTTATCGTGTACTCCGATCAGAAGAGTCTCACGTATATCTTCTCTCAGAAGGACCTGAACCTAAGAAAATGGAATTGGGTTGAGTTCCTCTAGAACTATGAATTTCAGATTGTTTATACTCCTGGAAAGGGTAACGTTGTTACGGATGCGCTCAACATGAGATCTGGTATACAGCTTCTATGAGTAGTGACAAGGAAACTGGGTGCTTTAAAGATATCCTTTGTGGATAAGGATAGAGCATACTTCATTCAATTTCTTACAGTCACTCCTCCACTTTTTCAGAGAGTCAGGGAGGCACAACATGGGGATGCTGACTTCGAGACACAATGTGCTCTGATATCCACAGGGCAGGAACCTGATGGTTTTTCTGAAGTTTGGGAGCACGTCCTTCTCTTTAGAGGTCATACCTTGGTACCGGTAGAAATTTATGAGGAATTGTTGTGGGAGTTCCACACATCCCTTCTAGCGGTACATCCGGGAGTGGATAACATGTACCAAGACCTTAGACGATAGAACTGGTGGCCAGTAATGAAGAAAGCGATAGCGAAGATTGTCTCTCGATGCCTCACTTGTCCACAAGTGAAGGCGGAGCACCAAGTACCGACAAGATTGGTCCAGCCTTTAGAAGTCCTAGAGTAGAAGTGGGATGGGATATCCATGGACTTCTTGATGGGTCTTCCACGTACATCCAAGGTTCATGACTTGATTTGGGTGATCTTTGACCAACTCACCAAGTATTCCCACTTCATAAAGATCATAGATCAGGGTTAAGTGGAGAGATATGGATGCCTCTATGTGTAGGTTATTGTCAGGCTACATGGAGTACCTTCTTCTATTTTCCCCGATCGTGATGCTTGTTTTACTTCCCAGCTATGGAAGGGGTTGCAAGAGGCTTTTGGGACACATCTTCTCCTGAGCACCAGTTTCCATTCTCAGATAGATGGCCAGACTTAGCAGACCATTTAGACTCTCGAGGACCTGCTCCGTGCATGTGTCCTTGACTTCGGTTGTAGCTGGGAGGATCACATACACTTGGTGGAGTTTTCCTACAACAATAGTTATCATTCCACCATAGGGATGGCACCTTTTCAGGCTTTGTATGAGAGACTTTGCAGATCACCCTTGTGATGTACTGACACTGGGGAGTCCACATTAGTGGGACCAGAGATAGTACTGGCTACAACTGAGAAGGTGCAGATCATCCAGGAGTGGATGAAGACTGCACAGAGCAGGAAGAAGTTGTATGCCGACAGGATATGGAGACATCTATAGTTTGAGGATGGTGACCACATCTTTCTATGGGTCTCACCTCGACAAGGTCTACTGATATTTGCTTGAGGTGGCAATTTATCTCCGAGATTAATTAGACCTTTCTTGGTCCATAGTAGAGTAGGCGAGGTGGCTTACTTCTTGGCTCTTCCACCTCATTTAGACCAGGTGCATGACATCTTCCATGTTTCTCAGGTGAAGAGATTCGTGTACGACCCTTCTCACATCATCGACCATGGAGAGATGGACATCGACGATGGGGATAATATTACGGAGGTTCCAGTGGAGATTGATAATCGATAGGAGCAGGTCCTATGTGGATGGTTGATACCTCTGGTGCCCGTTCGCTGGCAGCACAGGAACCTCCAGAAGATCACATGGGAGTGGGGGGCTCAGATGCGTCCTCAGAACCCCCATTTCTTCCAATATTTCGATTTCTATGATATAGTGATGTGAATACCTGATGTGGGGAGAATTTAAAGACTCGGAAATTCCATGGAAAATTTCTCTTAAATTCATGGGATTTTTATGAGTCCATGAGAATTTACAGCACTTGATTTTGAGGCCCGGTGGGCCCAGAATCAATTTCAGAAGTTTTGTTCAGGTAAGTTCAGTAAACATATAAGTTGGTTTTATAACATTTGAACTGGTTCACAGAATTAAAATATTAGGGCACCGTCAAACTAGTAGCACCCGTATTCTGTTAAGAAGACTTTCATCTCAACGGAAGCTGGTTGAGAATAAAAGTTAGTTTTTGGCTTTTCATAAAAAAATTATAAAATAAACTGTGCTACACTTTATTTTATTTGAGCTACATTTTGGTGTGTGGATGTTAAAACCTCCTCATGGAGGTTGGAGGTGGGGCCACCGCACCTTAACCTCCATTGAGAGGTTATGTTCGTAAGGACCACCAAAACTCAACCTCCCATGAGAGGATTAAGGTGGTGGAGACCACACAGGGCATAACACCCTAATAATGGGAGGAGAAGAAAACATCTCAACTCTCCCTCATTAATGAGGGAGAACCTCTTGATTCCTCAACTACCCATTAAATGGGGAGAAAATCCATGATGTTCCCATTTATTAATAGATCCAACTCCCCAAATTAATGTATGCTAACTCCCATGAATTAATTATGTGGAGCCTCTTAAAATTAGTTCTCGGCTTTGAATTTTTAATCCAAAATTATAAAATAATAGTCAAACTATTATTTTTGTTGGACATAATTATTTTGGTGGCAGCTTGAGGGGTGGATTATTGGGAGAAAAGGATTTCTCCAACGAAGAACCTCTTATCCCAATGAAGAACGAAGAACGCGTTCATCCAAAGAATAACACCACCAAGGACCTTCTCTGACTTCTTCTTCTGACTTCTTCCCCAGAAACATACCGCCATGGATCCATTCACAAAACTGTCATGTGAACTTAGGGTTAGGAAGTTCTTGACGGACGTGTTGAATGATGATACTCTACATCTTCTTCCTGTGACTTCACCATCGACGCCCAACAATCCAGGTAGTGGGTTTACATTGAGTAGTTTTCCTTTCCTTTTACTCATATTCATTTAAAAGGAATTGATGCAATGTATTGTAAACAATTGTTGTTCAAATTTATTCCACATTGATGAAACAATTGTTATCATCCCTAAAAGTAGAGGGAGCGAGCAAAACTAACATGGCCTGAGTCCCAATGTTGGTCACTTTGTGATGTTTCTTTATATATCGCAACGAAGTGGCAACAAGGAGACAAAGGCTCTGACCAAAAAGGTCGTGATACCTGCAGTCTACATGAATCGTGCCGCCCCCTCAGTGCACCGATGTTTTTGACTAAACACTACCAGCCTGCACTATGCCGAACCGGCCTGCCCGGCCGCCGACCAGCCTGCCCCCACGCTGGCCGGCGCCCCGCTGTCCTGCGCGTGCATTGCCCACGCTCTCTGCCGGCATGCTCGCATGCCCCTCCGGCCTACCCGCATGCTTCCCTCTTCCCCGCCGTCCTGCTCGTGTGCTGCCCGGATCCCCATCGGCCTACCCGTGCACTGCCCGCGTGCCCCATCGTCTTGCCCGCGAGCTACCCGCGCCTCGCCTGCTTGTCCGCGCACTGCCCGCGCCTCGCCTACCTGCCCGAGCCATGTCCTACGCCCATACGGTCTTCCCCACAACCCACATGCCTTTCATGGTGCCCCGCTGGCCTCCCCGCACCCCGCACGGCCTCCCAGTGGCTTGCTGACCTCTTGGTTCGAGCCGCCAATGCGGCGACCTCCGGGCCGAACCGCCCTCGCAGTCTGCTAGGTCGGGCCAAGCAGACTAAGCCCAGCCGACAGGGCCAAACCTATCAAGCTGACCTGCCCAATGGGACGAGTCAGACCCAGTGGGTCTGACCAGGTCTACCCAGACCGGGTCGTTCCATTCTGGGTTGGGCCAGGTCGGTCTGACCTGGTCAAACCGGGGTCGGCCCATTAATTAACCTTTACATCCTTTGGCCATATCTTTGGCCTCAGATGTCCGTTTGACGAACCGTCAATGATGCTGATAATCATGGAGGATGAAGGTCCCTTGAGTATACCCCATTGGAGTTCAGGGTATTGTTGAGATACGGTCAGGTTGGATCGTACACTAATCCAACCGGGCCCTAGGACTAAAAATCTAATAACTCACAGACCGAGTGTCTGATTGATGCGCCGTCAGTTCAGTTGTGTCCTCTATAATGAGGTAGATCTTTGAGATACTTCTACATGGGACTTCATGATAGTTGGAGTATCGACCTGATGATCATGGAGCAGATTTTCCTTGAGATGAGCGAGCATTGCACATAGACCTAGTAGTTGGCTGAGACCTGACAACTGCTGACCGATTCAATTCAAAGTTACTCGACTAGACCAGTGTGGATTGCCTTGGTGTCGTGGCATAACCATTATGGGGAGTGCCTCTGTGTGATGTGACAGACCCATGGTACTCGACACATGGAGTACCTAAGAATGCTATGAGGGGGAGTGCCTCTGTTTGGCACAATAGACCCACGGTACTCGATAGGAGGATTACTTTAACAGTCCAATGATAGTGGGAAGCACCTCTGTGTTATGTGGTAGGGCCACTGTACTAGATAGAGGAGGAGTACTTCATTATTTGAGGTTCTGACAATGTGACTGGGTATGTTACTTGATACTACACCTACAATAAAATACTGGTTTGAGCTGAGTCAGTAACTTTTGTGTTTACCTCGTGATTGAGATGGATTACTTGATAACATAGGTATATGTATGGGCATATACCTAAGTAAGGTTATTTATTGAATTAATAATTTTTGGTTTATCCATATTAGATATTGTGAGACCATGAGGGACTCGAGGTCCCTACTAAGTATTGTTATACTCACCCTTGTACGGGCTATGCCCGCACCTCGTTGTGTTGGATGCAGTTGACAGACAACACTAAGTGAGGCTTAGTGTACTAGGATTGAACGATACCCAGAGGTGGACCACATGACGTGACAGTACACGGAGGAGACCGACAGATGTGGAGTGTTGTGCAGGCCTTAAGCACCAAACCTTCAGGTAGGACTTCCCTGTGGATTACCTAGAAGCTGTTTATGCTACTTTAGTTGTACTTTTACTTTCCGTTTTCTTGGAATTTACAGTTGGGCTTGTATTTCCGGCCCCTTTTTCTTTCTAGAACTCATTTGTACATAGTTTTACATAGTGATTTTCTTCTATATTGTACATTTTTTCTGTGTGTTTACAGTTTATAAAGGCAATGCCTTCCCAGTTTAAAGATTTATGACTTTGGTGCTAGTCTCCAGCCCATGGCCTATGGAAGGCGGGCTTGGGGTATTCACAGCAAAATTCCGGAGGATGGATCTTAACAGAATAAGGATTTGGTTCCATAATATGAAATGCATCCCCTTAAATTTTGACCATCCCACAAAACATGATCCCATTTGGATGCACATAATTTTATAAACAGGGACAACAGTTGACATGTCTTCATGGATCCATGCAATTTTGGCACATTTTTCTTCCACTTCAAAAAGGGCACTCCAAATCAACTCCTCCTACATTTAAATAATAAAAACAACTAACATTTTCCATTTTGATACTGATTAAAATTAATTGAATGATTAAAAAATTAAATTTATTATTATATTTTCAATATTCATTACAAAACCAGTTTAAAACAGCAATTTAAGGGTGTATTTGAATAGTGAGTTACTCTGTGATAAATCATCCTCATATAAAAAAAATGAAAAATGGTATAAATTGTAGTAATGGAAATATTTAAATAAATTTACATTCCAATTATGTAGTTTCACATACAATCAACAAGAACATCCATCATGAACCGATTAGGAAAATCATGTAAAGAACTCACCCAAAAAGTGCAAGGAATAAAATACTAACAAATAAAGGGTGAAATGAGGTTATGAAATGATCATATAAGATGTTATAAGCATGAAAATATTTCTGTAAAATAATAATAACACCTTTTTAACAATTTTACAAGAATTTTAAACATGTTTGAAGTAATAAAATAATGAGGTAAGGGAATTCTTAACCTGATTTCCATTCTATTGGTTAACCTTATACTTCATTTTTACATGTTATTAAATTTTTTGTTTGATGAGAATTTTTTATAAAATTTTGAATTATGTTTTTTATAGGGTATATACATATTACATCCACTATATTGAGCCTCTCTTCAATTTTAAGTAATTTATAAGTGGCGTTCCTTTTTAAAAAGAACCTCTTTTAAAGTTCTGTTTTAAAAAATTCCAAAGCTATGTTTTTATGGAATTATTCATGTTGTATGAATATGTTTTGGTTATTTGTAACTACTTATGATTAATGGTGGGACATACATTTCCCTAAAATGCATTTGGTATTTATAACATATAGGTCTGTAGTATGGTATATCCAAATGTAACTGGGATGGTTATACAAATTGTAAGGTAGCTGTGAGGGTTATAAAATTATATGGTATTTGAGTGGGCGATAAGATTATGTAAGTAATTCCAAATATTACATTATGGTTATTCCTATGTTCTTATGTATTGTGTAAATCTCAATTTTCAAAAAGTATGTATATATTTATATAGGTGATAATTTTTTCTTTTTTAATGATTTCGTAGGTTAAAAGTATTCATGGACTAATGTGTTCTTTCCTTATTTTTATATCCCTTATAGAGCCTTTGATATCATCCGATGATTTTAAATGTTATTAATGGTTATAAGGATGTGTAAGAAAATGAAGTAATCCATGTAATATATTTGAAGAATTTTCAAGGAATTATTTTTTATGTTTGAATGTTTTATATTTTGAAAAAAATGGAAACTGTTGTTATTGTATCCACTTTGTAACAATGTATAATGTTATAAAGGTATTATGTCCCAATTATCTGACTCTCTAAATTGAAAAATGTCCTCAATATAAAAGGATGTTTTTTCATGACTAAATTTCAGATTATGTATGTAATAAGGTCGAGTCCTTATATGATCGAAAAAATATATTCAAGAGTATCGTTATCAATATTCTACATGAAACCCCTATAGGTGAATGAAACCAAAATTAGCTTTGTTGTTTCATTTTATTAGGGATGGGGTTAAAATGATGAAGATATACTATTCCCATTGATCAGTAATAATTTTTTTTATGAAATAAAAAATAATGGTAAAAAAATTATTCCCTCCCAATTGGGGAATTACAATTCGGAATGAAATATGTTAGATTAACCAAAAATATAAAATTACATGGGTTATGAGAGTGGTTTACAAGGGTAATTTTTAGTTTCTCCTACTATCAAATCGTTGAATAATTATTAAATTAGCCATATTGTTTCTAGTAGGTTCAAAATAGATGTTGGTTCAGTTGTTTCTTTAGTTCATAAAACCCTGGTTGAGGCTAGAGCACTTATTAATAATATGGAAAAAATAGTTTGGATATAGGGTTATGAATTGTTTAAAAGAATCCTAACATGTAACTTCTTTTATATCTTAAAACTCCATTTTTTTGAGTCATCTTAGTAATCTTACTATTTGGATAAGGTCTATAATACTATCAAACACTTCCAAAGACATCCCACTAGACCCATTCTTCATGATCTGGTGAAAAAAATTCTTATTATTCATACATCGCAAGAATAACAACCAGATCCTAAATATTGGAGTCTCTTAAACTAGGTATATAGAACATCATCAAACAGTAGTATTAGAATAGATATAACTTAATCCTTCATCGTAAAAAAACTTATAAACTGATCACACTCACTTTATCATACATGACCACCCATTGAAAAGAGGAAACATAGGAATGGATTGGGACCTAACACTCAGTAAAGAGTTAAATAATTAATATGATATAATCAATCATAATAATATAAGATATATGGTCATTTTATAAATGGAATGACCAATGTTGAAAAATCATGGAATTTTATGAAATGAATATGAGGCAAATTTGAAGAATCATAAATCATGTACTTGATCATACACTATAACATAGAAAGATGACATAAGAGTCAATGCGTAATAGGAGCATAATAATCATGTTAAACATAGTAATATTAGTACCAACAAAAGGCATTTCATTATATTTATATTCCTAGGATACCAAAAAAATCATTATTAATAAATCTCAACGATCATTTCTAATATGTTATAAACATAAGGTGTTAGGATAACTACTATTCCACCACACATTAAATCTCTTGAGATGAAAAAAATACACAAGAAAATTGTGTTATTTATAATTTAGGTCCCACCATTTCCATCATAATATGTGCAAGAATATGTGTGTCATGTAAATAATTCATGCATAAGGAATAACCAACAAAAAACTCATGAAATAAAATAGGTAATATGATATTATCATTACAAAATAACCAATTGATATGTAATAATGATTCGAAAGAGAATAAGTAAGTAAAGAATTTTTGAGTTTCATATTTAAATAAATATGAATATATATAATAAAATAATACCTAATTGATTAAATTCATAATAATGGAGTAAATATGTACATATACAATTGTTCTTATTTGGAAATGTCTTACTGAATAAGTATTGAATCTCTAAAGAAAAAATGAACATGTTTTTTTCATTCAAATATGTAATAAAACTAAATGGGTATCCATAAAATCATATTTATTTTTTAATTTTATGATATAGAAAAAACATTAAAATATTATCAAATTAAAATAAATTCAAAATTCAAAATTTATCTTTATTTATGATTGATTTAATGAAAAGAGTACAAATGTGTTTATCATCCTTACTTCATTGGATGACTCCTTTTATAATTAGATTATACATATAGAAGATTTACATTTTATGATATTTGAAACTATAAGAGATTCCTAAGAGTGTTGGCATGGGATTTTGATAGAAAAAAGTTGTGTTAAGATGTTTAATTTGTTAGGAAAAGTGGGGTCGAAAAGGTGGTATTTATAAGGGGGTCAAAGGATTTTTCTTGTGTATAATATTTATTATTTTATCATTTATGAAATTTAACATGATTCATAACCATTATAAACAAAATTAATTATTTTAAATTAAAATATTGAGGGTTATTTAACATTTAGATCAATCTAAAACCCAGTAGAACATTTGACACATCCATGTATAAGAAATGAAAAAAAATAGTTTCAATTAAGATTAAATATAATTTATGTTATATAATTAAAAATATTGTTTTATATACTACAAATTGTATTTATAAATTCATAATTTTAATTCTTCAAAATATTTATAGTTATAGAGAATATTAAACATATTTTAAGTAAAAGTGTATAATAATAAATTCATGCAAATAATGGTAATTGTAATAATATTTCTATATTCACCAAAAAATAAACTTTTCACTAAAATATAAAAATATTTCATAGATATAATTTCATCATAATGAATAAAAATAAATTCCTTTTAATAAAATTAAAAATGTAAAATTTTTAAATTTATGTGGTAAATAAAAAAATACAAGGAAAATGAGTTTACTAAGAAAAATAATATTTCATTTCTATGAGTGGTAACTATAATTTTTTATTTCATCTGAATAAATATATGACTGATAATTATTATTTTATATAAGTAAAAAAATCATAAAATTATTCTTCAAAATTAGTGTATTTATGATATTAAATACATAATTGAGAAAACTATTCTAGATAAAAAACTTTAGAGAATATGATTAATATTTTATGTCAATTAAATCTTTTTTTTCTAAAAAAACTAAGTTATATATATTTTAAAATAATTTTTTGAAAATAAAAAACTATACTTATAATTAATTTTAACATCAAATATAAAATTAATGTATTTCATAACATTATTTTATAATAAAACATATGTTTAAATTTTTTTAAAGGAAATAATTTAATAAAAAAAAATATAAAAAGATTATGAGAAAACCATTTACAAATCAAATGATCTATAATGAAAATTAAATATTACAAATAATTTATTCATTTACTGTGAAAATTATATTTACCTATTTATGTAATTATATGAGGAACAGAAAATTAAATATTTTAATATATTTAATGGTTATATATTATAATTTTGGGACTATTAAAACCTAAATCATATATTATTGATAAATATATTATAATTATTTAATTTAAAACAAAATTAATATATAAAATTAGAAATATTTATAAAATTAATATAGATTAAGAAAATAATTATACGTGTAAATTATATCTTGTATTAAATAAATGTTAATAAAATGAAAAATAAATGGTTTTTATTGATGAAATTTAATTTTCCATGAATCATAATTTTGAGGAAAACACATAATAAAATATGAAAATAAGTTATAATTTCATATCAAGTGTGAAAATGAATTACATATATAATTGAGTAAAAAAATTAATTAATATTATTTATTGGAAATATTGGATGGTATATTCCACCATATTTAAATAAATAAATCCCTAGGAATATTTTTTTGATAAAATAATATTTTTATTATTTTATATAAATATATTATTAAATAACATACTCAAACATTATCTATGGTTTTAGTGCATCATAAATACTTGGAATATTTTAATCCTATGTGTTTTTTATATATATACATAAACTAGGACTCTAGAGAAAATGGTTCTCATCCTAAATCTCACTTCCTTGAAATACACTACACTAACTTTAAAACATAACCATACTCCCTTATGACACCTAATGTGATGCCCTTAGAATCACACTTCATGATTTGGTGAAAAAAATATACCAAATTCACACATCTCTTTAATTATAACCCACTCCTAAGATCAAAATATAAATTTCCTTGGGAACTAGGCATGTTATACATCATAAATATATAAAATAAAATTTAATATTACTAAACCATAAAACATTGAAAAAATATTAAATGATCAAACAATATTAATAAATGATGATCACTTAAGGAAATAATAAGTCATCGGGATGGAGAGAGAAAGAACACTCCATAAGAGGTAAAATAATTAAAATGATACAATTATTTATAAACAAATGATAAATGTGGCGAGATGATAAATGAAATGATTGTAGGAGTAAGACCATAAAATCAAATGAACTGAAAATGATGCTTGATAAAACAATAAAAAATCATAAACTATAACATAAATATTTACATAAAAACATGGAATAAAAAGAAATGTGGCATATGAGCCTAATAATAATAGGAATCATAAAAATGTGTCAAGGTGATAAGAAATTTATCAAATACCTAGCCCAAGGATCACTACTAAGAAATCGTAAAAATAGGTTAAGTCTCACTACCATGATGTCATAAACATTATACTCTAGGATCTCATACCTTGAACTATACTTTTTGTCTCATGATATGAATACATTTCCCTATACATTTTTAGGAAATATAATTATTGGCCCGCATTTAAAATAATAATATTTAAATCCATATGTATTGTATATAAATCATTCATAAATAAGAAAGAGGCAGTAATAAAAAACATTTATAATAGAATGGGTAACATAATCATATTTATGAACTAAAACAAATTTACTACAACACTCATTTTAGAGAGAATAATGAATCCAATGTTGATAGATGATTAATTTTAAATAAAGAGGCATAGATATTAAAAAATAAATTGAAATGAGGATAATTCATTTGGATAAAGTAGAGGAGTAGAAATAGAATTTAGTGTCATAAATAATTTTTAATGGGATGAGTAATAGATTTTTAAAGAAGGTGGGGATAAAACTATTAATAAAGAATACTTATTTTCTATAATATAATATTTATTTTCTGAAATCATGGATAAGAAAAACATTAAAATATTTTCCCATTTAATGAAATAAAAAATATGAATGATTTATTAAAATAGGTTTGTTGTAAATAAATATTGTTAAAGGAACTTGGGGAACCCCTATTACTCGAACATAGAAATGTGTAAAAAGTATTGTATATATAAAAGACACATATGTAAAGAGTATAAATGGATTATATGAGAATAATAGAAAATATAATTTATAAATATGGAGAAAATTAATATCTTAACGTAAAATGGTATGGTATAGAAGTTTATTTACCTCGAGTCCTAACTCTTTTGATACGTGTGTCAAGCATCCTTAATTCCTTTGACGAATCATTTACTAATTTGAATATTCCATTAAAGGTATGTATTTTTATTAGGAAAAAACCAACAAAACTTTGATAGGAGTTTATAAGATATAATTTGGGAGAACATGGAAGAGTTAAAATGTAAAAGGTCAAATGAAAATAAAGTTGTTTAACAATGGTATTTATATGGATGAGAGTGTTGTTTTGTTGTAATATATAAATTATTTTATCAATTTTAAATTTTACATAAATATTAATTATTCTCATGATATTCATTAAAATTTTATTAAAACATTTAGGGTTCCTTGACATTTAGTCAAAGACAAAATTGAACGGAGTTTTCAAATCACTCAATTAAATAAAAGGAACAAAAATTAGTTTTTTACCAATATTTAATATAATTTGGATTATAAAATGACAAATATAAGTTTCAAATTCCACATAGTACTTTTAATGAAATTATTTTACAACATGAATGCATTTTTCATTGATATAAATGTGTATAAAATTTTAAGTCATACTTAAATCACTGTGATTCCAGAAAAGACTTAATATTTATAAAAAATATTATCTTTAATAATAAAGAATATTTTTTATGAAATCTAATATTAATCAACAAAATTTAATTTTTAAATTATGAATAAAAAAATTAATTTTTGTATTCGAATTAAAATTCTACAATTTTTAAATTTAACTTTTAAATAAAATCATTTAATACACAAGATATAATTTTTATAGAATTTGAACTATTTCTTTTTCTATGAGTGGTTAATTTTATATTTGATAATCATTTTAATTTATTATTTGATTGAAAATTAATTATATATTTAAAAAAATTTATATAAATTTAATGAAATTATTTTTCAAAGAAAATATAATTTATCTATTACATACATAATTGTGAAAAAAAATTTTTACCGCAAAAAATATACATTATTATTATAATGTAATGTTAGTGATAATTTTACCTTTCCTATAAACATGATTATATGATTAGTTTAAATATATTTTGATAATAAGAAAATATACATATGAATAATTATAGATTAAAATTAATATATTATATATATAATAAATTTATTTTACTAAAAACATTTTACAAAAAATTTTAAAGTGAAATGTTCATGTATCAAAACATGACATAAAATATGTTAAAACCCATTAATCTATTAAATAAACTATAATGTATATTAAAAATACATGATAACTTATTATTTTAGTGAAATATTATATTTATCTATTTATTTTATTATATGATACATTTAAAATGTCAAATTAAAATGTGTTCAATGGTTATATATTATTATTTTATGACTACGAAATAAAAAATCATAATTAGTTAATAAAAAGACTAAAAAGATTCATTTACCACTAAAATAATAAAATGAAAATAAAACTAAAAATAAATTTTATTTTTTCTAAAATAGAATATTATCATTGTAAAGTATAATAAATTCAATCAATAATACTGTAATAAAATAAATAAATTATTATTTTCTAAAAAAATAAATTATAATTGCATTAAAAATTTGATGACATGATGTATTGAAATATAAATATAAATTTCATGTTGTTTGTCATGAAGAAACATTAATTGTATATATAATTTAAATATAAAAAATTAATTAGAAATATTCATAGGATATATGGCATGTTATATCACTAATCCAAGCCCAGGTTGAACCAATTTTCTAAAATTAAGTTCACTATTGAATATGTTCCTCAATTTAACAAAGAAATGACCCATGTCCAAAAATTAAAGTTACCCCTAAATCATGAATTATTTTGTTCCCAATAATACCTTACTTATAAAACTACTTATCAGAGCCATTAAAAAAATTAGATGAACCAATAGATACAAAATAACTCAAAGTTCATAGGTTGGACCAAAATAAAAAATAATTATAGTTTTTACATGGCCAAAAAAATAAAATAAATCCAATATAAATCTTGGATAAATCCAATTCTCTTCCTTGAAGTATGTTCAATCAGATACTTCCCACTCATATGTTTCAAAAAAACCTTGTAGAAATTGTCAAACGATAAGAAACCACATTGAACAGCTTGTTAACCAAAGTTGTTAAAATGATTGCTAATATTTGTAGAAGAAGAAATCAAATTAGTGGAGGAATTCCTTCCAAAACTAAAGTGAACCATAGGGGAATGTAAAATGTATGTTCTATTAAACTATGAAGTATTACTCCGTTGAACTACCTATTACTATCAATTTTCAATTTGAACCTATTTAAGAATTTTATATTCTTTTTCAACATAATTTAGAGCTTGTTTATGAGATTTCAACACATTATGAGTCTATAAAAATATAGAAATTTTTTTTGAGATAAAATATTATTAAAATTAGAAGGTTTACTTGAGAAATTCCATACTAGATAGAGGAGGATGATATGATATTATTATGGTAAAAAATTATTAAATATCCACATGAACTATCTACACCACCAATTTTTTATCCTTTATGTGTTCCCCTAGGGAGGAATAATATTGTTTATAAATTTAATAAAGATATATTATAGTATTTTAGGAAATTTTAAAGTAGAATTCATCTGTTTAATGTAGTTAAAAAAATTCCAAAAAAAATCTACCTTCATGATATAAATGTGCTCCTACAAGAAGAAGTTAAAGATAAGAGAAAATTTGAATCTAAGGATGAATGTTTCTACCAATATTTTATTTGATATCCCTAACAAGTGAATGGATCTAAAAACATTAACTATTCCATTAACTATAATGGTGTTTGAGTTCAATTATTTTATTAATAATTTTGTTCCATCAATAAATGTGATGTGTCACTCCATTTTCTCAATATTGTGGGTTGCTGAACTCAAGCCTATTTGGATTCTAATCCAATTTTTCTAAATATGTACAATAAAACAATTTATAGTCATTAGTAAATATTAGTGATTTTAACTGATATGGTTTTTTCATATTAATTATTTTGTTTTTCAGATTAATTTTAATATGGTTATTAAATTGTCCCCACTAATTCATTGAATATCATTTCATAAAATGTAATGGTAATAGTGAATATTTAAAATGGAACACTCTAAATTGAAATTTTAAATGGTTAACTTAAATATATTTGAATCTTTTAAATATCTAATATATGATTAATCATATCACTAATTCAATATTATTGATTGTTCAATCTAAACTTTTTCAATATTTTACAGGTATTGAATGACCATTTAATGAATCCAAAAAAAGTATTCCAAATGATAAAAATATTTTAATTTTTTTTAATTCTTCATTTGATGTGTATTTAAGAATTTAATATTAATTATTTAACGAAACTAAAAATAATGAGCTCCGTTCCAATTCTATTAAAAATATATGGATAATTTAATGTGATGAATCCCATATATATTTTATTGAATGATCTGATAAATTTTCATATCAATCTATTTTTGAATTATTTTACACTATTAAAAATGATAACAATTTATCCTAACTTCAATTCCTTTTTGAATTTTGAATTTTATAAATATGAAACTTTTTCAATACTTACTGAAATCTTATATACAACTACTTTTGATATATATTCTTGTTTTGTTAATATTATTTTTAGTGATTAATTATATATTATGGATTATATAAACACCTATTTCATATGACTAGATTACCCACCTGATGTAGAACTTAAAAAATTCCTTGGGGAAAAAATATTCCATCATTATAGTTTAATTTGAAAATTATTAAGATTTTGGTAAAAGGGTTGTCAATGGAATAATTGAATCCAAATTTTGACATTTATAGAGAGAATAAAAATTCCATTGGATAAGCCCTGTATGACCTTCCTAATTTTAACATTTAGTGTGCATGCATATAATCTTGTTAGAGGATAATTCCAATATTGTTAGGATGTCTCAATTTTGGTTAAATACTAGACATATTGAGGATGTTGGTAAATAAGTTATGATATTAATTGTTACAATAATTATTTTCAACTTTCTAATAGATAATAACATTTTTCAGTCCAAATAGGTCCAAATAAGTGTTGATTTACATTTTAAATAAATTAATTTAGTATAATTTTCACAATTAGAAACCCAAATAAAAATAATGTATTTATAGAAAATAAAAACATTACCCTTTTGAATAATAAGGAATAATTACTACTTATATTTTTTTAATGGTATCTTGAGATACTTTTCATTAACCAACATTATTATTTTTCATCAATTTTTAAAGGAATTTTATATTCACATTACACTTGAGCAACAAGGAAAGAAAACATTCTCTTACCCATTATGTAATTATTATTACAACAGAATACCCTAACGATTTTTTAATTCACAAGAACCATTAAATGGTGTATGTTGAGAATATTTATTGAGTTTTACATGTATTTTATAGTTGATTATAAGGATTATTTAATAATGTATTATCCCTCCATCGAGAGTATTTTAAAGAGTCTTATAGCCATACTAGAGAGTTTAATGATACAAAATTCCACTAAACATTTCTAAATTTCTTTTTTACAGTGGAGGGAGTAATTTTTCTTGGATATGTAGTGACAAGAGATGATATAAAAATAGGTCTTGACAAATTTGATAAAATTTTATCACTTTTATAATAAAAATTGTGTGAAAATTGAGATCTTTCCTTATCCATGTTCATAAAATTAGGATCATTATTAAATATTTCAATAATATATATCTTCCATTTTATTGATTATATGAAAAATAATATCACATTTACTTTGTTGAGATTTTTATATAATCTTTTTGGGAGTTGAAATTAAAGGTATTATTCACATTCATAACCCATAGACCTAGATTATAATTAAATTTTGAAATCATGTACAATGCCTTATATATTTATCTAGATGAACGTTCAAGTCAAGGAGTGGGAAAAGGTGTTTGTAATAACATATACATCTTCCATTGTAGATTAAAGATAATATAACTATAAATACTCTTGAGAAGGAGTGTCTATGAATTTTTTTTATATGAAAATTATATTGTTTCTTGTAAGGGTCCTAAGTGTTTACCTTTAACGAAAATTTTTCCTGTGGATTTTTTAGGAAAGAAACATGTGGAAAAAATATTAATTGAATGATTTTTAAGTAATTGACTTTTGTATTATAGTAAAGGAAAATACATGTTGTTAGAACATAATGACTAAACAATTGAGTTGGATACCAATTATTCTATGTGGAAACCCCAAAATTTCTATATCTATTATAGTAATAGTCCCTAATGAATAACATAATGTTATTGAGTGTTTAAGATCATTTTTGTTGATATTTTTAACTAAATTGATCGAAATTAACTACCCCGATGGGTTTTTAGATAAAAATGTTTCAAATATAACAGGTAAACTAAGATGTATTTATGTGATAACCCATAATGTTTTCTCCATTTAATTGATGAAATAATTATGCGATTCATTCCTTATTTTTAAAAAAAATCTATACTAAAATTATGTTTCTCTTTGTGTTGTGGTGTCCACATATAACCAAAGAAAATATAATAGAGTTCTTGATCGATTTGTGTTTTTTATACTCTATATTAAATGATTCTTTTAATTATGCTATATTAAAAAAATCCAATTATGTGAAATGAAATATTTACTTTAAATATGTGATTTTTTAATAACAAAAATTTCATATTGAAGATTTTTTTGTATTATATATGAATTTCATTGGATTATTTTCAAATTATTGTTTGTAAATTTATATTTTACATAAAATTGAAGATTTTTCTATATTGGTAGAGGTTATTCCCATAAGAACTGATGAATCAAATTTTCTTCCAATTTTTTAAAATAGAACATGTTTTTTATATTTTGTCAACCTATATTTATTATCACTGACCAACGATGTCACTTTTTTACCATTACATGATTTTTTTTGAAAAAATATGGAGTTCATCATATAGTTTCTAGACATCATCACCCTAAAAAAATGGTGTGGAAGAGGTATCAAATAGTGATCTTGAAAAAGTTATTAAGAAAACTATATATATAAATAAGAAACATTACGACTTGATATTGTGTGGTTTTGTTTTTAATTATAGGATTTATTATAAACATACAATTATAATTTCATAATTTAGTATATTGTATGGGAGATCTTAGGAATTACCAATGGTGTTATAAAAAACATTTTTTGGGATTTGAAGAGTTGTAACCGTAATATATATCATGATAGAAAATAAATGAAGTTAAAAATGAATGATTTGGAGGAAATAAGGAACAATAAATATGAAAATTCATGTTTAAATTGATAAAAAATAATCCCATAGTGAATTTATTCTAAGTAAATTCTTTGAATAAAGAAATATGTTATTGTTTTTTTACACTATAGTAAAACTTATTTGAGAAAATTTTCATTCAAAATAGATTGTAAAATTTATTTTTAATAATTTTTTTCCATTTTTTATGTGAAAATTAGAATGAAATAGAAACATGCACTATTTATATTAAATTTAAATAATATGATTCTATTAAGATAAAATAAGAATGAGCCTCTATAGTATAATGTTTTTCTATAAGAATTTGAGTGTAGGTGAGGATAAGTTATTTCATTCATTATTATTGTTTTGTTTTTATAATCCATTCTTCAAAATTACAACATGATACTATTGTATAATAAGAAATTACACGGAATTTTTATTGTTGGATGAAACATCCTTTATTAGATTCTGATATTAATATTTTCAATTTTAATTTTTTATTTATCATTTTTTTGTGTTCTTAAAACCATATGAGCTCTAATGGAAAACATGGTTATTTTTTTAACCAATTATCAATGATAGAAATTTCTTTAATATAAGAATCCATATGTAGATAAATGATCAAATGATTTCAATTAAAATTCAATGTTAGGATAATTATTTAAAAGGATATTTTTTTAATCACCTATATTGAAATATGGTCCAAATTTAAAATAACTTACTTTTGAGGATTTTGAACAAATTTTAATAACTTATTTTTAATTCCATAATAAAAAAAATTACAAAGAAATTCTTTGAATTCTATCCAAAACCTTGGAAAATGAGAACATGATTCGAAAATGATTGATTCATTATTTAAAGTGAAAACACAGTTTTACATGAAAATTATACACTATATTACTCTAATAATAATCCATTATTGACCCCTAAAATATATGAGTGAATTTCATATACAACCACATTAGAATAATTAAATACCATTCGCAAATACTCTTGAAATATATGAATAATAATAGTTAAATTCAAGTATAGGGTATGATATTTTAGGAAGAATATGTCATTCCTAGAATTTATTACTTGTGTTGATTGGGCGAGGAACATTTTTCATACATTAATGGAAGGTAAAATAAACTTCATTAGATTTACACATATGTTAAGACAACCTTATGAAGATAAAATATTTCTATCTTCATTCACATACAAAATATAAGAAAAATTTAAGAGAATGAATTTATATGTTATAGAACTATTGAAGTTCGGATTATGTGAAAATTCAACGAAAAATAATATGGAGTTTGGGGATGATTAATTTAATTGGGGGTGTGAGTGAGGACAACATACTTGACAGTAAAATATGAACTATTCATTTTTGAACAATTATATCCTAATTTTCTCATTATACCTTAGAATATTTTGAAATTATAATCTATCAACACTTATTCATCAGAATATCCTTAAAATAAGTAACTATCCACAAAATTTCATGAGTTATAATTTTTAGAATTAGAAACATGTAAATAATATGGTGACACGTATATGAGTTTTTATTGATATGTTTTTCCTTATACAAATAATTTGAGTGATGAGAGAAATATTTATAGAAAAGTATGAATAAATGTGAATGGTAGGATGAGAAATTAAAAATTAATTGAACATTCTTCAAGAAGAATTATAATTATGAACATGAAAGAATCATGATGAGTTTGAGTAAAATGGATTTTGAAAAAGGTAACTCAAATTCAATAGTATTTGGAATTTTTCTTCATAAATATATTTTATTTTCACTTTTATTGGAGTCCAATGTTTATGTGTTATGGAGTTCATAGAGAAAATATATTCTTTATGATTTTTTATATTAAAATAAATTTATAACCAAACATTTAATAATTTATTATATTTGTGATGTTTTATAATCAATGGAACACTACATTTGATTTTAGAAAAATTACATAAAATGAATGGATTTATTAATTTAATTATATATATATATATATATTGTTGAATAATATTAATGGATAAATACAAATAATTCGATCATTTTAAATCAATTTTTGAATATTTTGAAGAAAAATATTCCAACAATATAATGATAAACCCTTGAAAGATGAATGAAATTGAAAACAAAATTTTAAAGGGACCTACTCTTGAAGGGATATGTAAATATTCAAAATTGATATAAAAAAATATACTACAATGAAAATTAATAAAAAAAATTCCCCAATGAATATTTGTAAAAGTCACACTAAATGAACAAGGAATACATTATATTTATTTAATCAAAATTATAATAGACATATTAATGTATTTTCATAAATAATTTCAAAGGTTCTGTTATGCATAATATTCATTCAAATGATTCCTTGTTTACATAATATTCATTAAAGAGAATATGTAATATGCAGTATGCTTCTTGCCAAATATTCATTAAGAATAAAATAGAAAACGTGTAAAGGTAGATTGTAGATTAATATAAGTTATTATTTTTAAAGTCTTGGCATATGTATTGGTAAAACAACACATATATAAGTCTTATTATTCCTTAGTTAATAGAAATTGAATAAAAAATTGATGCATAAATATCACTACATCATAAGAAAACATCGTCGATTTGTATTTTTAAATGTAACTATAACTGATCCAAATGAAAAAGAATCATTCCCATAAATACATTATGTATAAATTGTATACTTCCATAAGATATTTAAGTTTCCAAAGGCTAATATATAAAATTAATTCAACTTTTCTCCTATGATATATAAATTATACCCTGATGTATAGTAGGAATTATTATCTATGATGATAACCCCTCCGAACATTGCCAATATTCCAGTGGCGGAAATTTATATCTATAGGGGGTTTTAGATGTATATATTTATAGATATAGTGATTTATTGATGTTAACACATATTAACTATTATAATTTTGAGTTATAGAATTTAAACATGAATGTTATGAGGATTATATATAATGATTCTCGTAGAATTAGTATATACAAATGATGAAAGGGTGTGTTCAAGTGTTTAAATATAAATTTATATTATGTGGCATATATATTCATTGTAACAATTATCACACATAAGAGTATATTATGAGTATAAGGCTAAATAAATTGAAAAAATTTTGTTCTTCCCCAAGAAATATGTAAAAGTATGTTTTAAGATATAAAAATTCCCATTCCTTTTCATTTTGAGATAAATATATAGAAGGATTATTCTAATAGATTCAATGATTCATTGAGTTTTACATTACTAAATAATATTTCATAGTTAATTAAACATGGTTCAACCCATTTCCAAATAAAAATAATTTCTTTTAATGTAAATGAATTAAACAACCTCATATACTAATATAACTATGAATTTTAAAAATCTATAGGGTCCAAATTAAGATTCCATAAAACATAAATTGTTTAGGTAAATATTTAAAATATATATATTAGAGAATATAAAGGCTATGTTTGCATTGAAATATTATAGAAATAATGATAAAGTGAAAAATGTTAAAAAATTAATGGTTGTGGTGATAAAATAGTGAGGCACATGATTCTTAAATGGGGGATGACTATAAATAAATAGAGAAATTTTCTATATATTTAGTGAGGTAGTGGGGGTTTGGCTTAGGGGTAAGCACCCCATAATCCTACATGAAAAATGCAGGTTCAAAACCCATTGGGCATAGGTACTATAGTAGTACTATAGCATACTGTAGCCGTGGCGACTATGTAGCAATGGCAAGTCAATGTAGCGGCGGCAGGGTACTATAGCAGCAGTGGTACTATAGGAGTGGGTACTGTAGCATTACATTTCACAGAATGGGCATTAGGCCAAAAATCTAGACCTATAGGACATGTAATGGTATAAATTCCCACTGGGCCTTTGAGCTATGTAATGGGTCTCCCTCTACCAAATTAAAATAGGTCTTTGCATTGATTTAATAATAAATGAGGCTTCAGCCCCAACCTTTTAAAAAAGACTATATATTAAGTGAGAAACATATAGGAAACATGAAATTTGGCCTTTTGAATACTCAAATCTGTCTGAATACCTTAAAGTATAGTGATCTAGTAAAGACTATAACACCCCAAGCTTCTATGGTACGATTCTCTTTGAATAATACAATAGTGTGTGTTGTACACAACTTCAAGTTCTAACACACACCACAACCAATCAAACTAGCCATTATGAATAGTAATACCCACTTGTCAAATTTTTATAAATTTTATCTTTCAAAATTCACTTCATTTTTCAATTCGGAATATCGAAATTAGCCTAGGTTGAATTTTTGTTATTTTTTTGAAAATGTTTAATTTTTAATGAATAGTGAAAAACACTGAGTTATAGTTTAAAACAGAATTTTTATTTGAATAATTATTTATTTTATTTAGATTTTTTTAGTTAACAATAGATAAATAATACTTATATTCAATCTAATCAATTGGAGTTAGTTTATAATAATTTTAGATATATAAAAATTTTATTGATCCTTTCACTATCTTTTACCCATCTCCTAGGAGAATTTACAAATTAACATAAAACAAAATTTTACCGCTTCTATGAGTAAAATTTCAAAAATATGAGAGACACGATTAATATAAAGGACAAAAATTTGGTTGAATATGATAAAAATAATTTTTGGTGAATAGTAACTTCTTACTTTTATTTACCACGGTTTAAAGTAAATAGGGTAATTAAGGGTAAAAATGATATTATTATTACCCTAACACATGTCCTAATTCTATTGGATAAGAATAATTAGACCAAAAATAACCTTAGAAATAAAATGTGAACCTTTTCGGTCCAGTTGGATTAGATTAGGACATTTATTATTATTTAATTCAAAGAAGAGTTAAAAGAGTTAAAACCAAATTTTAATAACTAAAACATTATTAATATATGGTTATTCATAAGATAAATTCGATTATAAATATTCATTAGAAAAATAAAAAAAATTCCTACATAATGGTTCTTTATTTATAATTATTTGACCAAAAATAATTTAATTTATTTATGACACAATGGTGATGTAGTAATTACCTAATTAATAAAATATTAATATAGTTGATATTATAAATATCAAAATAAATGTAATTTGAGACTTTATATGAATTTAAATAATTTTCTAGGTTAATATTAAATGTTAGAATGGCTTAAATGAATTTGTTTCGAATTAATAAAGTTTTTATGACATTAATAAAATAAATTATTAAATAGTGTCAAAATTGACATAAATGAGTTTTTAAAACAAATATTATATTATTAATTGATATTATATTCTAAAAATATAAGGATCGGAAAAAGGACTTATATCATGATAGGTGTATCAATAATGGACCACTTGGGGGTCTCTAGGATGTATATAGTATGTTTAGTAACTATATAATATTAAAATACAAAGAGACATGGTAAATGTCAAACTATTTAACTAAGAGTAAGATATGGTTAATATAGTGACCCAAACCTGTCTAAAATCTATTTTTGAGTGGTTTTTGATCTATCCCCACCTTACACATTAAAAAATACACTTTTTATACATTAGAAACTGAATATTAATTTATTATAAAATAGTATTTCTAGCTTTTCCAAAGGTGCCCCTCACCCCTCTTATAAAAGGGCACTCCCCCTTCTATCGAATTCTTACCTAAAAATCCTTTTGGATTAGCCAACCCCTTTGAAAATATTCTATCTACTTCCCTAAAATTAACCTAGAGGGATTATTTTGATCTGAAAGGCAACCTAAGGATCCCTTTTGATCAAATCAAAAGGAAGAACCCGAAGAAGAGGTAATGTTTTCAAAACCCTCTTTCAAGTTCCTTTCTTATTCAACTTTTTCTTTATTTGTTATTTCCATTATAAAATTATAACTATAGTATCTTATATATACTGTGATTTTATTATAAATATGGTACATCTATATTCAGTATTCTATCCATCTTTTGAATGACATGTTACCATGTGTGCATACGTACGGCTTACCGTCTCCACTTCATGGTGTAATTTTTATCCAGAACATTATTATTTGGATATGTTTGATAATGATGTGTAATTTATTTAAATAATAAATATAACATGACAATGATTATTTATATAGGTTATACCAACCAATTATTTGTTATTTTAATATCAAGCGAATGATATTGTGGCTCGTGCGTACATACGGACTACCGTCTCCACGAACGCGATGAGATTCATTTCCCATCGTATCCATTCAATTATAATTCTCATTGATAATTAAAAAAACGGTATAAGGACTTGATATCATTCTGTATATGAATATGATACATCCTAACCATAAAAAACAAGACTTATTTAACAAAACATATAAAATAAAATGATAAAGTTAACACCCGAAATGACGATAATACTATGATATTATTAACAATGCAGTGTTAAAAGATCATATATGATATCATATTAATGTATATGATTCTTTTATAATTTAATGAAAGTTATTTCACCATTATACAGGAGTTAAACCTACCCTCAACCAAGGAAAAGTACAAGGTAAGGGTTTATTTTACAATATCTTCATTATCTGAGGTTGTTTATACGTAATTATCTACCAGGACCGATTTATCATCCACATCAATGATTCTTAAATATCTATTTCAAAACATTCAAAATATTTTCTAGAATATGGGTTGAAGTCATTTATACCATTGTTTGACTTTTTATAAAATGTTTATAAAAGAATATTTCAATCGTTTTCCAAACAAGGTCCTTTTTAACCTTTCGACAGAATTATGGTAAGAATGTCTTTTTTAACTTATATAGAGAGTGCTGCTATTTTCAACAGTTACGAAGTTGTCGAAGCTTCCCTTAGAAGCTTATAAGATTATTTTCAAATTAAATGTTTTCTTTTAAAATTATGTTACTTTTAAATGATTAAAAAAATAGATATTTCTCTAAAATAGTTTTGATTAAATCTATGTCAACATCCTTTGATGGATTTTAAGCTTATTTGAAGTTGATTTATTATAATACAAAACATCCATATTGTATTGAAGTTTTTGTTATATGTTTCACTATGGATGTGTTATATTTATACCATTCAAAGTTTATGGAGAAATTATTGACATTTCGTATTCTATTTTTAATAAGAATGTTTATATTATGTTTAAACATAATCATACGAGGAATGCATTGGACTTAATAAGTGACGGGTGGGGCCAGATACAGCTCCTCGATGCATCGGTAGGTCTCATGAGACAAACTAGTGTCTTGCCACCAGGTCTTCACAAAATCTTATTTGTAGTCTTCCCACAAGGTCTTGACTATGTGGTTATAATAGTCTGGCATTTTTCATTCCTTCATTATGAAAGTTATTGTTGATATTGCATGTGATTATATGACTAGTATAATATCCATGTGAATAATTTAATGGAATTATTTCATTTTATTTCTGTCATATTATTCTAAAGTTCATGTTCAATTTTTTTTTGTTTTATTTATACATTGAATTAATTGTTTATGCTTATTTATGAATGTTTCCTCTATATTGTTATCCTTACTAGGCATTTGAGCCTACCCCTTTCTATGTTTTGTTTTTTCCAGGAAGTGAAGAAGTATTTTATGAATGACCTACGAGTATAGTATAAAGGGATATGATTCTGGAGACAATATATTTTTGTAGTTTTCAATTTATTATGTAATTCAAAATTTATGAATGTATCTAGTGATTACAAGGCTACTAAACTAATTGGTCTTTTGAGACATGATCTTTTGTGATCATGCCAATGTTATGAAATACTGCACCGACTCTGGGTAACTGGGGTTTGGGAATTACAGTTGGTATTAGAGGAAGTTTAGTACAAACCTTTGAAGCAATATTTATATAAACTCTGATTAGAGCACATATACCTAAGATGGACTTTGAGGATTAGTATAGAAGAACTTCATAGAATTTTGGTATTGTAGGGATATTTTGATTTTTCCTAGCAATACATACCTATCTGGATAAAAGCACGTAGATGCGGCTCTGGCACAGATGTACCTAGGGTTAAAACCCAAAAACACCACTTTGAGCTAGACACAAACGAGAACTGGTGCATGACAATGGGCCTTGCGACACTCTTGGTTATGACACTCCATAGGGATATGCTTAGGATAATTATCATTTTATTTAAAAACCATTATGAAGGGTTTATGAGTATATACTTCCTCAAAAAAAATTATGATTATATATTATATCCAGAAACTGTTCAATTCATGTTAAGTTCTTTACAAGTTTGGATTTATGTCATGCAATTCATAAACTAATCTAGTGTATGCCATTGTTTAGAAATAGCACCTAGTGGGTAAAATGGAAACTGTATCAATGCACGAACTCCATGTTGGGATTTCCCTCCTACTCAAGACAAATATTTTGGTGATAGTGATGCAACTGGTGCTGATCAACTAATCACTATATTGGGATAACTCACTCAGTTTATGAATTATAATCTTATCCATATAGAGCACCATAATCCATATCATTGAGGATAAATGTTCGATCACTTCATGAGAAAACAACCACAGACATTCAATGGGAGTAAAAATCCCTTAGTATATGAGCAATGGATAAATTCCTTAGAGAAAATATTCTATGCCTTGGGGAGTAGTGAAAGGGAAAAAGTTATCATGGTAGTTTACCGCCTCATTGGAGATGCTGACCAATGGCGATCATTGATTCAAAACACAATGGAATATGATGAAGTATAAAATATGGAATGGAGGGAGTTCAAAGATATTTTTTTAGAAAAATACATTCATCGTGACCATATAGTAGATATGGAAAATCAATTTCTGAGTCTGAGAAAAAAGGTGGATGAGAATGTCCTGACATATAAGGATAACAATACAAGGTTAGCTAGGCATGAAGTAGATCATATATGTATCCCAAGGAGTAATATTGATCGTTTATTTGATGGTTTAAAACCGTTTCTCCTTCAAGCATTAAGTTCACAATCCTTCTCATCATATGAAGATATTTTCACATCTGCTATTAGGACATAAAAAGAATTCTCTAAGTCTTAATACTTTAAAGAAAAGAAAGAAAAGAAGGGATCTTCTAATCATTTTGGGGAATGTAAGTATGGGGAAGAAGGGAAAATTTGAATATCCATCCTGTAGTAAATATGGGAAGAAACACCACGGTACTTGCTTTATGTGAATGTGAGTCTGTTACAAGTGTGGTGAAAAAGGTCACCAAGCTCATGATTTCAAGGGGAAGAAGGAAGCTTCCAATGTTCAATGATACAATTGTAGGGATAAGGGACATTCTGCAAATTAATTTCCTAAACATCAGGGGAACTTACCATAGAAAAGGCAAAGGGATGAAGGCTAAGCTTGTTCTATCACCACTACTATGGTAGAAGCTCTGAAAGACGTGGTGGAAGGTAATTTAATGGTTTCCTCAAGATTATCCAATTCTTTATTTGATTCTGGATCATCACATTATTTCATATCATCCGAGTTTGCTATGAAAATTAGATATTTCCAATATGATTTAACAAGTGTGTTGTCAGTCAAACCTCCTCAGGGAAGTATCATTGCAACAATGTTTTGTGAATCAGTCCCCATTATAGAACATAAATTTTCTTTATCTACTGATCTCATTGTCATACCAATGACTGAATTTGATATAATCCTCAGTATGGATTAGATTTCAAACCATTATGTGAAGATTTAGTGTAAGAAGAAAGAGGTTGACGATTTTTGATGATGATGATAATGAACACCTTATCTTTAGAGAAGAATTATCACAACCTAAATATTTTCTAGATCCACCCCTAGTAGCTCAACTAAATTCAATTATCTAGGAGGAAGAGAATGAAATAATTTTGGGTGAGTAAAAGAATTTTCAAATAGAGGATGTACCAATTGTAATAGAATATATAGATGTGTTTTCGGAATATTTACCTAGACATCCTCCACAATGAGAAATTGAGTTTTACATTGATTTAATTCCTGGTTCAAGGCTTATATCGAAGAACCCTTATAGAATTTCCACTGTGGAATTAGTTGAACTAAATAAACAACTAGAGGATTTGAGTAATAAGGGATTTATTCACCATATTGTTTCTCCATGGGGAGACCCTATCCTTTTTGTTAAGAATAAAGATGGATCTATGAGTTTATGTATCAACTACAAGGAAATCAATGCTATAAAAATAAAGAACAAGTATCCCCTACCTCGCATTGATGATTTATTTGACCAACTACATGGAGCTCAATACTTTTCAAAGATAGAACTTCGATCTGGATACCATCAGTTGTGTGTGAAGAAGGAAGACATCCCGAAGAAAACATTTCGAACCAGGTACGAGCATTACGAGTTTACATTAATGCCTTTTGGATTGACTAATTCACCCTATGTATTCATGGATCTAATGAATAGAGTTTTCAATGAATATATTGATTATTTTATGGTGGTTTTTATTGATGATATCTTGGTATACTCTAAAAGCTACGAGGATCATGAAAATCAATTGTGCATTATCCTCAATACTCTTACAAGACATGAATTATATGGGATGTTTAACAAGTGTGAATTCCGTCCTCAAGAGATTTCATTTCATGGACATATTATCTCTAAGGATGGAATCTTTTTTGATCCCTCTAAGACAATATTAATCCAAGAATGGATAGAACCAATGAGTATAACCGAGGTACACAGTTGTATTGGCTTAGCAAATTATTATCAGCATTTTGTCCAGAACATTGGCCGATTGGCTAACCCATTAACAAAGCTCACACGTAAAGGGGTAAAATTTTTTTGGACAAAAGAGTGTGAGGAATGTTTTAAATAACTGAAGAAAATATTAGTCAATTCCCTTATTTTGACTCTACCATCGGGGAATAATGGGTTCGTTATTTATAGTGATGCATCAATGAAAGGACTTGGTTGTGTCCTTAAACAGAATGATAGAGTTATTGCCTATGCATCATGACTACTGAATGTTCACGAGAAAAACTATCCTACTCATGATCTTGAGTTAGCAGTTTTTATCTTTGTTTTGATGATATGCAGACATTATCTCTATGGTAAAAAATGTGAGACATATACTGATCAAAAGAGTTTGAAGTATATTTTCTCACAAAAAATAACTCAACATGAGGAAAAGAGGATTGCTCTAACTACTCAAGAATTATGATTGCACGATGCACTACCACCCAAGAAAGGAAAATAAGTTGGAAAATTCTTTGAGAAGAAAGGATCATGGAGTTTTGAACAATATGAGAGTTGAAAAGGATCCTGTATACATGGATCTAGTAAATATGGATATGGGAATAACCGTGGATGGTGAAACCTCAATAATGTTTCAAATGGTTTCCAATCCATCTTTAATAGAAATGATAAGGAGTTCTCAGACCAATGACGAAGAGTTTAAAAAATGATTAAATCTATGAATGATGGGAGATTGAGTGACTTTTTGTATGAAGATGGAATTTTGAAATTTGGGAAGAGACTTTGTGTTCTTGATATACCTGATTTTAAAAATGAAATTCTTAGATGATTCACATAGTTCCAATTTCTCTATAAACCCTGGGAGAACCATAATGTATAGAGATTTGAAGGAATATTTTTTGTGGGACAACATGAAGAGGGAGATTGCTGATTTTGTGTCAAGATGTATGGTTTTTCAACAAGTGAAAGCATGAAGGAAACAACCTAGTGAAGTATTGCAACCTCTTCACATAACTTCATTGAAATGGGATAATATCACGATGGAATTTGTCCTGGGACTACAAAAGACTCCTAGAAAGAATGATTCAATATGGTTCATTGTTGATCACCATACCATGTCAGCACACTTTCATGCTATATGGGTTGATTTACCACTTGAACTTCTAGAAATACTATATATTAAAGAAGTTTTGGAACTTCATGGAATATCCATATCGATTGTTTCGGATCGTGATACACTTTTCACATTAAAAATATATAAATTTATTCAGAAAGTCCTGGATACTAATCTTCATTTGATCACTTCCTACCACCCTCAAATATATGGACAATCAGAACGGACTATTCAAACCTTAGAAGACATGTTGAGATCATGCTTACTTGACTTCCAGGGTATGTGGGATCAATATTTACCTCTGGTGGAATTTTCATGTAACAATAGATTCCATTAAATTATTCAATGGCACCATATGAAGAGTTATACGGAAGGAGATGTAGCACTCCAACCTGTTGGGATGACGTTGGTGAAAGAATAATTTTAGGCCCAAAACTAGTGGAGGAAACGATAGAAATGGTGAAGGTAATCCAAAACCACATCAATGTAGCTCAAAGTAGGAAGAAGATCTATGCCCATAACTGAAGGATGGATTTGTAATTTCATGTAGGTGATCATGTTTTCTTGAAGTTATCTCCATTAAGGGGAGTTATACGTTTCAGTATGAAAGGTAAATTGAATCCCAGGTACATCAGACCTTTCAAAATTCTAGAACGAATTGGGGCTGTATCTTACCATTTGGAAATGCTGCCAAGTCTCTCCAATGTACACGATGTGTTCCAGGTATCAGTGTTGAGGAAATACATTCCTGACCCAACTCATGTACTCACCTATGAGGAATTAGAACTAAAACCTGATCTTTCATATTACGAAGAGCCCTCCAGGATTCTTGATACAAGAGAACAAATACTGAGAAACTAGATAACCCATCTGGTAAATGTTCTATGGAGAAACCATAAGATGGAAGAGACCACATGGGAACCCGAGAATCTAATAATGATGAACCAAAAGAGTCTTTTCATGCAGAAGTATTCTAGAAAATTTTAGGACGAATCTATTTGAAGGAGGGGAGAATGTAACACCCCAAGCTTCCACGGTACACTTCTCTTTTAATAATACAGTAGTATGTGTTGTACGCAACTTTGAGTTCTAACACACACTACAACCAATCAAACTAGCCATTATGAATATTAATACCCACATTTCTAAATTTTATAAATTTTATCTTTCAAAATGGACGTCATTTTTGGATTCGGAATATCCAAATTAGCCTTGGTAGAATTTTTGGTATTTTTCTGAAAACGTTCATTATTTGATTAATAGTGAAAAAACACTGAGTTATAGTTTAAAAAAAATTATTTAAATAATTATTTGTTTTATTTAATTTTATGTTATGGAAAAATAGATACATAAATCCTATATTCAATGTAATACACTGGAGTTAGTTTATAAAAATTTATGATATAAAAAAATTATTGAACTTTCAATCGTCTTTTACCCATCTCCTAGGAGAATTTACAAATTTACATAAAACATAATTCTACTGCTTCTGTGAGTAGAATTTAAAAAATCTGAGATACACGGTTAATATCAAAGAGATAAATTTGGTTCAATAAGATAACAATAATTTTTTGGTGAATACTAACTTCTTACTTTTATTTACCACGGTTAAAAGTAAATAGGGTAATTAAGGGTAAAATGGTATTATTATTACACTAACACTTGTCCAAAATCTATTGGCAAAGTATAATTTGACCAAAAACAACCTTAGGAATAAAATATGAACCTCTTTGGTCCACTTGGATTAGATGAGGACATTTATTATTATTTAATTCAAAGAAGAGTTAAAAGAGTTAAAATCAAAGTTTAAAAACAAAAACATTTTTAATATAGAGTTAAACATAATATAAATTCGATTATTAATATTAATTAGAATGATAAAACCATTTAATAAATAACTGTATTCTATATATAATTTTTAGACATTAAATAGTTTAATTTAGTTATGACACATTGGTGATGTAGTAATTACCTAATTAATGAAAAATTAAAATAAATTATATTATAAATATCCAAATAAATGTAATTTGAGACTTTTTTATGAATTAAACTAATTTTATAGGTTAATATTACATTTTAGTATTTCATAAATTATTTTGGTTCGAATTAATAAAGTCGTTGAGACTTAAAAAAATAAATTATTAAATTGTGTCATAATTGACATAAATTATTTTTTAAAACAAATATTATATTATTTATTGATATTACATTAATAATAATGTATGGTTCGGCCAAATGACTTATATCATTATATATGTATCATTAATGGACCACTTGGGGGTCTCTTGGATGTATATATTATGTTTTATAACTATATAATATAAAAATACAAAGACACATCGTAAATGTCAAACTATTTAACTAAGAGTTAAAAATAAAAGATAAGGTTAATATAGTGACCCAAACCTGTCTAAAAACTATTGGTTGTGTGGATTTAGACCTATACCCACCTTAAAATTTAAACAATCTACTTTGGAGCGATTATAAACCGAATTTGAATTTATTATAAAATAATATTTCTAACTTTTCTAAAGGATCCCCTCACCCATCTTATAAAAGGGCACTCCCCCTTCCCTCAAATTCATAACTTCAAATCCTTTTGGCTCGGCCAACCCCTATCCAAATATTCTCTCAACATCCCTCAATTCAACTTAAAGGCCTTATTTTGATCAGAAAGCCATCCAAAAGAGCCTTTTGATCAAATCAAAAGGAAGAACCTCAAGAAGAGGTAATGTTATCACCACCCTCTTTCAAGGTACATTATTCTTTAACTTCTTCGTTATTTGTTATTTCCATTATAAAATTATAAATATAGTATCTTATATGAACTATGATTTTATAATAAATATGGTATAACCATATTCGTTATTCTATCCAACATTTGAATGACATGTCACCATACGTGCTACGTACGACTTACCGTCTCCACGTCGTGGTGTAATTGTTATTCAAAGAATTATTATTTGGATGGGTATGATAATGATGTGTAATTTATGTAAAGAATAAATATAACAAGATAATAATTCTTTATATATGATATACCGTCCAATTATATGTTATTTTAATATCAATAGAATGATATTGTCACTCCTGCGTACGTACGGACTACCGTCTCCACGAACGCAATGAGATTCATTTTCCATCGTATTGATTCAATTATAATTCTCAATGATGATTAAAAATAATTTTTATGGACTTGATATCATTCTGTATATGAATAAGACACAACCTATACATAACAAACATGACTTCTGTAACAAAACATATAAAATAAAACGAGTTAGTTAACACCCGAAATGACGATAATACTATGATATTATTAACAATGCAATGTTAAAAGATCATATATGTTTTCATATTAATGTATATGATTCTTGTATAATTTAATAACAATTATTTCACCATTATACAGGAGTTTAACCTACCCTCAACCAAGGAAAAGTACAAGTTAAGGGTTTATTTCACAATATCTTCATTATCCGAGGTTGTTTATACGTAATTATCTATAGGGAACTCTTTATCATCCACATCCATGTTTCTTAAAAATATATTTCAAAGCATTCTTACAATTTTATATACTATGGGTTGATGTCATTTATACCCTTGTTTGACTTTTTATAAGATTTTTATAATGGAATCTTTCCGTCATTTTCCAAACAAGGTCCTTTTTAACCTTTCGACAGAATTAAGTTAAGAATGTCTTTTTTACCTTATACGGTGACTGCAACTATTTTTTGCCGTTATGAAATAGTAAATTCTTCCCTTAAAATCTAACAATAATATTTTCAATTTAAATGTATTCTTTTATAATTATGTTTGTTATAAATGATTTAAAAAAAGAGATATTTATTTCAAGTATTTCTGATTTCATCTATGTCAACATCCTTTGATGGATTTTAAGATTATTTGAAGTTGATTTATTATGATACAAAAATTCCATATTGTATTGAAGGTTTTTTGATATGTTTGAATGTGTATGTGTTATTTTTCTAGCATTCCTGGTTTATGGATAAAGTATTGACATTCTATATGCCAGTTTTAATACGAATGTTTATGTTATGTTTAAACCTATTTATATGAGGAATTCATAGGACTTAATACATGATGGGTGGATCCCAATATAGCTCCTCGAATAATCGGTACGACTCATAAGTCGAAATAGTGTCTCGGGACAAGGCCTTGAAAAAATCGTTTTTGTAGTCTTGGAACAAGGCCTTGACTATGTGGTTATGATAGTCTGTCATTATGCATTCCATCATTATTAAAGTGGTTATTGATATTTAATGTGATTATTAGACTACTAGAATATCCATGTGAATAAGTAAATGTAATAATTTCATTTTATTTCTTCCATATTATGCAGATATTCATGTTTAAAAGGCTTTTGTTTTAGTTATACATTTCCTTAAATATTTATGCTTTTTTATGAATGTTTCTGCTATATTGCCATCCTTACTAAGCATTTGAGCACACCCCTTTCTATGTTTTGTTTTTCCCAGGATGTGAAGAAGTATTTTATGAATGACCTGCATGGATAGTATAAGGGGACATGAGTCTGAAGACAATTTTTTTTTTGTAGTTTTAACTTTATTATGAAATGGAAACTATATGAATGTTTCTAGTGATTCCAAGGCTACTAAACTAATCAGTCGTTTGAGACTTGATCATTTGTGATCATCCCAATGTTATGTAATAATGCACCGACACTAGGTATCTTGGGTCAGGGTGTTACAAAGATATATTGATCACCTTTTGAGTCTCAATTAATCTTGTATCATGTTTAATTACTTAATAATTACTTTCTTTTAATTTAAAATAGTTATATTAATCAGTAATACAATATATATTTTGTTTTTTTGTAATTTTTTAACTATAATGGATGTAATGAAGTATTATTTTCTATTAAAAAAATTATTCATTGATTATTTAAGAGAAAAATATATTCTATTGGATTTAATTTCATAGTTTTCATTTAGTAAATTAATCATATAATAGGTAGGATATCCTTCATAAATAGTATATAGTGTGGATCCATGCATGACTAGGTTTTAACATAAGGTTTTTCTATTTTTAATTATATAATTTTTATAGGAGAAACTTATAAAAAATGAATAATGTGGTATCCTAGAGTTCACAATCTTTTATAGATTATTTTTTTATCTTTTCCATATACAATGTTAACAATTAGAATTGTTTTTATTTTTCATTTTTTAAAAATTTTATATAAACCACTAATAAAACATTAAATAATAATAATAATAATAATAAATATAACTTTGATTCAACATCCATATGGGAGAACTAAAGATACCAAAATTAATAAATTTCTAGGGGATTAAATTTGAATAGTGATTTATGAAAAATGTATTTTTTTATGAACATAGTGTCATAATAAACACTTAAATGTATGATGTTTTATAGTAACATCCAAGGGAAAAATCATTTGTTATGGGGGTAATTTTCATATCTCACCCTTTTATGTGCCACTATATGGAACTGACATAAAAAATTGGATAATCATGAATTTTTAATCGAAACTCCACTTTCATTCATTTCAGGAACTTTATGGTGTACTGTTTTGGATTATTAAGTTATAAATCTTACAAAATATACCCTTATATTACATTTTTGGATATTATAGTTAGTATCTATTTTCCAAAAATATAAAATATTAAATAAAAATTATTTTCATGAAAATATCATCTTGATTTTACAAATAAAAACTTTTTATTATTATTCATCCTTTAACCTAGTAAAAAAACATTTTAAGATATGGGATGAGCACAAATATTTCAATAGGGGATTTAAACGTATGACATTTATTAGTCCAGTGAAAAACATGAAACATTTGAAAGGTTTACCATTATAATGGATATATAAATATAACATGATTATAATGGAATGAGAAAAAGAAAATACCATTTGGAAACCATGACCCAAAAATCATAGATCATAAACATTACTCATGGAATAAATCATGATTGGTCATAAGACCTGGATCATAGTTAAATAAAATAACCTGATCATGGAGACCATAAAATTGGAATAAGATATATATTTTATTATTCACATTAACATAGAAAATAACATGTCAAAGCTACCCACCAAGGCATTTCTGACATGTTAGGCATGGTCTCACCAATCTTTTACCTATTTCTAGATTGAGATAAACGCACATGTACCTTCTTTTGGGTATGGAATAACCACTAGGTTACCATATTGTTTTTTATAACCTCTCATGTATCCTCTTTTTTCTAGCATGGTATAATATCCTATTTACCATCTTTTTTATCATCGAATAACCTCCCATGTACTCATTGATCTCATATAACATTATTTTTAATGCAATTAATTGGAGAGGGATATAGTTCCAACCATTCACATATTCCAACAATTTTTATTAAAAATGATTATAAAACAGTCATCGTATCATATACCTTGAATATGGAATGGGTTAAAAAATTATTCCATTAATTCATCATATTATAACTCATCAAAATATAAATTGGTTTCATATACATTTAATCAATTGAGCGTAGCATAACCCAAGAAAAGGTACATGTTATAGAATAATATATTCATCATAATACTAAAACTAAACTACCCAAAAAAATAATAAAGATTTTAAATTGGATTATATCCCCTAAAAAGGATAATCAACATCAATGTTTATTTTCATTAATGAATAAAAATTCCATAAAAATATCAGTAAAAATTTTAGGAGGAAATATGATTTCCATTTGGAAATAATGACTTTAAAATGAACATTTTTTCAGATATTAGGGAAAACATTTTCTTTAAAAAGGTCCATCGAAACATGTAAATATAGATTTAAATAATTTATTGGTCATGATAGTGGGAAATTATTTTCATGTACTTCAAGTTAAATAAATATTCCCATAAGATTTTCGGTAAAAATTAAATACATTATCATTCCAAAAAATATTAATTTTAAATAAATTTTTAAAAACTAAATTATGGTTAAAAATTTATTTTAACAACACATTTACAATTTTAAATTCTAACTTTAAATAATTTTTAAAAAATAGGGACATTGAAGAAAAAATATTTTTGACGGAAGATAAAATTAAATTAGTTAGTTTAAACATTTTGTGGCCTCTTTGGTTACCAAATTTAGTAAAATGAAAGAAAAATATTTATTCTATAGAAATAAATGGAGTATAAGAAAATAAAATTGTTTATTTAGAGATATATCCTATAATTTTTTCATAGTAAACATAGTGATAAACAATATCGACAAATAAAGAGATTATAAGATAAAACCATTACCACTTTAGTAACTCTTGATTTATAAGCCTCATGAAATGAAAAACCATTAATTAAAATGTATATAACAAAATTTCCATCATAATTATTATAAAATTAATTGATGGGAATTATATACCTCAAACAGTATAAATAAGTGGTTAATAGGGTATGTGTCTCACTTGAATAAAAGTGATTTGAGGATCCCATTCCACTTTGTCACATTTTGGAACATCAACCCCATTAGAGAATTACATCAAATAATTAATTAAATATTATAAAACTATGTATATATATGGTATAAAATATCATGTGGCATGTATATATATCCCAAAATATAAATGAGTGGTAAATATGGAATATGGATCCCATAAATAAAAGAGACTAAAAATCAATTACATCGAGCCTTGAATTTTCTCGTACAAATTAAAAACACATGTATAACAACATATAAGATTATTATACATATATTAAATTAAATTAATTATATATATAAAACCATATATGATTTAATGATGACATTTTATTACCTATTTATTAATAATTCATTTTTATAATATTGTTTCGGGTATAACTGCTTCGTTTTGTATGTGCAGTTTGGTTTGGTATTTGTGGTCCTTTTACATTGATAATTTTTTTAATAATATCAATAATTTTAACTATGAAATTCAAATGATATGTATTCATTATACATTTATATAAAGTAGTATATAAAATATATAAATAGAAAATAAATTACCCTCTTTATTGAGACGATATATATTACACAAGCATGAAAGTTATTTCAACTTTATCAACCGATGGAATGAAAGAAAGGTAAATTTAAATTCAACTTAATAGAATGATTTTTATATAATAAATCAAATATATATTGATTAAATAGACCCTTATTATCATCCATGAAAAAAATAAATGAAAAACATGTCATATTATTTTGTGGATATGGCACTCCACATATTCACATAAGCAACATTATCATTTTTCAAAGGATTGTAAGATATGAAAATATATGTGATATGATAAATAAAGAAGTAAAATTATTTCATAAATATCTTATATATACTTTAAATCCATTATTACATCTACCAATGGGAGGGAGTTCTATAAAATGAATTACATCTGTTAGCGAGGGAGTAGTCCACTGTACACACGATTGATGGTTTAAATTCAAAATTGATGAAAGAGGAGATGAATATAGGTTATTAAATTTACATAAAACTATATCAGTGTATTGTAGAAAATTTTATAATTATACTATATTTATTAAAACATGAAGGTAGGTTGTTGGAGAAGAAGTAAAAAATGAGCTTAGTGAAGAAAAATACATTTTATTAGAAATTCCTCATTCATATGTCTTATTAATGACCCAAAATTAATTATTTTTGGTATAAAAATATCTCTATAAAGTGGATATGAACATTTATTAGAATTTATATGTAGGTTTCTGTAGATCCAAATGGCTTATGAGGTGTGAATAATTGTGGGTGGAAGGAACCCTTTTATAATTTTGGAGATGTTTCATTTTTTGAAATACCTAAAAATATTCAATAATGTGAAGTAACTCTCAATAAATCCTCCTCTAAAATTTATAAATATTATATTAGAGTGGTGATATTGAATATAAAAACCAAAAACATTGAAAATTACATTTTAATAATCTTGTTTTTGTCTTCTCCTCAATGTTTACCCACTTTTACCATTTTAGTTTTCAACATGGTAACTAGTCTCCTTTTATTAACATTGGTAAATTATTATTTAATAATAATAATAAAATGAATGTTATTAGATAATTTATACCCACTAATTATAAATATGAAACTAAATATATTATATAAATATCAATTATTTTTTATAATTAATTTTAACACATCTTTTTGTAAAGTACAAAACACTATTTTAACAATAACAATAGTAATTTATTTTATAATTTTTACAATTATATATGGAAGAAATTATACTTACAATATTATATAATATAAATTAATTTGATTATAAATAAGGAATCAATTTTATCAAATTAAAATCACATAAGCAGTTGTATTTATTTTAATTTAAAACTCGTAAAGGTGAAAGAAAATAAATTTTCCAAAGAAAAGGGTTTCAAAGGTATAACAAGAATTAATATCAATGTTGAATATAAGATAAATTATAAAGGCATAAAATGGGTTTATTTTTATTTCATATTAAAATATTATCTTTTTAAAACCATTTAAATCAAAATAAAACCTTGTAAATTCTATAAATGAATAAGAAAATGTTTAATAAAAAATAGATTTATTCACTCTTATTCAAAAAAAAATAATCTTTTTATAAATTTCATAAAAAAAACCTCTACGATAATTTTGAAATTTTATATTTATTTTTTTCTTTTTTTCATGTACAATTTCTCAAATTATAAAAAAATTATTCTAAAATGAGTGATCAAAAAATGAAACAACATTTTTAGAAGAAAATTTAATTTTTTAGAAAAAAACGTTATTTATTCAATCCCATGACTAGAAAAAAATATTAGATGAATAATAAATAATTTATTGAATATATAATATATAAATTTAATAAATATCACTCACCAATAGTGAAAAAGTTAATTTATTATGATAGAAACCCTATATGTGCATAAAATTGTTTTTTTAGGAAAATATTTCTTTCATTTTCAAATGTCTATTATTTTCATTTAAAATAAATTTATAACAAATGAATTTATTTTATACATATATAAAACATATAATTTACATACTTTACTTATTTTTATTCCTACATAAAAATAAAATGTCTATGATACAAATTTACTTTTAAATAAAATATTTTGATTGTAAATCATAGTTTATTTGAACACGTTGTTGTGTGTAACACATTCAATTTAATAAATTAAATTTATTTGAGAAAAATATTTAATAAAATCATAAAATTTTACATTATACCCCCTTTAATAAATATTTTCCTTGGAACATGAACTTCTTCTCACTACTCAATGGTTTATCATTTGAAAATTATAATATTGAAAGCTAATTTTGAAAAAAGGTTCAATAAAACATCCTCTTGAAAAAAGAGAAAGGTAAATATGATATTAATCATGAAATAAAAAAAATCTATTTCCAAATATAATAAAATTAGTTTGAATTGAAAATATACATATATAAAATAAAAAATCCCCATGCATTAATACTGGGTGATGTACAATATGCTCAAGAAAAATTTAACCACCTTAAATAAATAAATCAATCTCGAGTCAACTAACCACTAATTCATCAAAAATTAAATAAATAATACAACATTTTTTCTCTCAAGACATTATTCATAATTTCTAAGTTATTTTTTACTATCATGATAGAGAACATGTGAATATATTAATAAATTATTTGATTCTATTTCATATGAACAATATAATATCTTCTTGTGTGTAAATTAATTTTATAATAGAATATTACTCCTAGAAATGAAGATGACTTTTCAAACCTAAAGCCCTAAACTATCAAAAAAATATAAAATAATGCTAATTTATTTTTTATATTTCTAGTTGTCAACAAAACCTAATTCGATCTGCACAATTTATCCCATATAGATAAATATTTATATGATGAGATAATAGATTAATACATAAAATTGTGTCCAAAGTTCAATTAAAACCATTTCATAAATTATTAAATATAAGATCCATCATAAATTAAAAAATTTATCAATAAAGAGACTAAATTTCAAAAATCAACATAACATTAATCTCCAAAATATCATAAATTTGTTCATAATTTTTACATAACAAATTTGTGAATACCTTGATCATATATTCTCTTGAAACATGGTAATTATCAAAATTTTCATAAAACCTCAATGAAAATATACATGGTTCCTCAAATCTAAGATAAAACAATATATTTTGAAATATATTTTTTAAATAAAAAATTCTATAAACTATATCAATGATAACATAGTTTAATTTTTTATCAAAAAAATGATCATTTCCATTGTCATTTATATTATCCTATATACTACATCCAAATAAATAGTCTTTGTATCATAACTAACCACAATTATATCATCATTTGTATTATAATAATTGTTATATTTACCTTAATCATGTATTTTTTTAAAAACTTCACATTTCCATTTAATTTTATTTTTTTATTTCGTATCATTCAACATATTTTTTTGCAAATATAGTACTCGAGATCTATATTGAACATTCATTATATATTTTATATTTTATATAAAATAAATCATGAGTTCCAATACATAAAATATTCAATATTTCCACTCCATTATTACTCCATTAATTAGAACTAGTAATATTATTCCATAATACCTCCTTCTTTCAAAATTTCATTTGTATTCTCTTCATCATAAAAAAATAACATTTTCTAATACATACTTGAGGTTCTTTTTTATGAATTATCCCCCTTGGATGTTGATTTTCAGATTTCCTATATATTATATAATTAAAACATTTAACCATTGATGATTAAAAAAGTAAACCATTATTGACTTCCATTTCACTAAAAAAAATCAACTTTATTTAGAGATTACTAACGTTATTCCCTCCTTCTTGATAAATAAAACATATTGTCATTCCATTAAGACATTACCTTGAGTGGTTATTCCAAAATTATAGGCTTATAGTAAACCGCATATTATTTTTCCCATGGTCTCCACCACCTGATATAATGGATAAATCTATCATTATCTTCTTTGGTGTGTCCCATATATTGTTATTTCAAATGTTTTTCACCATATATGTTGATAAAAAATTAGAGAAAATCACAAAATCCATCACTCTATTCACCATCCACATGGTATATCATTAACATATTTTCTATCACATTAAATATTAACCTCGTTTTATCTCGTTCCCACCATTGAAAAAAACTATAATTCATAGTGTGAGATATAATATTCATAGTGGGGAACTATATAGTCAGGAAAAATCAGTTAAAGGATGTCTAAATCATAGAAAATTATTTTAATATGGGAATCCAATGTTTTTATAATGGTCATCCATGATGATTATTTATTGAAATCCATCATTATGCTTTATAATTTTTTTTTGATTTTCCAATTCATATCCCTCAGAAGTTTTAATCAACTATGTTATTATTCCCATTTTTCTACACTAGGTGATGATCAATTCATACCCCAATAAAACATTTTCAAGGGTATTACGCCTACATAAATATATTCTAGATTGACATCAATGTTTAACATGTCTATGAAGATATTTAACTTATTTGAAACCACTGAATTTATTATCTACTAAATTTATAGAATAATTTAATATACATTGACTCATCTTTATACTTATCCTGATACATATCCATTATGATTTCACAAATGTTTTCTCATAATCGTTTCCAAATAATAACAAAACCATACTATGATAACAACTATAATGACCCACACATTTCATATAGATTTTTTCATCCCAATAAAATAATATTCATTACATAACATAATGATCCATGCTCGAAGCATATAACTCTAGCGTCTTGAAAAGCATCAACATATAAAAATGGTTTATAAGTGAACTGCGTAATCATCCATAATGTTCCTAATAACAAGAAACCATCTTAGACATATCATACATAAAAATTTGTCTTCAAACCAAATAGAAAAAAAAAATAAACGGTGATTTTATATTTTGTAGAAAGTCTAAAATAGAGAGATATCAATATAACATGAGCATAAGGATATAATAAAATGATAGTAACTTTGGAAAACCATACCCCACAGATCATATAACACAATAATGAGTCTAATAATTTTCAAGGTATTTAAAGTGGTATGAATCAATATGGGATCAAATAATATGATTTAGGAGCGTATAAAATTGAAATAAGACATAGTTATGTGGAATACATATATTTATAGAAAATATATGTCATGGATACCCCCATGAAATTCATAAAATGTAGGTTTGGGGAAAGAAAAACATGGAAATTCAATAGACATTGGATAACCATCCATGTACCATCTTTTCGTATTTAAATACCCTCACATAAACCCTCTTGTGTTAGGCTTGTGATAACCTCATATATACCCTCATTTTTTTGTCTTATTATAACCTCATGTGTAGACTTTGACATCATAGAACAATAATAATTACCCAATTAATTTTATATAGATATAGGTCTATCCTATAACATAATCCATGAATTTTTATTCCATGATATCATAAAACATTTATCATATATTAACTCAAGAAAAAATAATGTGTTTAATAACCATTTCACCAATTATTCAGATTATAACCCATGAAAAAAATAAATTTTTTCCATATTTTATCAATTAGACATATTATAACCCATTTAAATGTATATGTTTAACAAAGTATCTTCACTATAATCATAAAAATAATTCTTCTATGGAAATAATAATTATGGAACCATTGATCAATACCCATGAAAACATAAGTAATAAAAAGTGTTGTTGTTATTGATGAATACATGTTTCATAAAAATATCATTAAATATTTATTTATGAAATCATCCTCTCTATTTTGAAATCCAATATTCATTATAAAAAAATTCAAAATAATAAGAAAAAACGGTTATTTTAAAAGAAACTTGAAAAAATTTAAAGGATACTAAATTTAACGAAGGACATGATGGTGTAAAATATGTTTTATTCTGTACACATTAAAACAATGTTTCAATTCACATTTTCGGTAATAAGTAAGTACTACCTCAGTAAGAAAATGTAATGAAGAATAGTTTTTATTTTAAAAAAAAATTAAAACATGGATAAAAGTTTCTTAAAATAATAATTGTATAGCTGTAGAAACATCCTTTGAAAAAAATTTGGAAAATATGTACATGGACGAAAATAAATTTTGACCAAAGAGGGAAATAATTTCCTTTTTCTAAAAACCTTATTTTAAACTCATTAGTTCATTAAAATAAGAAAAAGTAAGGAATATATTTTTCTAAATAAATAAAGAAAGTAGAATAAAATTTATTATTTTCTTATGATATATATACTATGATTTTATCTTCAGAATCATAATCACAATCAATCTCACCAAACAATTGTAACGACCCGGACACGAACAGCCACCTGAACAGTAGTAAACAGGTCGGGTGTTACTACCTTTGGCATACCTCCATGAATGCCAAAGGATCCTGACTAGAAGTGAGGGTCTTATTGGTATAGAGGGGATGCTATTCCCTCTTGGAGAATAATAATAATGATCATAGTCCGAGTATAATAATAATAATATTAAGCAGAATAACGACTTAGCAGACTAGAACCAGACGCGCAGAGCGGAAGCACCTTCAATATCAATAAACACTAGAATCAACAAATATAAAAAAATAGAAGAAATAAACACAATAGCATACTGATCACATGTAACTACTACTGAGATACAAAACATACATCCAAAGCAGGTCATACATATCTGAATATAAAAAGGTTCCAATTTCTAACCAACGGTAGAAAAAATAGGTAAGCATGCTGATACAAGAATAGAAAACAAAACAGAGTAACTCTAGTTAGGTAAGACCTCATGGTCCATACCATCTCTATACAAAAACTAACGCAACCCAGCTCCCAAAGCTGTACTCTTTCCTGCACATAAATCCATAAAGTCTGCACGCGTCTCGAAAAGGCCATACATGGTGTGAGCCAAATCTGAGTAGGATCTCACCCAATGGTGCATACCTACTATAATTGTTTAAGTAGGAATGCATTTATAATGAAAGAAGTAAACAAAATGATGTGCAAATAAACACAAACTCCACTAGTGATCAGTAGGCACCAAGGAGTTTCACCTATTTCGGCCTATGTCGGAACCTTGATCATGTTACCCAGCACCATCTGCCACCCTGACACAACGTGTCTCAAGTACCAACATCCTGAGGAACGTCCATGAAACACTAACCAGGAGGAATAAAAATGTCTATCCTCAATAAGTAATCAGAGGTATAATGATGACTTCCCTAAAATAATGTAACCGGGGGGACGAAGATGACTACCTTCAAATTATGTACCTAAATGGAAACTGATGTCTAAACTCAAATAACAGTGAGCCTCTACCCCTAAACCCAATATCCTCAATGTTATCCTCTAAAGTCTCCTCACCTTCCACGTGGCTTCCTACGTGAAGCACCCCCAAACTAATAGTACCTAAACTGCAACGAACGGGGGCCTCTACCCACACAAGTGGTCAAAACCACCTCATCAAGAAGTCTCTCTGTGTGCACACTACTCAACGTTTCCCGGTGAGTAGTAATCACAAAAATAGTACCCATGCCACAATACCTCTATCACCTCGTGTTTCTGCGGCCATGTCGCTCAAATCTGTTGGCCTTTCCATCCAAGTAGTTTGGGCCACACACAACATGACAATCATCCTGCCTCAAACCGATACCCATGATGCCCAATATCCTGGTCAGAACCACCCAACGTAACCCGGGCCAAGCCCAACCTATGATCAGTATCACTCAAGAATATTTGGGCCATGCCCAACCCAACAAAAAAGGTTCCATCATATACAATTCAACAATTACATATATCAAAATATTTAAAAAGAATACATAAACAGGATAACTATTCAAAAAAGTTGAATTTACATGTTAAAAGAGTTGTCCCAAACCAACACTAAGTTCTTGAATGCGTCTAAAAAAATTAATATCAATTTCAATAAACTAAAATCAAAAATTTAAATAATTTTAATTCAAATATAACTATTTTGGCATTCCCTAGAAAAAATTCCATGATGATCAACTACACTTGGTCCGGCCCATCTCAAGAAAAACTGATAACATGGCATACCCAAAGGCATTCCATAGGTCCCTAAAAAATGCAATAAGCAATAACAGATAAAACTGGGTCCCGCTCAAAATACCTGAAAATGCGCTGAAGGCCGCATCACCCAAATGATATGAAAACAAAAAAAAACATGTATGCCCCACCTACCTTAGACTCATACGATGCTACTCCTCCGATAACAGCCTCCAATTAGGTCTAAAACACGGTATATCTATAAAATAATCAATACCTCTCAATCCCCAATATCTCATTGTAGAATAAAAATCAATCAAAATAGATCAAGCGGAATCAATCCCTTACATAGGGGGTTCCAACGGATCATTCAGTGTTCGAATCGGGTCTCAAAAGAAGACTCAGGAGTAACCGGAAGGTCAGGCCGACATGGTTCAAGAATCCCGGCCAAAAATATGGGTTTTGCCTCCAAACGAGACTACTACCCTTTTTAATGAAAAAAAATAATCTACACAACGTTTACATTAGGACTAAACATTGTGTATGTCATTTAACTATTCATTTGGTGGCTGGAATTCCACCGACTTACTTTCCAGAACTTGCTGACCTGAGTACACGTTGTGTACCTAGGGGTACATGGCATGTACTTTGTTTTTCTTCTCTTCCTCACTAACTTACCCACACACAATGTATTTCCTTTAGACAAAACCATAATACACGGCATGTCCAAGGATAATACGATGTGTACCTGGTTTAAATGACTCTACACAGTCGACAGGCCTACATGCCATGTATGTCCTCCACACGGTCAAGGGTACATGGCGTGTCGATAACTACATGTCGTGCAGTAAGAAATTTATACACGGTTATCGCACGACATGTACTCAGCGAGCACACAGTCGGTAATAGACTAACCTATACAAGGTGTGTACTTAATACTACATGGCGTGTAGTCTGGAAATTTCCAAAAACTGCCCATTTTCTCCAGTTTTCTCAGGGACTAGTCAAAAATTCAAATCGGGACGGGATTTTCACCTATTTTACAAACCTTGTGTCTTAGAATCTTCCCACCTTAACATAGATCATCCCCGAGCTATCAAACGAATCCCAAAGATGGAACTGAACATACCACCCTGATTAATACAACCTGGACTTCCCCAGTTTCAAAGGTTATGGCTAAAATCTCTAAGTGGTCTCCCCACCTTCGGAGTTTTCAAACTCGATCTCAACCCAACAAAACTCAAACCCAATAAAGGTTTACTAACCCATTTCTCAGACGCATTGTCCTCTTGTGACAAATAATCAACCTTGTGACTCATTGGTGATCCCATGTCGTTCTTGACACCCACACTATCCCAAACAACATCCGTGTCTTCCTCCACGAGGTCCTGTGTCCCAAGGACACTAAAAATAAAACATGATTCCATGAATCTCAAGTATCCTGCATCCTCGATGCCCCGATTCCCAAGGAACCTCATGTAACTCACATCCTTGATTCCATGATGCCCACAAAACCTCATGTAATATGTATACTTAATGCCCCTGATTTGTTGCATCTCATACATCTATAAATATATCACACACCCAATATGGCACCAATCCCAATGGCCAACATCTAGTCATTTCACATAGTTCATGTGCATCACATGCACTCAAAATGGACATGACCTTACAGTTCATGCCAAAAAATGTAAATCACGGCCACACCGAAGCTGTACCTCTAACCGTCATCATCTCACCAACCTACTCATCCTTTGGCAGCTTCACGACCTGCACCTAGCCTAAAAGACGACAGCCTGATTCTTGACCTCTCTACAGTGCTGCACCAGCAACCGGCCACTAACCTCTTAGATGGATCCCACTATCTATGTCACGTCATCCATGTGAAGATGAACATTAGCTACGCTTTCCTGGTACCAAACATGAACCAACTCCAGATGACACCGTCTGTCCGGGTCCCAGTTCTTGGCTGTTTGAGAAGGATGCCTGCAGAACCTCTGCAGGTGACCGACCTATCCACATGCCCTACAATCCTTTGGGGCCTATCACACTGAGTCCGAACATGTCCTGGAAATCCACAATTAAATCAAACCACTGAAAATTGTCATGAGGTGGTCTAGTTCAGTCCTAGGCGTTACTTCCCTACTAGAACTCGTCCCTTACTTGCTTCCTACTATCTGAACCTTCAATTGAAGCTATCGTCTGGCAAACCTGGGCACATCCCTCTGGTTGCTCTCTGCTATGAGTGCCTAGTTCATTATATCTGAAAAATAACCCAGCCTGAAGATATTCAACTAGATCCAAATGGCGTGTTGTAATCCATGCTTGATGCACCTCACCATAGTCACATCATCACTAACCATACCAAGTGAAAAGGGAGACATCTCAGTAAAATTAGATGCATTTTCCATGACAGACAAGTCTCTCTACTGAGGACTCAAGAACTCACAAGCCCTCCTTTCCCTTAGTGTCTCTGGGTAAAAGTGCTCAAAGAACCAGTCCTTGAAGTCCTTCCATGCCAATCCCTCGTGCCTATGAGCTTGAACCTGCACATACCACCAGTACTTTTCCGGTCCTCGAAGCATGTATGTCGCTAGCTTGACCATCCACCATGGAGGTGTCTTGAGCTGCACGAAGAACATATACATGATCTTTATCCAGTTCTCATCCACATGCAAACCATCCTCACCCTAAAAAAATGGCAGGTGATGCGACTATAACACTCATGTCAGATATGCCATGGATGGATCTATACCCTTTGCGACTCTGTCATTCCCCTGTAAGACACGAACCCGGATAGCTCAGAGATGCTCATCGAGCCATGACCCGAACACTACCAAAACCATCTGTTGTCCCACCTGCACTGGATCCTGAACCTGATTCTGTTCCTGAGCCTGTACCTTCGGCTCCTGCTCTACCTACACCGGATCCTGAACCTGATCCTGCACCAATGGCACTATACCATCTCCCATCCAATGCTCCATCTGAGTCTCCCAAAAAGGAACCCGTTGAATACCATAAATGGTAAGACATCCCATATATATATAACAATATATATTCAATGTAGATAAAAAAATTAGTAAAAGGAAGCACATAACTACCACCCTTACATTCCCCTACTGCAATCATTCCCCATGACATCCCGGCCTCATGGCCTCCTTACCCTCCCTTTACATAGACAATTATCAAAAGTACCTCGGGCCATGCCCGTCCTAACCATCAAAATTTCCTCAAACTAATGACAGTGTCACCTAATCCTGGTGATCAAAATCACCTCAACCAATAATACCTGCCTGCTCTCATAAGATCCAGACCCAAATACCATGCCACATGCAATTCTACAATATATACAGCATGATATACACATTGCAACAGAAAAGAAATTCTATCAGTAATTTCACCTGTTCAAAATTCAAGAATACAAATCAAGGCAATTGACATTTTTTTCACATGAAATTATCACATAATAAGGAAGACGTGCAGTTATGAAATTGAAATTCCCTAAAATGTTCCTATCAAAATCCTAGAAAACAAGCTTTTCCATACCAGGCCAAGGTCCAATTCTCCCTTACCACACCGGGTCAAGGGTTACATATCACAATGAATAACGTCACACACCAAGTGATCCACTGAGTTTGAAATCATATAAACTATAATCTGAGAAAAAGCACAAAAAAATATCTACCCATGGAAACATGGTCTATCCCGCATGCCTGGGGATACAGGAACCCTAGAAGAAGCCAGAAACCCAGTTCCTAGTCACAACCTAGATCTATTCTACCATATCCCAAATAGTAAAACCAGCAGAAATAAAAAAGGAATGTCTCAATCCCATTTTTAGCTAGCAAACAAATATACTAAATCCTTGTCACGAATTCCACTAATACCACTTTGTAACAACCTGGATCTGAACAGTCACCTGAACAGTGCAAAATGGGTTGGGTGTTACTACCTTAGGCGCACCTATCCAAACGCCAAGGGTTTCCGACTAGCAGCGAGGGTCTTATAGGTATTGTGGGGAGTCTATAACCACATATAGGATAATAATAATGGTACTAGTATGAGTATCAAAATAATAAAATGTAGTGAAATAACGAATTAGCAGACTCAAACAAGACCCGTAGAGCGGAAGCACAGTCAATATCAATAAATAGAGAAATCAATAAATATAAAAAACAACATCAGAAATAAAAACAACAACATGTTGATCACATGTAACTACTACTGAGCAACAAAACATGGATCCAAAGCAGGTCATATATATCTTAATATAAAAAGGGATCTAATGGCTAACAAACTGTAGATACAACTGGTAAACATGCTGATACATGAAAAGAAGAACAAACAGATTAACTCTGTCTATGTAAGACCTCAAGGTCCACACCATCACCAAGCAACAGCTAAAGTATCCTAGCTCTTGAAGCTGGCCTCTTTCTTGCACGTAAATCTATAAAGTCTGCATGCATCCCAAAGGGCCCGTGCATGGTGTGAGACGAATCTCAGTAGGATACCACCCAACGGTGCGTACCTAATATAAGTTTTTAAACAGGCATTAATTTATCTGGAATGTAGTAAATAGAACGATGTGAAAATAAACACAAACTGCACCGGTGATCAGCAGGCACCATGGAGTGTCACCTGCTTCGGCCAACTCCAGAATCTCTATCATGTAGCCCGACACCATGTTCCCCCACCTAACACCACGTGTCTCAAGTACTGATGTCCTGAATGCAAGCCAATGAAATAGTAACTCAGAGGAACAACGATGCATATCCCCAATAAGTAACCAGAGGGACAATGATGTCTTCCCTCCAATAACATAACTGGAGGGACAGTGATGTCTGCCCTCAAATAACAACGAGCCTCTACCCCCAAACTTGATAGCCTCAATGATATCCCTTGAAGGCTCATCACCTTCCATGTGGCTTCCTACGGCAAGAACCCCCAAACCAATAGTACCTAAACAACAACTAACGGGAGCCTCTACCCACACAAGTGGTAAAAAACACCTCATCACAGAGACTCTTTATGTGCACATTACTCAATGTTTTTGGGTGAGCGGTAATGACCAAAACAGTACCCAAGCCACAACACCTCTATCTCCTCGTGTACCTTCGACCAAGCCGTTGAAATCTGATGGCCTTTGCATCCCAGTAGCTCGGGCCATGCCCATCCTGACAGTCATCCTACCTCAAACCGACGCCAGTGATGCCCAATCCTGTGGTCAGAACCACCAAACATAGATCAGTACAAACCCAACCTATGATCAGCATCACTGAAGAATATTCGGGCTATGCCCAACACAACCAAAACGGTTCCAGCATATGCAATTCAGAAATTACATATATAAACATATTTAAACAGAAAATAGAGACATGAAAAACCTTCTATACAGTTGAATTCCAAATTCAAGGTGATGTCCTATACTAGCACTGAGGTCTTGAATGCCACTAACAAATTTATATCAAGTTCAATAAACTAAACTCAAAATTTTAAAGCATTTTAATTCGAATATAACCATTTTGACATTCCCCGGCCAAAATTCCCCGATGTGAAATGACCCCTCACCCTGCCATGAACATGAAAAACTAGTAACAAGGATTACCCAAAGGAATCCCATAGTTTCATAAATAATGTAATAAGAAATAACAGATAAAAATGGGTCCCGCTGAAAATAACTAAAAACACACTGAAAACCGTGTCACCCAAATGACCATGAAAACACAAAAAGAGGTATTCACCACCTACCTGAGACTCATACGATGCTAACCCTCCAATAGCAGCCTCCAATTTGGTCTAAAACATTGTAGATCTACAAAATAATCAAAACCTATCAAAAACCAATATCTTGGTCTAGAAAAGAAATCAAACAAAATGGCTCAAGAGGAATCAAGGCCTTACTGACGGAGTTCCAATGGATCAATCGGTGTCTGAATCAGGTATTGAACATTGACCTAGGATCCACAAGAATTTCCAGCAATCTGGGTTCACGAAACCCAGCCAAAAATATTTTTTCTTCTTCCAAATGAGGTTACTGGTTGTTTTAACGCAAAAAAAAAAGAAACTAAACGACATTTACTTTAGGTCTACACACTGTGAATGTCATTTAACTATTTATTTGGCACCTATAATTTTTCCGGCTTACATTCCAGAACCTGTTGACATGAGTACACGACGTGTACCTAGGGGTACATGGCGTGTACTTCATTTCCTTTCTCTTCCTCACCGACTTACCCACATGCCATGTAGTTTTTTCATTCATACCTAGACTACACGGTGTGTCCAAATAGGACAGAGTGTGTACTATGTTTAAAGGACTCTACCCAACAGATAGGCCTACAAACCATATATGGCCTCCACATGGTCAATGGTACACAATGTGTCGGTAACTACATGCCATGTAGTAAGAAATTTCTACACGGTCATCGCACGACATGTACTCGGCAAAGCACATGGCTGGTACTCGCCTAACCTATACACAGAATTTACTTAATACTACATGGTGCATAATCTAGAAATTTCCAGAAAATGCCCATTTTTTCCTATTTTCTTAGGGAGAAGTCAAAAATTCAAACAGGGTCTGGATTTTGACCCGTTCTACAAACCCGGGTTCTAACAACCATGATATTTTAACATAATATTTTTACCAAATTTATAACTTTTGAATCATAATATTAAAAAAAATAAATATATGTGGATTTTTATGTCACATAATTTTCATTCAATGAATAAAAAATTCCAGTCATGTTTTATATATACACCATACAAAATAAACAAGTTATGAATATGACATGTGTCTCACATTAAACAATTTTGGATGAAAAGCCATTACCACTTTGGAAAATTTTCAATAATAAACCCCCTTAATGAATAAAATAATGTGAAATATTTAATATTATGAAAATAAGGGCGTTTAAGATATAATATTTTATAGGGGAAGTATATACACCACATAAATGAAATGACTTTGGAATATGGAATATGTCTCCTATAAATAAAAGAGAGACTAAAAATCCCTTACATTGAGTCTCAACATTAATTGTACACATTTGAACCTCTTGTATAAAAAATTGGGTTATTATAAATTTATTAAATATACATAATCATTTATATCATTCCATATATGATTTACTTATGACCTTTTATTACATGTTTAATAATACTTCTTTGTTAATTACATGTTTGGAATGATAACTACGTCATTTCACTTGTATTTTTTGGGTTTGGTATTTTTATTACTTATAATTTGATCATGGTAAAATCTAATAAATAATTTTAGACAATATATAATACAAATATATATTTATTTATAGTAATCCATAATATTTATTGAATGAAAATGAAATACACTGTTCATAAAAATGGTAGGTCATACATACACATGAACCCTCATTCCATTTTTTTAATGGATTGAATGACATTTATTTAAATATTAATTAAAAATTATTTTAAAAATAAATTAATCAAATATAATTTATATCTTCAATAAATATACCCTTATTACCATCCTTGTAAATATAAATCGAAAAACATTTTTCCTCGCTTTATCAAGGCGGTAGTCCACATATACACATGAGTAACGTTATCATTTTTCAATAGATTCAAAGGTAAGAATTTAGATCTAATATTATAATTAAAAAAAGACTTATTTTTAAATAAATATAATATATATAATTTTAATCAATAATTATACACACCTTTAAAAGGCGGTGATGGAAGAAAATTACATCGGTGCCCCAGGTAGTAGTACTCCATACACAGGATCGATGGTTTCATTTCCCATATAATATAAGATGATGTGGATATAAGTTATAAAATAGACTTAATATATTTATATATATGTGGTATATTTTGGTTTTATTAAATTATAATTATTAAAATGTGAATGTATATGGATATAGAATATATAAAAGGAAATAAATTTTTGAATAATATTTCATTCACATAGAAAATCCTCTTTTGGATCTCTTATTAAGGATTCTAGGTTTTTTATTTTGGGAATAAAATTAGCTCTATAACATGTATAACGATTTTTGGAAGATATTTGTTTATTTTTCTGTTGATCTATAAGGATTATGTTGTGTGAATAGATGAGCGGAGGAGGACCCCTTTTATAATTGAGGAGGAGTTTCATTTTCTAAAATACCAAAAAATTATTCTATAATAAGAATACATTATCAAGCCTTGTGAACCCAAAATTGATAAATAATGTATTAGAGGTATTATATGGTTTATATACACCTCCACATCAAAAACTTCTCATGGTTTAAACTTGTTATTCAATTATCCTCTATGTTTACTCACTTTTATAATTTTAGTTTACACCACAGTAACTAGTCTCTTTTTATATACCAAGTTAATTAATCAATTTGAGTAAAAATGAAACGATAATTAATAGATAAATGGAAAAATCTAGATAAAATAATGAAATAAAATTTATTAAATAAATACCAAATCTGTGTTTAAAATTAATATTAACACATCCGTATATAATACACAATACCATATTTTTACCGTACCATAATAATTAATATTAAAATGTCTTACTATTATTTTTGAGAAAAATTAATTTCTCAATATTAAATAATTAAAATTAAAATTATTATAAATTTATAATCCATTTTTTTAAATTAAATTCATATATGTGGTATAATTTATATTTTTAATAATATTTGTGGATGCACGGTTTCCATATAAAATGTTTTCGTAAGGATAAAAAGTTTTTTATTTCATAACATAAATTTATAATGATTAAAATAAACTAAATTGGATTATATATAATATAATTCTATATATTTTTTCTTTTAAACCTATTAAAAAATAAAATCCAACTATGTAAAATCTTTAAATATAATGGCATTTTTTAATAAAAATAGTATTTTTCAATATTCATCACAAACTAATATTTTTCTAAAAATTATAAAAATGTCACTATATGAATGTTTTTAAAAATTTATTAGAAAATTAAATTAAATTTTTTTAAGAAATTTTCTAAATGTAAATAAATTGAAATAATTGGGAAAAACGCAGTGAAACTTTTTTTTGAAAAATTAAAATTTAAACCAAAAAATATATATTATTATTATCTCATGACTAAAAAAATTATAAGAGTGATAGAAATCTTATTAAATATATAATATATAAATTTCAATAAAATATTAACCAATAATTACTAATTAAATTTATTATTATAAAAAACATTTCACACATAAAAAATTTAAGAAGAATATTTCATTAATTTCCAAATGACTTATTTTAATTTAAAATCAATTTTTACCTGATTAATTTATATTATAAATATATAAACTATATAAATTTTCTAATTTAGTCAGTCCTATCCATATCTACTAATCTTAGGGATAATTGATAAATTCCATATTATATAAAAATATTTTAATAATATATCACTGTTTGGATGAACTAAATGTTGTTTTTAACACATGTTATCGATGAAATTAATCTTATTTTGAAAAAAATATTTCATAAATGGAATGGGTGTTACAGAATCATCACACACACTCATTATCACCTTCAATAATAAAATTATATTAATTATTTATGTTATTATGTACACTGTTCTTTTTTATTACATTTAAAATTTTTATTTACATTTTATATTTAATTACAAAATAATTTATGTTTATATTCAATTTTTTGATGATATTCATCTCATATGTCAAAAACGATTTTTAATGGTTAACTATGGTCAAGAATGTAGTTATTAAATAATCTCTAGAATAATGACAATGAAATAATTATCATCTCAATACATTAATTATTCAATTAAAACCCACCATTATGTACTTTTATGAAAAATTAATTACATTAGAATCATAAATAAATTAGGTTGTATGTACGCATGAGAAATATTCTCATTTTTCATAGAGCATGATAAAAATAAAGAAAGAATCATTTTATCTTTTCATAATTATTATTATATCATATATATCATATTATATTTTTAAATTCACACATATATATACCATCCATGTGACATGGAGGTTAAAAATGCATCACATCGTTTAATGGAGGTTGTAATCCACACATATGAAGCTAAGACGTTATCATTTTTTATTGATGGAATGGTGTTAAAATATAAAATATAATATCTTTACTGAATACCAATTTTTTAATTAATTTATAATATATATTAAATCAATTATTTTAACCATCTATGAGAGGCGATGCTGGAAAATGAATTACAACAGTTCACGAGGCAGTAGTCTTCCTTACAGAAGAATGGCCATTTCATTTCCAATTTGTTAGATGTGGAGATTGATATATTATTATTAATTAAGAAAAACATATATGTATATGTAAGCAACTATTAATGTTATTACATCGTATTTGAATAACATTTTAAAGATGTATAAGTGTAAATACAATGAATGATGTTGTTTATGAACTATACCTATTCTTTTGAAAACCTTATTCATTATATAACTATAGTATTCCTAATATGGACTTCTGATTAAAAAAATTATTTTAGATAATGGGCAGGGATGTTAAGAATATATTTTTGTGAGAAATATCATATTAACTATAATTTATATATGGAGATCCAAGGAGAGTGGGTGTCCTTTTATAAGTGGGGGAGAGGACAAACATCAAAATTTTAAAACTATTATAATATATTAAATTACTACTAAAATTTAATTGATCCAAAATTGAACATTTAAATATATTTTATGATATAGAGTTGAATGTTTTTCACAAAATAGTATCAAGATAGGTTTTATTTCATTTTGACACTTATCTCTTTAGTTAAACTCACTATAATCCAATGTTAACCATAAAAATGGTAACATATTTCTATATTTCTACTATAAATTTTGATGAATAATAATGTTTAACTTAATGAAAAATATTAATTATTTGGTTAAAAATAATTAACTCATTTCATAAATTTATATTCTTTGAATTAGAATAATATAAATTTAAACGAAATCCAAAAAATGAAGTGGGAATTTTTTTTATAAAAATAAATTTTTTATGTAACAATATTTTTATACCAAATTGAAAAATAATTTTGATTTTAATAATAATAATTTCAATACTAATAATATAAATTGACTGATTTTACATTGAAATAATTTTAAAAAAAAGGTATATTTTTAAATACTTTAAACGAAATGAAAATGATTATTAAAACATTGTATCATTTCATTATTCAGTAACAAAAATTAATTATTTTTGGAAATTCTAAAAATCCATCCTAATATAATCTTGACATGATTAATTAATATTTTATGTTTATATTCTCAATTTAAAATTTTATAAATTTGAAATAAATAATTCCAAAAAATATATAATGTGTGAAACCCCAATTTATTTAGAAATAATATTTTTTTCATTTGGATCAAAAAATTAAATAATATTTTTATAATTAATATAAATATACAAAATATATAACCTGAATATTAATTATACATGAAACATATATATCTTAACATTAAATGGGTTGTTAAATTTTTCCTTCTTTTGGAAATTATGTCCTCAAAATTATATACATTACTTAAAAAGTGGGGATATTTTCCCTTGATAACATTTTCTAAATACCATGTTTCCACAAGAATTATAAGGTTTTAATAAAAATACATAACATTAGAAATTAAATTACTCTACAACACATTATCTCTATGGTCTCATAATAATTATTTTCTTCCAAATGAAATACTTAAGGTATAAAAACATGAGATGCATCTGAAACATTTTTTCATAAAAAAGAAACATGAATCGTGGCATGGACTTGAGATAAAAAATGAGGCATAGCCACTCAGTATGGAACATGTAACATCCTGAAACTTTTTATTGTATTGAGTCATGGTTGAATGACACTTAGCCTTAGGTGACAACCCCAAGACGCAAAATGATAGGAATAAATGTCAAGGGCATTGTGAACAATAGTAGCCGATTTGCTCTAAATTATGAAAACAAACCAACAAATTAACGAATACCAAAAACTAATACAAGATGCATGTCAAAAAATTATTAAAATATAACATTATCCAAATACCAAAAATCCATAACCATCACAATTACATTATCAGTGTTCCAAGAAGAATACTAAACAACAAAACCCAAGTGGTCATGACACAACTCCACACCTCCACACCCATCATCATGGTCCATGCACCCCAAGACCACCCATGTATCACGATAAACTACTAATAAAATGACATTCCATACATTTTCCAATGTCTCATAATACAATATCTATAAAAGAACAAATGTTCCACATCAGGGGGTGAATAAAAATTCTCAGTAAGTTTCCTCCAAAATAACATCCCTAAACATGCCAATACGGTATAACACATTAGCACATTATATATAAAAAACTATATAAAGCTAATAAATAATGCCACAATTTCAAAAATTCAAACATGCCCTTTGTAAAACCACTTTTGTACAAAACACCCCAATTCAAGGAAAGTAACCAACCAATGCAACCAAACAGGTCATTACCACAAATCCCCTTTCAGATTTTCATAACCCATTCCAACCAGCATTGTCACATGAATATCCAGACGATGTGCCCATGTTCCAGACACACACACACCCAATATCAATGTAATAATTGACATTGGAACTTGACGTCTGAACCCACACACTTTTTATAATGTTAATTCATGTTGACTTCCCACTGATGCAGGTCCTTCACATCCCCTATCCATCCCTTCCTAACCTTACATAACCTCGTAAGCCCACCCCCATGCCAATAATATCCAAAAATTCACTACAACATGCCATATTATAATTTCCAAACACTAACAACATGCCAACCAATAATTACCATGTCATAATAATGAATATATGACAACAATCATACCAAACAAACAACCATATATGCCAAAACCATTCAATAAAATCACATTTATTGAAAACCCATTATATAACATTGATGACCAACCTCATTTTAATAAATCCCACATTTTATTGGAAAACATGTTTGAATCCCAATTTCCATAAATCAAACCAACCCACCAATTTTAAAATCATTATTTTAAAATATAAGAAAATTTTCATTGAACAACAAAACCCCATTTCCCCTAAATTCCAAATATCATCACATTCACAATAAATTTCAAGAAAACCCAATTAATTTGAGATTAATCCATCTAGTTCTTCAAAAATGGAGTTGACAGAGAATACACATACCGGAGAGTTTTAGTGAAAATGACTAACTCACAACCGCACAAAAAATCTAGGTGAAACTTCCACAAAATCACCATAGATCATTTTTTATAACATGAACAAGCCCAAATCTCATAATTTTAGGCAACAAAAAAAATAGATAAACTTATGAATGATGTAGATATAGAAACCCAAGAGAGGGAGAGATAATAACAACTAGATCTAGAGAAAACCAAAAAAACCAAGGAGAGAGACTGACCAAGGAAGAACTACCTTTAAATCACCATGAAAAACCCTTTGATTCACTTCCAAAATGAGTGGGAGAGCATCTCTAAACCAAAATATTGTGGAATCATGAGTTGGGATTGTGTTGGAGTAGAAATGGGGTGTTTGGGGTTAATCCTCAGTCCCCATCAATTTTTAAAACCCCTCTTTAAAGAGGCATAGGGTTAGCTCGCATGGGTAGACAAACCATGATCTTACAATGAGAATACTATAACCCCAATGGGTGACCCACTTAGATGCCTCACATGGTTAGAAAAAAACATGACCCAATTTTATAGGAGACCACTACCTCACCTATGATGGTTTACCTGGGCTGGTCACATAGTTTTGAAACTATGCACCCTAACAAATCACCCCCCCTAATTGCCTCTTCTTTACTATACATTGTTACCTTGATTTGTTTCATGGATTCCACTAATATTTCACCTGTATAGAAGACTCAAACCCATTTCAAAACCCTAAAAAATTATCCCTAACATATCACAACCAATTTGAACAGATAAAAGGGAAGAAATCCGGTTTCATACCTAAAACTAGGGGTGAAACATTTTCCCCACAATTAGAATTTATGTCCTCATAAGGTAGAGAACCCTCTCTTTTCTGAAATTTGTTATTCCATTTATCAACCATATCTTTATATCACTCCCATGTATCCTTCTGAATCTAACCATGTTCCCAAAAAACCCAAACTATATCAAATATTTTCCAATGAATGAATTTATCTTTCTTCTCCACAATATATACCTGCACGTGCACTAAGGAAGCATCTAGATCTAGCTCAACATGATACCCACATATCACATGGTCAGGATCAAGCTAATACACCTTAATTTAAGGCAAATTAAATTGATTGTTCACCGTATTAAAACATTATGGAAAATCCAACCATTAGTCTGCCTCAACAACCCACTGAATTATCTCAGAAGTCATGATATACCTCAGAGAAAAATTTCCATGATTCCCAAAAAAATGATGTACAAGGATATTAGAGATCATCAAGGACAATTGATCACCCACCTCAAACAATTATAGCTATCTATGATGGATTTCAAATGATTTCTAATGACTCTAAGTTGTCTCAATGTTTTTCTGGATTAACATGATATTCTCTGTTGTCTTTTAGACATGGATCAGGACAACCATCAAAGTCTCACCAATTTCTACCCATAACTATGAAGATTTACATGCACACCCATACATTTCATCAAATAGAGTCATATTTATTAAGGCCTAATAAATTGTATTGAATTAGAACTTCACCAATGGAAATTTTTCCACCCCTGAGCCGCCAAAATCCATCAAAAAACACTAGCAACATATCTTCCAACATTTGTATTTTTTGATTCATATTTCCAATCTGTCAGAGGGTGATAATTTGTTATCATCATCAACTGTGTCCCAAGGGATTGCTGTAAGAATTTCCAAAAATGAGAAGCGATCCTCATATCCCTATTCGATACAATTGAAACTGGAATATCATTCATATTTAATGCCTCATGGATAGAGATTTTGGGAAGATTCTACACCATATGAGATTCATTAATATGGATGAAATGAACCAACTTTTTGAGATGATACACAATCACCCATATGGAATCGTGTATTGAGATTGTCTTTGAGAAACCTTTTAAAAATCCATATCTATCTTCTCCCATTTCCATAACGGGTTGGGTAAATACAGTGACATAACCTTCGGGCATGGATGCACTACACTGTTGACATGTCATGCATCTCAAAATAAACAAATCCACATTCCTTTTTATAAAAACCCACCATAACTACAATTTCAAAGCATTATACATTTTGTTAATACCCTATTGAACCACCAATCTTGGATGATGGTAATCACTAATAATTTTTTTCCTGATAATCCAATGGTTCAACCATATGATTCAAAAAGAAAAACTGTGAATTTTCATCCAGTTTTTATCCCTAAATGGTCTCCCCAACATTTATATTCGACCTTATAGCCACACAATGTGAATCAAACATGAATTTCTCTTTAACCAAACTATCCAAGTCTCAAACTAATAATACCATAAAGAAAATCACTATATCGAATCATTCTTCACATTTCAACCAAATATCTTCTATGACCAACATTAACTACAACAGATCTGATACCTATTTCACCACCTAAGAAAATGAATATCTACTTAATGTATCCACCATCAAATTTCCATTACCAGGTGTGTACATCAAGTCAAAGTAAGAAATATAGTGATAATATATCCATCTCTATTTCTTTATATTATAATATCTCTCTGATAAAAGATGATTCATGTTATTATTATTGGTATACAATGTGAATTTCCCACTGAAGGGATAGTGACGTCGTGTTTTCAAAGTATTAACCACCACCGTCAACTACAAATCATGTGTTGGTTATTCATTCACATGAAACCTCAATTTTTGTGATCCTTACACTACCAATTGATCCCCTTTAAATAGGAAGACACCCCTATTATGATCCTAATGCAGTATAGTACACCACTTACCCATTACATGGTTCTAAAAAAATCCAATATTGGTGCTAATTTAAGGTGGCCCTTAAGATCTTTAAAAGACCTCTAAAACAGCTCGTTACATTGAAATGGAAAAATAATTCTTTTCAAATGTGTCATCAGTGAAGATAATCATGAAAAGTTGAGAATAAAGTGTCTATAATACCCAGCTAGACCAAGGAAGATCTATATCTCAATGATATTACATTGTGGTTTCCATGAGATAATGGCTTCTATCTTATCTAGATCAATTGAAATACATATCTCATAAATAATATGACCAAGAAAATGAACTTATTGTAACAAAAAATCGCACTTTGATAATTTGGAAGACGACTAATGATCTATTTATATCCCCAACACTATTTCCAGGTGTTACACATGCTTAACCCTTGTCCTGGAATACAATATTATATCATCAACACACACCACCATGAAGGAATCTATATATCTCTAAAATATTTCTTTCATCAATGCCATGAAAACCAATGGTTCATTCGTAAGACCAAAAGACATAATTGAATACTCGTAAGGGACATATCTACTCCTAACAAATGTTTTGTGAATATTTTCCTTCCTCACCTACAATTGATGATAACCTGATTACAATTAAATCTTGAAGAACCATTGAGATCCCCTCAACTAATAGAATAAATCATCAACTCATGGAAGTGGATATGAGTTCTTTATTATAACATGGTTAATCTTACAATAATAAACACACCGCTAGAGACTTACATCTTCCATTTTAGCGAACAACACCAGTTCTTCCAATGGAGACATGCTAGACTAGATTTTCCATTTATTTTCTAGATCCTCCAACTTCAATTTCAATTCCAACCTCTTCTTCTAGTTTTATTCAGTCAGATGGAATTGAGATTGTGTTGGTCCCTAGTATGAGAGCAATCATAAACTACACTTCTCTAAGGGGTCGAAACCATTAGAATTCTTCAGGAAATACATATATAAACTAATAAATTATTACTGAAAAAACTTATTATATCATCCTCTACCCATTGATGCCAATTAAAATTCCATTAATTTTTATGATATTATGCTAAATTTTGGTTCCAACATATTTATTGATTACATCCTTTCACTCTTCGCTCCTTTAAATAAATTCATGGTTCCATCCTCCATCGTAAAATGAAACATTGTCATATAACAGTTAATATAGGACCTAAAAATAATCAACCAAACCATTCCCCGGATTAGGTCTTACACATCCATATTAAGAACTGATATTTATCTCATAAACTCAACCCCGTCAACCACTCAAGAAAAATATCTACAGAAGAAGGATCAAAACGAATTCTAATCCAGATGAGTTTAAATATTTATAACAGAAGAAATCATTTAAACATTTATAACCAAAGAATAAATGATATGAGAAGAAATAAAATAATGGGATACACCTATATAAAAAAACTTACATAAAGGGTGAATTCAAAAGAATCACACCTCTAACTGTTGATGACCCTGAATGGTCATCCATTATAACCTGACCATCTCTGAACACTTTCCTTCTAGATACATTTTTCACTTCACAATCCTATTGAAATTTCCTTTGATGAGGAGTCATGGAACCCATAGAATATCCATGACTAACTCTTCTCTACTAAAGAGTGGTATACTACTTCCCTAGGCCCGTCAAGGAATATGAAGACTACCACACTTGAGGAGTCTACAAAACACCCATTCACATAGCATAATCACAATAAAACTAAAGATGCTCCATATTTTGGGATTAATGACAAGCTCAATGATGTTCTATAGAATACTACTTCAGGTGGAATTTAGAACCACATTGGAAATGTTCAGGCTTACTCTGAGGCTTTGGAGGAAGAATCACCAAAAATTTAATTATATTATGAGCCATATTCCCATATTTGAAATAAGTCACCCTCTTTAGATTGCTTCACAAGTTATAGTTCTCACTATTCCCCATGGGTACCAACATGATTCTACCACTCGTAACCCCTAAGATGTCCCTTTAAACCACTATTTATATATTCATCATTTACGTATAATCACATATACATAACAATAATATCTTTTAATGGATTTCTTACCTTAATCCCAATTCAAAGATTTGTTTCTTCAAGGACACACAAGACACAATCTCATGTGAAACCCAGATTAATCCCATAAATTGAGCCCCATATTCCATTACCATCATGTTCTCTCACTTAAAGATGAATAAATTCATTATTTTTTGAATCTTGAATGTGTGAGGGCAAAATATTTTGTTAAATAATCCCTCAAAACCCTCCCATGTAATATGATGGTGTGTTCCATCCTAAACCACCAACTCCCACCAATGACATGCAAGGTCTTCCAACATGTATGTCACCAACTTCACTTTTAACTCCTCTGGTGTTCCTATGAAATAAGATATTTGATTCATCTTATTTATCCATGCTTCCAACCTTTTCAATTCTGAATCACAAAAAAAGGGTGGATTCTTGCTTTTGAACATGAAGTGAGTGATCCACATGCCTCGATTTATCTCTTCTCTTCCCACTTTCCACAATATGGAATGATTTCCCAGTGCTCTAAACTAGATGTTGGTTCACCTAGGGCTCAGGTGCAGCCATAATCTCAATAGCATCCTCTGGGTTGTCTCTTTGATGTCTACCAACTTCCATTTCTATCACCGTAAGAATCACCATATATTACACTATCTTGAAAAATAAGGATTAAAATTTCATTTTAATTCCCATTAAAATATCACAGTCATGATTTTAAAATTACCATTTTACTATGTTCACTCAACATTTGATAAAACCACCATATATTGAAAATGAATCCATTTTAAAAATACCACAATTATTCACTTTTCAAGTCCTTTTTTTGAAAATATTTTCCATATTTATCGAAAATCAAAACTTTCATATAAAAATATAAATCATTATGCCAAATGAAAAATGAAATCATAGTTAGAAGTTATTTCTACCATACATTCCATGATCTTCTCAATGGATACACCCATGAAAATCATAAAACGCTCTTATAAGTTCCTTAAAAACATTTTTGAACCCAACTCCCTGGTAACTTTAAGTTCATCAAAAATGGATTTTCTACTTCCTTTTATTTTATACATTTCATGTTCTTACAATCCTACAACTTCTTACCATCGCAACCTGAAGAACAAATAAAGAATTAGTACCAAATCCAAGGGTCGTAATCACCACCAATGGACCGAACGCAACTACCTTCACTTTGAAATCATAGAAAAAAAAACTGATAACACTTATAACATCTCTCCCCTACTCATTGTCTTGAGTTGAGGTAGATTTTCACTTGTCCGTAGGTGACACCCCCAAGGAACCAAAGGCATACAATGAATGTTGAAGGCTTCATGAATGGTGGATGTTGATGTGTCCTTAGAAATGAAAACAACCAAGAAAACATGAAAATACCAAAAAACTAATACAAGATTCAGGTCATTGATGTATTAATATACCAGCTTATCAAAAGACCCATAATACTATAATTAGAGTACCATATGAATGACTATTCAACAAAACCAAAGTGGCCATTACCTAACTCCAAAACTCTACACCGAACTCCCTGCTCCAAGCACCACAAGACCACCGATGAATCATGATAAACCTCTAACTAAATGAAATGTGTTACCTATTCTCGTGTCTTAGAATACCACATCCGCAATAGAACAAATGTTCCAAAGTAGGGGTGATTAATGATAGTTAGTATATTTATCCAAAATTTCATCACTACATAGGCCACTTGGATAAATCAGATTAGAAATTTTATATAAAACAATTTTATAAAGATAATAATCAATTTCACAATTTGCAGACATCCAATCACACCCTTACCAAAACAACTTTTTTACAAAACACCACAATTACAAGAATGTAACAAACCAATGAAAACAAACATGTCATTACCCCAAATCCACATTCACAATTTCATATTCCATTAAAAATAGCATGTCCACACACATATCCTCGTCATGTGGCCAAGTTCCACACATACACCAAGCACAATGTTACCATTAATGGTGTAACATCACATATGAACCGATCCACTTTTTATAATGGTACTTCACACCCACATACATTTGATTATAGTTCTTCACATCCACTATACATCTTTTTTCAACTATGATTAACCCTATAATCCAACCCACATACCAAAAACAACCATCATCTCCCAATAACATGACAATTTAAGCTTTTAAAACCATAAAAACATGCCAAAAAATAATTACCACATCATAATAACCATCATTTGTCAACTATCATACCAAAAATATAACACTTCATGAGAAAATAATTAATCAAAGTAAAATTTATTTAAAATACCATTATACCACATCTATGCCCAACATCATTTCCATAAAACCCACATTTTATTAAAAATAGTTTTCACAACTCATTTTCCATAAATCATTCAAACCCATTAATTTTAAAATCCTCATTTTAAAATCCAACACAAATCACATGGAACCACGAAACCCAATATTCACTGAATTCCATAATCATGACATTGACAATAAATCTCATGGAAAACCAATTAATTTGAATTTATTTCTTCTTGTTCTCTCAAAAAGGAATCAAGAGAGAATCCATATATATTATGGTTTTGGGAAAAATGACCAATTCACAACCGCACAAAAAATCCAGGTGAAACTTCCTTGAAATCACCTTATATGTCTTTTACTAAAATCATGAATTAAAAATCTCATTATTTTAGTAAAAAACCCAAGACCTACATGCGGTGGATGTAGATATAGAAAACTGAGAGATAGGGATAACTATATCATTATAAAACAATAAAAAATAAAATATAGAAGCATTAAAAGGAAGAACCACAATTAAACAACCAAGAAAACCATTAAATTATCTTCCAAAATAATTAATATAGCCTCCCTAACCCCTATGAAGAATTAATCATGTGTTGGGTTTGTATAGGGTACAAATGGATGGTTTAGGGATAATCATTAGTCCCCATAATTTTCTAATAACCCTAATTAAATTTGTCCATAATTATCTCACATGCTTAGAAAAAATTTGTGCTAACCATGTTATTGCTACTATCCCAAAGGGTGTCCCGCAAGACTACCTCACATGGTTAGAAAAACTATTTTTAACTGTTCAAAAGACAACTAACTCAAGTGTTATGGTTTACCGAGGATGGTAGTATGGTTTGGAATCCTTGTGCCCACCCCTTTGCCTCTGCCACACTATGCACAGTTACTTGTGTTTGTTTCATGGTTTCCACTACCTTTCCCAAACCTTGCACCCCTAGAAAATATTCACAACCATTCTTAAACCCTTCCAAACTCTCACAAACAAAACCCAACCACTTTAACCAAAAAAAATTCACAAATTGATATTACATTACTAAAACCAAGCGTGCTAAATAACTAGTCCAATTTTCCCCATTATTTTATATGGTCAAATGATCCATAGAATTTACTTTTAATTTTTACCAAATTATATATCACTTTTAGATAGAGATGGTTTAACAACATTATTATAACCACCATCAAAATATTTATATTTCCATTAGATATCCCAAAACAATTATTCATGCTTTGAGAAATCCACATAGGGTTTAAATCATCCCCACATTCTGAAAAATTTATTCTATAATCTTTGTTTCCAACAAATTCATTTCATTTACTTCATCCCAAAAAGATGGTGTCCAATATCGATTTCCCTATAATTCCTCAAAATATTATATTAGTATATTGGAATGAATATCATTATAATATGAAGACCCATCCAATGAATGATACTAATCCCTACACCCCTTGTAATCCATTAAACAAGAAAGAATCATGTATTCCAAGGGATTAATCATTCACATGGACTCTATATCAGATTTAGGTAGAAAGGAATTACAAAATTTTAATTTAGTACTCATTGTATTCTGAAGTCCATTCAAAAAATCAGTGTTAAATATGAGATCATAGTAAGATAAAATGGTATGATGGACTATTTCACAATGCAAAACATGTTGAGATTAAGCTCCAACTATCCCAATATTGCCTTCATAGGCTATGAGTGGTGAAAATTTTAGAAAGAATAACTAACTCAGGGAGGCCTTTGACTATGTACATGTACACACACACACAACCAACATAATAACCAAGTGTAGAGGTAAATAAATAAACATGAAACACTACTATAAATAAACCAATTGATGCATAGAACACTAAAAAAATGAATTATAGTAGTTTATACTAAAAAAAGAAAAAAATAGAAGACCACATTTAAATATGTCCAAAACTAACAAAATTGGAAAGGAGTAAACAATTGAGATCCAAGCTCCTGTATCCCAAGCTATGACCACCATACATGTTTCAAGCAGTCTGTATCCCTAAGAACATATGAAGTCACAATCAACATGTCTCTTGACTAAAAAAGTGATGAAATGTGTTGTGTAAATCCCTTAAAGGGGTTAGTATATACATAACCAGTGGAATTCCCCAAAATAGGTTAATAGGGATATGTAAGTGATACAACTGAAGAGGAAAGTAGTATATAAATCTTGATATGGTAAAACAGTATGGCTCAACCCAACAAGAGATTGAATTTAAACTCATCAAAACACAAGGATATCAAAATGGTGAGAATAAAAACTTCTCATCAATTATTCATTACCTATATTAGGATAGTATACTTATCCAACCACAAGAATCATGGCATAGAAAGCATGTGGAAATCCCCCATGCATCTTTTCCTATCCTGGAAGAAGAGTAACCAATTCCCAATGAAGGGGGTACTGATACACACACACACACACACAGACACAGACATATATATATATACATACTCATTCAATGAAACCTGAAATATATATTAAGGGAATCTCCATCTCGCAGACCAGCCAAAGAAGAAGAGTCCCAATCCTTTCCATTATTAGACAAGCTATAATTCCCAGCCCTTCATGTGTCTTCCCAGGACACACATTTCAATTGGAATAAATCACCACACCATGAAACTATATACTTTCAGAACCACTTACTCACCATCATGGTTTTAGGTTACATCACAATAATGTTTCTTAGTGGGTGAAGCATCCCTCCTTCTCATGTGTATAAAGGTATGTCAAATCACAACTTTTCATTGTGCTTCATAGCTATAGAGTCACTTGTTTTAGAAAAGGATCTTGTTCCCTAGTAGGAGAGAAGGTTCCTTCTATGGTAGTCACTAGGTAATTCCACTGCCAAACCCATCAAGAGGGTGCCACTTGGGATGATCATGGGGGAACACCATTACCCAGTCATACTAAAGGGTAAGCTTGGTGAGTCATCTGGGAAACAACACTGCCCAGCACAGCTAGAAGGTTATTCATGGAAAATGACATCAGAAAATTCCACTACCCAACCTAGCTGTAGTGTATTCCTATATTGTTGATGAACTCCAATTTCCTATTCCTACTAATGGGTATCTTGGAAAAATCATTGGGGAACTCCACTACCTAGCCCAACTGGATGGTATGCCCGAAACTTAGGTCAGTGAATTCCACTTCCCATCCAAGGTATAGGGTAAGTCTAATACTTCTTTGGTGGTTATTTATGATTGATTCCATCATCATGAGTCGCCTCTATGCATTCAAAACCCTGAAAATTTCATATTGTATCTCAAAATCATCTTCTGAGGGAACCATCACCTTTTATGAGTAAAAAACATAAGATATGTTATCTTGTAGGCCAAATTTCGAGTTAAAAAAAATAAGATATAGATTTTTGAATATAGATCAGAAGAGATTAGGATGTACACAGTGTGTGAGGGTACCCACATGGAATTTGGTCCCTCTTCGTTGCATAGTCGTTTTTCTGGTAATTACATAATTCACATCCCCTATAGTTGATCTTGTCGTGTAGGTGGCCTACATGTCTTTTCTTAACAATCCTGGACAGTATCTATGTCATGTGGTTGTGTAAGTGTAATCAGAAATCATTTCCATGTAGATTGGTACATGGCATGTTGGTCCACATGGGTTTATAACAATGTGGTCCACTCATGTCCATGTTCGTCTTACCCAGAGTCCCCACCCATGTGACTCGTCACATAGGTTTTCCAACCGGGGATGTGGTACACGAAGTGTTATGAAATACTACATATCATGTCATCCTTATGTTTTTTCCTAAACCTAGTGATGCCGTTGAGGGTGGATTCATGGTGTGTGTTCTTTATCCCACACAACGTGTAGTCATGAATTTTCTGGAATAGCCATGTTTCTGTGAATCCATGATCATACTTCAAATCTTGTCAAACTGATTTAGATCCCTCCCCAATTAGTTCCAAAATAATTGGATCTAGCCACTAATTGATCTGGATAGCCATTTTTCAACAATAATTAGACACTATATCATTTTGAGGTTGCATTATTCATTCTTCACACCACAATGTCTTCAATAATTTAAGATCTGGACTCAAAGATTATTATTTTTCATCCATTCATTGTGATGATTCTAGATCTATTCACCCCTCGAATAATCATCAAAATTTCTTTGTTTCATCACAAATCCATGCACCCAAATGGGCTCTAGTTGCCTGGAAAATGTAGAACCAAGAACATCAGTGTTATAATAGAGAAGAAAGTGAGGAAATGGGAAATAAATTCCCCAAGAAAGAAATTTTGATGAAAATTGGTGATCCATTCTTGAGCATTGATAAAGAATATGTAATCTGGATTAGAAAAAACTATTTAAAATAAGTTTCAATACACAGGCTCATGCATATATTTTCAAAATAGGGAGAAGATAAAATATATAATTATTAATTGTCTCAAATGTTTAATCTACATCATAAGAATCACCAAATATGATTCCTACATATATTTTTGATTGATATCTAGTGAATAACGAGATATCATAGCGATTAGAAGAAGTTTTTTGCATCCTTTGTGTTTCGATCCTCCTTGATCTAGATGGTTATCATTCATCATCAATGGAATTGGAAGAGAGTTCTCTTACTGGAGGGTGGGATAATTATTTTCCAACCACGGAAAAATCCCTCTAAGACCTATTTATAAATATTCAATATTGTCATTGATTAATTATTCAAATAATTAATTACATAATTAATTTACTTAAACATACCACTAATGAGTGAGGCATTCGGGCATCCTGTGCCAAATCATTTTATGTTTCACCTAGGAAAAACACCTCATTTCAGACCCATCCCTGGTCTCAGATTTGACATTTGATCAGCCATTTATGAGTTACCCTATTTTCTTTATTTATCTTCTTGTACAATATAAAATATATTTAATATTTTTGTAAAATTAATTTGGGGAACATCAGGCCTCAAAAACCACACACCATCTCAGTTCTAGATCTAATAATATATTTATAAATATCTCAACATTTTACAATTAAAAAAACTATGTCTCAAAATCATTACCTCCTTCAATATTTTTGTCCTTGAAAAGAAAAACTAGGAAAACAACTTGTGATACTTGTCCCTCATCTGGATCTATAGCTCCAAGGAACTCTCATGTATGTTATTTTTCTTCTATAACACGAGAAACAAGGGGATCATCCATCATTTCATGGTCTATTCCTATTGGTCCTTCGTTGGAATTGGGTGCTCTGAAAATGTGACTACTTCCTCAATGACTAGTTCATCCCAATAAATTATGTGTGTAGGGTCATGCATGTATCTCATCAGTTGTGACACTTGGAAGGCATCATTCAATCCCTCCATATTTGGGGGTAATGTGAGATGGTATGAATCTTTTCCATCCTTCTTCACGATCTCAAACGACCCGATAAACCTCAGGGATAACCTGCCTCCCCAGATGACCCTCCACATTCCAAATTTTGGGGAGAATCTCAAGAAGATGTGATCTCCCAACTGAAACTCCAATGTCCATGTACAATGATCTTTGTAGGATTTCAATCTGCTTTTGTCCATATTAAACTATTCATAGATGACTTGAACATTCTCCGTGGTCACCAGGACCAACTATTAGACCATGCGAGATGACTCTCCAACATCTTTCTAAAAAAAGGGTGACTAAAATGGCCTACCATATAAGGCCTAAAAATGTTTCATGATGATGGTATAGTGGTATCTATTTTTTTTGTGAACACTCTATCAACTGTGGGTGATCCTCTTAGCTCCAACTGAAATACATCACACAAACCTACAACATATCTTCTCACACCAGGATAGTGCACTCGGTCTACCCATCAGTCTGGGGGTGAAAGGATTTAATCATCCACAACTATTTATTGAATTATCCCTGAATTTATATCCACAATCATGATAGAAACCAGACATCCCAATGAGGGACATTCATCAAGGGTACTCCGTAAATGAATATGTTCTCCCATAAGTAAAACTACCCCATAATCTCTAAAAAACAGTAATCCCTGATAGAAAGGAAGTACTCTGACATTGTGAGTCAGTATACTGTCACCCATATGTCTCTAACGCCCTTTTCTATACATGGAATTCCTTTTATGTGGTCCACGAAAATTCCATCTAGTTTTGTATTAGGGATATCATGGGGATGCAACAAACCATCTAGGACATGGTGCTCAACCTTCACATGATAAAAGGTATGGAATAGAGAGATGAACTAATCTGAACTTCAACTAATTTCAGACCATAAAAACTACCACTGAAGTTCACTGTACATATTCCCCACAATTGTATATAATGTTAAGGGATATGTGTGGAATTCCCATATCACATCTTCTCACAAAGCGACTAGAAACATGGTTCACCCCTGGAATAATATCTTGTGATTACCTCCTTCATAATATCCATCTGGTGTGTCACTTATGGATATCTGATCACAAAAAAACCCCCAAAATCAATGTCTCCCAAATGGGAATCTATCACATGATCAAGGAGAGAGGTAATCAACACAATAAAAAAAGAGATGTTGTTCCATCCTCCTCCACAAGGGCCAGATGTAGAGACTCTAACTAATCTGAATCTTCCTTCACTAAGAGAACATGATACTTTTTAGTAATGGAATATTCTACCACGTATCCATTTCCTGGAAAATATACTACCTTGAATTCATATTCCTATAGGAACTCCAAACAACATCACTGTCTCAGGTTTAGGTCGCTCTGAGTGAAGATATACTTGAGACTCTAGTGGTCTGATTACACTATAAAGAATTCTCCCAGAAGGTAGTGTCTCAAAAACCTCAGGGAGAATACTACAATTGTTTTCTCTATTTCATGAGTCACATAGTTCTTCTCATGTGGTCTCAATATCCTCAAACCTTATTCAATGTCTGTCTTTCATTGTAGTAACGCACAACCAATCCCATCTTTTGAGGCATCACAATACACTACGAACTCAATGCCTTCCTCTGGTAGCCTCAACATCGAAGTGGTTTTCAGTCTCTCCCCCAACTCCTCAGTGTCTATATAGAACTGCTCAGTCCAGGTAAACAATTTTAATTTACACGTTTGGGTGGTAAAAGGGGACGTGATTTTTTAAATTCAACCAATAACCTCTTGTATTACGCTACCATACTATGGAAGCTCCCTACCAATGATATATTCTTGTGTGGAACCCAATAAAGAACTTCATGAATCATTTCTAGTTCCATCTCTAAACCATGTTATGATATGAAAATCCTAATAAATTAAAACTATTATTTCCCAAAATTACATTTCTATATATTTCTATAAATCCAGTGCTCTTGAAGTAATTCAAGAAATATCTTCAAGTGCTCTGCATGCTCCTCCTCTTTTTCAGAGTAAACAAGTGTGTCGTCGATGATGTCTGCAAAAACCGGTCCATGTATGGATAGAAAATCAGGTTCATAAAATACATAAAGATTATGGGGTCATTTTTGCAATAAATATAAACACTATGAACTCATTGTGTCTAGAGAGTCATCAAAAATCCAATTTTTGAATATCATCCTGGCGTACCTGCAGCTCTTGGTATCTGGACCAAAGATCAATCATGCATAACCATATCAACACTTGTAACTAATCAAAGAGATCATAAATCCTCAGAAATGGGTACTTTTTCTTTATCATTCTCAGGTTTAGGTGAAGACAATCCACATAGAGTTTCAAGATCCCATCTACATTTTTCATAATTAGAACTAAGGACAGCAAGGGGGACACATCATGTCTGATGAAACCTTTCTCATGAAGGCCCTCCTACTACAATCATAGCCCATGAATCTTGGTATGTGTCAAAAAATATGACTCAAAAGATATTGGGGTAGTCTCTTGTTTCAATTCAATGTAAAACATCATCTCCTACCTCAGCGGAGTTTGAAAATGTCATCGTGAAATAATTCCGTATAATCATACACAAATAAAGGAACCCAAATGAGGTAATATTTTGTTTCACCAAGGATTATTCTTTGAAACTAATGGGTAATAATGTGAGACTTTTTTCACAGGACCTTCTTTTCCTACTATGAGGTCTCTCTTGCAGAAATAGTTGATCCTTGTCCCATCATCATGTAAGAATTTTTCTAGTCTGTGGTGACAATTGATCTAGAATCAAACCATGAAAATATAATCCATTCAAAATAATAAATCTTAATGTTCTATCATGATTACCAATAGGTCCCACATGAACCTCTCTCCACCAAGTGATAGCTTGCACTGGTAGTAGATGAATGTCAACGAAGAATCATTACCTATAGGAATCTTAAGATAACGCTATTGTGCTCGCATATCTATTTGGAGCTTCAACTAACTCACCATGAGTCGAGATATAACAGAATGATTGAAAACTATTTATAATAATACTAATGAAATAGTAGAATAAACAAAAAATGTACCTCAAATGATCTCGTATTCCACAAGATCATAAATTTTCAAAGCTTACAACTGTCTATGGACCTGACCACTAGCTCCCTAAGCCTAATGTGGTCCGCCTCTAGGTGGTGGTGGGAGAAACTCCGAGCATCATACCCCACCTATAGCTCCTCTAAATAATCTTATAACTCTACCTACCTAGGGACCACAATTTCCATGTTTATGAGATCCTTGATCACAACACTATCTCTGCCATGGCGGCCCATCTACTATCAACTAGGGATTCTCATCACATTTTATCATGTAGTAACATGCCATGTGACTTCTCCCATAACCATCATATAACTCGCCCTCCCTAAGAATCCCTAGTACTCTATGCTTACCTTTCACTATACAACCATTTCCCTAATATTTCTCATAGAAGGGCCTCCTGTTTTGACACCTCTATCACCTGCTTACTGTTCTAGATAACCCAGCCCAGCTGACCCAACAACTAGCTTCAGTTATCTAGCATCCCTATGACAGAAAACTCATTATCACAAGTTCTTTCTTTAGCACCTGACATAGGTGGGGATTCACAAGGGTACTATACTGGCTTGGATGTCTCTATGTATTCCCTCTTAAAACATATGTGCTTGGAAGTAGAATTCTATGGTCATTTTGAGATATTATCTTGTAAGGACTATGAACCTAGTTGTGTACTATTCCACAGATATCCCTGTCTTTTGAATGATCAGAATCTCTTGAATATGAATGGAGCTTAACCATAAGGGGGAGTACTCCTCGTAAAATAGCTACTACATTTCATCTGATGAGAGTGCTGAATGATCATGCATCTGGGTAACCGGGCTCCATCAACACCTAGCTGCTCTGTGGAAAAGACGAGATTCCAAAGAAACCATCTGAACCATCGTTGTTTGAAAAATTTTGAATATGAAGGCCACTAACTCTAGACAATCCATTTCGACCTCTTTATTTGGATCACTGCAGAACCTAACTTGCCTTTTATTTTGGAACTCATGTTGTGTTCTCATTCTAAACATGTCCTTAGCCTTCTTTGTTAAGAAGATCTGCTTCTCAATAGGTGGAGATTCTACTAACATCCCATCATGAAGAAGGGGATCAGAAGATGGACCTTGATATTAGGACTCTTCACTCCTATGGTCATCTTCACAAACCAAAGATGGTATCCTAGTTGGCTGACATCATGGAGGAATCTTGAAAATTTTCAAGGAGTACCCTGCTCAAATGATTATACATAAATATGTCATGGAAAATCGGGAGATGACTCAAGAATGAATGTGAAAGTCTCTATCCTATATGATTCATGTACTTTTTTTAAAAAAAAAATCTTAGGGTTCTTGGTTAATAAATTAATAATCAGGGTCATAGTGAATGGATATTTTGGATGGCTATACCATTGCTAGAATCTCTATCTTGAGATCTACACTCGAGACCTGTTGACATTGTTTCCCTAATCTCTGCCAATCCTTTTAAAGGGAAACATCCAAATAATTTCCCAAGGAAAGAAAATTATTTAATACCAATATTGTATGATTTGACCCATTCATAGTCCAAACCAAAACTACCCAAGCCTTCCTCTTTAAGCCATGGGTGGCGACAATATCTGAAGGCATATCTAACATGGGGAGGCCTTTGTCTTACTACAAATTCACACACACATAGACAAATCAATGCTAAAGTGCAGGGGAATAGAAATAAAAGATTCAACACCACTATAAATAAATGAAAAGAATAATGGGACACTAAAAAAATGATGTACAGTAATGGAAACGGAAAAAAGGTAAAAATACACACCCACCCTGAAATATGTCCAAACCTAACAAAACATTAAAAGTGTAAACAATTGAGAGCTCAGCTCTTGTATCCCAAGATATGACTGTCATATACAGTCCAAGAAATATATATCCCTATGCTCATATTATGTCATGATAGACATGTATTTCCTCTGTAAAAGACACAAAATGTGTTGAAAAAATCCAATATAGGAATGAGTATATACATACCAAATTGAATACCCAGAAAAGGTAAAGGGGAGTAGTATGATATACAACGGAAGTGAAAATCAGGAGGTAGAACAAGGTAAAATAAAAGAGTACATCTCAACCCATTAATTATACCTCTATAATCATTATAACATATTCAATTTTTTTTTTACTTTCCATTTTTCAATGGATACAATAACATCACCCACGTTTTTGGCAGACTATCACCTTGTAAAGTGATGTGATTTTTCATTCACTAGTACTTAACATGGAATGGGTTAAAGATAATGTTTATCATTATATGTGATATAAATTAAATAATTATGATATTTATTAAATAATTTTCATTCTAAAAATATGATGCATCATTTTATTTTTTACCTATTCATTCATTGATTGATGAAAAAATCATTCTTGTACATGTGGATGATAGCCTTCATGAAGCAATGCGACTCTGTTTTTATCAGCGCAGTAACTGAATAATATATATAATTGTACTTAAATAAATAATATTCTGTTTATTATATTATAATAATTATATAATGATAAATTGATACTTTCCTCCTTTCTATAATTATCATAAAAAATGGAAGCATTACTCATACATACATACGCCTTATCATCTCAATGATCGTAACAAACATTATTTCCCAAAAACAATGTTCATGATTATATGAAAAGCTGTAATTAATATTTAAATATGATAATTATTTTATTATTAGTATTGTAGATATTATGGAACTATATAATATATGAAAGAACAGGATAATTCATGACAAAACATGTGTGAGAAAACAAGACAATTAACACTTGAAACAATGATAATAATGAATGATTACTAATGAACAAATCATAAGATTTAATAAAAGAATATTATATTCTATTATAAATATTAAAATGGTTGTGGTATAGGATTAGCTCATTTTTAAAAATCTTATTTAGGATTTAAGGAATGTTTTACCAAAAAATTATGTTTGAGGTATGGGATTTTGTGTAAATTTAATTTTATTGAATAGTACTGTAATTTTATACACCTAATTTCATTTATATAGTATATATATTTTTCGTTTAAAATTTAATTTCATGAATAATTAATTTTTTATGTTATTTTAAGTTTAATTTTAAATTATTTCATCTAAGGGTATTCATATTAATAGTTACCATGTAATAAAGTATTTCATAACTCAATTTCATATCTTTTGGTTATATAAATTCTTCATTGTCTTTGAAATTACTCGATTTTGTCTGTAAATAAATTTTATTATATTATGTATAATTTTCACTTGTTTTGTGTGTAAATTAATTTGATACACACAATCTATTAATTTATTATTCCTAACTACGTTGTTATGAACACTATAAGGCTTTATTTCACAATATAATTTTAAATGAGATTATTTATACATGAATTTTCACTGCAAGATATTTTATTATTATTTTATAATATACCCTAATAATTTTATTCTCCTATAATTATTTATTATGATTTAAATTAACAGAACCATTTTCTAATTCTTTGGTACTTAAAATAATTGATAATTGTTATTATGACAATTTGAATTCATTTGTACCTTCAGTATGAAATATGTTTTTATCTAATACCATTTTTTCTAAAAAAATAAAAAAATTTATATAATTTTAAAAAAAAATTATTAAATTAATCATTACCAAAATAATTTTTTACAAAAAATCATTAAATGAATCCTTATGTCATTTTTTAAATAATTACTATTTGGATTTTACCGAAAAAAACAAAAAGTAATATTTGTTTCTTCATGTAAAATATGAATATAATTTACTTACATCCTAGCCACTTAATTTTTTTAGTGTTTATTTAATATGTTTTAAAATTATTTTTGAATGAAAAATATTTTCAATATATTTTTTTAAATTCATGTTTTATAAAAGGATATTTAAAATAAAAGAGATGTTTTCCACATGAATTATTCAAAGATAATTTTATTTTATTTCAATTCAGAAAATAAAAAAAAAGACTTTATTCTTACCCAAATGGGTATATGTTTTATTTATACTATAAATATTATATATATGGATAAATTATGATCACATTTTACTAAGAAAAATTTTAAACCATACTTTTAGTATGTAATTTTTTATCATTAAATTCCCTTGTAATAATCACCTATAAGTGATCATTAGAAATTTAGTTTCCCATAAATATCCATATTATTTATTACATATATGTTCTTTGATTAAACTATACATGTTTTCTATATATAGGGCACTATTGTTGATGTTAATTTTTTATCTATGTAAATATTTACAAATCAATATTATTTACCCAATATATATAATTGATGATAAAGAAAATTGTTCATGAATTAAATTAAATATTCGATATATGATGTATGAATTCAACATATAGATATGGTTAGGTCCTGGTTATATATATACCCATGATGCATCTATGTGTCTAATCTAAAAAATATGAGTGATATCATTAAAAGTTTTTTTTACCTATATTATTAAAAAAATCATAAGGGAAGATATTGTTGGTTGTGGTATCATATTTCCAAGACACAAACTCCAATAATTTTATATTTCCTTCATTAATAAGTCATTTATTATTATTACTAGTATTTTCACAAAGAAAATATCACATGATTCATTTCATATTCATTTAATTAATTAAATAAAGTGTGTTTTTAGTTATTTAACATTCTATATTGATTATTACTTATACAATTCATTAAATTGAATGTGTGATCAGTTATTTACCATTCCATATTAATTATCACTTATCTATTTATTTATATGGGATGAGTGTCATGTTATTTACCTTTCCACATTGTTTATTCTTATTGATTCATAATAGCTTTCACTACACATAACCTATACTATGCATTTGATGTCACACTTATTTTTTCCCTTCTCGAGAATCAATGAAGTGTACAATGATTAATAGGAGATGATATTATTGAGAGAAAAATGAAATTTTCAAAAAAAATCCTGATCGTTTTTTCATATGCAATGAAAGACTCATGTATATATATAGTTTACCAAGGAAACTTAACTATTTGTTCATTTGGGATGTGATTCCTTGTATCTTATAATAATATAATAAAGAATTAATTATTCTCTATGTTACAGGATTTTGGGGTGTTACATTATGAGTCACATACTAGTTTTAAAATTAAATTAGGTTTCGATTAATAATTACCTAAACTAAATGGTCTTGTAGAGTAATATCCATAAAAATATATTTGAGGGTTTAGTTATAACTATGTCATGTCAAACCACAAGGTGTGAATTTGACTAAATATATCTTAGTAATTTTATTTGCATGGATTGAGTTGAAATGGGGTATTTATAAAATTCCCACTCAACACTAACAAAATATTGGAATTAATAGGAAAATATTCATTAAAAATTTACTCCCCTCTTCCAAGGAATTTCCATTAGGAATTAAATATGTAGTATTTAACTAAGGTGTGACATTAAATCTGTAATGAGATTTGTTTAAAATGGTCAATTTTAGTTCCACCCACCATTAAATCTGATAATAATTATTGATTCAAATATTATCTAACTAATAAGTTAATAATAGATTTTGTCGAGGTAGATTTTTTCTAGTAGAAAACACATGTTACACCTATATCTCCTATTAATAATATGGAAAAAATAACAATGGATTGAGATATGGTATGATTAATGTAAAAATTATTAGTATGTTCATACTTATAGTTAATAAAGAGGAATATTATTGAGGTAGAATAATAATATTATTGTTATTATGATGTCAATGATGTTTTCTAACCATGAACCTGAGATACCCCTAGACCCGTACTTCTAAATTTCATTCAAACCATTCATACATTCTATAAATCATATTAATAACAAAATAATGATAAATATTTGTGTGTTTGGAACTTGGTACATATTATATCATCAAACAGTAATATACAATAAAATATAACAAAATAATTTATCATAGACCACTTATAAACTAATCACCCTCTCTTTATCATATATGATAAATTGTGGAAAACGGGTAACATTAATATATAATGGGATAAAACACAAATTAAGGAGTAATATAATTACAATGAGATAATAAATAACAATAAAATAATAAATATGGTAATGTGATAACTGGAATAGTTAAACGAGTACGATCATGTAATTGTATGACGTGAAAATGAGGCAAGATAGTAGAATAAAAAATCATAGACAAGATCATAATATATCACATGTGAAGAAAAAATAAGTGTCATGGTGATATATGATAATGATAATCCTAGTAATTATAAAAACATTGGAATAAAAACAAGCCATATGATTATATGTAGATTCTATGTCTCCCTACCAATGCCTCATAAATAAAGTGCATGTCTTGTTTCAAATATATTTCCAAAATAAGGTGTTAGGGTAACTACTTGTACAACACACATGATATATCATTAGTTGAAAACATTACCCAATACATTGGAATGCTATATAATTTTGGGTTCACCCTTTACATAATAATATGTAAATGAAAATGTTTGTCACATAGTTAATTCATAAATATAGAATAACCGATAAAAAATGGTGTGAAAACAAAACGGATTATATAATATTATCCTAGAACCTAACACATGGATATGTCATGATTATTTCAAATAGAATAAGGAATTAAATGTTTTTGGATATTCATATTCGAATAAATATGCATAGATATAATATAAGAATCTATAATTAATAAATTTTATAAGAATGTTCTGGAAAAGTAGGTATAAAATTGGACTTCTTAGAAAATATATTAATTAACGAATAATAGACCTATAAAGTATCCATGCACACAGTGTTTTCTATAAAAAAATAAATATAATTGAATTTTATTCCATAAAATCATATTTATTTTTGAATATATTTGGAAAAATTAAACATTAGTATTTTTTCAAATGAAAATAAATTACAAATTCGAGATTTGATTTTAAATGTGATTGTTTTATTGAAATTTGTTAAATGTATCTATCCGCCTTATTTATTTGGATTAATTCTTTTATAATAAGATTATATATATTAAGGGTTGACTTTTAATAAGATTAAAAACTATAGGATATGACCAATAGTGTTGGGGAGTGATTTTGGTAGAATAAAGTCAAGCTAAGAAGTTTACGTTATGAGGGTAATTAAGGTGGTAAATGATATTTTACATAAAGGGGAGGAAGGGGTTATCTTGAGTAAACTCTTGATTATTTTGTAATTGATGAAATTTTCTATGATTAGTAAGATTTTTAACAGAAAAATATTTTTTTTAATTAAAATATTGAGAGGTATTTAACATTTAGATCAATTAAAAACCCAATAGAACATTTGAATCATTAATTTATATTAAATGAACCAAAATTAATAATTAATATAATTAAATATAATTTAGGATCAAAAAGGAAAAATATAGGTTTCAAAATTCAACATATTATTTTAAAAATTCTTATTCAAATCCTTGATCACATTATTTTTGAAATCTTTTTTAAAATATTTTTATGTCAAAATATATTATAATCATTTCATGAAACTCAAGGTAATTGTCAAAAAACATATTATTAATATTCACTAAAAAAACAAAAAATTTAAAAAAGTAACAAAATATTTCCATAATCTAATATAGACACGATGAATAAAAATATAGATTTCATTTTAATAAAATTAAAATTAAAAATAATTATTAATTTAGCTTTCAAATAAAATAATATAATATATTGAAAATATATATACTAAAGGGATAAAAACTATTTTTTATGCGTGGTAACTTTTATTTTTGTTATTGTATCTTAATTATTATATGATTGATAGTAAATTTTTATATAATTAAAAAATATACTTTTCAGGAAATTATTCTTCAAAATAAGCGTAATTTGGAATTTTAAAATATAATTAATAAAAAAAATTAGTAAAAAACATTATAAAATATGATTATAATGTTATGTCAATAACAATGTTCATTTTTCCAAAAATTAAATTATACAAATTTTATAATTATTTTTTGAAAATATGATTGTATAATTATGATAGAGTATAACATAAATTAATAATATTATATAATATAAAATGTTATTTTATTATAAAACATATTTGATTACAATGTAAAAGAAAATTTTTTATCAATTAAACCCTTATATAAAAAATGATAAAAACCATTTAGAAATAAAATGACCTCTGATGTAAATTATAAATGCATGATTATTTATTATTATTTTTTAAAATATATTTAACTACTTATGTAATAATTTATTCAACATAAAATATAATATATTTATACATTTAACTATTACAAGTTATAATTTTGGGACTATTAAAAAATAAATGATGCATTGTTGATAAATAGAATATTATTATTTAATTACCAATCAAATGATCATATGATATTATAATGATTAATAAAATTAATATAGTTATAAAATATAATTATTATTGTAAAATGTAAGTTGAATTTTAAAAATATGAATTAAATTACTAATAAATTTTTTTTATTTATAAAATTACATTTTAATTGAATCATTTTTTTATAATACATATTAAAATATTAATTTAAATTCTTATTTCATATGAAGAATGAAAATTAATTACAAATATAATTGAATGAAAAAAATTAAGTAATAATATAAATTAGAAATTTGGGATGTTAGATTCTAACTTCTTAAAAGAAATAAATCCCTTAAAAATTTACTTTTTGATAAAAACATAGTATGACTATTTTCTGGAACCATATTACTTAAAAATACAACTAAAAGGTTATTTATATTTTAAACACACTATTGATACTTGGAAAATGTTAATCTTATGTGTTACTTATATATATATATATATAACCTAGTACTTCAAAGAGAATGGTTCTCAGTCTAATATTATTTGCCTTGATATTCACCATACTAATTCCTAAATAGAACCATACTCTATTATAACACATAATGAGATGAACCTAAAGAAAAAATTATATATTTTATGAAAAAATATATATATTAGTCATACATCACATGAATTACGGCCAAGTCTGAAGATGAAAATAACACTGTCTTTAGTAAATGGGCACAATATGCCTCATCAATTAATACTATAAGATAAAATAATACCATATCAAACATTATAGAAAACATGTAATTTTATCACACTATACTAACCACCTAAGATCACATGAGGAAATAAAGAGACATAGGTAAGGAGTGATAACAAATGATCAATAAAGGGTAAAATAATTACAATTAGCTAATTAATCATAAACAACTGATAAATATGTCCATGTGAAAATTTAATTCATTGAAGGAGTAAGATCATGAAATAATATGTAGTAAAAATGATACATGATAGAAGAATCATAAATCATATACTAGATCACAAATCGTCACATGAGAAACAAAATAAGAGGTAAGTTGATATATGAGCATGCTAATAATGGGAATCATAAAAATTAGTCAAGGTGATACTAAATCTTATCTAATTCGTAGGAAAAGGATCATAACCATGGAATCATTAAAATCAGTCTTGGATCACTATAAATATGTCATTAACATTATGTTCTTAGATCCATTCACATGCACTGTACATGGTATCTCATTATATAAAAACATTACACAATGCATTGAAATAAATATAATAATTGTACTTCCTTATAAATTATAATATGTAAATACATATTTATTTCACATTGATTATTCATATCGAAGACAAAATAATTAATTAAAATCAATAAAAATTGAATGGGTTACATTCTTATATCTGAAAAGAACAAATTATTTATGATAATAATTCACATGATACGAAGGAATTAAAATTTTATTTGTATTTAATTTTAAATTAAGATTCATATGTCTAAAATAGGAAAATTATATGATGATAATTAATTTGAATAAAGAACAGATATATCTACATGATTGAACTTATTAAATATGTTTTTATGGAATGAGTAAGAATGATTATAGAATGTGAGAATAAGTGTTTTACATGAAACTTGTAATAAAGAAGAACCGTTTTCCATAAAATAATAATTATTTTTCGGAAATAATGGATAGGGAAAACATTTAAATATTTTGACATGTAATGAAATAAATAATATAAATATTTTATTGAAATAGGGTTGTTTTACAAAATACTTATAGTGGAACTTGGAAGACAAGTATTACAAAAAAAAAATAAATGAATAAAAAAATAATTATATTTATAAGACATGTATATAAATAAAACATAATAATTAAATGATAAGAATAGAAAATAGAATTTATGAAAATAGTGAAAATTTATTACTGAATGTATAAGGGGTGGTTTAGAAGTTTCTTTTCCTCGAGTCATAACTCTATTGATATATATGTATAACCTCTTCACTTAATGGAATAAATCATTTACTAAATTGTTTCTTCCATTGTAGGGTAGTATTTTGATGAGGGAATATCCTATAAAACATGGATATGAGTAATGGATAAAGACATTGGCATAACATTGAATAGATATTAAGTAAAAGTTTTGATGAAATTCACGGGGTTTAAGGGTGCTATTTAAAAGGTAGAGAGGTGTTTTACTGTAATACATTCATTATTTTATTGTTTAGGAAATTTTCCATCAATAATAATGAAACCCAAGATATAAATAATCTCTTTTTAAAACATCTAGGGTTCCATGACCATTAGGTTAACCCAAATTTGGATGGAAACTTTGAATTAGTCAATAAAATGGTATGATCCAAAAATAGTTATGTGTTTCTATTTTATATAAGTTGAAAACAAAAATTTCAAATATAGGTTTATAAATTCAATATTTTATATTTAAATTAGTTATTTTTAACCATGAATTTATTTTTGCTGAGTATAAAGGCTTCATAAATATTTAATTCCTGCTTATTTCATTAAAATTTCATAAAAGTAATGATATTTGTAAAAATTGAATTTTTACTATTATATAATAAATAATTTTTATAAAAATTAAAATAAATAACCACGAGTTAATTGTTTTTATTTAATACAATTAAAATTATATAATTTATAAATTTATTTTTTGAATAAAATAATATAATACTAAAGAAACAATTTACATTGAATAAAAAAATATTTGTTTTTTATGAGTTGATACTTTTATATTCAATAATGTGTTTATATTGTAATATTATTGATATTATATTGTTTATATATGAAAATATTTAAATTTAATTAAAAAATATATATTAAATATAATTTATTATAAAATAAATAATTGAGAAAAACAATTTTCTTCAGAAAACATTATACATTATTAATATAATTTTATGTTTGTGACTATTTGACCTTTTCTATATACTAGATTATCTAAAAAGTGAAATCATTTTTTGTTAATAAGATAATATAAATTTGAGGAACAATATTTTAAATAAAAATATAAACTATTTGTTAAAGTTATTTTACTAAAAAAACATACATAAATATTTAAAATAAAATATTTCATTTATTATAACATGTGAATAGAATATGATAACAACCATTACTTTTTTTAATAAACTATGATGTAAATTAAAAATTTGTGAAAACGTAATATTTTTGTGTAAAAAATAAATTTTACCATTTATCTTATTTTATGACGCACATAAAATGTCAAATGAAAATGTGTTTCGTGGTTCTATGTTATAATTTTTTGATTATGATAGCTGAAATCATACTTTATTAATAAAAATATTAATATTATTTAATTACCATTAATATTATAATATTAAAATTAAAATATAAAAAATTAATTTATTTCTAAAATAAAATATTATTCATATAAATTAAAATTTATTCAATAAATTTGATTTTAATAAAAATAATAATATAATATTATTGGTAAAAATACATTATAATGACTTTAAAAATTTTAAGACATCATGTATTTAAATATATACATATATATATATTACAATATTATATCATAAATTAAAATTCATTACATGTATAATTTAATTATACAAATTCATGAAAAATATTCAGAGGATATCTGAGATATTGTAACACTAATCCAAAACCATGTTGAATCATGTTTATAAATTATTGTTCACAATGGAATATGTACCTCAATTTAACAATATAATGACCATTATATAGACTCTAATCATCCCCCTAAATCATTTATTTATGTTTTTCTCTGGATACCTTACTAAAAACCACTAATAAAGGCCTTTCCAAAAAAATTAAAGAAACCACTAATGATATACTAACCAATAAATTAACAAGTGTGGAAAACCTAAAAAATAATTATGGGTTTTACAAGGATGAACAAGTTAATACAAACCAACGTACTTCTAGGATAAATCTTATTTTCTTCCCTGAAGTAATTTCCATCATATAATGATTCCTAGGATTTTTGAAACAAACCATAAATAATTTTTTAAATAATAAGAAACCATTTTGAACACCTTTTTAAAAAATATGGAAAACCTTATTTCTAATATTTGAAAAATAATAAATTAAATTGGGGGGGTAATATCTTAAAAAACTAATGTGAATCACATAGAAATAGAAATGTTAATTTTATACAACTAAGATGTGGTACTCAGTTGAACAAACCATACAGTTAGTATTGAATTTGAACCTATTTGTGAAATTTATACCCTTTTTCAAAATAATTTAGAGAATGTTGATGAGATTATAACACATTTTAATCCTATAAAAAATATATAAATAATTGTTTGAGATAAACTATTCTGAAAAGTGGAATGTTTTTTAAGAAACCCCATAGCCACTAGAGGAGGATGACAAGATCTTATAATGATAAAAAAAATATTAAATATCACACAAAAATTTCGAAACCACCTATTTCATATATTTTTTGTAGTCCACCAATGAAGAATAATATTGAGTGTCAAACTGTTAAGAAGATATTAGACTATTTAAGGATGTTTTATATTTTAATTCCTTTTATAAATGTATTGAAAGAAATTATAAAATATTAAAAATTCATGAAATAAATGTGCTCCAACATGTAGATGCTAAAGGGAGAAGAAAAAATGTATCTATGGAGGGATATTTATACCGTGATGATATATAATCTCTTTATAAAGTGAAAAGATCTATAAACATTAGCTATTCTATAAACTATAATGGTTTTATGTTCACTGATGTTATTCTCTACTTAAATTATTCTTTATATGTGATGTACCACTCTATTTACTCAACATTGTGAGTTGATGAATAGAAACCTACTTAGATTGTGATCTAATTGGCCTAAATATGTTCAACTAAGCATAAAAGGATATATTTCTAATAGGAGAGGAAATGGTATATCTTTGAATTATTATGTTTCATATATAAATGGAAATAGGTTCAACATATATACCCTACTACTTAATGGGAGACCCGTTTATAAAATAGTAAGGGAAATACTAAATGATTACAAGGGAACACTGTCACTTGTAATTTTAAATGGTTCTATTTAATATATTTTAATCTATAAATGATCAAATAGAGGATTAAACATCTCACTTATTCAATATGATTGATTTTTAAAAATGAACTATTTCAATATATTATAGGTAATGAATAACCATTTGATGCTTCCTAAAAAATCAATGATTTCTTAATGATAAACATGATTCATATTATTGTGATAAAGATTCATGTGATGTGAATTTCAGTGCTTAATTAATATTATGTAACCAAACCAAAACTAATGAGTTATTTTGAAATTCAATTGAAAATACATAGAACCATTAATGTGATGAATCTGGTATATATTTTCTATAAGGATCTGAATAAATTACATGAATATATATTGTTGATTTCTTTAAACCTATTGTAAAATATAACCATTTATCACTACTTCATTTCCATGATGAATATGTAATTTTTCTAAATATAGAACTTTTTACAACTTTTTTAGAATACTTATATACTACTAATTTTTATATGGAATAATTTTTGGATACTTTCTAGTGATGAGTTATATATTATGGAGTCTATAAACCCCTATTTTCAAAGAGTTTATAACCTACCTGATGTTAAACTAAATTCATTACCCTAAAATCCAAAATATGCCATTTTTAAGTATAATTAGAAATATACAAATATTTATATTAAAGGGTTTTCCAAAAAATAAAAAAATACTAATTTTAGAGTTATTATAAAGAACAAGGACATTGTATAAACCCTTCATAACATATCAAAAAAAATCCACATGTGTGCATGCATGTGATCTTGTTTGATGATGATTTCAATTTTTATAGGCAGTGTCAAAGTTGGATAATTCTTACAATTATTGAGATTGTTAATACCAATAAAGCTTCGTCAGAGGATAACCCCAAACCATTTTTTATAATAAAAGTAAAGGATAGTAAAGAAGTACCACAAACCAAAACAATCAACTACATATCATAAAAATCATACCTGTATCCACATCCCTGGTAAAAACCTTCCTCCACAGTCACGGATTCCCATTCTGAGCTTTCATAATTCTTCAGGATCTTATCATACTTACTTCTCAGATTTATCTGCACCTTGGATAGAAACTCAATTTTTCTATCATAATACCTGGTGGATATCGACTTTGGTAGATAAGAGTAGTCCTTTCTGGAAGGTCCTTACTCCATCTCATCTTTGTTCTCCCACTCTGAACAATGTCACTATATGGAGGCCTGATTGGGCCACAATCATTATCTTTATCACTATAAGATTAAGACCCCCATTTTCCCATGATATGAACCTCGTGATTTACATATTTATTTCCTCATCCCATTTGACTATTATTGTCAATTATTTCAAAATACTTTGGTTATTACCAAACACAATGACCATCCAGTATCCTTAGCTACATAACTCCTATTCCATTTTTTTCCTTCTGAGAAAGAGGCCAATTCTTCTCCAGCATTTCACCTACTAAAAAAATCAAAATATTTTTACCATCCTCTATATTAGAACTCACCTCCTCATGAGGAGTCTCATCATGCTTCAGCTCTTGGAATCGGTTGCAAGTAGCAACTACAGTCTTCAATCCACCATCGTGTTGTAGTTGTATTGTAGGAACCTTGTACTCTATTAGGATCCCAAATTAAAAGAGTGTGTTTTTATATTCGAGAACACATAACCCTGTGAAGAAAAAGGGTTAATTACTTCTTATATTTACTAACTATATTCTTTAAAGACATTTTGGGTACCAAAATAATTATTTCTTATCAATTTTTACAGTAATTTTAGATTCACATTAGACTTGAGGATCATGAAAAGAAAACATTCACCTATCATTTAGTTAATTTTCATACAATATAATAAAATTTTAATTATTTAATTATTTAGGAACATTTTAATAGTGCATGGTGATAATTTTTATTTATTTTCTTATATAAATTATACTGGTGTATAAGTCTTATTTAATAGTTTGTGATCCCTCCTTTGATATTATTTGGAATAGTCTTACTTCTATCTCTGATAAGTTTTCAAAAAAAATATTACAATAATCCTTGATAAATTAATTTTTACAATGAAGGGAGTAATTTTTCTAGGATATGTAGTTCCCATGAGTGAAATCCAATATTTGTAAGAGAATATAGATATTATTTTCTCACTTACCTACCTAATATAAGTGAAGGGATGTGAGATATTTTCTTGAATATACTGGTATATACAAGAGGTTTTTTAAATATCTAAACAATATAGATAAACCATTTTCTATATTATATTAAAAATAATATCATATTACCTTTGTTGAGAGTTTTATACAATCCTTTAGGGTTATGAAACAATATTTAGTGTCGACATGCATTATACATCATTCTATATTGGAATTAACTTTTGAATTAATATGTAGTGCCTCAGATATTTTTGTTAACATTTCATCAAGTTAAACATATGAAAAAAGGATTGTTTAATAACATATGCATCTAACATAATAGTTTTGGATAATAAAACGAGAAAACTCATGAGAAGGAGTTTTTATGAATTTTTTTCTCTAGGAAAATTTTAATGTAGCTTTTTAGAATATAAATGGATTAGATTTAAGGAATACTTTCCAACACATTTTTGATCATGAAACATGATGAAAACATGGATTTTGATATTCATGTTTTTATTATATGAATTTGAGGTTGTAATAAAGGATAATAGGGGTTCGTAGAACATATTGTGTAACCAATTGAGTGTTCTGCCAACTATTTTAAGTGTAAAATGCAAATAACTCTAACTATTAGGTAAATATTTCTTAATGAGGAACATCATGTTATAGAGTGTTTAAGACCATTGTTTGAAAATATTGTAAAATAAATGGAAATATATGAATTACACCCAATGGGTTTTAAATCACACTTTTCCCAATATAAAAATTAATTCATGTCATATAGATGTGATAAATATTATTTGTTTCACCTTTCAGTTGATGAAATCATTTGATGATACTTTCAGTATTTTGAAATAAAATCAAACTACTAAGATTTGAGTTGTTCTGTCAACTTAATACCACCAAGGAATGATATTATAGTTATAATTTTTTTATGAATATATTAATGGTTTGTTTATATTTGATATATTATAAACAATATTTCATTTTCAATGAAATATTTCCTTGGAAGTTTATATTTTTTGATAACCACAATTTTCTTATTATGATTTATATGTTTCATATATGGATTTAATGAGATTGTTTCTTAATTATTTACGGTCTCTTTATATTTTAATTATAATAAAATATGTTTCTATGTTGGTATAGGATATTTTGATAATAATATATGATCCTAGTTTTATATCCAAAAATTTAAAAGACATAATTTTTTTATATTTTTGGGCTACCATGATTTATTATCCCTGACCAGTGATGTTTCTTTTTTAAGATTACTGAATGTTTTTTGAATAATTATAGAGTTCAATATAGGGTTTCTACACATCATCATCATAAAAAATGTGTGGTAGATATATCAAAGACTCTTATTGAACCCATAATTGATAATGCTACCTATATAAATAGGAAACATTGTTGCTTGATACTAAATTTTTCTATTTGTAATTATAGGATGGGTGATAAATACCCAATTAGAATGTTAAAATGTTTTATTTTATATTGAATAAATTGACAATTACAAATAGATTTAGATGAAATTTTTTTTCAAGTTGTCAATTGCATTGACAAAAATATATATAATGCTTGAAAATAAATGAAATTATGATTGAATGAGTTTGATGAAATAAGAAAAAATTATTAAGAAATTTAAAATATTTTTACAGATCATAAAAAAAATTCATTCAATGAAAGAGATATATTATTAGTGATTTATTTAATAATAAAACTTTTTATAGGTGAATTACATTTCAAATGGATAGTAAATTTTATTGTTAATAATTATATTTGTTTTGGTTCTATGATAATTAGAAACCCAAATAAAGTTACTCTATTTAGAGTAAAGATTCATAGTTTTATTTTTCAGAGAAAGTGGGGAAGGTCCAATATGGGAGAATTTTCTTTTTCAAGTTATTGATTTCTTTCTAGGATATTTTATTTACTTATTTCGCATTTTGTTATGTTGTGTTTATAATCAATTATTTTAAATTATCACATGATAATAGGGTATAATTATGACATTTCTAAGAATTTTTTTGGTTGGAAGAAACATCCTTTATAAAATTAAGTTTTTTTAAATTTTAGTGTCTTTATTTTTTATTTTATAGTTTTATAGAAACCTTATAATTTAAAATTGAATAACTTTTTATAAAATTTTATCCAATTATATTTATAATAAAGTGATTAAACCTATGAAACTCTATAAATATGAAGAAAAAAATAACTTATTTCAAATTCAGTGTTAATAGAATTGATGAAATGGAAAACAATTTATGAATTACCTACATTGAAATATATTTCACATTCTAAATCACATAAATTTGAGGATTTTAAACCAATTATAATGAAATATTTTTAATTCCCTAATATCAGAAAAAAATACATACTACGAATTATATCCGAAACCTTTTAGAATTTGGAAAAATGATTTGAAAATGACTAAGTCATTATTTTGAGTAAACCCCCCATTTTAAAAGAAAATTCTAATCTACACTAACATAACATTTGACCATTATTAAACCCTAAAATAATTATATAACTTTTTCAAACAACCACATTACAATAATGATATCCCATTCCAAAATACTCTCGATGTAAAATAATAATCATAGTTAAACCCATGTGCAGGGGAGGTTATTATTAGGAAGAAGGTTTCATGCCAAAAAGATGTTATTTGTGTTGATTTTGGAGGAAAACTATATATGCATTAATTAAAGGGAAAATAAACTTCCTGAAATTGGAAATTAGGTTAACACAACCACTTGAAGATCAAATATTTCAATTTTTCATAAAATATTTTTTTTGGAAAATTAATAAAATAAAATGTTAAAGTTATAGAGATGATGAAATTATTTTTGTGTGTACCTTCTATGAAAATTAATATGGAGTTTGGAGAAAATTAGTTTCTTTTAAGGTCTGAGTGAGGTTAATATCTTTGAGACTAAACATTGAATCAATAATTTTTCTCCAATTATTGTAAATGTTTATCATTATACCTCAAAATCTGTTGACATTAGAATCTGGAAATTCATAGATATAAGAAAATCATTAAATTATTAATTATAAATGAAATTACATGATTTATATTTTTGATAATTAGAAACATATAAATCATATGGTTCCATGTGTGTGAGTTTAGATTGATATTTGTTTCTTAAACTCATAATTTGATGGATGGGAGAAATATTTCTAGAACGGTAGGAAAAAATGTCCATGGTGGGATGGAAAATTTGAAATTAATTGGATATTACTCATGGAGAAATATTATTATAAATATATAATAATATTGATGTATTTGAGTGATATCTATCTTAAAATAGGAAAATAATATTGATTAGTATTTGGATTTTTTTCTGGGGAAATATATTTAATTTTCACTTGTCTAGGAGTCCAGGTATTATATGCGGGGGAATCATAGAGTAAATAGATTAAATTTTATTTAATTATAAAAAACTCATTTTATTCCCATAAATTAATTAATTAATTTTGTTTTATGATTTTTTGGAATTAAATGAACACTTCATTGTATTTGGATAATTTTACAAAAAAATAAAGAATTTGATAATTTAATTATATCATTTGATTTCTCAAATAAAATGAATTGATAACTTCTAATTATTATATCATTTCAATTCATATTTTGAAAATATATAACGATCATAATCCAATAATATAAGGATCAAACATTTAATTATATATGAAATTAAGAAAAATGGAAAAAATAGTAGCTCCTGTTGTGATATCCATATATTCAAAAAGGATGTTTTAAAATGTCCCACAATGAAAATTAAACAATAAAACTATCCAAGAAAAATATTTAACAGTCACTCTAGATGGACAATGAATACATTAGAGTCATTTTACCCAATGTATAAGATTAATTTTAAATCATTAACAAAATGATTTTGAAAAGGTATGTGGTGAGAAAATGTCATTCATATGAGACCATATTTAAATAATTTTCAAAGAGGAAAATGATTATTAGTCATTAACCCATATTTCTACTATATATCCAGAAATAAAAGAAGTGTGTAATTTCTTCTTGTAGAGTAATTTTAGATATTAATTTATTATTTATTTTCATATATATGGATAAGACACCCCATATATAATAGTCATTTAGTAATTGTTAATAACAATTTAAAGAATACATGATGCATAAATGTCACTATATCATATGTTAAAGGAATCAACCTATATTTCTAAAAGTAACTATGTCTTATCCACATGCGTAAGAATCACTCCCTTTTACAAATTGATGTATAATGTAGGTTCTTCACTATAATATGTAATGGTCACAAGAATAATATATGATAGTCATTCAATTGTTACACTAAGATACATAAATTATATCTCAATTTAGTGTATGAATTATTATATGTGATGTTAAACCCTCAAAACATTACCAATGTTCTATTGGGGGAAGTTGTCATCCGGAAGGAGTTTGAGATGTTGGTTGTTAGTGATCAAATTTTTTTAAAAAAGAGGTGGTGCCTCAGTCAAATACCTAGGAACAATTTATTTCATAAAAGAAAATATAAGAGTTACAAAAGTATAAAAATAGAATTTGGTTACAGTCCTTACTGAAGAAACAGAGCGAGACAACATGCATATCATCTAACCAGGTAATGTCCTGATTGACTCCCTTATTGGGGAGACTATCTACAACCATGTTCACTTCGCGGAACACATGACTGGAAATGTAGCTGAGATTCCTGAGTGAAGAAAGACATTTCATCCCTTGAAAGGTGAGCGTCCAAGAAAGTTGTACCACTCCCTTGCAGATAGCTTAGACGACAGTGGTTGAATCACATTCAAACCACAGGTTGGTCCAACCCTTCTGTATGGCGAAGTCAACTGCATGAATGACTCCAAATATTTCTGCTTCAAAATCCGAGGTCGTGCCACATCCACCGAAGAAGCAGCCGAGGCATCTACCAGAAAAATCTCTGAATATAGCACCACAGCTTTCCGGACCTCAGTTACCTCTAGAAGCGCCATCAACATTCAATTTAATCCATCCTTGAAATAGGGCATGCCAGAAGACCTCAAAGGTACGTCGGGGAGGCCTATAAGAACCCGCAATGTGAAGACGTCGAAGGATCAAAAAATCCCCAATAGAGTTGTCACAATGATCCTTCTGAAGAGAGTCAGCATCCTTAATGGCAATGAGAATACACATTTTACCTTCATTGAGATTGATCAAGCCATTGTTATGAATAAAATTATTTCTATCATACCATATCACATGTAGAAGATCAGCCACCGTAGCCAGGAAGAGATTCTAGATTTACTTAAGAAGATTCCCAGATCGCACAGTGCTGGAGTTGAGAGATTATAGAAGCAAGGAGAGACCATATACAACCAAAAATGTCATAAATGTAATTCCAAAGAGCTGTAGTTGTAGCACAAGACAAAAAAAAGATTAGAATCCTCTCGGTGTTGATTGCACAGATGACATCTAGAGAAAAGAGTTTGAGATGTTGGTTCTTAGTGATGAAATGATTCATTGATGTTTAGAAATAATACACATGATCATTTTGAGTTATGAAAATTTAACGACAATTTTAAGAGAACCAAATATAATAAAGTGGTAAAAATTAATATATCCAAATGATGAAATGGTGTATAGACGAAATTAAATATATAGTTTCATTATTCTTACTATATATGTGTGGGTAAATTTTATGACACATTAGAGTAGCTATGAGTATAAGGTAAATAAATTTAATAAATTTTTGTGATTCCCCTGAAATAATTATGAGTATGTTTGAGGATACATAAAGGTACATTCCTTTTCCATTTGATATATTCAAAAATAAGGGTTATCCTTGTAGATTTGAATATACATTAAAAGTTGGGGTTGAATATATTTTTCATATTATGAATGAAATGGTATCTTCCTATCTGGATAGAGAGAGGCACATTATATAGCTTGCAAGACTAAGTACATGTGGCCCATGAACATGGGCTGAAGGCCTAGTGAAACATTATTCCAGCATCATCCTTCATGTGTCACCAGTCATGCGTCCTTCCTGTCTCACCTCCTACAGAAATCGTACCTATGTCACCACCTTCCCATATTATGCTTGTGTCACCACCTTCATCGTAAAAACACCAAGGGGTTTTCTATGATTACATACCTGGTATTTTAGATGTAGGAGTATGGGGTTTACCACTAATGAGCCACCCCAAATACATGAAAAGATATATTAGATACAATACATTGAAACCTATGATATGTGGATGATACATACTAGTTATATACTCTTATGTATGATTTCATAATCCATTCATTTTGTTTTAATCCATTACCAAATAGAAATAATTTCATTTGTTGTAAATGAATTAAACAAATTAAGTAAAAAATATAATAGTGAATTCAAAATATCAATAGGGACCAACTATATATTATACGAAACATAAATTATTTAGGTAAATATATAAAATTTCTATAGAGGAGAACATTATAAATATTTTTTAATGGATATATTACTAGAATCAATATATAGAGGAAAAATATTTTAAAGATTTGAAGGGTTATGATGATAAAAAGGTGGGGGACATAAATATTAAACAGTGGATGGATATAAAATATTTAAAGAAATGGACCATCGACTAACTAATAATCAATGAGAATTGATGAAATGTTTACTTCAATATTATGAATCATGTATAAATATCACCTTATAGTAATGGTCTAGTGAAGACTCATAGACCCCCTTTTATGTATGAATTCTTTTTTCATCATATTGAATTCCTTGTGAGTTATTAATCTTGAATTTAAGCTTTTTATCATATTTAGTAATAATGTATTTTTTCGTAACTCTAATAGAAGTAATGTAGTCATATATTATATTTAATGTTATTAATCAAAATTTTTTAAGAGAAAAAACATATTGTATTAGATTTAATTTCATAGTATTATTTAATTAAATAAATCACTTTCTAATAAGTATAACTTTAATTCTTGTGTTTTAGTGTGGCATCTTGCATGATTAGTTGTATACTAATTTTTTATAATAATTTTAATTACATAATTTATATTGGAAAATCGATTTTTTTAAAATTGAATAATTTTCCATCCAAGAGTAGAAACACATTCATAGGTGATATTTTTATCAATATAAAACAAATTATTAATAGTTATACCTAATTCTATTTAAAAAAAATATAAAAACATTATATGAACCTCCAATCCAATTTCAACTAATAATTATATTATTTAATTTTTTAATATTTTTTTAATCCTCTATGTGGGAAAACTATAGAGACTATAATAAATGAATTCCTAGGGGATAAAATTTGAATAGGGATTTAAGAAAAATAAATCTATTCCATGAACCTAGTGTTATGATAAATCCTTAGAGGGATGATGTTTTTTAGTCAAATACATGATAGAAAATCAATTTGGTATAGTGTCCCCCATTATCACATCACACCATTTTGTGTTTCTCTATAGGGACCTGACACTAAAAATTACATTATAATGAGTTTTTAATCTATGGTTCTCTTTATTACATTATAAGGATCTTTATGGATTAGAGTTTTAGAGTATTAAGTCATATATCAGAAATAACAAGACCATATATCACAAAGTAGACATTACTAGTCAGTAAAATTATTCCCACAATTTGAAATTTTAAATAAAACATATTTTCCTTTCATGATAAAATAATTATGACTTTACACATAACATGTTATTTATTATTATTCATACTTAAACCATATGGAAAACATTTAAAGATATGGGTTGTTCAAAAATATATGAGTAGGAGACATAAAATCATGAAATTTATTATCCCAATGAAAAACATAGAAACATATAAAATGTATACCATTATCATATTATTCATTGAGAATTTTTAATAAATCATAACAACCAATAAAACACCAATTTTTTTTCAACTAAATCCATTAAAATCCATAAAAACCCCTTTTAGAAAACATGTATCATTACATTCTAATCACATATTTTAAATAACTAAATCCCAGTTATATCCATTTGAGAATCCACCCTAGTTAACTGCATAATTCATAAATTTAAATCCAAAAAAAATTACCCAATTAATTGCTGAGTTATATTAGTATCATCTATTATATAAACAATATCAGAATCACCTTTCGTATAAAATATATATGCATAACCAATAAATAATAAGAATAGGGTCCACCCATTCATGTATCCTATATCATGCTGACCAACATTAATCTCAATTATAGAGTACCATATAATAAATAATTAAATTTATTATTTTATATTTTCCAATTAATAACCTTGAAAAAATATTTTTATGATGCGTGAGTAACATATTTGGATATCAAAATACAATTTACTTCTAAAAACCAAATTAAAAAAATAATATAATAAGAAAATTGTGAACGGTTTTTTAATTAATGAAAATACGGAAGTTTTTAATGGAATAAAAACAAAAAATAGTGATTTTGGAAGAAGAAAAATAAATTAATGTCATATATGTTAAATTATTACAATTTGTTTTGTAATGATAGTAAAAGTTTTTTGTATAAAATACATTAAATGATTCAAGTTGAAAAAATTAGAAATTCAAAATAGACATAAAATTTGGATTAAAATTTTTTTATTCCCATATAATTATATCTATAAATAATTATAAGAATATACATATTAATGAAAAAAATTATTAAATTAAGTCATTAAAACATATATAATTACGTTTTAAATGTAATGTATCCCTTACGTGGATTCTTACTCTAAAACATCCCACAGATTCAATAAAAATATATTCCATCTTAATAGATGGTTATACATTAAATAACATAATTATCCATTATAGAATCATATAATACTAGTTTCTTTTCATACTTGGAAATAAAACAATTTATTCATGAGTGTATTGCATCATCCCGCACTAAGTTCTTCATAACTAGATCCTTTCTTAGATATATCATACATAACACCATTCTTCATAACATGGGGAAATTAAAAATAACTATAGGTGAGATCATATGCATAATAAGGGTAAAAAAGAATATATCAACATATCATAATAATAAGGGCGTGGAAACAAGATAAAATCATTTGAAAACCAAACCCAACAAATCATAGATCATAAACAATAGTCATTACATAAATCATGATAGTTAATAAGACATGAATCATAATAGAATAAAATTAAAAGATCCATTAGACCATAAAATTTATATGTGTCATATATTTAGGTCATACACATGATAATAGAAAATAGTTTTTCAAGAAACCCCACCAAGTCATTCTTATCATATTTGACATTGGATGACCACTTGTATACCTATTACGCATGAGATAAATTACAATATACCATAATTTGGATGTGGAATAACCTCCCAGTTATTTCATATTTTTTTCATTAGATAACCTCTTTTGTAGCCTATTATTCTCACATTAAGATAATCTCAAAATTACCTTTTTTGATCTTGGGATAACCTATCATGTACCCTTTAAGCACATAGAAAGTTAATAATTCTGCAATTAATTTGAGGGAGATATAGGTCTGACATGTGACATAATCCATAAATTTTGGTTCCAAGTGATTTTAAAACATTCCTCAAATCATATCCTAGGAAAAAATAATCTATTTCATAATCATTCTATCAATTGATCATAGAATAACCCATACAAAAGAAATAGGTTTCAGAATAATTTAATTAATTGATCATATCATGGCCATTTTAAATGAATGAGTTTCAAAATAATCAATTCATGATAATCTTAAAAATAAACCTCAATGATAAATAATATGGATTTCACATTAGATTATATCCACTAAAACATAATAAACAAACAAAAAAAAATTGATGATTGTTATAAATTCCATAACAAGATCATTAAATTATTCATGAAAAAAAAGGTTTATATTTTTAAATAATATATTTAAGATATAAAAGTTTCATGAATATGAGTTGAAAAAATTTCATTGATAATAACCATGACATAATATAGTGGATAATTCAAATAATTGAGTGGTCATGTTGGTTGAAAATTTTGTTAATTTTGTACATATTAAGACAACGATTCTTTTCAATTTTTTATAAAAATTACAAACTACCTAATTAGAAAAAAAAATAGATTAATAAATCATTTAAATAATTTTTTGAAAAATAAATAATGTGTACAATGTTCTTTAAAAATTAATTTTAAAATAGTAAAATATTCCTTTAAAACATTTTTAGAAAATTCGGACATGGAAGAAAATTAATCTTCAACCAAATATTGAAATAATGTCTTTTTTAGAAATTATTTTGGTCACTTTGGTTATTAAATATAAGAAAAATTAATTGAAAACATTTATTTTATATAAATAACTAGCAGATAATAAAATTTATGAGTCTATTCAGAGATAAATCCTATGATTTTATCATCAGATACTTAATCACAAATAATCCTGATAAGTAATGAGATTGTAATATAAAACCCTTATCACTTTATTAACACTTGATTCATATTACGCATGATATAATTAATCATATATGAAAATTTATATCCCATAATTTTTCTTATAATAATTATAAAATACATTCATATGTAGTATATGCATGACAAAATAGAATGAGTTGGTGAATTTTCTTTGTGCCTCTCATGAATAATAGTGAGATGAAAATCCCTTAACACTTTGGAAGCTTTTTGAAAATATTCCCCATTAAATAATAACATAAAATTAAACATTACATATCATTAATATAAATATATTAATGATATATTATTTCTTAGGTGAAGTATAAACACCAAACAAAAGAAAAAAGTGGTGAATATGAAATATGTCGCCCAAATATAAACGAGAGACTAGAAATACCTTTCCTCAAGCCTTAAAACTATTCAGACATATTCAAACATTATGTTAAATATAATATTATTATAAAATATTTAATCAACCATAATAATATATATCATACTATATAAAATCTAATTATTACCATATATTACCCATTTATTAATAATTTGATGGTAAAATCATATTTTAATTAATATATGTTTCTTTTTCAGGTTGTTTTTTGGTTTGGTATATTTGGTCCATTTAATTTGAGAGTGGCTTCATAATATTAGGAATTATAAAAATTTAAAAAAAACATCAAATGAATTAATTAAGTATTTATTTATAGTAATCTAAAAAAATTAGAGATATAAAATAAATTTCACTCTTCATGGTGAATGTATCTCTTATGTATGCACAAACACTACTTCCATTTTTTCAATAGATGGAATGAAAGAAAGTAAAATATTAATTCATAATTAAAGATTAATTTTTATATAATATATATAATATATATTCGTTAAAAAGTCCCTTACTACCATCCATGTAAAAAATTGAAAAACATGTCACATCGCTTCAAGGTGGTGGCAATCCAAATTTGCACATGACTGACGTTATAATTATTCAAAGGATTCAAAGGTAAGAAATTATAGGTGAAATTATATCTAAATAAGTATAATAAATTTTTTAAATTTAATATAATCTTCTTAAATCTAGTATTATATTCACCAGTGACAGTTAGTGTTGGAAAAGGAATTACATCAGTTACCGAGGTGGTAGTCAACTGTACAAAAGATCAATAGTTTCATTAATCAATTGATAGAGTATGAGATGGATATAGGTTATTCCATAGGCATAAAAAAATATTAGTATATGGTAGATAATTGTTTTATTATACTATATTTATTCAATCACAAATTAATTTTTTAAGAGAAGAAGTAAGAAATAAATAGCTTAGTGAATACAATTACCATCCCTTAGAAATTATTCCATTTGATATCTTATTATAGACCATAGGGATGATATTTCTTGAATAAAAGTGGATGTATAATGTGTAAATGGATTTTTTAGTGATATTTTCTTAGGGATTCATTTATCAAAACTGTATATGAGGTGTGAAGAAGTGTGGGGGGGGGGGGGAGGTCCCATTTTATAATTTTAGGGGATTTCCATTTTTATAAATACACAAAACTATTAAATAATGTGAAATCAATATAAATATATATTCCTAAAAAATTAAAAATGGATAGGAGGTTTTATATGGTCAATAAGCACTTCTAAAATATAAAAATAGACATGTTTAAACAGTATTATTCCCTTAGCATCAATGTTTACTCACTTTTAAAATTTTTGTTTTCAATTTTTTAACTAATCTCTTTTTATTTATCTAAGTAATTTATAATTTAAGAATAATAGAAATATTAAACTAATTAAATAAATTATAGCCAATTATTATAAATATTAAATAAATTTTTTGAAATATTGATCCTATATTTTTTGGAAATTAATTTTAACACGTGTGTTTGTAACACGTACAACACATTTTTAACCATAACATCATTAATTAATTTTTAATTTTTTTTACTTTTATTGGTCAAAAATAATTGATTGTAACTTATCTTATAATATTAATTATGATGATTCTAAACATGGAATCATTTTTATCAAATTAAAATCACATAAGTTTTTTAATTTAATTTTATATAAATCCCACATAGGTGATAAAAAACAATCTAATGAACTGTTTTTTACAAGTATAAATGTTTTTATATAAAAAAGAAATATAATATTTGTTATAATGAATTAAATTTTATTACATATAATATAATTCAATTAAATAATCCTTTAAAACATTTTAAAACAACTGTTATCTTTTGTAAATTCTTAAAATTAAATGGAAATTTTTAATTCAAATTTGTATTTTTCAATATTCATTAAAAAAATTCTTCATTTTAAAAACATCCCAAAACATCAGTCTAAAATTATTTTGAAATATTTATTTCAACAATAATTAATTTTTCAAATTCATATTCTATATGTTTCAAAAAATTAATTCTAAAATACATGTTCAAAATATGGAAAAACGTTTTATAGAAAAAATGAATTTTTAATCATAGAACGTGATTAATTATTATAACATTCCAAGAAGAAATATTAAAAATAAAAAATAATTTAATTTAATATATAATAAATTAATTTTATAAAAACCACTAACATATAGTAAATACATTAATTTATTATTATAGAATCACTTTTTTGGCATAAAAACTTCTTTTTAAAAAAAATATTTCTTTCATTTTAAAATGTATTTTATTTTCATTTATAATCAATTTAAAATAATTGAAATTTTATTATACATATATTAACCATAGATAAATATCAATTTCGTTTTTCCTATTAATACCCACCAATCTAATGGATAAGGGATAACTTTTATATGGAAAAATAATATATTAATAGTACATCTAGGTTTATATGAACTTTGTGTTGTGTGTAACAAAATCTATCAAATAAATTAAATTTATTTAAAATATATGGCTGTCACATTATACCTTATTCAATAAATTATTTCCTATAATCACGAACTTTTTAGAAGTACTAAAAGGTTTTACAATTGAAAATTATTTTGTTTAAAACCCACATTCTAAAAAGGGTAAATAAAATGTACTTTTGTAAAAACAATAAAGGTAAATTTAAAGGTCAATATGAAATAACACAAAATTTGGTTTCCAAATAGTTTAACATTACTAGGAAGTAAAAATATTGATATTCTAAATAATTAAAACACCCATGGATTGATATATAGTGATAAATATCATGCTCATGATAAATTTAACCACAAATAAACCATAAATATACCATGAGTTAAATAAACATTTAATCATAAAAAATAAAAAATTATGAATTTTTTCTTAAGATACTTTTCTTAATGTTCAAGTAATTTTAACTATCATGAAAAAGAACATGAGAAAATATTGTTACATGATTTATGTCTATTTTATAAGCATAATCTCAACCTTCATTTTTGTTTTGATTAATTTAAACTTTAAAAATTACTCCATGAAATAAATATGACTTTTTCATGACTGAAGATCTAATAGATCACAAGATTTATAAAATAATGATAATTTATTCCTTATATCCCTAATTATCATCATAACTTAAATGTTTAGCACAAGTTATACCAAATTGAAAAATATATATATGATGATATAATACAATAATCTCCAAAATGATATGAATAGTTCAACTAAAAACATTGAATAAATGTTTAACTATAATACCCTATAAAATTAATAAAATTATAAAGAAGGTCACCAAATTTCCAAAAATCAACTTCACATTAATCCCCCATGTATCGTAATGTAATTCTTATTTTTCACATAACAAATAAATGAATAACTTGATCATATATTCTCATAAAACATGGTAATAACCATAATGACCATAAAACATAAATGAAAACATATATGGGTCTCAATTCCTTAAATAAAACAATATATTATTAAATATATTCATTAGTTAAATATTTATATAAACATTACTAATGATAAAATATTTGACTATTTCATTAAATCAATAATATCATACAGGTTCATCAATACTATTCAATTTATAATATTAACATCAACAACATCTTTACCCCATAAAACATAATTATCTCAACATTTAGAACATATTAAGGGTCATATTTCCCATAGTCAAGTGTTTACCCTAAAATATCGCCTTTCAATTAACATTATTTTTTAGTTCTTCAGTACCATTCCATAAATTCTTTCACATCCTTAATGAAAAATCTATATTGAAAAATCCTTTTATATTTCATGTTTCACAAAACATAAATCTTGAGTTACAATATATAAACTCTTCATTCTTTCGACCTTATTCTAAATTAATTAATTAGGATTCACTATTCATTTCATAATACCACCTTCATTCCATATATTATTTTTATTCTCTTAATCATCAACAAAAAAACCATTACTCATACATCCTTCATGATCCCCTTGATGATATTTCCACCTAGGACATACATTTTCATATTTCCCATATATTATATACTTAAATATATCAATCATTAGTGATTTCGTAGAGAATACATTATTTTCTTTTACTTATCTGAATGACCATTTCTTCTTTAATTAGAAATTTTCAAACTATGTTCCCCCATTATCCACACATAAAAAATATTCTCATTCCTTTGAGACATTACATTGAAGGAATATTCCAAAATAATTGACATATAACAGACAAAATCTTCTACCCTCCATGGTCTCTACCAATTGATATCACAACTAAATCAGTATTTATCATCTTTGGTGATTCCAAGAGATGGTTATGGTGAATGTTTTTAATCAGATATGATGATAAAATGTTAGTCATAATCATATTATTTTTCACTATATTCATCATGACACATGGTTTATCATTAAAAAATTGTCTATCACATTTAATATTAACCTAGTTATATCAAGTTCCCACCATTGAAGAAAAACAAAAGGAATTATGTGAGAAACAATAATCATTTTTGGGAACCACTTAGTTTTTAAACATTAGTTAGAGAATGTTTAAATCATGTAAAATTATCTAAATATGGTACACCTGGGATTTTATCATGGCCATTCATGATCATTTTTTATTCAAATCAAAAATGATGGTTAATAAAGAGTGTCTTAATTTCCAAAACATATAACCTAGGAGTGTCCAAATAGTTTTGAAGTTATTCCAATTATACCACACTAAATGATGATAAAGTCAAATACCATAGAAAAAATCTCATGGTTATTACCCCTTGGAACAAATTTTCATGTTCCAAGTCCAATTATTGTGTATATACATGTATATAATTCTTTGGAATTGACTCGATCTGTCCTCCTAAAAAATTATAGGATAATTTCTTATATTTGACTCATCCTTAGATTTATCCTAAGACATATCCCTTAGGATATCAATAATGATTTATCATCCTATCTTTGAAATGTTAATGAAACCTGAATATGATACTAACAATAATGAACCACATTTCTCATACATAAATTTTATATCTGGATAAATAAATATTCTTTACATTACATAAGGATCCATGCTAGAATTGTATAGGTATTGTGCCTTGGGAAACATGGTTATATAAATAAATGGTTCCTAAGTTAACTATATAATCTCCCATATTGTTCCTCATAACTAGAACCCCTCTAATATATATTATTCTTAATAAATTTATTCATAACATAGTGAAACAAAACATTATAAATAGTGATATCATATGATTAGAAAGGGTAAACAAGGATGATATCAAAATAACTTGATTATAAGTGTTTTATAACAAGATAATAAAATTTAAAAACCAAACCCAATATATCATAGAAAATAATCATGAGTCATAGAATAATTTTAGAAGTTAATAATGCATGAATACTTATTGAATAAAAGAACATTATCTAGTTCATAAGATTGAAAAAAGACATAGTTTTGAGGAATACACATAATCATAGAAAATTTTATATCAAGGCTACCCAAAAAGACATTAATAACATGTTAGTCTTGGGATATCCACACATGCACATAATTCAGGCGTGATATAACCTCTTATGTACCCTATTTTTTGATTTCTATAAACTCTCATGTACTATATTGTTTCATTCGTGGGATAACAACCTTATGCCTTATTTTCTTAGATTGGGATAACCTCATGTTCACGCATTGATATCATAGAACATTAGTAATTAAACAATTATTTTTTGGTAGATAGAGTTCCCACAATTAAAAAATCTATACATTTTTTACAGTGAGACCATAAAACAGTCACCATAAAAAATCATGAAATAAGGATAAATTTCAAAATCATTTCATGAATTTATCATATTATACCTCATAGAAAATTAATAAATTTCAGCAAAATTTCATCCATTAGTCATAGTATAACCCATTGAATGGAACGGGTTTTAGAAAAATCCATTCGCCATAATCATAAATAGAAAACATATAGGGAATGAATAATGATGGAAGCATTTGATCAAATCCCTAAGAAAACATATGTAATGCCAAGGGATGTTTCCATTTATGAATGTAAATTCCATAAATATATAATTAAATAATTAATCAGGATTATCCTCTCCCTTTTTAAATAACTTTTTTATTATCAAAAAATCAAAAATATTAAGGAAACAATTTTATTTCAAAATAAAATTGAAAACATGTTAGTAAAGATTCAGATAATTGAGTTTTCATGATGGTGGAATATGTTTTCTAGTCGTACATGTTAGAAAAATGTTTCCTTCCACTTTTTAAGTAAAAATTCAATGCTACCTCATTCAAAAAATGAAAAGAAAATACTATTTAAACTATTTTATTAAAAATAAAAAAATGGTAAAAATTTAATTAACAAATAACTGGAGAATAGTAAAATATTCCTTAAAAATATTTCTAGAAAATAGGGTCTTAGAAGAAAATGATTTTTGGCTAAAGAGAGAAATAATTCTCTCTTTCTAAAAACATTAATTTAGAATCTTTAGTACCTAAAGTGAAGAAAAATGATGGAAAACTTTTATTCTGAATAAATATCAAATGTATAATAAAATTAATGAGGTTATTAATATATATATATTAATATTTCATCATATTAAACATAATAGTAACCAATCCCACCAAACAATGAGATTTTATCATAAAACCTTTAACACATTGGTAACTATTGAATCATAATCTTAATGTAATAAATAACCATATATGGATTTTTAAATCCCATAGTTTTCATTATATGAACAAAAAATTACATCCATGTTTAGTATATACACTACACAAAATAAATAAATGGTGAATATAAAATATGTCTCACATCAATAAATGCCCTATGAAAACCCCTTACCACATTAAATACATTTAGATTATAAGCTCGATTAAAGAATAAAATAATATGAAACATTAAATATCTTAAAAATAAATATATTAATTTTATAAAATTTCATAAGATCATTATATACACAACACAAAATAAATAGGTGGTTAATATGGCTTATGTATCCCATTAATAAAAATAGACTATAAATCCATTACCTCCAGTCATTACAGTATTTGTACACATTCAAACCTCCTGTATAAAAATATTGGTTTATTATAAAATTATAAAATATACATACTCATATATATCATACTATATATGATTTATTTTTGAACTTTTATTACCTGGCCATTAATAATTATTTGTTAAAATCATGTTTACGGTAAAACCAAATTCATTTCTCTTACATGTTTTGTATTGGTATTTTCATTACATTTAATTTAATTTATGTTATATAATATATATAATTTTATCGATGATATAAAAATAATATATTTTTAATAACATATGTGTTTTGAGTAATCCCTAAAATTAAGAGATAGAAAATGAAATACACCATTCATAACATGGTATACCATACCTACACATGAACGTTGATTATATTTCTCAAAAGTAGGAATAAAATTATGGTATATATTAAATTAACATCAAATGAGAATATTTATATCATATATATCTTGTATAATTAATAAATATACACTTATTATCATTTATCACAAAATAAAATGAAATACATGTCAAATTGCTTCATAGAGGCTTTTGTCCACATGTACTCATGAGCGATGTTATAATTTTTAAATTGATTAGAAGATAAGAAGGTATATTTGATATTTTAATTCAATAATTATTTTGTCTACTAGGATAAATACCTTTTGAAGGGGGTGAATTAGGGTATGATATATTGAAATTATTTTCCCTTTTGATCTTATTTTGTCATTACACAAAACACACTTCTCTCTTACTCCAATAGAAAACATGAATAAAACATAAATCACACATGAGACACAAAAATTTTACTTTTTACACCAAAAATTAGATAAATACAAGGATAAATTAATGGTGATGTGTCAGTTGTACAAAATTCTATAAGGATTACTTCCAAATTACAATGTTATGGATAGATCTTTTATACCCAAGATCCCTTCCTTTAAAATGATTAGGGTCTACTTACGAAATTCCCAATGGTCACTCCCTATGTATATTCCTCTGGATCAGTGTTGGTGGGAAGGATTACCATCTTTATCTTCCTTCACTCACTATTCTTATAAGGGATTCACCCATATTTTACAAACTTGTATGTCCATTGATTACCTCTAATGAATATATCCTCAATTTTATATGGATTATCTATTGAAGTACCACTTTCATCAAATATATGAACACCAATTTACAAAAAATGTACTAGGAAATGACTTTTGAACCACTTCATTGATGTTCACTAACTTTGCGAAGCTCCTAACTTTCGCGAAACCCACATAGCCTTTATGATGTAGACCTCCTTCATGAAACTGAACTATCCTTCATGAATATAATTTCTTTTTCAAAGCCCACTTATCCTTAAAATATTATTCTACATTTATGATGCTCAAAATATTTGGTTAGAATTTATAGACATCACTAACTTCTTCACATATCACCTTTCTGAACCACCATTCACGAACCACCTTTGCGATTACAGAGCCTTGATATTTTTGTTAAATATCGCTACTTTTCTGAAGGGTGTAGAGACATATTTAAAGGAATTACACCAGTTCAAGAACCTTACAGGAAACATCATAAAAAGGTCATAAAGTTTTATAATTTACTTCATGATTCTCCCTTTTTTGAGAATCTCCATGGAAATTTCCCATTTTTGATTCTTGTCATAATCACATAGACTTCCATCACAACTACGCGATGTTGCGATGCTCCACTAATGATTCTCCTCACCTTCACTATTTTTGATGAATGTCAGACTAATAGAGCTCACCATCATAATCTTCACAGCTTCATGAAACACACTTCTCAAAAATAGTTTTCATGAAATTCATGCCCTTGCCATATTTTAATAATGTCATCAAGGAAATGAACTTTTTGCAAAGTTATAAAAACTCAAAATTTTGGACCCAAATTTTTTTGAAACAATGGGAAAATTTTTGACATTGTGTATGAAATATTATACATTACTTCCATTGAATATATTCCATTTTCTTTGATCTTTGTTAATATATTGTGTCAACAATCACTCTGGAGTTCCATAACATACATTAAAAACCCTCTTCATCCACAAACACAAACAACCCAAAAATGCATCAATGTCACCTTGAGGGATTTTTTCCCAAAAAGAAGTATAATTTTTTAATAAATACAATATATATAATTTAAATCAATAATTATATCCACCGGTAAAAGGTAGTGATGGAAAACTAATTACATCGGTTTGCAAGGTGGTAGTCTTTTGTACACACGATCAATCGTTTCATTTCCCATTTAATGGAATAGAAGATAGATATAAGTTATAAAATATAGATAAAAAATAAAACATATAGAATATTTTTCTTTTATTGTGTTTTAATTATTAAACCATGAATGAAGGTGGTTAGTGAATATGTAAAATGAAGGATCATAGTGAAGGTGATTACTTTCACATAAAAAACCCTCTTTTGGATATCTTAAATAGGATTTTAGGTTTAGTTTTTTAAGAATTACATTATCTCAATAATAAGGATAAATATTTTTGGGAGATATTTTGGAAGTTGGTGGTTGATTTATAAATAATATATTTTGTGAAGAGGTGAGTGGAGGAGGTCCTCTTTTATAATTGATAGTGACATTTTTGTAAATACTGAAAACTATTCCATAATGGGAAATACTTTTCAAGTCTTATGACTCTAAAATAGAAATATAATAGAGTGGAGGGATTATATGTTCAAAAATCACTAAATATATAAAAAAAATTCATTTTTAAACATGTTGTTCACCAAGATTCTATGTTTACTCACTTTTACCATTTTTTTTTCACCATGGTTACTAGCGTCTATTGATTTAATGAGGTAATTTATCAAAAAAAATTTATTAAAAATGAAATTTATTATATAATTTGGACCCAATAATTCTAAAAATTAATTTATAATTATTAAACAAATATCCAATGTGTTCTGAAACTTTATTTTAACAGACACATATGTAATGTGAAAAACCTGTTTTTAACCTTAACGACATTAATTAATTTTCCCTGGTTTCGCTAATATTTATGAACTAAAATTATTTTGACATAAATAAATAATTTAAATTAAGATGATTAAAATATGGATTCCTTATTAATGAGTTAAATTCACATAGGTGATAGAATTTAATTTTTTTGTAAAATCTACAAACACGATTAAAAAATGGTTTTCCAAAGTAAATATTTTCAAAAGTATTAAAAGTTGTTATATAATATATTAATATAATATTGATTCCAATAGACTAAATTGGATTCATTATAATATAATTAAACTAATTATTCTTTATTAAACCATTTTAAATTACAATTGAAATTTTTAAATTCATTAAATTAAAAAAAAATTTAAAAAAAATTAGTATTTTTCAATATTCATCAAAAACGTTATCATTTAAAAAAAATTAAAATATCATTATAAGATAATATTAACCTTTTGAATCCAAAAAATTAAATTATGTTTTTAAAGTAAACATCTAAAATTGGAACAAAATTCAAAATAAGTGTACAAAATGCAGCAAAACTGTATTTTAGAAAAATAAATTTTGATGTATAAACTCTATTTATATTATCTCACACCTATAAATAAAAATTATATGAATGAAAATATATTTTAATAAATATATAATACTTAAATTTCAATAAAATATTGACCAAAAGTGATAAATTTAATTTAGTATTATAAAAACTATTTTTAAGTAGAAAAGTATTTTTTCAAAAAAAAATTCCTTAATTATCAAATGACTTTTATTTGAATTTATAATCAATTAATAACTAAATATTTTACATAATATATATTTGAACCGTATAATTTATTAATATAGTTAATCTGGTTCATACCTTCCAGTCTAATAGATATGTAATTAATTCCATATTATATAATAAAATTTTAATAATATATCATATTTTGTTTGGAATTAATGTTGTGTGTTACAAAAGATATCAATGAAATTAAATGTTTTTTTAAAATATTTCATAAATTCAAGGGGTATTATAGACTAAGAACACAAATTATTTATCATCCTAAATTATAAAAATATATTAATTATTAACTTTATTATGCGAAATTTTATTTTCTAATTCAATTTAATTAATTTATTTCTATTTTATATTTAATTATTTAATGAGTCATGTTTATATTGGATTTTTTGATGATATTCATCTCATATGTCCAAAATCATTTTGGCTGGTTGACTATGTTCGAAAAGGGCATTATTACGACATCTGAAGAATAAAAATATTTAAATAATTATCAATTTTATATATTTGATTATACTTTTAAATACAACCAAGAAATATGATTATGATAAATGGATTATGTTATAATAATAGGGACATTAGGTTGTACGTACGCATAAGTAATATTTACATTTTTCATAGAGCTTGAGGAAAGTATGTTAAGTATACTTTTATATTTCCATAATTAATATTTTGGCATAAATATAATATTATATCATTAAATACACTTATATATTCGATCTATATGATGCAGAGATGAAAAACATATCACATTTCTTCATTGAGGTTGTAATCCACATGTACGGAAGAAAGGCGTTATCATTTTTCAATGGATGGAAAGGAATTAATATAAATTATATATAAATTTATATAATTTTAATTAATAATTGAATAATATATATATATATATATATATATATTAAATACATCATTTAAATATCTGTGAGATGTAATGATGTAAAATGAATTAAAAAATTTCGTGAGGGGGAAGCCCATAGTATATAAGAACGATAGATTCATTTTCTATTTAATGAATTTGGAGATGGATATAGGATCATTAATTAACATAAAATAATATATTTATATTGAATACATCATTATTATGATTTTATCATGTTTTATTTTTATTTTAATGATGTAGAAAAGGAAATAAAATTGAAAAAACATGGTTAAGAACAATATAACTTCTTCATGAAACATTATTATGTATATTCCTAAATCTTTAATATGAAATTTTTAGGAGCATAAAAACTACTATATATCAGATTAATGGATGTTTTGAATATATATGGGTAGGTAATAGCCAAAATAAATTTACCTGATGTCTTTAGAGTATATGAGAGTGGGATTTCTTTTATAGGTGGGGGATATGACACACATCAAATATTTAAAAAGAATAAAATATAAAAAATTATTAATCAAAATAAATTGATCAAAAATGGATGTTTTCTATATATTGTATGATATAGGGAAACATTTACATTAAATACTATCTATATAGGTTTAATGACATTTTCACCCCAATGTCTTTAGTTAAACTCCTCACAATGATATTTTAACCTCCACTATGGTAACCAATTTTTTTTAAATCTACTAAAATTAAAAAATATGTTATTCTTATCGAATAATAATAATTATATCATTACAAATATATAATAAACTTTATGAAATTCAATTCATCAAACTTAAAAAATATAATTTTAAATGAAAACAACAAAACAGAATTTTAAAAAGTTACTCAAAAAAATTTCTTTTTATTATTGAATTTTTTATACCATATTAATGTATAATGTGGATTTCAAAAATCTTTAATGAATTAATATTTATTTATATTAACTTATTTTACAATAATTTGATTTAAAATTAGATTAAAAATTTTAAATACTTTAAATTAAATGAAAATGTTTATTAAAAAGATGTATTATTTCACTATTTATTAAAAAATCAGTCATTTCAGGTAATTCTGATAAATTTATCCAAAGGAATTTTTTCATAATAAAATAATATTTGATATTAATTTTTTCAAATTAAAATTCTATAATTTATAAATAAATCATTCAAAAAAACAATATAATTCTTGAAAACATATTTTGAATAGAAATAATGTTATTTTCATTTTGAATTAAAATTTATATAATATTTTTATAATTAATATTACAATAAAAAATATAAAAAACGAATATTAATTAGAAATAAAAGTTATTTATCTTAAAATAGAATGGCATGTTACATTCTTCCGCCTTTTGGAAATTGTTTTCTCTCAATTATATTAAATACTTAAAAGGGTGTATATTTTTCCTTCCCAATATTATCTGATTTCAATGTTGCATCATCAACAATATGTATTTGACAAAAAAGTCCTAAATTATGAAATTGTTGAACAACATTTTAAATTTTTGAAAAAAATATATACTATATATTTAACATAAGACATATTTTCTTCTATCTAAACTATTACAAGGCATGAAATATGAGATGGAGTTGACACAATTTTCCATATTAAAGAAACATAAATTATTTCATGATAATGAAATAAAAATGGAGGTAAGGACACTCGGTACGTAACTAATATAGGTTTCTTTATTATTTCACATGGTCTATTGAACCATATAATTTAAATTCATTTTTTTAAAAAATACATAACACTTTTAAACGAAGATTATTTTTTAAAAAATATAATCTCCTCTCTCAAAAGAAATATTTTTCCTTTGAACATCCAAAAAAACATTTCCTCATATTCATAGAATTCCTCACTTTTTTATAAATCATCACCACCTTATCAAAAATTTCTTTTACAATTTTTTTTTCAAATAGCATCAATTCACCTACTTTATCCCAACATGTTGGTGTCTGAAACAACTTTACATATAATGACTCAAATAGTTTCATCTATATACTAGAATGAATAATTTTATTATATGAATAACCAATCTATAATTGATATTGATCCCAATATCCTAGGTAGTCTATTAAAAAAATATGAATCATTTCTTAGAGTGTGTGAATCATTCACATGGATTCTAAAACAAATTGAGTATGAAACAATTTAGTACAATTCAATTCAGTATCCAATGGATTCTAAAGTAATTTCTAAAAGTTATAGGTGAATATAGGATCTTTATCTGATTAAATGGTAAGAAGGACTCCATTAAATATAAATATATCTTTAACATAGTGTCATGAAAGTTGATCCAAATACATAGTATATAAAAAGATACAGAAATGTACATATTTAGTTAATATATAAACAACAACCCAAATCAAATTATTACATCCAGATATATAAGGAAACTTAATTTTGAAACCCATGAATATATTTCCCAATTTCCACATTGGGACTAGAAAATACTAATGAATTCCCTTAAGTAATTTTTATAATATTCAAAATTATGACAAATGAAACATTTCCTTATAATTAAAACAATATCTATTTTCATTTCATCCCACCTATTATACTATTTATAGTATATATACATCTTTGTGCATCCAAGTTGCATAGGAAATTGGTAAATATGTTGTTCATATAATAAATCTCTCGTCCACTTTGTATCATAGGGGATATAAAATCTCTTTCAAAATCCGATAACACATTTTTCATCTACATTAAACTCTAGGAACTACCCCATTATAACAAATTCTACATTTTTATATCAAACATGATCCTCATTATGAGTTTTATAAATTACTTATTACAAATATGTTTTAATTAATACCCGAATAAACAGATTAATTTCTCATATAAAATATTCATATGGAAAAATTAATTAAATAATTAACCAAATTGTTAAGATCCAGACATAATAACTAATATATTGCATTATATTTATAAGTAAAATCATTAACACTGTTTTTTTATTTCACAGGATAGTAATGAATCCTGTAGTCAAAATACATAATCTCTTCCTACCATATTACAAACCTCATTTTCAAGGAAAAGTTATTTAATATATTCATAAAGCATACTTTATTAGTATATATTTCATTATTTTTACTATATAAATGATTTATCCAAAATGTTAAATTGAAAAGCATAGTAACTAATTATATATCATGTGTTGGATATTTTAACTCATGAGGTTTCAATTGACCTGATGAATAAAAAATTACCTAACCATTCTTTATTAGTACACAACAACGTACATAAATAAAACATATTTTCGGATGAAAAAATAAAAAAAATTGAAGGATATGATGTAACTAGATCCTCCACCAATCATACATTTAGTTTATAGAAAGAATCTTCACACTCTACCATCCATATGAATTTAAAATTTGTTTATATTAACATATTCAATGGTCTATATAACCTATAAATTTACTCAAAAAATAGTTTGTGATAATTTTTTAATCTAATGAAACTATGAATCTCTATGAAATTTTTAGGACGTCAACATTTTTTTAAAAAATAATTAAATTAGGGTTAAATTTTATAAAATCATTAAAAACAATGTTCTTAGGGAATAAATTTATTACAACCAGAATTCATAGTTACTAAATTATATATGTATAATATTTTCATTTATGTTTTTGAAAACAATCATTATGTGTCTTTACAGATCCTTATTAACATTATAATATACAATAATATCATCAATAAAGCCAACTACAAACTTATCAAAATATTTATTAAAGACTATATTTATACGATCTATAGATATAGTTGGTCAATTACAGATCCCAAATGGAATAACCTCAAACACAAAGTTCCTATATCTATTTGAAATTATATTTTCCTTATTTATTTCTCCTTCACCATCAACAGATTGTATCATACCCTATCATTAATCAATAAAAACAATATGGTCTCTAAAGCTGTTAAAAAATCGTAGATATGAGTAAAATGATACATATTGATAAAAGTGAAGTGGATCAAGGATTTATAATCAATACAAAGTCTCATTAGACCATATTTTTAGTTACAAATAAAATGTAATCACGCCATGTTTAGGTTTGATAATGAATGATTCATTTATCAACCAACTCTATAAACAAAATTTTCAATTACATAAATTCTTATTGAGTCATTTGATAAGTGGGTTTTCAAATTAAATTTTATTTAGGAAATAATTCAATAGAAAACAAAACCCTATGAATATGAATATGACACATAGAAGATCATCTGTAAGTTCAACCACTTATAAATTCATCTTGTGTGCATCATTAATCTAAACAATGTGTTTGTTTCCAAAAACATGACTTATATAACATTCACTTCTATGTCTACTTGATTTAATAACTTATTAATACGTTTTCAATGGTATGAAATCTTTTAAAATAATTTTATTAGCTCATAAATGTATCATTGAAAGATAGAATTAATGAAAATACATACCCAAAATAATATGAAACAATATTATGGGATGTTCAACATGATTTGTAAGAAAGACCGTCCAACAGATAATAGTATTAGGAATCTTATAAAACATGATTATTTTGTTATTTCCACCTGGAGTTTTCACCAGACGTGTTGTATTCTTTTAATGAGGTGATATTATAATTTTATATATGTGTTTCACATAAATGAAGGAATGTGAAGATCTAGAGTCAAGCAGGGTGTTGTCATAACTGGAATAACCTATTAACATACCTTTCACAACTTCATTAGATGGCCAATCATAAATTTTTGTAGTATAAAATTAGTTTACAACACGTTTTTGAATTCAATCATAATTGTTTCCAAATAGATTATCAAAATTCATACATGATTTAGCGTGACGTACCATCTCATCATAATTAAAATATCTCATCATTGGATATTTTTCTATTACATCATTCATAGATTGTTATGGAAATGTTTATTTATAATCACAATCCCAATAAACAATCATATTGCACCGGTAACACATACCAAATCCTATAAAAAACTCCCTAAAATTTTTATTTACTACACATGGAAGAAGTTAGGGTCTTACATATCAATTTATTACTTTAGTGATTCATAATTTCATTCCAACATAACCACTTCTTACTCTTATCACGTTGATAAACATAAATTTTATTATACTCTATCTCAAATTTTTCAACATATGTAAAAACATTATAATAACATTGAAATTAAAATGGTGCCGAAGCTCCTCTTAAAAATTGTTTTAATTGTATATAAAATCAATTTATTTTAATCTCAATGCCCTAAATATTATTCAATGTTCACCCGACCAATCATATAAACATTTCTTTATAAATGGTTAATGAATATTCCTATCACCTAAATTACGGTATTGGTGCCCCCTTCTTTATATTAATATCAATAAGGAAATATTTCTCTAGGAAAACATTATTAAGTATTTTTTATTTCATGAAATCAATCACTTCTCTCATGGGTATTCATAACCAATAACCACAATCGATTAGATTCAACTTCAAAATGATAAATGGAATACATTAACTTTTGAAATTATGAGTATCTATTGACATTTAATATCTTTTCCAAAGCATTGATCCATCCTTTAACTACCACAATATTTTATGTTCCGTGGAGAGAAAGAGGGTAAAAATTCCAGAAATTCTCGACTATGGACATATTCCTCTATGGTAAATATTTTTTTCACTCTAAAAGGAACACTACAACCATTTACAGCCCATGTAATGTGATCCATCAATGAAGAAAACTAGTTTCTTATAGTTCCAACCTTTCCATGTTTCTAATTTGTAAGGATATTTTCCACTTGGTTCCATCATACTTCTGTTTCACAATTTTTTCTAATGAAATTCAGGAAAAATCATTGTGTAGATGAAGAAACACGGTAATCTTAAAATTCTATATCATTAAAAAATTAGAATCTATTAAGGGTATTTACATTCATTATATTAAACTATAAAATTTTCTAAAGGATTCATATGATAATAACTATAAGAAACTGAACATAAACATTTCATAATATTCAGTTTTTAGATAGGAATTCCCTTAAATATAATTCATTGATCGTTGTGGTTTAGAGTTTTGAAGAATTAGACCATTACTCTTATACTGAAAACCCCATATATTGAAATGTGCAAACTCATAACCATTACTAATTTTTTCTATAATATAATATTTTAATATTAAACAAATTTTCATTTCATGACAATTATTCATTACATTCAACATCACTTCCCCCTTTTTCATAATCATCATTAAACCATGTAAATAATTTTAAATATTTTTATAGATAAAAACATTTTAAAGGACATAAAAGTAAGAAATAAATTAGTATGGTGAGTAACATGAATGCCCAGTTTTTTTATATTTACACAATATTATTTAAGTATATGAAATTAATCATAAACAGATGAAAAATATCAATTTTAAATCAAACAAAACATTTTGAAACTATAAAATGATTATATAAAACTTTTGAAGAAACTTATTAAATTATATTCATAATAAGGGTAAAAAATCATTGGATCCTAATTAAATTAATTAAATAAATGACATGTTTATCTCCCTCTATACTTACATTGAATAAATTAAATATTACCCAATGAATTTAAGAGGGATAATAGCATCAATAGTTGTATAATATATGTCAGGTTCTCTTAACTTATAAGATATACTAGTATCGTACATCATATAAGATATATTAGGATCACAAATTTGTATAAGCTTTATCATGAACACTCATCGTTACTTATAATAATAAATTACTATATGCTAAATGAAACCTTTATATACATTCAATTTTTCATCTTAAACCCATTTAAAAAATATTTTTAACCCAAATAAAAATAATTTTCAGATCTCTAAATAATTTTTATGTAATGGTATGTGCCTATTATTTTTTTACATTTCTTTTTTTGAGTGATGGATGTGTTTGAGGGAGGTTATGAGAGTTTTTAGTGGAAGTTGGAGGTGCAATAGATCTATTGTAAGAAATACATGTCGTGTAACTGTATTACATGGTGTGAAAGTTTGTTTCATGACTTTTCTATGGATGTTTCATGAAGTATATATTTTTAGTCTTAAATAATAAGAAGACGACATGTTTTTTATTAGAACCTGGAATCTCATGATAACATGACGTGAAAGGAGATTACATGTCATGTAATTCCACAATACTGTAAATTTTTAAATGTTTCATCCACTCAAGGTTTCTCAACCCCTATACTCTCTCTCATTATAGTTCTATTTTGGATCCCCTTTCATATTTTTATAGATCCATTTCAAAAGGGAACAATCCTTGGGCTTCCTTCATCGATATGTGGTGATATCTCCTCTCGTTCGCATCTATTCCCTTCTATTATTCTTCTAGGATTCATTAAATGATTTTTTTGATTGGGGTGTCATTTGGGTTTCATTTTTCTGGCATTTGGATGTGATGCAGGTTGATCTATAGTTCTCGTGGTGTGCTTGTGATTTTCAGGCGTTCTTCTTCGCCCTGTGTTGTGGAGTGGGTCAGAAAACATCTTTGAGGTAGCGATTCCCTCATTTCTATTTATTTTGTATCATTTGGGAGGATCTTAATTTTGTTTATCTATGTATTATAATTTTTATGTATTAATTAATGAAAATTAATGGGTTAAATTTAAATTGAAGGGTAAAGGGTTTTTTTTCATGTATCTATAGCTTTATTATTATTCTGATGTTGTAATTGTTTGGGTATGATTCTCTAATAAAAATTGTGTCCGTTGGGGGATTAGTTTGTGATGGATATGTATAGGTTCTATTTTCCTTTTTTGATTATTTTCATATCACCCTAAAAGGTAATTTTTTAATTAATTATACCCGCCTAATGAAATGGATGACCTATGATTATGTCTTGTGTGATAACGCACCAATAATAAAGTAGTATGTGATAAAATTCCCTTTCTATATCTATATAATGATTTATATTTTTTTAATTGTAGTTGTTCATATAGTATGCTGATGTATTTATTAGTAATGTAAGATTTTTATTTTGTGTGTCATGCATTTGGGTTAGCAAGGTGACAGATTGATGATATTTTTGTGAAATGAGGATGTGTTATTCTACATGCCAAGGTAGTTATGGAATAAATGAATGTTTAATAGGGTATGAAATGGAATGTGTTGGTTCATTAATGTGATGGAATTTTTTAACATAAATTTAAATTATGGCTTTCATGATTAAATGTGGTTTCCGTTAAATAATTAAATAAAGGAAATTTCACCATCTGAAATGAGTATTGAATATACTACTAAATTCATTTAGAGATATCAGTAATGTGGGGAATTAGTGTGTTAGTTTTTTATTCTTTTTTTAAACCAATAGGTTGGTCTTGTATTCATTTCCATATATATATATATATGTATACACTATATATTCTTTTGATTTCTATATACACCCCACCGATGTTGAGCAACATTTTATTAACACCTACATATTCATGAGGTGGTTTCTTTCCCAACATCTAAGTGGGAGGATGGATAGATGGACATCCTCTCTTCCTTTCTCTATTTTCCAGGTGATGACAGACCAATGTTATTTAGGTAGTATGTGATGAGATTTTTTATCCCATGTGTCATCGGGATGAGTTGTGATGTTATTTCCTAGGTGTCTTTGGGATGAGATGTTATTTGTTGTGAGTCCTAGGTGTATGTGGTAAATATGTGTTGTGAGGAACATGTGTTTTTAGGTGGGATGTGTTGTGAGTCCTAGGTGTGTACATGTGGGATGAGATATGGTATGTTCAAAAGGAGTAGGAGTTCCAGGACATTTTTCTTCGGGGTGTGAGTGAAATTAATCAGAGGTAAAGTGGTGTGGGTAATCTATCATCAATGTGATTTACATTATAATATATTAATTGGATAGTGTTATTTGGTGTGCTTGACTCATTGAGGTTTGGATAGTTAGTATACCAATTTAGGTGCAATTTGGTTCTGTTGATTTGTCAAAGGACCATGAGTGTGGTTCATTCACATGAGCATTAGAGAACATTGTTTTTCCTAATCAGTATACTTGTATTATCATCCATCATATATGTCAACACACCTTAGTAAGGAAAAAATATTATGAAGATTTACTCCAGATATTTCAAAGTATCAATGAAAATGAATGAATAATTAAATGAAATAAAAATTTCAAGGGACATGCCCGAAGGAGTTACATGACAGACTTTCACAGAGGACCTATGAGACAAGTATTTTTTAGTGCCTCTATGTAGAGAAGTTACGCAGAGGGACTACCTGGCCGACCTATGCTGAAGAAACACTTTAGACCAGCTAACCTCTTTAATTATAAATACGACCCATGGTTTTTTCATTTGATACTGAAAAAATATTTGGAAGGCCCGTTGATGCTCCCATTGCATAGCTATTTCGACTAGATCCCTATACTTCTCTCATGTAGCTCTGTAGAAACCCATGAGAAGTGATAATTAAATTGGATAAATGTTTTTTGAAATAATTTCAATGTTTTAAGATTTCATATTCTTGGTTCTCCCATGTAAAGCACTTTGTTTTAGTCATCGCTAAGACCTATGCCACACACCTATTCAATATAACTATGCGATGTACCCACACGATATACCTATACGGTATAGCTATGTTGCATAGTCGTTATCAAGGACAATGCATATCACCCTATAAAACATCCTCAAAGCCACTCATGGTTGGTAATCTCCTTCCATGGTTACCACATCTAAAAGAGACTAAGTTAAATCCTCTGCAAACACCCCCTGACTTTTCAAAAATTTGGGAAGGTCACATCAGTGTGTCTCCTATTTTGGGTTTGTATATCAACATTCAGAGTTTTAAAACATTCTTCTCCTAAGGTATTCTGGACCCTTGTGATATTTTTACGTCTATATATCTATATACATATTGGTCTTTAACCTATATATAATGTTGCTGAGTTCCCTTTCTTAGATTTTTGGAATGGGACTCTGACATCCCCTTCTCATCACTAAGACTCAGATCCTTTAGTTACAAATAAAAAGTGTGAGGGTCGCACTTGATTTTCCATTCAAACAACTGAAAATTCTCCCTCCTCTATTGGGGTATAAGAAGGTCACTCCCACTGAGGAAAGTCCCTAATCCTCTGTTACTTGGGATGCATTATTTCCAATGACATCCCACATTGAACGGTTCATTGCTCCACACCCTTGCCCACAGTTGCCATGGATTATTTCACTATATTCCCTCCCTCTCCCATCATTGGAAGAGAGAGTGTGTGGTTTGTAAAATATTTTACATCCTATTGTTTTTCACACTGAGCATGACTAACATAGGCTTATAGATCTGTGACGATCACAACATTCACACAATTCACCACCTCTTGAACTACAAGAACTCTAATTTCCACCATTAATGGGATACATAAGAAGCCTTCATCAGGGCCTGATCTCAATGGATGTCCTGTTTTTAAATCCAACCCTAATTACCTTAATTCGGGCATTCTTTTTAAGAGTAATACCTGTCCTATTTCTGTCACATGGTCACACACCCCTACAAGAAGCACCGAACTACAAGGGATTTGATTTCCATCCAAATGGGATACGTATGAAGGCTCCTTGTGGTTTATATCTAATGCTCTAAAACAACCCTGTTGTTCCTAGTTTATATTCCCCATAGTGTCTAATCCATCTTGGAAAATCATATTTCTCTAGGTTCCTTGGGAGACTTATGCATAAGTCTCACACCAAGTATTGACTAAGAACCATCTGCATAAATCCCATTACCACATGACATTAAACTTTATGGTTAGGTCTTTACCACACAACCTTAAAAGGATTTATATGTCCAATTATGTGGCACTGATCTACGATGATTCTGATTCCTTTCACAAGGATATGTTGGTATCCCATTTATAGGTATGATCACAATATAAAAAAATATGTCTCCTAGTATGACAATAAATTTCATAGTGCCCCACTAAGTGGAATAAAAACAAGTATTATCCTAACAAGAAATAAAAGAATATCTAAATACTATATGAGTGGATACAATGGATGGATAACCTCGAATGAATATAGATGTGTCCATTAATGAAGAACCTTGAATACAAACAGATGATTATAAATTTCACACTTACTAATAATTTGTTACAAATTTCATGTTAAACCTATGTTATACATGGAAAATTAATACGAATTCTTAAAAATATATTAAATCATTAAGAGATCCCTAGTGTAGGGAATAATGAACCCAAAACTTCTGGGATGAGTATAACCTACTATCCTCTTAACCAATATAAGTTATTAAGTATCGTAGGACCAAACCTAACGAATGAATGCCCTTGGAACACAAGTACCATTGGATAAAGAACCTTTGGATGATTCTGGTTCCACAAATAAATCTAATGGAAACCACCTAGAAGTAGTTAATTCTAACCAAAACATACGTTTCATAGGAGGCAAAACAAAAATGGTGAACCCAATGTGAATCCTTAAACATGTTAATAGTGTTAGCCATATGTCAGACCCTATAAATTTATAAATAAAGGCTATAAAAAGGAATTTACCATGCATGTGTCCATTTGAAATATGTTGGTTTAGTTATTTTCATTGTTTGTATTTCTCAGTTTTCTCAAAACTCCCTTCTCTCCAAATGGATTCTTTTATGTATTCCCCCATGAATTCCCTAGATACTGGTCAATATAGATCTTCATCCACTAGAAGGAAATCATAACCAATGCAACATATTATTTCTTGTGTCTCAAATGTATTGGTTCGAGATTTCCATCGGCACAGTACTATCCCAACAATTGAGTATGCCTAGAAAGCTGTCCAAGATGACAACCACACCGATCGTACGGTCAGTGATAACCACTGGTTAAGAAATAAATGGTACCAAGAACTGTTTTCAACCATTTTGAGTCCTTATCCCAGAAATGTAATAACCATTCCCTCCCATACTATAGGGAAGTAGATCAGAAGGTCCAATGTGGACTCAACTCAAAGATACAGGAGTCCTTATTGAGGGATCCCACGAATAATCGCTGCCAATAGAATCGTGTGGCAGTGTACCCCCAACATGATGGGGGCATTGATTTTAGTTGTTCGACCCAGGTCCCTTAATCGCAGGAACACAAGAAAAACAACTGGGGACAACAACCGGCCAACAGGGAGCATGTTTTAACTTTTCCCCCTCGATATAAATACATCGACCTAACTTGATGTCAAACAATGAATGGGCACACACACTCGTCCGCCTTAATTCCATCGGCCAACAGACTCGTCAAGAGTCAACCTACTAATACCATTGTTTAAATCTAATGGAGTACCGTTAGATGGAGAATACACCTACATACAATCTATCAGACATTTAGCAGACTCATTTTACAGCATTCATGAAATCCCACCAATAAAATATGGTGGCAACTGGCTTGCATGAATATTCACTTGCCTGCCCTCACAAATCCTACCAACAGTCTCATTTGTCAGAGTTTAAAGAAGTATATCAACTATGATTTGTAGAAAATAGCTAGCAAGCGCATACCCCTATCATTATTCATCAAGCCTGCCAGCATTATCATTTAGTATCACCCAAATAATTCAGTCAGAATGCAACAATGGAAAACCTCGGGCAGACTCCACTCTTTAGAATCATTCAAGAGTACTATCAGTATCTCATTGTAAGAAAGGAAGGACAGGATTCGGCACATCCACCTACTCTAGATACAGATTTGATGTAGGTTCCTAGTCCAACTGCTGAAGTCACCAAATAAATTTTATCAATAGTGAAAGGGAATACACAAATTCATTCCCATATTTTATAAGCCTACCAAAATATCAATACAACAAATTTAGAAGTACTAGGGTTATAAACACATAATTATGTCCCCACATATGAGATAACACATTAGCATGACATCCTAGAGAAGACACATAACTCTCATCCCATCTAGGGGGTTATAGAGCATACTCCCCCATAACATACTGACAACATGATCAGGAACATACACCATTTCCAATTAGAGATAATTTTCCCAATCTAATGTCCACATCAATGAAGGAACATACACCTTCCCATGATTACCCATTCTCCCAGAAAGTGGCCCCAACTGTGTGTAAAAGTAATTTTATGAAAAAAACTCTCCAAAACCATTGGAAAATCAATAGTCAATCGGGGATATATCTCCCCTTAATGCTGGATTTCATAAAGCCCTGATACATTTATCTTTTGATACTGAAGATCCTACTCTCCAATTACCAAATTATGAGAGTAGTAGTAGTAATTTTGATGTTACCCACCATACAACTCATCATTAATGATTCCTTCTGGAAAATTCGATCAATATTGAGATCCTATCACTTGATAAGAGCAATAAAAACAAACCATTTGACCAGAAGACCGAGGAATAAGAAGATTAATTCCATATTTTAATCCAACAAGGTGCTCCTCCACAAACTGTAATTCGTTGCGAAAGTTCTCTCTGTAGTAGTGTTTCAAATTGTTAAGATAATTCTCTAATTGAAAATCTATTAATGAGAAGACCCAATTATCTCAAAAAAAATTCCAAACATAAGGTCAGTCATGTCTGATGCCTTGTTATTAACAACTGAAATACTTTCTCAACTAGAAGATATCCCAGGGCGACGATCATTCTCCAAACCTCCCATAGGACATTTTCCTTTCTAATATAGCATAGGAAAAAACAACATATCTTATTTTTTATGATAAAACAATCAAGAAGCTTCAAATCTGGTCAGACCATGTTGAGAATACTCAAGAAAAAAGTTGTTTAAGATATGTTTAATATGAGAAAACAATTGGTTAATTGTTAAATAGTGGTTATGTATTGGCCTTTTGAAAACACTCAATAAAAAATTTTATAAATGATTGCAAAAGATTGAATTCATTATATCCACCTTACATATGGAAAAATTTACATCATCTGAAAGAAAAATTATTACCATATGATTAATATCACAATCATGTAAAATTAATATAGAAATTTTAATTCCATATTTACTCGGAATATCTCTCATTTTACTGGAATCAAAATGTTGAGAAGGAGTAGGGAACCCTTCTGTATGGATGCCTATATGCTCTAAATAGGTTTCAAAAGATAATTACTAATATCCCATCTAGTGTCTGTATTAGAGAATGGATTCCACATGAATAATTTCATTTAATTGCACTCCAAAATTACAAAATCCCACCAAAAGTGATCTCATTAAATGTTATTTCTCATTGATGGATATAATAAAATGATTTTGTGTCTAATCAATGATATTCCCAAGAACAATCCATGACTAACTCTTTAAAAAATTAATCCCAGATATAGAAAGTTGTTGAGATTCTTTTTAATCATGCATCTGAGAACATTAATAAGGACTCTACCTCAATGAATGGCAGCCATCAAATTATTCAATTATCGTAAATAGAGAAACAGTTTTCCGAAACATTAAATTTAAGTGGATTTCGGATTATGCACCCAACCAATGTTTAGACCGGAATTTGTAAAATCAAAAGGGAATATATGATGATATTAGCCAAAGTACTTGTGGAGCCACCCCAGCCTGTAGGGTTGGGGGATTGTTTAACCAAACCACTAAATTAAATAAAAAAATATTTAGGGTTTGATGAAGAAGAAAAAGAACATCCTCATCCCGTAGGGCTGGGGGAGTTTTCACATTCTCAATCCCCTCTTCAGCAGAAGTTGGTTTTCTCCCAATTAAATAATAATCCACAAATTGAACACACAACTGAACTATCCATGGATTCACTTCAGGTTAATATCTGTCCAAATGTTCATAGATGTTCATCATATGAGAGAAAAAATCTCATGGAGGACACAAAAAGAGGCCATATTATAGAGATATTTACATAATGTCATCAGTTCATTATGATTTAGTAAATTTCATTAATACATTTATGAAAGATCCCCATGAAAATGAGTAGAGAATAGTGGATTCTGAGGATAATGTTCTTATTCGTAATATGGTACACAATTAAGAAAATTAAAGAGGCATGAATACCTAAAATTAGATTCTTACCCAAAATCTATGTGTCTCCACACGTAACCCAGTCTCACCCCGTCAAAAGGATTATAACAAAAAGAAAGTTAAAATTCATATCATGTCTCACTTCTCACTAGAGAAGGTAAATATCTTCTTCATGAAGAAATATTATCCCAGTAAGAAGAGGAGATGAAGGAGTTGAAAAGACATAATACAGAGTCACTTCAGAGAAGATTTACTGTCAGACATGCTCCACAATAAGATTCTCAACATACACATCCTGCATGAACTACTCAGAAAATAGGGTTTGTTACAAATACAGATTTCGATAATTAATTACCTACATTGGTAACATATCCAAGACCTTATAAAACACATACTTATAGTCTTTTCCCTATGAGTTATCCAAGACAAATACCAGAAGAACCACCACCAGTGGTTTTTCTAGTTGTCACACCGGTTCAAGCTCCAACTGATTAACTTGTGTGGGTCCCAACACATCCGGATATTCCCCAAATTCTTAAAAATACAATTGAGGAATTAACATCTCAATTAAAAGCTATGGTAGAATGGTGTGCACTAGTATAATAAGAAAATAATTATTATCCCAAATGGGTAGATTTGATTCCTCCACTACCAATATTTATGAATACCACACATCTATTCTTTAATGGTTTGTGAGATCTAGAGTTGCACATAGTGAATTTTGTTTCTCATTGTGATCCCATGACCGGGAACCATAAACAATAAGAAGTAGGAAAACTGAGATGATTTTAAAAATCATTTCAAGGGTCATCCATTGTCTTGTATACAAGTTTTAAGTCTTGACTGTTACTTGATGGAATGACCTCCTTCAGAAATTCCTTCTCCAATTCATCTCAACTCTTCCAAACATAAAATTTTTTTATCTTACAATTTGCAGGCAAAATGATAATGAATGTGTTTCAGATTTAATTACATGATAGAATAAAATAACATAATCCTTAAATCTTCTACTCCCTCTAGAATAGTTGTTTCAATTATGGGTGGAAAATCAATGTGATGAGTTACGCACACCACTAATCCCTGTGAAATACAGAGGGGGCTTCAGGACCTTTCTTTAATAGCCCAACAAGTGGTGGATTCGATTTTCAAATCATAGATAAATCTTGTGTAATCCAATCTGATGTGGGATGGAGAATAGGGAAAGCATAGGCCACTATAGTCACACTCAAAGAATAACCTATACCTACTTCTACTTCAAAACCTACATCATACTGAAGGGCTCCACCTGTCGAGCATCAGTAGAAAAAAAACACCTCATCAAGATGATAAAAAAGGTAAAAGGAAGAGACAATTTATGGTGTTAAAGAACTTTGTTTATTATTTTCAGAATGAACAAGTTCCTAGTTACATCATTTCAGCTTTGAAAAACAATTTTGTTCAGTTTCCATGTTTGAAGAAACCAAAAAAAGAATGATATGAAGATCTCCCAAATTATTAACCGTTTAATCAAAATTTGGGGTATGCCTTCATGACTGTTTTGATTTCAAATACCTACAGCATAAATGGTAGACTATGGACATGTGAAACTGAAATAATCACCATCCCATGTAGCATGTGCCACTGTTACATATCTATTGAAATAAGGAAAATGGAAGGAAGGAAAAAGAAAAAATCCATAGAAATATGATGATTGGATGGTTATAACAACGATCAACTAAACTCATCCCATTCTACGAACAGAGTTAATTCAAACGACAGTGTATTCTTCCACTTCCTCTATAGAAAATCCACCTTTAAAGAAATATTATTATTCCAATGGTCAATTCTTAAAGAAGCAACATGATCAGAAAGATAAAGATCAGTCAAAATAAGCTGAGCTCATGTAAAGGTTAAAAATGTCCTTGCCATTAGAATATTTTATGCCATCGATCTCAAAATCACATGTACCACCCCACCAAATGGAATAACCACAACTGACCCATCAAGATGAATCTTCATCAGATGAAGAATTGATCTTCGGTTCCGTTAATGTTATCCACTTAATGAACCCCTATCAAAATGATGATTCTGGTTATCATTAGCCTGAATTCACTATACTTGGATGGGGAACTAGTATAAGAATCCAAGATCAAGGATATAGTGGAAGATTTTTATCTGATAGAACCCACTATTTTAACTATACCCTTTCTCGAACCATTTATAGAGAAGAAACACGTGAGAGCCCTTTAGAGGGCTCAGCAAGAACAATGAAATTATATCATGCATGATAGGATCTTTTCAAACATTATTAACATGGAAGAATGATTAGATTGTTACACCATCATTTTCTCGACAAGTAAAAAAACCTATTCAGTCTTATCTACTGACAGAAAAAGTATTTCTAGCTTCTTCCCCAACACATGGTACATCTACATCATGAGAATAAACTTCCATGGCACATGCCAAACCACATCTCTATACTGTTAAATATAGACATTTAAACCGAAATTATGTTTTTTATATATCAATCCCCAGTACTGGAAATTTTTTCTATCCTAAATGCCTTAAATATGTCAGAAGATCATTGAGAAGCACTTATGGAGTTTTTTGTCAAGTACTTAAGAGGATGAAACCAATGTTGTTGCTATAGAGGTTTACCGTATGAGGAATGATTCTGCAAAATGTCAAGCAGTCATAACATTCATAGATGAAGATGGGGATGATGTTGTAAATGGAAACATAGGTCCCTTCTATATATTTGGAAGGGTTTATGATAAAAACATCTGATGAGATTAAATTAATAATGGTTTATGATTCAACCTCAGTCCAATTTTTACACTTTGTTGATTGGGTCTCACTAAATATTACTTATCTCATTCATCTTTCATGTTTCAAGGTTAATAAAATAATGAACAAGAACCTCTATGTGGTATTAAACCCAAATCTATGTTTGGAGATATTATGTATAATTCAAATTTCATGGTTCTCCGACAGGACACAACCTTCAACATTTTACTTGGAAGACCTTGGCTACATCAACATGTAGTTATTCCTTCTCCATATCACCAATGTCTCAAGTATATTTTCAATGGTAAAATTGGGACATTTTATGGCGACATGCTACATTAAAAACGTGTGAACATCATTATATTGAGTCAGAATTCTGTCACACAAAGAGAACAAGACCTTGGGAAAAATATGTAATAAGAATCAATGCATTAAATGGTCTGTAAAAGTACCATATTAACCCATTAAATCATCTGAGTATGGATTACATGTTTCTTATGAGTCAAATTAAAAGGATAGAACCATTTACAACCACTCATCTAGTGAAATATGTAATGCTAGTTTTGGAAATCATGCCTGACAACATGGGAGAAAATTTTGATAGTGAAAGCTTAAATGGAGATGTTTATTATCTCTTAAATTCTCTAGGAAGTCCCTTCATCATCAGTAGGGTCGTAAATGGTTTCTTATTGTTTAGGATGTTCAAAAACAAACTCCTAAACTAGCTTTTATTGTTTTTCTACATTACCTACCCTTATATTAGAAATAGAATAAGTGAAACTTAAGGAAGAAGAATAAATATATCTTATATAAGTCCCTATAGCATCTATGGAAGGTGTCTCCACCACTATGGATGATCTCAGAGAAATAAATCTGGGTACATAAGAAGATCCACACCCAACTCTAAATAGTGCATCAATTACTTCTGAAGATAAGTATATGTATACATTATTTCTAAAGAAAAATATAGATATATTTTCATGGAACTATATATAAATTCAATGTCATAACCCCAATGTGGCCACTCATCATTTGGGTTTTCCAGAATAGTATCTAGGATTTAATCTTGCGACAATAAGAACACACACAACACACACATATAAAATTGAATTAGAAGTTGTAAAACTTATAAAAGATAACATTTTCATGGAGGTGGAATATCCCACATAGCTACAAAACATCGTCCTAGTGAAAAAGAATAATGGGAAAATAAGTGTTTTCATTTTTTTAAGATATCTTAACTAGAATTGTCCCAAAGATGGCTTCCTGGTACCAATTACATAAGTTTTGATTAATGCAACAGCTGTATATGAAGCTCTCTTCTTCAAGGATGGATACTCTAGGTATATCCAAATTTAAATGACCCCAAAATATGAGAAATCTATGGTTATCAGAGCACCTCAAGGTATAATTTCAAATTGATTAATTCCATTTGGCTTAAAGAATATAGAAGAAACATATCAATGTAACATGAACCATGTCTTCAAAATATTCTTGGGAATTTTTTTCAAATCTTATGTGGATGATTCAGTGGTTAAATCCAGACCATATTCTGATCACATTACTGATCCAGAGACAATATTAACGAATCTTTGCTAACATAATCTGAAGATGAACCCCATGAAATATTATTTAAGAGTTACCTCAAGAAAATTCCTCATCTTTGTTGTATGACATCATGGCATCGAAGTTGATCCTGAGAAGAAAAAATAAATTCTTGGCATGCCACCTCCTTGAAATTTGAATTAATTAATAGGACTTCATGTCCACTTGGCCCATATTAAGTGCTTTATCACCAATTTTTCAAGAAATTGATTACCCTTCACCATATTAAATAATATGGGAGTTACATATCAATGGACTAAAGATTGCCAAGATGTATTTGATACCCTCAAGAAATATCTCCTGATTCTACTAGTATTAATGCCAACTATTAATGTAAATCCTATTATTCTCTATGTGAAAACGTTAGTGTGATTATTAGGTGCCTCCCCTACACAAAATAATGAGACTAGGAATGAAAATAGCCTTTACTATTTTAGTTGAACCATTACTGAAACAGAGAATCGATATTCAAGTATAAAGATGTGCTTCTTGGAATTAATATTTGTAGTTCAAATGATGAGTAACTACCTATAACATCACAACGTCTACTTGGTATCTTGCAATATCCAACTAAAATTTATCCTTAGACGTCCACCAATTATAAGATGTTTGGAACGGTGTGATGTTATTTTTAAACAGTTGAATAAATAGTATGTGCCACATAAATCAATAAAAGGACTATCCTTAGAAGACTTCATTTTTTAACACTAATATGTAGAAGATATTTCTTTGAATATTATTCTCCCTAATGAAGAAATCATCTCTATTCAATATAATCCCCAAACATGGAAAATGTACTTAGATGGTGCCTCCAGAAGCCCAACGAGGAAGAGAGTGGAAAACCCAAATGTCCACAAATTTGGTTTAGGAATTGAACTTATCGTCCCAGAAAAGGCATTGTTTATTTTTTTTATGATGGTGGTACCAATAATGAGGCATAATATCTATCTCCCATTATAGACATACAATTGGAACTCTAGGTACAAGTGAACCACCTGAAACTGAAAGCTGATTAATAATAGTTAATAAAATAGATCAATGGGGATTATGTTATCAGAGAAGAATAGGTAATCCATTTGTGTGACTATATAAGAGGTTTAGTGGATGAATTTACCTCAGATCCAACATTGTATTATGTCCCATGATCACAAAATTACCAAGATGATGCATTGGATAATGCAGCCACAGCCCTGGAAAATCCAACTTCAGTTGAGACAATCATCAGTACTTCCCATCGTCAAGTGGTTTCACCTTTTTTTCAAATAGTAATTGAAAAAATAAATTAAATTCTCCCTATTTCTATGTTTTATGGTCATCCTATAGGATAGATGATAGCTATCATGGAATATGATGAAATTGGTATACTTCAACAAGTTAAATTTAAAAACAAAAAACATATCTGTTGATAGGTGGTAAATTTCACACATTATGATAGCCAATATCACAAGAAGATCCTCTAAAATGAGGCTTTGATGTGGTCCTCTTCAGGTGTTTATTTGGAAAATAAACTATAGCTGTCATGAAAGAAGGACATCAAGAATCTTGTGGTGCTCACTAGTCAGGGAATATGCTTTCTGATCAAATCTAAAGGCTTGGATACATCTGGAATTCAATAATACAAGATTGGCCAAATTTAAAAAAAAATTGTCACCCTTCTAATTACATGATAATTTCATTCATAAAACCCTAGAGTTACTATATACAACTAAATAATCCTCACCATTTTCTACGCGGGGAAAGGATGTAATATAACTTTATCCTCCAGATATGGATAAGCAGTTCAAGTATATTGTTTCTGGTATTGATTTCTTCTCCAAATGGGTTGTGGTAATAAACCTAAAATAATTTAGGACTAAAAGCATTGTCAGTTTTTTCAATGCTAATATCATTACAATATTTGTTGTCCCTCATATGATATTAATGGGAAACAACGCCAATTTATGTTCTGTTGAGAGAAAGAAGTTTTATCGGGAGCACAATATCAAATCCAACCATTCATCTCGATATCATGTAGCAGCCAATGGATAGATAGATCCTCGCAATAAGACCCAATCATGTATACTCTAGAAAATTGTTCATAAAGATAATAAATATATTCTAGATAAACATTTTCATAAATTATGGGCTTATTGGACTACTACCCATAATTCAACTCAAGCAACTCCATATTCATTGGTGTAAGGAACAGATGTAGTTTTGCCTATTGAAATTAAACTTCCATCACTTCGTGGTAAATTTTTTGATTAGGTATCCACATATGAATAGTCTCAAAAGCAATTTGATGAGGTGGAACGATTAGAAGAAAATAGATTTCATAGATTTCATCATTTGGAAGTCTTTTAGAACAAAATAGCATGAGATTTTAACAAGAAATCTTTCCTCCACTCATTTCTTAAAGGAGAATTGGTATTAGTCCTCAAGACACCAATGATACATGTAAAGACGCCTCCAAAGGTTGAGCAGAAATGGGAAGGACATTATTCTATATAAGGTATACTCCAATGGATATTATTTCATAATCTCAATGGATGGAGAACTCATTATAACTCCAACCAATGCAAGATTCTTGAAATAGTACGTTTTGTAATCACAAAATATAATGTCCTCACAGCATGACTATAAACTACACTACAAAATTTCCTAGTCATATGATATCAATGTATATAAAAATATATATGAATCAATGACGTATGACGTTAAAATAAATATAATATTTTTCCTTATCGTATGACATTAAACTGCATGGAATCATTTTTCCACACTACAAGACATTAAACGGTATGGTTAACATCTTCTTCATTTGATGTATAGAAATTCGATATGATACTAAAAATTGGTATTCTTTGTGTTTCTTTAAAAAATTAGCAGCTTCTATGTTCAATAATTACTCACATCATTCCTACTCTTTGGTGACATATGAGTTCTATTTCTCCCTATGTTTGAATATGATTTACATAAGGAACTCATTTCAAAAACTACATGTGGCTTGATTCTCATTTTGATGAGATGTATAGAGATGTATATATCTAGAATATTGAGCCCATCCATGAATAAACAATTATTCTATGTGTTTATGAATCAAAACGTTATAATAAATCTTTTAATAACTACGTTTTTCTTGATTCTCATTTCAATGGGACATATAGAGATTCTTATACTTCCAATTTTGGGTTTAGCTATAACCGTAAAGAAATTTATTTTTCTTTCCTCCTATATATGAAAAAAATCTATTCATAGTAATTTTCTAGAAAAAATGGTTTTATCCTCGTACCCTCTGGTGTCTTTATTTTTAACTTTATTCCAAAATGTGTTAATTCTCTCCTCTCTCACATAAAACTCAATTGGTGTAAGTAATTATTTTTTCAAAAACTATGCATTAGATTGATTCTCATCCCATTGAGATACGTAGTGAATAATAAGCCTTAACCCCTTATCCTATCCATAATATAAAACAATTTTCCCTCTCCCACATATAATTTAAAATCTACGTAGGAGATCTTTATTTTGTTCCTCTCTATATCCCACAAAAGAAACAAGAAATTTCCCCATTTTTCATATGAATCAGATCTATATAAGGGATTCCAAAAGCATGGAAAATGTTGATTGAAATATTTCTCCTATGAATTGAGAATTACTTCTTTCTGTATTTAACACTCTTAATATTGAATAATTTCAAATCATCATAATATTTCTTATGATATTTGGTGGAATAATGATTCATACATGAGAGCTCATTAACATGACATTGCAGTATGTTCTCATTGGTGGCCTTGCATAAGTTTTCTACATAATAGGCTTATCATCAAAAAGATTCAACTATTTGGATATATGGTATATTACATAGTCAGCCTTTCATAATACAGCCCCCAAAATGTGTTTTCTAACCAATAGTAACTTTGTCTTAGTAAAATCATCTAATATCCCCTTAAAAATTTATTGAAAATACAAATGAATCTATATCATAAACTGGTCATCCGTTTATATTTTACCCATTACATTTCTCTAGATCTAAAAGCTTCCAAGACCTTGGTATAAACATTTCCCTCTCTATGTGTTCAAATTATTTTGAAATAACCTTGGATCATTTTACCACAAATAATTTATTGTTTCCAGTATATTTTGGTTCCAGTTATATGTCCTAAAACTATATATTTCCTAATTCCTATGTTTGGGTGAGATATTTCTAGAAATATTATTCCTACGATTCATTATAAATCATGATTGTAAATAGTCTTTATGTACTATGGTACCTTTCTATATAAACTGAACTCATTGATGTGGAAAATCTAAATCTTTATAAAATTTGATTGGCTTTGAGCAATAGAATGTTTGATACCTAATAGGTATTTTGATTTACTATATAGTATGTGCTCCTAGGAGGCCTTGCATAAGATTCCTACATAACAGACCTATGATTCAAAAGATGCCATTTTTTTGCTATGCATCATATGACCTAGGTGTCCCTACATAATACATACCCTATAACAAGTTCGTCAAATAATGGTAACTTTGTTATTGGAACATATGTCCTCTATTTCATTTATCCTTTTTCCTACTACCATTCTCCAGATATTGATATTCTAAAAGGAAATTTTACCATTATTTTGTTCCATACCTGAACATGGTGGTGTGTTTCCAAAAAAAATTATCAAGAAATTGGAGCATCTTAAATTTTTGGTTAGAGCTGAATTCCATAAAATTAAAACCCCACCTTCTAGCGCTAATATCCTCACTGTATGACATGAAAAAACATAGTATAATGTAATCACGAAATGAAATAAAACAACATAGTATGATTTCCTCACTACATGTCTTGAAACTACACAGTATAATGTTCTCACTGCATGGCTTGAAACGGAACAGTAAAATGTCCTCACATCATGAGTTAAAACTGCACAGTATAATATCCACACTTTATGACTTAAAATTGAAAAATATAATGTCCTCCCAGAATGAATTGAAACTATATAGTATAATATCCTCAATGCATGACATGAAACTATACAGTATAATGTCTTCACTACGTGACTTGAAACAAAATAGTATAATATCTTCACTGCATGTCTTTAAAATTTCATAGCATGATATCAGAAGTCCCCATTTCTGAAAAATTTTATCCATTCCCAACGCCAACATTGTATAGAATTGGTTTCCCCATTCATGGCCTATTTTGGAAATTATTGTCCTTTAATCTTATATTTATTTCCTTTGAAAACACACCCACTATGATCTTAGGTCACCAAAATCAGAATTTACCTTGTATGTCGACAATAAAATGTCAAATTTTTTAGATCTCTTTTGTCCGATTATGTCGAACATTCCCTTAGGTGGCCTTGCATAAAATCATCCTACACAACGGTCATGTTAGTCAAAGGATACCATTGTTTGGCTATGCAGCACATACACCTATTGGCCCTGCATAATACAACCCCCATTACGGGGTTATCAAATGGGGGGTCTCTTCATTCTAGAAAAATACCTCCTTTATTTTTATACATCATGTTTTAGATTTGGAGACCCAAAAATTCATGACTCAAAATTTCACATAGAAGTATATAATGAATATTGGAGTAATTCCTAGCCACTAATCCTTATTGTAATCTAATTTCAAAATTTGTGTTCAAAGATATTTGACCTTAATCATTTCCCTTATTATTCAAACATACATGACTTCAAACTGCTAATAGAAGAGACATAACACTCACAAGGCTAAAAAACCCCAAAGGTAAACCTATGAAAAATATAAGTCTCAACTCGCTAAACCTATATTCTATATGGTTTAGGAAATATAGAAAAATAAAAATCCAAAAGATACAATATTTTTGGGGTTTTCTATATAACCATATTAAAAATAATATTATAGTAACTAGGCCCATTGGATTAGATAAAATTATAAGTGTTCATTCCATTCTTGTTATTATAAATATGACTATCTATCATAATTGTTCGATGTTGTAAAAAATCACCTTTGATATTTAAACTATAGAAATAAATAAATAATGTTGACATATATGATTGGAGACAAAATTCTTTTCATTAATATGGTAAAATTATAAAAACATCCACAAAATTAAGCCTCTTTATCTTGTATTAAAAGAAACTACCAGCATGACAATTCATCTATTGAACGAATTCATGATCCTTATCAACTGCTTGTTGAAGTTGAGATGGTTAAGAAACATCAGCCTCCTCATCATGAAGAAGTACTTCTTTGTAAGATAAAATGGAGGTTATCCCTTGAAATTGGTATTCTCTCCATGTTTGGTTCAATTTACCATTCTTATTATAAACAACATCCATTTGATTTTGAAGATGTATCATCTCCTTCTTCACTCATTTAATTTTTCGGATAATTTCTAATGACCCCTTTCTATGGTCGGCCTCTGTCTCAATTACTGAATCTTGGAAGCTCCCAACATAAATATGTCATTTGGCCTTTTCAATATCATTCTAGCACTTATTTTCTCTGTCCCATTAGTGAATGGTCTCTTTCATTGCATTTTAGATTGGGAAATAATTAAATCCACCAAATCCCTATATGAAGAATAGTCTAGTGAGTTTTCCAAAATGGGACAACGACTCATTCAATGGGTTATCAGCAATTATCTTCCAAAAAATTTTCTATGCCTTTTTTTTGTTCCATGCCAAGAGAAAATAGTATATCTAAATCTAAATATGAGTCACTAACTTGTGGTAGAATTATCTCTTGAAAAAAATCACTTAGAGGGGTCCCATGACCAGCTTTTATCAGATTAGTGGATTCTTTACCTTATGTTGATGTTTGAGCCAACACAGAGGATTCACCTTTGGATATAACTATCGAAGATGATAACACTAAATGGTGAATCAAAATCTATTTTAGTTTTATAATAATGGTAGAAATAGAGAGGAACTATACCTTTTCTAATCTTTTCACAATGATAATTCAATTTCTTGATTAGATGCATCCCCAATATTCTCAGATTCCGCAATTTGAGCTACTGATTCATGGGGAGGGTCATTATTTTGAGTTTTTCCAATTTCCATAGTCGAAGTCTCAGGATCATCTCTCAACATGGGGTCCTCAATAGTTATTTATCTAGCTTCAGAAAAATAAATATAGAGTGGAATGAACCATTATTAAAGTTCCTTTATAGTATTCTCTACAGTCAAAACTACACAAGTTGATCTTTGATGAGAAATACCAAGTAAAAGAAGAACAATTATGTATGGAAAAAGCACGAATGGGAAATTAAAAACATTAAATACCTTATGAATGTCCCCAAACACCCTAATAGAACCTGGAACATCAATGTTTGGATTATGGATGTCCATCATTTCAGTGTATGTGGCTTGGAATGTTATAGCATCCTCACCATTTAATGTATCCAATAAATGTTGTTTGATGCCAAAATTGGATTCACTAACATTTTGTACTATAAATTATTCAACTGGTACAACATCCTCAGATCTTTCCAAGACATAATCAATACTAGTATCTACATCATATTTCCCATGATTTTTGTTTCTTCCTTCTCGTACAATTAGAATATTAGCATTGATTATTGCAGAAACCATTGGCAAGGGTAACTAATCTAAGATTTTATGAAGAGAAGAATATAAAGAAATCATTTTATACTCAAGAGAAATTTATATGAAATTATTATGACCTTTATATCTCTCTATATAAACAATAATATATGTAATTATATCCTTTGGTACTTCTCCTATTAAGGTAAAAGATTCATCAGCATAAATATGTGATTCTCTAGAGGTTTCCATCTCCATTCATAAAGGACCAGTTTTTAACCCTTTAGGAGAAGATCATGATGCATGACTTGTGAGAAGATGAATGTGTTAACCAAGATTTATAACATAACTCATGATACCATAGGATAGTACAAATACGTACTTCTTTGACATACACTTCAAACCAATATCAATTATCTCTTTCATTTCCTATCATATGATTGGAGAGAATTTGAAATACACCATTTGGGTGTAGAAACCTAAGGTCACTACTACAAATATGCCTTATATAAGAGCTAAAAATGGTCTTTAACAGCGCTAAAAATTGATGTTAATGCCATCGAAGATAGGGTTCCCCTTTATCAGTGCTCCAAAGAGTGCTGATAAAGACCCCTTCAATTAGCGCTAAAAAAATTGCAGATAAAAGGGGTCTTTTATCAGCGCTAAAAAGAAGCACTGATAAAATGGTCCTTTATTAGTGATTTCTTTTCAAAGATGATAAAGACCCCTTTTATCAGCTCTTTTTTAACGCTGATAAAAGAAAAAAAAATTAAAAATATATATATTTTTAAAAATATACTGTAAATCAGGGGTACTTTTATAGTGCTTGAGCCCCCCTTTTAACAGTGTTTTTCTAGACCCTCCAGCACCCGCACGCACCACCTCCACCCTTTATCTGTGCTAGCCCCCCAAATCCACCCCCATGTGCGCGCTCCTGCCTCCACCAGGTTTTGAACTCGAGACCTCCCTCCTGCGTGCCTAAGCCATTACCACTCATCTATTTTGATTTGTTTTCCATTTCGTGATATCCCTATATATATATATATCTTTAGTTATATTTATTCATATAGTAATATATATTTATATTAATATTCATATATATAGTTATATTAATATATATATATAGTTATACTAATATATATATATATATTTATATTGATATTAATATATATATTTATACTTATATGAATATATATATGTAGTAATATTTTTATATATATATTTATATTAATATATAGGTATATAAATATTCATATATTTTTATTTCAGATAAAATTGATGTTATTTATTATTTTGACAAAGATAATATATTTTATATGTAAATATATTTTATTGTTAATATTTATTATTAAATTTTTATGTGTGAATATATAAAAATATGTATATATTGTTATATATTTGATTATAAATAGCAGTGCATTATAAAAAACGCTAAAAATTTCATAGAGATGATATTAATATGATTGTAATACCTTGGAATAAATTCATTCCCACAAAACAAATCCAACAATACTCCCTTAAACTAGGCTGAAAATCCACAAAATATTACAAAATCAGGGTATCCCGATTAAAAACTTGGTTTTTGAGGCCTTTTAGGCCTTTTTTGGCCTCACAAATTAGGAAAAAGGCTTTACTTAGATTAGCAGCATGTAGAGATCATCACATGATTTGATTCAATATGTTGTAGTTCTCAAACGGACACCCAGATCAAAAGTTATGGCCGTTTGAAGTTCGACTGGCGTTTTCAACATATTTTGGTTCTTTTCTAATTTTTTAATTTTTTTATTCTTCAAATTGTAATCAAATGACTATTACTCCATAATTATTAGAAAATTATTAATTTAAAATATATTTTTTAATTTTTTATAAGCCATTTTCCTTAAATATCTTATATATTAAGTGTAACTGTATATTTATACTTATCTAAAATATATTTAAATGTATATTTAAAAAAATATATTATATTGATATCAATATAACTATATCAACATATTTAAATATTAATTTTTTAATGATTTCTTTTGATGTTGACCATTTATCAACGCTTTTAAAAAAAGTGGTGATAAAGACCCACCCTTTATCAGCGCTACTAAAAAAGCGTTGATAAAGGGGTACCCTTTAACAGCGCTAAAAAAAGAGATGTTAAAGGGTACCCTTTTATCAACACTTTTTTAAGCGCTGATAATGGTACCCTTTATCAACGCGTTTTTTAGCACTGATAAAAGTACCCCCCTTATCATTGCTTTTTCATTAGCGCTGATAACGGATGGCGCTTTCCTTGCCCAGTTTTGTGGTAGTGGGTAGTGGTTGAGTATTATCTATCTCCATTACCCCAATCACAATTTTCTCTCAGAGATAATGTTCTAGAAACTTGGTGAGATCATCTAATATATCAATAGGGGAACCTTTATGTCCATACCATAGTGACTCGAGAACCTATCGTGAGGTTCCTTTCCAAATTTCAAGCTGCAAAATGCAATACCATTAAGATAAATGATCGTTAAAGATAATGAATAATTGAAACAAAATAAAAGGAAAAATTAATTCTCAGTATTAAGATAAATTTCTCATTCCACTTTAGGGGAACAATCACCCCTTCACATATCCCTAGTTCCATCATATCAAAGACTCATTTTAAGGCTAGTAAATGGTCACAAGTTACAGATATGAATTTCTCTAGCTCCATAATAAACATATTTAATTTATCTTGGTCATTATTTGAATGATTATTAGATGGTGTCTTAATGTCACCCACATTAGTTATTCGAAAGACATTTTTTATGATTGCAAATACATCCCGGAGTTCAGAAATCACGATCTCCCAAAATTGAGTAGATGAAGGTCGCACATAATTAAGTTTTTATATGGATGGATGTAGATAAAAATCAATACCCTTTTATTGGAGAGCCACATCAGGCCTCCCTTATACTACCGAAAAGTCAGTAGATGGGATGGGAATCTATGTCTCCTGATGGTCGCTATATTTCCTCGGTGCTGGAGGTATTGTTTCCCTAGACTTAGTCTTACTTGTATATATTCTGTGGATATGTTTTAAGGTTCTGAATATTCTGAAGCCTATGAATCATATTTGTCTTTGGACCTCTTACCATGATTTATACGCACAATAGTCATCGTCATCGCCACTTGATATATTCTTTTTGTTAAATCTCTCAAAGGGTATGAACAATGCGAAGGTTTTCCATATCCATGTTCAAATCCATTTGATGAATCTGAAAAAGGTAACATAATTTATTACTTGGATGAATCTAAATCCATCAGAATCTACAAATTTCTGGCTACCATTGGATGTTTTTCATGTATAACATACATGGGAGGAAAAGTGATTAATTTTTGAAGACATTTGAACTGTAGATTAAACCTATAAGGGACTTAAGCCTCATATATAATTACACCATAAATCCGGGTTGATAACACGTTTTCCATGAATTCCATCATATAGAACCTTATCTCGTAATTTTTTTACTTACCATCAAAAATAAATTCTCTTGATTCCTTCAATTCCCTCATAATTACATCAGGTCTCATGTTCAAAGACTGAATCCTAGATAATTTCTATAAAAATGGTGTAAATCGACCATTCGGAACTCGAAGTGAATTCAACACTGAATGTGAAGAATAATGTGCCACAATCCATCCCAACAACACATGCAATGGCCCTGCATGTATAAATGGAGTCTTCCCATTGTAAAAATGTATCATGGAATAATAAATTCATTCCAATATAATATTTTCTAGCCCAATATATTTTCCCTCTACAAATATGCCTATGATATCAAAAGTCTTTAGCCTTACAGCACTGCCGAAGTCATGGACTAGAAGCCTGTAAATTCTTTCTAACATGGAAAGGAAGCCGAATAAATGTACTTTTTAATCAATATCATATTTGATTTTATAGCCCCAGTTTTTTAGTCACCTCTCTCCAATTTGGTCTAATGTGTTCTTGAAATTCCCCATTTATCTATATAAGGACAAACATTAAGATGTTAGTTGCTGGGACCTTTCTCTTTTTTTTTCTAAAAAAGCTTCTATCTACACCCTTGCATGAATATCTTCATTGTATTTTGGAAATTCTATTGCAATTTTGATAAATTCATGAGCCAATAGTGTTGTCCTAGTAACATCACCCCATTTTGTTAATGGTGGATTAAATTCATCCTATATATCCTTGAAAATAAGAACCCCGAATATTTGGTAGATATCCCATAGACTAATCCCAACCTCACCGTGTGTCATGTTAAAAGTACTTGTTTGAAGACTCCCTCAGCTCAAAAATTTGGGGATGAATTCATTTTAGTAAATTTAGTTTTTCACATTCATACAGCTTCTTAAATGTTAACATATGATACTTGTTTCGTGAATTTCTCACATTTTCGGAGTACCCAAATTGCCTATATCCATTCATGTTCAACTCCTCTAGAACAATGATCCTAGTCTTCCTTTCAACCATTAGATTGATCATTTTTCAAATAATGAATGGTTGAATAATAAAAATGTAGATGTGGATATATAACATCTCATGGGTACATCCACTATGGTTGAGGATTCATCCAATAGGGAGTCTTCCCTCACTAACCGGAATACCCTTCGCGGTGATATTCATGCAATGAATGTTGATTTTTGCTGAAACCAAGTATTTGGAAAGTATCTCTTTGTAATAAGAATTTGTGAATCTTGAAAAAGCGCTTTTTTGTAAATTGGGATATAGTGACTTCATTGATATTCATTTTGGGATGGAATTATTCCTTTTAGAAACCCATGGAGTGTACCCTCAAAAACATCATAGTTGTCATTTCTGAATGTTTTCGTAATATCATTTTGAGAAGCTTTAGCTTCCTAAATTGTGGTCATAAAATGATCCATTTCATATAAAATAATTCTAAATTTTCCCCATTAATATAGAAGTTTTAATTTTGAATGTTCATAATTTTAGCATAATGAAAATTAAAATTTTGGAAAAGGAAATTCTCCACGTAGGTTCTTCGAAGAGTTCACTTGCGTAGGTCCTTTGACAAGGTTCCTAGTGAAAGTCCTTTGATGAAACCCTTCCTCGTAGGTCAATCTCTCAAATATATTCACATTGAGAAAATTTCAGGGGACCTCCGCAAGACCATAATGCGAAAAGTTAGGATGAGCAAGCTCTGAAATGAAAGTGGAAAACTTGAGATCATGGGCGAAGAAATCTGAAAGGAATGGAGATATTTCTAGACAAAATCGACCTAAGAAACAAACATATATGATATAGCTACGCAGAAAGCCTTAGTAATATAGGTACGCCATAAACATACATAGTTCAGAATTTACTCCTTAGTCATTTCCCCATAATTTTACTTCATGACTCAACAATATTTCAAATAAGATCCAAGCTTGGGGGGGGGGATTTTTTTTGAAACTTCATAATAAGAAAAATATATTATGAAGGAATGCTATGGATATATAAAAGTCTCAAATTAGATGCTAAAAGAATTAGAATACATGAAATTTACAAGGGACCTACACAGATGAGCTATATGAAATACCTGCATAGAGGACCTATGCCACAGATCTACACAAAAAGATGTTTTCTATACCTCTACGTGGAGGAGCTATATAGAGTATCTATACAGTCGACCTATGTTGACTAACGCTTTTCGACCAGCTCCCATCCATTCCTATAAATAGGACCCTTTGGATTCACATTTGTGCATGAAAATAATAGGATGAAATCTTGATGATTTTATTGTGTATCTCTTTCACCCAGATCCATCAACTTTTTTCAGGTATCTCTCTAGAAACACAATATAAGAATGAATTAGATGGGATATGAAATTTTCTAAATCCTTTCAAACTTTTAAGCTTTCATTGGCTTGGTTCTCTTATGTTAAGAACTATTTTTCATCCATCACTAACACTAGTGCAACACACCTATGAAATATACCCGCACAGTGCACCTACATGACATACTTATGCGGTATAGATATGCTGCATAGCTGCACTCAAATCTTACACATATCACCTTGTAAACCAAATTCAAATCCACTCCTGGCATGGGATCTCCTTCCTTGGTTCCCTTATCTGAAAGGGTCTAATTTATAGAATCCACCAAAAACATCTGACATACCAAACCATTGGGAATGGCACATCAATGTGTATCTTATTATTGGTCTGTATGTTTATAGTCATAGGTTTTTTGTAATAGTCTTCTCATGGATTCATTATCCTTGTCATGTTTCTAGGTTTTCATATCTACAGTCACGTGGATCCTTACCCTAGTGAAAATGGTGGGTAGTTCCATATCCTATATTTTTGGAGTGGGACTCTGAACTCCAATTCTCCTCTCAAAGACTCGAAGTCACCAGTTCCCAATAGGGAGAGTGAGGGTCATAGTTTATTTTCCATTGAAACAAATGAAAAGTCTCCCTTCTATCCTAGGATCCATGAAAGACACTCCCATTGAGGTAATCCCCTAATCCTTTGAGAGTTGGGCCATATGACTTCCAATGTCATCCTACATTAAAAGGTTCATCATTATGTGACCTCACCCCCATATTCTCAGCCTCTTTAACCATAATCTTGGTCTCACACATCAACATAATATAGAGTGTGTGGTTTGTAAAAGATTTCACATTCTTTTATTTCTCATACAGATCATGACTCATGTGAGCTTAGATAACTATAATGATCAGAACATCCACACAATCCACCACCTCTTGAACTATGAAAACATTGATCCCACTATAATTAAGATTGGTATAAACCCTTCACTAGGTCCCAAAATCATTGGATATCCTCCTCAAAAATAAAACCCTAATTCCATTAACTATGTCATTCTCCTTAATTGTAATCCCCAAAATATTTCTATAAATGGGTTATACACCGCTGCGAGATGCACCAAACTGTGTGGGATTTGATTACCATACGAATGGGATACATAGGAAGCCTCTTTAAGGTTCAAAACCAACACTCCAAAACAACCCTATTCATCTTGGACCATATTCACAATATGTTCTAATACAAATTTGAATCTCATATATTTTCTATGTTCCTTAGGTTTCTTATGCATAAGTCCCACACTAAGATTTTACAAATTACTTATCCCTTATATTTTCTTACCACATGACATAACACTATATGGTTAGTTCTTTATCAGATGACCTAATGAGCTGTGATGTGTCCCATTAAGTTTTTCCAAACTATTAGGGTTATGATTCCTTTCACATGTATACATAGGTAGCCCATTTTTGGGTACGATCCCAACATAAAAACAAACTTTTGTCTCCCTATAAAATAATAAATTATTGATTTCCCCACTATGTGTCATGAAAACTAGTATTAATATAACCTTATATAATAAATCTCTAAATATAATATGAGAGGATACCATTAATGTATAACCTCAAATACATACAGAAGCCTCCATTAATGAATAACCTCAAATAAATACAGATGATTCTAAATTTCACACATGCTAATAATTTATTGAATATTTCATGGGGAAAATATTATATAATTGTTAAATTAATAAGGATTCATGAAAATATTATAAATCTATAAGAGAGTCCCGGAGTAATAAATAATTCCCCCTAAAAGGGTCTGATGATTTTGACCTCCCATCCTCTCAACCAATGTATTTTCTTATGTATCATACGTCCAAAACTAACGAATGCCTACCTTTAGAAATAATGTCCCTTTGAATAATGAATTGTTGGATGTTTCTGGTTCCATAAATAAATCCAATGGAAACTACCCAGATGTAGTGATTCCTAACTAGAACACACATTCTGTGGAAGGTGAAATAACATATAAAACTGCTTTCCTGATTCTGAGGGTATTATGTGGAGCGTGATAGTCATTTCTAGATTGGTTCATGGATTATTGTTGTGTCGCTACTATAGATTTAATTTTGGTTATTTACTTTGTAGACATTATTATATTTATATTTTTTATTTTATACATGCATTTTAAGATGGTTTTTGGTTTTCATATATTCATTTCATGGAGTTGTTTTTGGGTGATTCATTCTATCTTCTGATCTGGTTTCTAAAAAAATGTAATGCCTTCCATATTGTGAGATCTTTACACCCTTGGTGATAGTTTCCAACCCAAGGCCTATTGGAGGAGATAATCGTGGGAAATTTTTTCACTAACTCACTTTGGAATCATTGGAGGGAGGGGGTTGTGATATAGTGGTATCTGAGGGAGGTTGAGCGATAGGATGGAGTTTGAAGTTAGGAACGATGTGGGTTTCATGGGGGGTATGTAAATGGTTTTATTTGATCATGTTAAATGACATAATCCAAGGATACCATCTTTGACATGGGATTTTAGGGCCCCCTTTGATCCAATTCATGGACTCTGAGGTTATCGAACGACATTGTGAGATTGACTTACATGCAGGGTAGAGACCTAGGAGAGGTACACGCATCACAATGAATATTGTTCTTATATGAATTGGTTTTTTAGAATTTTAAAATGGATAAAATAAATAAAATTAATTAAAATTAATCATTATATAACTACTCACTTGTTAGATTAGGAAATATTTGATTGCCTTTTAGATGTGGAACTTATTTGTCATGAGTATGTTTTTTAGGAACTTGAGGTTTAACAGGATGATCTGGTTGATTGTAATATGGGTTGTTTCGGTTAAGGAGGAGGATTAGTGGAATAGGAAATTTCATGCTTTCCAAATATAGTATGCTGGGAAGTATGAGGGAAGTGTTTTAGACATAGGGATAGGGAGCTGGCTGGAGGATCTCGATATCACTTTCAGTTTTATCTAGGGCTCGATGGTGTATTGGGTCCCTTTGGTTGTATGTCAGAGGCCCAGAGCATCACATTAGTGGTGGATGATGTATCTAGGACAGTGGAAGGAGGAATACGTTTTGTTGTTTGAACTATATATATATATATATTTCTGATTATAGTTCACTTCACTGACCATGAACGCAGTAGAGGGGTAGGGAGAAGGGTCGAGACAATATCTTGTAGTATAGGCAGTAGTTCCTGAGGGGCTTGATTTTTTTAGAGGTAAAATCAGCTTGTATAGTAATTTTTATTGTGACTTGTTTGATTTATGATATTCTAACCCCTTTTATTCAACTTCTCGGTCCCATTTTGTGGAACTAGACATAGAGAGGCTTCACATGACCCTGGTCATGAGTACACTATTCAGTGACTAAACCATATTGTTTGATGTGTTTTGGGGTGTAGACTAATGATGGGACCACATCAGTCCCATGGGGATATTGTTTTTTCACAGTTACATCCATAAAATGTCATCCTCATCATCAAATGGTTGTTTTCTATATATGTTTTTATCAACTACTTCTATAGGAGAGACTTTCTTTTAAATGTGAATGGACAACATGTGGTTTTCTTTGGCATGTGGTGTTGTCAGGTGGGAAGTCAGAGTGTGGAGTCCCTTCTTTCATTGATGGATGATTTTTAGTTGAATCAATTAGTACTAATATAATATAGATTACCAGAGTTGTTTGAGAGTTCCTAGATGTTTTCCTTGAGGAGGATGTGATACTACCACCTCAACGCGATTTTGAGTTTGTGATAGACTTACAACTTGGTGATTCTCCGATATCGATGGATCCTTATTAGATGGAACTTTTAGAGTTGAATTTGATGATAGTATAGATATATGATCTAATTTATAAGGTTTTTATATGAAATAGTGTGTCGTTGTGGTTTTCTTTAGTGTTCTTCACAAAGAAGGAGGATAATGGTCTGATTTTGTGTATAGACTAACCAATGTTGAATTAGGCGACAACAAAAATGGTTACCCTCTTATGAGGATATATGATCTATTTGACCAGATTATAGGGGTGAGTTGGTTTTCTATGATCAATATATGGTCTTGATATCATAATTTGAGGGTGAAGGAAAGTGACATCATGAAGACTGCACTCATATATGAGTATGGGCACTTCAATTTTTTAGCCATGCCATTCAGAGTTATGAATACAATAGTCATGTTCAAGAGGATTATAAAATTTGTGTTCTGTGACATCCTAGATTGGTTCATCCTCATATTCATTGAGGATATCTTGATTTAGTAGAAGTTTGAGGAGTAGAAAATTGACCATCTCAGAACTTTTTTTCTTCTTCGACACCACCAGCTCTATAGAAAGTGGTCCAAGTGTAATATTTCAACTTGAGAGGTGCATTTCATGATAAATGTGTTATCTGAACATGGTGTGTTAGTAGGTCCATTGAAGGTTGAAGAAGATGATTCTTGGGAAGTACCCAAGAACATGACAATGGTTTATATTTTTCTTGTCTTTCAGGCTCTTATCATATGTTTAACCCAATTTATATCAATTTATATCCATGTAATAACTTTGACTAGGAATGGAGAAGATTTTTTGTGGGGTGATCAATGACAAGAATATTTTAGTTACCTGAATGTGGATTTAGTCAGTTCTACTGTGCTTCTAATGCTAGAGTATGGCGTGCTTTTTGAGGTGTTTTATGAAACTTCCCATATGATCTTGGGATACATGTTGATGTAGAAGTTGTATGTGTTATCCTATGGTATATTAATTTAGATTCTCACAAGAGTAACTGTGAAACCCATTATGTGGAGTTAGAGGTGGTGGTTTTTGTTCAGATATTGTGGTGGAATTGCCTCATTGGGGAGTTCTTTGTCGTATTTATAGATCATAAGAGCATGAAGTATATCTTTTCTCAGTGTGATATGAACTTTCGGTAGAGGTTTTTGATGGGGTACATTTATGATTATGATTTTGAGATCTTCTACACCTCAATAAAGGGGAATTGTTTTGGTGGTCACATTGATCTGGAATTCATGGAAGTGTGTTGTTCGAATGTCTGAGGACACTTAGATAGAAATGGAAGAGTTTTCATCATTGAACATAGATGTAAGAGTGGATGATAGTAGGGTATATTTATTCTAGATGATGGTGTAGCCTTCTATAATTCATTGGGTGGAGGAGTCTTTGTGGGGAGACTCAGAGGTAGTAGTGATGCATGATCATGGTGTCCATGGTGATGCTCATGAGAGATGGTCGAAACTGGAAGATGATTCATGGCAGGTTATTTTCTGGTAGTATTGGGTGGCTGAGTCTTTGAAGGGATTCATAGATCACCATTGGTGGTATACCCAGGAGTTTCCGTGATATATTGTGTCTTGAGGAAATTTTCTTTGGTGGCCGATGATGAAATGAAAAGTGGCAGAGTTTATGAAAAATTACATTGTTTTCTAGCAAGTAAAGTTTTAGCATTGCATTACTGGTGGTTTTTTGCAGCCCCTGGATGTCCTTGAGTGAAAATGGGATGTTATATCGATGGATTTGGTCATAGTATTACCCAAATCTCATGAAGTTTGTGATTCTATCAAGGTAAAGTTGGATTGCTAGATGAAATCAATGAACTTATTAGTGATCAAGGACCCGGGAAGAGTATATGACTTGTCAAATAGGTATGTGGATGAGGTAGTGTGGTTGAATGTAGTTATAATTTCCATTTTCTTAGATAAGGACCCATGTTTTACCAAATTATTTTTTAGGGGATTACAGAATGAATTTAGCACTCAGTTACGCCCCAAAACTACTTTTCCCCATCAGACTTATGGGCAGACGGAACAGACTATCCATATATTGTAAGATATGTAACAAGTGTGAATCTTAGACTTTGGTGTATCTTGGGTATGAAACCATAATTTTTAAATGTTTTTTATAATAAGATGTATCACTCTTCCATTAGAAAGGCTCTATTTAATGCTTTTTATGAGAGACCATGTCATTCTTCATTATGCTGGATGGAGTCTGGAAAGACAGTTTTTCTTGGTCTCAATGTGGTGAAAATAATGACAGAGAATGTTTAAAATGTTCTAAAGTGGAATAAAGTATCATAAGACCAATATAAGTCTTATTTAAATCACATAATGAGTCCCTTGGATTTTTAGGTTGGGTAAAATGTGTTCCTCATGGTTTCCCCTTGACATGGGAAGCGGAGTTTGGAAAAGGGAGTAGACTTTCTCCCATATTTGATGGAAGCTTTAAGATGTTTGGTCAAGATGGAAGAGTTTTGTATCAATTGGCGTTTTCACCAAATTTTGATATGAATCATGATGAATTTAACATCTCTTAGCTTTTCAGTATTTCACAATGTCTCCCATGTCATTAACTGGGGATATTTGGATATTGGGGATGTTAGGATGTTTGTTGAATCTATAATAGAGATCCAGGATCATTGATAGAAGGATCCCCCTAGAAATACCATTTTTTTGGTTAATGTGTTGTGGAATAATGGTCTCCTAGAAGAGAGTACTTATGAGTGAGATACGAAGATGTGTTCCTAGTAGCTGAATTTGTTTTATGTTATTCTTTTTTCATTTTTGGTATATAATTTATGTTTGAACATTGTTTTATGAAATGAGTTTTTTTCCTTGTTTTATGATGTGTGTGATGTGATGTGTGATAAAATTATAACATATTAAAAGAGGAGGGAATGATTCCTAGTCAATATACATTAACAACAATGAGATTAACCCTGTATGAGTGAGTCATTTTTTCCCAGATTAGTGAGTACCTTGACATGGAGGAATAATTTCATGGATTCATGTATTAAAGATGGTGTGGTTTGTTTTTTGTCATTTTTATTCGTTTGGGATCTATAGAGGATGATATGGTTGTGTGGTAGTTGTTTGCTAGTGTGTTTTTATGAGAGGAGGTGGCTTTTGGTTGCGATAATGTGGGTTTTCAGTGTGTTTTGGGGTTGTTTGGGTTGGCTTTTTTGGATGGGGGTATCATTTGAGGTATGATGTGATCCTTTAGTAGTATCTAATGAGGTGCTTGTTTTGACCCCCTTCCATCAAGGATTGGTTTTTTATTATTGAGGTAAATATTCATTTTATAGGTATCTAATTTAATGATGTGTTCCTACATGGTCCATTAATTTTCCATTTTTGATTGTTAGAGGTGTTCGAGGAAGGTTCTTGAAGTTTTCATTAGATGATCGAGGTGCATCCGAATTGATGTAGTAAAAACACATTGTGTAAGTGTATTACTTGAAATGAAAGTTGGTTTCACATATTTTCTTGGGTAGGTTCACATCATGTATATTTTCTACATTAAATGACTAGAATTCAACATGTTTTTCAGTAAAACTTGGAATCTCAGGATTACACGACATGAAAAGGGATGACACATTGTTTAATTCCCCAATGTTGAAACATTTTAAAGGCTTTAGCCAATCAATTTTTCTCAAACCATATGCTCTCTCTCGTTCTATTTTTCTAACGGCTCCTATTTTAGGTGTTTGTAGATTCCTTTTGATGGGAATTGATCTTTGGGCTTCTGTCTTTGATCTATAGATATTTCTCCGCTCATTATCATTCCTTCAATTCATTTCTTCTTTGTGGATTCACTATGGGGATGTATTTCTGGTTTGGGGTGAGTTTTTGTTTTATTTTTTACAGTCTTTGGGTGCAGGGTATGTTGATCTATAATTCTCATGGTGCAGATGTGGTTGGCAGTCATTCTTCTCCACCTTGCGGTGTGTATTGGGTCAGAAAACTTCTTTGAGGTCAGTATTCCATTGTTTCCCTCTACATTGTATCATTTGTTAGGGTTTACTTTTTTTATATATGTATTATGGGTTTTCTAGTTTAATAATGACAAATAATTGGTAAATTTTAAATTTAAGGGTAAATGGGGTTTGTTCTCAATTTTTTACAACTTTGTTGTTATTGTGATGTTGTGACTATTCGGGTTTGATACCTTGTTGAAAATTTTGGCCATTGGGGGAATTTTTTTCACTAGATATGTATTATGACTGTTTTACTATTATAATTGTTGTTATATCACACAAAATGTAAATGGTTTAATTACTTATACTTGTCTAATAAAATTGTTTCCCTAGGATTATGGCTTGTGTGATAATGCCCATAAAATAATGTGGAAGATGAAAAAATCTCCTTGGTAAATCTATAAAATGATCTTGATTTTTTGTGACGTGTGTTCATTTTTGATGGAGGAAAATTATTAGATTTTTAATGCTAAAATAATGGTTTTTGGTTTGTGATTTTGGGTTGGTGGGGTGATAGAATGATGATTTGTCTGTGAAATGAGGTTGTGTTGTGATAGACGCATGAGTAATGATGGAATAAATTTATATTTAATAGGGGTTGAAAAGGAATTGGTTGGTTTGGTTAATGGGATGGAAAGTATTTAATGGGAAATTAAATTATGAGTTGTATAATTAAATTTGGTTGGTTCTAAATAATTAAATAAATGACTCTTAACCATTTGAAATGACTATTTTAGATATTAAAAAATGAATTTAGAGGTAGCAGCAAAGTGGGGAAGTTGTGGGTTGGTCAGCGATTTGTTTATAAACCCATAGGTTGGATTTGATTATTTTATCTATATATATGTATGAAATATATATTCTTTTTATTTCTATGTAAACCCCTCCAATGTTGAGCACTATGTGTTGAATACCTCAATTGTCACATGGGGGTGTCATTCCCAACATCACATTGGGAGGATGGATAGCTGGTCACCCGCTCTTCCCTACTTCCTCTTCTAGGAGATGAAAAACCAAGATTTATAAGGAAGGATTTGATGAGATGTGGTATCCCATGAGTATTTGGGATGAGTTATGATTTGTTTTACCATTTTCTTTCCGATGTGTTTTGATGTGGTGTCTTATGTGTCTTCAGGATGAGATGTGATGTTCTTTACAAAGTGTATTTGGGATGAGATCTGATGTGTTGTGAGGCGTAGGATTGTGTGGACAAGATGTGTTGTGTGGCTCAGGATTGTGTGGGAAGGATGTGTTTTGAGGCCAAGGTGTGTGTGGGAGGGATGATATGTATTATATTCAGATGTCTGGGAGGGTCATGACATTTTTCATTGGAGTGAGAGAGTGACTAATCAATGGAAAAGTGAAGTGGGGTACCCTATCATTGATGTTCTCTACATTATATTATGTTATATGGATTATATAAACTATTGGAGTTCTTTAGTGTTCTTGGGATGGTTAATATAACTATTCAGGTGATGTTTGGTTCTGATGTTTTCTCATAGGATAATCTGTAAACTTTTTTCACATGTGAATGAGAGAATGTGGTTTTTCCTACTGAGTATTCTTTTATGGTCACTCTACGGACATAAAACTACATTTATATTTTTAAATGGATTATGTAGACCCTAGAAATTACTATCCTGGATCGTGGATAGCTGCAACTTCAATTCTTTAGATTTTCGTTTGGGTATTTACATTGTGGAGTTTATTGTATTGGTATCAATTTTATATTATACTTGCATTATGGGAGGTCTTTTGGTTTTCTTTTATTCATGTCTCGGGGTTGTTTTTGAATGATCCAATATATATCTCGGTCTTTTTTCTTATAAAGGGTAATTCCTATAATATTTTGTGATTTTTACACCCTTATTGATAGTCACAGACCTAGGTCCTACTAGAGGAAAGACTCAGGGGTAATTATCTTTATCACCTCATTGTGGCATTGTTGTAGGAAGGGATTCATTATAATTTACTTTTAAAACCCCATTTTAAAATCCAAATTACATCGAAAAAATCATTTAGAGGTTTTTCTATTAATAAAACCTAGAATATTTTAAAGGTATGTAAACATAAAATAATATTTTTATTAGGGAAAATTTAATTGATTCTATATATAATAAAATAAAATATTCATTTTTTCATAATAAATATGTTCAAAATATTCTATATAAAATATGTAAAAAGATGTGTTATAAAAAAATTAATTGAATTAAAAATTGACATAAAATTAAATTATAATTTATTTATGTCCATATAAATATATCTATAAATTAATATTATGAATATGGTTAATAATGACAAATATTAAGAAACTAAATCATTTTAACATTTAAAATGTGGGTTTTAATGCAAATTGTCCCTTAATAGGAATTTGAATTATCCTGTGCATTATTTATCTTCCATAATAATAAAAATATTTTAATTATTTACTTTCATAATAAATTTTTATATGACTATTATTCTATTTATTTTATTTATTTCTATGTTATATTCAATTACATAATCATTTAAGTCCATGTTGGTTTTTTTGATGTTATTTAGATCATATTTCCAAAAATATTTTGATAGTTTGACTATGGGAAAAGTGTTCATTATTCTATAATCTTTAGAATTATAAAAATGTCATAATAATAATTTTTATACATAAATTATACTTTTAATTCCAAAAAATAATGATTATTATGAAAAATTAATGACGTTATATTCATGTAGATGGTAGGTTGTATGTATGCTGGTGAAATGTTTTCCTTTTCCCATGAGCATGGAACGATAATGTAATTATACTTATATATTTATTTAATGAATATTATGTCATCAATATAATTATAAATTTTCAAATAGACATATATATACTATACATGTGATTTGTTGAAGAAAAACGTATCACTTCTCATTATAGAGGTTGTATTCCACACGTATACATAACCAATGTTTTCATCATTCAATGGATGGAAAAAAGTATATAGATGATATATAATATATAAATAATGGTAATTATGTCATTAATATTATATATATACATTAAATCCATCATTATAATGTTACATTATCAGATATTGTGGAAAATTAATTATATCAATTCACGAGGTAGTAGTCTCCCATACACACAGTCGACATGTTTGATTCACATTTGATGGAAGAGGATGTAAATATAGGTTATTACATTAACCTAAAAACATATAATAATACATAATATAATATTTTTATTATTTTATTATTTTCTAATAGTATTTTAATGATGTATAATAATAAATTAAATGAAAATATTTGTTAATAAATATACCTCTTATTCGAGAAACCTTAGTAGGATTATACCTAAACCATTATTAGGATGTTTTTTATAAGAATATTAATATAGGTAATGTAGAGAGGATTTAGGAAGGTATTTTTATAGGTATTGGTTTCACCAATAGGCTCGTTAAGTGAGGTTGTAATAGGAGAGGGGATGTCTATTTATAATTATGGGATATGAAAAAATTGGAATTTTGAAAATGATTAAAATTTATTAAGGAAATAATCAACGTAAAATATCTAGAAATGGAAAATTGCAATTGATATTATTATATAGGGTTTATATGAAGACATAAAATAATATTTAGACATTTTTAGGTCATTTTTACCTTTATATATTAAATTTAATCCCTGGTAAAAGTATTTTAAACTTAATCTTGGTAACTGTTTTTTATTTTTTAAATATTAATTACAAATACAAATTAGATGAATGTATATGATAATTTAATTATTCTTATTCCAAATATAGAACTAATTTTATAGAACTCATTCATATAAGTGGTATATTTTAATTTAAAATTATACTATAAAACATAATGATTTTTTTAAATGTCAATATAGTATAATTTTTTTCTATTAAGTTAAATTATTATTTTCGTTAAAATAAAATTAATTTAATTAATCGCAATATAAATACAAAAATTATTTTAAAGTAATTTTATAATAAAAAGAATCTTTGTAAATGATTGAAATAAAAATACATTTTTTAAAATTAAATTAATATATTTTCACTATACCTTGAAAATTCAAACGTTTTAGAATCTTCTCAAAAATTCATCTGAGTGTAATTTTGACTTCGTAAAATAAAAAATGAACTTTGTTTTGTTGAATTAAAATATATAATTATGATATCATTATTTTAATTTAAATGATACAATTTATGCAAACACAATTTCATTAGAAATGATGCTTGTTTATGTTTTGATAGAAAAATTTCTTAATATTTTTATAATGATTATAAATCTAAAAAACTAATTAGTGAATATTAATAACAGTTGAATATGATTTATCATAACATTGCATAGGTTTTTACATAACCTTTCACTGTCTTTATAATTCCCTTATAATGTTTATTTTTGTGGTTAATCAGGATGTTACTTATATCGTGTAAGTTACAAGGGAGTCCTTTAAGAGAGACCCTAAAAATTATAATAATTTTTATCACCACACAAACAAGAATACCCTAGTGATCATTGAGGATACACTCACCCAGACAGCTATTATAACATCCTTTCCCTCTCATTGGCATGAGTCGAGAAAGAATTGTTAGTAGGCCTTAGGAAACTTCCCTTAGAAGTTGAAGGCTGACAATAAATTCCAAGGGACTCATTAAAACATGGGGGATGATTTGGAATTTTGAAAATAAAATAACTGAAAAAGATAAACATAACCAATAATCTCTACTTGAATCATGGTAACCATGTTCAAAAACTCATTGTATAAAAAAAATCAAAAAATATCAAAGTACCAAGAAGAAACCAAGATCAGCATCAACAATAGTGAAAAAGACAAAACCAATAAAACAAAAAGACTCCAAACACACCATCTTTGAAACACCCAAAATATATAATATCCAACTTCACAACCCATGGATATATTCATAGAGAACTACAAATGTCATTTGTTTCTTCGAAATTACCTATTTCTCGATAAACAATATCTAAAAAATCACAAAATATCCAAAGTAGGGTTGAGTAATCAAACATAGTAGGTTTTACACAAATGACTTCCCCACTCACACCAATAGGATATAACCTTTTAATGCATTTATGTAAATAAATTATATAAAATTTTAAAAAAAAATGTAATAGTTTATTTCAAGTTAAAATAATCTCCAACCCAAAAATAGTTTTCCAAACAAAATAGTTTTCAAGGAAAGAAACCAAACAATTCTATAAAACCATTCAGAAGTTTTTATTTTAGCATAACACATTTCATTTCACAAATTCACATATCCATTGAAGCATGTATATGTGATTGTTCCATACTCATCATTTTTCTCCCTTCAATCTATAACTTCATCACATGTTAACCATATACAAGTTCCCCAAAGGAACACACTCTTTCCAAAGGTTCATATAAACTATAATGAACACACAAAAACCAATTATGCCAAATTCATGCTAAAATAATTAATCCAATCAATTTCAATAAAATATCATTTTTTAAAACCATTTCACTAAACCTCATTTCATCAATTAAACCCACAAACCTAATTTAAAATCACCATTTTAAAATCATTCAACAATGCACATTTTACAACAATCCCTCAATTTCACAAATCCACAAACCATCAATAATGTGAGTTTCTACCATGTTATAAACATAAATTTCACATTAATTTTAGTTAAATTTAAGAAACTTTAAACTAATACTTAATGTTCGAATAATTGGAGTCATGAGTAAAGAAAATTATCTCAAAAATTATCGTCAAAAAATAATGATATGATATCTTTCATAAAACTATGATGAGTTACTAAAAACCCATCTTATATATCATTCCCTAAAATAAACATATCCATATCTAGTCAGTATTGGAAACCACAATCGTAGATCTATCTCAAATAGACATGATCTATGAATCCAACATAATGATGAGAAGTATATAATAGGTGAACCATCAAGAATACAGACTTACAAACAAATCGGGCATGTAACGCACCATGAATTTCCAATAGATAGCTTTTAGATTGAAGGGGAGTGTATCCAAAACTATTGAAAGAAGGAAAAAATTATTTTGGGACAAATTATAGGGAAACCGAAGTTTTTAGAGTTAATCATGGTCGAAACCCATAGTTTTAGGATCTAATTTTAAACCATGAATGGTTAGATCGCATGGTTAGAAAAATGGTGTGCCAACCATGTGATATCCTCTTCCTCTAAACAACCCAGGAAGGGTTGGCTCACTCAGTTAGACAATCCATTCACAAATTTGATTTCCCAATATTCAACTTTTCACAATTACATCTAGGGAGTCTGCACAGTTTGTCCAACCCATGTGTCAAACCATGCTCCTACCTAGAATCCTATTTATCATTTATCATAGTTACTTATAATATTTTCATGTTTTCTACTAACTATTATCAAACTGTTCTCCTCATTAAAATCCGTAAAAAATTTGAATAATCTCAAAACCGTTTCAAAATTTACCCAAAAACATTACATACACAAAATATATAAATAATTTTTTACTTACATGAAATTGGGGGTGTTACATTTTCCCCTACAATGGCCTTTCCATCTATGGAATGTTCAAAACCTAAATTTTCTTGAAAGACATCAAGCCATTGTCTGACCATTTATTTTTTCCAAATATCATGTTTCTTTCTGAATCTGATCATGTTTCCACAAAACATGCACAAGACCTATGCTTTCCCCTGTAATAATTTCTCTTTCTTATCAACAATTCATACTGAAACATACACCAACGAAGCATCTGATTCAATGTTAATGTGAACCCATATAATCACATTTTCAGGTTCTTACTAAAAATTTTTCCACTAAGATGCATTAAAAACATTAGTCATGACACTAAAATATAGTGGAACGGTCAACCTATATTCCACCTCACCAAATCATTCATATATCTCAAAAGGGATTATTTATCATGGAGAAAACTTTTATTCTTACCAAAATTATTAAGCCCAACATATGGAAACATTCTCAAGAACACGGGATCTCTAGCCTTGAATGACAATGACTGTCACCGATGATCTTCATATTATTTTTTATGAATCAAATCTATCTACATTCTCTCCTTGATCAACTGAATAATATTTTTTGTATTTTGGACAATGCACATCCAAACCTGTGATGTATCAATTGTTTCAACATAAAATAGTGTAGAACAAATAGGAAACCCATAAAATTATTCAAAAAGAGCCATATATATCAATTCCTGATAAGTATTGTTATATGAGAATCCATATAACCGTAATTTCCCCTCCCATGAGCCACAAAAATACTTTACAAAATCCCTTAATATGTCTTTAATAATTTTTATTATACATTCATTTTGACTATCCATCTGAGGATGATAATCCGTTCTCATATTCCACTCAATCCAAAGGGGTTTCTATAAGGATTTTCTGAAGCATTATTTAAACCTTAGATCATGGTCTGATACTATCCAAACAGGTATGTCATGCCTCTTTACCACTTCTAATATATATATTTTTAACTAGTCTTCCGCAGTATGATATTCATGAATATGGATGAAATGGGATGACTTTTTGAGCCAATCCACTATCACTAATATAGAATTATTCTTACGAACAGTTATTGAGAGACCTATTACAAATTCAATGGTTATCTACTCACATTTCCAATCAGTAATAAGTCATGACTGTTACACACCCATTGGTTATTAATGATCTGCCTTAACTTGCTGACAAGTTAATGATATCGAAACAAACTCAACCACACATTTTTATGATGACCGACCAAACTGTACTTTGAATTCCTTATAAATATTATGTATTCCAAGATTAAAATCTCATCTCAAATGGTGGTAATCAAGAATAATTTGTTCCAGATAAGTCATTAGCATGCCCATCAGATCTCAATGCTAGAAAATTGAACTTCCATCTTGCTTTCATCCGTCAATAGTTTACCCAAAATTTTGTTTTAACCTCATGTACACACACTATAAAGTATATCATTATGCATGTTTTAGCATATTAACCAAATTAAGAAAAAAATAAACTCGGAATACATCATAACATCTCCTCAGCATTCACATTCCACAAGAAAATCAGTTATCATTTACATCAACTACCATTGACCAGAAGACCCTTTTTTCAACTGAGCATATTGAATTATTCTTAATGCATCTACCACTAAATTTCATTTACACAATGTATAAATTAAGTCAAAATAAAAAATTTGGAGATACTCTATCCATATTTTCTGTGTTAGATTCAAATTCGTAGGTGAAAAAATATTTTTCAAGTTCTTATGATCCTTAAAGACTCTAAATTTGTCACTAAATAGGTAGTGATGCCAATACTTCAAATCATGGACTATAATAGCTAACTCAATATAATATATTGGGTATTTATTATCATGAAATTGTAACTTCCATGATATTTTAGCAATAAGATTATACCCCTAAATGAGAACACATCCCAACCCAAAACCCAAAGCATCCCAATACACTATGTACCCGAGTCCTAATTCTTGAAAAATCAAGCTTTTTTCTGATATAAGTGAACTTTAATCATTTAAAAATACTTTTGAAATTCCTCATACCATTTTCATGGAACATTTTTCCATTTCATTGCTCCCATAATTGAATCTAGTCAAAAAAAATCATGAAAAAGATGTAAAAAATAACCTGATAGTACAAGAAAACTGTGTTACTCAAAGAAATTATTTAGAGGTTACCAATAGATAAAAACTTATATCATTTATGGATCCAAAAAACACCAGTTTCAGAGATTAATTGTATAATGAAGCATACATATTGTATCAATGAATCACACTTTTGTTATTTAGCTTAAAAATGACAATCTCACAAAATTTACCAGACTATTGCCAAGTGTTACTCAAGATCATCCCTTATCCTTTAATACATTGGAATGTAATCAACAAACATAACCATAAATTATTCCATTTGTCATTGAATTATCAAATTCATAAATTTCATAAAGACTATTAGTGTATTTGTAGCACCGAAAGGCACAACCATGTACTTGTAATGGTCATATCTACTCATGAATGTTTTCTTTAGAATACACTTTTTCTGAACATGCAATAGGTGATATCCTAAGCGGAATTCAATATTAGAGAACAACTAAACCCCTCCCCCTAATTTGAAAAAAAACTATATCATTAATGTGTGTAAGTGGATATTTATTCTTTATCATAACTTGGTTAAGGTTATAAAATTTTACACAAAACCAAAGATTTTCATCTGTGTTTTTTGAAAAACAATATTGTTGCTTCATATAAATATGTAAGAGGATGAATGAACCCTATATTTTCAATATATTCTAATAGGATATTCAATTCTATTATTTTTTTGGTGAAATCTAATAATACAAAAGGAAAATATGATTAGACCCTGAAAGGAGACCCATCTTAAACTCTACATCTCTTTTGGGTGGAAACCCAGAGAAATTGTTAGAGGAAAACATCTATGAACCGATCAAGAACTATTATAAAAATTCAATTTTTAATCTATTCCATTGATTTAAAAATCAATTATTGCAATTGGAACAAGATAGTTCCAACTAGTAGTTCCAATAAACCTGTTACACATGACTTTACATTCCAATATTCTTTAAATAGATTCTAAATTCCATCATCAATCGTGAAACTAACCAATTAAGTATAACTACTAATGTGAGCCTTAAACATATTCTACAAATTCATACCAAGTATTGTGTAAAATATATCCATCTAAATTATAGATAAGTTCCATATCATCTTAGATGTATCAAGAGTTATTGAACATTCTCTATACATAATGGTTCGACATTCTCTTTGCCAAAGAGAAGTTTGATGTTTCAAAATAGAATGAATAATATCTATATTTAAACCCACTAAATCATAAGCATGAGAAGAAATAAATAAATGGGATTCAATTGTATGAAAAAAAAATTTAAGGGTATAATTCAAAAGAATTATACCTCTCACCATCGATGATCCAGATTGATCATCCATAATAATGTGTTCAGATCCATTTAATTGCTTACTAAATGCACTTTATTATTTATTTCCCTATTCAAATTTCCCTTTTTGAGGAGTGAATGCAATCCTAGAATCACCGTTGATAGATTTGTTTTTCTAGTGAGAAGTATTCATCACCCATCATCCCATTGAAGAATACAATGTTTTCAAAATGCGAGAAGTCTCCCAAACACCCAAACTCGAAGAACTGTGACACTAGCACAGAAGAATCCCCGTATAGTTTTAATTGTGGAATGCTCTAGGTTGTGTCATTCAATAATTGTTTAGGTTATCCAAATAACCAAATCCGAAACAAACAACTTTTCTCCTAGGTATTGGAGGAATAGTCACTGGCTTATCCATCTGACTCGAAGTCATCCCACTACCATAGAAATAGGTTTCCCACTTTTTCTTATTCCTAACATAAGGGTTCCCACCATTTCCTGTAGGTTTCAACATACTTACTCCACCCATATCTCTTGAGATGTCCCGTTACTAAATTTTATCTCTATTTACCATCTCTTTATAATCTTGTATAAAAATCATTATTTTCTTTGAGTGAATATCCTGCCCCATTACTGAATCAATAATTCATGCCTTCAAGTATGCACTGGAAGCCACATCGGGTGAAAGTTGACTAAATTAATCAATTTATCATCATACTCTATCACTAATAGAATCTCATACTTCACGATGAAAAAGTATGTTGTTCTTGTAATTATAAACATGTGAGGTTAGATTATTTTTTGAATAATGCATCAGAATCCCCCCATCCAATGGCTTAGTCCAATTTAGTTTGAACATCTATATCTCTCCATTGGATGGGAAGATCTTCCAGAATATATGTTCCCAACATAACCTACAACTCTACTTGTGTTCCTTGGAAATTGAATATTTGATTCATCTTATTCAGCCACACCTATTCTTTATCTAGTTTTGAATCACCCTGAATGATTCGTGGATTCTTCATCTAGAACTGAATGCAATGATCCACTTACCTTGGTTCATACCTTAGTTCCCTCTATCCACATATTGAAAAGCATGGAAAATAATTTGAACTAGTTGTTGGTTTACATGTTGCTCAAGTGTGACCACATTCTTAGCATCTTATTATAGTTTGTTTCTATGATGCTTATTAGGTTCCATTTTTTATAACAAACAAACACCATAAGTCTCACTCTATAAAAATATAATTTTTTACAATTTCAATTTCTACCGCATCATAACTATCCCAACAAGGCTTTCCCAAAATTCAACACATTCAATTTTGAATAATTTTTTAAAAGATCCCCATGCTTTATAAAATCAATCTATTTACAAAATACCACTATAATTTCATTTTAAATTTTTTAAATTTTAAAAATATTTCAATACTTTTGAAAAAAACAAAATAAAATCCCAAAATGATATAACATTCTTCAAAATGAAATATTCACTCCATGTGGGAAGTAATTTCAATCAATGTATGTCATTATCTTCGCATTGGATAAACCCATCAAAATTATATTACAACTTTTATATGTTTCTTTGAAAAATTCATATACCCAACTCTATTTTATCTTTATGTTAAGTATAAATATGATAGATGATTAGATTTATGATCTACATGTCATGTCTTTATATCCATGTAACACCTCAATATTCTAAAGTAATAACTTTTCATTTGATGGAGTGGATGACACGTGACACCAAGAATGTAAGGGAATATAATATCTAGATATATTATATTACATTTAATATTTTAATTAGATTCTTTATATATTTCAATTAATTAAAAAATTAATTAGCTTGTGTTACGCACAAGATAGAAAATCCTCTATAACTTGTGTTACACACAAGAGCGACCTACATCAATAGCATGTGTTATAAGCAAGACTGAGTTTCACTAAATAACAATTTAATATTATTATTTAATATGATATGATAAAACCAATTTGTTATGTTAGAAGGTATGAATAGTATTAACTAACTAAAGAAACTTTACCATTTATATAAATATAAAATTAATACATTGGTTACCAATTAATGAGAATCGAAAATAAGGACAAATTGGATATGAAAATAAATATTATTATATAATGTATCCAAAGGTGTTGTGTCCTAATAAAAAAAATTAATTACAACTTGTTATTTATTTTAATGACATTTATATCTTATATATTCAATAATTTTTTTATATTTATCTGTTAGGTTTGATATTCATAATATTAGAACACAACCTATTTTAAAAAAAACCCCTATATTTTAATAAAGGAAATTTTCCCAATATTTAATGGATAACTCATTTTAAATGTAACATTTGTAATGGTAATTGATTTAAAAAAAAAATATAAATTGAAACATAAAAACTAGTTTAGGGTAAATTTTAGATATTATTCAGAAACATATCATTTTTTAATGAATTGTTAAAAATACTGAATTTTAGTTCAAAACTTCTTTTTATTAAATTTTAATTATAATGTTAAATAAGATTTTTCTTATTTTTAAAGTTAAATTAAATCTTATTTTATCATTTAATAAAATTTTTGTGATTAGTATCAATTTTACTTTCAAATTGAATGTAAAAACTTATCAATCTTTTGAACCTTTTTACTTTAAAAGTATTCTTTTTCCCCCCACCTACGGGGTGAATTTTAAATTACATTCTACAAATTAGGTAACTGAAATTTGTGAAAATGAATTAAAATTTTGAATCAACATAATTTATAATTTATAATAATGTAAACTTGGTTTTTGAGAAAAATAATTAGTGCAAGTGATTAAAATTAATTACAATTATCAATTCAAAATTATGCTTAATATAGGACTAAACATTTATATAAGGGTCCCAAATGACCAAGAAACTATTAAAAATCCCATTTTCATGACATAAATTAAATTTAACCTCCCATTTTTGTGTTTGGTTGGTTTTAAATCACTTTTGTTAGGTAAGATTATTTTTTCACCAATCTTGTCTCTATAAATTCCATGTGAGTCCTTTTCCTTCCAAATAAAAGGCTAGCACATCTACCTATTCTTCACACCTCTCAAAAAACATAGTTTCAGACATTATATACCTAACTAGTCTCCCAAAATCTCTCTAATCAACCTATAATCCTCACAATGGTAAGAATGCATTTTAAGGAAGCATTTTGGTATAAACCAATAGAAGTTACCAGATTAAGAAGTATGTCTTCTCTCATGATTTTTAGTTTAATTTCTACTCTACACTCCCTTTGATATTCTTATTTAATGATTACATAACAGCACAATTATCCACAATATAATATGATTTTTTTATTTTGACCTATAATTACCCACACCTTCATCTAAGGGTTAACAAAAATATTTTTTCTATGTACGGCAAACTACTGACTCACGAAACGATGATTATTCATTTTCCATTACCATCTATAATAATGTCTATTTTGATAGAAAATGTATTTTTTAATGTTATATATGATATTTATTATTTATTTATACTACTTTAATACTATTTATAAACCTAAATTTAATACTTTCTATATTATGTTAATATGATAACATCATTTGAGGAATGTGGACTACCGCCCCCTCAAAGCGATGTGATTCATTCGCATGATTCATGGAATATATAAATGATTGTTATAATTAAAAATATGAGACAAAAACAACATATATATTATATTCATGACATAAATACCTTTTTGGAAATATTTTTTTATTACCCTTTTTCATACTTAAAAAGTGATAACGTTATTCGTGGATGTGTGGACTACCACCTCCACAACAAGACATGATTCCCTTATCATCACAATAATTATATATATAAGTATTTATGATATAATAATTTGGTATTTATTATAAAATTATCATTCTGTAATTATATGGTGTTACTTACCTTCTTTCCATAAAAATCATTGAGAAATTGGAATGCTACTCATGCGTACGTACAACATACCATCTTCATTATTGTAACGTTGATTCATTTTTCATAAACATAATTAATTATTGGTTTTAAAAGTATAATTAATATATAAATATGATAATAATGTTATGGTTGCTATTATAGATATTTTATATAATGAAAAATTTGACCATAATTTACCTACCAAATTTATTTTTGACACATAAACTGAATTTGGTCAAAACACCCGATATAAAATTAATTGTTTAAGTAGTTGTAAAAATCAAAGTTAATAGTGAAATAAAATTAATAATAAACATGAATATGTTTATCAATAAAGTAAAAAAAATTAACATATGTTTATTATATAGTAATTTAAAGGATTTTCAGCTAAAATGAAACTCAGGGTAATAGATTCTCAACTCATGTTTTACATCTGTGAGATAAATGTCATGTTTACCACTTACATATTCTGTCTGGTGTATCTTATACCCATTTTTATACATTATAGCATGAATTAAATTTTCAAAATGGTATTTAATACATTCATTTAATATTTTTACTTCATGAGTTTTATACTTTAAAATGTTTCAAAGCGCTATGGTACACTTTGGATTGTTTAATGAATATTCATTTCAAGATTGTTCTTAATGATTATATTTACAATATAACTTCCTTTTGTGATTCTTAACCTTATCATGAAACAATCACTATATTTTAATCATACTTCAATGTAAATTACTTGAACATCCATATTCTCATATAATTGATACTATTATTTCCTAACCCCTATAAAATTTTATATATGTTGTCTACTTTGACAATTATTTGAATATTTTGGAGAAATTATATAATTCTGTATTCTGTATTTAGTATCATTATTTGAAAATCCATATTATTTAGTTCAATTATTCAATATGAGGAATTATTTTTTAAATAAATCACGTGATATTTCCATACATTATCTATCTCTTTGGTGCATTGATAGGTTATCATGAGAAAAATAGTTGCAAAAATGAGTTTCTACACTTAGTTTTAAACTGGATTCTAAAATGTATTGATGGTAATAGGTTTTCATGTGCCTTAAAAATTACGTCCATTAAAAATGTGTTTCCCTAAAATTAGTTTCATTTATAGTTCATCTATTATATTTTGCGTCGATATATCTATGGATGTGGTTCATTTAAAGTTTTTTATTATAATTCATCCATGAGATTTTTATTTGACATATCTATAGATACATTTCATTTTAAGTTATTTAGAAGGAATGTGCTTCAAGTAATTACCTTTCCATAATGTTAAAATGATTCCATTCAGTTTATTAAATATATTTTATGTGTGTTTCAATTATTTTACATTTCATAATTACTACTCTTATTAATTCATAATTTCTTTTTCTTTACTTACCCTTACTATGCATTTGGGATCACCCTTATTATCTTTCTTTCCCCAAGTATCCAAGAAGCATACAATTTATGATTTGAATGGATTTACTAATTTTATTTGACGTACCCTCAATGTTATTTATTTATATTTTATAAAGAAAAATGTTTTAATTTTTGTGGGAATTTATAATACAAGACTCATTTCTGTATCTGGTTTTCCAATACTACTAAACTGATCAGTCCTTCGAGGAATGATTCCTTGTAATCATTTTATTTTAATTGATAGAAAACCCCAACTCTGTGTCTCTATAGAAGGTTTGATATAGTTGGTATCAGATTGAGGTTTAATAACAACCATAGGAACTAGATTTAAAGAACATAGGTTAGAGAACATAATCCTAATGTAAAATTTGAGGATAACTATAGAATAACACCATATAATTTTAGTAAAGTGTATATTATATGGGTCTACCAAGAAATACATCCCTATATAGATACTATAAGTGGATGTGTTTCTGGAAAAAATGAACCTAGGATTAACGACTCTGACATGGTGCTTTGGGCAGGACTCGGGGTAACCTGGTACAGGACAACGGGCCATAGATTACACCTAGTTTGAAACTCCCAGGTGATTTTATTTAGATAATCCACTTTTTCATTAAAAACCATTATGATTAATTTGAATAGATAATGAATATATGTACTATAGTATAAACATAAGGTATTTTAGTCTAAATATTAGGTATCATGATTTAGAAATCCTAAAAATGGTATTATAAATCAACTCTAGACCAAAGAAAGACCTTTGTAGATATAAATCGATAAAGTATTTATGTATTTATTTTGTTTTGAAAACAGTTGTGAACAAGAAATTTTTTTTATTAACCTAATTTCATGAATGTTCATCATATTTATATTTGGATGTTATATTAATATGGTTTCAGAAAAGGAAAACCTCTATGTCAGTTGACATCCATTCAAATCCAACAAGTCCACAGGACTTAAACCCATGACTGAAGTAAGATAAGGGTTTCACACCAACCATTGACCTATTCAATGTCCGAATAAATCTTTCATAGTTTTAGATAAACAATTTTATTAATTATTTTTAAAGGAGGACCAAAAATATTACTTTGAGGATTAGATATTAATCTATTACCGATATTGGGTTTGGAAGACAGTTATAGACAAACAATTAGAATTTTTAATCTTTTATAAGTCTTATAATCCTTTGAATGTTTTTTTATTCCTTTAGGCATAAAAAATTATTGTTGGTAATTGAGTTCTAGAAATAAAGGAATTAATTATAATTTTTTCAAAACACAACCAAAAGATAAGATTGTTCATATGAGATTGAAACCTATCAAGTAAGAAGGTTTATTTACATTCTTGGTTAGTAAATTCATTACCGAACATTAGGAAATGGATTCAAATTAAAATGTTTTCCTAGTACCACAATTTATATTGAAGCAATGGTCTTCTAAATCGTCAATTATTTATGGATTTGAGGCCCTTTACTTTACATTGATAATTCACTTGTCTGTTATTGATGACCTCATTCACTCCTTATGAATATTTATGCTTTTCCACCAAGTATATATCTCTACATTCAACTAACATTATCCTACTTAGATACATAGTTTCATGGTAGTCCATGTGACATTTTTACTTCACATTCTCTCTTTCCTAGATGATATTTTATGAACCCTTCTCACAATATATTATTTAAAAATAGGAATAATCAAACCCACTATCACCAAGTATGAGAACAATTTTTTTGGATGAAATTTAAATAATTTGGGGATAATTTAACAAATAGAAATTCTAATATAAGAACCTTACATTCGATATAGTTCATGACACACGAAACTAAGCACATAAGGAAATATAATATTTGGATACATTATAATATATTAAAATTTTAAAATATATTCTTTATCTATTAAAATACATGAAACAATGAGTTAGTGTGTGTTACATGAAAGATTTAACTTCCTCGATAGCTTGTGTTACACGCAATAACAACCTTCCTCAATATCGTCTGTTATACGCAAGACCGAGTTTCAAAAATAACAATGTATTATTATTTGATATAATATGAAAAAACATAGCTCTTATGTTATCATTGATTAATATAATAAACTAAATTATGAAACTTTATGGTTTAAATAAATATAAAATTAATACATTGGTTACCTATTAATGTGAAATTAAAATAATAACCAATTGGATATAAAAAAGAAATATTATTAAATGTATGTTTTCAAAGGATTTTTGTATTAATAAAAGTAATTAATTACAAATAGTTACCAATTTTAATGAAATATATATTTTATATATTCAATGAAATATTTTTTATCTTTATCCATTAGGTTTGGTATGAATAATTTTATAATAGTGTATATTTTACAAATATTAACTTATACTTTTTTAAAGGTTATTTTACAACATTTCAATGGAGAACCCATTATAAATAAAAATTTTGACACATTAATTGATTTAATATTTCAAAATAGAAAACATATTTGTACAATAAACAAAAAAATTATGCTATGTTAATTTTTTGGGAGTTTTAAAAACATATAAATTTTTAATGAATAGTTAAAAATACTGAATTTTAGTTCAGAAATTCGCTTAGTTATATTTTATATTTATGAATAAGTTATGTTTTATATTTGTTTTAAAGTTTAATTAGATATTATTTGTATCAATTAATACAATATAGTTTATTGGGAACTATTTCACTTTGAAATTGAATATAAAAAACATATCAAATGTTTTGACCTTTTTACTTTAAAACCCTGCATTATCGTCCTGCCTACAGGATAAATTTTAATTTAATTTATGCCACTTCTATGATTGGAATTTGTAAAAATAAATTTCATATTTGGAGTAAATATAATATATAATGTCTAATAAGTTAAACTTAGTTTCTTACCCAAAACAATTAGTGAATGTGACTGAAATTAATTACTATTATTAAGTCAAAAATAATAATGATAAAGGTATAAAAAGTTAATTTCGGGTCCCAAATGATCTATAAACTTTTCAAAAAACATTTTTGGCCATAAATATTCAATTATTGTGTTTTTTTAATTGGTATTACCTTTTTAGTTAAGATCTTTTGTAAACCTAACTTGTTTCCGAATATTCAGTGAGCATCATTTTCATTCCCTATAAATGAACACCCCTCTCTACATTCCTAACTCCTCTAAAACCACTTAGGTTCTATCAATAACTAAACATGTAGTCTCAAAAAACCACTCCCCTTGATCTAAATTTTTCCCATTGGTCATAAATCCTTCCAAGGAAGCCTTTTGGAATAAAACAATAGAAGGTACCCAGTTTAGACGTAACATCTTATCTCAAGGTTTTAGTTTCATTTCCATTCTCCACTTCCTATTCTCTTATTATACTATGAATAAATAAAAAAATGTATAAAAAATAACAAGGATGTTTTTGTGTTAATTTTTTTATTTACACATACATACACCTTAGTCTAATGGTTTACAAACATATTATTTCTTTGTATGGAAAACTATTATCTCATGAAACGATGATTGTTCCACTTTCTTGTATCACCTATCATGGTTGATATTATGATTGATAGTATAATTTTTAATTTCCTATATAATATTTATTATGTATTTATAATTATTTAATCCTCTTATAACACATAAATTATTACTTTCTATTGTACGTTAATACAATTACATTGTTTGAGGATGTGTGGAAAACCACCTCCTCGACACGATGTGATTACTTTTTTATAACCAGAATTATATATATAAGTGTTTATAATTAAAAAACATCATATTTATTATATTATGATCATTACATAATGATATGATGGTACATATATTATTTCTTTAACGATAATTAAAAAATGGGAATGTTACTCTTACGTAAGTACATCATACCGTCTCTATGATTCTAACGTTGATTCATTTTTTATAACCATATTTAGTGATTGATTTTAAAAGTATAATTAAATTATTAATAATATAAATACTTCGGGTTTATTATTCATGATATGTTATTCAATGATCCCTTTGGATATATTTGACCTACCAATGATATTTTTATCACATAAACCAAATTTTGTCAAAACACCCGACATAAAATTAATGGTTTTTGTAGTTATATACAATATAGAACAAAATTGAAATTTAAGTAATTATAAATATAAAAATGGTTATCAATAAATTATAAAATGAATATAATTATATTATATATGATATCAAATGACATTCATCCAAAAAGGAAACACCTGTAAAAGGACTGTCATCTCACTTTTTACATTCTGGAGATAAATGTCATGTTCACCACATAGATGTTTTCTGTGGTATATCTACTACCAATTTTTATATAATATATCATGAATTCATTTATATTAATGTAATTTAATACAATCATTTATTATTATTCCTTCATGAGTATTATGATTTAATATTTTTCAATGTGTTATGAGACACTTGGGAATATTTAAAGATTAATCAGCTCATGATTGTTGTTAATGATCATATTTTCTATCTCACTTCCGTTTGTGATTTTTAACCATATCATGAAACAATCACTATATTGTAATATTTCATCATAATAAATTTATTTTAATATCCATATTATTATACAATGGATATTAGTATTTCTTAAATTGTTTACATTTTAAAATATGTTGTGTACATTTACAATTATTTAATTATTTTGGGGAAATATTGATAATTGTGTATTCTTTATTCAATGTGGTTATTTGATAAAGAATATTATTTATTTTTATTATTCAATATGATGAAATATTTGATTAGTCAATGATGGGGGGATACTGTTCTTTATAAATATCTTCAATGCATCAAGAAGTTCTCAGGAGAAAAATTGTTGTGCAAATGTGTTTTTACCCTCAGTTTTAAACCATATTTTGAACGACATTGACAGTAGTAGGGTTTCATGTTCCTCATACATAAAGACAATTAAAAACAATTTTTTTCATACTAGTTTTAGTTATTATTCATCCAATATATTTTTTATTGGTAAATATATGGATGCATTTTATTTTCATGTTTTAGTTATTATTCATCCATGATATTTTTCATCAATATATCTATGGATACATTTCATTTTCTGTTATATAGATGGTATGTGTTTCCTGTTATTACCTTCAAATATTGTTTATGCACTTCCATTAAAAAATTTTATTATATGGCATGTGGTTTTCATTTATTTACAATTTCATATTGAACTTTTTTGTGGATTCATTATTTCTTTTTCTTTACTTACCCTTACAAATAATTTGAACGCAACATTATTATATTTATTTCCCCAGGTATCCAAGAAGAGTACTATGAATGATATTCATTGATTTACTAAATGAATTATACATACCCTTGATGATCATTATTTATATTTTATAATGAAGAAAACAATTTGTTGTAATTATTGTAGTCATTTGTAATACAAAAATCATTTATGTATCTAGTTTACTAAGACTAATAAACTTATTGGTCCATTGGGGCTTGGTTTCTTATAATAATATCAGTGGTGTTAATAGAAGACACCAAATCTAGGATTCAGGGGATGGGTTTCAACAATCCTACTATTTTATACAAATATAATAGTAGGGTTATATTAGAATGAACTTCAACTCCAAGACTGACAGCCAATACCATTTACAAGTCATTGACTGAATAATGGTATGAGTTTGGCCACCTTGATTTTTGGACTGAAAAAACTAATATCAATTTTATCATCTCATTCCTCCTAATTGACTTGAGTCTAATAGGAATTACTAATAGGCATTAGGTGACCACCCAATGATGCCAAAAGATGAAAAAAAAATTCTATGTTCGTAATTAACAATTGGGGGATAATATTACATTTTTAAAATAAAAAAATAATCAAATATAAACATAACCAAAAACCAATTCATGATTCCAGAAAACCATGTAATAAAAATCATTGTACAAACAAAACAAAACAAACTATATTAGAGTACCGTGTTGAAACCAAGATCAACATCAACTACAAAATGAATGAAAAAACCAACAAAACTCAAATAATCAAAAAAACCAACTCTACAACACCCAAAATCATCAAGATCCAACTCCAAAACCCATTCCCAAGTATCACATACCACTAATAAATAAATTCATTACTTTCTATTTACTTGTGTTTCATAAAAAATATAAAAAAACACAAATATGTCGATGTTGGGGGTGATTAATGGGACTCAGTTAGTTTTAGCCAAATGACTTCCTGAATCACGCAATTCTGATAGAACATGTTAGAAAATTTATACAAAACATTTATCTTAAAAACATTAAAAACATTAAATATTATATATCAAATCAAAATAAACTACAACCCAAAACAGTTTTCTAACCATAATAGTTTCAAAGAAATAAACTAAACAATTATTTAAAACCATTCTACATTTTCCAATTTATCATAACCCATTTCATTCCACATATCAAAATATTAACACATTCATGCCCATGTGATAGTTAAATACTTATTAGTGGTCGCACATAGTTCTACCAAGTCTTCCCAATATAACTATATATATGTGTCCCAATGGATGACGACCCTTCCATAGGGCAAATTCATTTCAAATGAGCACAAAGGAAAAAATTATGCCAAAAACGTTTCCAACTAATATTAATAAAACAAAATTTTTATTGAAAAACATTTCATAAAATCATTTTATATCAATTAAACCAAAAAAACATGTTTAAAATCACCATTTTAAAGAAACTATACAAAGCACTTTTCACAAAAATCCCAGAATTTCACAAATCCTCAAACAATTACAGATGAGAGTTCTAACATGATTTTCGCATCAATTTCATTATAAATCTCAAAAAATTTATAAAATTTTAAACTAATAGTTCATGTTCAAATAATACGAGTCAAGAATGAATCCACCTATATCATAAATTATGGTGAAAAAGAAATATGAGAAAAAATTTAAACAAAACCGTGTTTAATCTCAATAAACCTCCATTAGATACCATTTCCAAACATCAAATCAGCTAAATTACTTTATGATTGGAACCCATTATCAAAGGTCTATCCCTAAAAGACTAGATATATGATTTCATGATTGAAAAAAGAAGTATATATAAGGAAAATAAATTTGAATAGATACTTAAAATGAAATTTAGCCTTTAACACACAAAGATTTTCCAATAGAGAGAATCTCGATTGAAGAGGAAAGTCTCCACAGCCTTTGGGAGGAAGAAAACTAATGTTATGTGCGAAATAGAAGAAAAAAATTTGTTTAGATCTACTCCTGAGCAAGATTATATTTTTTCAAATCTAATTTGAATCTATGGATGGTTAGGTCACATTGTTACAGAAACAATGCACTAATAGTGTGTTATCCTCTCCCTCTAAGAACTCCTTCATGGTTGGCATGCATAGTTAAACAAACCAGGATCCAAGAAAGTCCTTCCTCTCTTCCACTTTTCTTGGTTACTCATAGGAGGTCATCATATTTTTTCCAAACTATGTGCCTAACTGTGAACCTACCTAGAAGCCTTTTTCTCACTTTTCAAGGTTTCCTATAGAATTTTAATTGTTTCTACCTATCATGTTCAAACTATACACCTCCATAAAATCCCAGAAAACAAAATGTTATCAAAACCATCCCAATATTCACCCAATAACATTACATACATAAAATACATAATTACATGGTCGCATACTTGAAACTCTTGGTTCTATATCTATAGCCCAAGATTAGGGATAAGGTTCCATAAGTTGAGAAAAACATAATATTTAGGGGAAGTTTGAACCACATACATTAAACAATATACTTACATTTTATCTACATATTCATCTGATTAGATGGTGAATTTAATGTTACATTGGATACGAATATCTTGGAGCCCTATTAGTGCACATTTGTAGGACCACCCACAAAATCTACACTCTTTATAGAGATTAAATTTATATTATTAATTACTTATAAGGAAATAAAAATCTCAATTTAGATAATCCCCATGTATGTAAATATAATAGAAAACATAATTTACATCACCGTGAAGATGCAAAGGAGACCCAGCATTGGTTAACCACTACGACTTGGTAGATATTCTCACATTTTATGGGATTTTTCATACCTGACGAGATTACCCTGACTATAGATATTATATAAAAATAAATATTCATGCGATTAATGATTATATCATCCCTAATATGATGATATAGTCTTGATGAATTAGTATTTATGATGGTATCCCCGAAAATGGATAATTGGAATATGTACTAAACATTAAAAATGATCATTATTCGCCAAAGACTATTGATAGTTATGGTACACCTATATTAGTTATACTATAATTTAGCAATGATGGTATTTCCCAAAAAATATGAATTAAAAGGTCAGGATAATCATCTCATCCACCATTTGAATTATAAATCATTTATGATGTCAAATACACCAAAGTAAATTCAACTTTGTCTACAAAAAATAACAAGGAAGTAATCTATGTGATTAAAATAGATAAATCAAAAACCAAAATAAAAATAAAATAATATGGAAAATATATGTTATGAGTGGGTTGGAGATAAATTATTACAATAATGGTCTTGTTAATAATGGTCATCTTACTATTCATAATGGTAAGATTACTATTCCAATGAATAGATTACTATTCCTAGATTCATATTTGAAATTGTAATATGGGTTCCCTACCTTTCATAAATTACTCAAATTTTATTCGTAATACATTCACCAATATTTTATATTAAGGTTGTATATATATATATTAATTTTCAAAATGAATATTGCATTATTAATATTATATCTCATTTATACAATGTTGTTCATGATTGATACAATTTTAGGGGATCAAGAAGATCAAAAATTTCCAATTATATTTATATTAGTTATTATCCCTCTTCCCATTATAATAATTTAAAATATTATGTAAAATTTTAATCTGAAAATGTATTGTTCAGTTCAATATAATAATTAATTATTTTTATCATGTGGTTCATGTGATTTATATTCTACTATATTACTAAAGGTTTTACATTTATATAATCAGTAGAAAAAATAAATTGAAATAACATTTGTTTGTAAAATTCATTCTCCAAAAATAAATATTAACCTTTAAATTTATTTGACCCACTAAAATGAAAACAAATGTGAGTACATCCATTTCATTTCTTTTTATAGTTCCCATGTTGTATCCTCTTACACATAGTTATGCCACAAAACTCTGACTAAAAGATATGTGTTTTTTCATATTACATTGTATATATTATCCAAGATCTTCCATGTTTACTCATAATAAGAGAGATCTTGCTCCAACTATACCACCATCAGATTCCATACATGTGAGTGATTTTTAATTTACTTCCTAAAACTATATATAATAAATACATCATATTATTGATATGGGTTTATTTGGAGTGTTAGTCAATAAGGCACAGATCTAATGTGATCGAGAAATTCAATGAGGGTGATATATCATGGAATTACCTATCCATTTTTCCAAATCACATGACTCACTTCCATTGAGTTATGAAGAGAAACACTTTATCTACAACCTCAAAATTTAGGTTTCTCAGATAGTTATCATCATGGATATTTTTTTTATTACATTGAATTTTCTTGAGCTTTTTTTGAATATTCTTGATCATTCTTACCATTTCAGTGAGAATTTTAGGTCCCAACATCTTACATTCAACAAATTTATCCCAGAACAGAAGTGTTCTGCATTGCTTAATATAATGTTCCACACAAAGATCCATTTACAGGATTGATTGAACTATAATATTTTATGTGAATAATACTATATAAATATGTTAATACCATCATCCGTTTATGTGTATTTATAATTGTACCAATAAGTAATTGTGTTTTTAGATACCTTGATAAAATCAGACTTCATATTAGGGGTGATAAGTCGCAATGAAGTTAAACATTGGGTTTAGATCATATTAGATACCTTTCCAGAATATGGAGGTAATCCTTCAATCATTAATTAGTTATAATTTATATTTGTGTTTCATATAGTTTCATTAAATCGCTTGGGTATATCCCTACATGTTGGGCTACATATATGTCCCATAAGGATTACATTAACTGGGCATACCTTGTAAGAAGGTCCTCTACAACCCATATTGAATTATTTATTCTGTGTATCTCTATAATTCGAATGATAAAGTAAATGGTGATGTTTTACCAATTTCTTATAAGAATGTGAAATTGTTTTTATTCCTTTTTATGTTTACTTCTCTTCCTTCACATGTCGTAATATCTTACAATTTTATGAATATCTAGTGATATCCCTTTCATTTTTCCCAATAATAGTACTCTTAGAGATATAGATACATCTTCATGCTCCGTTAGTGGACATAGAATGTCATGATATGGGCATCATTCAAAAATTTCATCGTTATCTAAGGATATTATGATATAGATAGAGGTTAGCCAAATTTTAAAACTATTTCTATTTTGAACAATGAGGATTTACCATTTCTTTTAGTTTCCACCTTCTTCTATATTTCCACCTCATCATTATGAGAATACATTATATTCTCTAGAATATATTGTTGGTAAATGGTTTTAGAAATTATGGATGTTTTTACTTACTTTATTACTTTCATGTTTATCCATTTCATGTTGAAGAATATTGATTGATTTTTGATTTACATCATTTAAGAATTATGGTATGCTTTACATATAGAGAATATTCCACTTTATTTTTCTTCCCATGATGATACTTCATTGAGTGATTATATTCCATGAATATCGATAACAATATTCACTTATGAATTCTAATATATTTATATGTAAATATATATTTTAGGATCTTATAATCCATATATAGTTCATATTTCATCCCAAATATAAAACACGGCCAAATATTTAATCAAATGATCACTACAGGTGACCCCAAATATTGCATTACATAGATATTCTCCTGGAATTTATACTTCAATGACGCATAGGATATCACGTTATCATTTCATACCAGTAAACAACCCAATACCTTCTTTTATGCATCATTATATACCTCAAAATGTTCCCTATATAATGGTAGTGTGGGTAATTCTGTAGGGGTATGACTGTTTAAATTCTTAAATTCTCTATTCGCTTTCATTGGTCTAATAAATCACTCCCTTTTGAGTTAGATTGGTCAAAGGGATTGAAAATCATTATATATTCTTTAAAAATCATCAATAATATACAAATGTTCCATGGAAACTATGGATCTCCATCATATATGTTTTTATGGAGACCTATTTATTGATTGTGTTAGAAGGATCCATGTATATTGCATTTTTAGGGATTACAAACCCTAATAATGAATATTCCTCCCCAAAAAACACAAATAAATTGTACTTTCTATATAAAATATAATTTTTAATTGATTTTAGTACAATCTTAAAATATTTCACAAGATCCTCCTATATTTTGTAGAATATCAGAATATCATCTATAAAGACTTCCAACAATATATTTCGGTAATCTCCAGAGGCACTATTAATTATATAAATAACGATCTATATAGTAATAATGATATTGGATTGTATCACTTTGAACTCATAGTGTCTACACCATTAATTAATGGAAGTGTTGGGAAATTCTTTATTCTTTATATTTAAATAGTGATATCCAGACTGAAGTTCTACCTTAGAGAATTACTAGTCCCAAAATAGTACATTGAATAAGAAATCAATCTGTGAAATGGGATACATATTATTTATAGTGATATTTATAACACTTCAAAAATACATTCATAGGAACACTGATCCATCCTTCTGGTTAACAATGTGTATTGATTCACCCCATGGTGAATCACTCGGGTATATAAAACCCTTATGATCATTTTATTGTAACAGCTTCATAAATTATTCTAATTTTATGGTTTACACTCTCCAAGGAGTCTTGAATATAGGTAGATATCTAGGAATATTATCAATTTAGAATAAAACCACTTGATTAGGATAATGAAAATAAAAATAATTAGTGAAAATATTATTATAATCCATCATAGCAGGAATTTCAACATGAATGTTTGTCTCTATTGTCTCAATAATTTGATGAAGATATTCAATATTAAAAAAAAATATAATTTATGTTCTTCAGAAAAATATTGCATTGGGAATTCATCATCATCCTTAAACTTAAACTAAATATGATGATTATCTATGAAATAAAGTGTGATGTCTCTCTCCTAATAATATATATTTTATTTTTATTAGAAAACCAAATCAATGACATGTATACCAATACATTCCACAAAATGAAGCATTAAATAATTTTTTATAAGATTAAATCTAAATAAATTAATGAGAAGGACTTATATACATGGGATGCATTAATTACCTTCATTATTATTCTCACAGATAATTCAACCTCTATCTTTTGAGGTAGTTTTTTAATAGCTATAAAAAACATAAATGGTAAGAAATAATATGAAGAACCAAAGTACAAAATTAATTTCCCAATTTTCCCTTCCTATATCAATAGACATTAGACGTTAATATAATTTATTATCTCTAAAAACCCTTATATTACGTTATTTTCTTATTTAATTTCAATGTTACTAGTAGTTGAAACACTTGTCTAAAAGATAATTCATGGTCGAAACCATCATTTATTAAATTTCATTAATTGGATTTTCCATCTCCATTATGTATTGATTTTATGGATTATATTCATTTTTATAATTGAAACATCTCTATATTACCTTGATATGGTATTCGTGATTCTTCATCCTTTAATTTTGATGCATGGTTCGTTGGTTTTTCATTCTTACATAGTATTTTTCAATTGATCCTCAAAAATAAAACATTATTTTTTTAAGTTTAATCTAAAACCCCTTGATACAAATAAGAATCACAAATATACACATCAAACATAATAGAAAAAAATCTATATATATATATATATTAATTTATTGAATAAAAATACTCATATTTAATAAAAAATCAAGATATACATCTTATTTTTTGTTCCAATTAAAAAGAAGGAGTCATATTGATAAATCCTCACAATGTTTCCCTCATAATCCCCTATGGAATAATGTTATTTATTAATTATGTTTGATGAAAACCTTTATAGTATAGATATCATTGAAAATATTTATTTAAAAATATTTTCTTGAATATTTGAAATTTAATGTATTTTATTTATTATATGGTATTTCTGTTATGTGTCCACCACTTTTTGGTTTCTCCCTCTTACTGATAAATAACCTATCTGAGTTTTTACTATTCATATAATTTAAGGCCAAAGTGTATCTTCTCAATTGAATAAATATATTGTTCCGTGATGAGTTTCACATATGATCCATAAATATGTGTTGTCCCTTATATCAAACAATACTCAACCGCAACTATCCCTTTCATAAGTGATTGAGGGATTTCCATACAATTCATGTTATTATTTTTAAAATTTATTAGTTGAGAAACCATAACCATAAAGGTATCGGCTATAACTCCTAATATTTTAGGTATCTCATTAAGGAAATAATCACATATCCTATCACAATGGTTTATGTAACAATACTTTATATTTTCAATCATATATTAAAATAATAAAAAATAATAGTGAAGAGAATACAAAAAATAAAAAATATGTAAACATAGAAACTTTGAAAATAGAAGTAATATCATACAAATATAATTTATATCATAAATTTTGGATCTCTAGTTATCAATCTTGGTTATCCAAGGAAATTTTATTACAATTTTATCTAACATAACAACCTATTCATGTCCATTATAATGGGTTATATAGAACATTCGAATTTACTAAGGAATATCCTCAGGGAGTGCCAAACTAGCTGTGAAGTAAGGTATCTTTTTTGATAAATAGGTACAGGTTTAGTTGATACCCAGCTATATTATTAGATCTTATTATCCCTATAGTAAATCTATGCCAGAATCAAATCCACTTATAGTAACCATATATAATTTTCATTACTTGGAAACCAATTTCTCTAAACTTTACCAAAAGTTCAAGATGTTTCCTAACACATATAATTATCTTGAGAGTTTTTAATAATTTATTTTGATATTGATCTAGTAATATAAAAAGTCTTTTGTATGAAACAATCTATTGTTTCCAAATCCTTTTACACATATAGTTACATGAATTTTATTAAACATATCTCGAAAACAAAAGCAAAGGATTTAGTGGCCTAGTGTCATTAGAATGTTAGGTTCATAAAATATTAAAATGGAACTAAAATATAAAACCAATATTTTAAATTTATAATGATATCCTAAAACCCATTTAGAATATTTAATTGTATAATATAACCTTGGGAATACATTTAAATAATGTGTCAGCTGTAACGCCTATTAATGGAATACAAAATATAATAGACCATACCATATGTGTTAGTGGGAATTAAATTAAACCATAATATAAAAGGTAAATGAATGATCACATGATGGAATGTCATAAATAATATAGAATAATAAAATTCAAGATTAATTGGAATGCTCCAAAATCAAAATACCTTAAATTATATGCGTATGTCAAGGATAACTACCAAGATATCATTTCATATTGGAAAGATTCCTTTAATAAATTAGGTTTACACCATAATCCCATAAATATTATATCATGATATATAAATATTACAAAATTTATTGGAGTTCCAAATGGCCCCAACCATCATAACTTTCTCATTAATATGCCTTCTACAAACGGTAATTTTTTTTTAAAAAAAGATAAGCAATATCCATTGAATTTAATGGGGTACATAATCATTCCTCATAATCTAATTAAAGGATATTTCATATATATTCTAAATACATGAAGGAATTAAATATTATGAGGTTCATATTAGAATAAATATATATGGGTCTCACATATTGATTTCATCATATAAAATTTTCATGATAAATTATAGATAACTGGGTATTGAAATATAAACATTAAAATTGTATTTTTATGGAATTAGTAAAATAAATATGAAAAGTAAATACTTTTAAATTTTCAATAAAAATAGAGGTGAACCAAAATGGTTAACCCTAAAATATTTCTTACATTATGAATTCATTAAGGGGTAAATTATATTAATATAGTGTTTCGTGAATAAATTACGTAAAAAAACATTCCCCTTAATCGTGTTTGATTTTAAAGAATGTATTGTCAAATGAAAATAAGGCATGCATAAAACAATAAAATTAAGGGAAAATAGGATAGTTGTATATCTAATATATATATATAATTTAGAATAAATCCATTAAATTATATAGATAGGTAATGTGGTGTATAAAAAAAAATTCATAACCCAAAAATAAAGAGGATGCTTTTGTGAGTTCCCTTACATCAGGTCAATATAATATCAACAAGTTTACTCAACATTTTTAATAATAAAATGTAATTTATTAAAAAATTTATTTATATCCTTTTAATATATATATTTTTTAAAATAATTTTTTTAAAGATCCATTCTTATTCCAACTATCCTTAGGGTGTTCGTTTCATGATTTGAAAACTGCTTTGGGCTGAAGATAAATGTTGAAGTTCATTTAAAATGGGATAAAAATTCAGATGATAAATGAAATTTTATTAATTTCCTTCTAGATGATGAAATGTTTCCAAATATCAATATGTTTTCTCATATAGAGAAGATATATTTAATATAAAATTTATCACTATATGATTATTTCATTTAAGTAGTTTTACTGATCATCATGAACTAGATTCATTTTAAATAATTAAATCATTATTAATAAATTATAGATCATGAAATAAATTAAAATATAATTGTTATAATCATATTTACCCTAATGTTATTTAAATATCCATATATGAAGTCAGTGGAGAAAAACAAAGTATGTTATTCATAGAGTCTATGAACCCATTCAATATATGAAATCTTTTGAAATTTATAATTAACATATAATTGGTTTTATGATTGATAGTCCATTAACATAACAAAATTACAAATAATTTATGATTTTGGAGAAATTATTTCGTGTTTTATAGTTTTTTTAAAATGAAGATAATGAAATACTAAGAAGTGTATTTTAGTGTCTTACTTTCTCTCTTAGATGACTCGTTTTGAAAAACCAAATAATGTTCCAAAAAATTGATTTTTTCTAAGAATAGAACACCTCGAACATCATGTAGAGTTTTGGGGAGATAAATGGTTAGATACTATGATATATTAACAATTTAATATGTTTGAGTAGAATAGGTGATGTGGGTGGTATTAATTAGGTGAGAAGTGGGTAATATTTGAAAATAACACTCATTAACTACTTCTATTGAATCATGAATACAAATATAAATGATTATTTTGACTAGATAATGTAATTAGTTCTTGTGTTTTCATAATAATTGTGAAATTCAGCATCCATGAATCGTTGTTCTAATATATTGAACTTATAATCTTCATCAACATATTTTTGCTGAATTTGTCTATTCACAAAAAATTGTCCTAGTTTAAAAAAACAATGACGATAAAAAAATATCAATTTCTGAATTCAAAAAATGAAAATATCATTTTATATATTGGAAATTTAATTTATGTATAAAGTCACTAATTATTAAAAAAATACTTATTTTTAAATTATTATTAATTTTATGACCCTACAAAATATGACATATGGGGCCATAAAATTAAATTATAATTATAATGAAATTATATTTTATTTTATAATCCCATTTTAGGAAAATATACTCTCTTTTAAATTATTATATTTATCATAAAATTTTATATAACATGTATATTTTATTATTGAAATAGAAACACTTATTTTATAATTGATTTTTATATATCATGATATAAATTTGATATATTTTTCTTTTATAAGTTAACTAGAAAATATTTAACAATTAAATTGGTAAATTTACTGTTTCAATAGTAAGGATTATATTCTTAATGGGAAGATTAATATTATAACGATCAAATTACTATACAAACAATCATATTTTTAATAGTCTAATGTGTTCTATGCCTTCTCTAAATATCTCTTATTTCATTAATTCAATATTCACCTCTATTTTATCATAGGGTTATATATATGAATTTTCATAATTAATATTTCAATAAAAATATTATTCCACATATCTATAGTGTACTTCATGAGTGAAATCATTCTAGTGGATAGAGTATTTCCAAATTCTCATATGATAGTTATATTATTTTTTATTTTTTATCTATTTGATCACTTTAAATTATTATGACTATGTTTATTATCTAAATTTAATTTTTAGTTAAATATAAAATAACTGGTTCTATAATTTGACTTTGGTGTATAATCTAATAATAAATTAATAAATAAGACATGTTTATACAATCATAAGAGAAATCCCACTTGAAAAAATTATGATTCATTATAATTATTCTACCATGGATCCTTTTTTTATTTTATATTTATAATCTTCTATGTCATGGACTATATTTATTTCATTTTAGCTTACAAATAATTTCAATATTCATTTAATAAAACACTTATTATTCAATTTTTTTCAAAATAAGATATTTATCCCATGTGAATATTCTCTAGAATTATTATGATCTAACCATTGAAGATATGTTGATGAGTTTTCCCCTCATAATGCATATGAGGCCTCCCATTGCATATTTATCTATTCCCTAGGTTTAGAATGTTACTATAACATATATGGAGTTTATTTGGGATTATATTGAGGTCTAATTATGGTAAAATGTTCCCAAGTATCATAAAATACTTTTATTAAATATCTGATCGTCTAGGAGATTAAACATTTTGTTCATAGGATGGTGTCCCTAATTCTAATATTTATTATTTAAATTATGGATATAATGTAAAATAAATATATCTTGATATTAGTTTATATCTATTTCACTATAAAAATAAGGGTTTTAAGAACTTTATCATTGATTGTGGGACTAGGGAGTTTAAGTTGGTATCAATCCACTTTCTATTTATTTTTAAAAAAATTATAACTAGTTAAAGAAAAACATAAAAAATAATTTTAATTAAATGGTATTAATCTTATCATAAATGTTATGTTATTTGGTTTCTCATACATAAAATTCATATCTGGATACAATAAATTGGATTTGAGTATGGCACATATGCACCTAGGGGTAATCACCATAAATAATGTATTTTGAGTATTATCTAGATATTAAAAAATTTACTAATTAGTGGATCAAAGAATGAAAACATAGAAACACTACCAATGAAAATTTTTAGATAATTCATTACTCTATATAAACCATAATGATGGGTTTGAGCACATTACTATTATACAATTTGAAAACCTATTGGAAAATTGACCATAGAAAACTTAGTTTAATACGTTAGAGTTATAAAAAGATCCAACTATTTAAAAAGTGATATAAAAAAATCATAGAATTAAATAAGGGACTTATATGATAATACTTCTTATGGATAAACATTCATATTCATATAATCTTTTATAAGGAATTTATTGAACATTATCACACTCATTTTTTTAATATTTGGATGAAAATAGGATCATGAAATAGAAGCTATTAATCGTATTACTCAAAAATATTCTAAAACATATAAATAGTTTCTTATTTAGAATAAATTTTTTATAATCGAAATATACACAATTTTTAGAGAAAAGATATGTTTCCCTATATTCCGTAGGATAAAATTCTTTTTATCACTTTAAAAATTGTACCTTCAGTCATGATTATCATTTAGATGGCCTTAGGTATTATAATTGGTATGTAGTCATTAAAATATGGAGGATGAAATATATTTCATGGAGGGAGAATGTAACACCTCATTTTTTTAATAAATCATCTTCCTTCTATAAACAATTAGTTGATAATTAAAAACATTTTTCCTATTTCTTCAAAGGAATACAAATAGATTATGAAATAATTCCTCAAAAATACTAATTAAACTGAAAACACTTTATTCATTTATATTTAAATATTATATCAATGTTACATCAATCTAATTATAACATGTTACATCCTGGTTTATTGAATCATGTTGAAAACCACTCATGTTTTGAATTTATTAAATATTGGGGTTTAATTTTCTAATATGCTCATCGGAACTCAATTTTGAGAGTTCCATCAAATTTATATCTTGTTTTTCGACTAGTATAGAGGCTTGGTTCTTGTATCAGGGGTTATGATGGGGTTTGGAATAATAAGAGGCCTAATACTCATTTTTATGAATAGTGGTTTAGGGCACATAGTTTAGGGTAAACCATGTAGGCCCTTCCAGGTAACTGTGTGGATCATTTTTAACTATAAACAAATTTACTTATATTTTATGATGGAGGTTCATGACCATGTGTGTTTCTCTATAGTAAATGTTGAAATCTTCCACATGGACTTCATGTGAGGGTCCCCTTTTAGGTAGAAGATCTGCACTATAGCTCACACAATTATAACATGGTTTGGAAAACTGTGCATCTTGTATATGTTTTTTTTATGTTTTTCTTTTTCATTATTATTTTTATTCTTTATTCTTTTTCCTATCTTCCTCCTTTTTCCACATATAGTAAGGGAGAACCCTCCCTTTTCCTCCCATGGATTTTGATCCATATTCATCCTCAGTGATCTATTATTTTATCTGTCGGGGCTATATAACCCCATCGGTATGGTTTACCTCACCCTTTATTTTTTTACCCTTATATTTCTCCTCATGGGGCACTAAATCATTTTTATCCCTTTCACACTATTTTCAAGGCATTGTATGGAAACTCAAATCAACTCCAAATAGCTTTGAGTTAGATACTTCTATTGGACTTTCCTATGCCTATGATTCCAAGGTAGGTGGTTCATATCATAGTTTTTGTTATTTTGTCATTTTATGGGCATGGTTTTTAACCCACATTTGGGGTATTTTGAGTGAGACACTTTTATACTGGTTGCTTCATATCAAAGTTATCAAATGATCCCACATGATTTATATGGTCAATCCATTACCTTTTTCTCTTATGATATGCTACAATAGAAGTCTTTTCTCCTTTGGTGGTTTGGTAGGGGTGATAAATCCTTTTAAATTAATTGTTTTAACTAAATTGGTTCGATCTATTGAAATGGAGAAATTCAATTTGAGTTAATTAAATTGTTAAGTTTTTTGGTTATGTTATTAAATATTATTAAATTAAATTTATTTGTAAAAGTGTGTTTATTTTTAGATATATATTCTTACTCATGATGGATTTTATGTGATGAGTCCCATGGGGTTGTGATGGGAATGTCCTGAGAGATTAAGGCGACTAGGTGATCGGTATTTAGGCTATGTGGTCATCTAGTTGTGCTTGGCCCTGATTTGTTTGAGTTGTGTTGAATATAGGATTGGGTTTCATGGATTCTAGATTGAGGTAGTGATATCATTAGGCTGGGAATGTCTCATCATATGTGGTGGATCGACCATCATTTTTCTGCAACATGGTGATAAGGGCACGAGATTCCAGAGTTTATGTGGATTATGTATTTATATTGGTGATTACTGCTCACCCATAACTTCTAAATCACAGATTTGAGTGATGTACATACATGTTTACTCGAATATGAGGATGTTTTGACCAATAATATGAGTAGATGCATCAGATAGTGAAGCTTATGAATTGAGTTTAGGGGTGATTTTCATTGAAATCTACATGGATAGAGAAGATCCTTTAGTTGATAGTGTTAAGGATATCAGTCCAGAGATGAAGCTTTCTTTGTAGACGTCGTGGTCTTATATATTTATTAGATCGAAGATATCATTGCTTCATTGGATTTCATTATGCATGTCAATGTGGTATTTATTTTACAATAGTTATCTTTGTGCCTCCGGATGTCGGTATTCGAGATGACAGACGGTTTTGAGAAGGGGTCTAAGGGACCAATTACTATTGTTTGGGCATGGATTCAGGAATTTGGAACTATATTGAGACACTTGGTGTCAATAGACACATAGTTCTAGACAAAGTATTTGAGGTGGATCCTAAGGTTTCACCTGACCTTGACTTTAGAGGTACCTTGGGCCATTATCTAGTAAACCTCTTTGCTTATGTACTCATACATTGGTCGAGGCAGGTGATATCTTCTTGGTGGTTTTTGACAACCCAAGAAACCTTGTTTATTTACTTAATATATCAAAATTATTTACTTATATTTATTATTAACACCTTATTAAACACTTGTGTTGTTTATTTACCATTACTTTGTAACCTACAGAGCGTTGTTCTCACACTCTACACAGGTCCTTCAGATGTATGTAGACTTTAATTATTTATGTTTAGGAAAGGGATCAACATCAAGTGATGGATTTTAGTATCAATTTTTCATGGAGATTAGTATGGGTCCTTGAGGTCCTTCCTAATAAGATTTTCTTTTTGTTTATCTTTATTTCAGTTTTCAACATGTTGTTTTTATGCATATATGCAGCTATAGAGATTATCCATGGATGTCCCTTTTTTATATTGACATGTATGACCTGTAGTTGATTTTTGATCTCATTTTATTTTTTGGTTTCTAAAAGTGGTATGTTTGGAATGTTGAAATGTTTGATTATTCTGATACTTTTGTTGATATTGATTCCACTATTTATTTTTTATTGATTGTTCTTCCTCTTTGCAGGTCTGGTTCGTTTCTAATAAATCATTAAATTCCACTACATCAAATATTATAAACTCATACTAGTATCATTATATATTCACTGAGGGAATATTCTCCCCACTAAACATCTTTACACCCTCACTCGTAGCCGGTAACCTTTAGAGTTTGTGATGGTGGGCCTAAGGCTAGTGGCACTCAGCTCGATAACAATATTCGTGTGGATAATTAGGTCAAGGGAATCAGAAGTTGTATCAGAGGTGTTTCTTTAACTATTTTTTTGTTTTACTATTTTTTTGTACACTAGAGAGAGTATGTGGTTGGAATAGAGTTTATAACTTGTTCTTGGGTTCATGTTTCCCTTGGCACAATGAAAGGACTGCAATGAACCAAACTTTTTAATAATTTTTATTTCCTAAATTTTTGTGTTGTTTTATTTTATACTTCACAAAAATATAACCTTTAATTAATGAAGTGAGTATAATTAAATGATATTGTTTTGTTTCGACTGTTATATGGCCATTCGTCAATATGAACGTTGGAATGTAAATTCTTAATGTTACAATTATTATTTATAAATCCAAATGATCTTGGATAATTAATACAGGAATAAGAGTCGATGGTATAATCTAGTAGACTCGGGCCATATGAAGCCCATATTTCGGAGCTTTGGAAGAAGGTAGCATCACTGGGCTTTGCTCTGGACCAATTCCAAGATGAACTTCAACACGTGATGTATCACTCCAAGCATCCACAGTACACTTCTCTTTGAATAATACAGTAGCGTGTGTTGTACGCAACTTCGAGTTCTAACACACACCATAACAAATCAAAGTGGCCCTCATGAATAGTAATACCTACTTTTTGAAATTTTATAAATTTTATCTTTCAAAATGGACTTCATTTTTTGATTCAGAATATCAAAATTATCCTATGTTGAATTTTTTGTATTTTTCTAAGAACTTCCAATTTTTTTATGGATAGTGAAAAATACTTAAAAACAACTTTTTTAATCAAAATAATTTATAGGGATAAATTATACTATTGAGTGGTTTTAAAGTATAATTAGAATATATGTTTACCATTTTATCAAATGGGGGTCATTAGAATCAATTTCACTTTGAAATTGGACATAAACAATTGTCAATATTTTGATATATATTGTTTCTTAAAAAGACGCTATTTGTTGTGTCAGCGTGAATTATATATAAAATTAATTAATGAAACTTATATTTTCGGAATTTTGTAAAATAGACATCATTTTTGAATTCAGAATATCAATTATATCTTTGGGTGAAATTTTGGCATTGTTCTAAAAACTTCAATTTTTGATGAATAGTGAAACCACTAAGTGGTAGTTAAAAAACTGATTTTTCGTTTAAATTAAATTTTACCACATCTGTGATTTTAATTTCAAAAATACAACATACATGGTTGTCATTAGGATGTAAAATGTGGTTCAATATGATTAAAATAATTTTTTGGTGAATAGTAACTTTTAAGTTTAATTAATCACGATTAAAGGTAATTAGTGATACTTAAGGTAAAAATGATATTATAAATATATAAAAAAACATATACACTTGTCCTATCCTTATTGGATGAGTCATGAACTACCAAGAGAATCCATGGGTCAACATGGGGACCCCATGGAGCAACTTGGGTAAGAAAATGACGTTAATAACTTTTTATTTAAAGTAAAAATAAAATTGTCACAAACATGTGTTGTTTTACTAAAACAATTATTACATGGGGTTATATAAGTTAACTTTTCAACTATAAAAATTCATTGGAAAGATAAAACGATTTCCTACATCATGGTAATTTGTTTATAATTTTTAGACATTAAATAAATTAAAATTTTTATGACACCATGATGACGCAGCGATTGCCTCATTAATTAACGATTTAAATTAAATGAAAATATAATGTGAAATCTATAACTTACACTTCTAAAAACATATTGGATGGGTATATTTAGAATCATTATCACCTTATCCTTGAAATATATTATTTTTGGAGCTTTTAAATCTGAAAAGAACTTCATTATAACGCAACATTTCATGACATTCCAAGAGTGTCCCTCCTCTCCTCTTATAAAAGGCTCCCAACACTACCACCTTATTCACACCATCCAAGCCATCTGGATCAACCAACCTCTACCCAAATACTCTCTCAACTTCTCTCTCTTACACCTAGAAGCCTCACTTTGGGCATAAGTCTTCCCAAGGAAGCCTTTGGCTCCAATCAAAAAGAGTTACCCGATTTTAAGGTAATGTCTTCTCTTACATTATTTTGTTTTATTTTGCTTCTCTAACCCCTTAAACTGTTTTTATTACTTTATTTTGTAACAATTAAAGTATATTAAATATACTAGGATTTTGTTATGAGAAGGATTTTATTTACACTTACACACACCTTCGTCTAATGGATAAAGAACATACTGTTTTTGTGGGAGGCGAATCACTGCCTCACAAAACAATGATTGTTCAATATTTTTTTAACACATCTCATGGTGGCATTTATGATGAAACTATTTTTATTTATGATATATATTATGTTTTTGTTTTCCTTATGATTCTGTATTTTTCATTTATGGAATAACTTTATCATTTCCATTATGGGTAAACACGATAATTTTATTTTAGGAAGTGCGGACTACCGCCCCCTCAAAGTTATTGGAATCGTTAATGCCATATGTGGGATTTATAAAGGATGGAGTAAATAATATTATATAGGATATTATACTGTAATAATAATATAAATTTATATAATTTTTATTTCATTCCATTAAATAAAAAATAGAAATGAAAGTAGCGTTCATGCGTACGTATGGCTTACTGTCTCCATGAACGGTGCATTTCATTTCTTACCTCTAAATGTTACGTAATATTATGAATGAAGGTATATACTTGATATATATGATATATATGATATCTAAATCATGAATATAATTCTGATTATAATGGATATTTCACCACGTGAACAACTTGTAATTATAAGAAGATTATTTTTGACTCAAGTACCAAAGATCGACAAAATGACCGTTATTAACTTAAATTATTACATAATGTTCATAACATGGTAATAAGTGATATAAAAGGAATAATGAAAATTAAAACGGTTCTTATGAAAATAGAAATTAACACTAGTTTATTATTCAGGAGATTAAAGAATGATCAAGTCAATTCGGACACGAGGTAAGGGAACTTCTTAACCCAACTTTCGTTCTTTGGGTTAATCTCCTACTTTCAAAGTATGTCATGATATTATTATGTATTATCTTGTATTTGTACTTTATTTATGTGTAGTTATATTGAATACACATAATAGATATATTTTATTTAAAAATTATCTTTTTATGGGACTTCAACTCAATCTCCATTCGTTGAGGAATATTTTGTTTTATACACAAATTTCTTTTATACGGTGTATAAACCCCTTTGACTTTTATGTTTATTCAAAAGGAATCTTTTCATACGAAGAATTTCACTAAATGAAAAAAGGAATGTTTTTCTTGTTGTACGTATGCGGAGACAACAACTTCTCCACCACTGTGACCATTATTTGAGTTTCGGCTTCCTCTACAAACTATAACATTTTTTAAATGAAAAATAAATACCATGTTTATTTTTCATTTATTTTGGTATTGAAAATGGTTTTAATAATGGTTTATTATATCAATGTGTTGTATTGATATCTTGTGATTGAAATGTGGAAATTTTATGTTTCTTTAATGCATGTTTTATGTGATACGATTATGTTATGGTTTAATATATGTTTAAACCTGTTCATATGGGGAATGCATTGGACTTAGTAAGTGACAGGTGGAGCCCGCTATATCTCCTCGATGCATCAGAAGGTATCATGAGAAAAACTAGTGTCTTGGCATGAGGCCTTGACAAAATATTATTTGTAGTCTTGGCACGAGGCCTTGGCTATGTGGTTTTGATAGTCAGACATTATGCATTCCATCATTATGAAAGTGGTTATTGATATTGCATGTCATTATTCGACCTGTAGAATATCCATGTGAATAAGTAAATGGCATTATCTCATTTTACTTTTTCCCTATTATGTTGAATTTTAAGTTTAAAGGGCTTTTGTTTTAGTCATACATTGCCTTAAATGTTTATGTTGATTTATGAAATATTCTTCTATATTGTTATCCTTACTGAGCATCTATGCTCACCCCTTTCAACATTTAATTTTTCCATTATGTGAAGAAGTATTTTATGAATGACTTGAAGGGATAATATGAGGGGATATGAAGACATGATTTTGTTGTAGTTTTGTATTACATTATGATGTAATGAAAAACTTATGAATGTATCTAGTGTTTCAAGGCTACTAAACTAATTGGTCTTTCGAGACTTGATCTTTTGTGATCATTCCAATGTTACGCAATAAGGCACCGACTCTGGGTAACTAGGGTCGGGGAATTATATTTGGTATCAGAGGCAGTTTAGTACTAACCTTGGAATCTAGATTTAGATAAACTCTTATTAGAGCACATATCCCTAAGATAGACTTTGAGGATTAGTATAGAAGAACTTCCTAGAATTTTGGTATTATTTAGATTTTGTGACTTTTCCAAGCAATACATCCCTATCTGGATACGAGCAGGTAGAGGCGGATTTGGCACAGATGTACCTAGGTGTAAAACCAGAAAACACCACTTTGAGATAGACTCAAATGCGAACAGGTGCACAACAACGGGCCTAGCTGCACTCTTGGTTACGACACTCCTAGGGGATACGCTTAGGATAATTATCATTTTATTTACCAACCATGATGAAGGGTTTTTGAGTATAAACTTCTCAAAGAAAACATTTTTATGATTATGGATTGTATCCATAAACTGTCAAATTTATGTTAAGTGTTTTACAAGTATAGAATTACATATTTTGATTCATAAAATAATATATTTTATGCCATTGTTTAGAAATGGCCCCTATTGGGAGGAATGGAAACTGTATCAATTCACGCACTCCATGTAGGGAATTCCCTCCTGCTCAAGATAATTATTGTGGAGCTGGAGATACAACTAGTGTTGATCAACATATCATCATACTGGGACAACTCACTCAGTTTATGAATAATAACCTTACTCTTATGGAGAACCATGATCTGCAATGTGGAGGATCAATGTTAGACCACTTCATGAGGCAAAAACCACCAACATTCAATGGAATTAAAAATCTCATAGTAGCTGAGCAATGGATAAATTCCTTGGAGAAAATATTCCATGCCTTGGGGAGTAGTGAAATGGAAAAGGTTATCATGGTAGTTTACCACCTCACTGGAGATGCTGATCAATGGTGGTCATTGATTCAATATACAAAGGAAGATGAAGAAGTATCATGTTTGGAATAGAGAGAGTTCAAAGATCTTTTCTTAGAAAAATACATTCCTCGTGACCATTGAGCAGATATGGAAAGGTAATTTCTGAGTCTGAGACAAAAGGAGGATTAGAATGTCCCAAAGCATGAGGGCAACTTTACAAGGTTATTGATGTATGATTTATATTATATACATAACCCAAGAAGTAACATTTATCGTTTCATTTATGGGTTAAAACCATTTCTCTGTCGAGCATTAGTATCACAATCATTCTCAATATACGAAGATATTGTCTCGTCTGCTATAAAGACGGAAAAGGTATTCTCTAAATCTTATGACAATAAAGTAAAGAAAGAGAATAAGAAAACGGTTGAACAAGAGACAGATAATGGGAAAAATGGAAATAAGTATTTTCCATTATGCAATAATTGTTGGAAGAATCACCCCGGTACATTCTAAAAAGGAATGGGAGTTTGTTACAAATGTGGAGAAAAAGGTCACCAGGCTCGTGATTGAAAGGGAAAGAAAGAGGCTATCAATGTTGAATGCTAAAATTTTAGGGAAATAGGGAATTATTCAAATGAATTTCTTAAGAGTCAGGGAAATGTACCTCATAAAAGGACAAGGGATCAAGGCCAATCTTATGTTTTTACTATAGTTAAAGCGGAATTATTAATGTATTGGTGCTTTTGGACTAAATGATTATATTCTGGTTAAAAGAATAATATGATTGTACTACAGTACATGTTGTTCTCATTAAGTTTGAATATGATGAAGGTAATCATATTTTTAGTATGTAAAAATAAGAGAAATATTAATTTTTTTTGGGGAATCTGAGGTTACAATTGATTATTGAATTTAGAGACCTTTTAGGGAAATTCTGGACAGAGGTATTTTGGATTACTATAATGGTTGGAATGAATTAAGTTGAACATTGGATAGTATTGTTTAAGGTTAAAAAATTTCTAAAGATTATTTTTGGAATATTATAATACTATAGTTTTAGGAAATGGACAACCTGCAGGTCGGGCGATAACTCATCGTGTCAGACAAAGCTGTAGGAATCGAACCCACAACCATAGTGTGACATGCCTTTATTACCTACCACTAGCATACAGGAAGTCCCTAGTTATTAAAAAATAGTTTTCATTATCTAAATTGTATGTGTTAATATTTTGAACCTTGTATGATTAGGATAAATATAATATTTTTGAGTTCTATTATCTTTTTTAGTTAAAGATGAGTTTGTGGTAGAAATTAGTTGAAGGTTGAAACTCTACTTTTCAAGCATAAATATATATAAATATACCTATCTCTTATTCTAGGAATAAAATAATTCTCAAACTTTAGTAAAGGGATATTAAAACAAAAAATGTGATATCTTAATACCATATGTTTTGTTGAACTGATAATATTTTAAATCAACATAGATTGAAGGCTTTGAGGCCCTCAATTTTACACTTTATTGTTATCAATAACCTCAATCACTCCCTAAAAATATTTATGTTTTTCCACTAATTTTATGTCTCTTATTTCCACCAATTTTTTCTTTATCGAGATCATAATTTGGTGTTGACTTTTTCATTTCCCTTTCCTTCTTATTAAGGCTAAATTTCATTAACCTTATTTCTGATGTGGGTTTTCCACAAAGGTATTTTATATTTTCAACCTTTTATTTTCAAAGAAAAGTTTCAAATTTTGATGACTCATTTTATTGAAGTAGGGGATAATTTAACACCCCATGCTTCCACGATACACTTCTCTTTGAATAATACATTAGCGTGTATTGTACGCAACTTCGAGTTCTAACACACACCACAACCAATCAAAGTAGCCGTCATGAATAGTAATACCTACTTTTTGAAAATTTATAAATTTTATCTTTCAAAATGGACTTCATTTTTGGATTAAGAATATAAAAATTAGCTTATGTTGAATTTTTGGTATTTTTCTGAGAACGTCCAATTTTTTTTATGAATAGTGAAAAATACTTAAAAACAAATTTTTTAATTAATATAATTTATAGTGATAAATTATACTATTGAGTGGTTTTAAAGTATAATTATAATATATTTTTACCATTTTATTCAATGGTGGTCTTTATAATTAATTTCACTTTGAAATTGGACATAAACAATTGTCCATCTTTTGATATATATTATTTCTTAAAAACACGCTATTTGTTGTGACAACGAGAAATAATTATAAAATTAATCAATGCAACTTATATGTTTGGAATTTTGTAAAATAGAAATAATTATTGAATTTGGGATATCAAATATAGCTTAGGGTGAAATTTTGGCATTGTTCTGAAAAACATCAATTTTTTATAAATAGTGAAACCACAAAGTGGTAGTTTAAAAACTGATTTTTCGTTTAAATGAAATTTTACAACCTCTGTGATTTGAATTTCAAAAATCTGACATACATGGTTGTTATTAGGATGTAAAATGTGGTTCAATGGTATTAAAATAATTTTTTGGTGAATAGTATCTTTTAAGTTTAATTAATCACGATTAAAGATAATTAGTGAAATTTAAGGTAAAAATGATATTATAAAAATATGAAAATACATTTACATTTGTCCTATCCTTATTGTATAAGTCATGGACGACCAATAAAATCCATGGGTCAACTTGGAGACCCCATGGAGCCACTTGGGTAAGAAAATAACATTAATAAATTTTTATTTAAAGTAAAAATAAAATTGTCACAAACATGTGTTGTTTTACTAAACAAATTATTACATGGGGGTATATAAGTTAACATTTCGACTATAAAGATTAATTGTAAACCTAAAACTATTTCATACATCATGGTAATTTTTTTATAATTTTTAGACATTAAATAAATTATGTTTTTAATGACACAATGATGATGCAGCGATTACCACATTAATTAATGTTATAAATAAAATGAAAAGATAATGTGAAATATAAGACTTAAACTTTTCAGAAACCTATTTTATGGGTATATTGCGAACCCATATCACCTTATCCTAGAAATATATAATTTTAGGGTCTTTTAAATCTGAAAATCACTTCATAATAATGTAACATTTCATGACATTCCAAGAGTGCCCCTCCTCTCCTCTTATAAAAGGCCACCACCACTACCACCTTATTCACACCATCCAAGCCATTTGGATCGGTCAAACACTGCTCAAATACTCTCTAAACCTCCCTATCTTACTTCTAGAAGCCCCACTTTGGGCAGAAGTCTTCCCAAAGAAGCCTTTGGCTCAAATCAAAACGAGTTTCGCGATTTTAAGGTAATGTCTTCTCTTATGTTATTCTATTTTATTTTGCCTCTCCAAACCCTTAAATCTTTTTATTACTTTATTTTGTATCAACATTAGTATATTAAATATACTAGGATGTTGTTATGGGAATGATTACACATACACACACCATCGTCTAATGGTTAAAGAACATATTGTTTATGTGGGTGGCGAATTACTGCCTCACGAAACGATGATAGTTCAATATTCTTTTAACACCTCTCATGGTGGCCATTATGATGAAACTATTTCTATATATGATATATATTATTCTTTTCTTTTCCTTATGATTTTTTATTTTTCATTTATGGCATACCATTATGATTTCCATTATGGGTAAACGCGATAATTTCATTTTAGGAAGTGCGGACTACCGCCCCCTCAAAATGATTTGAATCGTTAATGACATATGTGGGATGTATAAGGGATGGATTAAATGATATTATATATGATATTATACTAGAATTATAATATATCTTTATATAATTATGATTTCATTCCATTAAACACGAAATAGAAATGAATGTAGCATTCATGCATACGTACGACTTACTGTCTCCATGAACGGTGCATTTCATTTCTTACCTCTAAATGTTACGTAATATTATGAATGAATGTATATACTGGATATATATGATATATATGATATCTACATCATGAAAATAATTCTGATTATAATGGATATTTGACCATATGAACAACTTGTAATTATAAGAAGTTTATTTTTGACTTAGGTACCAACGATCGACAAAATGACTGTTATTAACTTAAATAATTACATAATGTTCATAACATGGTAATAAGTAATATAAAAGGAATAATGAACATGAAAAATGTTATTATGCAAATATAAATTAACTATATTTTATTATTCATGAGATTAATGAATGATCGAGTCATGTCGGACAAGACGTAAGGGAACTTCTTAACCAAATTTTCATTCTTTGGGTTATTCACATACTTTCAAATTATGTCATGATATTATTATGTCATATCTTGTATTTTTACTTTCTTTATGTGTAATTATATTGAATACACACAATATATCAATGTTATTTAAAAATGATCTTTGTATGGTACTTCATCTCAATCTCCATTCATTGAGGAATATTTTGTTTTATACAAAAATTTCTTTTATATTGTGTATAAACCCCTTTGACTTTTATGTATATTCAAAAGGAATCCTTTTATATGATTCATTTTAATAAATGAAAAAAAGGAATGTTTTTTTTGTTGTACGTATGTGGTGACAACGACTTTTTTGCTGCCGTGACTATTATTTGAGTTTCGGCATCCTCTATAATCTATAACTTTTTTTAAATGAATAATAAATACCATGTTTTAATTTTCATTTATTTTGGTATTGAAAATAGTTTTGATAATTTTTTATTATATCAATGTGTTGTATTGATGTCTTGTTATTGAAATGTGGAAGTGTTTTGTTTCTTTCATGAATGTTTTATGTGATACGACTATGTTATGGTTTATGATATGTTTAAACCTGTTCATATGAGGAATGCATTGAACTTAATAAGTGAAGGGTGGAGCCCTATATAGATCCTCGATGCATCGGCAGGTCCCATGAGGCAAACTAGTGTCTTGGAACAAGGCCTTGACAAAATCTTATTTGTAGTCTTGGCACGAGTCCTTGGCTACGTTGTTATGATAGTCTGGCGTTATGCATTCCATCATTATAAAAGTGGTTATTGATATTGCATGTGATTATTCGACCAGTAGAATATCAATGTAAATACGTAAATGGCATTATATCAATTTAATTCTTCCATATTATGTTGAAGTTCAAGTTTAAAAGGCTTTTGTTTTAGTCATACATTGACTTAAATGTTTATGTTGATTTATGAAATCTTCTGCTATATTGTTATCCTTACTGAGCATCTGAGCTCACCTCTTTCAATGTTTTAATTTTTCTAGGATGTGAAGAAGTATTTTATGAATGATCTGAAGGGATAATATGAGGGGATATGAAGACATGATTTTGTTTTATTTTTCTATTACATTATGATGTAATGTAAAACATATGAATGTATCTAGTGTTTCAAGGATACTAAACTAATGGGTCTTTCGAGACTTGATCTTTTGTGATTATGCCAATTTTATGCAATAATGCACCGACTCTGGGTAACTGGGGTCGGGGTGTTACACGTGAAGCATGAACAAAATCGCCTATGTGAGAAGTTCAATCTGCTAGAAATCACCACTCGGGAAATGTTGTTTGATCCACCCCAAGATATTATCACCACAACACACCTTACACTTAGGTCTTATGCTAGTGTTATAAGGGTCTATGTAATAAGACCCTAGCTAATTTTTTTAATCCTTTTATATAAATAAAATTGTTTTTACTTATTATCATCAAGTTTGTGAATTTAAAATGACCTAATAAATATATAATGTATATTATTGTTGAATTTAGGAAAAAGGGGTATTTTCAAATATTTTTGTATTTGTTAAATAATTAGTAATATGATTTTTTGAAAAATTGTCTTCTATAGTATTGTTTAGTAGAAAAATTTATTGTCTAATAAGATCACCTTAATTTTTAGTGAATAGTAAAGTATGAATCGTAACATTCCCATATGAATAATAATGAATAGTAAATCACCCAAAAACATACAAACTTCACCTATTATTGTATAAAAACATTTTAGACGTCTTAAAAGTGAACAAATTATCAATGATTATGTTTTGGTATTTTTGTAAGTCATAAATATTTTATTTACAATTAAATAATTAATTTAATAATTAAAAATGTAAATTTATTTGCATAAAATTTAATCCTAAATTATTACTTATTTTTCTTATGTTTATACGATAATTTTATGGGACCTTGATAACTTTTTTAAGGTGTTACAAAATGAGTTATAGTTTTAATGTTGTATTTTTGGAATAAATAATGATTTTTTTTAAAAATTATATTAAAAATAGTAATAAAATTATTTTCATAAAATGGAGTTCATTTTTAATTATGAGTATCTATATTTTGTTAGAGTGTATTTTTTGGGATTTTTCTGAAACAATTGATTTTTTGGTGAATAGTAAAAATACAATTTTGGGTTTCGGGTGTTTAATGACATCATTAATTATGTAATTATGATGTAAGATTTCTGATCAACTTATTAATAGTTATATATGATATTAGGTGTCTCTTGTGTCCAATACCATGAGAAAATACCATGGTAAAATACCATGGTTAAACCATGGTTTTGCAAATACCAACGATGAGGTGTCCCTTGGAAATTAATAATTTATTACCTCAATTTTCTAATAAATACCAAGCCATTTCCCTCATTAATTTCATTCCATAATCTAAATCAATGATGTTCTGGTCTCTTTACTAACCAATGAGTCCTTCTAATGTTCCCTCAAGCCTCCCAAGGTCCTGACCTTCATGCATTCAAAGTTACTCTTCAAGGTAAGGGAATCTTTCACCCTCTTCTTTTAATCCATGACGTGCATTATGTTGTGTCTTCTAGTTTACATCTATTTATGTTGAAGTTATGTTCTTATATTATTTTCAATACTATACATTTAATATATAATTGTTTAGAGATCCTTTCCAGTTGCATAAATGTTTTCTGAATTTTTAAGTGACGTCATTAGGCTACCAAAATTCTTGTAAAAGAAATCACATCTTCTCTTATCTGTCAGGTTTTATTTTCATGTGGTTTTTCCTTCAAATACCCATACCATGATCTTATTTTGTAACCATAGTGTATTATGGATTATTTATGAGTGTGTGACCATTGTCCTCTCTCTTTTAAATGTTTTCTAAAATCATGTTATATATCCATTATGCGACAGAAATTTCGCCTCAAAATTTCTATCTCTTTCTCTCTATAAATTTTCTTTCTGTATTTATGTTAATTCCCAGACCTATTTCATTTCAATGGGTGTGCATAAATATATAAATATGATATATTTTATTTTTTAATTGACAAACATATAACCCTCAATCCCTTTCCATGGGTTATAAATTACATAATGATCTAATTTTTTGAACTTTTAAAACGTCATGATCATTAATTGAAACGCATTTCTTTTATTCTCCATGGGTTATTTATGAAATGTTTTATTATGATATATGTTTCTCACATAAAAATAAAGACATATTATGGGTGCACCCTGATATCACTCCAACTCATTGGGTAAATAAGTTAATCTCTAGAGATAACAAGTTTCCTGATACCTTGGTGAATAACCTGTGTAATTTTTATGACACCTTGGGGATGAACCTTGGTGATATGTTCATGAATGTATAAATTAAATGTTGTAGCCACATATTAAAATCACGATTCAAGTTCTTTTTATTATGATATTCCTATTATTCCATTTCTCATTCCTTTATTACTTTTATCACGTTCTTATTAATATTGCTCAACATCACATGTCAATTATTTCACTTGTTTTTCTTACTGAGTCGTCTGCTCACCCTTTCCTTTGATGTATGTCTCCAGGATATGAGATTTAGTAATTTTACAAAGGATAAACCTATAATTAATCCTTACACATGGTTTAGAATAATTTTTTAGATTTTTTTCATGTATTATGTTCCTGATTTCCAGGACACTAGACATTAAAGATCCTCTATTTGTAAAATGTAATGAAAATTTATGTATTAAAAAGGTGGGATTCCATAGTTGGTATCAGAGGATATATTAGTTATTAATAGATATTATGATATAAAAACCTTATAAATAATCCTATAGAAAAGTTAAAATATAGGATAACTTCTTGGTATTTTTGTGAGTATTGAGTAAGGGGTTTATCAGGAAAATACATCCTTGTCCAGATACCAGCAGATAGAGGCAGCTCTGGCATAGAGGTATCTAGGATTGAAAACTCCAACAAGGAGTTTCGGGCTTGACTTAGGGTATCCTAGTACATGATAACGGTCCTTGACTCACTCTTGTTTGTGACACTCTTGGGGGGTATGTTTGGTTAATCATAAGATTTTTATGAATCATTATGAAGGATTTATAGAGAAATGAAATTGTTTAAAGAAGTTTTAAGACATAAAATAGTTTATAGCTACAAGATTTTTAAATGGAATTAGTTTCTCACTATGGTTTGTTCTCTTTTATAAAATGGTTGTAGATAGGAGGAACCCTGTAAATGGTGACCGAAATGGACCATGTGTTGATTACCCTCCGATTGAAGAAGGAATGGAAACATTCATGTAAATGATGAACCAACTGACTCAAGTTATATGAAATAACTTGAATCAAAATGATATACTGATATCTCCATGAAGGAAACAAATTTCTGTTGAATCGTTTTTGCATAAACGACCATCAACCTTTAATGGATCTACCAACCCCTTGATTTCTGAATAGTGGATCAGCTCTATCAAGAACATATTTTCCGTGATCTGATTTTTTGAAAAAGGGAAGGTTACCCTAGTTGTCCACATATTAGTGGGAAATGCTGATTACTGGTGGGAAGTGATTAAAATACATGGCCAAGAGTGTAAGTTGTAGCTATGTAGTGGTAACAGTTCAGAGGGATATTCTTCAATGGATATTTCCCTCAATTGATGAGAAAAATAATGGAGAAGGAGTTTCTTGACATGAAGCATAAGGATAATGAATTTTTGGGAATCTATGACATGAACATCACAAGGCTTTCACGTTACTCCTATAGCTTTGTCATGGATCCAAATGGTATGCTCGATAGATTCATTAGTGGATTGAGACCTCATCGGTAGAAGAATATAGCCAATCGAGACTATGATAGCTCTGAGAAGATTGTTCAGAGTGTGATTAAAGTCGAGCTAGAGTTTGGTGAGACACAATCGTCCCATAAATCTAACGACAAGAATACATTGATGGTGCCCAGATTAGGGAAGAACTTTGATCAGCAAAGAGGAGGAAAGCAAGGGAAACATCCCTTGTGTAATAAATATCGCAAGACGTATTCGGGGAACTACCTTCCCGGGAGCGTGAATTTCTAAAAGTGTGGAAGAGAAGGTCATTTTGTAAGGAATTGTCATTATGAGGTGAAAACTCAACTTCCAAACACAAACAAAAAGGGGATGATGGTGCATGCCCTACCTGATTTCTAGCTCTTTAAGTGTGGATTACTTGGGAACATTTCCGATCACATTCCAAATTTGAGGGTAGTAAAGGGGAACCTCCATCATCCTTAGCAAATGAAAAGGGATAAAGGTCATTCTTTTTCTATCATGACATTTGAAGTTGAAGCTCAGAATGATGTGGTAGCAGGTACTCTTGTTGTTCTCTCAAATCTAGCATGTACTTTGGTTGATTCAGGTTCTACGCATTCCTTTATTTTCTCCAAGTTTGACAAGAATTTAGAATCAACCCCCGACTTTCTAAAACAGAGTTATGATTCAAGACTATTGGTGGGATTATCCAAGAATCATCTGTGTATAATAATTAATGTATTTATTTGGTGAGCACAATCCTGTCATCAATATAGTAGTCATTTCCATGGTGGAATTTGACTTTATACTAGGTATGGACTAGCTCTCAAAGTATAATGCTAAGATCAAATGTAGAAGCAAGGAAATATCAGTAGTCTTGAATGGGGAAGCTACAGTTATCTTCCAAGGAGAGATATCTCAACCACATATTTTTCTAGAAGAGGCTCATATATCCTTCTTTATGGAGTTGATTGGTGAAGAAGAAGTAGGAAGTGAGAGTATGAGGATAGAAAATGTCCCCATAGTATAGGAATGCATTGTCATATTTCTTGAGGAGTTTCCTGGACCTCCCCTAAAAAGAGAGGTAATATTATCTATTGAACTCGTACCTGGATCTCATCCAATATCAAAGACCACATATAGGATGGAAAATATGGAGCTGGAGGAATTAAAGAAACAACTCCAAGATCTTTTGGAGAAGGAGTTTATCTGAGCGAGTGTGTCTTCTTGGGGGAAAATGTTCTCTTTGTGAATAAGAATGATGGATCGACTCAGCTATGCATTGATTTTAGAGAACAGAAATGGATCACGGTAAGGAACAAATACCCTCTTCCAAGAATTGATGACTTATTTGACCAACTTCATGGTGGTCAATTCTTTAATAATATTTTTCTTTGATCTGGTTATCGTCAATTAAGGGTGATGAAAGAATATATTCCAAAAAATTACTTCCTATCAAGATATGGGCATTATGAGTTTGTTGTTATGCCTTTTAGACTGACTAATGCACCTCCTATTTTTATGGATTTTATGAATAGAGTCTTTAAGTACTACCTTGACAACTTTTTCGTCATTTTTATTGATGATATTTTGATATATTCCAAAAGTTTTTAGGAGCATGAGGATCATATAAGTGTTATTTTTCAAAATCTACGAAAGTAGAGGATTTTTGGACGTTCATTAAATGTGAATTCTGGTTGTATTAAGTTTCTTTCTTTGGGCGCTTTTTACTAATGAAGGAATCACAGTGGACCCTGTAAAGACAATGGTTGTATAGGAGTGGCCTTAGCCTACAACAATAACAGAGATTCGTAGTTTCCTTCATTTAGTGGTATATTATAAGAGATTTGTGAAAAAAATTTCACAACTATCTAATCCATTAACAAAGATAACTCGAAAAGGGTTAAAGATGATCTGGATAATAGAATGTGAGTAATTTTTCCCAAGAGTTGAAGAAGAGATTGGTTACTTTACTTGTGTTAAATCACCCCTCAAGTGTAAAGGGATTCATTTTTTTAGCAAATGCATATCTGAAGGGTCTTGGGTGAGTCCTCCTAAAAAATTGAAAAGGTTATTGCTTATTCATCTAAAAAACTAAAGACTCATAAGCAGAACTATCCTACGCATGATCTGGAGCTGGCTGCTGTTGTTTTTTTCTCTAAATACATGGAGGAAATATCTTTATGGGGAGAAATTTGATATATAAATAGATCATCAAAGGTTGAAGTACATATTCACACAAAAGGAATTGAACCTGATACAAAGGAGATGGTTTGAACTTCTCAAAGAAAATGATTGTTCAATTCATTATCATCCCAGAAGAGAAAACAAAGTCGTTGATGCATTAAGGAAGAAAGAACTAGTTGTTCTTCCTATTGTGAGGATTCAAAGAGATGCTTTGATCAATAACCTGGTAAAAATGAACAAGGGAATTATAATAAAGGGACATCATCATCACTAACCAAAATGGTTCCCAACCATCATTTCTAGAGAATATCAAGAAAGATCAGAAAGAAGACCCTTTGTTATAGAAGAAGATTGAGGTTGTGAAGTATGTGATGTTTTCTGAGTTCAATATTGATCCATACGGTGTACTGAAATTTCATACAAGACTATGTGTCCCGTATATTACAGAAATAATGGAGGATCTGAGGGATGAAGCTCATTGTTCTACTTTTTCTATACATCCTGGAAGCACAAAAATGTATAGGGACCTTCATGATCATTATTGGTGGGATAATATGAAAAGGGATATTGTTGACTACACTTCAAGGTGCCTGGTATATCAGCAAGTGAAGGGGGAGTGACAAATCCTTAAAGGGGTATTGCAACCACTACCAATACCAGCATGAAAGTGGGACAATATCTCAATGTACTTCATCACTATTCTCCAAATAACTTCTAAAGGATATAATGGGATATGGGTTTTTGTGGACCATCTCACCAAAACTAACCATTTTATCTCCATTCGAGAAGAGAAGTCATCCACATGCTCTGAGAACTGAATTGAATTTCAGTATGGCCTATCACACCCAAACTAATGGCCAATCTGAAAGGACAATTCAAACACTCGAGGATATGTTGAGAACATGCTTAATGGAATTTAAAGGTGGATGGGATCAACATCTTTATTTAGTCGAGTTCTCATTCATCAATAGCTTCCACTTGAGCATTCAAATGTGCCCTATGAAGCTCTATATGGGAAGCAATGTAGAAATCCTACATTATGGGATAAAGCTAGTAAGAGAATGCTTCTTGGGCCTGATCATGTACAAGAGACGACAGAAAAAGCCTATGCCAATTAGATACAAATTATGGATTCTCAAAGTCGGTAGAAGAGTTATGCTGACAACCATCGAAGAGACTTTGAGTTTGATTTTGGTGATAAAGTCCTTCTACTAATTTCACCTTGGAAGAGAGTCATGAGGTTTGGGATGAAATGGAAACTCATCCCTAGGAACATTGGCCCATATGAAATCCTTGATCGCATAAGAGAAGTGGCCTATCAGCATGCCCTTACTCCAAATCTAGCACATGTTCATGATGTCTTCAACGTATCCCTCTTGAGGAAGTGCATACCTGAACCTTCAAATGTAGTAAATCAAGTGTTGGTACAACTGGAACATGAACACTCATATGAGGAACAACCAGTGGAGATCTTGGATCATAGAGACAAGGTTCTACGCAACATGACTACTCACCTTGTTATGGTGTTGTGGAGGAACCACAAATGTGATGAATCCACGTGGGAACTAGGGTAGTTTATGATGCAAAAGTACCCACACCTTTTCTCTTCTTAGGGTATGAATTAAAATTTCAGGGACAAAATTTATTAAGGGTGGAGAATGTAACAACCAGAACTATTTATAAACATTTATTTCCTAAATTTGTGTGTTATTTTATTTCAAAATCAGCCAAAGTATATCCTTTAATTAATAAAGTGAGTATAATTAAGTGATATTTTTGGGTTTCGACTGTTATATGGACATTGGTCAATATGACCATTGGAAATGAAAATTTTAAAATTACATTTACTGTTTATAAATTCAAATGATCTTGGTTAATTAATATAGAAAAGAGTCAATGGAATCATCTAGTAGACTTGGGTCATATGAAGCCCATCTATCGGAGTGTGGGAAGGAGGTATTATCATTGGGATTTGCTTTAGACCAAGCCCAAGACAAACTTCCTCATCTGAAGTAAGAATGGAATCGCCTAAGGGAGAAGTTCAAGCTGATAAAAATAACCGCCTGGGAAATATTTTCCGAGTCACCCCAAGATTCTATCATCACAGCACACCTTACACTTAGTTCTTATATTGGTGTAATAAGGGGCTATGTAACAAGACCTTAGTTACTTTGTGTAATCCTTTTATATAAATAATACTTTTATTTCTTATTATGGTAGAGTTTGTGAATTTCAAATGTACAGATTAATATAGGATGTATATTATTGATGAATTTAGGGAAAAGGGTGTATTTTAAAATATTTTTGTATTCTTTAAATAATTAATAATTTGAATTGATTTTCAAAAAGTGGACTTCTATAGTTGTGCTCAGTAAGAAATTTAGAGTATAATAAGATCAACTCAATTTTTATTGAATAATACAACATGAATATGAACATAACCATATGAATAGTAATGAATATTCAATCTACCAAAAAATATAAATTTCACCCATGAATGTCTAAAAACATTTTAGACATCTTAAAATTGAAAAAAATTCATAGTTTATGTTTTGGTATATTTGAATGTCATAAACATTTAATTTACAATTTTATAAATAATTTAATAATTTAAAATGGAAATATATTTTCATAAAATTAAATCATTAATTATTAATTTATTTTATTATGGTTATACCATAATTTTATGGTACCCTGATTACTGTCTTAAGGTGTTAAAAATGAGTTATTGTTTTAAAGTTGTATTTTTGGAATAAATAATGACTTTCTTTAAAAATTATATTAATAATATTCAAAAAACTATTTTCATAAAATGGAGTTAATTTTTGAATTTTGAGCATCGATATTAGGTTACATTGAATTTTTGGGATTTTTCAAAAACAGTTGATTTTTTGGTGAATAGTAAAAATATAGTTTTGAGTTTCGAGTGTTTGATGACAACATTAATGATTTAATAATGATGTAAGCCTTCTAGTAAACATATTAATACTAATATATGCTATTTGGTGTTACAAATTGTCAATACCATGGGAAAGCCCATGGTTTTTCAAATACCACCGATGTGGTGTCCCTTGGAAATTAATAATTCATTTCGTCACATATTTCATAAATATCAAGCCATTTCCCTCATTCAATTAATTCCAAAACCTCCTCAATGATGTTATGGTCTCCTTAACTCTATAGGAGTCATCCTATGGTTCCCTCAAGCCTCCCAATGTCCCGACCTTTATGCTTTGGTAGTTGAATGATTAGGTTGAAACCTTTGAGGTTTAGGCAGAGCAGGTACTGGCTTAGGTTCAAGTTTTGGTGCAGGCTTGATAGCCTCTATATTTCATTTCTTTAAGGTTTTGTCTTGAAAAAAAGGTATGATCGTGCCTGTTATTCGTTATCCAGGGTATCAAATGGATAAATTACAGAGTATATCCATCTATGGAATATTTGACAGGAGAGTTTCAGTTGCATCACCCTCCACTTTTCCAGGGTGAGGGTGGCCCATAGGCAGATGAAAACTAGATCAAGAGCATTCAGATGATCATTGGGAAGCTAGATATGCCTTCATGTATGAGGTTCAAGATAGTAACTTATATGATCACATGTCTTACTAAACACTAGTAGGTCATGCACCTTTAGGCTGGAAGTCATGAGGGAGTAGCCTTGAAGGATGAGGTCCGGTTCATCATGTATTTCATCACTAAAATAGTAACGGATGGAAGGGATTAGGAGTTCTTATTCCTGTGGTTGGGTGAGATTTCCATGATAGAATATAAAATCATTTTCAATGACCTTATATATACATTCACTGGGTATGGTGAATGAATAAACCTTGAGAGTGAGGAAATTCAAAGATGGTTTATGGAATGCCATTTGGGTGCAGTGGAACATCATTATATTAGACTCATTCTCTAAACATGTAAACCAGGTCATAATAGTTAAGGAAAAATTATTTTACACATCTTACATGATCTTGTAAGTGGATTCAGGTGACTTTAGTAGTGACACTTTAGATGGCTATAGGTAATGCTAGGATAAGTTCCTTCCAGATAGCCCAACCACAGACTTAGTTGGGCCACCTTGTGGTGGGTCATTAGTGGGTGTCCATCAGTTTGTGTAATGAATAACTTTTTTTAATAATATTATGTATCCTAAAAATATATGTATTTATATTTTACCATAGATTAAAATATATAAGTATTAATGAAATGTGACCATCAGGTTTTGACCGTTATATGACCATTAGTTAATATGACTTTTGCAAACATTAATAATTTATAATGTTACAATTTTTGTTTATAATATAAATAATAATGGATAATTAATATATAAATAATTTTTGATGGCCTCATCTAGTGGACATGGTCCATACAAATCCCTACTGTTAGATCTTGGTAAAGAGGTAGCATCAATGCTCTTTTCTCTAGACCAATACCAAGTCGAGATTCAACATGTTAATCTTGAATGCAATTGCCTTTGGGAGAAGGTCAAGGTGATTTAAATCACCAATCAATAAATTTTGTCTGAACCAACCTAATATTATATCAACATTGGACACCATGCTCTTAGGTCCAGTTCAAGTATTATAAGGGGCTATGTAATGAGGCCTTAGTTAATTTGTATAATATATTTGTATAAATAAAATTGTTATTTCTTATAATGTTAAAATTTGTAAATTTCAAATGCCAAAAATAATATGGGATGTTTTTTATTTTTTTTCTAAGAAGTTTTATATTATTGATGAATATTGAAAAAATAGTATTTTAAAATAATTTTTATCCATTAAATAAATAATAATGTGAAATTATTTTCAAAAAATTAACATATTAAGGATGTGATCAGTTAGAAATTTAGTGTCTGAAAAGATCTACTTAATTTTTAGTGAATACTAAATAGCGAATAGAAATATTACCCTTGTGAATATAAATGTGACCAATGTAATTTTAACTTCACTTAATAAAGTATAAATATAATTTAGGCATCGTGAATGGTAATATGATATAATAGCATAAGAAAATAACTATTTCAAAAATTATTAGTTATGTATTTGAATTTTTTAAGTAAATATAGATTTTACATAAAAATTAAATGTCTCATATATAAAATATTTTCATAAAATTGAGTTATTTTTTTAATTAAAAACATCAATTTTAGGTTAGTGTGAATTTTTGAAAATTTTATAAAATGTTTTTCCGTAAATGGTAAAAATACAGTTTTGGGTGCTAGTGTGTTTATTGAAATCATTAATGATGTAGTAATTCATGTAAACTCTTGAGGAATAAAATATGTTATTCGGTGTCCCAGGTGTCCTATACCATGGGAAAATACCATATAAAATTCCATGGTTTTTAAATACCACTAATGAGTTGTCCCTTGGAAATTAAGAATATATTCCCGCACTTTTACTATAAATACCAACTCATTATTTCATTCCTCTCATTCTAAATTCCCTTTAAACAAATATTTTGTCTTCTTACCACTCAAGGAGTCCTACCAAGGTGACCTCAATCCCCCAATTTCCCAACCATCAAGTTCTTGAATTTACACTCCAAGGTAAGAGAACATTTAACACCCCATCTTTTAGTCAAGAGTTATTTTATGTTACGTCTTTTAATTTTCACATTATTATGTTGTCCTATGTTCTTATATATCATTATTTCAGTCCATTTGATTTACCAATGATGATAGACCATTTTCTCTCTCATCAACTCATTTTCAGATTCTTTAAGTGACGTTATTAGGGGGTCGAAGATTCCTAAGGGGATTCTCAATGTCTATTTTTATATAAATGTTCTAAACTATGTGGTATGTCTTTCAAGTTTCTATACCATGTTTTTATTTACATTTTATTGTATCCCAATACATTATTATGAGAATTTTTTTAGGGTCTTTTTTATCCTATGTCTTTTAAATATTTTCTAAAACCATGTTGCATAGCTGTTTTTCTATAGAATATTAATCTCAAATATATCTTTTATCTTAAGATATTCTATTATTTTATTTATGTGAATACAAATAAAAATTTATTTCTTTGGGTATTTATAATGAAATAAAAATGAAATATTTTATTCTATAATTTACGTACATAAAACCCACATTCCCTTTCCATGGGTTATAAATGTTATAATGATCATGTTTTAAGATCTTTTTAAAACTCCATGTTTCTGATATTAAACCCATCTCTTTTATTCTCTAGAGGTTATTTATGAAGTGTTTTATTATGATATATGTGGAGAAAATGGAAATAAATACACATTAGGGGTGATCCCTTATAGAATTCTGATGCATTGGGTAATGCAGTTAATCTCTAGAGATGACATGTTTACGATACCATGGTGAATAACCTTGGTAATGTTTATGACACCTTGTGGATATACCTTTGTGATAAGATTATGAATGTTTAAATTAAATTTGTTAGAAACATTTTCTTATTATGATTCATGTTCTTTTTAATAATATATTACAATCATTATATTTCTCAAGTCTTTATGTATTTCATCATGTTCTTATTGATATCACAAGTAAATTGATTCCCTTATTTAGCCTTACTGGGCCTTATGCTCACCCATTCCATTAATGTATGTCCACAGGTATTTAGAAGCATTAATTGTACTTATGATTAACATATAAATAATAAATTCAATATTATTAAAATATTTCTTTTCATTTTCACGTGTTATATACCTTTTCCAAGACACTAGAGATTAAATATCTTCTATTTGTAAAATTTATTGTAAAGTTATGTCGTAAGAAGGCAGAATTCCATAGTTTGTATCAAATGATAGTGTATTTATTGGTGGAAATGGGATATGAAAAATTCAAGATGAAACCTATCGAAAAGTTTAAATATTGGAAACATTATGGGTATTTTAGTGAAATATAAAGTAAGTGTTTTCCAAAAAAATCTATGTCTGGAAACGATCCAATGGATGTGGCTCTACCACAGATGTATCTAGGGTTAAAACCTGAAAACACCGTATTGAGCTAGACTTGAATGGGAACTAGTGCACAACAATTGGACTTTCTTCACTTCTAGTTTGACACTCCTATGAGATATTTTTGTTAAACAAAATATTTTTATTAATCATTATAAATAATTTATACATAAATGTAATTTTTGTTAAAGAATAATATGTTTAAGTATGAGGTTTTAGGAATTAAAAATCCTATATAAATAAAAGATTCATAAATAAAATAAACGTCCCACTAATGTTTTATTATTTTAAAAAATAGCGAGAAATAGGGAGAACCTTGGAACTGGAGACTATAATGGACCATGTGATGATGACCCTCTGATGAAGCCAGAACGGAAACATTCATGGGAATGATGAACCAATTGAAAAATGTTATGGGAGATAACATGAATCAAGTTGAGACACCAATTTCACCAAAAATTGAACAAATTTATATTGATTCATTTATGCATCAAAGACCACTAGCATTCGGTGGAATTTCCAACCCATTTATTGTTGAACAATGGATCAGCTCTATCAAAAAGATCTTTTCTATGCTTGGCTATTCAGAAGAAGGTAATGTCACCCTGGATATTTACATCTTAGAGGGATAAGACAATCAGTGGTGTTAAATGATTAAAAACCTAACTCCAAGAGTAGAGGTTGAAGTTATGTATTGGGATGATTTTGGAGGGATATACTTCAATAATTATTTCCCTCATTCAATGAGAAAAAAATGGGGGAGTTTCATGAGCTGTAGTAGAAGGTTAATGAATCAGTCAAAGGATATGGGATGAACATCTCAAGACATTATTGATATTCTCCAATATTTATCATGTATCCTAATGGGGTGTTGATATATACTTTGGTGGAATAAGACCTCATATTCAGAAGAATCTAGCCAACCGAGACTATGATAGCTATAAGGATATCATGTAGAGTTCTATGAATTCCAAATTATAGTTTGGTGAGATGTAGTGGCCTCATAAATCCAATTACAAGAAGAAATAAATGAAGCCAATAATAGGTAGTATCATTGATCGGATAAGTAGTGGAAATCAAGTGAAATGTACCAAATGTAATACATGTGGGAAGAAGAATTTGAGGTACTGCCTACTCGGGAGTGAGAAGTACTGAAAGTGTGAAAGAGATGTCCATGTCACATGGAATTTTCCTAGTGAGGTGAACCCTCATCTTCACAGAACTAACAATAAAGGGATGATGTTTCAGGCCCTGACTAATGTCCAATGATATATGTGTGGACATCTTGGGCACTTTTATAATCATTGTCTAAATCTGAGGGTAGTGGAGGTGAATCTCTATCAGCCTCAACAAAGTCCATGAGAGAAAGGTCATGCCTCTACTATCACGACAACTAATGTTGAATCTCTAAATCATGTGGTGGAAGGTAGTCATGTTTTTCTCTCAAATCTAGAATGTACATTGTTTGATTTTTGTTCCATTAATTCCTTTATTTCTTCTATGTTAGCATGGAATTTAGAATCCACCCATGAGTTACTAAAAATAAAGTTATCAATGACGACTCCTTGAGGGATTATCCAAGAATTATAAGTGTTTAGAAAATCTAGTATTTACTTTAGCTTTCACAATCTTATAGAAAATATTCTAGTCGTTCCCATGTTAGAATTTGACATTATAATAGGGATGGACTATCTCTCAAAGTATAATGCTACGATCAAATGCAGATGCAATGATATCTCAGTAGTCCTAAATGGAAAATATCTTGTTATCTTTGAAGGAGAGATATATAAATGTAATATTTGCCTAGAAGAACCTACTATATCATTCTTTATTGAGTTAGTTGTTTAAGAAAAAGAAGGAAATGATAGTATAATGATAGAATATTTCCCTATCATCTAGAAATAGGTTGATGTGTTTCCTGAGGAGTTACTCGGACCTCCCATAGAAATAGATGTAAAGATATCAATTTATATCGTACCTATCTCTCATCTGATATAAAAGAATCCATATCAAATAAAAAATGTGCATCTAGAGGAATTAAAGAATAATCTCTAAGATCATTTGGAGAAGGGATTTATCTAACCAAGTGTGTATCCTTTGGGAGTAACTGTTCTCTTTGTGAAGAAGAGGCATGGATCAATGCAGGTATGCATTGATTATGGATAACTGAACAGGATCATAGTGAAGAAAAGGTACCCTCTTAAAAGAATTTATGACTTATTTGACCAAATTTTTGGGGATCAATTCTTCTATAAGGTTGATCTCCGATATGGTTATCATCAATTGAGTGTGAAGAAAGAAGATATTACAAATACTACCTTATGATCATGATATAGTCATTATGAGTTGGTTGTTATGACCTTTGGATTGACTAATTATCCTACTATTTTTTGGATTTAATGAGTAGAGTTTTTATGGACTACCTTGATAACATTGTGGTAGTTTTTATTTATGATCTTTAGATATATTGAAAAAGTCGGGAGGAGCATGAGGATCATCTAAGGTTTATTTTGCAAATTCTTTTGAAGGAAATGATCTTTAGAAGTTTAGAAAATTTTAATTTTGGTTACAAAAAATTTCATTCCTTGGGAACGTTGTAACCAACGAAGGAATCATAGTTAACCCTATAATGATAATGGTTGTAGAGGAGTGGTCTCTGCCAACAAGAATAATTGAGATTTATTATTTCCTTGTATTAAAGAAATATTATAGTATGTTTTTGAATAATATATCATGACTTTATAATCCATTAAGAAAGTTAACTTGAAAAGGGGTAATGTTCCTCTGGAAAAATGAGTGTGGGGAATGTTTTCAATTACTGAAGAATAGATTGTTTATTACATTCATGTTAAGTCTTCACTAAAATATAAAAGGGTTCATTATTTTTAGTGATGAATATCCAGAAGGGATTGGTTGTGTCCTCATGAAAAATGATATGGTGATTGCTTATGCATCTCAATAGTTGAAGACACATGAGAAAAACTATCCTACACATGATGTTGAGCTGGTTTTATTTTTTTTCTTTGAAGATATGGAGGAACTATCATTATGGGTCGAAATTTGATATATACATAGACCATCAAAGTTTGAATTATATTTTCACACAAAAGGAATTGAACATGAGAAATAGGATATGGTTGAACTTATTAAAGTCTATGATTGTTCAATTTATTATCATCCTATAAGAGACAAAAAAAATATGTTGATTCCTTAAGTAGGAAATACCTTGTTATTATTTTCATGATGAGGATTCAATGACATCCATTGATCAATGACCTAGTAAAGCTAGAAATATGAATTGTAAGTGAAGGGACATCATCAACCCTAACGCAATGATTTCTGTACTGTTATAAGAAAAGATAATAATGAAAGATAAAAAGAAGATCCTTTGATACAGAAGAATTTTGAGGCTCTGAAGGATGGTAATTTTCTTGAGTTCAATATTGATCAATAATGCATACTAAAATTTTGTACAAGACTATGTCTTCCATCTATTCCAGAAATAAAGAAGGAGCTGATGGATGAAGCGCATAACTCTACTTTCACTATATATCATAGAAGCAAGAAAATTTATATGGGCCTTTGTGTTCATTTTTGGTTGGATAATCTGAAATGGGAGATTTCTTACTAAACTACAATGTTCCTGGTAGGTCAGTAAGTGAAGGCAGAGTGACAACTTTCTAAAGTGTTATTACAACCACTAAACATACTAGCATGGAACTGGGATAATATCACCATGGAATTTTTCATTGGTCTCCCAAGAACATAAAATATTAATAATGAGATATGGGTTAGAGTGGAACGTCTCACCCTGAATTCCCATTTAATCTCTATTCAGGAAGATTTTCCTCTTGATAAACATACCATGATTTACATGGAAAAAGTGGTAAGGCTACATTGAGCCCACTTTTTATTGTATCTAATCATGATCCAAGATTCACATCAAAAGTATAGAGAGGTATTTAACATTATTTGAGTACCAAATTGAATATTAGTGTGACCTATCACCACTAAACTGATGGGAAAACATTATGGAATATTCAAACCCTTGAGGATGTTCTAATAACATGCTTAATGGGATTTAAAGTTGGATGGGATCAACATATCCCATTAGTTGAGTTCACATACAAAAACATATCAAGGCCGCTCACAGTCGGAAAAAGAGCAATGCTAACATTTGATGAAGGGTCTTGGAGTTTGATGTTGGTTACAATGTATTTCTTGTAATTTCACCTTGGAAGAGAGTCATGAGGTTTGGGAATAAAGGGAAGATCATCCCTAGGTACATTGTCCCCTATGAAATCATTGAGCATGTAGGAGGAGTGGATTATCGACTTGCACTTCTTCCAAATCTAGCACAATTTTATGATTTATTCCATGTATCACTCTTGATAAAGTAAATACATGACCTTTCGCATGTACTAAATCTAGAGGCAGTACAACTAGAACATAAACTCTCTTATAAAGAGCATCTAGTAAGGATCTTGGATCGTAGTGAGATGGTTATATGTTACAAGACTACCCACCTTTTTAATGTCATATGGAGGAACAAAAAATATGAATATTCCATATGGGAACAAGAGGGGTTGATGAGGTAGAACTACCTGCACCTTTTCTCAATTGAGGGTACAAGTAAAAATTTTAGGGGAGACATTTCTTAATGGGGGGAAAATGAAACGACTTGAACTTTTGAGAAGAATTTGTTTTCAAAAAATTTATGTCTTACAATGTCATAATCGAAAAAAAAATAATTATAAATGAAATTTGACCATCAGGTTATGACTATTATATGACCATCGATCAATAAGATCATTGGAAACAATAATAATTTTGAACATTATAATTTCTTATTAAAATTTAAATAATAATGGATAATTATTGTAGAATGAAGATTTGATGACCTCATCCAGTAGACTCAGGCCATAATAATCCCATATGTTAGAGCTTGAAAGGGAGTAAGCATCACTAGGCTTTACTCTGGACTAAGCCAAAGATGATCTTTATTATGTTAAGATGAAATGTAATAAACTTTGGGAGAAGTTCATGCTGATATAAATCACCACTCGGTAAATGTTGTTTCAGTCGTCCCAAGATTCTATCATCACAACTCACCTTACCCTCTGGTCTTATGTAGGTATTATAAGGGGCTATGTAACTAGTCCTTAGTTACATTGTGTAATCAATTTGTAAAAATAAAATTTTAATTTCTTATTATGGTAATTTTTTGAATTAAAAATGTCAAAATTAATATAGGATGAATTATTTTTTTAAGAAGTTTCATATTATTAATTAATATTAAAAAAAATATTTTATAATATCTTTTATAATTTCAATAAATAATAATGTAAAATAATTTTCAAAAAATGGACATGTATGGTTAAGATCAGTAAGAAATTTAGAGTCTGATAAGAACAACTTAATTTTTAGTGAATAATAAATAATGAATAGAAATATTACCATTATGAATAGTAATGTAACTAATGAAATAGTACTCTCATTTAATAATGTATAAATATAATTTAGGCTTCTTGAATGGAAAAATGATATAATAGCATATGTATATAACTATTTAATAAATTATCAGTTATGTATTAGTATTTTTTCAGGTAAATAGAGATTTTAGTTAATATATAAATAAATATCTCATATTTAAAAAAACATTCATAAAATGTAGTAAATTTTTGAATTCAAAACATAAATTTAAGGTTAGGTTGAATTTTTGTGATTTTTATAAAATGTTTTTCTGTGAATAATAAAAATATAATTTAGGGTTTTTGTGTGTTTAATGACATCATTAATGATGTAATAACGATTGTATACTCTTGAAAGATAAAATATGTTATGAGAATTCATAATTTTGCAATACCATGGAATAATACCATTGACAAAACCATTGTTTTTCAAATACCTATAATGGTGTTTCCATTGAAATTAATAAAATATTCCTTCCAGTTTTCTATAAATACTAACTAAATACTTCATTAAACTCATTATAACTTCCCTCTAAAAATATATCTTGTTTTTTTAACTCCCATGTAGTCCTCTCAAGGTTCCCTTTATCCCCCAAGGCCTCATCCTTCATGTTTTTGAAGTTAGACATCAAGGTAAGAGAACCTCTCACCCTCCCCTTTTATAAAGACTTATCTTATGTTATGTATTTTCATTTGGTTTTTCTTATGTTTGGTTATGTTCTTATATATCCATAGTTATGTCCATTTTATGTTAATATTTTTAGAGACCCTTTTTCCCTCATCAACTCATTTTCTGGTGTTTTTAGTGATGATGTTAGGCTATTGAATTTTCTTAAGGTAATTCTTAACCTCTCATTTTACATTCAAGTTCTCTTCAATGTGGTATGTCTTTCATGTTTACATACCATGTCCTTATTTCTATTTTATTTTATCCATATACTATATTCTGAGTTTTTTAATCGGTTTCCCTTGTCCACACTCTTTTTATTGTTTTCTAAAACCATGTTATATAGTCGTTATGCTGCAAAATTTTCATCTCAAAATCCCTCTCTTTTTCTCATGAATTTATATGATTTATTTATGTGAATACCCAAACCTGTTTTATTTCATAGGGTATTAATAAATACATAAAACACATATACTTTATTCTAGAATTTACATACATAAAACTCTCATTACCTTTTCAATGTGAAATAAATTATATAATGATCATATTTATAAGCACTTTTTAAAACGTCGTGATTTTGATATAAAATCCATCACTTTTATTTTATATAGGTTATTTATGAAATATTTTTTTATGGTCTATGTGGATCACCTGAAAATAAATTAATATTACGTGTGATCCCTGAGAGAGCTCTGATGCATAAGGTAAAGAAATTAATCTCTATAGATGAAAAGTTCTACAATACCTTAGTAAATAACCTTGCTAATTTTTATGACACCTTGGAGAAGGACCATGGTGATTAGATTATAAATGACAAAATTAAATGTTATAGACACATTTTAATGTTATGATTAACGTTATTTTTAATATGGTATTCCTTTCTACCCATTTACCATGTCCTTTTGTATTTGATCATGTTCTTATTGATATCACATGTAAACTGATTTCCTTATTTACCCTTACTGAGCTTTATATTCACCGTATCCATTGATGTATGTCCTCGGTTTATGAGATTTTGTAATTTTACTTAGGATTAACATATAAATAATCCATTCAAAGGGATAAAAAAATTATTTTATGTTTTCATGTACTATGTACCTTTTTTCAAGACAAATGACTTTAAAGATCCTATGTTGGTCAACTGTAATGAAAAGTTATGTAGTAAAAAGGTATGATTCCATAGTTTGGGAAGCAAGGAAATTTCGAAACACAATGTGAGTGGGATATAGAATAGTTTTGGGCATGTGGGTATGTTATTCATCTCTATTAGTTTAATAGGAATCTTTCATAGATAACTAAAATTTATGTACAAGGGCAGACTCAGGCTTATGTGGTCGGATCAAGAATGGTATCAGGTGAAGGTAGATTAGCTTCAGATGCACTTGTAGGTCATGGATGATACAATGAGACATGGTCTTGGGATCAATGGATGGTGGCTTTTGTAGCACCATAAGAATTCTAGGCTTCAGGAAATCGAGATTTAGTATAGGATCATGCCATGTAGCTACAAGGTTCTGAGAAGCCTGGTGAACTAACAGCTGTCAGAGATATGTTGTGGGTGTGTTTGTGATTTTCTTTTTTCTTTTGGAATGGATTATTAAGACATGACCATTTCATTATTTTCTATTGAGTCATGTCTATTTTAGTTTACTAGGTGACCTGGTTATATATATGGAAAGAACAAATGATGGTCAATAGTTTAGAATCATATCAGATGCATTATATATATATATGAGGTGTGAGGAACGAGGTTCTATACAAGAGAACCATGGGTGTGTGATTATTTATATGTTTTTTCATTAGGTCATCGAGGGATATGGTAATTACATGAGGTGTAAGGCATCTGGATACCCTTTTTTGTAGTACATTGTTGAGGTTTGAGGCATCAGGACTTGTTTTGAGCATCTGTTGACATGCAGGACCTTGTTGGGCCACAGGTTCTATGGACTCAAGGGGTGCACCAATGTGGGGTGGAATGGTAATTGGTTGTATGGAACTAAGTGGGAGTACCTAGTGAGATGTGGGAGTGACAATGCATCAGAGGAGGACCTTTGAGTCTTAGAATTGGTCATTCGACCTTGCTTGATTTGAGTTTTTGGACCAGGTTAGGAAATTTCTAATGTGGGGAGCCATCTTGAAGAATTTGAAATGAACTCTACAGATCAGGGTAGTTTGGGTAGATTTTACCAAGATTGGTATGTTAGGAACCATCTCTTGGTTTCTTTGGATATCTCAAGGATGAGCTATGTTAATACGGGGAGATTGTAACATCATGGGTTCATCAATCCGGTTGAAAACCACTCCCATTTCGATTTTTTCAATTATTGGGGATTTTGTTTTATAATCCTCTCATCAAAACAAAATTTTGACTGTTCCATAAACATTATATATTTATTTAGTTGATTCTGGAGACTTGGATATTTTCATCGAGGTTTGTATGGGTTTCGGGAGCATCGGAGGCCCAAAACAAATGTTTTGGAATGTCAGGTCAGGGTGAATGGTTTAGGGTAACCATGTAGCCCCTTATAGGTATCCATACAGTTCGTTTTGAACTTCCTCATGGTTTAGTTTAGCCATTTGAGTGAGGTGCACAGTCATAAGAGGTTATCTATTGTAATTTGGGAGGGATTACGCCTGGTCTGTGCAAGGTTAAGGAATATCAGCTGAATTTCATGCATCATTTCCTTTTTTTGGTATTAGCTCTACCCTATAGATCGCATGATTACCCCAATATTTGGAAAATCATCAAGGTAAACCATGAATGTTTTACATGGTGTTTTTTTGTTTTTTGTTTTTTCATTATTTTTATTTTTGCTTCTTCTTCCTCCCCTTTTCCTACTTATTGGTCGTGTACTTCAATGAAGAACCCTTCCTTTTCCTCGTCTCATTGATTTTGATCCATTATCTAACTCATTTTTCTGTTATTTGATTCGTTGGAGGCTTTATGACCCCATCGGTAAGTTTTAACTCACCCTTTATTATAATTACCTTATTTATAACCTTACGGGATACTAAATCTGTTTGAGTCATTTCAATCTATTTTCAGGGATTTGGGTGGAGACTTATATCTTCTCCAAATTTATTTTATTTAGAACCTAATATCTTGTATGATTGTTTCTATGAGTCCAAGGTGGGTGGTGAATACCGTACATTGTGTTTTCACAGCCATTTTAGGGGAGCTATTTTTACCATACGTTTGGAGTATTTTGACTGAAACGCTTTTATACTTGAATCTTCATATCAATGTGACCCTATGACCTCATGGGATGTCGTTAGGCATGACCTTACCTTTTTTCTCAATCAATTTTGGGTTAGAGGACATTGCTCCTTGGGGTGGTTTTGTTGGGGGTTCCAAATCATTTTAAATTAATTATTTTAATTAAATGGGTTTGATCTGTTGAAATGGATGTATTCAATTAGAGTTAATTGAATTTTTATGTTTTTTGGTTATAAAATTCAATATTATTAAATTGAATTTCTTTGTTATTGTGATTTTATTTATGTTTGTTTTTGTGATTACATATGATTAATTACATGTGATGAGTCCTATGGGGTCATGACAAGCAAGGAACATGAAATTGAGCTTGCTTAGACATCGATATTGAGGTGGAATGGCCATCTGGATAGGCTTGCACCAGATTTTATTGTGTGGTATGAACTACAAGATTGGGCATCACAGACATCAAATTGAGGTATAAAGGCTATCAGGTTAGGTATGTCCCATGTTATTGGATGGATAATCCATCTTTTTTAGTAAAATGATAATTGGGTTATGTGGTTCTATAGTAGATTTGGATAAGGTATTTATATTGGGGATTTTCACTCACCAGCGATGGCAAAATAGCTGATTTGATTCAAGTGAAAACATGATGACTATGTGATGAGGTGTTTTAGACCACTCATGATGGTATAGGCCCTTAGTAGTGAGTATTAGGGATTGTTTTTCTAGGTGTTTTTCAAATAAATCCACGTGTAAGGTGATGAGCCTTCATTTTATAGCATTGAAGATATCAGTTAGGGAAAGAGTCTTACTATATTGTGGTTGCGGGACTATATATTTATTTATGAATAGATATCGATGTGCCTCTAGACACTATGTTGTGACCTAACAATGGTTTTTATTTGAATAAAGATATCATTGTGCCGTTGTATTTCAAGCTTTTAACTAATGGACACTTTTGAGAGGGGTTTCAAGGGAACAGTTACTATGGTTTGGGCATGACTTCATGACATTAATACTATATTGAGACCCTAATATTCATGAGGCATGTGGTGTAGGGTTAAATTATTTACGTGGAACCTAAGGCTTCACCTAGGATTGACATCAAGTGTACCTTGGCCCATGGTCTAAGGACCCTATTTACTTCGGGTATTCCCACTTTGGTTGAGGTAGGTGATGGATTATTGGTGGCTATTGAGAACCTGGGAAGCCTTGTTTGTTTGTTTATTAAATTGTACCTATTTACATATATTTATTATTAATTATTTCTTAAACAATATTTTTGGGTATGCACCATTGGCTGGTATCCTACTGAGACTTATTGTCACACACTTCATGGGCCCTTCAAGATGTGTGTAGAATTTATGTCTTTATGTTCAAGTAGGGGATTGGCTTCTGGTGCTGGACCTTACTATTAGATTTTCATAGAGATTGGATTAGGACATCAAGGTCATACCTAGTAGAAGTTTCCTTTTCTTAAATTTATTTCTATTTCAAAAAAGATTATTTTTATACATATATAATGCTATAGTGGGTATCCATGGTCTCCCTTTTTGTATATTAACACGTTTTACCTGTAGTCGATGTATACTATGCTTATTTTTTTGGTGTCTACAAGGTGTGTGCTTGGAATCGTAAATTTTTTATTATTTCCCTAGTTATATTTATATTTATTCTACTATTAATATTTTACTAACTATGCTTCTTCATTTCATGCCTGGTTTGGTACTTTTGAGTCATTAAATTATACTAAATGTTATATTATATACTGGAAACAGTATTATTATCTATTCCCTGAGGGTGTAGCCTCCAAACTATTCCTCTTTATAGCCTGACTTCTAGTCATCATCTTTTGTCATTTGTAGAGGTGCGCCTAAGTCTGGTGGCACCCAGCTTGATAACACTGTCCGGGCTCTAAATTGGGATGAGGATGTCACAGAACACAAAATATATTATTACTCACCATGGAATTTTACATCCATAAAAATTTCATAAATTAAATGTTAATATTGAATAGAAAACAATAAAATTTTCCATATTTTCAGATTTCCCAAGTGATCTTAACCAATGAGGATCAAAAATTGAAAAATAAAACCAATAATGAGTAAGCACATCGATAAAGGAGGAAGAAAATTGTTGGAGAGATAATGAAAATAATTAAAATGCGATGAGTGGATTTTTGTGTTTGAAAAGAATCAATGAGTTTATTAAGGATATATATTAGAAGGTAATATTGCCATTATAATTATGTTATTTATAAATATGGTAATTGGATATATATATATATATAATAGGTTTACTAATTTTGTGTGTTGTTAAAAGTAACATCAAAAGAAAATTGATCATGAATAATAAATAATGAAATTAAATAGTACATATATATCTGTGTGTGTGTGTGTTAGGTATTATTATTAATAATATTAATAATGTGTGATATAATGTATATATAATATTTTAATAATGATTTTAATATAATTTTATTACTTGAATAAATTTTTTGAATATAAATAAATATTTTTTATTCTATTTGAAAACGATTATTAATATTTATTAAAGTGTGATATTTTTTATCCTAATAAATTAAAATAACCACTTTTTTATATGACCATATATGAACTTTTATATTTAATTGTTTTAAATAGAAAATTGTTATCAAATAATATAAAGAACAGTTAAACATTAAAATTTCTTAATAAATTATTTTTCTATATTTTGAATTTTATTTTAAAAATAAAATATCTATATTTTTTAATATTAAAATTATATAATGAAATTAAATTTTTTATTCACAATGTGAAAATTATCTTCTATTTAATTTTTTGGATTTATCTAGAAAGATTGATTTTAAGGTGAATTGTGAAAAATAATGTTTACACCAATTCCATAGATTTTATAACATTATCATAAACTATGTATGATATTTAATATTATAAATAAATAATCATGACTAAATAATAATTTATGGATTAAAAATGATGCATTTGGAAATAATATATTGAAAATAGAACAAAAATGGTTAATATTTGGATACAAAATTATTCATTTATTCTCATAAAACAAATGTTTCTCATATTTTTTATTTAGTAAATATGTCACAATGGGGAATTATTTTTTTCTTGTTTCCTAGATACCGAACTCTTCATTAATATATAATAAAATAATAAATGTCATGGAAATAAAAAACATTGAGAATTTTTATCATCAACCTATTCTTTCTATTAAAAACTACGCTTTTTTAAAATAAAATGCGTTGTTATCACAAGGGAAAGAAGGTACATGGGTTGTTAGTAAAATCCCAATAGGGTACACATATTGTTATTATATTTCTAATAGTGTACATATATTGTTATACCAATTTCACTATGTGATGGTAATTAGGTAGCAATACATGAACCACTAGGTTATGGTTTCCAATGTGTTCTCTTATTCCATATTTCTATATATTATTATTATGTCATTCTCTTATGGATTAAGTTAATACATTCAAGTTTACACAATATTATTTCATTATATATTATTGATAATTTGATTCTACAATTCATTCAAATAGTCATTCTGAACAAGGTTTTTTATTCGATTCCCATTTTAATAACTTATTTCTCCAAAAGATCATGTTTTCTCAGGTTCTTATAATATAACCCTGGAAGATATGTTGATGGGTTTTTTCCTTACTGATCATTTGAACTCACTCCTTCCTTATTTGTTAATTTAATATGTTTTGAATATGACTATTATTTTTTAGCATTCTAGAAGGAAATATATTTTAGTTCGATTGTGGAGAAATGATTACAAGTATCGTAAAATATGTTCCTTGTGTTGGTGATCGTAAAATACAATTAACCTTCCCTTCTTAAAAGTTTGTGAATATTTTTAGGATTTATTTTTATATAATTAAAACAATATAAAATTAGTATATGTTTTTCTTGGTTTCTATCCCATTTAGTTTAAAAAAGTGTTTTTAGCACTAGAAGTGGGAGTTTGGGTCTAGTGCACCTCATATATATTTTGATTCCTTTTACCAAATGATATATATTTTTTCCAAAATCACTTATGATGGGTCCAACAATAAAAAAAATTCAAACATCACAACTCAATTTGTGAATTTTATTCCCAATAGTTCCTATTGGTTTTATACTACATTTTATTTTCAAGCATTCCCCATTCATCTGTCTAGTAATATATATTTATAATGAACTATGTGTAGAAATATTTCAATTTTCTTTGGGTATGTAGTGATTACCATATCATTATTTCTAGTCCAAATCATAGTTATCACTTTCATCAAATTTACTATTAATATGATATTTTTGTATGATTATATCATTATCATCGAGTTTACTCTAGTGGACCAACATCAAGATGTGATCTCAGAACCGCATGTGATGTTATTATTATCTATTTAAGATATATATTTATGAATAGATGTCTTATCCTAGGAAAAACCATAAGTTTACCTTTTATCCAATTTCCCAATTAAACATTTATATTTTCCAGGGCCATCAAATCCTTCAGTATTCCTACTCCAGTATGTCTTATTAGAACTACGTATGACTTGATTCCATTTCTGGAAGGATATTTAAGAGGATATTGATCACCAATTTTATTCCATGATAAAATTATATCTTTCATTACACGACCCATTATATTATAGTTCTCTTTGATTCACATTGGTTTTTCTACACTACACAAACCAATTTAATAAAAGAATCATGAACTCAAACTACCATGAACCAGTACGCCATAATCACATTATCATCGACTATGCAACCCCAACCCTATTTTAGTCATTTACTATAACATGGGATTTATCCATTCATATCAAATTAGATTCAAGAATCTTATGTTGATGAAAAAAACATGGGAATTTTTTAATTCAAAATGAGATTAAACATCATGGAATTATGGTATTAGTTCTATGAACATAAACTATGAGACAAATATTTTCATACACTCTGGGAATATAAAGACAGAATATTATTATTGGGGCTAATAAAAAATATTTATATTAAAATTACATACATATGAATAATTTCTCAAGTGAAACCCATTAAATGATGAACGTTTAAAAATTCAAGTCATTTCTCACTAATACCATTATTTTTTAGGGTGATGAAATTTTTCAAGTGAAAAAGTTAAATAATTCTTATGAGATTGACATCTGATATCTATAAATTCCAATCCATGTTCCCTAGATCTATTGAAATTATAAAAATTTGACATCATTTTAATGATGACTTTATCACTCATAAGTTATTACTTGAGTGTCAGATTCATTATCAAAATCACATTTTGTTAAATTTACTCATCTTAGGCATGTCACCCTGTCATGGGATTACTCAACATGACATGAGAATAAAATATCTGACATTTCAGTAAAATTTGTGTGAATTCAACCTCCAAGAAACACATTTTATTCTTAAATATATAATAAAATATATGTATATTTCACCTATAAAACCCCATGGTTTTAGGAATTTTATGTAAAGTCCATTTTCCTTTTAGTTCACCTCTTCATACATGAGTAAATGACATTTTTTTAGTATAGTCTTAGTGACCATAAATTTGGGGTCTTAATTTTTTCAAAATTGTATGACTAAAACATAAATCTTTTTCCTTAGATAAAATATTATTGACATATAAATATATTTTTATACAGAGAAATGAAATATTATACATTAAAAAATAATGATATAGATGTATCATTGGGATAAAAAAATAATAAAGATATGCCTAAGATAAATTTGAGTCATATTCAACTAAGGAAAACTTTACAATGGTGTAAAAAATATATTTAGTGAAAAATAAAATAGACATCATGATTATGGGATCAAGACATGAACCCAAATATATATATATATATATATATATATATTCAAAATATCAGGTAAAAATCTAGATCAAATCCTAATCACCCCCATTTCAAATTATAGTTCATAGTCCTCAATGTATAATGTTCAGATATGGAAATGTATATATGTATCATTGTAATAATCCTCATGATACATCTTTATGATTTTTTAAACCATAAACTAGGAGGTTCATACCATATTTAAATCTATTATAACATTACATTAGTCAAATAATATGTTTTGTAAAAAATGAACTTAATCTTGTCAAACATTCAACCACATTAGTGTTTATTGGTCAATTTTGGGGTTATCATTCCCATAGGATCGATAGCCCCTTCTTACTCGAACGTACAATTACAATTTCCCCAAACTTATGAACATAATCTATGAATCATCTAATTTCAACCAAGAAATATCATTTTAATATTTATGCACTATTTACCCCTCTCAATATCTGAACAAAGTATTATTCACACTATTATTTTTTCCTCCATTCATTATGGGTTATCTATACTCGTTATGGTGGAAGAAATCTTATCTTGGTCGAAGCTCAAATGTCTTAAACAATTATAACTTTTTTATCTCATTCTATATAAAAACAAACATCATACACCTATTGGTCAAAATAGTAAAACTATAAAATTCATGAACCCAATTAATTTATGATATATAATATAATAAACATTAAAACAAAAATATATAAAAAAATGTGAAACTAAAAATTATCAATAAAAAAGTCTAAAAATGAACATAAATTGAAAATTAATGAGACATATTACTTGTTAAACTGAAATCAAATTAAGAGTAGCCATAGAAAATTTCATTATTTTCTTTCAAATCCAAAAATGATTACAAGGATCAATAATTTTTTATATAATTTAAATAATTTGGAATAATAATCATCAAACTAACAACTATCTTCATAAAAGTTTACTCCAGGTATAATATGCCCATTTATGTAGGAAAATATTTTTGCACCTTGTTGTTATTTATATGAATATTGAGTCATTTATAATGAAAAACATAGTAATATATTTGTATTCTACACAAAATGATATTATATAATAGCGTCATTCCATCAGTTATAATTTATAACGTCAGCTATAATAGAACTTTCAACCATTATGAAAAAATTAAACAACCCCAACTTATAATGATTCCACACATGCATAATAGATTTCTTACATACATTTTTCAAAGTGTGTACACATAGAAAAAAATAATATATTTTTTTTTCAAAATAGATCAACCTTAGTCTATGATAATGGCTTATCTGTATATAGACTACCGATATCAATCAAAATTTACACATTTGTAAGGTGAACTTATGTTTTATCTATTTTCTAACAGACCAACCATGACTTATAGTGAGGAAACATTCACAAATTGATAGCCTATATACAATAGACTAAGTATATGTATCTAAAGGATAATATACCTACACATGTGATACCCTGAGATTTTGGGATATATTTCCATATAAATAAATTCTATTAATTTGATATATTTCTTTATATGCAACACCATGTTTAAAGGAACAGAGATATATTTTTGGAATATTATAATCCAATGTGATATTTATCACTTACAAATTGCATTAAAGGGTATGAATATCACTAATTAAATTATGGTTAATTTAGGGTTTTTAGATGTAAAAAATTAATTCACTAGGAAAAACATAATTATAAATTAAAATAATTCTCATTTAGAATTAAAAGACATTTTATTTGAAACAATATTTTTTCACTCATAATGTGTTTATATCATTATAAATTAAATTAATCTCTAATGGTCAGTAATTTTAATGAAATTTACACAATATATATTAAATTAAATTTTCTAATATTAATATTTTTTTTTCAAGGAATGGAATAATAATAATTAGCATTTATACTAAAAATGTATTTTTTTAAACAGTTATCAATAATTTTCACAATTATATTAATATGATATTTTTTCACTTATATAAATTTAATCAACAAAAAAGGATCCCATATTTGGAATCAGTATATTCAAAGTTGGTAAATATTTCATTTTTTTGTTCATTATGAATAGTAACCATGGTAAATTTCTGTCACCTCGGTAGGGGTTAAATAGGTAAAATAAGGTTTAAACTTTGGGTTAAGTATATTAAATTCCCATTAATCTATCTTTTATTAAATTTTTTGTGTTGAGTTTTACTATTACTTTATAATTCAAAAATATATGGCCACTTGGTTCCATTTTTATTTTATTATGATCATTTTATTATTTTGATAATAGGATGAATACAAAATGTCACATTATTGATTCAAATAACTGAAAAAAGTATCATAAGTGAAAGAAGAGGATGTGTTCAGTTATAAAAGTTATTTTAAAATATTAATTTATTTATTTTACCATGGTAATTTATTTTTATTTATTAGTGATTGAATAATTACATAAAGTTCTTATGAAATGTCGACACATTAGTTATTTAATTAATAGATGAATAAAATAAACTATTTTAAAATTATATAAATCTATAAAATATGGGTTATTTTTATGCTACTTGATTTTTTATATATATATAACAAATTAATAATGTTTGAAAGGTTTATAATCAAATTATTTTTCTATTATGATTCCTTTAATGTCAATTTAAATTAATACTTTCAAAAATGATATTAATGATATTCTATGTTATGTAATATTTGTAAATTTATCTAAAAATAATAGTAATCCTAAAATGATTTGTTTATGAAGTTAATTTTCTTGAAATTCTATCCATTGTTTGTTTATAAGCAAATTTCTACCTTAAATGTTCGATTATAACTCTTTAATATTAAGTAGGTCATAACAATGATTAAAATTTAAAAATTTTAATGTGAGAGTTAATAAAAAATATATATTTTATTATGATTTAAAAACCCAAATAAATTAAATTAGATGATGAAATATCAACTCTAGAAAGATTTCCATTGAATATATATCCATTTTTAATCATTTTTCCTAAGAATGACAAAATTATATTTTAATATTTTTTATAATTCCATGTGTGTCCTTTCTCTCCCTTATAAAAAGACACCCCTTCAGTAATATACTGAAATCTAAAAAAGAAACTCTATGTTCGATATTGTGCATGATACACAACATTGATCTTAAATGAAAAACTAAATAATATTTAAAAGTTATCGTTCAAACATAGCTGTTATAATGGTAGGAATGAAAAAATTTAAAATAATTTTGAAAATATGGTACACCCATGTATATATAATTAATTTTTTGGTCAAAAATAATTTATAAATAAATGTAAAAACCTTTTAAAAAAACTATTATTATAAAGAAATATTTAAATGTGCACAAGTGTTATTTATACCAATAAATTAAAAAATCACAATTGTAGAATTTTATTAATGAAATATAATATATATATATATATTTATAATATATTTAATTTTAATTTAAACATTCATGTTATGTGTTTTCTATATATGATTTATGACTAAATCCAATTTTACGAATAAAAGAAATATTTTCCAAAAAAATTGTTTTTTATTCTTTTGATGGCGTACCTAATTTAAATATAGTTTTTGACACCATTTTATGTTATATTAAAAAAATCTTTTAAATTATATTATCAAAATTTACTTTGGATTAATATTTGTTATTTTTATAATAAGTTTCATTTTTTATGAATAGTGAATCAAATACAGCATTTTAATTGAAAACATCATTGTCATAAAATTTATTTAATGTAATAAATTATCTATTTGATTTGTTTTAAAAAATTATTATATCAGGTTTTTATCATTCAATAAAATGTTGGACTTTGGAATCAATTTCAAATTGAATTTTTATATAAAAATATTTCAATCTTTTGAAAGTTATTACTTTAAAAAACATGTTTTGTCATTCTATCAATGAGATTAATTTTTAATTAATTTCATCCAATTCTGTGTTTTGAATTTTAAAAAATAGATTCCATATTTTGGATCATAATTTTATAAATAGTTCTCTATTATGTTTTGGACAATATTAATAGAAACTTTATTAACTTTGTTAAAGGTAAATCAGTCAATTGAAGGTAGAAATAATATTATTAATATTATAAAATTACCATAAAACTTTCCCTAATTTCATTTGATTTGTATTTTATGACCAAAATTATCCTTGGAATAAATTATGTCCTTTTCAATCAACATGTATGAGAGTAGGACATTTATAATAAAATATTTAAATAAAATTTAATTTTTTCAAACTTTAGTTTTTAATAAGTGAAATATTTGTAATATGGGTTTATATAGGGAGTATATAAGATAATTAATAGAATTTTTTAATTATAAATCTTCATTATTATCTTTATAATTTATTTATAATTTTTAGATAAGAAGTAATTAAATTAAAGAATAGCACAATGAAAATTGAGTAATTGTTTAATTAAATGAAATATCAAATAAATGATATTAAAAATACTAAAAATAAATATACATTGAGATTATTAATGTCATACATCATATTTTAAATCAAATTGAAATGTTATTTGTGTTTTGAAAGTATTATTTTTGAAATTAACTTTATATTAAGATTTTTTTAAAATTTACTTTAATGAATAGTGTCAGAATTTTCATTATTGATATTTAAAATAAATAATATTTTATTAAATGATATAAAATTAATAAAAATATAATATTTAGCCAAATAATTTTATTATGTGTTTACATTTAATCAATGAATCATATATAGGTATTTTTACAATTTATAGTAATTATATTGACCCTTAACGTTTAAATTACATGATATAATAGTAAGAATTAAAAATATTAATTAAAGGTTAAAACAAAATGATAAGGATTAAAAAATAGTTGAAAAATATGTAATTTCAATTGGATGAAGTTTATTCGACCGAGAATCATCCTATATTTGAAATAGATAACTATTTACCAATTTAGAATCTAAAAATAATAAATATTAAATTAATATTTGGAAGGATTCTAAGAGTGCCCCACCCCTCTCATATAAAAGGGAACTAATTATTCACCAATATATAAACTAAAAAACCTATTTTCAGCATAGATATTCCCAAATACATTCCTATAATTCTTCCCTACATTCTAGAGTCTTTATTTTTTGCATAAATCCCTAATTATAGGTGTTAAGGTGTTAATAAAAGGAGACAATTTGAGGAAGAGGTATCATTTTTAATTAACAGTTTCTGTGTTATTTGTTCTTCCAATTCATAAAATTTTCCTCCACCATGATTAAATAAAAAATATAGTACCCTAGACAGAATTAGATATTATTAATGTTAATATAATATTCTAAATCTATCTCCAATTTCTTCAATTTGGAAATGAATTATTTGTTCGTGTGTACTGCAGACTACCACCTCACGGATCGATATAAATCGTTTTTCATCACCATATCAAAATAATTCTTATCATTATGGAATTAATGTTTATATATTACATTCATAAATTTTTTATCATTATGATATTTTAATTTATCATTTATATTCTTAACATTCCAGTAACATATTAATAATACATTGTTTGTGCAAACGTGTGAACTAACACCTCCACGAAGTGATGTGATTGGTTTTTCACTACCACATCACATGAATGATATATATAAGTATATTAAAAATACTAATATGAAATTAATAAATTTTTTATTATACTGTAATGATAAATAATTCTTACCTTATTACCATAATGATAATTAAATAATGAAAATTTTACTCATGTGTATGTATGGATTACCATCTCCATGATTGTAACATATTTAGTTTTTCATATCCATATTAAATTAATTGATTTAAAAGAATAATTGAAATATAAAATAGATTATAATATTATGAATATTATTTTTGAGATGATTTAACAAATTCCACTTTGACTATTTACATTATACCAAAGTCATTTTGGACTCATGTACTAAATATAAACAAAAAAAACCACATAAGAATAAAAATTAAGTAATTGTTATAAAAAATAAAAAAGTGATATAAAAGAAATAATAAAAATTAAATATTTTCTCCATAATGTAAATAATTAACCTATGTATATTATTCATGAAGATAGATAATGTACGTGAAATGTCAAACTCTATGTAAGGGATTTCGTCTCAAACTCATTTCATTGAGATTTTTCTTGATAATATGAATCTTTATACTTTTATAAAGTATAAATATATATCCTTTGAAATTAAATATTAATATTATATCTATTATCATGTTATTTAATGTTTTTTAATTTTTATACTTTTTTGTGGATTATTATTTAATTGTTAAAAGTGGTATAGTTTTATTTGGTTGTTTCAAGATTTAATTATAAATTCTTTTTCTATGGGACAATATTTATGGTATTATTTTCAATATTTTATTTTTTTGTTTTAAAATTATTATAAATTATATTTTATGACTATTTTTAATTTCATTAATGTTTTTAAAAAATTAATATTTTTACCTGTTTTTATGTATCTTTTTTGAAAAATAAGAAAAATAATGTTATATTCTGAATGTGTACAACGACAATGACTTTTCTACCACTGTGAAAATTATTTTATTTTTGTATTCCTTATAAGATTGAATGTTTCCTTAAATGAAAAACCATATTTATATTTTTTTATTTTAGAATTGAAAATGGGTTTTCAATAAAAACGGTGTTTTGGTAATGAAAATTGGGTTTTAATGGAAATAGATTTTTAATATGAAATTGATTTTCTTATGGGATTAAAATATGTTTTCAACAGATTTTTGACTATATTGTTTTACTAATGATGTCGTACTTGACCATTATATCAAATGGATGAGCCTGATACATTTTATACATGGGGTGTCCCAGATAGAGCCAAGAAAGCCTATTATAGCATGATATGGGGTGACATAGATAGTACTAGGAAATCCTATTATAGCTTTACATGGGGTGCCCCAGATAGCACGTATAAATCGCATTATATATTAACATGGGGTGGCCTAGATAGAACCAGGTATGCTCATAATAGTATTATCAGAATTTTGCTATATGGTTATTCTAATTGAATGGTTTTTTAAATAGTTTTACTTATTTGATGCTCTAATCCACCTAAAGATGATCTAATTTCATACTATGGGATTTAATGATTTTATTTTTGTTAAATGTGTGTCTATTCTTCATGTAATTATATTTATATTCTTAAATAAATATAATGATAAAGGTAAAAGACATATGATTTTTCATGTTTTTTCTGAATTAATTATTTCATTTCTTTATTATATCCCTTAATGATATTTTTTCACATCCCAGTTTTTTAAAATAATTTTCATAGGGTTTATTGGAGAATAAAGACAAGGATGAGATCAAAGGGATATTTTTGAATATTTTTTTTAAAATAGAACTAATGTTTTATATTAAAGGGTTTTATATTTTAGAAAAAATGGATACTGAGTATAACTGTCAACTTGTAATGCATGGGTTTACTTTCTAATACTTTTTCTAAATTCTCTAAAAATTAATAAAAAAAGATCCTATAATGTGATATTTAGTTCAAAAGTACAAGGATGTGTAATTTTTGAGGTTGGGTCCGTACAATAGGTATCAAATGATGGTTAAGAGAAATTTGGAGATTAGGATGTCTTATAAATATTTTTGGATATAATCATGGGTTTATAATTTTAATGATGATCATAAGTTCAGTGTCATAGAAACCCTTTTTTGGCATTATTTTATGAGATTTTATGGTTACTAACGGTCTTATTGGAGACATTAATTTTTTTGGTAGTTATAGGATATCACAATTTTTAATAAAAAATGAATGTTATGAGATAAAATTGAGGATAAAAAATATTGAGGTTGTTTTTTAGTATATTTCTAAAATATCTTGAATTTTATAATGGTTATATTAATATTATTTTAGAAAAAAAACAACCCACAGGATTGGTGACAACCCGTATCATCCGAAAATTCCACGAGAATTGAACCCTGAACCGAAGGGTGAACAGGTTGAAATTACGAACGATAGCCTACATTAAGTCCTGATTAGTTTGATTTTTTTTAATTTTAGTTAACTGATTTTATGGATGAATAATATGTTGATTTTGGTAACATATCTTTTATCAAATTTATTTCCATGGGATTGGAAAATGATTTGGGGATTAAGTGACTGTTGTAATTTTAGTAGACATTCACTATTTTCCGAATCATATATGACAGTGTAATGTAGAATACTATGAGACTTTATTTTAGGAATAAAGATTGAATAAAAGTTTGGAATAATATATGATTGTTTTATACTTTTGGTGATTTTGGAAATGGTTAGTGTATCTTGAACATTTCTTGGGAAATTACGTTCTGTTATGAGACTTCTAGGGTAATTTATGTTTTTGGATATAAATGTTAAAAAAAACAATTATGATTAAGTGATTAAATAATTATGATTTTTTATTTTTAATAATAGTTATAATATTTTTTAGTAATTTTACGGATAGTTTTTTTTTTGAATTGTTTATGTTGATCTTCTGGTATTACTGTTGAATTTTGGATGATTAGTGTAGTTTTTTATTATATAAATGTTTATTATTTTTTTGTAATTACCATATGTTTTCCTCACAATTTTTTTGGTTAATGTTTCTGATAAGAGAAATATATATTTAATATTTTTTGGACTCTTTGATTCTCTATAATTTATTCTAGTGCTTTAGGAATGAAAAATTTATCTTAATAACACATCATCGAAATAAATAGATCAGTTTTTGGTGGAAATTAATTAAAGAATGTAACTATACTTGTCATGTAATTATATTTCCTTATGTTCTTTACCTATGAAGTGAAATAATACTTCAAATATATGAAAAGTTTCTTAAAACAATAGCCTTACCAAATTACATTTTATACAAAGAAAGAAGTCACCTTTTAAACTGTCACAGATTTTTTATTTTTATTTTTTGTTAAATTATTCATAATCATGTTCTATATCACTCTATATCAAAACATGAAGTTTATTTTTCTCTTCCATTTCAATGTTTTCATACATGGAACTCATGTATAATATTTCTCAAGTGACCTTCATACTTCCTTTTATATATTTCAATGTAGAAGTTTCATTTATATTTTTTCTAATTTGTTATTTCATTAAAGGTACAATAAAATGGCAAACCATAGATAAAAAGAATGAGTACAAACTGTGAGTTTGAAATTTTTTAATGGGATATAATTTAACATCCTGATTTTATAAAAGGAAATACTATGTTCGATACCATGCATGATACACCACATCAAGCATAAATGAACAATTAAATAATATTTAAATGATATCAATAAAACATTGTCTTTATAATTGTGGGGAAAAATGATATTTACTGACTTATGGAAATATTGTTTTCACATGTATATATAATTAATTATTTGGTGAAAAAGTTTTTGTTAATGAATTTAAATCCCTTTTTAAAATAAATCGAAATATTTTTCTGAAAAACTTTTTAAATGTTCAAAAGTGGGTTTTATACCAATAAATTAATAAATAAACTTAACTACATTATATTATATATTTATATATAATTTCATTTTTAACATTCATATTATGTTTTTTCTAGACCTGATATAATAACAAAATTAATTTTACTAATAAAATATGTATTTTTCAAAAAAAGGCATCTTTGCCACCTTTTAATGGAGCGCATGTTTTCAATATAGTATTTGAAAGTTAGTTAATTTATATTTGAAATGAAAAATTATTATTTCAAATTGGAGTTCTAAATTTTACTTTGGTTGGATTTTTATTATTTTTATGATAATTTTAATTTTTTGATCAATAGTGAAAACATATTACATTTTAATTGCAAAATTTTATTTTATCAAATTTATTTATAGTGTTATATTATATAGTTGAGTTGTTTTAAAGTATTATTAGACAAATATTTTCTCATTAAATCCAATTTAATTCATTTTATTCAACTTCACATTGAATTTTTATATAAAAACATTTCAATATTTTGAACATTTTTAATTTAAAAACTCATTTTCTCATTTCATAAATGGGATTAGTTTTTAACTAGTTTATCAAAATTATGTTTTTTTAAATTATAAAAATTTATTGTTTATTTTTAATAATTAGTTTTAAATTATATAAATACATAAATTTTGTTTTTTATAGTATTAATATTAACATTAGTAGTTATTTTATTAATAGAGTTAAAGGTAAATTAGGATAATTAAGGGTAAAAATAGTATTACAAATATTATAAAATTACCTAAACAATTATCCTAATTTCACTAGATGAGTGTGGATAGAACAAAATAATCCTTTAGATAAAATTATGGCCTTTTAAATCCAAATTCATGAGAGTATGACTTTAATAATATTATATTCATTGAAAAGTGGATTTTATCACAATTCTATTTTTAGCAAGTGAAGTATTATTAATATGGTATTATAAAAAGGATATAGTTAACTATAAAATATATTTAGGAAGTTAAAATTATTATTTTAATCAAGATATCTGATTTCTAATTTTTTAGAGAAAAAAATTAATTAAAGGCTTGTACAATGATGATGCAATAATTATTTAATTAATAAAAATATAAAAATAAAATATATTAAAAGTACTAAATAAATATAATTTGCGATGATTATTTTCATCCCCAATTTTTTTTAGATTACCATTACATTATAGTGATCATTATTAATTATTGGTTCTAAACTATCTAGTTGTTATACTATTTTTTAAAATATATGTAATGAATTGGGTCAAAATTGACATTATTGATATTTTAAAATAAATAATATTTTATTAAATGATAGAAAATTCATAAAAATATAAAATTCAGCAGTATAATTAGGATAAGTATAAAAAGATCATCATTGACTCATTTTTTGGTCTTTTCTAAATTTTATAGTAATTATATTAATCCTCAATTTGCAAATTATAAGATATCACGGTAAGAATTAAAAAGGTTAAATAAGTGTTAAAACAATGTGATAAGGATTAAAAATATTCAAAACTTATCTAATTTTAACTAGATAAATTTTATTCATACCCAAATAATATTATATTTTAATGAAATCACTTTTTATATATTTTGAGTATAAAATTTATTTATATTAAATGAATATTTTGAGGAATTTCAAGAGATCCCTTCCCCTCACCTATAAAAGGGTACTCATTCTTCTCATTAGAATACAATAGAAAACATTTTTTTAAGGATAATATATACTCAAATACCTTAATAAAATATCTACCCACATTATGTATGATATATTTTATTAATTAATTCTTCTTTATGGGTGTTAAGGTGTTAATCAAAAGAGATCATCCTATGAAGAAGTATTGGTTTTAATTATGTGTTCATGTTTTATTTATTCTTACACTTCCTTAAAATATTCTACAAACATGATGAAATAATAAAAATATTTTCCTCAGTATACTAAGATTTTATTATTTTAATATCATAACCCAAATCCATTTCCTATTTCAATGAATCAGAAATAAATTATTCGTTCATAAGTACGGAAGACTACAACCTCACGAACCGAGATAATTCATTTTCCATCACTGTATCACATGACCGGTTATATTGATGGAATTAAGTTTTATATATGATATTACGGAAATATTTATCATTATGAAATATTAATACATCATTTAAATTTTATCCTTTTCCCACACATAAAAATGATAATGTTGTTTGTTCGTATATGTGAACAATCACCTCCACAAAGTGATGTGATTCATTTTTCATCCCCACATCACTTGAATAATATATATAAGTATATTTATATAATTAATATCATTTTAATGATATTATGATTATTCTATAAAGATAAAAAACACTTACCTTATTTTTATAATGATCATTCAAAAATTAAAATGGTCCTCATGTGTTCATACGACTTACCGTCTTCATATTTGTAACGTAGTTCATTTTTCATGTAAATATTTAATGAATATATTTAAAACTATAATTGATGTATATAATTTATTATTAATGCATTAATATTATTCTGGATATGATGGACTAATGACCACTTTAACTATTGACATCATACCAAATTAATTTTGGACCCAAATACCGAGTATCGTCAAAGCATCCGACATGAACACAAATAATTAAGTAATCATTATAAAAATGTAAAAAGTGATATAAAAGAATAATATAAATTAAAAATGTTCTCAAGAAGGTAAATAATTAACCTATATTTATTATTTAGGAAAATAAAGAACATACATGATGAGTCTCACGTGGGGTAAGGGATTTCGTCTCAATCTCCTTTCATTGAGACATTTCTTGACAATGTTAGTATTTTATTTACAATGTCTGTATACACCCCCTTTGACTTTCCATAACCATATTATATCAATTATAATTTTTTAGTGTTTTTTTAAATGATCTACATTCATGTGGCTTATTATTTAAATGTTTAAAGTTGCAGGGGATGCTTTAGATGTTTCATGATTTAATTATAAAATATTTTTCATCATGTAATTGTTATTGATATTATTTTACATATATATTTATATGAAATAAAAATATTTATTAATGAATGTTTTTTGTCATTTTTGAATTTAATCTAGAGGTTTTTAAAAATGAATCTTTTTACATGTTATTATATTTAATGTTTTGATAAATGAAAAAAATGATGTTTTGTACTTAACATGTACGGAGACAATAAATTTTCCACTACCAAGACTTTAATTTTATTTTATTAATCCTAATATGATTTATTTTTTACTTAAATGAGAAACCATGTTAATGTTTTAGGGTATTTTTTTATTGTAACTATTTTTTAAAGAAAATGGGTTTTTTGGTATTGAAAATGAGTTTTTAAATGAAAATGGTATTTTCATAAGAAATAGGTTTTCATATGGGATTTAAAAAGTTTTTCAAAGGGGTTTAGGATTAAGGTGTTTTATTAATCATATAGTACATGATAATTATTGGAAAACAGTTATCCCAAAGAAGATTATGCATGGGGTGGCCCATATAGGACTTGGAAAGCCTGTTCTGGCTTAACCTGGGGTGGCCTAGATAGCGCATGGAAATCCCATTATAGCATGACATGAGGTGTCCCAGATAGCAATGAGAAATACCGTTATATCATAACATGGGGTTTCCCATATAGCATCATGTAATCCTGTAATAACATAATTCGAATTCATCCATATAGTTATTCCTATTGAAATTGTTTTGAAAGGGTTATATATATATGGTTCTCTTAGTCACCTAAATGATTTTTAATCTCATTTCATGGGATTTAATGATCTAATTTAGTAAATTATATATTTTTTCAATTAAATTTTTTTATATTATTAAATAATTTTTAACATAAATGTAAACCTTATATAATTTTTTATGTTTTTATTTAACAAATAGTTTCTTTTCTTTTTATATCCCTTACTGAGATTTTATGGTCATCCCACATTTTTAATTGTATTTCATGAGATTTAATGGGTATGAATGACAAGGATGATATTGAGGGGAAAATTGTTAAGATTTTTTATAAAGAGAAACCATATTTTATTTTAAATTATTTTATATTTTAGAAAAAATGGATGCTGATAATAAGTGTCCACTTGTAATGTATGGGTTTACTTTGTAAGAGTCTGTCCTACCTCTCTAAATCTACTAACTAAAAGATCCCTTAATGTGAACTAGAGGTATAAAATATAGGGATAGGAAATTTTGAAGGCTTTTACTTATAGTTTTTATCAAATGATGGTTTAGACAACTTTGGATATTATGTTGTATTCTTATGATTTAAGGATGTAAACATGGGATTATAATTTTAGGTATGATCATAACATTAATTTCATTAACAAACCTTTTTAGGATTTATGTTATGATATTATAATGTGACTTATGGTGTTATCGGATACATTAATTTTTTAGTTAATTATGATTTATTACATTTTTTGGATAGAAAATGATTGTTATTAGATAAACCATGAGGATAAAATACATTAAAATTATTTTTTACAAATTTTTTAAATTTTTATATTCTTATAGAGTTTATATTAATATGGATTTATAAAAGTTACTACCCAATAGATGGGTGACAACCCATCTTATCCAGCAAGGTTAGGAGAATTAAACCCACAACTGAAGGGTAATAAGGGTGTTTCGTCTACCACTAGCCTACGTGATGTTTTAATTAGTATAATTTTTTTCTTTTTAGTTAAATTATTTTAAGGATGAAGAATAAGTTTATTTTTGTAACATCTTTTTTATTTCAAATACCTCTATGTCATTGGAAAATGATTTGGTGATTAAGTAAACAATATTATTTATGAAGATGTTTAATATTTTTGAGAACCTATATGATCAAGTTTAATAGTATACTATGGGAATTTATTTGTTGAATAAAGGTTAGAATTATAATTTAGAAGAATATATTATTTTTTGGTGGACATATGGTTATTTATAGAAGCATATAGCGTATCCTGAAGATTACCTCAAAAATTACTTTTTTGAATAAGACTTCTAGAGTAATTACTGTTATTTATAGATAAATGTTAAAATTTTTCCAGGAAGACTATTTGATTATATAAGTTTGATTTTTGGGTTTTAATCCTTGTAATAAATTTTTTTATGAATTTTAAGGATTGTTATTTATTGAATGGCCTATGTTTTTCTTTACGTATTACTGTTGAATTTGTGAAGATTAATATAGTTTTTCATTATATCAAGGTTTTTTATTTTTAGAGAATTATCTTATCTTATACTAACCATTTTTTTGTTAATGTTTCATGATAAGATAAATATATAGTTAATATTTTGTGGATTATTTGATTATCTATATGTTCATTCTATTTCATTGGGCGTGAAAAATTATTCTTGAATACTCATCATTTGGAGAAAAAATGACCTTGTGTGGGAATTGATTACTGGATGATACTATACTTGTGAAGTAAGTATATTTACATATGTTACTTTTTCATGAACTAAAATAATTCAACAACTCTATGAAAAGTATCTTAAATTTTTTTTATTCTTTTATCATTATTAATAAGAAATCAATGACCTTTTAACCCATTAGAGATTTTTTATTTTGTGATTGTTAACTTTCTCATCATAATGTTCTCTATCACTATCCATCAAATCCTAATGGTTAGTTTTCTATTCAAAATCCATATTTTCTAAAATAGAACCATGGTATGTGTTATCTCATATGACCTGCTTACTTACATTTCATTATTTTAAAGTGGAAGTTTCATTTATCCTTTTCTAATTTTGGATTTCAATAAAGGCCCATTGAAAGGTCAAACGCTAGATACCAATACCAATTTGAAATTATGATCAGTCAATTTATTAAATAGTATAGAATGCAACATCCTTATTTAAAAAAAATAAAACATGTGTTTCATTGGATACATGTACAACACATCGAGCTTAAACAAACCACTAAATAAAATTTTAATGGTACCATTAAAACGTAGTCTCTATAATGGAGGGAATGAATAATATCAACTAAATTAGGAAAATATAATTTACACATGAATATATAATTAATTATATGGAATCAAATTAATTATTAATGAATATAAACATGTTATTAAAATAAAACGAAATTTTTTCAGAAAAAAACTATTTAAATGTGTATAGTTCTGTTTTATAAAAATAAATTAAAAAATTACTCTTGTAAGATTATATTAATTAAATTTATATATAATATATTTATTTTAATTTTTATGGTTCATCATATCTGTTTTCAATACATGATATAAGAACAAATACAATTTTTAGAATAAATGAAATATCTTTTAAAAAAATTAGTTTTGCCAACTTTTGATGGTACACTTGTTTTAAATACAAGTTTTTTTACTTTTATATTTTTTATTTTACAAAATAAACTTATTATTTTAAATCATAGCATCAAAAAAAATTTAGGTTATTTTTTGGAATTTTTATGATACATTTCATTTTTTTATTAATAGTGAAAAAACTATTGCATTTTAGTTGAAAACTCTTTATTCATAAAATTTATTTATAGTTATAAATAATATATTTGAGTGTTTTAAGGTATAATTATATCATTTTTTATCATTCAATACAATTTAGGGAATTTAATCAATTTCACATTGAATTTTGATATAAAAACATTTAATTATTTCGAACATTTTTACATTAAAAACTTGTTTTCTCATTTCGTTAACATTATTATTTATTAATTAATTTAAACCAATTATCATTTTTTTAATATAGAAAAATTAATTCCATATTTTAAATCATAATGTAAAAATTTTATAAATAATACCCTTTTATTTTTTGGATAATATGAATAGTAACATTAGTAATGTTTTTATATACATTGTTACAGGTAAGTTGGGTACCCTTGGGTAAAATTAATATAGTAGATATTATAAAATTACTATAACACATATCATAATTTCATTGGATAAAATTTTTCGATCAAAATAATTATTGGGTTGAAATGATGACCTTTTAAAACCACTTGGATTAGAGTATGAAATTTTAATTATTATATTCAATGAAAAGATAATTTTATCACACTTTTTATTTTAATAAATAAAATATTTTTAATATGTGTTTATATAGGGGATATGTTATACTATAAATATTATTTAGGAATGTAAAATGTTTTTTTATAAGGATGATTTATTTATAATTTTGAGAGAAGAAATAATTTAATTAATGCGTTGAACAATGTTGATGCAATAATTTCATAATTAAAGGAAATATCAAATAAATAATAATAAAAATACTAAATAAAATTAATTTTTATTATTAATGTTATAAATTACTTTTTAGATAACTTTTACATGTTTATTATGTTTTAGAGGTATTGTTTTGAATTTATCTTTCTTTTATGATATTTTTTAAAAATTATTTAATGAATAGTTTGACAATTGAAATTATTGATATTTTTAAAATATATAATATTTAATTAAATGAAATATTATTTCTAAATATCAAAAAGTATTCAAAATAATCTGAATAATTCTAGAAATTTCATCAATGACTCATTTATTGGTATTTTTCATTTTATAGTAATTTTATTAACCTTTAAAGTGTAAATTTCATGATATTAGGGTAAGAATTAAAAAGGTTAAATTAGGGTTAAAACAAATTAATAATGATTGAAAAATAGTCAAAACTTATATAATTTTAATTATATAAATTTTATTAGACCCAAAATCATCCTATACTCTAAATAAAATTATTTTTACACCTTTTTAATAGAAAATAATTTTTATTAAAATAATATTTTGAAGAATTCAATGAGTGCCCCTCCTATATACTATAAATAGGAACCCATTATAATCATTTAATTAAACTAAAAAACTTATTTCATTATCCCATATCATTCAAAATCCATTGTTATAGTATCTCACCACATTCTAGAGTCCTCTTTTTTGGTAGAACATCCTTCTTAGATATGTGAAGGTGTTAATCAAAGGATATCATCTGAGGAAGTGGTATCATTTTTAATTAATTATTTATTTTTACATTATTCTTCCACATAATTAAAATATTATTAAATCATTATTAAATAATAACTTTTTTAACATAAATATACTAATATGTCTTTATTTTAATATCATCACCTAAATCCACCACAAATTTTTTCAAATGGGAAATGCATTATTCGTTCATGTGTACACTGGACTACCACCTCACAACCCGATATAATTTTTTTTCATAAGCATCTCTAATGATAATTATAATGGTGGAATGAAAGTTTATATTTCATATTCATGAAATATTTATCATTATTAAATAATGATATATCATTTACTTTTTTACCATTTCATGCACATAAAAATGATAATATCATTCGTGTGTTAGTGTGAACTATCGCCTCCATGAAGTGATATGATTTTTTTTTCATCAATACATCACATGAATGATATATATAAGTATATTTATGTTATAAATATTATATTAATTATATTTTTATTATTTTTATTTATAAATAATACACACTTTCTTTCTGAAATAATCATATGAAAATGAAAAATTTACTCATACATATGCATGATTTACCATCTCCATGATTGTAACGTAGTTAATTTTTAATATATATATTTGATGAATTGTTTTAAAATTATAATTAATGAATAAATTTTATTATTATTTAATGAATATTAATCTGGATATTATGTACTAATGAAAACATTAACTTTTCACATCATAAAAAAGTCATTTTGTAATCATGTATCGTATATCATCAAAACTTCTAACATGAAAGAAAATAATTAAGAAATTTTTATAAAATAGTAAAAAATTATATAAAATAAATAATAAATAATGAAACTATTCCACAAAAATTAAATAATTAACCTATTTTTATTGTTTGGGAATACAAATAAAGTACATAACCATTCAGACTCAAGGTAATGGATTTTGTCTCAATCTCATTTCATTGAGGCATTTCTTGATAATATGAACCCTTTTCATTTTATAAAGTGTATATAAATACTATTTAAAATAAAATATTAATATTATATCTATTATCATTCTATTAAATGTTGTTTAAATGTTATAATTTCATGTAGATTATGATTTAAATGTAAAAAGTGGTATGTGACACTTTGGATGTTTAAATATTTAATTATGAAATATTTTTATCCATGTCAATATTTATGATATAATTTTACATATATATTTATATGGATTTAAAATTATTATAAAAGAATTTTTTTAAATTTTTAATTTAATTCAAATTTTTTAAAAAACAAATCTTTTTTACATGTCTTTATATAGAACGTTTTGAAAAATGTCAAAAATGAATGCTGAATTCTTCACATTTATAGTGATAATGAATTTTATACCATCGAGAAAATTATTTTATTATCATCTTCTTTTTCATGATTTCATGTTTTCTTAAAATAAAAAACCATATTTATCTTTTTTGGTACATTGGAATTGAAAATGGGTTTTCAATAAAAAATGTGGTTTAGTTTTGGAAATGAGTTTTTTTTTTAAAATTTTTTTTATATGAATGTTATTTAAATATATGAATAAAAGAGTTTTTAAAAGGGTTTTATAATGAATTTTATTTTATAATATGTTAATTGAGAATTACAGGAAATGGAAGAGCTAGAAATAGCTTATACATGGGTGGCCCAGATAGTACTGGGAAAGCCTATTATTTCTTAACATGGGGTGACCTAGATTGTATTGGGAAATACCATTATACCTTAATATTGGGAGGCCGAGATCGGTCTACAAAATTCCATTATAACTTAACATGGGGTGGCCCACATAGTTCTGGGTAATCCCATAATTGAATAATTTGAAGTATTTCATATGGTTATTCTAATTGAAATGTTTTTTAAAGGGTTTTATGGGTATGATTATCTAAGTCACCTAAAGGAGTTTTAATTGCATGTTATTGGATTTAATGATTTTCTTTGAGTAAATTGTGTGTTTGTTTTGAACGTAAATTTTTTTTCTATTCGTGAAGAATTATGAAGATAAAAGATAAATGTAATATTATTTTTCTTGTTTTTGTGAACTAATGATTTCCTTTCTTTCTATTTCCCTTAATGAGATTTTTTTCTCATCCAAAGTTTTAAAAATGCCTTTCACATGGTTTAAATGGGAATTGAGACAAAAATGAAGTCAATTGGATAATTATGAATATTTTTCATAAAGATAAATCATCTTTTATTTTAAATATTTTTATATTGTAGAAAAAATTTATATTGAGGATAAGTTTTCACTTGTAATATACGAGTTAACATTATAAGTGTTTTTCCAAATTATGTAAAACTCAATACTAAGAATATCCTTGAATGTGAACACTATTTTTAAAAAGTTGTGATATGTAATGTTTAATGCTGGGTTCTTACATCTTATCTCATTTTTTATAAATAATTAGGGAATATAACTCAGAATACCCATTGAAAATTATATCCTAAACATCTATATCCATAAGTTATGGGCACTATTCTTCTTAAAAGACCATTCCAAGGATACTTAAGATATGATATAAAGTAAGTCTCTTGATTAATAGGTAATTTTCCTACCGAAATGCTTTCAAATTTTCTTCTTATACCACATCTAAATATATATTATTGGTCATAAATAAATAAATTATTTACTAAAAATATAAAAATATGTTTTTGTGTTCATGAAACTACCATTATCCACCCATTATCCCATCAAATGGGAATTGAAGGTATCATTAATGCGTATATGTGGACATCATCCTCCACGTAGAGATACAAATTATTTTTTATCACTATCTTTCAAGGACTAGTATTATGATGGGTTTAATGATCATAAATAATATTTAGGATGCTTTTATTGTAATTTAGTTATAATTTTACATCTACCTTTATACATTCCAATCTATTTTAAAATGATAATGTCACTTGAATATACCAATGGAATTCATCCTTTATGAATCAATGTGATTAATGTTTTATTTCCGAGTTAAATGGACAGTAATATGGATAGATTTTAAAAAAATATATGACTTATATGATATAATAATGATTTATTAATGTTGAATTATTATTTAAATTTATCTTGTTCCAAATGTTGACAAGTGAAAACAACAATCATGTGTACGTATGACATACCATATCATTTAATTGTGTAATTTTGTTTAATATCTCAACATTTTGGGATGATTATAGAATATTTTTTTTGAATATATGTATAATCTATCTCATAAATAACATTATAGTGTTGATGAAACCATGATCAAAGTTCTAGAACCATTTTAATAAGAAATAAATTCTCTTAAAAATGAAATAGTTAATACATGGAAATTATTATTCTAATAAGAAATTTTCAATATATTAGTGTTGAAATTATATAGGTAAATAATATATGATATTATTAGTATTTACATAATCTGGATTAAAATAATAAAATAATTACTTTACTTAACTAATGGATAATGAACCTTAAAACCAGTTGATCCTTTGGTAATGGATTTATTTTTCATTCTCATTTTAATTTTGATTTTTTATTAATTAATTTATAATTAAGAAAATGATATGATACTTTTCTAATAAAACCATATAATTTTATTCTCTTATATTTATTTTTTGGGAACATATGTGTTCCATTAAATTTCATCACTTTATATACTCAGGAGATCAAAATAATGATTTTAGGGAAATATGACTTTATTTATCACAACGGTTGAAAAAGCTTTTTCTTCTATGTCAATATTTTATAAAAAATCATAAATGTTTTAAATATTCTCTTATGATTATTTGAACTAATTTTTAACCATGTTTTAGCTTTTATTAAATTGGTTAAAATAAATTCCCTTGATTTTTTAATGTGGTGCTTCAGACTATTTATAGATAATGTTAAGGGAATATTTATAGTAATGATCCTGACATGAAAAAAATACGCCACCTCCATGACCACTAAATTCATTTAATCTTTCATTATCATATTCTACGTTTCTATTCAAATAAATAAAAACATTAATATTTGGGAAATTATAATATTTTAATAAAAAATTAATTTTTAAAATTTAATTTTCCAAAATATATATTCTAGTGAACCTTTAAACGAATGTTCTATCTATGTTAAAATTCCATGATGTTACTTCTACATTACAATGGAGATGATACAATGATGTCATCATTATTCTTTCTCTAGATTATTTATGGTTATGGTGATGAAATATCATTAAATCCTATTTTCCTTTCTAGGGGTTATGTTATAATAAATGTTTTTTTGTTCATATGGCCAACATATAAATGTATTTGTCATTATGTGACTGGTCTTCTTAGAATTATATATCCCCCCACTCCATTTGGTATTGAATAAAAGTTATATTATTTGAAACAGTATATAATATATTATCCCATGACCAATGAAAGAGGGTACATTTTTTGTTATTTGAAATATGAAATATTTTAAAAAAGTATGTTATCCTATCACCGATATACGTACATGGGTAGTTATCCCAATCCTAAGATGTTATAAATGTATTGATGGGTAGCCTTTTCATAATATTTTGATGATTATGATTATTACACAAATTATGAAACTCTTTTATGACAAGATCATATGCCAATGTTTTGTTCTCATGGATCACATTCTTTGATCTTTTTAGGACTCATGTCTTTATTGAATCCATGTTTTATTCCATCAAACATGTTTATGATCAAAAAATTACCCATTTATGATTGGAAAGGTTATTATTATGTTACCAAAACCATTATTCTCATGTTATATTTAAATGATAATTGATATCATCCTTTTGGATCCTTAATGGTCTTGTAATATCACCATTTATTATGTTTTATTTTTCCTATGGTGTGAATAATGTTTTATTTATGATGTGTCTAAGGAGGGTGATAGTTATGATGAACATTTTTAGGGATGATATTAATTTTTTAGGAACTATTTTTATTTATTCATGTTTCTAAATATAATAAATGACTGTGGTTATAGTGTGGATTTTTATTTAATGTATTTAATATTCATATATTAATATATGATATATTTTATGATAATTATCGGCGGTGATAGTTGGTACAAATGAAGGGTTTAGTTTCCATTGGAATCTAAAATGAGAAAAAATTTGTGAGAACTCTTAGGATAAAAGACTGTATATGAGAACTTCTTATGATATGTTAAAGAGAAGAGTGCAGTTTCCCTATAAAAATATACCTTCTATTATACTATATTTAGGCTTGGTTTTTTAATATACTCATATGGGGTTAATAGCCCAAAAAATATTTCTTATAAAATATCTAGACCATCATTCTAGTGAATGGTTTGTGTGCATTACCTCGGACCTAGTTTGAAACTACTGAGGGATATGATTGGGTTCATTTTAATTCTCCTTATGAAAAATCATGAAGTATTTCAATATTTTATGATCACATATGAACTAGGACAAACCTATAATTCCATATATCACTACAAAATAATTGTGTTATTATAGCGATTTTCTAAATGGGTTATGAATAACCCCTATAAATTCATTTTCTGTATAATTAAAGGGGGTTATGCACAACCATATCTAATAATTGAATTAATAGTGGGCTATGAACCCCCTATAAATTCTTTTTATGTAGATATTAGAGGGTAATATGTGTGACCCTCACTAATACTCAAATTTAGAGTGGGTTAAGAACCCCCTATTAATGTTATAACATTATTATTTTAATATTTGGTGAGGCTTTACATGGGGTTTTTGATATCCACTAATTTAAAAAAATAGAGGGGGTTCATAACTGCCTCTAATAAATTATATTAGTGGTGGTTCACAACCCCCTCTAATATCTTAAATTATTGAGGGTTCAAAACCCCCTCTAATGTCTTCATTTTGAGGGGGTTGTGAACCCCCGCTATTAAAAAAAATTAAATATATATATATATATACTTGAAAAATTATATGTATATATATTTAATAATATTATATGAAAATGTTATTTATAATATTTATTTGATTTTACCTTATATGTATACATAAAAATAATTTTATAATTTTATGTACATTAATATATATTTATTTGTATAAATTATATTTCATATAATATTAATTACATATAATATAAAAACATAGTCATATTATATAAATACATAAATAAATATAATTTATTTAGAAAATATATCATATAAAAACATAAGCTTGTATTTTTTATAATTTATATTTTAATAAAAAAGAATATATTTTTAAATAATAAGTTTATTCTTTTATATTATTAATACTTAATATTATATGATATACAATTTATACAAATAAATATACATTTATGTACACAATATTCTAATGTTATATTTATTGAAAAACATATCTATTAATATACATAATATTTTACAATTATATTTATTCAAATAAAAATATATTATTGTTTATAATAATAAATAAATGCATAGAAATACGTTATGAAAATATTTTTATAATTTATATTTCATATAACTCATATAAAAATTTGTTTAAATTTTATTTCATATATAATATTATCATAAACAATATTTTATTTAATATTAATTATATATAATATAAATATTTGAATAAATTGTATTTCATATATATGTATTTCATATAATATAACTTAAATATTTATTATCTTTAATATGATACAATTTAAAAAAATAAATACATATTAATGTACATAATAATAAATATATGTATTAAAATACAATATATAAATATATTGTTAAATACATTATATAAATATATTTTTAAAAATATTATATAAATATTAAAAAAATACATTATATATATTATATAAATATTTATTTAAGTATAAAATAAATCTCATAAATATATTTATAAATATAAAAATATATGTGTATATACATAACATAAATTGGATTATATTTACTAAAATTTATTTAAATAAAAATATAAAATTTGTAGTTTATATAAATGTATAAATTTAATATAATATAAATTTATTATAATATAAATACATTAATTCATAATATAAAAATGTATATATTAATTTATATAAATATATTTAAGTTATATATTTATAATTATATACATATTTATTCAAATGATATTTAGTTATTTATATTCCTAATATATATTTATATAATAATGTGTAAATAAAAAAAATTGAAGTGGCAGGGTAGTAGAGGCGTTGCATGCGTATGATGTAGGTCACAAGTTTGGTACTAGATGAAATCCTTTTACAAGTCCTACATAGTGTTGACTAATGATAAGGATGCTTGGAAAATGAAGTAACTGGAGGGGAGGGCACTTTTTCGTGATACCGAGTTATAATTGGAGGGGGTGCATTTGCATGCTATTGGGAATTGGAGTGAGGAGGAAATTGAGAGTGAGAAGGGAACTAGGGAGAGGCAGGTCAACGGTGATAGGAGAATGTGAGTGGGGGCAGGACATTGATGGGAAGAATTTGAAAAAAAATAAAACAATGATATGATTTAGGGGAGGTTTTCACAACACCCTCTAAAGTAATCACAATTTTGGGAAATTCAAACTACCCTTAAATCCCTATATTAGAGGCAGTTTCAGATATAACTACCTATAAAATAATGGTTACTAGAACATTTAGTTCAATATTAGAGGGGTAATAAACCCTTTCTAATGTTGTCACTGCTATAGTCATCATGAATTTACCAGCACATCCTCAAAACTGCCTCTAATGATAGTTGGATGGCACATTAGCGGCGGTTATAAGTAATTTCCACTAATGTATTTAAAAGTCGTTATAAGTCCTAGTTTTGAAAATAACCCCCCAAGTATTCATTTTTTAGTGTATTGAAGATAATTTTTCATTATGTACTCACCCTATAAATAATTTTTCATGATTATTCGGTTTCCTACTATGATTATGGTTTCTCACAAGAAGATTTTTAGATTTATTCAATGGATTGAAATTAACGGGACCATGTTAAATAATAATTTTATAGGAAATTCAAAGATTTTCCTAATGAGAAATGAACTGATATGTGTGATGGAATGATAAGTCTCATTTTTAGGCATACGCAGCATTCTCAAGAAACAAATCATGTCGACCATCAAAATGATCGAAGGGGGGGGGATCGTTTTATAGAGTCCTTCATAAAGTAACATGCAACATTCAATTTTAGATATAATTATAACTATATTCTATGAAATGGATAAGTACCATTGAAAATATATTTTTAATTCTAATGTGAAATGGGCATGAAACATTCATTATAGAAATTAATAATTTGGAAGGTGAAGTCGTTCAATGGTGTAATCTCATTTAGTAAATGATTCAAGGGGAATAAATTGAATCCATGGAGTGGGGTGAGAAATAAAGTTTATCTTTCTCTAAGTACCTTCATTGAATTATAAAATAATAATATATAAGGAATTCATTAAGATAAGGAAGACCTCTGATAAATCTATTAGTGCATATAAGGAACATTTTGAAAATACATTCCTGATACACTTATGATATTGTCATTAAATGAGAATGTAAGATAAAGATATTTTTTATTTTTCTTAAAACTAAATCACCAAAGGGTGTTATCTATAAGGGAATTAAATATAGTTTATTAAATCATTGGATGTCACACAAAGGTATAAATGTAGATTAGATTTTTCCATCAATCTAATTGTATTGACAGGAAAAGAAATATGTAATCCAAAAGAAATTATTATAATAAATATTCTGTAGATAATAGTAGGAGGATTAATTTAAAATTAAGGAGTGGAAAGATACATAGTGGAAATTAACTTAAGGGTTCTCAAAAATTAGTTATGTGTGTAATTGAATTTCTTTGGAATAAAATTACAATATGATGGGATGATGCTAGAAAATGATAGTGGAAAACAACCACACAATTCCCTACCAGTATTTTAAGGGTCAAAATGAATGAATTATGGAAACTATACTTAATGTTTTCACAATCAAAGGTTAATGATTCTGATCAAAATTAGAAACTTCTTAAGGATAGAGAGAAATGAAAATAACATGTGATCACTATTGCTGACGAGGGGTATAATAATTATGCGTGGAAAGATATACATTCAATCCAATATAAAAAAATTATTATCTTATTTTATTCAGTATCTAACAACTCTTTTTATGTAAATAATAATCTAAGGATATCACAATATCACCTCAATAATTAGATGTTGTATTAGTAGTGAAAACTTGTAATGGTTTGATGATTTCATCACAATTATATGATTATTCTGTAGTTTAGGTTTGTTGTAATTTTAATTCTATATAATATTTTATTCACACCCTAGTTAAAATCAATGTTACCTTATATGAGGATTGTATTTGTTTAAATAAATCCCACATAAATTGATTGGGAAGGGAAGTCATGTTTGATTATATGAACCTAATAATTATCAAATTTCAGAGTGATGATAAATATTAACTTTTATGGAAAACAATCAATTATGAGGGTCTGGATTCCAATTCAAAAGGGTTATTTATCTTATATGGGTGGTGAGAAACTAATCATCAAAGTTATTCCTATTATGTGAGAATTGTTTCATTCATATCAATAATATTTTATCAGTATTACACTAAATAATGACAATGCGTTTTCAATAAAAATAATACCTGTTGTTACACCTATTTTAATGAATATTTATAGAATTCACCTAATTGGGTGCAATAATTGAACTAGAAAATATATGATAATATTTAAAAAAAGATTCATTTATCCAAGTTCATCACCATTGGGATCACCACTTTATTTTTTAAAGAATAAATATGTATTAATGTGACTTCAAATTTGTTATTGATAACATAGTAAAATCATTATTAAGAAAAAGTACATTTACCAAAATATTTTGATGAACTGTGTGAATCCTTATATTTTTCCATGATTAACCTTAATTTTGGATATCATCAATTAAGGTTCAAGAATTAGGATATACCCAATACATCATTAAATAAAAGTTATGTACACCATGTATATATGAAGATTCTATTTGTTCTTACTAATTCCACCATTATCTTCAATAATTTAATGAATAGAGTCATTAGAGATTACCTCTATCAATTTTTTGTGGTCTTTATAGAAGATATTATAATATATTCAAAGAGATATGAAGTACATTATAATCACTTGAGGATTATATGGAAGACCCTACGGAAGGATAAGCTATGTGGAAAATTTACTAATTGGGAATTCCAAATTAAAATTGATTCCTCTTTGGTTATATTATCTCACAATAGGGTATATTAGTGGTTCCATCAAAGAAATAAGTTATTGAATGGTATCCTAGACCAACCACTCGGATTGAGATTGATACAATTTTTGTTTTTCTAGTATTTTATTAATTTGTTTAGAGAATCTCTCACAGAAATCTTATAACAACTTGATGATTTCTTATAATATTAATAAATTAGGTTATTTTATTAATAATAATCATTTAATTATATTTTTCAATGGAAGTACATAGAAATATTATTAAAAAAAGTCATCAATGTATGTTAACAATACCAATTACAATAGCTAAGAATAATACATGGATATAATATAAAACAATATCACCCAGGTAACTATATGCTATATAGGATTAATCTGTCCCATGAATATTAAACCAACATTAAAAGCTATTCGAAGAAAAATAAATGATAGGAATATAAATGATATTATCAAAAGAATTTTTAAAACCATAGGGAATTATGTAACAATTGTTGATGAATAGAAATGAATATATAGTGTATAAAGGGTAAAGTGATTGTTGGATTTTGACTATTAATTGACCATTGATTAACACAACCATTCATCAATATGAACATTGGGTATTATCACCATTAGAAATATTTTTACCATTATAATTATAGTTTATAAATTTCAATGAAAATTGATAATTTATGCTTAAATTAGAAATTATGGCCACAACCAGTAGAGTGATTCCTTTTGAATACCATTTGTTAGATCATGGGGGGGGAGGTAGCATCATTGGGGTTTCCCCTTGACCATTATAAATAATAGATTTAACATTTGAGGATCAATTTAAATCAACTAAGGTATAAGTTCATGTTATTAAATATCACCACCATGTCATTTAAGCGGAGCCACCCAATGAATGTACCACCATCACTTACATTACCCATAAGTCACATACTCATGTAATAAGGGGTTTTTTATCTATACATCAATACCATAATAGTGAAAATTAATTTTTAAAAATACTATGTTTATTTTTCAAATCCCATTATGGTTTTTTTGTCAAATAAAATATTAAAAAAATATTAGAGAAATTAGTTAATTTGATTTTTGGATAGAAAATATTTTATTTTAAAAATATTTAAATTTATAATAAACTCAAAAATTCTATATAATGATAATTTTCCTGAAATATACTTTTAAAACTCTATTAATTTAGATATAAATTATAAGATATTTTTTACAATTTCCTATGAGTTTTTTTATGTATCAAAAATTTGATTACGTCATAAGGCCTATTATTTTTCAATAAATAAGGAGTTTTTAATTAAAATTTAAAAAAATTGAATTTATAAAATATTTTGATAAAATAAGACATTTATTTTTACATATTAAATTGGAAATTATAATAGGTTTGGTTTTATAGAATAGTATACAATAAATAAGTATTTAGTGAATACAAAAATTACAGCTCTGTGTTTTCAATGTATTTTTTGAATTAAATTATATGTAATAATAATGTAAGAAATAATTAAACAAAATAAATGTACCATAAATATGATATTTTATTAATATTTTTTATTCTAGTGGATTGGAATCAATTTTCAAATATAATAACAACTTCTGGTATTTGAAATAGAAATTATGATTTTTAGAACAATATATTGTCTAAAATCAATTTTATATGTCCAAATTTATATTGAAATATTTAATTTGGTTATAATAGATTAAAATAATAAAAAATTACTCAAATTTCAAAAACCATGAGAAAACCAATTATAGAGATGAATTTTTTTCATTTTCCAAAACCTAGAATTTGAAGACATATTTTTAGAAATTATTAAACAATTCATCCTCTTTTACTATAAATACCCACCAATCCCTCATTCCTCTCCATGAAAAATCCATAATCCATAAAGATATATTTATTTTTCCTCCAAATAAGTCCCATAAATGTGAAATTAATTCTTCATGGTTCAATCATCATGATTTAGGATACAACTCTATAAGGTAAATAAATCTTCCTCTTTATCTTTTTCATTAATATACCTATTTTTATGTGTATCATATAAATGTTAAAAAAATCATGTAATAAAATTTTTATATTACCATTACTTCCAAAATAATGTTTTTTCAATTGGTGGCTTTCATCCCCTCTCGTTTTACTTTTTTACATCATCCAAATCAATTTTTTCATTTTCTGAATAAACAATTTATTTGTTTAGTGGGAACCTTACATGAATAACACCTCAAATGAAAAGATCCATCCTAATTGTAAAACCACAATAAAAATATAGGAAAAATACATAATTTAAAATAATCATATATAAAAAATTGATACTAGCCCGATGACTCAAAATCCCTGCTATGGTCGCTAATTGAAAATTAAAAGTTAAATCATCATAGTTGTGCACAACACCAATAATGATTAAAATTTAAAATTAAAAATTCAAACCCAGAACTGTCACACCAACTCAATAGAAAACATATTGAATTGTGTGAGAAGATGGAACCTCATGACCCAAATAAACCAAATCATATCTTGTGGCACCACCCACACAGAGTTTCTGAAATGAACATTAGACAACAACAAAACCTCCAGAATAGAAACTATAACACACCTTTTAAAGACCTCATTATATTAATAAGATCCCACAATATAGAAAAACATGTCGAACTGCTATATACTTTTCCAAGGAAAAATATTAAAATCCCTAAAATATAATCACCAGAAATAAGAACAAACATTGAGGGAACCCATAGAAACAAAGAAGGCTACCACAAGATGTGCCTCCTGGAACACCCTATCGCTCACACAAACACTTCCAAAAACCTCCTCTATTCCATAATACCCTACTGACCTATAAGGGAGTAAATGGACTAGATTTTATAATATGTTAAGAGGATATATGACCTCCATAGTGATCCTTGATAAAGACAACATCATCAACCCTACAAAAAACATCATCGACGCACTAGAAGTACCAAAAAAGTGATCATAACTCTATCATAAATTATCATCAAAGGACCAAATCAAAAATCAACATCACTAGTGATAAACCTTGGTGATATGGTTTTGATTATTTTATTTTTATATTTCAGGAACATTCACAGGTTAACATTATGCTCATTACTTACTGATATACCTCATGGTCACATGCTAAATATAACTTTCCTTACTCCTTTACCTAGATTTGTGCTCATTCCATTATTATTATATATTTCCAAGGATATGAGATACAATAAATGTAACATTGGATGAACCTATTAAGAATAATTGTATGTCTTTTAGATTATTTTTTATGTTATTATTGTATTATGTTTATAATTTCTAAGACCCTTCTCATTAAATAAAACTTTGTGTTGTTAAGTATTGCACCACATAATGAATGTTTTATGTGTTGAAAATGTGGGCTTTTATAGTTTGTATCAAATAATGGTTTAGTTAATTTTATAAATAATGATTAGAAAACATTTATGAAAACCCTAGGGATATGTCTAAACATTGGACGACATCCAAGAATTTTGGTGAATTACTAAGCAGTTGGTTTCCAAAAAATAAATCCATGGTCTGGAAACTACAATTGGATGTGGCTCTAGCATAGTTATACCTATGGACAATTACGATAAAATGGGTAAATTTTTATTTATCTAGATCATTAGCTAGTTCATGAAAATGGGCCTTCTGGGACACCTAGTAAGACACTCATAGGTGGATATGTTTTAGTAATCGCATGACGAAGGATATATAGAAAATTTAATTTTCACTATAGGATGTTAAGTAAAAAAACATTTAAGAATTATTTAGTAAATAACGGCCATTTAGAATTATATTCATACTAAATGTAACACATTTTACACTATGGTTTTCTTTAATTATTAAAATGGAGGGGAATATGATAAACCTAAAAAATGATGAGTGTAATTGACAATACACCGACAACCTTCCTGACACAACAGATGATAGAATGGAAAACATAACAAGGATGATGAATCAATTACTGGGGGTTATGAATAATAACATTAATCATATTATGTAGATTGATTTTACTCAAATGTAATTACTTGTTTTTTGGTTCCCGATACATAAATACCCACCATCCTTTATTATATATAATGATCCCCTAGTTTTCAAACAATGTATTACCACTATTAATTATATATTTTTTATACGCTATTTTTTATATCTAGATAAAGTAACATAGAATTATAAATCTTAAAAGAAGATGTCGATCATTGGTAGACACTAATTAATACCATGAAGTTAAGAGGGTATATTTTTGTAATGGAGTGTGAATAGTTTAGGAGAATCTTTTAAAATTAAAAATTTCTACAGTTGATGATAATAAAAATAGAGAATGAATTATTAGGTATAAATATGGAGAAACATTATTTGGTGGGATGATATAACAATACCTTTATATAATTTCTTGATTCACCTCTAGCTTTATTATAGATCCTATGGGAAAGGATTTTTTTAATCCTTAGTGGACTTAGACCACATATACAAAGGAAACAAGAATATATAGACTATGAATGATACAAATAGATAATGAGATGTTATTTAATGGTCAAAATAATGTCCAAGAAGACACAATGGTCACATATGATGAATATTAAGAATATATTAATGGGGAAATACCAAGGTGAGAATTTTGATCAAGTTATAGGGGGAAAGATACTGCAACTACACACATGCCACAAATGTGGGATAAAACATTTGGGGGACTATTACATGGGAGTGGAATGTCTTAAATTTTTTAAATAGATGTCTATATATCTCATAACTATCATAATACGGTGAAGGCTCAAAATGTAAAAAAAGGGATGGTGGTGCAATAACTACCTAAATTTTAATACTTCAAGTGTGGAAAACATTGAAATATAAAAATAACTTCTAAATGATATTTGAATGGATGGAAACCACAATCAACCACTACATAGGGAGAGTGATGAAGGTCAGGCTTTCATAATAAGGACAGTTGATGTAGAGGCTCTAAATGAGGTGGTGGTAGGTGAACTCTTTTTTCTCCCGAATCTATCAATTACATTATTGAATATAGTTATATAGATTAATTTATTTCATACAATTTTCTAAATAATATATAATAAAATTCTAAACTTCTGGAAGTGGATTTATTATCTAATCCTCATCATGGAATTATTTTATCATCCAAGGTGGATAGAAACTCTAGTATCACCATTGGAGAGAAAAATCTCATTGGAAATATTGAATTCATTCCCATTGTTTAAATCTAAAAAATATTACTGATATAATGGATATGAAATTATAATTATAAGATAAACTATAAAAGTAAGAAAACATTATTGGAATTTAATGTAAATCTAATAGTTATTTTAAGAGTGATATCCTAACATTAAAAATACATATTTGAACCTCTTATAGAATTCTTTATATGAATTTTTAGCGAAGAAAAAAATCATAATATTTAAAGGTAGAAAATTACCCCATTTTTCATGAATACATTGATGTATTTCTATGATATTTACCTAGACCACCCCTAAAAATAGAGGAAGATATCTCCATTGAAATCTTAACTGCATAGAATTAAATATCAAAGATATTATAGATAATAATTAAACAATTTACTACATGACCTATTGTGGAATGGTTTTATTTGCTAATGTGTGTTTCCTTAAGGAGGACCTATTATCATTGTGAAGAACCAAGATGGATAAATGAATCTTTGAATTGATTATAGATAACATAATAGGATCATAGTAAAGAACAAATATCCTCTACCATAGATTGAAGATATGTAAAATCAAATTCATGGAGATAAATTCCCTTCAATGGTTGACCTCGGATTAAGATATCATCATTTATGGGTGAAGAAAGAATATATCCTAAAGGATTCTTTTTGAATAAGATATGGAAATTATGTGTTTTTTGTAATTACCTTAATTTACATAATTCTCCAATAATTACTATGGATTTTATGAAGAGATTCCATAAATATTACCTTGAAAAAGGTTCAGCAATCATTATAAAAGGTATTGTGATTTATTCCAAAAGTCATGAGAATCATGAAAATAAAATATGGTTCATATTAAAATATACGAGGAAGGATAATTATTTTTTTAAAATCTAATAAATGTAGATTATAGTAATAAAATGTTACATTCAAGGGGATAATAATTAATATTGATAGAATCTTAGTTGATCCTAACAAGACAATAGTCATAGAGAAGTTTCCACACACATATTATTTAACTAATATTGGTAGCATTCTTAGGCTATCATTATAATATAGAATGTTTGTGAAAAAAATTCATGGAAATTTAATCCATAAACCATGTTAACTTAAAATGGTCTTATGTAGAATTAGAAAAAGGATTGTGAATAATTCATCCAAGAACTAATGAAGAGGTTAGTCAGGTCACCTAGTCCAACTCTACCCGATTTTGTTAAAAGAGTTTTTATCAATAGTGATGCATCCTTAAATGTACATAGATGTGTACTCATAAAAAATGAAAACAAGATTGATTATGAATCATGATAGTTAAATCCTCAAGAACATAAATATCCTACCCATGACGTAGAGATAGATGCTACCACATTTTCTATGAAGTTATGGATACACCATATTTATGTGTAAATGTATGATATATACATAGACCACCAAATTTATTAATAATTAATTCAAAAAAAGAACTGTGCATGAGACAAATGAGATGGTTAAAGATTCATAAGTAATATGATTTTTCAATTCCTTATCACCCTTAAGAGTAAAAATATATCTCAAATGCAATGATTATAAAGATCCTGGCATTCTTACCATGATGTGAATTAATGGAGATCCATCGATCATGTACCTAGTATGGTTTTATATAAGAATCATAAGGAATTTTACATATCAATCCTATCCAAAAGGACTTATCAACCATTATTATTATATATGATAAGGAAATATCAATTAGATGATGATTTTATGAGAATGAATATAGATTTTTTGAAAGGTGGTATGTTTCATGAATTAAATATGGATCAATAAAGTGTAATAAAATTTGGATAAATCCTTTTCATTCTATATATTTTAGAGATAAATAATGAGATGATGGATTAACCTCATTAATCTAAATTCACTGTATATCCAAGATGAATTGAGATATATAGGGACTTTAATGATAATTATTTGTGGGATAATAAAAAAAATAGATTTCTAATTATACTACAAGGTTTTTGGTGTGTCATCATGTGAAGTTGGAACAACATATTCTCAACGGGGTATTACAAACACTAAATATACCTATATTGAAGTCGGATAACATCACTATAGACTTTTTCATAGCCCTTCCAAAGGCTTCCAAGTGTAATAATGCTATATGGGTAATAAATAAATGATTGATAAAGTCTTACCGTTTAATTTATATAAGAGAATATATCTCCCTATAACTCTTAACTCATCTATATATTCACAAAGTAGTGAGGATATATAGAGTATCATTATTAATTTTTTTCTGACTGAGATCCATGATTTACTTCTATATTTTATAGTTTCCTTCAAAAAAGTATATGAATATAGAACTAGACCTGGAAACATCCTATCATACTCAAACTGATGGGAAGTCTGAGAGGATAATTCAGATAGTGGAAGAAATGTTACGAGCAAACTCACATAATTTTCTAGGGAGGTTAGACTAACATCACCCACTTATTTAATTATTCTATAACAACAACTTCAACATTAGTATTCAAAAAGAACCTATTCATGCTCTCTAAAAGAAGTTTAGAAAGCCGACATGTTGGGATGATTTTTGTATAATGGATATTTTTTGAGTCCATACTTTTTGAAGGAGACTATAGAAAAGATACGAGTTATTAGAAAATACACCAAGGCTACCAAGGTTCAACAAAGAAAGTTATGTTAAAAAAGGTGGGAGTACATATAATATCATATTGTGGACCATTATTTTCTCAAAATATCACCATGTAAGGGTGTTATGAAATTAAGAATGAATGGGAAACATAGTTCAGGTTACATTGGCCTGTTTGAGAGACATGAGCATGTTAGAGTTGTTTCATATCAATAAGCTTGAACTATGAAAAATGTCAATATCCAAAATGTCTTCTATATGTCTCTACTAAAAATTTATATTACTCAAACTACACATGTATATAATAATAATGGTGTAGAGTCATAATGTGACATGTCATAAGAGGATGAACCAATCTAGATCATATACTAGATGGAATAAGTGTTGAGGAAAAATAAAACATGACTTATGGAATACCTATAGTGAAATCAAAAGTTTTAAGTGGCTAATTGGGAAACTGATGAAGCAATGAAGAAGAAATACCCTCTTTCTTTAGGGGGGAGTGTCAAATTTCGAGGGTTAAATTTGTTGTGGGGAAGGGGTAGAATGCAGTGGCATTAAATTTTATTCTCTGACTAACAGAAGAGATCTCTTTTTTTCATAAATACAATTTTATTATATTTAACAATTAATGTAAATATAAATGTTATTATAATAAAACAAAAATATTACATTTCATTAAATAATACAATTTAATAAAGATAAGATTAAATAGGTATATAAAAACGAAAGAATATTGACCACATAGTGGTTTTATCCATAAGATAAATCTCTCCCATGAATATTAAACATGTAATGAAAACTGTTAAATGAATAAGAAAGATTGAGAATATAATTAAAATGATCAATGGAATTGTTAAAACATTTGGGAATCAAGTTGTAAATGTTGATGAATATTGGATTATATATAGAGTATAAAGGGAAAAGTGAACATTGTGACCTAAATTTTACCTAAATTTTACTCTATATTACAATTGGTCAACATGATCACTGGTTAACATGATTTTTGGGTTTCATGACCATTAGTAATAATTTTATCATTAGAATTTCTTTTAATAAATGTCAATGGAAAATGTTAATTGTTATCACTATTACAAATATGGCTTTTATCAATGCTAGAAAAGCACTGTTTATCGAGGATAAGATAAAGGGGGTCCCTTTTATCTGCTGTTAGAAAAGTGCTAATAAACGAAACCTTTTATCATCTCTAAAAAAAGAACTTATAAAATGTGACTTTTATCTATTCTAAAAAAGCCCTAATAAAATGTCCTTTATCAGTACTTTTTTTAACGCAGATAAAAGTCAAAAAAAATTAATTAAGGTTAAAATGAAAATACAATGATTACGGTATTTTAATAGCACTTGACCCCCCTACTTGTACTAGGAGGATCTCCTCCCTCTCACACACTCTATGCATTCCCTCACATCCCACACTTTCATGCACACCCCTACATCCACATGAACTCGAACCCAAGATCTATCCCTTGTGTGCCTACACTTTTACCACTATGTTATTTAGTTTTTTCAATATTTAATGGTATAACTATATATATAATTATATTTATTTGTATATTAATATATATTCATATTAATACTAATATATTTATTTATATTAATACATATATATTTATTCATATATTACTATATATATATATATATTTTTATATTAATATTTATTTATATAAATTTATATATATGTATTTATATTTATTTCTATATTAATATAGATTTATTTTAATATAAATATATTTAGTTATATTAATACATATATATTTATGCATGTATTAGTATACGTATATATATATATATATAGATATTCGTATATTAATATATATATATATATATATATTGTTATAATTTTTTATCCGTATATTTATTTCTATATTAAAATGTATTTATAAGATTAATTTTAAATACATTTATAAAATATTTTGTTTATCTGTGTTTTTAAAAAAATAAACTAATAGATGCATACAAATATACAACCCACACACACTCATATTTACAAATAAATACATATATATTTGTATTGGAAAAGACATAGAATTTTAAAACGACCATAACATCTAATCCAGAAGCCTGTTTCAACTCCACTACCAGTAAAATAGACGAAAATGAAAAAACTTTGATATGCTATGTGGTACAACCCTAGTGGACATATGGATCAGAAGTTATACCTAATATAATGTTAAAAATCAGGGTATCCTAACTAAAAACATAGTTTTGGAGGCCTTCTAATCCATTTTGGTCATCGAAAAAATCTGACATATAGTTTCCTTGGGTCACTATCATGTAGATCTTATCGCAAGATTCGATTTGAGATTCGATAGAGCTCAAATGGAAACCCAGATAAAATTTTATATCTGTTAGAAGTTTGAGATACATTTTCAACTTATTTTTGATCTTTTATTAATTATTTTGACTTTTTTGTCTTCAAATTTTTATTAAATTATTATTAATTAATGATAATTAGAAAATTATTAATTATTAATATTTTTAAAAATAATTTAATTTTACTTTCACTAAATTTATTATATATTGAATGTAATATTCTATTTATACTAATCTAAAACATATTTGAAATATATATATTAAATTTATATCAATTAAAATAAACTTATTTAACAATATTTTATTTTTCATGATTTTTTATGAAATATACACTTTATCAATACTAGTAAAAAGCAATAATAATCTACCCATATTATCAGTGCTACTAAAAAAAGCGCTGATAAAGGGGTCCCCTTTAACAGTACTAAAAAAAAGAAACGATAAAGGGTCACTTTTAACATACCTTTTTTAGTGATGTTAAAAGTTCCCTTTATCAGTACTTTTTTTAGCACTGTTAAAGATTGGCGTTGCAAAAAACTAGTTTTGTGGTAGTGTATAGAAAGGATAAATGATGGCCTCATCCAAAAGGGTCATCCCTTTAGACTCTCATTTATCAGAAAAAATGGTGGTAGGTTTTATCACTATGTTTCTTCCTTTACCAAGAACAATTATAGCTTAAACAGTTGAGGCTCTAATGAAATCAATTATATGTGAAGTTCAAGTTAGTGGAGATCACCACTATGTCAATTTTAGTTGATCCAACACCTGAATATACCACCAACACACACCGTACCCAATTGGAATATACCAGTGTAATAATGTTTCATGTGTTCAGAAAATAGTGTCATAAAATTTAAAATTCATTAATATAAATGAAACTGCAATTTTGTCAATCCCATTTGCGGTATTATTTTGATTAAGAAAATATTACAAAAAATAGAAAGGAATTGTTATTTTTATTTTTAGATACAAGTAAAATTATATTTTTAGAAAATATATACATTTATAATAAACATATTTATTTTATATATTGGGTTTTTTCCATAAATATACTTTTTAAAAATAATTATTTAAATATAAATGATAATATAATTTTACAATAGTCTAAGAAATTTTTATATGTGTCTGAAATTTCAATTTGTTATAAAACTGTTATATTTCTATAAATAATAATTTTTTATTTAAAAGTAAAAATTATCATATTTAGAAAATTATTTTGAAAAAAATAGTGTTTATTTTTCAAATCAGCATGTTAATGCTTTCTTCAGGTGTTTGTTTTTTAAAATTTTCAAACAAAATTTATTTTTTAGTGAATAATAAAAATATAGTTTTGTGTATCAGGTATGTTTCATCACATGATATATTTGTAACAGTGGTGAAATAATTAATCAAACTGAGTCTATGACATAAAATATGTTATTTTAATAGTATTATTTATTTTAATGCATTTAAATTAATTTCCTAATATAAAAATAAAATTTCAAATTATAAATTAGAAATTATGTTTATGAAGCTATATTTTTGGGGGAAAATTACATTTACATTGAAAATTAATATTTAAATATGGATTTCAGTTATAACATATATAAATTCAATAATACATCACTCAAATGTATTAATTAAAGAAAAACAAGGTCATGCCAATGGTTTTTCATTTTCAACAAACAATAATTTCAGTACTCATATTTGGAAATTATTAATTATTTCTACATCTTTTATTATGAATACACACCAATCCACCAATATTTTATAATCTAAATATATAATCTATGATTTTATGGTCAATTTCCTCCCATATAATCCTGACAATATGTGCTTAAGTCTAAAGGGTTCCATACTCATGGATTAGGAAGCAATGCTTCAAGGTAAGGGAATTCTCGTCTTCTTCTTTTCTATTGAACTACTTATTTTGCTGTAAATATTCTATATTTTTAAAACATTAATTTCCCACACTTGCGTACTTACCATTTCTTCCAAAATATTGTTTTATCAATTAGAGACTTTCTACCCTTCTCATTTTACGCTTTCCTTCATTTATGTTTTATACCTGTTATGCTGCCAAATTCATTTCTTGAATTTATCTCTATCATGAGAAATTAACTTAATTTGAATACAAAAATCCCTTCTTAATCCATGGTTATTCACCTAGATATAAATATAATTTATTCATTTTGGTATTTATATGTTTTAGGTCCACCTTCTATTTATATGGGTTAAAAATGAAGTAATGATAAAGTATTTAAGCACTTATATAAGCAGTGATTTCATATGGTACACGTTCTTTATTCTCCAAGTTTTATTGATGAAATTATTTTGTATGATCACTGTGTCTCACATGAAATTAGACATATTAGGGTTTCATACTTACAATGCACAAATTTATTTTTTAAATAAATATTTTCTATATATGACATGTTTCATGATACATTGTTGAATTACCATGTAAATATGATTTATGAATCTATAGTGATAAAAAATGGGGATATCCTTATGAATGTATCATTTATATATTAGAGACACATTTCTATGTCATAATTCTTGATCTATCTATTATTATGTGCCTCATTTTACTATTATAAATTATTATTGACATTCCTCATGGTAACATTCTAAATATCTCATTTTTTATTCCCTTACTATGATTTATGCTCCCCACTTTCTTTTAATGTTTTTCCACATGATATGAGAAGTTGTAAAATTACCTTAGGATGAACCTATTAAGAAAAATGTCAAGTGGATTATTATATTTTTTTATGTTATTCATTTATTATGATTCAAATTTAAAATAAAATAAACCTTAAAAAATCAAGTGTATTTTTAATTTTATACCATTTAGTATTAGTTTTATGTATTAAAAATGGTGGGATTAGATATATATAGTCTCCTCAAAATGTTAACATGGAAGAAATTTATGTTTCTTTTGATAGTTGAATGTTAGTAAAATTTCACAAAACTAAAGAGAAGGTTATTTAGAACACTATTTTTAAATATTATCCTATATGATATAAAGACATGTGATCTATAAATATGAATTTAATAAGTGAATTTCATTATTCCTCATGAATAATAATGTGGTGATATATTATGTGTCACACCACATGTTGTTTCATGAGAAAAATAACCCAACACATGATTTTGAGTTAAATACGGTAATTTTTTTTCATTAATTATATGGATGAATATTTATTAGGGAGAACAGATTGATATATAATGATCATAAAGGATAAAAGTATATATTCACTAAAGAATATATCAATATGAATTGGAAAAGATGGTTGTAGTTGAATACAGATTCTAATTTCCTAATACATTATAACCCTAGAAAAGAAACAAGGTTGAGGATGTTTTGTGTTGAAATGATCATTATAGATTATGTATTATGGTCATCATAAAAGATCCAATATTTAAATATTTAAAAGGATCGATCTAGAAATATTGCAGGAAGGGGAGAAATATTACCTTTCTCAAATGAGTGTTCTACCATCAATAAGTATTTGGGTTAAAAGGATGTAGAATAAAGATATTGAAATACTTTATAAGGTTAAAAAAATATCAACCTTTATTATTTTGGAATGATATGATTTAGGAATAGTGTATGTGTTATATCCTGCCTATATTTGAATTATCTCTTATTTGTTGAAGATAATATTTCATTATTCGCTATGCATTATAGAAGAATAAAAATATATAGTGTTATAAAAGAGTCTTTTCAATGGGAAAACATAAAGAGAGATATTGTAGATTATGTATCATGGTTCTTAATGTGTTATTATATTAAGTCTTAGAGTCAAAATTATAAGGGGATGTTATAACTATTACCCTTACTAGAATTAAAACGGGAAAAAAATTCCATGTATTTTTTCTTTAAACTCCTCAAAATGACTAGAGTTCATAATGGTATTAATGTTGTTTTCAATTCCCTTAAAAATTCATCACATAGAATTGCAATCATAAAATATTTCCATCTTGATATTATTTACAGGATATATACAAAATAAGTGGTAAAGTTTCATGGAGTACCATATTGTTATTATATGTTATTGAGATCTGAGGCTTACCACAAATTTAAGGCAAGTACATAGTAGTATATTCATTCCAAGTTAAGAAGAATGACTATTTATCATCATGAAAAAGAAGTTAATTCTAATATAACTCTTCGCACACTATAGGATATTCTAATATTTTGGTTTATTATTTTCAATAGTGGTTGAGATCAGCACCTTAATCTCATCGAGTTTTTTTACAACAATATCATTCACTCAAGATTTGAGGTGTCTTCTTATAATGCCCCTTATTGAAATAAGTATTTAAATCTCATGTTCACTGATGAAGTTGGATAAATAAATCTATTATAACTAGATATAGTTGATAAAATAAAATTGATATTTAGATAAATTCAACAACATATCAAGTAATATCAGAGTTGGTAAAAAGTTTAGTCTCACAATCGTCCATGAAATCTCGAATTTTATAATAGTGAGAATTTATTTCTATGAATTTATACATGGAATAAGTAAATTATATTCTAAAATAAACTAACTTTGTGACCGAGTTATATTGAACCCTTCTAGACTCTAGATTGAATAGGGATGGTATCTTATCTCTTGTGTCTTCCACCAAACCTCTCTTAAGTTCACAATATTTTCCATGTATCTCTGTAGTGGATGTATATACCAAGAACATCATATGTTCATCGAAATGTTAATTCATCTAATGAATAATGTTTCCAATGAATAAAAAATAGTAAAAATCATTGATCATACATATATAGTGATATGTAATAATTTTACTCACTTGGTTAATGTTATTTGGGGGAATAATAAATTTTGAAGAGTCTTCTTATGGACTAGAGGATGACATGAAATATAGATATCCTCTTTTGTTTGTATCAGACTGATTGAATTTAATTGTTGAAATTTATTTAGGGGGGTTTAATTTAAAACCATTATATTTTATCATACAGTTATCTACAACTATATTTTAATTCTTCGATATCTTTATTTACAATCAACATTGAGATTAAAAAAAGTGATATACTATTGAAATATTATAATTTAATGTGAAAGATATCTCCTATACAATGAATTATACGATATAAATAAGACTAACTAAATTATATGAAAATTATAATATACACTTATAAAAAATGAAATCACTTGACAACAATATATTAGCAATTAAAATAGAAATCATTCAAAATGAAAATACATGTTTTCTAAAAACAGTTTTTATAAAGGAAGTGTGTTTTTATATTAATAAATCAAATTAAAAACTAATGGTGAATGATTTTTTTATATATATTCAATTTATATTTAATAAAATGATTTCATGATTATTGAACTTTTTTTTTCAAGGAATCAGATAATAATAAATCTAGTTTTATGGTTAAAATGGTCTTCTCTCTAAAATATAAATTAGTCACATTTTTCATAATATTTTAATTTTATTATCTACAAAATATTGAAATTGAATCATGGAAAATGGATCTCAAATCATTAGTCATGATATTCAAATGTTTTAAATATGTCATTTTTAGTTTTTTTCCGTTAAAAATGGTAACTTTGGTTATTTTTCGTACCTTGTTAAAGGTAAAATGAGTAAAACTAGGTTAAAACATTGGGTTATGGATTTAAAATTCCACTAACACTAGGACATATCCTATTATATAATTTTTTTCTAACTACTTCCATACAAATCTAAAATATATGGTAACCTAGTTCCATTCTTTTTTATTATGAAATTTATATTATTTTAAGACAAATAAAAATAATAAATGTCACTATGCTGACCCTAACAAATATAAATTTTTATAATAATTATAAAAAGATATTATGTTTGGTTATAAATTATTATTTTAAATATTAATTATATTTTTATCATTATAATTTATTTTCAATTTTATTTAATTACTAATTACATTAAATTCTCACACTACGTCTCCACAAAAGTTATTCATTTAATACGAAACTAAAATAAATGATATAAAAATATAAATAGTAATAATTTTTAGGTTATTTATTATTATCCCTGAATTTTATAGATAAATAAAAAATATTAATAATTTGTGAAAGGTTTATATTTTAATTCCATTTCTATCATGTTTTATTTGACATCAAATTAAATGAATATTGTAAAAAAGACATTAATGATATTTGATGTTACCTATTATTTTGTTAAATTATTTAAAATTCATAAAAATAATGTAACAAGAAACATAATATGATAAATAGTCTAAAATTTCATTTTTCCACTTATGATCTAATTTTTACACTATAATTAAAATTATTACCCTTTAATATTAAAAATATCATTACTATAGTTAATATTAATAAATATTAACCCAGGGGTCAAACCAAATGATAATGTTCAAAATGATAGAAAACCAAACCATTTTTCCTAGGCTTGTGATATATATTCATTATAATGTTTTTCTCAAATTTCTGAACATTTGGGAGCATTTTGAATTTAGAATGAATTAATTATATTATAATTGTTTTAGAAATTCCATGTGTGTTTTTCCTCTCTTAAAAAGGATGCCCCTTCTATCTTTTATTTATAGTATATTTAGCTCTATATCCTAAAAATCCTTAATAATTATCTTCCCAACTCCTTTTACAAAATTTATATTTACTTTAAATCATAAAATATAAATTTAATGGTCTTTAAGAATGAATATGATGGTGTACTACCAAAGATGATGTAAAAAGTTTCCCCAAAAACATTCAATTTATCTCTTCTTTTTTCACCTATAAATAAATTCTATTCTTCACAAAAATAATAAATTCAGTTCTTCAATATACATATATTTAATTATTTCATTAAACATACATCATCCATTATCTTATCCATCAAATGAGAATTTGATGTATAGATCTTGTGTATGTGTAGACTATAACCTCTATGTAGAAATACAAGTCATTTTTAATCACTATAATTTATAGATCGATATTATGATGGTTTAAATATTTATTAAAGATATATATGATTTTATTATGATTATATAATATTAAAATAATATCCATTTTCTTACCTTCTGGTCAATTGGAAAACAATAACGTCAATCATGTATATGTGTTGACTACCAACTCCACGAAGTGATTTTATTAATTTTTCATTTATTCATTAAAGATACTATACTATATATATACATAATAAATATAATATATATATATATGATATAATATTTTCTTTATAATGTATAATTTTTGTTTACTTTTAATTCATTCCATTCGTTGAAATGTGAAAATTGCATTCATGCATACGTACAACCAACCATCTCTATGAATGGTGTAATTCACTTTTCTATCTCGAAATTTTATGAAAGATTATGAATATGTTTATAATTAATATATGTGATATTTATTATAAAAATATAATTATAGAGGCTATAGAACTGTGATCAAATTTTAGGCCCTAGAACTACTGAATAGATACACTCATGAAAAATGAAATATTAAACACCTATGCATGATAATTTTTATAAACAAATATTATTAAATGGGGTTTTAAATGATATAATTTGATCATATATGATATTATTATTATGTAACTAAATATGATATAGAAGTATAAAATATTATATTTAAAAGATATGGGTCTAAATATCCTTCGGTGTAAGTTAAAATTGAGTTAAGATATTCATATTTCAATATAATTTTAATTTCAGATATATATAATTTAATTTTCATTGAAATAAATTATATGATCCAATTTAATTTTCTTAACATGTGGTAATTTATGAGAAATAAAAAAAATATTTATTTTTAACCCTTTATGCACTCAAGTGAGACAATGAATGTTTTTAAGGAATATTGAATTTATATCTCAATTCGACTATAAATAATTTTCCTTCCATGTCAATGTTTTCTAAAAATGTTTTCAAGAATATTTTTAATATTATCTTATAATTTTTTAAAGTAATTTTGACACAAGTTTGAAATTTATGAAAATGGGTATAAAACAATCTACTTATAACTTTCTAAATGAAGGAACTTTAAAATGTTTCTAAAAATGTGAACGGATTATTTCTATTAACTTACACAACATGAAAATAATATTTTTCCATCCTAACTACTCAATTACTTAGAGATTAAATTACATGTTCCCAAATTCATTTAAAATAAAAATGTCTTCCATAAATTTTGGAAGAGTTTCAATTTTAATATATGATTTTAAAATAAAATGATATATTTTACATCAAATATTAGATTAATATTTTAAACAATATTTTCATCGATTATAACATCATTGGATGTTACAGGTGATTTTCTAGGAATATGATCAAATTATAAAATATTTATACATTACTTGGTGGTTCATGGTTAGAGAGATGAAATATCAAGGAAACCAATTTTTTTCCACATATAATGTTATAACGAATGTTTTATGATGTTTCGGAATTCATATGAATGGATTTATGATTATGTATTGGGTTTTCCAAAAATTATATATCACACAAATAATTTTGTAAAAGATAAATATTATATGGGCTCAAAGAAATAGGGTGCATGTGATGTTTTCCCAATCACTAAAAAATAGGGTAAACAAGAGGTTATCTCATGCATAAAAGAGGTTATAAGGGAGGTTATCCCAAGATTTAAAAAGATACATAGGTAGTTATCCCAATACTAACATTAATGAATGTATTTTTGGGTATCCTTGAAATAATATTTCTTTGATTATGAATAGTCCACATTTTATGCCACTCTATTATAACACGATCATATGATGATATTATGTTATCATGGATTCATTTATTTCATAACTTTATAAATAATTTCTTATTAACATCCAATCATTCATAATTTTCTTGTGTTTATGATATAAAAGTTTCTAGGTATGATATTCAATGTTTAATCTCATGTACTCATACCCATTATGTTCATGTTATATTTAAATTATCATTGATATCTCCCATGTCTACCCTTACTGAGAATGTAACCTCACCAATCATTATGTTTTCCATTAACCTAGATATAATGAAATTTGTTATGTGTGATGTTTCTATGAGAGGTTCTAGTTATGATGAACTAAGTGGGAGAGGAAATATATATTTTTTATTATGTTATTTACATATCAATGTTTCAAAATAAAATAAACCTCTAGGGTTCAAGCTTGGATCTTATTGTTAAATGTTGAACATTAATTTATTAATATGTGATGTTTATGTATGATAATATGGGTCACTATAAAACCCTGGAATCGATTATATTTAATAATTTTTTATAGGATGCCTCAATTTATCACATAAAAAATAGTTTCATATAACTTTTTCATGTTTTCATATGTTGATTAATTTTTTTAAATCTTTGAGGACATATTCATTCAGTAAATATTTTATGTTTTACTTTTTAGGATAAATGATGTTTTTATGGGACTCTTAATGGCCATACCCCATAGTCAGTCATATTACTACACATTTAGAAAAAAATTAGTGTATTAATTGTCGAGAAGATAATATATTTTTTCAAAAAAAAAATGTTTTTAATAATGAGAGGATAGAATTTTATAGAAAATACCACTTCTTAATAAAATTTATACAATGGATGAGTGAAACAATGGGGATCCCATCAAAAATAAATATGTTAGTCTAACATGACCTGACCCACTAGGGCCAACTTAGTTAGTGGAAAGTTGAGTGTGCCACCCAATGCCCCCCTCTATTAGGTGAGGGGTTATTGGCCTGATCCAAGTAGTAATATGACACATATAGGAGTTCATATAATAAATTTCTTATACACACACATAAACACATCATTATACAAATTAGAAGTATATGGAATTGAAACAACTATAATAATAAATGAATGGAAAAATTATAATATTCAAAAACCAAGTATGACCATACATAGTAAAATAACAATGGAATAATAAATTCTTATCATTCAGTAAATATATCTGTTACAAAAAAAAGAGGGAAATTAGTTTTAGAAACAAACCACCATCCTGACTATATTCTTGCTACCATAGAAACAAAGTGACACTAAGACACACAAACATCAAGTATCCAAGATCTTTTTCAAATTTCACGCCTTCAATATAATACATGACAGGTGAACACTGAGCCAATTCATGGGTGATTACATATATTCCTTGTATGATACACCAAAATGAACAAAAATAAGGGTTTAAAAAGAATGTTTTTTCTTTTAACCAATAGGGGAAATTGAATGTAGAACTAAGATATTATCATAATATATAATCAATTCATAGAGTACAATATCAAATCTCATCCTGAAAAAGAAACTCTAGATTCATATATTTTTATCTAGAAGTATCAAGATACTAATTTGTTTTCACATAGATGATGACAGAGGATCCATACCCCTTGATAATGGGTGAAGTAATGAATCCATTGGATGTTCCCTCACCTGTACAATCCATATATATAAGTGAATCTCTAACTCAACATATAGAGGATCCCAACTCTATAATGTGGTTGAAATAATGGTACTATCAAATTCAAAAAATAGTTAATCTATACCCATTACCTACATAGGAAAAATTCTTACCTCTCATGTGGATCTAAGAACCAATAACTGAAATATCTACTCCACCATGGAATAATGAGTGGGTAAAATCCTCACCAAACACAACTATTCAAGGACAAAAGAATTAAAAAAATGTTTTAGTGATCCACAACATCTTATCCTATGTCTTACACCAAGCCATGTTTTGACATCTTATAAACCTATTGTCTAGAAAACTACATAACAATTAAATGGGTTACCTGAAAATAAATTTTTATGTCAGTACTCTACAAATACCTCATTTTCTTGAGCATTGTACCATTGGTGATACAAGGGGTGTGTCCCAATACAAATAGTGTGCACGTCCGCACTTGTCCATATATGTGTACTTATATTAAATTAAATGATATCCATGTAAGTTTCACATGTTTTTTTGATCATTAAAAATGGAATGTGGTCCTAAAATCTAGATAAAACCCCATTCCCATGAAAAAATCATTTTAAATTGTTAGTTAGTTCAATTTAAATTTTGTTTAGTCTAGAAATTTATAGAATTCAACATATATAATGAATCTAATAATTTGGAATCATTTTCTTTCGAATAATATATGAATCTTGTATGAAACACTTGTCTCATTGATTGACTATACTAATGTCTCTACTAGTGTCTAGACTCCATTCACCATTTGTGGGAATATTGAGGATCCATCATCTCCCATGTCATCAAAAAGACTCATCTCCTAAAATATTTGTCACTGATATCACCCACATTATTGAATATTCATTTATTATCATAACCCCAATATTTATCATCCCTTAAAATGGATGAAAAAATCATAAATATTGTGTTTTATAGTGATTTGAATGTGATTTGTAGTTAAACAATCATCCTATGTAAGACAACAATCCTCGTGATGTTGAAAACGACAAGAGAACCCCAAAGGTGAGATTCAATGACTAATATACTTCATTGGACATTTTTTACAGTTATATAATCTGAATAAATAGAAAAATATCACATGATTCAATATCAATGATTCAATAATAATAGGATCAAAAAAATTCAACCAGCCATACATGGTAAAGGACTATTACAAAAATAAAATATTAAGATAATAAATATATAATCCCCATGTTATTTATATTGGGAATAAATAAATTAAAAAACCCATATCCTTAATAACATATTTTTTTGCAGAGTGTGTCTCTAATATATGAATTAACTATGCAAATCATTGATTATTGAATCTAGAATCATCCATCAATTCATTTTCCATCAAATATTTCATCTTGCACCATTTTATTTTTCATGGGTTGTGTGGTTTACCATATTGAATATAAATAGTGAGGTTAATATAACAAAATCCCTTGGATAGTGGTATTGAACGAAATTAAATTAAATGAATAAATTAATTAACTTTTATTCAACCCATGACTACACAATAAAATTAGAAATGATATGAATGAAACTAATGTTGTACTTAAGGTAACATACACATCCTAGATCATACAAAAATATTTGTTTCACCATCCAAGACTCTATTTGGGAGACAATCCATTATCTCAAATATTTTTTCACACATGTTTAAATATATTTAAAATGTTTGAAATAATTACATCGGTGATTTACGATGCCCAAAATAGTATGAAAACTGAATTACTAGATCCAAAAGTATTATTTAAAATATTTAAATGGTATAACTGAGTAAGATGAATTTTTCATAGTCTCTGATACTTCATGGATTGTCATTCTTAAAATTAGGAACTTCTCATAAAATTTGGTGTACGGAGCCCATATTTGGTTCTCTTACAAACACAATCTATCCTAAAGATTTCCATTATAAAAAAGGAATTCACACATGGGGAATCATTAAACCATAATGGATCTTATTCTATTGATCCTTGATCACCATTGAGTACTCTAAAATGGTGGATCAAGAATTTATTTCTAGTTTAAAGTAGTAAATAATAAGAAAAATACCATACACATTCTTTCTTGTCTATGACATGTTGGTGATTTTGTGAACTCAGTTCAATTGGAGAGGTGAATCTTGGATGTATAAAAACTCAATAATCATGTGTTCAATCTAACAATGATGGATGAACCTCATATTTTTCTTTTCAAACCTAGAAACCCTCCATAAAAATAATCAAGATGAGACCTTTAGGAACACATGGTTGCACTCAATGAAATCAAATGGCCAATATTAATTTATCATTTTATAATTCTGATATATCCGAACTATCCTTGTTCAATCCTATATAATATGAATATTAACTATGAGTACTCGAACTAACTTCTATAAAATAAGTGTTGAGTATCCCAATATTGACCATCGTAGTGGTGACGTACATGGTCTCCAAATAATGGATTCAAAATACCCAATACAATTAGTATATTGATATCTATTATTATAGTAATACTATACATAGGGTAGATGACCCTCTCATCATTGGCCAAAGTCTAAAATAAAAGCTGACAATATATCTACCAAGATGTGGCTGGTCCATTCCGTCTAACCATTTTTCTAAGGGTATAACTTCATGATTGTCTAAAAATAAGTCATGAAAGCCTCCTAAAAGACTATCAATAACTAATATGTGAATTGGGAATCATTGTCTAAAAAATCATTGAGGGGACTCTATAAATCCAGATAATCTCTTCGACATAAAAGAGTCTCAAACTTTCTAAAAACATTCTCCCTGATAGTGAGCAATTGGTCCAACAGAGTGATTCGATATTTGAACACCAAGATAACCTAATGGGATCTCACTGTCTATGGAGATACTATAATGTAATCCATAGATATAAAATCCCACATCTATTCCATTACCTCGAGGGGTTGGGTCAAACACAGAAGTACATAATACTATTTCTTCTCTTTCTCATAGGTGATGGATCAAAAGTTGAACTCCGGAACACTGTTCATAATCTATATCTAACTAAATATTTATTTAATATCTAGGTATACCTTTTCTACCCTATAATTTACAAATATGAGTGTTTTAGGTAAATATATTAGAAAAAAATCTCAATCTACAACTGGTACCACCACCCACCTTTAGATGATGATAACCTTCTCCTCACCGTCCAAAAATCCATAAGGGGATTGTCCTGTAAAAATATGGTTATGAAAGACCTCATAATCATCATCACCATGATATGATTCACTCATATTTTGTTGGGTAGGAGGGGAAAAACCATTGATTAGGGGTTTTATTCTCTTACTTCATCCCCCAAGGATTAAGATAATGAGGCCAACTGATCTAAGCACTCTCCTATAAAATTATAAAATGATTTATTAAATAGATAATATACTATAACCATATATTTCATAAGAGTATGGAATATATCAATGTTATTGTTGAATAAGAGCAACCATCATTTCTTCATATTTCGACCCAAGTTGGCATCATTTATTTCGACTGGTGTTTGAAGGGGACTAAATATTTGTTTAATTGATTTGTATCAGGTATGACATCCTCAGATGGTCTCCAATGGGTTTATTAATGAACCCAGAAATACCAAACGGACATATTATCAATGATTCATGGAACTTATTTTCAAATTTAGATTCCCATTGAATGATGATATGGCCAACGACACTTGAGGATTTAAATTGGTCAAATGGATGTGAAATCCGACTCATCACACCCTTTTGGGGTAATTATTTACAATTTAGAGGCCCATTTATGGATTTAAGAAATGTCCACATGTTCATGAATCCTTTTTTATTTTGTAATCATGATTCCACGCAATACCCCTGCGTTTCCAGATCTATCATAGATACACATCAGTGTGGAACCATATATATGTATATTAGGTTCTCCATTAATTAATATAATTTTATGTATCTGAGGTTCTTCGTCGATATTTCCCTTTTGAGGATAGATTATGAATTCCTTTATCATTTTCTGAGACGACAAATGTTTAATAAGTGTGATGATGTGCTCTTGAGTTTATCGTTATCTAGGGGGTGGGAAATTTTTTGATGTCAGGGGTGAACCAATAAGATGGGATTTCAATGTATCCTCGTGAGAGGAATCAGATCCCATGTTGTCTGGTGCCACTTAACTGGACACATTACCCTTTATGGTCATTTGATAAGGACTGATCCATGCAGTTTAACATCATGTGGTAAGGAAATCTAGGAATAATGTTCCCAATCTTGATTTTGAATGGGACTTACACCGAGGTGACCCAAGGTACCCAAAAGTGATGTAGTCTTCAGGGTGAAGGGGACCCTACCATGGAAATGTCCTATAAAACTTTAGGGTATGTTTTGGTGTCTGGTTAAGATAGGAATACTGTGTATCTTGGTTGGAGAAATAATCATAGTTCTCTTATTTCAATGCATTAGTTCCGTGCACCTAGGTGAAAGCCCATTTGTGGGGGGGACATGATTTATCATTTTATATATGACATAATATAGAGCTTAGTCCTCAAGAATTATTCATACATTTTAATGTTATGATGTGAATCAAAGTTCTCTTAGTTCATTTGGGGATATATTGTTTGGGTGATGTGATCTTCATTAACCTCTAATACCATCTGAGTCTTTCTCTGTGGAGAAACAAGAGAATGTGAAAGATCCAACAAGACACACATGTTCTCTAATATTCTGATGGATAAGGTGGAGAATGAGAGTGGAAGAGGCCGAGGTGAGAGAACCACCTCATATGATCCTAGGGGCTTGCTTGAGGATGGATTCCCTAAAAAAAAATTCTCATAAATGGGAGAGGAATTACACCTTATCAAAGGTAAAAAAGGCTAATTATCCTTATATATCATTGAACCTCATTAAAGGTAAAGGTCAGTGAATACCCTTTATCCCTTGAATGGGGAGGTTCATGTCATTTTCCCAATTCTAGACCCCACAATTACATGTGAATGTAAACTTAGGGAAATTATATGAGTCCACACTGTTGCAGGGATTGCCCATGTGACTCTACTTAACATGGGTATGTAAACTCAGAAGGGAATGATGATGTGCCCAATGTTTTTATCAAATTGGTCCTACAGATTTAGTAGAGGCTTTTTCCTAACTTCGTTGGATTAGTTCATATAGGGTCCACAGAAAATGCATTGAAAACCAAAGTAAATGACTCGAGCTGGGGGTGGAATACCTGAAGTTACCCCATCACGCATTCCATTTATTCATATGTGATGGTTTATCCCACGCATAATGTACTGCTTTGCAGGTGGAGGGTTATTCCATGTATATGGTGGTACATAGACCTAGATGTGGTCAGCCTAACAATTTTTTATGTGGAACCACGTTTGGTCCATGTAGCATGATGTTATGTGGTGTCGAGTTCCATCTGCATTGCACGGTGCTATGCAGCACATTGATCCATTCTCTTAGAAATTTTCTATGTAGTGAAGGGTTCCCCCAGTATATCTATTTTTCAGACAGGGTTCCAGATTTATGAATGGGCATTGGGACTATGCTTCCTATGAAACTAATCTACAAAGGGAATATGGTTCATAGTTTTAAAATCAATTCATATTTTATTCTTTAATTATTTGAGGCAAGTTATACCTATAGGGAATCAGTTGTGGTGATCTATTGTTTGATAATTCATCAATCTCTCTCTCTTAGAAACTCTTCCAAAGTTCCAAAGTCCAAATTTTTTCCCTCTTCAATCCCCTTGAGGTCCTTTTATATAGGGGCGGAGGGACTAGATTAGTGAGTCACACGACACCTTTTATAGAATCCCATGTGGAAAACCCAACCTATATAAGAATTGGTTAGCGGGATATGAGTTCGTCTTCTATGGAAGATAAAATCACTTCTTCATTCCCACGAATGACATCGCTTCATTCATGAGAGGTCATCAGCTCTACCTCGCATCCGAACCATCGATTTCAAGGGGTATCATCATACTCAGGGAATATGTTTCCACCTATAATCCACCAAAAACACTGTTTGGGGGGGACATGCACAATCACCTTCATTCCAGGAATTGCTCGGAAAGTGGGTACCTCACAAATCTATAGATGGCCATGCAGAGAAGTCTTCTATGAAGGAGTTGTGTTTCGTGAAGCACTTCTTTCATTTTCCATATTTGGCTTCTTCAATATTTTTACTGAAATCATTTGTGGGTTCATTTTACTTCTTTTTCAAAATATTCTGGAGTATTTGATTTCCCTTTTAAAAGTTTGTAGGACCAAAAACATTCACCCCATCATATTGGGTTCCTATCAAGATGAAGATGAATAAATTCTGATGTAGAAAGTGGTCCTGAGTTGAACTGATTTATTGTATAAATGTAGACCCATAGTGTGTACCAAAAATATATATAAGGGGGACTAGGTCATTTGTCTTTTAGAATTTTTTTCTCAGTGGAAAAAGTGTTTTTTGAATCACCCTCGCTCACTATGATTCCTTGAACCATCTCCTTTGTGAACGCCCTTTAACCGCAAACTGATTTATGCATTCCTTGAGATGAACATAAAATCTTTAAAAAAAATGTGATCGATCTTCTGCATAGCTCTGGTTTATATGTGGATTACCTATATTGAAAATAGTCAGTTTTCTGGCCAATTCTTTGTGGGTTAGCACCTCTTGGGCTTCCATAAAAAATTTTCTGTGGATAGTGGTTTGTGGGAACCGTTCGCAGGTGTTCTGTACATAGGAAACTTTTTTTATTTTCCAAATGATTGTTTCACTAACAATTGGAATGTTCCATTACATATTTTAATGGATAATATTCTTATATCAATGGGTGTGACCATAAAAAGGGAGGATATGGTCAAGAACATCAAAGATAAACTTTTTTCTCGCATCATTTCTCTAAAGGGAAATCTCAGAGATCTCCTTTCACTGGATATTAAAGCATATCCTCTATAAAGTCTACTTCCAATTTATAATTTTTGGAACCGTGATGGGCTCCCTTGCCATGGGTTTACCAAGTCATCCTTATCATTCATTTTATGATAACTTGGGGGCATGATAGAGCAAAAATATTTTCCATATGAGAGATTTTGATTGTTTCAAGACAAAAGGAAAAGTTCATTATGAATGGATCCATGTGGACATAATGTATCCAACTCCCCCATAACACATCCTTGGAGTTAGTCATCCAGTATTACCCATCCATTATCAACCTTTCACGGGTAAATTTAAATACAAGATAAAGCTTCAAGTGGGACCTTCAGTCTAGGGGTGTTTTTCTGATGAATGTTCCTAAGTATTCGAGGTACACCAAATATGTTTAGAATTTTACTATCGATTAAGAATAGTTAATCTATATCAAGTCATATGGTTTATCCAGTTTTCCATTTATTCACTGGGTGAGATAATGCCCAAACTACTCAGTCACTGGTTTTATTACACAAATACCTTCCACTTGTCACATGGTAATGTACGAATAAGTCTATGAGATCTTTACTAAATTGGGGTAATTCCCATTATTAACAACATGTATGATTAATTATTACCCATGAATAATATATTTGATAGTTTTTAAAATGTATCACCATTGGTGAAGGATTTATTGGTTATAGAAGAGATATTTCGTGTCAAACCTATTCATGTGTGCTCACTCATTTCATTTAAATACTGGATAGGGTTTTTCCTACAGGTGAGTGAGTAGAGGTTGAATTTTTGAATCAATCAAACACATCCAACCCATTAATATTGTCATATACAATTCTCATACTACGCTACTCATGAGGTAAGTCGGTATACCTGGGGTTATGAGATTATTTAAAATGTTTCACTGGATCTCAGGTTAGCATGTTTCATTTCCATGTTCTTGAGTATGTGGATTTTCTATTCTCATGATGTCTACACCAATGTCAGACATTTCACCTTAATTATGGAAGCTACACTATTGTAGGGGATTCTATAAATTTAGTAGTCCCCAACCTCTATCGTATTTATGATTTATTGGGGTATATACTGGAATGAATGGCTCTTCATCACCTAAGTTGTCCTTCTTAATTTTTTATGGACGGATGGAAAATCATCTCCCCTGCTATGATTACTGAAATACCTCAATGTTTTTTCATTATGATTTCAACTCGACACTTCTTAACATTACTTTTTTTCATCTAAAATAATTGAAAATTGATGGTGTGATTGAACTACTAAGTGATGTTTCTTAATTATCTTTTTCACCTTTCAATGTACCCTATGGAACATTGATGGATAATTGGAGGGTATATTCATAATAGTGTTCCTATATCATTACACTTTGGGAGAGAGTTTTATCTTCTCACATTGATAAGAAAACCATCTCTGAACCCTATGTCCCCTATAGTTTTTCTAGAAAATTTGGATTCCTTCAACAAATTTCATCTCTCCCTGCAACCCTGGTTTAGAGGGAATTTTATCCAGTAATTCTTCCCCAATTATAGATGATGGTGATGTGGGAGGACACTAGCCTAAATTTTCTTATCCCTCCTACAGTGGACTCAACATACTTATGATTAATGTATGATCAACTATGGGTGGCTCGCTACCCGGATGGGGTACTGAAAAGGCTAGTTCGGCGAGTTCAAAATAAATTGACTATTTCTAGTCCTATCCAAATCATGCCAGTTGTATCACCACCCTCCATTCCCATTGTGAATAGGGATTATGTTCATCATCATATGTTTCAGTAATGGGATTTTTCTACGCAACCTATCTCTATGGAGAGTGACTCACACCCCATATCTCTGGATGATTTAGTTTATTGTCCTACTTAAGACGTTCCAAGTGGAACGTAACATAGCATCCTAGAAACTGCATCCAACCCCCTATGCTTAACCTTAAGGATTAAACCACTTGTTGATTGGGAGAATCCTCCTGCTTGGGTAACTCAACTCAGAGTGGCTCTGTCTACCGTGATAGAGCTTCCTCACTATATTCCCGATTCTCTAGAGGGGTAGAATGATGGATCTAATTCCATTAAGATACACCAAGACATGTAGAGATGGAAATGGAATAAAATTTTTCTATTTACATAGAAACTCCCCTGTCAGACTTTACTGACGAGAAGGAAAACTTTAAAAATACTATTCATCGACTTCGGTTCTGGTGGCTTTGATTTTCTACACCTGTATCTTCTCCTATACCAAATATTAATATACGAGAGGATATAATTTCTCGTGAATCCATACTTGTTCATTTCAATTCCTTGCATCATAAAACCATGAACTTTAAGGATATTTATAAGGAGTTGTACCATCTAAAGGCAGAGAAATAAAAGTCACATGACTAAATAATCAACCAAATGGAAGAGCTACGAGAGTGAGAGGCTTGGGTGGCCAAGATGAAGGAAAAAATGGAATTGATGAGTTCCAATTATGTGTCCATTAAATAGAAAGTATGATTCTTTATGTATATTATAATGAGAGTGAATCTAATGGTTAATATTGAAACAGATTATAGGTCCACTTTGGAACATGCCTTTGATGGTCCGCATCAGGCAGTTGTCGACCTGATGGAAAGGGCAGGTCAGATCTCATTGTAATTTATTGGGTTGTCTTGTACCACCTTTATTTTGTTACCATAGAGAGACTCCATACTTTTTTATTCCCAATTCTCATTTAATTGAATAGAAACTTTATTACTATTGATATTTTCTCATTTATATTTTTCTACAATTCCAATCAATCATAATTGACTACATGTTGAATGATAATTTGAACCAGATAATCATTTGAATCGGCATATGGGATGACAAACGTGAAAAAATCATCTCATTATATAATTTTATCTATAAAAAGGGGTACATAAATAATATTTTGACTATTTATAGGGTTATTTAGAAATCCTTACAAACATTTCATCTTTTTTATTATTACCCTAATTTATTCCTAAACCTGATTTGGTGTGGGATTAATAGGAATAACATGAATTCTTTTTTGTTAACTCTTTTAGGTTTTAAACAAAACAAGATTTTTTTCTCTTTAAATTTTATTTTTCTATGTAATATTCTAAATCCAATAAAAATAGGTTTAGCGAGCAGGTACTCAACTTTTATCCAGGGTTCCCTTTGTAGGGTTTCTACATGGCGAGTTCTGTGTCTCTTTTAGTGGGCAGTTTAGATTCTTTCAAACCTGACTATCATTATTGATGCTTTAGGTAAACAATGTTGACGAGGGTTGATTTTTTTAGGTCAATTTATTTGACTATTATTTATAGGTCGAGGTCCCTAATTAGGACTCATTAACTGATGTTATTCTAATAACATTCAATCATGGATAAGGGATTTCTCTTGGACTTGATTTTGTGGTTTCTGGATATAGAACATGGTATGGGTCATGGGATCCATGTGAATACAAATGTAGGTAAAGCTTCTCTTAGGGATGAATTTCCTTTTGGTGGAAAATCCGTTTTGTGGAAAAATCATAGAGAGCTATCTGGGAATTGTGTATATAGATAAAAAAGGTGTCATTAAGACAAAAACCTACTATTTCTGATGGCCATGTAGTTTTATATAATGTTGGATTTGTTTGGGGTTTGAAAGTACACAATATGTGTCCTTTTGATGGAATGGTATCTAAAAGTGACAGGGGGATTTTTATTTGTTTTTAATGTGAAAACTTTAATGAGAAATGGATCCTATATGAATTTGCTTGAATAAATGAGATTTAAATAATGGTGTAGTCTAGCATCTTACCACTAGAACATTTTAGACTCGTTATTTAAAGACACCTTACATTGAAAATTAATAGGGGAAGATGACTCGTCCTTTTCACGGTAGTTTGACCAGAAATTTTACATCATATTCAGGTATAAGAGGGGAGAAAGAGTGTAAACTATAATCTAGGGGATATTTGAAACCAGGGAGTGAGGTGAGATGTAGATGTCAAAGGGGTGTACTGACATAGCAGAAACACAACTAAGGAAGAATTTACCTTTTGTTGAAGGGGATTTTTGTGGGAAACTTATGCAGAGCCACCAAAGAACATTTTGCATAGTCATGAAAAGGTTTCACCAGGACACTGGTTATCCATATCCGATTGTCGTGGACGAATATGGGTATCCATACCTTTCTGGGATTAAACTAGGACTTGTGAAGAGAGGGTGGTAGAAAATTAAAGGGGTGATTTTAAGCTAAAATCTCCCTATAATGGGTAAAGATATATCCACATTATATGTATGAGGAGGTTCCCTATGGATGTTTAACCCATACACAAGGTAGGGAGGGTACAAACTTGTTTTATGGACGAACCTAGTATAAGGGACTCGAGTTGAACAATGTATCCCATGATGATGAGAATTAATAAAAAATGTAGTTCCTTTAACATTTCATCATATGAGGATATAATTTGTTCATATTAATGGGGTGTTTGTGTCTTGTATAAGAGTTCACTAATGAGATTTGAGTCATATTGGACATTCCTATACAGATTTGTTTCATGAACATGAATGTGAGGGTAAATATTCATCAATGTTCCTAGGCCCAAGGGTGTACAATGGGTCTCCATCATCATGTATCATTAATGTCACATGATTTGGACATTGATATAGTGGACCATATAAAATCCCTAAATAACCGTAGGATAATCGAACTAGGATATCCCAATATGTACAAGATGTGGATAGGAAATAAAGGGTAAACCATGGTTCTGGGGCTTTCAAATTAGGATAAATGATATGTGACATGGAATTCATTGATCATATGGAAGTATAAAAGCCTCTCCTGGGGAAGGATTTCCCTTTGGTGGACTTAACCTTTTGTAGGAAATTTATGCAGAGTTGTTGGGGAATTGTGCGCATAGTCAAACACATGTATTTTCAAGACACTAACCTTCCTTATATGATGGTCAGGGATTATTATGAAGATCTTAAATCACTAAAATAATATAGTTTGGTGATTGTAAATGATTATTGTGGACATATATAAAACACATATGCCATCATTACCCTTGAAACTGGGAAATTCCCTACATAGATCTTACTCATATATGGGATTGAGAATTTTGATTCTTTTTCTAGAACAGGTCCCAGTTTGGAAGACCTGGGTGTCCATAAATTAGACCACCTTTATAGGTCTGATGAAAACACTAAGAGTGGGACACTTTTGGATACATTTATTTCATTTAGAGGTGGATAAGCCTAAGATCTTGTGTCCAGATGCCACTACATATCCTGCACACACATGACTGAATCCAAACATAGTTCTTGGGGGTAACATCCTATTTAACATCATGAGGTAAGGAATTTGGGTATCCGAATATTGATAGAAGGATCCTTAATGTGCCTTTTAATGTTTTTCCATTAGGACTTACTATTGTGGGCCGATTTTCCATGGATCTATGGGGAATTTCACGTCGAAGTCCTTAAGATCACATGAGATGTGATCAGTGTGAAGAAAAATGGGTGGAAAATGTTTATTCCACCACCTAGGGATGATGAAATCGTTTAAAGGGACACTCTATATTCAGGTAAATTCGATTGAGATGAATTTCAAAGAGTTATCGTGTATCTTTTACATGGCATGGTGGGTGACTAATATCGGTGGTAGATTCCTCTTGGGTGAGGATATTCATGATGTTGTGCAGTTTAATGTCATTAAAGAAGTACATTTTAATATGTAATTTAATTTCATATGAGTAGGATGATTTCCATTCTATTTATCACCAGGTGGAAGGGACATAGAGGCCACTAAATTTATTATCATGCGGTAGGGACATTATGACCATGAAATTTATCATCCTGTAGTGAGGACGTAAATGAACCAACATGAAAGACGAGAAATTTGATAATTTTTTACACGATTCCATAAATGGGGCCTATTTGGGAAACTTCTACATTTACATTTTTGTGTGTGAAAAGGGGAAAATTCGTTTTTTTCTGGCCGAGTCCGTGTCATATCATCCAGGTAACACATCGTATCCCCTGGGGTGATAAGAATAAAACCACACATAATGACCTATATAAATTACACTACGTAGGTGTATCCCATACACATAAAGATAAGGCTTTATTCACCCTAGGGTGGTGGGCCAGGATGATATCCTAGACGTTTTTACATATCCTTCAATGGAAGGAATCAATCTATATTTTGTTCTGTGACATGGCATGGTAAGTGACCAATACCGAAAATGATATCCTCTCAAGTAAGAACACTATTATTCCATGTGGTTTAACTACATTTGGTGAAGACTTATTGGAAGTATAGTTTAACATCATGTTGTAGGGACGTACTATTATAGAGACCATGATTAATTGTGGGATAATAATAATGGTATATTATTGCATGATCCCGACCAGATGGGGGAATAAAGTGAAAAATATGATCCAAGGGACCCTCAGATCAGGTGGAATGATATGTGGCTTGGGAGTAGTTGGGCGTACGAATGTAGGAAAAGCCTCTCCTGAGGAAAACTTTTCCCTTGGTTACATGACATTTGTTTTGGGAAACATATTCAAAGCCACTTGGGTATTGTCTGCATAGTCAAAAATAAGTTTCTATATGAAATTGACAATCCATCTCTGATGGTAGTGGATGTTTATGGTGATACAATATTTCCCAGGTTATGATTATTTATGGATGAAAAGGATATACCTAGGTACACGATGAATATCCATACCATGATTAGTTTTGAAGTAATAAATCCTCAACATAGATTTGACTCATATGTAAGGGGATAATTTTCTTTTGACAAACCCTTATTGTGGGAATCAAGGCTTATTATCTTCTTCCTGTCTTTGCATTATAATGTAATGGATGGGGGAATTTTTATTTTCCCATTTTTGCAGCTAGACCAAAGTTTTAAAATCTGGGCATCATTACATATCTTGTTATACTACTAATAAATCCACAAGTAGTTCATGGGGTACATTTTAGTTTAATGTCATGCAGTGAGGACTCGGGCCATATAGTTTTATATCTTATTTTAAGGACTATAACCTCTATTAAATTTATATTCCCATGAGTAATCCACTTCTGATACTCATAATCTATCGTGAGTGGTATTCATGGTGATAAATAAGGGACCACAACGTATTACTCCACCACATGGGGGAACATGACGAACGAAGGGGAATTTTACATTTGATATTTAGTCCTGGCTATGCCCATGTTTGAATACTTGACCCCTGATTACATATTTTGTGCAGTTTATGAGTCCCCATTTACAAGTTAAACCCATATGTAGGGTAGTGTTTTGTTTGGTCTGGTGGTGGTTGGGACCAAGGATAAGGGACTTGGGCATCACTATGTTTCCTGTACGTGTATGAATAAAGATAAACATTATTCTTAGAAGGAAATTCAATGAATAGGTTTAATCAGTACACCAGGAAAATGGGGATTTTACATGGTGTTTTTTTAATAATGACATAGAATGTGGGCATCAGTATGTATCCAGAAATGGAAGGAATCAAGACACATGTCGTCCAAAATCTCCCTATACCTATCGGGGACGTGCATAGGGAGGTAAAATTTAATCATTTTTTTGGACCTATAGTGTACCTTTACCATTTTTTGTGAGGGGGAGGCCTTCATCACCATTATTAAACAACCATTATCTAGGCTTAGTGTGAGAAACAAGTAATGGAAAGGGTTTCATATCACAATATTGAGGCATATGAGGGTACAATAGTGGCATTTTGCATTATGTGGTGTCTACACTGAGATCTTGGATTAAGGCATCTCTATGTATCCCATATAAGGATAGGAATCAATCCAAACCTAGTTCTGCGAAGAGACCTCATCACATAGGTCTGGTCCATACACATGGATGGGGGATATTATTGGGGTGGTGGCTTTGTATGGGACATGAATCACTATATATACTATATAGATTGGAATCAATCCACACATAGCTATCAAGAAAGAGGTATCCCATTTGGATCTGACACTCATATATGAGAGGGGTTCATTTTACCTTCCTTTAACACAGATTTTACCCATGTGCGGTGAATCATTAACTGGAACATAATGGACCACGTATAGTTTAATGTCTTGTTGTTGGTATGACAGATGCCATGTTGTTTAATATCACGTGGTTAGAAAATTGGATCATGCAATTTTATGTCTATAGATTAGGACTTTTGGAAATACAGTTTAACATCATGTGGTTTGGACATTTCATCATTCATTTTTACATCCTAATATTAGGAAAAGGGTCACTTGATGTGAATGGAAGCTCATGTTGTATCATATATTTTAATGTCCTGTAATTATGACCATTTGGTCATGCGGTTTAACATTGTATGGTGAGGATGTTCCATCATGTTGTTTTGTGTCATATGGTCAGGATGAATTTTTGGGCTACATGAAATATTTCATCAAGAACCATTCATTGGTAGGGGTTTTGGTAAGTTCTTCATTCAATTAAATTAATCAATACGGTCTATTGGAGTAGTCCTTGTGTAAGAAAAATGGTCCTTCCCATTTTGGATTTATTTTCAGAGGTTCCATCCTAAGTATCATCAGAGTTTAAAGAACCAACATTTTTTCTCCATCGAGGATAGACTAGAGGATAACCATTTTGTTAAATTCTTATGCAATATAGTTTTGTAGACTTCCAAATGCTACAGAGTATGAAATATTTTCTCACCCTATCACTCCAACTCATCAAACCATTTTTGGGATTGATCATCTGTAGAAAATTAATCATAAAAGGTGATGCATAGAAATGGTTGTTAAACTTCAATGTGTGGAGCTGGATATGTCTCACATACTAATGTCTACGGGGTTGCTCGAGTGGTGGTGCGGGTCATGGTCTAATAGTACCACTTATCATGTAAGAGCTTTTACATCCATGATTTCATGTTTTTTTCAACCATTCACTTGAGTGTAATGTATAGGGTCTAATTAAAGTACTCTAACTGTATGTTGGAAGCTGTATGGTAGTAGGATGAATGGTTGGCCTTGATTCTATACTCCTGATATAGATTATCCAATTTAGTAGAGCATAAATTGATGTCTTTGTCCATTAGTATTGTATGAGGGACACTAAATCTAGTTATGATGTTGGATTTCACAAAGCTACCAGTGCTTCTGGCCTCAGCCTCTTTAAGGGGTACAACTTCTACCCACTTGGAGATGAATTCGGGTTTTGTGAGGATATAATTTAATTTCATGAACATAATGGGAAGAAACGGTCTCACGATGTCCATTCCCCACATATATTATTTCCATGAGTACTTGGTTGTGTGATGTAACTCTAGGGGTTGGTTGATGAAATTGGCATGACCATGACAAGAGTGGAACTTCATGGGGAACTAAGCATAGTCCTACATCATAGTGGTCCAATAGTACCCAAGCCATCTAATTTTATTAGAGAGCTTAGAAATTTATTTATGAGTCCAACAAACTTTATCATGTAACCCATTCATGATGGTAGCAGTATGTTCTCCATCAATGCATCTGAGAAGTACCCCATCATGACCGTAGTTGTAGGGAATTATTTAATGGTTTGTTCCATTATGAAGAACAAAGTTGATTGCTTGCATCCATATTATCTCCCATTAATCCCTCTCTAGTGTAAGATCTCCCTTTTTAAGGTAATTTTAAATGGGAATTATCCTGTCGGAATTCTGACCATACAGCTCAAGGACGAGGATAATCTCATTTATTTCCTCTATATTGACCTGAAAAAGTGGTAAGTCCATCCAATGGTGCGAAACACAAATGACTATTTCATCCTAGTATTGGTCAGCCGGAGCTATGTCTTCATTTTCAAATTTATAAGGTTACACATTTTATAACCAGGGAAATGGTTCAATGTCAGCTCTAACGAGAAATCATCTATCAGTTCTCATACATGGTTCATCAATGGGATTAATACCTCTTTCTTGATGGAATAGTCACCATTGAATTGCTTGATGACTAGTTATAAATCACATTTTATCATCATATTATCCACTTATACATGGAGCGCTAGCTCCAAACCAGCAATAAGGGATTGGTACTCTGCTTCATTGTTCGTGCACCCCTTGGTAAAGGGGATAAAATAAGGCAGGAATGCCTTATCAGGAGATATGAATATGACTCCCAACACCAAATTGTTGGTCATGGGTTCTTCCGTCTTTTTCCTTGTTGGACTACTAGATGAGCCATCTAAATTCATTTCTATTGTTTTTTAATCCTCTTGAATAAATAACACTTCCTCGTTGGGTATTTTTCATCCAATGAATTCATTTAAGTGGAGGGAATTTCTTCACGAAAATCTTCTAATTCTTGGCCATTAATAGCTTTCAAGGGTATAAACCATATATCAAAAGTCTACAGGATGACTACCCACCACAACAAGTGTCTAGTCAACATTGGATGTCTAAGAATATACTTGAGTAGGTTTCTATGAGATACCAGATAGACCGTATGTTTTTGAAGGTAATTCCTTATCTTATGGAATACAACGATTGAGGATAAGCATTTCTTCTTGATATTTTAAAAATGGGTCTCATCATCAATCATAGTTCAGCTAAGGTAATAGAAAAATATTCACTACAGGAATCATTATTATATGCATGTAAGGTGCCTAGTGATCGCTTCAATTCAGTCACATATAGATTGATTTTTCTTCCTTCGACAGGTGGAATTAGCATTGGTGGTCTAAGAGATATTTCTTGATATTATTAAATGATTATTGAAAACCATTAGTTCCTCGATATAAAACCTCCTTTTTCATCAACCTGGTGATGGAAAATCCTTTTCTTTTAAGGTTTTCTATGAAGAATTGAATGTATTCCAAGTGTCCATGAAGTCCTCTAAAGTCAATGAGGCTCTGAGGAGGTGACATGCCATGAATATCCTTTGCCTTCTCTGTGTAAAATTCAATGGTATGATGGAGTACGACAAATCCAAGGAATTTCCCCGAGGAAACACCGAAATAACATTTTAGGGGGTTTATTTTTAGACTTCACTATCATAGTTTAATGAAGTCTATTTCAGGATCTACTAAGTGGTTTGATTTATTTCATGATTTAATCACCATTTCATACACATAGAATTTCATGAATCATTCCAGGAATGTCTTGAAAATGTGATGAATGGAATTCTTGTATTTGGAACCTTTATTTTTTAAACCGAAGAAATTATTTTGTATTAAAACACTCCTTAGGAGGAATAAATGTAGTTTACACTTCTTCCTCTTCGGCCATTTTTATTTGTTTATATACTGAATTTCCATAATTGAATGAGAGATCCTAATATCTGGTAGTTTCATTGATCAGCGATTCTATGATCAGGATTGAGAAATCATCTTTTGAACAGTGCTGATTAAGATCCATGAAATTGATATGTACATGGTTATACTCATTCTCCTTTTCAAAAGGGACTTTCCATCCATATGTGATATTTTAATTCCCAAATGAACTTCACTCTAATCAGATTATCAACTTCCACCAGTATTTTGGATGCTTTTTTTGAGTGTGTCCTTCTAGTGGATTGTTTATAACCACATTGGATTTCTGGTTGGCCTGTGGGGTGAGTCGGCACCTCAGGATCCTAGATTTCCATATCTGTATATTTCAAATCGAAAACATCTCAATTATACTTTAGGAATAAGGTGTGTACCTCATTCCCCTAGGGATAAATGGACTCACTAACTATAGTGGGTCGTGGATCTTCTTTAGTACCCGGGTTTGTTTGACGAAGTTCATCAATGGTGGAAGAGACACCATCCTTGAATACTAGAGGGATATCCCTGTGATATTCTTTCTCATCATATTCCACATCCCCTTATTTTTTATCTTCTTCCTCTTCTTCATATTCTAAATGAGAAAATATCCTTGAGATAATCTCTATGGAGTTGAGAGAGGAGTCAAGAAGTTGATATTTGGAGGCTGAAGTAGCATCTTCTATCTTGGCTGACTGTGGGGAATTTTTTAGAGAGTATGGAGTGAGGGGTGGAGGAGTGTCGTCTCCTAATTTTGGTGCTGAGACATCCAATTATCACATAGTGGGTAATTAAGGGGTTATTTAGAGTTGTGTTTATGATTTAAAAGATTTTCCATTCGAGATCCATCCATTTTCTTGGGAGTCCATGGGCATTTCAGTGGAGTTGGGAATACTGTCAATGACCAAAATCATGAAGATGGATAAATACATGTCTGAATTTGGATTCATTCACTCCACCTAGTTAATAGAAAATACATATTCTTCATCGAGCTACATGACAGGCTCGGTAGGGCCCACCTCTAGTATATTTGGGGTGGTCACCCAATCAACACCATCGACCAAGGGCTTACTCCGTTTCTACCCATAGAATCCTACATCGATATAGTGTGACTCACATGATTCGAATGGAGAAGTATTGGTGTGAAGTGTCAAATTCTGTGCATTAATGTAATATTTAATACTCTAATAGTATGATGTGGGAATTGTCGCATGGTGATTCCGTTAGGGCCTTCCTATAAGGACATAAAATTCCATATTTTGTTGGACCAGAAAAAAGTTTTAGTCATCTACAAGGTCACCATACTGTGTTCTCAGCTTGATTTGGCCTAAAAACATTGACACACTTTTTTCTTATCCCAACATGTTTGTGGTTTAGGGTGTCATACTATCTACATTGAAAACCATCTGACAATGTGTTCATAGTTGGATGAAATTAACTCTAGATCCATTATCAATGAAGGATTTTCAAATATCAACACCATTAAACTTTCTAGACACATATATGGGTTTGATGTTCCATTTCATAATGAGTATTCATCTCGATCCATAAAGGAGATGATAGAATTGAAATCTTCATGGGTGATTTCCATATGATAGACATTAGTGGTGATGACCTCAGCTTCAAAATCAAAGGGGCTTAGTAATGCGTTGATGAGTGCTTCCCTGATATTTTCTCAGAGTTTAAATGAATCAAAGATTGATAACTTGGATGATACCTAGGATAACAACTTTAGAATATCATATTTATTATCTAAATTTTTTTGCTTCCATACTTTGTTATGCTCTAATATTGGTTATTTTGAGTCCTGGGCAATGGAGGTATATGGATCGGCCCCTCAGACAGGAGCTGATGATACTTTTATGCTTCGTGGATTTGGTAGGACATGCTTTCCTGCCCACCATGGGTGATCATGAATTTGTTCCTCTTTTGATGGATATTCCAGGATGATTAGGAAAGTGAGTCTTCTAATAGAGGTATTAACATAGTTAGGGAGTATTTCATGTTCTTTTTGTGTTAATTGGTGGGATGTTTTTTGATTTTCAACAACTTGGATAGTTTGAGCTAGAGTCTGGTCAGGAATTGGGTTTCTTCCTTGACTAATTATTCTTATGTATCCTCGGTTCTTCCATCCTCTTCCTACATCTATCCAATTGTTTGAGGGGATCTCTGGTTCATAACTAAACTCTTCATCAAATAAGGGATCCACTATATGGATGACATTAATAAAGCTTAATATTAGTTCCTCATCTGATGACAACTCTTCCTAATTGACTTCTTCCAATGGTTCCAGCTGGTGAGGCGGTTCCCATGGTCCTTTTTGGTAGGGTGGTTCCCATATTTTCAAATTCGTTGTCATGAAATCCAAGAGTGTCAAATCCTACTTTGGCCTTATTTTAGTTTCATATTCTAGAACATTGTCTTCTAGACCCTTAGATGGTCATGGGTCTGAGGATGTAGGATGTGTTGCATCAGTAAATATTGGGTTCATAGTTGGTTTCATCAACTATTATTGGATTAGTCAATGGGATTTGTTGAATATTTTCCAAGTAATTAAACTATCAAACTTTTTCACCTTTTTGTTAACAAACTTTTTCGACCCCCCCCATCAGGGTTAGTTTTGGAAACATGTTACACTCATGCTGGTGGTGGTACCATCTTGACTTGTCTAGGATCTATCATTCTTTGCAAGAAGTCATTGAAGACAAAACACTACTAGATGGTGTTTCCTAGTGTCTAGTGGAAGGGAAGATAATATTTCTTGTCATTGAGACCAACTTCATTATCCCTCTTCAACTAAGGTATTCATAGTAACTTGTAATTAATGGCTTCTAAAAAGGATCCATCAACATGATCATCTCAGAATGAGTGAAAATTATTTCTTAATTGCTGTAATAGATTTCTTATGCCTCCCATGTCATCTTCATGTCAATGCAAGGGTGGTTTTTGATGTCTACGGGGTCTTCTTGACTTGGTGCTGACTTTGGAGCTAAAGCTGGTGAAAGGGGTGGAGTAAACATAATGGAAGTCTCTTTATCCATTATTACTAGTTTCCATAGGGACAATGGGGCTACCTAGGTCTTGAGATTAGTTTGTTTTAATAAATCCTCTATTCTATGGGAAATGGGAAAGAAATCTTGAATCCTAGTTCTTTATATCACCATAGTTAGTGCTGTATATATCTCGTCACGTAGATTATCGATGCAGATAGAAAGCATCTCATCTTGGATGAGATTATTGTTCAAGAAGTATGTCAGACCCATCCATCTAGAAATGATGTCTGAAACACTCTCATTCTATCGTTGCATATAGATCAACAATTCATGGACTGTTTTCTTAGTCAACATTGAACTAAAATGGAAGAGGAACTTCCATTATAGATCCCCCTCATCTACTACAAAATTGGATAGACAAAAAGTGTACCATATGAAGGATGAGCCTCGTAGGGTTCACATAAAGCATCAAAGTTTCACTGATTCTTGTTTCTACATAGTTCCCATCATGGGATCGTAATAGGATTCAAAGTGTATCTGATTCTTTTTAGAATTACCTTATCTCTTAATCACTTAGAATACAGGGTTCTAAAAATTTAGTGGTGGTTGGACGTTTCTCACCAAGTTGAGGTAATGATTTATTTATTGTTTTATCATATTTTCTCATCCTTCCATGGATTCGAGTAGAGATACAAATGACTTTATAGAATTGATGAGACCTTGATTCAGGTTTTGATGAACTTGATCATAGGTGGGGTTGTAGGGGGAATAATTCGGTGTGTTGGACCTGCCGGTACTTCATGAAGGTATATGGATGAGGGAATCCTTTATGGATTCACGTAAATATTTTTCAATATTTTCCCTAGTAGAGGGAAATATTGATATCCTTTTAGGGATATATTCAGGTTGATTGATGGTCTCGGTGCTATGCTGAATGAGAATCTCGTCCTTGAACCTTTTTCTAATTGGAACCCTCCTGGAAGAGCTCCCTATATTGGAAGTGTGTGATGACACTCTACCAAAGGAACATATCCAGTGAGGAGGCTTCCACGGATAATCATAGTGTTAATTCACCTTAGATCTTTCATTTATTTCTCCAGGTAAGTGAATCTCTCTTCAAGCATTAGAGGTGCATTTTCATAGGATGGGGAGGTGGGACCTGTACTAATTCACTATTATTCTTCTTTTGGTTGGTAATTCAAAATGGAGGTAATGATGGATCAGCTAAATGAGTTCCTACATTTAGGGACACACTTTGGTTTCGAGAATGAAAAAATTTGGGCTCGGTGTGGCCCAACTCTAGGAAGAACCATCATCTACTACATACCCATTATTCAAATCATTTTTTCCTGAGATATGAGTGATTTATTTCCATGATGTTCACCGATTCATATTTCATTAGGGGAAGTGTACTGGGTGATAAATGGTACTAGAGTTCTTTATTCCTTTATTGGATCTTCTCCTTCAATTACGATGTCCTATTTGGGTTTCTTGATGAAGGGTAACTCTAAGGGAAACTTGATGTGACCTGGTCATATGTATCATTTATGAGGGACATGAGTCAGGTGATGGGATGGAATTTGTAACCCCTATAATCATTGTTCTATCTATATGAGAAAATACTAACGTCCACTTGGTAGGTGGTCGAGGTAAAAATTCCCCCAGCTCTATAGGTTGTGGTTTCTCCCATTATTTTTCTCTTATACTTAGCCCTGGGTTTGTTGGTCTTATAGGGGATTTTCTTGTTCCAAATGCCCTAGCCCTGTATAGAAGGGTAGATGCAATACATTTGTTGCTGATGTTGCTATGGCCTCTTTCTTAATCTCAGACATTCCCATTTGAGTGTGAGTAGCATATGATGCCAGGTATGTTGGTGGACTACTTGCTTCCAAGGACATGAGTAATGCTTGTTCATTATATTAGATTAGGTGAGAAGCCTAATAAATAATATCAGTGGTCTATTTCTGGACATTATCAATGGATTCCTCTCATCTGTCTTGATGGATTTGAGACTTACTCAAGGCCGATTCTTGTTGAGCTTTCCACATTTCAAGAACAATGATTTCACATTATTTCTGTATAGGGATAGTGAAATTGAATGAATCTATTTTTAGTGGGATATAATGGATGATATGTGGGGTGAACTGTAGGGATCCATGTTCTACACATAACTGTATATGAACACTAGATAGTGTGTCACAAATAAGGTAACACATCTTGTGCAGCGCATGGAGGCAGGCTGACTCAATGTCTTTCTTTGGACTCTTTGATTGTGGTCGACGTGCAGATAGAAGAGGTTATTGATTAATTGGATGGATAATTTCCCCCATTATTATGACATGATATTCATAACCATAATAGGGTAGTAATTTTTACTTCATCTAGGGTAGATTTTACTAGATATTCAGACGATTGTTATGTGAAAATTCTTCCAAAAACTCTATTGGTACACTAAACAGTGGAGTGGTTGTGGGCCATAACAGAACTGATATGTTTCCCATGGCTAGTTTTCTTCTCATTATAAACATATAATTTTATTTTTCCACTAGGGACTCATCTTCTTTCTATTCCCCTCTTTAATTCTTTTGAATGATTTAGTTCCAAGCAGCAAGGCTAGTAAGAGTCTCCTTGATATGTGAATGCTATGGGTGTGGCTGAAAAGACAAGTGTTTCCTTGGTCCATCCTCTATTTGATAAAGTATGTCTCTTTTCATTGATATAGTATCCAAAATATCTGAATATATATTTCAATGTGCCTTTAAATATGATTAATTTCCAGTATTTGATCTGGTGTGTGGAGGATCATTATTATAGTGTGAATTTTGATTGTGGGGAGGGCCTTCATAGTTGGTGATGTAATGGTGAGGAATAAAATCACATCTTACTCTCTGACCATAGGGAGTATCCCTATAGTGTATAACCTGGGGAATATCTTCAGGGAGGACTGAAGCGAGGGGAGGACCTTCTTATTGGTTGATGTTGTTTCCAGGAGGACCTTCGAAGCAACTTCCATCACGATGAGGACTAACATCATGGTTTGAAATCAGGTAGTAGGGAGAATATCTGCAGTGTGAATCCTGGAGAGGACCTTAAGGATGTACTGTGATAAGGGGAGGAATTTCTTGTTGCTTTGTTTCATTAAGGAGAGGGCCTTCGCAGTGGAAACCATCATGGCGAGGACTACCATCATATCCTGATGTCCAAATATAGGGAGAATTTCTACAGTGTATACCCTAGGGAGGAACATCAGAGAGGATGACAGTAAGGGGAGGAACAAATTCTATAAAACCTTCTGGTGTAGAGGAGGGCTACCATTAAACTCATCATGAGATAAAATCACCCAATTGATTGTTTATTTTAAGTGAAGTAATCTCTCCTGGGTACTCGAAGGAGGACCTTCAAAGCTACTGGTAGCGACACTGTGGGGAGGACCTTTACAACTTCTATTATCACTTGCATAATTTGGTAATGGATTGATATGATATTTATCCTCTATTGACAGATGTTTTATGGTTTAAGGAACTCTAAATTCCATAATAGTAGAATAATGAATGTGATCTTCATTTTCTAGGTGCCTTTGGCGTATTTCATTTTTGGGCACTCTCTTATAGAAAATTGGGGATCCATGTTGTTGGTAATGGAATTATTATACAGGTCCCTATTTGGTTGGTTACCATAATGTATCTAGGATATGTTGATGAGCATATTGAGTTTTGACAGGGATATATGACTACCCTGGAGTGGCCACCATGTTGGACCAGTGTCCCCTAGTTGGAACAAGTTTTTGTTCCAGATCTAGTTATACTTGTATTGAATAATATAATAATTGACTATCCTAGACTATAGTATGAATTCTGGTATACTCTATAGTTAATATCTAATTTTTTAGATGATTCACTCCTCTTAGGGAGATGGGATCGTGGGCCCAACCCCTGGATTTTTCTACATATGTGATTATGTCTTAACAAGTGTAGATGATATGATCTGGAATTGATATATAATTCTCCATCAATTCGAGGATGTGTTGAGATAAATTTATGGATGTAATAATGATGAATACCCATTACAAGGTCAACACATGATTTTATTCCTGATTCAGACCTCAATTTATTTCTAGTAGGTATTGGAATTTCTCTTGTGTCGTGGTCGAGGAACAAGTTTATCCCTATTTTATATCCAGTATACACCAGGTGTTTTCTCTGGCTCCCAAAATATTTCACTAGTGATATATATGTTTTTTAGAATATATTTACATCTACACATATTCCGTTGTATTTCTCTCACAGGATTTATGTGTATTTGGAGAAATTGTACTATAAGTGTATTTTCTTGGAACTGTATTTGACTGGGGGGATTTTTGTGGTAAGAAGTTATTTGCATCAAACTATTTATTTCCTCCATATTTGATTGGTGATATTTATATAAATTTTCAATATTAAATGAATACCCATAGTTTTATTCTCTATTTAGATGGCAGACATGGTGTGTGTCGGCAGGAATATTTGTCAGCTTGTAGGTGGTAGCTTTACTATTTGAATGAAGGACTTCTTGTGAAATAGCTGGGATTTGTGCATGTCTATAATTTTCTGTCCTATTTCTACTATGGGACTATAAATAATTGGCGGGAAATTTCATTGACTCATAATTTGACATTGTATTTCCTTGGTGGCTTTCATACAAGTGAGTGGGAATATACATCATCTCATATATTGTTTCCAAATTTCCTTGGTGGATTCAAAATAGGGGGTATATCTATATTTATTCATGTAGTTTTACATCGTGTTTTTATGGAGTATCTCTTCCTCGGGGACTAGGGTGATGACATGATTCTGATTATATCTTTTCCACCCTTGACAGGATACTCATGGAACCCATGTTCTTTAATCTTCCGTGGGAGCCATCAGTGTGGTATCCTATTCAGAATATGAATACTAGGATGGGATGTCACTAACTAGCCCAGGTCGACCCTAAACCAGTCACCCGAGTCAGTCCACGATATGGTGAAAAGGGCTTTCTTGATCCCCATGAGTTGGAAACTAGTGTTGGGCATCAAAATGTGATATTTAGAAATGGTTTTCCCAATAAAAAAGAGGTAGAAAACTGAATATCCAATAAATAAACCAAAAACAATACTAGAATTGGAAATAATAATAATCTAAGAAGTAAATAATACCTCAAATTACCTCTTGGGTCACTGTTGAAAACAAAACCACACTTCCTTCAAGTGAAGTCCAAATTAGAGGAACATGTAACTAGAAAATAAAGTAGTCGTCAGGACGAAGATTCTCATTAGTAATTCCAATGATAAATTATACCCTATTCCCTTACCTTTAAAAAGAATCCCAATTATGCTAGATTGAAAATAAGAAATAATAAAGTAATTTTTTTTATTAAATTCAATTTCAAGTCGTATGTTTAAATTTTTACGAAAAGTGTTTATGTTTCAATATAGTCTCAAAATAGAATTTAAGGATGTATTAACATTTCTAAATGAAAAGGAATCATTTTATATTGAAATTTAGTTTTTTTACAAATAATACAACAAGTGTGAAGAAACTAAATTGAAAAATAATATCACAATGATCATGGGAAATCCCAAATCATTTATTGTTAGTTGGGGAACTAGGACCCTCGTACATCAGTGAAACATGTAATAGAAACCACTGAAAAATATATTATCATGCATGACCCACTAGTAGGGAACAAACCCATACCCTAGTTCTCTCCAATCAACTATCATTATTTTTATTTTGTGTTGTAGGAGTCAATTTTTCAAGATAAAACTATAATGAACCACTCCTATATCATTTAGCATACTAGTCCTAGTCCACCCACCTAGATACCTTGGGTTACCCACATGATGTATTTTAAATGGTGTTGAGGTTTTATCATGTGAACATAAATGAACATAAACATTTCTTTATCCAAAACTCATTCATCCTCTCACTATCTTTATTCCTCCTCAAGTGGATCCCCCGTATTATATGTAACACACAAAATCTAAAGCTTAATTACTAGAAACTTATAAAAAATCCCATATTAAGACTTATATAACATTTCTAAAACTAGGGTGATTCCCCAATAGGGGTTTTCCTTTTTAACCAACTACTATTAAAGTGACCAGTAGGATTAATTATTTACAATAAATACTTTTTATTTTAGAACACAAAATTACAAGAACTTTTAAGAATCCAAAATTATTCAAAATATTAATTGAGCATCCAATGTACTAAAAATTTAAAAACAAGCATGAACCCATGATTTAAATGATGCAATTCATTCAAGAAAGTCACACCACCATTTGAGCATGAGTTCACACCAAATCACATCCTTGGAAATCACATTAGAGATGTTTTTTTTTTGAAAAACTAAATAATTCATTACACATTTATTAAGAAACCATCAAAAAGTAAAAAGTCATTAGAAATATCCATTACAAAAACAAATCTAAATTTCACTTCCCAAAATGAAATATGGTGCCAACTTGGCCTCTTTATTCTCCAACATAAAAATCAACTTTTTCTAAGGGAATTTCAAATATCCAGAATAAAAACACTCGTCAACAAAAGAATGTTCTAATTGGGGAAAGTGGCTAATAATACTTTATACCGAAACATGGATTTTCATGAAATTAACTTGACAACTAAAAATCATTTTGAAAACTATTTTACACATTTATGACACTGTAAAATTAAATACAACACATAACCAGTCAGTTAAAAAGCATACATGTAAATAATAAACCAAATCCATGTAGATATAACAATTTTACCTAACAACCACACACAGACACACACACACACACAGATATATATATACCATAATTACATGAAAATTTATATATTTAAAATGTATAAGAAATCAAGGACTAAAATTAAAAACATGGGCATAGGGAAGCTATCTAAAGACACGCAGATTTAGATGATGGAAACCTAGGACCACTTCAACTACACATATAAATATTTTCATATACATATATATACATATACATAAATTTATATATACATATAAACTTTATTCCAAGTACCCATTCCCCGTTCCATAAGAGAATATTCAAAAGGAGTATACATAGATACATATATATATATATATATGATTTCCCATGTATATACATATAAGTATTTTCTATCGATGACTCAAACCCACAATGTAATGAACAATAAACACTACAATGATGAAATAGAGTATAAAAATTACCAAATGATACAATTAAAACTAAATTGAATAAGAAAAAGAGAGAAAGCTCACACCATCGGGTGACTGATGAGTTTGAAATGGGAAGAATGCACTTTTCATTTTGTAGTTGGTGTCGAAACTCCAAAGAGGGGACAAGATAAACCCACTCCAATATCTAGAAAAGAAATAAACCTCAAAAATAGGTTAAACCATACACTATGGATTCGTAAGAATGGAATAAAGAAATTAGAGGAATAAAACTCAGCCATAGGAAGAAGGAAAGAGAAGTAGAGGACTCGATAGGAGGTTTTGACATGAAGTCCTTAAAAATAAAAGGAAGAAACTATAGCGGAAGGGAGATCATGATAGAGGGGGTTGTGTGACCATGAAAAAGAGGGGGGACCCACGATGACGGAATTGATGGGTTGTTCATAGGACTATGGAAATGATAGGTAAAGGCTCTGGGGAGGAGGCCACTGGCGCGGTTGGTCGATCAGTGAGTGAGGAGGTCAGATCAATGGGAGGGTGGCATGCAGCTAGCGAGGCGAGAGAGGAAGGCTCACATGATCCGCCAAGGAGAAAGTAAGAGAGAGAAAAATATAAATGTAACTAAGATAAAAAATAAAGTAAAATGAAAAAATTAAAACATAAAAATTATAATATAATTAATATTATTATTATTATTAGCTCAAAAATGTTAAAATAAAAATAGAATACAACGTACCAGGTCGTGGTGTAACATGCACCACATTAGAAGCACCATATTTCGATAGGGGCCCATGAGTAAAACCCTTATGTCACCTGAATGAATTCATTAGTGTCAACTTCATCGTCCTCCCTACGATAATGGAGGTACTCATTATCATGTTTCGAGGATAGAATCTTGAAATGATTCGAGATAACATTTAGAGCCGCCTAGTTGCGAATAGTCAATCGCTGCTTGGTGAGTGGCTGGAAAGACTTCATGGCCTAGAGGGCCTACATTGATATCTGTTGGGTGGGGAGGGTACCTTTCTTGTGTTACCCTTGGATCAATATATTCAATACCTAGAATTTAAGATGTTGGTTATGTGATGGTGTCTTGTTCTTTATAGGGGACCCATCAGCCTATGAAATAGTAGACATGTGTGTTTGAAAAAACTGTTGGGATGCCTTGGATTAATGGAAACTCTAGGAAATTTCTGTAATATATAATGTGTATAGTTAAAAAACCCCATTAAAGTATCCTCTCATGAACACTTGTAAAATTTATAATCCTTATTGAACCACATTATTTTTTTGATGCGAAGGGGATTGAGGTGGGGTAACATCACCACCTTGGTTATGGATTCACATCGGGTTAATTATTTTTTTAACCCATGTTGTTGTGGTTTATTATAATTAGTGATTCAAGAAGATTAATTATTTTTTCTATCAAAATGCATAGGATATGATTTCCTTAGATGGTCTCAAATAGGATTATTCAAGGATCCCGAAAAACCCAACGGTCCTATTATCCATTATTTGTAGACTTGCTTTCCAATGGTAGGTACTCGTTGGATTCTGATTTGGCCAACGACACTTAAGGACTCAAATTAGTCAAGAATATGGGAACTTGGGCTCATCAGAGTCTTTTGGGTGGAATTATTTCCTATTTAGGGAATCTTTTTTAAATTTAATAAACATTCATTTGTTCATAGATCCTTAGTAATATCCCAATAATGTGTTTGCATATTACCCCTATGTTACAAGATAAATCATAGATACAAATGGGCTTGCAAACAGATGTATGTATTTGAGGATATACATTAATTAATATATCTATATATATCCAAGGATCTTCATCAATGATACCATTTTGTGTATATATTAGGAATTAATTTATTATTTACTGAGACAAAGTTGGTTTAAGACTTGACATGAGGAGCTCTTGACTTTACTTTCATCTAGGGGGGACAGAAATTGTTCCGATTTTGGGGACAATCCCATAATATGGGATTCCTAAATATCCTCATGAGATTAATCCGATACCACATAGTTCATTGAAACTTAACTAGAAACATATCCTTTTAAGGTTATGGGATGAGGAACCATATATTCAGTTTAATTTCATGTGGAAAGGACATCTTGGCATAATGTTCCTTGTTAAGATTTGGTGTGGGACATAAGATATGTCATCCCATGCTACCTGAAATCAGTGTAGCCGTTGGGTTGAAGGAAACCCTGTTGACGCTCCTTTCGTCACAGAATCTAAAAATCGGAAAAGGGGAATATCTGAGTCCAATGTGATTCATCCTTTGAAGAAACATCAGAAATCGACAAAGGGATAAACAAGGAGAACATTGCCCATAGGTCGCGCAAGTTCCCTCATGGTCGCGCAAGTACACTTGCACGCCGCCTAGTGGTCGTGCAAGTACTTGCGCGACCCCTTATGGTCGTGCATGTGACTTGCGCGACCTAAGTGATAACCGCCCGGTAACCGCCCGAGGTCTTCTTTTGCCTATAAATAGACCCTGTGGCCCCCCCATTCGAGAGGATCTTTTTCCAGAAACTCAGATTGATGCTCCCGACACCCAAGTCTCTTCTCAAAGCTTCCGGAACACTTCTAAGGTAATTTCTTTCCTAGAACGGAAGATCTAAAGAGAAGAAGGAAGGACTAAGTGTTGAAACTTATCAAACACTTGTGCGCCGACTTATTTCCTTCAATATAACTTGATCCTCCCTTTTCTGGAAGAACCTCAAGAAAATTCTAAAGGGTTTAAAAAAGAGACGCTCAAGTATTTCAATGCTGGTTGAAAATCGCGCAAGTACACCATGTGTCGCGCAGGTATACATGCGCAACCATACTTGCGCGCCCACGGAAGACTTGCGCGCCATGCAAGACTTGCATGCCCCTATCTTTTTGGGTGCCCATCTTGCCCATTTTTACCCCTCTTAAGTCATCACACCTTTCCTTTTCAAGATTCAGTCTTCAAGACACTCTTCAAAGCCATTTATGGCATGATTTCTTGATTTGACATCCTTATCTGAAAGGAATTCTGTGGAATATATCTCAAAGTCTAGTGATTTAAATATCCTTATGTCACTAAATATGGAGAGTTCATTCATTCAACCTCATCCTTTAAGATGAGAGAATCCTAACCTGAGTCTCTTTTTCAGGAATAATCCCCAGTTATAAATCTTTTAATCTGGGCATCTTCCTCAGGAGTAAGCCCCAAATTCTTAAAGTTCCTAATCTTGGGCATCCTCCTCAGAAGTAAGACCAAAACCATAATTCCTTAACTTGGGCATCCTCCTCAGGAATAAGACCCAATCATGTCCCTTAATTTTGGGCATCCTCCTCAGGAGTAAGCCCCAAACCTTAATCCCTAACCTGGGTCTCCTTTTCAGGAATAAGACTCAGTCATAATCTTGGGTTTCCTTTTCAGGAGTAAGCCCCAAGTCCCCTAACCTGGGTCTCCTTTTTAGGAATAAGACTCAGTCATAACCTGGGCTTCCTTTTCAGGAGTAAGCCCCAAGTCCCCTAACCTGGGTCTCCTTTTTAGGAATAAGACTTAGTCATAACCTGGGCCTCCTTTTCTAGGAATAAGTCCCAGTCATAATCTAGAGTTTCCTTTTTAGGAGTAAACCTCAAGCCCCCTTAAAATTCTCTTAACCAGTCATAATTTACCTTTGATTTGGGTATCATTTTCAGGAGTAAAACTCAATCATAAGTCCCCTCCTAACTTGGGCATCCTCCTCAGGAGTAAGCCCCAAGATTAGAGTATTCAAATCTCCATAAAGCACATATACCTTTATGGGCCTTGTTCCTGGATTTTCTCCCTAAAAGTAAATCCTAAACCTTCATCTATTTTTTGGGAAGTCATACATACATAAGCCCCAAAAAAATTCTTATGATTTCATATTTCATGGAAAAATTGTCTAAATTTTACCAATACCTCTTGTTTCTCACACCGAGCATGACTCACGTGAGCTTTGAGTGTAAAAGTAATTATGACATTCATCTTTGAGCCATCAATCATAAACATCATACTCCATTACTCGAACTACGTGGATTCTGATTCCTTTTCCAAAACAAAGGATACGTAGGTAGCCCATTTATGGGTTCGATCCCAACTTTTAAATATCTGTGTCCTTCTGAATGACGATAAACTTCAAGTGCCCCACTGAGTGGATTTAAAACTAGCCTGGTCATCATAATGACCAAGAGACCTTTATATAAATGTTTTGACGGATACCATTGACCAAGAATCTCTAAACAGATATAGATGATTCTCTATTGATGAAGAACCTCGAATACATATAAAAGATTCTCTAAATTTCTTGCATATTTAATCATTGATTGTTAAAACTAAAGGAAAGCTCATTTTATACTTGGTAATGTAATAAGGATTCACAAACATAACTTAAATATATAAAGAGAGTCCCGGAGTAGACAATAATTCCCCTCAAAAAGGTGTGACGAGTCCGACCTCCCATCCTCTCGACCAATTCAAATTCCTAAGCCTCATTAGCCCACAAGCTAATGAGCGCCTGCCTTTGGAACGTAGGTCCAAACGGATGTGGAATCATTGGATGTTTCCGGTTCTACGAACAAACCCGTTAGAAACCGATCAGAATGTTTGAATCTCCTGTCCAGGAGGTCATCCCCGGATTCCGTGCGAAACAAAAATGGTGAACCCGTCGTGAATCCTTAACCAAGTTAAAGTGATATTCTTCTTATTTGTTAGGCCCCTTGGGCCAACAAAGCAATCATTGACATGTGCTCATCCAAAAGATGCAGTGGCCGGATTCATCTTGATTATGTCTGTTATATGGAAAAGGAACTCTTTTCTCAAGATCTTCTGCAAAATGGATTTCCTTAAATTCACCTCTGTGAATACTGCTGCTGTGAACACCTCTACTGTGAGGTCTGCTGCTGTGAAAACCAATGCTACTACTCCTGCTGAAATGTCATCCACTCTGAGGATGACATCACCAACTCAGCATCTTCAACGCTGGGTTTCTATGCACTGGTTAAGGAGTACCTTCGCAATGGTACTATCCCAACTCTGGAGGCCGCTTGTCAAGCCCTCCATGTTAACAACTCTACCTGGTCGTCCGGACAACAGCGGCCAGCAATCAAGAAACAGGCAGTGCTGACTACCGTCTCCAACCGTTTCGGGTCGTTATCCCTAGAACGCAATTTCCATTCACTCCCTTACTCTGAAGACGTGAATGAGCAGGTCCCGCAGGACCTTAGTTCAAAAAGACAGGAGTCCTTCCCGAGGTCTCCCATCAACAATCGCCGCCGGACTCGTGCGGTAGTGCACCCTCAACATGATGAGGGTACCGACTCCAGGCATTCCGCTCAGGTTCCTCGAACCCGAACAGGCAAGATGAATTGCCAGAGACGGAATCTGGTTAACAATTGGCAGGTTGTCATCCCTGCCATCTCCAGAGAAGTCCACCAACCTAACTTGGGGGCAAACAACGAGCAGGCATACACACCTGTCCGTTTTCATTCCGCTGTCCAGCAGACTCGTCTGGCAGCATCAAGCCTATCCCGCCAGGCAATTCCGGCGGAGTACCATAGGCAGGAACATACACCTACTTATACATCACCAGTTAGTCAGCAGGCTCGTCTGACTACATATGATGGATCTCATCAACCGCGTTTGGCGAAGTGTAATCAGCAGGCACATACACCTGCTAATACTAATCAAGACTACCAACAGTCTCGCTTGGTAGCGCACGGAGAAGTCAGTTGGAAAGTCCCGACGACAAACAGGAGGCAGACTCAACTCTCTTCCTCCACACTTGAGTACTGTCAGGATTCCCTGACAGGAAAAGGAGGACAAGAGAAGGCACATACACCTACTCCAAGCCCAGAATGGACGTATATCCTCGTTCCGGTGGCTGAAGTAACCAAACATATTTTGTCAATGGTGAAAGAGCAGAAGCAAATTCCTACTCATATTCTGGATGCTTTCCAGGATATCATAACAGCTTCAGCATCATCTCAGGGATAGACACATAAATCTATCCCTAGCAATGAAGTGACACATCAACGATTCACTCCGGAACAGACACACACATCTGTTCCAGTCCAAGAGGGTTATGGGGCATACTCCCCGATATCATACAGACAACCAAGTCAGGCACATACACCTGATTTGAGTGGAGATCGTCAGCCTAACCTGACCATCTTTCCTGATCAGGCACATACACCCGCTCAGAGCAATCACTTTCGTCATCAAGTGGTTTCTAAAGTGAGTAAGATGGAATCTAAGAAAAAGATCCGCCCAGCACAGTCAGGAGATCAAAGGCCAATCTGCAACAAGGCCTTACTCGATGCTGGAGTTCATGAAGCCCTCAGACATTGATCTATCGGAATTCAAGATTCTACACCCTCAGTTCCCAATAACATGAACATTAATTCTGAAGGTCTTCAACAGACACTTCCTCATGAAGACTTGCTTCATGAAAATTCCGTCAATCTTGAAGTTTTTTCTTCAGATGAGAGACACAAGAACCCTCTATGTGGTCAGAAGACCAAGGAGCCAGAGATTTCATCTTTTTCTGTAACACATCATGACGGTCCTCCTCATGGTGATGAACTTCGCTGCGAAATTCCTCTCCGCAGTAGAGATTCACGTTGTCTCGAAAATTCGTCAGAAGGCAATGTAGTGACGAGAAAGCCCTCCTATCTCGAGGGACTTTCAAACGTAAAACCATTCATGTCTGATGCTTTACTATCGGCAGGTGAAACTCTTTCTCCATTAGAAGATAGCCTGGGGTTCAGGTTATTTTCCGAACCATCCCTGGGTCATTCATCTTCCATCATGAATAGTGATTTCTCTACCAATCTTGTTGAATCCGATGAAGCAACAAGGAAACACCAACTCTGGTCCAAACAGGTAGAAGAATCATCATTTAATGATAAAGAGGAAATGCTGAACATGAGGAAAAAACTGGAAAAAGGTGAAGTACCAGTCATGTTTTGGCCTTTGGCTGACTCCCAGTACGACATTCCAAAGATGTTGATGGATGAGGGAATCCATGATATTCGTCTCAACATATGGAAGACTCTTTGTCAATTGAAGAAGAAAGTATTATCTTATGGTGATTATGAAAATCATATTAAGATAATAGAAGGGTTACAACGTCAGATTGATTTGGCATCTCTATCAGTCTCTCAGTATCCGAAGGTTGAAAAGCAACAGAGAACCCTTCAACGTTCATGACTTGGAGCACTAAGAAAATTGCGTCAGTTAATTGCCAATGCTCCATCTGATGTTCATATCAGAGGATGGGGTGTTCATGGAGCACTACACTTCACAGTGCTTTCCAGTCAGCAAAGCCCGCCGAAAATGGTCTCATGCAATGTTATTGCCCATGGTCGGCCACAGTCAATGGGTTTTGTTCATAATCAAAAGCTTTCTCAAGAACAGGATTAAACTAGTTCCTCTCAAAATCAAGTATATAGAGAACAAGTTGTTAAATTGCTCCTACGTCGAGCAGGCGAGAATATTGCACAAGCCACTCTTCTGGAGCAAACACGTCATCAAATGACAGAAGTTTCGGAAATCATCCAACGGTCTGTTGAACCAGGTGATAAAAGTGGATACAGGTTAATGCATCCAGCTAATTTCCGAACTAAGATTCGCAAGATCAAGAGAGATTTTAAGAATATCTCAGACATAGCATGTCAAGAGACACCCCAGCTTGCCAGACTGGGGACTTCTCTAACCCGACCCTCAGAGTCAACAAATGGGATTCGAGGAGTTGAGCGGAAGCAGCAGGAACATCCCCAGTCCACCGGACTGGGGACTTTTTCAAACCCTCAATCCCTCCCTCAGAGAAAGTCAGTATTCTCTCGATTAGGGAATAAGACTCAAGAGGAACGAAGAGCCAAGCTATCAGGAGATTCTCTCCAAGTTACGGTTCTCCAAGAAGTTCCTGAGGGATCAAGTCAATGGAATGCCATGTCTCATCATGGACATAGAAGAAGACAATATCACAGAAATGATGATAGAAAGGATTCCATGCAATATGCATCCATTAATGTCATCAATGCCGTTGCTGCTGATTCACCAGATGAGGCTCAATCAGAGGGATCAGACGAAGAGGTTCCTGCTCAAGAAGTTGCGCACACAGACCTAAATGAAGAAGGTGTGCGCACACGTAATCAAAGGCTTACCCAAAATCTGGGTATTCCTTCAAGTAACCCACTTCCCCCTCTCCGAAAAGGATCCAATAAGGGGAAAGGAAAGAATCATGTTACTTCTCACCCTTCCTTTGAAGGAGGACAATCTCTCTCATTAGATCAAAAGTTTGCATAACAGGAGGAAGAAATGAAAGAATTAAGAAGGTTGAATGCAGAACTACTTCAGAGTAGTCTTCTTCTTAAGAATGCTGAAGTCCGACAGCTGAAGGAATTTTTTGTAACTACTGAGATGGATCAGGAATATCCTCCTTTATCAGTACACCCTCAGAGGTCTAATCTTACGGGTCAAACGCAACAACGGTTGGCAGCACTACCATCAGTTGCAGCACCAACCACCACGTCTGTCCAAGCTCCATTCATTGAACCTACCCAAAACCCTGTTCAACCTGATGTTTCTCAAAAGTTAATAACTACTATTGAGTCATTAACAGCTCGGTTAGAAACTATGGAAGGGAAACAGGCACAAGTTCAACCTAAAAAGAACATTTACCCTGAATGGGTAGATTCAATTTCTCCTCCATCCAGTTTTGGAAACCCTGTTTTCCCTACTTTCAATGGATCAGGCGACCCCGAACAACATTTGACGCATTACGTGTCTTGTTGTGATCCTATGATGGGAACTCCAGAGCAGCAAGAAGCAGTGAAACTCAGATGCTTCGTGCGAACCTTGCAAGGACCAGCTTTTGTCTGGTATACAAGATTGGAATCCCGGTTAGTCATCGGATGGGAGGATCTTCGTCAAAAATTCCTTCTTCAGTTTAGCTCAACTTTGCCAAAAACGACAGTTTTCGATCTTACAAACTACAAGCAAAGGGAGAATGAAAGAGTCTCTGATTTCATTGCTCGTTGGAAGGGATTAACGTATTCCTTGAGTTTAGCACTCCCTTAGGAGGAATTGTTGCCAATTTGTGTGGCAAATTTGCGTGATGAATTACGCACGCCATTGATCCCTGTGAAATACACAGGAGGGTTTCGAGACCTTACTTCAATCGCTCAATAGATTGAAGATTCCCTTATACATGCTAAGGTTAAATCTTGTGTAATTCCATCAACTCCAGGAAGGAGAATGGGTAAAGCGGAAACTGCTACAGTTATGCTTAAACAAGCACCTGTACCTATTTATACTTGAAAACCTTCATCTTCTCGAAGGGCTCCACCTCCTGAACGCCAACAACAAAGGCTGTTTCGTCCAAATGATCAAAAAGATCAACGACGGAAACAATTTGAGGATATGAAGAGTAAAACATACTCTTTCCGAAGTGAGAAAGTTCCTGGTTACTTCATTTCAGCTCTGGAAAATAATTTGGTTCAATTACCAGTGCCCAAGAGGCCAAACAAGGAAGGAGATGAAGACCGTCCCAATTATTGTCCCTTTCATCAAATGTTGGGGCATCCCATCCAGGAGTGTTTTGTCTTTAAAGACCTCCTGCAAAAGATGGTCGACTTGGGACAAGTCAAATTGAAGGGTTCTTCAGCTCATGTAGCATTTATTACCGCTACAGATCCAGAGGAAGGAGGCGAGTGGCAGGAAGTCAAAAGAAAAACTGTGAAAAAATATGATGATTGGATGGTCAGAAAGACAATCAATCGGACCCATTCCATTTTGTGAACACAATTGAAGAAGCCAATTGTGTCTCCTACAAAAGCTGCAGTAAAGCCTCCATCAAAAGACAAATCCTCAAAAGGGCAGCGCAATTCAAAGAAGAAAGAGGAATCAGGAGAAGATGAGTATGTATCAAAGCCTAAATTGTCTTTGACTCTGGCAGATTTCATGCCATCTACTTCAAAGCCACGGGCACCGCCCCATCAAACGGCACAGCCTAAACAGGCTAACCAGGCAGAGTCTTTATCAGACGAAGAGTTAATCTTTGGTTCTGTTAATATGATTCAATTAACAGATCCATATTCCAGTCTTGATGAGCCTGAATTCCCTGTATCAAATAAGGGAATCCGAGGAGGTTCTAGAGATTCAGGGAGAATTGGTATTGGTTCTCAGAGCACCAATGATACTAGGAAAGAAGCCTCCCAAGCTTGAACCAAAATGGGAAGGACCTTATTCGATACATAAGGTCTACTCCAATGGAGCATATTCTCTAATCACAATGGATGGAGAACACATCACGACTCCAACTAATGCCAGATTTCTGAAGAAGTATTTTGTATAAACACAAAATATTGTTCCCAGATCCAAAACAATCACATTGGTTCATGATTTTGTCCTACAAGACAGTAAACTGTATTATGTAATATCTACATGACATTAAACTGTACATAAGTTCCATATTTTGTCCGAGATGACATTAAACTATATTGTGTCCTTGCAACATGACATTAAACTGTGTCACACTTTCATCGTCCAGCATGACGTTAAACTGTAAAAAGTCCCCAGAACTGATATCCTCGTATTGGTTCACCTTAGTCCTAGCTACATGACTTTAAACTGTACAGCACCAGTTCGTCCTTGCTATATGACGTTAAACTATAAAGCAATGGTCCAGTTTGACTTTAAACTGTAACTTCGTCCCACATGACATTAAACTGTGAAAACGTTCCCTAAACCGTCCAGCATGACCTTAAACTGCATCATCCCTGGTACACCAAGACGTTAAACTGTGACGTCCTAACTACATGACGCTAAACTGTATAAAAGTCCCTCACGTCCGGAAAGACGTTAAACTATATAATCATCAAAGGTCCAGTACGACATTAAACTGCACCATTCACGGTCCATGCATATGAACTTAAACTATTCGCACTTTCGTCCGACATGACGTTAAAATGGTACACTCTTTTGTCCTTATTGCATGACATTAAACTGCACAATCCCCCTTTCGTCCAATATGACGTTAAACTATTTTATCCCCATCGTCCTAACTACATGACGCTAAATTGTACAGAAAGTCCTTGATATGTCCTACATGACATTAAACTGTTATTTTGTCCCTGCTACATGACACTAAACTGTGCAGCACCAATAGTCCTAACTGCAAGACTTTAAACTGCATAGTCCCTATATTATGTCCGAGATGACATTAAACTATATTATGTCCTAGCTACATGACTTTAAACTGTACAGAAATGTTCTATCGTCCAAAATGACGTTAAACTGTATAAATATTATGTCCTACATGACACTAAACTGTATTATGTCCTATCTACATGACATTAAACTGTACAGAAGTTCCATATTTTGTCCAATATGACATTAAACTATATTTTGTCCGAGATGACATTAAACTATATTGTGTCCTAGCAAAATGACATTAAACTGTGTGGCACTTTCATCGTCCAGCATGACGTTAAACTGTAAAAAGTCCCCAGAACTGATATCCTCATATTGGTTCACCTTAGTCCTAGCTACATGACTTTAAACTGTACAGCACTGGTTCGTCCTTTCTATATGATGTTAAACTATACAGAAATGGTCCAGTATGACTTTAAACTGCAACTTCGTCCCAGACGACATTAAACTGTGAAAAAGTTCCCCAAACCGTCCAGCATGACCTCAAACTGCATCATCCCAGGTCTAGCAAGACGTTAAACTGTGACGTCCTAACTACATGACGCTAAACTGTATAAAAGTCCCTCACGTCCGGAAAGACGTTAAACTATATAATCATCAAAGGTCCAGTATGACATTAAACTGCACCATTCACGGTCCATGCATATGACCTTAAACTATTCGCACTTTCGTCCGACATGACGTTAAAATGGTACACTCTTTTGTCCTTATTGCATGACATTAAACTGCACAATCCCCCTTTCTTCCAATATGACGTTAAACTATTTTATCCCCATTTTCCTAACTACATGACGCTAAACTGTACAGAAAGTCCTTGATATGTCCTACATGACATTAAACTGTTATTTTGTCCCTGCTACATGACACTAAACTGTGCAGCACCAATAGTCCTAACTGCAAGACTTTAAACTGTATAGTCTATTTTTTTATGTCCTACATGACATTAAACAGTGCATCGTTAAGGTTGTTATTAACTCTTGTTTCTCACACCGAGTATGACTCACGTGATCTTAGAGCAAACCTCAACCATAACACTCTCTTTGGGCCCCTAACCATGTGTAAGTCCCAACAACATTTTAATTAGATCGTTGTCCCCAAGAACAACTTGATCATTAATTCATTCTTTAATTGAACTACACGGACTTTGATCCTTGCCCTCCAGGCTGGGTATGTAGGCAACCTCCCAGGGTTCAATCCCAAAAACAATCTCTTCACATCGGTTCACCACCATCTCATATGATGTTGATTCGTGAAACCGCCCCTGGAATCAATATCTTTACATTGATTCACTTTCGTCCTTGTTATATGACGTTAAAATATAAAACACTTTTGTCTGGTACGACAATAAACTACAATATTCTTTGATTTCCTCACTTGAGAGAGAACTATCATTGACATTGATTTTTTAAATCATGTTTCATTTTCAAAAGACTACGTGCATACATGGTAATGCCTAAAATTTTTATCTCAGGTTAAACCATCATTACACTAAAGTCCCCTTTCACCCTTCACATGTAAGAACCAAATTTGTACAAAGGGTATTTCTAGATCTACGTGGACTTGATTCCCATCTTTATGGGATACGTAGGAACATTCAAGTATCCCTCGAATCCAGTCCCATGTCTTTTGGGCCTAACCCCAAATTTCACTTTCAGTCCCTTGGCTGAAAAGTCCTCATGAAAACACACACTCTGTATTCATTATTATGGTCCGAATTCTATGACCCTAAACTAAGATCACTCATACATTCGTCCGGCACGACGTTAAACTGCATTTCAATAACTACGTATGGCTTGATTCTCATTCTTATGAGATACGTAGTGAAGTCCAAAATTTCAATTCAGGACCCAGCCAAAACATGATTATGGTTATTATTGACCTATGTATCTCTATATACATTGGACAATACCCATATTTATGTGTTATAATCCTAAACTTAAATATTTTCATATCTTCATAACCCTTTTCATGACTTCTAATCACAAAAATGTTAAACTTCTGAGAATTCTTTTTCCTGAATATGCAGCACGTGCCCATAGGTGGCCTTGCATAAACAGTCCACATAACAGACTTGTCAGCAAAAAGATAATATTTATTTGACCATGCAGCCAATGCCCTTAGGTGGCCCTGCATATTTCAACCCCCTAACGGGTTTGTTATATAATGGTAACTTCATTCTTGGGAATAATGCCTCTTTTTTCCTTATTTGTCTTAAACGGAAGTATGTAGGGATCCGCAAAAAATAGCCATCCTTAACATATTTGTCCCATATCATTTTTCATGATCTAAAAGTATTCAAGTCTATGGTTTATTCTTCTTCCCTACGTTTGGGTCAAACCTTCGTAGGAGTGATATTCATCCAGTTCTTCGATATTCTTGTTCAGAAATATCTTCTCCATATTCAAGTACCTCTTTCCATACAACAAACTTTATAAATTAGAAAATTTGAATCTCCATAAACTTTCACTGGCTTTTAGCACTAGGAATGTAAATTTCTAAGAGTTCGTTCGCCTGACTATGCAGCACATTCCCATAGGTGGCCTTGCATAAACAGTCCACATAACAGACTTGTCAGCCGAAAGATACTATTTATTTAACCATACAGCCAATGCCCATAGGTGGCCATGCATATTTCAACCCCCTAATGGGTTTTGTTAAATAATAGTAACTTCATTCTTTGAAACTACTTCTTCTAATGCCTTTTAGCTCTTTTTCATATCATTCCTCAGATTCAAATATTCTTAAGCCATAGTTTACATATTTTCTCTCATACTTGAGTTTGGTAATTTGTTTTCAGATAAATTGACAAGGAATTGAATCAATTTTAATCCATTTTGGTCAAAGCTATTTCGACCTTAAAAATTAGCCCCTTTATGTCCGGAATGCATGACTTTAAACTGCCCACAAAAGACAAAGGAACTCTGAATAAAAGCCAAGTTCCAGCACAATTGTGCACTTCCCTCTGTGCCCTAATGTCTTGCGCTCCCCCTTTTCCTTTGGATGGATTCAATTTCCTCAGAGTCAAATCCTCATTTCTCTCCGGATCCCACTCTGAGGGGGGACTTTTGTTGACGCTCCTTTCGTCACAGAATCTAAAAATTGGAAAATGGGAACATCTGAGTCCAATGTGATTCATCCTTTGAAGAAACATCAAAAATCGACAAAGGGATGAACAAGGAGAACATTGCCTATAGGTCGCGCAAGTTCCCTCATGGTCGCGCAAGTACACTTGCGCGCCGCCTAGTGGTCGTGCAAGTACTTGCGCGACGCCTAATGGTCGTGCAAGTGACTTGCGCGACCTAAGTGATAACCGCCCGGTAATCGCTCGGGGTCTTCTTTTGCCTATAAATAGACCATGTGGGCCCCCCATTCGAGAGGATCTTTTTCCAGAAACTCAGATTGAAGCTCCCGGAGCCCAAGTCTCTTCTCAATGCTTCCGGAACACTTAGAAGGTAATTTCTTACCTAGAACGGAAGATCTAAAGAGAAAAAGGAAGGCCTAAGTGTTGAAACTTATCAAACACTTGCGTGCCGACTTATTTCCTTCAATATAACTTGCGCGTCCCTTTTCTGGAAGAACCTCAAGAAAATTCTAAAGGGATTAAAAAAGATTCTCTCAAGTATTTCAATGCTGGTTGAAAATCGCGCAAGTACACCATGTGGCGCGCGGGTATATCTGCGCGACCATACTTGCGCGCCCACGGAAGACTTGCGCGCCTTGAAATACTTGTGCGCCCCTATCTTTTTGGGTGCCCATCTTGCCCATTTTTACCCCTCTTAAGTCATCACACCTTTCCTTTTCAAGATTCAGTCTTCAAGACACTCTTCAAAGCCATTTATGGCATGATTTCTTGATTTGACTTCCTTATCTGAAAGGAATTCTGTGGAATATCTCTCAAAGTCTAGTGATTTAAATATCCTTATGTCACTAAATATGGAGAGTTCATTCATTCAACCTCATCCTTTAAGATAAGAGAATCCTAACCTGGGTCTCCTTTTCAGGAATAATCCCCAGTTATAAATCTTTTAATCTGGGCATCTTCCTCAGGAGTAAGCCCCAAATTCTTAAAGTTCCTAATCTTGGGCATCCTCCTCCGGAGTAAGCCCCAAACCATAATTCCTTAAGTTGGGAATCCTCCTAAGGAATAAGCCCCAATCAAGTCCTCTAATTTTGGGAATCGTCCTCAGGAGTAATCCCCAAACCTTAATCCCTAACCTGGGTCTCCTTTTCAGGAATAAGACTCAGTCATAATCTTGGGCTTCCTTTTCAAGAGTAAGCCCCAAGTCCCCTAACCTGGGTCTCCTTTTTAGGAATAATACTCAGTCATAACCTGGGCTTCCTTTTCAGGAGTAAGCCCAAATTCCCCTAACCTGGGTCTCCTTTTTAGGAACAAGACTCAGTCATAACCTGGGCCTCCTTTTCTAGGAATAAGACCCAGTCATAATCTTGAGTTTCCTTTTTAGGAGTAAACCTCAATCCCCCTTAAAATTCTCTTAACCAGTCATAATTTACCTTTGATTTGGGTTTCCTTTTCAAGAGTAAAACCCAATCATAAGTCCCCTCCTAACTTGGGCATCCTCCTCAGGAGTAAGCCCCAAGATTAGAGTATTAAAATCTCCATAAAGCACATATACCTTTATGGACCCTGTTTGTGGATTTTCTCCCTAAAAGTAAATACTAAACCTTCCTCTATTTTTTGGGCAGTCATACATACATAAGCCCCAAACAAATTCTAATGATGGCATCTTTCATGGCACAATTGTCTAAATTTTACCAATACATCTTGTTTCTCACACCGAGCATGACTCACGTGAGCTTAGAATGTAAAAGTAATTATTACATTCATCTTTGATCCATCAATCATAAACATCATACTCCATTACTCAAACTACGTGGATTCTGATTCCTTTTCCAAAACAAAGGATACGTAGGTAGCCCATTTATGGGTTCGATCCCAACTTTGAAATATCTATGTCCTTCTGAATGACGATAAACTTCAAGTGCCCCACTGAGTGGTTTTAAAACCTGCCTGGTCATCATAATGACCAAGAGACTTTTATATAAATGTTTTGAAGGATACCATTGACCAAGAATCTCTAAACAGATATAGATGATTCTCTATTGATGAAGAACCTCGAATACATATAAAAGATTCTCTAAATTTCTTTCATATTTAATCATTGGTTGTTAAAACTAAAGGAAAGCTCATTTTATACTTGGTAATGTAATAAGGATTCACGAACATAACTTAAATCTATAAAGAGAGTCCCGGATTAGACAATAATTCCCCTCAAAAAGGTGTGATGAGTCCGACCTCCCATCCTCTCGACCAATGCAAATTCCTAAGCCTCATTACCCCACAAGCTAATGAGCTCCTGCCTTTGGAAAGTAGGTCCAAACAGATGTGGAATCATTGGATGTTTCCGGTTCTACGAACCAACCCGTTAGAAACCGATCGGAACGTTTGAATCTCCCGTCCAGGAGGTCATCCCCGGATTCCGTGCGAAACAAACCCTAAATGGGATTCATCACAAAAAACATTAGGGCAAGTTTTGATGTTAGGTTTGGACCTTAGGGTGGTTTCTTACATATCCCAATTGGTTGGAAAAAGAATCCCTCATAGTTTCATATGATGGGGCTCATGCATGGAATGATTTATCACTTACATCAGTGGAGAAGGACCTTTTTGAGTTGGAGTTGGGGACTAATTTGAAAATAAGTCCTTGAAGAATTGGGTCTCATGATTTGGGTTAACCATTGATAAGGATACAGTTTGAACTCTGGCCTTAGACCGGTATCCCATGTATCCTAGTTTGGGTAGGAATCAATGTTTATGTAAGTCAATGCATTTGGGGTTTACACCGGGGAGGAGGCACATTTGTGGGGGGAACATGATTTATCATTTCATTTATGAGATAATATAGAACTATGGCCTCATGAAGGAATGATACTTATATTAATTATGATCGGAATCACAGATCTCATAGTTCATTTGCAGATAGATTTTGCAGGTGTCGTGATCATCAATAACCTCTAAACTCACTTATGTCATGCTCGGTGTGAGAAACAATATGATGGGAAAGATCCAAAAATCCACACATATTCTCTTCTCTACTAATTGAAAAGGAGATGGATGGTGGTGGAAGAGATCAGTCCAAGAGCACTACCTCTATTGATTAAAGGGGATTACTCTAGGTGGTTGAACAGAAATTGGTTCTGGGAAAGGGGATAAGAATTAATCATCTTCGAAGGGAAAATAAATTTTAATTCCCCTTATTTATAATTGATCCTCATTAATGGGAAAGGATTGGGATTACACTTGATCCCTATAATGGGGGGGGGTTTCATATCAGTATCCCAATATTTGACACTGGGTTACCGTGGTAATGTAAATATAGAGACATATCAGGGGTTTGCACCATTGTAGGGATTACACATGTGACTCTGCTTACCAGAGGTATGTATACTTAGAAGGGTATGAAAATGTGCTATATGTTTTTATCATATGGGTCCAATGGCCTTGGAAAAGGATTGGTTCTAATGTTTTTGGACTAGTTCATGGAGGGTATATGGATGATGTGTTGGAAACGAAAGGAAATTGCTGGAGATAATGGTGGAACACCCAACGGTGCCCCATGCCACATACCATTTCTTCATGCAGGATGGGGTATCCCCCACATAGAATGTAACTATGTGAGTGGAGGGGCCATCCACATATCGTGGTGGTATATAGACCCATATGTGGTATGTATAGTGTTTTTATATATAGAAGCAGGTTTCATCCGCAAGGTGAGATGCTATGTAGTGTTGACTTCCATCTACATAGCATGGCTCTACACAGCACTGTGATCCATCCATGTAATGATTTGTTACACTATAAAAGGTTATCTTTTCACGTTATGAAGATGTTTTTGGCTAGGCTATTAGCTGGAACAAGTCTTCGGACTTGTTTGGGGAAGCTATCACCATCTCGAGACCGAATAGAATTTCTTTGACACTTGTCATGAAGAGGGGATTTTTTCCCATAACTTATCATGGTGTTCCTATGTTTTGGGGAAGAGTGAAGTGTTGTCATCTTGAAAATATTTCTCTCAAAATTTCTAATGAACTGATGAACTGGAAAAGAAAGAATATTTATCAGTCTAAAAATAATTTGTTTGGTTAATTCATTGATTACCTCAATGATTGATTATTCTTTCTCTCTATATAGATGGCCGAAAGCACTTATTAAAGATTTTATAGGTAAGATCAGTAATATTATATGGACTGGATAAATTAATGATATAATGTTATTCATAGTGTCCTAGAAAGACTGTATTAAACCTACCCAAATGGTTGGAATGTGAGTGACTGATTTAAGGTTATTCAATGATATTTTTATTAAAAAAAATTTATGGAATATTTTTTCCAGGTTTAATCCCTCAATGGAGTTTCTGGCTTCCAGGTTTGTGGGGATGCTTCACCACGGTTATGGAATTCATCTGACCTACAATGTTTGGCCTTCCCTCAAGCATGCTTATTTTGGTATTATGGAAAGTAGGAGATGGATGGTCTGTAAGAAATCTCCATTGAATTGTTAGAAAAATCCTTGGTTGTCCCGGCACATATGTGAATATATTGATATCCAAACACCTCTAAAGAACCATTATATTTCTAATTTTTGTAGTACTATGAATGTGAATGTTATGTTACCTGAGCACCTTTGTTTTCAGATCTCACAATAGAGGTATGTTGACTCTGATACGTTGGTTTGGATGCCCAAATTGAATGGGATCTTCTCCATGAAGGATTGTTGTAGAATGCTTTGTGGATCCTCCCTGAACCCTCTCTCATGGATCAAGGGTGTGTCGAATTATTTTATCCCACCTGTTTCATCTCTCCTTATCTAGAAAATTTGGAGACAATGCCTCCCATTGCAGAATTTGTTGCAGCGAACTGGTGTCTACTTGGTTACTGTTTGTCTTCTCCGCATAGAGGTAGATGAAACATACCAGCACCTATTAATTTCCTGAAAATTCACATGCCTACTCTGGATGTATTTTTAGGCTCTTTTCACATGCTACTGGAACTTTTAGTCCATAGAGGAGATTCTAAAATCCATCTGTAGAAACGAGATAAGAGATTAGATTTACTTCTTTTGGTTGGAAACTGTTCTGAGTGTCTTCTTTTAAATTCATAAAGAAACAAATGATTTAACATTCAACAACATAAATCCCTCTTTTTACAAGGGTGTGTTGAGTATACATCATGCTATTTGGAATTCCTCTCTTATTCAAATAGGATCAATGGATAATGATTCCTCTAATAATGTTCTTTTGAGATCACTTAGTGTGAATAGAAGGATTAAGAAACTGTTAATGATGAAGTATGTTCAATGGATATCGACTATCCCCTGATGGTTTAATTTCAATGTTGATGGAGCATACTTTGGTGCTCTTGGACCTATTGGATGTGGTGGTTTTTTTAAAACTTCCCAGGGATTTGTGAAAGGTTATTTCTACCATTTTATTTAGAGTGGTCTTGAAATATATGTAATGCTTTGGGCCATGATTAAAACAATTAGATATGTCATTCATTATAATTGGAATCAATTATGGTTGGAGTTTGATTTGACTATTTCAGTTCAAATTTTTAAAGATCGCACACAGAATGTGCCAGGGATGATCCTGCCATCTTATATTGAATGTCTTAGTCTTGAGGAGGTGATTTCCCTTGAATTTATGCATGTTTATCATGGGGCAAATTGGGTCATGGATTCTCTTCCTAAGAGGTAAATTTTGGAGGTATGTTCCTATTGGTCTTGTGTCTTACCTGATTTCTATAATTATATTGTCCAAATAGTTATGTGTGTTGAGGTCTATAACCACATTTTTCGGTCATCTCTGTGACTCTATTGTCCTGTGATTTTTTATTTTTATTTAATATATTTTACTAGGCGCATGTTTTTTCCAGTCTCCTGACTTTTTGAGTATATGCGGCGTGTTATACCTACAGGGAATCATTCCCGGTGATCTCTTCTTCTATAATTCATTGATAACTCCCTTAAAAACACTATTAAAGTTCTAAAGTCCCAAATTCCATCTCTCTTTAGTTCCATAAAGCTATTTTTATAAAGAGACGGAGGGACTAGATCATTTAGTTGGATAGAGTATTTTCAGAATCCCACAGGAAAAACCCGTCTCGCATACGACTCAGTCTATGTGGTATAGGGTCAGCATCCACATTGGAAAAAATCACCGCCTCTCTCCCACGAATGACATTGTTTCCTTTATGGGTGGATGTAGTATCCACCATTCCCACGAGTCCTTATGTTAATTAGGGATCATTGTACATGCGGCATATTTTCCACCTCGATTTCTCCAATGATAGTGTTTTTATAGGACTAGCATCTTCTCCTTTTTCAATGAACTATTTGGTTCGTAGGTGCCTCACAAAGTCATGGACCACCATGTGGAATGGTGGTCCATGACGGATTTCTACTTCGTAGTGAACTTCCTCCCTTTTCCAAAATTGAATTCTTTAATATTTTTCTTCAAATCTTCATTGTTTTTTTTTTCAACCTTTTACAAATATTTTGGAGTATTTGATTTCCCTTTTATATATTCTCAAGACCCAACTATTATATATCAAGTAAATATATTTATGAGTGAATATATACCTAAAACTATTTTTTTAGAATAAACAATATAACAATTGAAAAGAAGGTGGTATTTATATGTCTTCAAGATAAACACCAAATCTGTCAACTGTAAGTCATTAGTTTTGTAGTCATACTCATAGTTTCTAGGATACCAATATCCATATGTTATCAATACCCACATCTGAATAAACATGCTTCCACACCTGGATAAAAACGCATCATAAAACACTAATTAATCCCCCCCCTCTTCATGAATCATCAGGTTATTTATCCTCTAATGAAACTCCTTAAAGGCCTTCTGGGAGCTCTCTGACTAGATAAAAGGAATCACATTTAATGTTAATTCAGTCAAGGGTTTCCAAATTTGGGATATTTCATGCATTATTTTTCAATAATAACCGGCCATTCCAAGGAATTTCCACCCATCTATAATGCTATGAAGTGGATCCCATGTTTGCATTGACTTGTTCCTTGTTGGATCCATAGCGAATCCCACATATGAGATATGATGCAGATATTTGATCGCTATAATCCAAAATTATCACATCAAGATTTCTCCATAGATATGATGCTCAAAAAGTTCATATACAAATATACATAAATTATATGCATGCTCAGAATCTAATATCAAATATATAAGTATATCATTAATTAATTACACTATAAATCGATTTAGGAACGGATGGATGATCTGGTTCGTGGGTCATATAAACACTAATGGGGAATATATTGAGGAAATCATTTAGTAATATATGGAATTGAATAGCCATTATGTTTGGAGCACCACAAGTCACGTTATCCAACTGATGAGAAATCAGATTTACTCTCTTATATATAACCTCACTCTATTTTATATGAAATACTGTTTTATTAGAGAACTAAAATCTCAACCTACCCACATTACTCTAATACATTCTCATATTGAAATAGCCAATAAGGGAATTCATGGCTGATATCCAGTCAATACCAAGAAGAAAATAATACAATCTAATCCTGAACATAAAAGGCCCCTTTAAAAAAAATGTCCACCAAGCATAAAGTAAAACTATTAATAAAAGTGGGTAACTTCACAATACCTTAAAATGAGATTCTTAGTCTATATGGTTCTGGAATGAGGTTCAACTAGAATAATCAGTTATAGAAGAAGGGATAGAGATAGAAAGGATCGAATCATACTCACCTCTATAAAAATAATTTCTTGGGTAGTAAAGATAGAAATCATAACATGGATCATAGTAGGATATTCTAGGTTATAAAACTCAATTTCCTATTACTGACCACATCACTACCCACTGACTCTATGAGCTGAAATTGGATCACCTAGATTTAGTAGTGGCATAGTTATATTATAATGAGGGATACACCCTATAACTCTCCTAGATCTTATGCCTTGTATGTATCCTTCAGATCAACATACTCAAACTATTGCCTCTACCTATAGAACCCATATATTTTCTACTTGTATACTGCCACAAGATAGGATGGGAAATCCCAAATGAGGTGACCTATCCTTTCTTAAGAAATGAATCACGTCTCCCAAACATGATAAAAACCTTTCTCTGAACACTTGGATGTAGAAACTTCATTATGATAACAGATATTCCAACCCTTTTAGTGTTGTTACCATAAATACCTTTTTCATAAACATACTATTGATGTATCTGAACCTAGGGGACTACTATCATAACCTACTTCTTGATCACATTGTGATTCACTGTTTCATTTTACTCGTTACACCATTATGTTAAACTATTTTATTGAAAATTTCAAAAATAATAGCATATTGAACATCACATTTGATCCTATTATAAATTTTTTATTACTTTTAAAATGGTAAATTATATATTTTTAGATTACTTCTGTATACAGGTAGGTGATCTGGAGGGACAGAGGCGATGCATAAGGAAAATGGGCCAAACAGCATGGAATCCCATAGAAACATTTAAACTGTTTTGAATGTTCTGTGAAATAAATCACTCCATAGAGGATTACATTTTGTGAATAGATCTAAAACTTTGTGTTATACATCTCATATCAAGACGTACAATTCCAATTTATTCATATGGTGGCCCATATAAACTGACATTTCCAGGGGACTGAATCTATAAAAATTCAAAAGTTAGGTATTGTTTTTTGACAATATCCCCCAACAAAAATGTCTAATGGATACAAATGTTTACATGGAGTTATTCAAAAGGATGGTAAAAAATTCTAAACTTTTGTTATGTCATTATATGGCCATTTACTATTCTAAAATTGAACAAATGTGGTTTAAAAAACTGGGTACCCAAACCTACATCCCATTTTGGGTATAAAAAGGAACCTTGGGCACCTCATTTTCATGTTCAACCAAGGAGAGAAGTTATATATTTTTGGATTTCTAGAGTAGTACTATTTTCATATAAGAAGTTATAGAGACTTCTATACTCACATGGGGATCAAGGATGAAGAAGGAGATTTACCCGAGCTTCCTCCTCCTCTTGATGTCAAGCTAAGTGGTAGGCATTCATTGTGATGGACGTACACACATGTAAAGGGATTTATAAAGAATTTATAAGCTGATAATTTGTATTAATTTGTTTTTTAGAAAATTTAATTACTTGAATATTACATTATATAATATTTGAATTATTTTTTTTCAAGTGATTGATTTGGTATTAATTTCTAATTGATCAATATGAGGTTTTGAGTGTGTAACTTGTGTTGCTCCGTTTAGATAGCGTTAGAATCCTTTTCTTACCCAATTTATTGAGATTTAAATAAAATTTGAAAAATATTATTCCTTGAATAAGTTATGGACCTTTTAAATATGATAATTAATTCATTTTTTGGTTTATCAAGCATTGAAATAAAAACATAGTAATTAATCGGGATTCCAATTAATTTCAATAAAATAATTACCCAAAAACCAAATGAATATCTATGAATAATGAACATTAAATGTGTGTGGAAAAATCATAATGAACCCTTTATCTATTATTTTTCAAAATAAACTTGTTTTTTCAACTATTAAACTCTTTAAATTATGTTATTTTCTTAAAAAAATCAAAATCACCCCCTCTTTTAGTAAATTTATTAGAAATACACACTCTAAACATATCAATGCTCATTGTAAGATGAACTGGGTTATACCCAGTACTATAAATAAACTTAAAAATCCTAATAAATTTCATGTGTCATGAAAATATATTCAAATTTTGGCATCATTTTCACAAAGTGATTTTGTTTTTAGTGGTCATCATTTTTATAAAAACATTTTTTATTCTGTAAATATATGTGTGCTCTTTTTATTACTTAGTTATTTTAAGTTGGTTTATAAAATATTAATTTATAGGACTTTTTCACGATGTAATATTCATTAGAGAAAATACTTTCATTTCAACATGGACTGAATATGATTCTACATCACCCACACCAAGAAGCACCAAATGATCCCTAGATGGGGGATGCACAAAACATCAACACTCTTCTTGATCCTAATTATTCTTCTTATTCATCTAAAACCAACATAAAGACTGAAATAAATATTCATAACATGAATGAAAATAATATAACATTAAAATAACCATACTCACCTGATATTGATATCCAACCCAACTATATTCAAATTTAAGGAAAATCGCCAAATGTTGAAATAAAATTTGGTGTAATTCACATATTTCAATGATTTCATGGACTTGTTAGAGAAGACCCATATAAGTATTTAAAATATTTTTATATTGTGCGTTCTACATTAAAATATACTTATTTAGATTAAAAACAAGTAAAGCTTGGGGTATTCCCTTTTTTGTTAGTGGACATAGAATAGGATTTTCTATATTATGTTAATTCCCCATGTAGTGGTTGGGAAAACATCAAATGTATTTTTCATGAAAAATATTTCATATCCTCTCAAATTGAAATTATAAGGAAATGAATTTTTTGGATATTAAAATATATAGGGGAAATACTTCTTGAATATTGGGAAATTTTTAAAATGATTTTTTCATGTTTTCCACACCACCAAATAAGTCATCAACTTTTAATAACGTATATTTTATGAAGGTGTAATTATTATTGATCAAAACATGATTTGTGCTGCTAAAAGTGGTGAACTTGTTCAAAATACCCAAATTTCTACAATAAACCTCATTTTGAACCTGGTAGTGAACACTCAACAATTTGGATGAAGGTCCAGTGTACCCATTTGAGGTGTCTATGAGGTGAAGAGTACTAAATTTAAGAAGAAAGGGGACACGATGTTTGAAGTGGAAAGTGACCTTCTTCAAAAACATTCTCTTTCTCAGGGAAAATATCAATCTTATCCCATCATCCAATGTGGTATATGTTATTCTAACACCCACTATTCTGACTAATCACCTCTACTAAGGGAAATATCTGAGAATTGTGAGGGAAACATTTCAGGCTGCCACTGTAACCAACCATTTATGGAATAACCTTACTGTCTATCCAACCCTGGGTGGAAAGAACACAAATCCTTTTAGAATGGGGTATTCAAACTGACCCAAAAAAACCATGAAACTAATAGGGATAGTGTAGTCATCCTCCACTCCCACCCATAAAATCTGAAACCACCACAAATACCTTTTTAACCACCCCTCTAAAACCCAAGCCTATCCTAGAATAAATGGTGAAACAAATGGCTGTGAATAATATAAAATCCCAATAAACCACCAATGAATCCATAAAATACCTTAAAACCTCATTACGAAAACTCACCCACTAGGTTGGGGAAATCCAAAGTCATGGGTTGGGAAAACTACCCTCTTAACTACTAGTTAACCCCAGGGATAAAGGAAAAGTTAGTTCCATCATAATTAGAAGTGGAATATAACTTAAAATCTAACTGAAATCCCTATTAGTGTTATCCTCTCATGAAGCAAACACCATACCAACCATTGAAAATGGTTTAAATGTTTAAAAACCTTGTCCCGAGGGAATACCTTCCAAAGGAAAGCAGGTTTTTGTTGATGAGTTACCTTGACCAATTATTCCTCTTCTATTTAGAAAAATTTCTACACAAAGAAGGAAGAAAAAATAAACATAACATGATAAATAAATCATCAAAAGATTAAAAAATTGGTAGGTTATTATCACCTTGATTGATTTCATGATGCAAATTCCATGTTTTTCCATGTTTTTAATTGGGATGTGTTTACCATGAAGGTTAATTTGTGGTGTTGAAAAGGTGAGATGGGGGAGGAATGTATCAACATTGATAGAGCCATAAATTTCACCAAATGTAATGATCCTAGAATTTTCTTTCTTTCAAGTTTCATAAGAGAATATTTATTTTCGAATACTATTCTTGATTTGGGTACTTCAATAAATGGGATCCCTCAATACTTTCTCTCTTCAATGTAGGTTGGGGAACTAATGCCCAATGGAGTTATTGTTCATCTAGAAAATCAGAGTACAACAGACCCCACTGGAGAGTTAAAGGATGTTCTTGTGAGGGTGAAAATATTAATTTTTTTACCAAATTTTATGTGATAAAATTAGAATATGATAGGATTAATGGACATGCCCCAATTATATTTTGGAGACATTTCCTAAAAATTTAGAAAACTATAATTAATGTCCATAATGGTACATTGTATATGGAGTTTTGTGGTGACATTTTCCACTTCAATATCCTTGATTCCATGATGATCCCCTCATAAGAACATTCATATATCTTGGTTTAATTAGTTGATGTACTCCCTTCTTCAACATAAACTTCTTTTCTCTCACCTGATCCCCTTTCTATGTCTTCATTCTTTATAGGAATTCAAATTAATGAGTCATGCATTGAATTTTGTTGTGTTCCAAAAAAATGACAATCATCTTTTTTAATTAATAATTTCTTACGTACTAAGGATCCCATGACCATTGATGATAGTGGTAATATTGTAAAAGATTATTCTTTATCTGGGTATGTTACTATTTATCAGTTAGATGATATCATTAACCACCCACTTAATCATTCACTCTCATAAATAAAAAATACACTAGAATTTAAACTTAAAAAACATACTCAATATTTAAAATATTACTATCTAGAGAATGAAAATAAGATGCATGTCATCATTTCTAGTCCACTCCCTCCCAATCATGAATTGAGACAGCTTAACATTGGAGAGATTATAAACAAGTATTGGGATGGACACTTACTGAAATTACTGGTATTATCCAATAAATTTTCATGCATCTTATATTTTTAATGGATTAGGCTAAACCTGATAGGTAGGAAATATGTTGAATGAACCCAAACCTCATATATGTTTTTAAAAATTAGGCAAAAAAATTATTGTCTACTGAAATCATTGACCCATTCTCTGATAGCCAATGGTGAAATCTAGTGCAAGTTGATCCTAAAAAACTAGATGTACTATAATTTAAAATGATAAATAGAATAGTTGGTCTATCTATATATACTATTTTCGATTAAACCAACATAATAGGAAGGACTATTTCCCATTTTTTTTTCATTGACCAAAAGCTTGAGAGGCCAGTAGGGAAGTCACACTACTGTTTCCTTGATGGGTATTCTGGATTTTTTCATATCCATATTGTGCTACAGGATTATTAAAATACAACATTCACATTCTCCTTTGAACATTTTCATATAGGTGTATTCTATTTGGTCTACGCAATGCCATGAGTAGTTTCTAGTGGTACATGGTTATTATTTTTTCAGATTACCTGTCAAATTTCATGGAGGTATTCATGGATTATTTTAATGTTTATGGATCCTCTTTAGAGGAATGCTTGAGTATTATTGGTTAATTCCTACCTCTATATATTGAAAATAATCATGTATTAAATTATGAGAAGTTCCATTTCATTGTGAGATAAGGTATAGTACATGGGAATGGAATTTATAGGTATGTTATCCAGGTTGATAAAGAACAATTTGATATAATTTCATCACAACCATTCCCAAAAAATGTGTGGGATGTGTGGTATTTCTTAGTTCATGCTTTTTACCGTCGCTCCATTCCTGACAATAGTAATATTACACTCCCCCTCTCCCACTTACTCCAAAAATTAAAAACAAAATTTTTTGATATATTATTTAATGATTCATTTGATAAATAGAAATGAAGTCTCCCATCACCTTAGATAATCCATCCACCTTAGTGGAATATACAATTTTAGCTCATGAATGATGCCTCTAACTATAAATTTGGAGATGTCTTATCATAATGGGTTGATTGAGATCCACATGTCATTGCCTATACATAATGTACACTAGACCCTTTCCTAAGAAAACTTAACAGAAATTGAAAAATAATTTCATTCAATTATGTTTTCCTTGGATAAATTCATGTCATACATTTTAGTGTCCATCTTTATTATGTTCTCGGACCATGAAACCCTCTAGAATCTCCTAAAAACTGGAAGCCACACTACTTCTCATTCACTGGATGGTCCTCCTTCATAAATTTAATTTATAAATTAGAGATAAAAAATGTTTAAAGATCGTGGTGGCTACCCATATCAGCAGTATCCTCCCATCCTCAAACATCGAATCATCCAATTATATTCCTATAAATGATATGTTTCATAATGATAAATTGTATCGAGTGCAATATTTTAATCATTGGTATGTCGAAATTGAAAATAAATAGTAGCATCTTTCATTCCTGCTTATTAAAAAGCCATGTTTTCCATCAAAAACATGAATTTCATTGGTACATTTGGGATGACACTGACCTTTTCCACACATGTAGTGATCATGTCCTTAGGCATCGTGTTATTGATATCAAGTTTCAGAATTTCCTTATGTTTCTCTACACTCTCTCTTGTGGAGGAACTTTGGTCCCCGATAGACTGCTTTCAAGGTCCTCGATTCTTGTCAATTTTGGACAAAATTATTTCTAGATTTTCATTAATTCAATAAATCTTTCCCCCACTGTTAAAGAATGGTGAATTACTCTAAAAGTGATTAAATTAAAAGGCAACCCTTTCTATTTCCTGGAATTTTTTATGTTTGGGGAATTGGATTTATGGGACTGTTTCTTAATTCATTGGGAAACATGTGCATTATTTTGGAAGTTGATTACATGTTAGAAATGGGTAGTAGCATGAGTCATCTGGTTAAATGATTACAAAATAGTTGTGGAATTTATGAGAACCTAAAATTTATATAGGTTTGGATTACCTGGGTTCATCATTAGTAACCATGTTTATCATTTCAAAAACAAAAAAAATTCAATCACTTTTTCACCAGTACGGGGTCAGTCATAGAGTGTTAACTACATATTACCCATAAACCAATAGGGAGGATGAGTTATCTAATAGATAGGGAAAAAAGTTTCTAAAAATATTGTTCAAAAAATAGAATATATTAGATTCCTAGACTCAATGATTCATTATGGGCTTATTGTAATACCATTAAAACTCCCATTAGAATGTCATCCTATCATCTTATGTTCAAAAATATTTTTCACCTCCCTATTGAGATAGAGCATTGGGCCTACAAGAATATAAAATAATGAAATACTAATCATTATGGTAACAGTTATCAAAGGAAACTATAGATTCATGTGTTGGAGTAAATTTGTAGAGATTCATCTGAGAATTCCCTAATTGGAAATGAGTGAACCATGGATTCCCACGATTGCCTCATCCTTCATCATAAATTACACATTAGAAAGAAGGAACTTCTTTACAATATAAGTATGAATTTTCATATTGGTAGTCTTGTATCCCAGAGGTTTTTTCCATAAACTATAACTAATATTTATCCATTTTGTGTTGTTCAGGTAAAAAATGAAGAAACAAAACAAACCATCAATGTCAATGGGTAGTTTCTGAAGCACTTTCATGAAGCCATTTCAGAGTTCCTGGTGGAGGAACTCTATATTCAAGAAGCAACCTAATAATGAATCCCATCAAGTTTTATCCTTGTATTCCACATTCTCTTTTATCATAATGAGGACATTGTATGGTTGATGTATGGTGGGATGGATATATTCTTTAGTTAGTTAGGAATTTTCATTTTATTCCTTCGTTTCACCTTTTATCATGTTGAATAGTATTATTACTTTCCCCCTCCTTTTCACACCTCATTTTTGTGTAGGAATATTCATTAACAATTCTCACTTAATTACAGTAAATTATTTATACATAATTATGGAAATTATTGAAAATTCATGAGAAATTACCCTATTTCATTTTGTTTTTATGTCACATAATGAATTTGTGTTTTTTCATGAATCAAGAATGATGGTGTGATTTTTTCTAGTAAAATGGTTGTTTTTTAATGATATAAATCTGTGTATCCTAGAGAAAACATTGAGTATAATGATACCTTTTGTGTGAGTAGTTTATAGTAAAATTGTACCATTTAATTTCTGCACACATTTTTTCTCCCAACCATGATTTGTAGTTTTTTCTTAGTTAATATAAGGTAAATATAAGTTAGGTTAATGACTCTCTAATTTCAAAATTTATTTTTCCATATGTTATTTCTTTATCTGAACTTTTTCGTTAATGTGTCGGATTGACCCATGTGTGTTTACTTATTATTCAACTATTTTACTCCCTCAAAAAACTAAAATATAAGTAAAACAAAAAAAAATAAGAAAATAAGGGTTACGTCTTGGGTAGATCAAAGACCACTCTTCCTCAAACATTGATTTTATTATAACTATTACAATTTGTTTTGTGAGAAGATGAAATAATGGTTGATAGATGAATGTGATATTTATTATAAATGAAACTTTTTAGAAAAAAGAAATACGATTAATAAATCAGGGGAGTGATGAAATTTAAAACACATAGAGGTATCTACGTTATGAGATCATGTTTTGAATTATGGGAATGCAGATGTGAGTGGTTCTTGAAACATGATTCAAAATGATATAGGGAATTTTTTTTAGAAAAAAGCATTTAAGAATAAAAAAATATAACATAACCAATATTTATTTGATAGAAGATGGAAATAATAACATGAAATAGTTATTACACACACAAAGAGATTTAGTGACATGGTTAAATATTGAATTAATTTATATGATTGGTATCATGATTATCTTAAAATTTCGTTCTGATACAATTTATTTGACTTCTTTTTTCGTGATCACTGAGAATAACTCCTTAGTGTAATTTTTTCCATTCATCACATTGCTATTACGGTTTAAATTTTCATTTAATGTAAAAGATTCAGGAATTTTGGAATATCTTCATGGGTAATTCTTTGCAATGTAACTTTTTCTATGAGTGAAAATTATTAGGTGTGGGGGTGTGATGCATCGTGATTCACTGTTTTATTTCACCCATTACACAATTGTGTTCAACTAAATTATTATTGAAAATTAAACAAATAATAAAATGTTTCAATGAAAATTTGATTCAATTATTTACTTTTTATCACATTTAAAAGAGGAAATTAAATTTTATGTATTATTTCGTTGGGGGGAAGGTGATTTGGAGTTTTGGGGACGATGTAGAGGGAAAATGGGAAAGTAGCATGGAATCCCATGAACACATTCCCATTTTTTTGCATGTTTTGAGAAATTCGTATATCCAAACGTGCTTAAATATTATTAGATGATCCTATAATCAATGGGATACAATGTATAAATAGAAACCCAGTCCCAATTCATCCATTTGGTGGTCCATCTGAATTGAGATGTCTGAGGGACTGAATCTGCATGAATTCAAAAGTTAGGTTCAGTATTTTGAAAATATCTCCCAATAAAGAAGTACAATGGACACCAAATTTTACATGGAGATATTCAGATGTCCTAAAAAATCCATCTCTATTTTATAAGTCGTGATAGGACATTTTACTGGTATAAAATTGAGATACAAATGGTATAACCAAAACTGGGTATGCAAAACCACTTCCCATTTTGGCTATAAAAGGGAACCATGGGAACCTACTTTGCATATTTTACCAAGGAGTGATGTTATGAAATTATAGAGTTATGGAGGTTTAATATTCTCATCCTAGAAGTTTATCTGGCCCCTATTCATCTAGGGGGTCAATGATGAAGAATTAGATCCACTCGAGCTTCCTCCTCCTCTCGATGTTGGGCCAAACGGTGGGATTTCGTAGTGAGGGTGGAACACAGTTGTCAAGGGAGATAAAAAACATATATTATGTACTATTTTTAAGTAATTTGAGTGTTAAAAAATTTCATTCCATGTACCCAACAATATTTCATATTTGAATTCTTTTTTTCATTTTATTGAAATGCTCTTAATTTCTAACCGATCAGTGTGAGATTTTGAGTGAGTAAATTGTGTTGTTCTGATTGGACAACATAAGAATACTTTTAATTTTGAATTTCTTGATATTTATTTTATGAATGTATTACATTAATATGTTCAGGACCTTTGAAATATGATCATTAATTCAATGTTTGGTTCTTCATCCATTGAAATAAAATCTTAGTAATTAATCAGGATTCCAATTAATTTCACCCAAAGAATTACTCGAACCACGAATGAATCTTTAAGAACAATGAAATTGATATGGGTTTAGTGAAATAACAAACCCATTTATATAATACTTTTTAAAATATAATTGACTTTTAAAATATTAAACTCTTTAAATTATGTTATTTTCTTAAAACTATTTTCAGAACCAACCCCTCTTTCAGTACTTTTTCATAAAAATACACACTCTAAACCTATAAGCTATCCTTAATAGATGACCTAGGTTTTATGATACACTATAAATAAACTTTAAAAACATAATAAATATGATTTTTCAGAAAAACACATTCACTTCCAATGATTAGTCCAAAAAAATGTTCACTAACCAGATGGCATATTATAGTTCCCCGACATGGGTGGGGACGCAATAAGGTATAACTCTTTCTCATATATATCTATGTATTCCAAACTAAAACATTATTTATTATAAATCAACATCCCAAAAAATGTATTGAGAGTATCATTTGATGAAGGTAAACCTCAATTCATACTTAAGACTACCATGTTTCCTTACTAAGGCTCCACAAGCTCCTAGATGTGCTCTGATGAGAGAGTATCTAGGAAATACTCATCCTAGATGAGGAATTCAATGTCAAATTTTGGATTAGTTGTCTCATCATATGAATATTATCATGATCTACCATAATAATACTGATACATGTAAAATACATTCCTTGAACACCACCATATGACTAAAAGTTTTCAGATGAGATGGAATACATAAAGATTAGACAATAACCAATCCTCTGCTACCTATTTTTCTGTATCTCCAAATAACCTAGGTGGAATATTTCTATAATTCTCAATATTCATGATCATATTATGAATATTATCATAATATATATATAGAATTATATAATACAAAGAAGTATACATACCTAGTAGAAAACCTTGAAATCACTATGAATTAATTCATTATAATAAGTAGACATCTCATAATTGTAACCAAATTGGAAAAAATAAAATGAGAAATCATATATGATAAATGTGGATATTTAGGTCCCAAAGTACAATATAAACTCTCATCCTACCAAATAAACTCAATGTTCTAATATTATTAACTATAAGTATCAAGAAACTAACATAGTCATTCCCTCAAATAAAGTTGGTGGATCCCTACCCCATGATTATGGGTGAAATAGTAAATCTATTAGAATATTCCTGTCTTATTTGAGATCTATATATGGGAGAAATACCTACTCCACATATTGAGGTTACCTTATATACAATGTGGGTGAAATACTAATTCTAAAAGATTACACTAGTATAGTATCCAAACCATGTTCTTTTATGTTTGAAATACAAACTTGTCAAAAGTATCTTTTTCCTAATCGGTGAAATTTTTAATCTATCTGTGAATAATCAGGGATAAATATACATCTCTCCAAACTATTACTGGACAAAGGTAATACTCATTATGTCCTAGGTTCTCATAGTTTATTATCCCATGTTTTCTACAAAGTATTGTTTTTCATTCGACATGGTGTGTCTCAAACCAATGATACAACATATAGAGGGGTCACCCAACATGGAATATAATTGGATTAGCTTTCCATGGACTTTTTTTTTCTTGATTCATGTATGTCTGAGTTTAAAAAGGGTGAATCAAAGAAAAAAAATTTATGTGGGGCCGCAATTTTCATTGTGCATGTAATTATGGTACATGAAAATCTACTCATGTAGGAATCATCTAGTCTGTGGACTATTCACAGAACACTTTGATCATTAACACAAAAAAACCCTATATTCACAAATAATGATCCATACATTGGGTGTCCATCCAAAATTAATTCCATTTAGTGGGGAAATTTCATGATTTCTAGATGAATGCTACATTATATAATTTTCATTAATATTCCACTTAATCATTGAAAACTCATATCAAAACACTCATCTCAAATATTGAATATACTAATTACGCTGACAGTCGTCAGATTCTGGCCACCATTAATTGGAAGTTTGATCATCAGTCATCTATCAAATCATTTTCATGTCTCAACTAATGAAATTTTATTATCTAGTATCATATACCTTAAATTTTTAATTTCCAATCATCTTGAATTCCTAAATTTTCATCTCTTCTAATTTTCCAACAAAGAAGCATGAATTTAAATTTTTTATCATGATTTAAATGGGTATTATGGTCGAATTGTTGGCCTATCTTATACAAATGATAAATGGAAATTTCAAGCAGTGTAAAAGAAGAAACCATAATGCTCAGATTCAATGTCAACCCTAAAACATTTTAAATTATAATTAGTTAGATAATATAAGGAATTTGATAAATATTACATTTTCTATAATCAATGATTCTAAATATCATAGGTTTAATAAATAAAATCAAAAAGGATTTATAATGTCCTATTCTAGATTTAAACATTAATATAATAAATACATTATAATAATGATATCATAATGTGGAATAAATATAATAAAAAATGTCCATACAAGTATAATAGGTTGATCATTTGAGAAGAATGTATCTTGAAGCGATTAAATTGAATAATCCACTTTTTCACCATTTATTTTTCATTTTGGGATAATTGATCATTGAATTTGACTAAAAATCACTCCTCTGAATCTCTATAAATTTTATATGGTTTTCGGACTAACCATAAATAATACATTTAGAGAGGGTAATATTAAAAATTATCTAGGAAATTGGTAATTAAAAAAATTTAAATATTTTGAAAAATTTATATGTTTTTATTTTTCTTGTGACATCACTACAATATATAATTTGATATGAATGAATCTTATGTCAGGACTACTATTAAACCATTTTTATAGTTCCAATTATAGTCTTGATTTAATTTTATGAGACATAATTGTGGAGAAAATCCATTATTTCTGAGATTATGTAGGTTTATGTGTTAATATATTTAATATTTTTAATATACCAACGTTATGGATTTATGTTTCCTGAAATATTTTTCTAACTCCAAAAATTGTTCCATAAATTTTATTTATAATATTCAAAGGGCCTAATAATAAAAACAGAATATATTATAAAATATAACCAATTATTAATGCTATAAAATAATCCGATGGATTCATCAAGAATTTTCTATACCTTCTCTATCATAGAAACATCAAATTGTATCTATAAATATATATGTAGAACCTTTTCAGTTTTCTCATTCCATTACTCTGTTATTTCCAAGATCTTTTACCTCAATTCATCCATTTCACTCTCATAATAATTCAACTAAAATGACATCCATTTTTCATTAAATGACTTATTATGGACATGTGGTCAGATCCTATAGTCTTTCTCTACTATCCAATCTAATTATTAAATGGAATTCATTATGTGTTTCTCATTGTGATATACTACTCCAGCCTCTTAAATATCATCCTTTTAGATTTACAATTCCTTATAAATGGTTATTATGTCTCAAATAATAATATTTTTAATTTATTTGTAAAAAATAACATATCCCAAACCCATAAAATACATTTGGACATGACACATCATATCACCCACATCCTCGAAATGAGTTTCAGTAATCTGGTTATAGATGTTATAATAAAAGTATTTCTCAATTTTTTAATCTTAATATCCATTTCTGTGTTATAATATAAAGTATTTATTTCTAATAGATCACAATAAGTGAAAAATTTCTTTAAAAATGGTTACTTCATGATAACCATAGCTTGGATAATTTTATTTAGTTACATAATGATAACATTGTATTTTAGAAGGAAGAAAGATGCTCTAATTGTGGAAAATTTCATTAAAACATTTACATTATATATCTTGATTTCATGAATTTCATGGAGATGTATATAATCCCCTATATATTATGCTCTTCCACTAATGTGACCTCCAATATTTGAGGATAAGGGGAATTACAATTTGGTTATACGCTCTAATATCTCACTTTTTCACAGAATAACAATCGACTGGGCCCCATTAGAAAAGAGTATTGATGCATCTCTGTCACATAACATACTACTGATTTACTATGGATTGAGTACTAATAATATTAATGGAAGGCCCTCTTCACAGTTAAGTAGTTCTAATAGGTTAATAATGCATAAAATGAATATTTTTATAGATAAATAAAAAATTTAATGTTATATCTAATATTATAGGTTTATACCTTGAACAACATGCATATCATATATACCCATTTTTTCATATGTCATAGCTATTATATCGAGGATTATATCAAATATTTGATCAAAATTGTTGTGAAATGAAATTAATAATAGATGAAACAACCTTTATGAAATCCATAACAATCAAAGGGAAGCTCTTACTATCTTTTCCAATCATTCGCTATATAACATTGATGCCCCCACCAGTCTTTGTACCTACACTATGATGGAATAATTATTATTATATGCCTAATATAAATTATAATAGTGGTAAATATGATATATCTAAAAAAATAAAATAATCTCTAGATCAACCCCAAACATGGGGTGGAAAGAAAAGTCTTTGTTACTGAGAAGGTTTCCTATTCTACTCATAGATGACGCAACAACCATTCTGAAAATGTTTATATCTAATTGGTAACATTTTCCTGTCAATGAAATTTTAGAAGATTATAAACATTTCCAATTACTTAAAAAAATAAATTCACAGTAAATGGATATCCCATTATGTTGATGCAAGATACTTTTACTACACTTTGAGGGTTAAGCCTTCAAATACAAGGAAAATATCAAGGGAAAAGCCTCATACATGGTCATAATTCACAAAAAAATAAAACAATATTTCCTATTATGAGATTTATATTTATCTAAATGCAGTGAAAATTTAAAAAAATTATAAAATTTAAAACTGTTTTTGGTGATGGGAACTTAAGGAATGTCTTTACATAATTTATTTATTTTAATTTTAATTTTTCAATCTCATCCTCCAAGCATGAGCTCTCTTGTTCTTCTTCGAAAAATATTTCCTCAAAACCATAAATAATTCATATTTTAGGGAAAATATAAACTTGGTTAATAATTCTTTCTTAATTAATAATTGAATATAATAAAATATCCATTTCATTGGTAGAGGTGACAAATTTTAGGTGTCCGGCAATGAACTCATTACCCTTTTGAGTCACAGCATATCCAAAAACTGGAAAGTAAACTCTTATGTAGACAATATCACCATCTTCATTGAGACTATGGATGATCCATAAAATTAAAACTCTACACATGCATCCCAATACACTTTTTATCAAGTATTCCTTATAGATATGATAGATTTATATACTTCATGTACTTATTTGGGAACTCATCTTGAGCCAATATTACTCACATCACAAAAAACCCCAATTTTTTGGATCCCTATTATTCCATATAGAGTTATACAATATCTTATGATTTATTTTAATAGAATATTGTGGTGAATATTTTTCAGATTATAATTTTTCCAAGTGATTCCCAAAGATATAATATCTCTTTAAAGATGAATGGATAAAGCTTTGTTGTGTCTAACCATCTTATTTTTCATATTTTTTCATGAATTATTATACCCTTATAATAGGTATTTTATGTATCTAAAATAATGCCTCCATTAACATAGAGTTTCAATTTTATTTTACCCACATATGATCATAGGTTAAGAGTATTTGGGTGGCTGCATTAGTATCTTGAAAAAATGTCCACCCTGGTGTACTAACATGACATTTGTAACCAAACTTGGTTCAAGAAGACTTTTTATCAGTCCCAAAAAATTTAATATATTGTTAATGTGATGGAAATTATTATGTAGATAAAATAAAAATGGAATTATAAAAACATATATCTATCACACATAATTTCAACATTGATGCATACCATGTGAACATTGTCCTGAAGCACCATCATATATGAGAGATGACTAAGACTGGAAATTCCATTTCATTTAACCCTTTGAATTAGTGTTCCATATAAAACAAAGAAAAATATATTGTGGTATCTTTGTTAGGTATATAATGCCTCATAATTCAATGAAACTAGTGGGATATTAATAATGCTAACTAGTATTATCTTAACATTTGATCAGAAGATAAAAATGGAGATCTGAAACTCATAACCCCACATATAAAATATTTTCTATGAATCGCTTCATTTCAATTGGTATCATAATCAACATAAATACCATCAATAGATATGGAAAGGCACTAGATACAACATTTCCAAAATTACCACTGTTAGATAGATTTTATGTCTACGCACTAACTATGCGGCCATAAATATAATACTAGTGTGAAAATCAATGATATATTACCTAACTAGTAAAACCCATCCACATACACACATAGGTATAAACAAAAACACTCAAATATGTTATATCACCCCTAACATAACTCAATATATCTTTTATTTTACTTATATTCTTCAAATATCATATAATATATTCCCTCACTCCCACGAGTGGTGTGATTATAGAGAATAATTAGTATTTTTATTATTGAGTTTCTTTTAATAGAATTATAAATATATTTTAATCCAATTAGTGAAAGGGATATTATTAGGTAACTAAAATAAATCCTGAACTAATAATTTCCCACTTACAGTAATGCCAAATCCAGAACTAAAGTTATCGCTCCATGGCCCAAAATATATTCTGTTGGTTGAAATGAATAATAAATATATTTGAGAATGGTAATCCTATAAATATTATGGATAACCAAAAATTACATTTCCACATCCCCTTATATTATGTAAAAGATAATAATCTTATAAAACAAATGATGAATAGTTTTCATGATCAGATCATAATAGAGGTAAAAAGGAATTTGGAATCGCAGATTGCTTCATATTGTTCGATCTCTTTGAGTAATGTCTCAAATTATATACAATATTAAAGAAACAAAAATGACCACACCAATTCACTGAAATAAATATCTATGATGAATGAAACTATGGTAAATTTACCCCATTTTTGACTGGTAATATAAAATTTCATATTATTTGAGTAAATTATATTTTATGGATCTTATTCTTGGTAATGATAAGTTTATTTATGTGGATTATAAGAATTATAGTTATTTAAATTTTATTTAAAAATGAATAAATATACTCATGGGAGAATATTATCCTGGATTTTAATATAAGTGGAACTAAAAAAGAATGTAAATTTATTAGTAACTATATTTGAAATAAGGATGTCATTTAAAAGTCTAAATTTAAATAATGTTTCTTCTTATCATACCATGTATTATTTTTTGTCATTTAAACATGGATATATTGAAATTTATAATGTTTTGGTTGGTTTTGGAGGCATAATTTCCGTTCAACATCATTTACCATAGATTATAAATTTATATTTACAACTTTGAAAAATGTGGTTAGATGAACCAGTCGCAATTTCTAGTTTTAGAGTATGAAAACATTGTATGTAATAATCCAAGCCTAGAATAAGATTTAAAAAGGTTTAAAATCATTGAAATCATCATAATGGTTGAAATATCACATAATTCATTAAAAGTTAAATAATATAGGTCTGTAAATTATAATTACAAAAATATTATAAAAATAATCGTAACATGTATATAAATTATTATTCATCAATAAAAAATATTAAAGTGCCTTTTTAAAAAGTCTTTTTTTCATGCGCGTTAAAATGTGTGATTTACACGAAGGACCAGTTTAACTGTAAGTGAAAATATATAAAAACAGTTTTTATTTTCAATGATATTAATAGAAACCACTATGTCCATTTTTTTGTTTAAACTCAATTACAAAATAGTGGAGTAAAAGGTAATTAAAATTATATTCAAGTATAAATGATAAATTTTGAACATAAAAATATTATGTAAAATAAGATTCATTTTAAACCAAATATATCCCATTTTTAGGTGGTGTATATTGACAACAAATAAATTATTAAGTATTATACGTTATAATTAATAGAATTCCAAATAATTTTTACAATTAAAATTATTTTTCACACCTAAAATGAAATATCCACACTTTTAAAAACCAATTATGCACTTGTGGGTTAAGGAACCACCGAAAGCATCTTTTGTGAGACCCTTTCTTTGACTTTTCCTAAAGTAACCATAGAAATGACTCAATTTAAGAACCATTGATCTCCCATATCCTTTGATTCCTATACGTCACTTGGTATGATAGCCTATATACTTTCATATCCTTATACACTATAGAAGTAACCCATCACATGACTTATTTTAGGCCCATATTAAAAGGTTCTATTAAAATCCTTAATGATAACGTCTCAATACATTACTATACATGCACAACTCTCACCAATGTACATGCATTATTCCATTCCATGACTTTACCCAAAATTTCCATGTGCATAATAGTTGATCTCCTCCATACTATCATTCTCATGTATGATTTTCTTTCTTATAAATACCTAAAAAATATCTCATTTGAAATGTTAAACCACACAGAAAAGGGAGAAATCATAGACACTCCATAGAGCATGTATTTTTTCACATTATGGTATTTAAAAATTTAAAAAACAATAAATAAATATAATCTACCCTTAGTGAATAATTTATCCAAAAATAAATGATAATTAGGGTCATGGGTGATATGAAAGTTTCTAACAATGGATTTATATTCTTAGGCATTAGGGTATATTTTTAAATTTCAATATTACCCTAAGTATAACCAACTGATCTTTTTACCAATAAATATTTGAAATTAACACTATTTTATAAGACTAAAAATATTAGGATATCTAAGAATGAATTCCATGATAGAGTTAACATACCATTAAATATGAAAACAAAAACATATAAAAAGTCTTTATCTTCAATTTATACAGTTCAAAAATGATGATAATGTAGGTATTTATGTAAATAATTCTGAACTCCAATGTAATAGTTTGAAATAACAACCTATTATCATGTCACATTTAATGAAGGGTTTCTTCCCCTCCATAGGGTATCATCAACCCTTGTCTATCACTTATGATCAAATGTGAATTTTGAGATTCCATGTTTGAGGTTTTCTACCTCCATTTGTCCATTAATAAGATCAAAACCCTATATTTATTATGTATGAGGCCCACTATTTTTTTTAATTTCATCATAATATCGGTAATGAACCACCCCTTACCACTTAAGTCTTATATCTCTAGTCGGTGGCATGAAAATGTGCACATATGGCACAATAACATGTGACTTACATTTACATTATCACATATCCCTCAGTAATTCTTAACCGTAATTACCATGTTAATTTCATTAATCCCATTCCAAATTATAATGAACAATGATGATGTCCAAAAAAATATTTCTCATGTATTTTTTAATTTTTATATGTTTATAAAAAATTTGGCTCTAAATCTCAAATGGGAGATTCATCAAAAATCAAATAATATTTAAAATTAATATAAATAATAGTATGTATAGTAAATAACATATTAATTATGTTATAAATGGATAATAAACCACTGTTTCATGAAAATTCATATATCATGAGATTTTATTTAAGAAAAAAAATATATAAAAATATAGTGACTATATTTCATGTACCATCTGAATTTAATTTCATTTATTCTTAATGTTCCTTAATATAAGAATTTTTTTAATTTATAAATCAATTTATTCTTTTTTTATCATGATAATAATTTATCATTATTCACCAATTTATTCAATTATTATCCAATTACAAAAAATAATTTCCAAATTAAAATATAAAAAATGATGTTGTAGTCTAGATTCTGACCATGATTCTAAGTTGAATATAACTCTTATATCCTTTAATGATCACCACTTAATATATATTTAAATTCTCAATCATTTTTTCCTTTCTATTCTCTATCGCACACACAATCTCTATGAGTATATTTTTTTTGGAGGAAAACGGTGGATTTTAAATATGTAAGAGGTTTCTAACTATGAACAAATGAATAATCCCAATTAATTTTCCTCTAACTCTATCATTACCTAAATAAATTTTCTTACAAAAATCCATTATGACAATCCATTAATATTTCAATTAAGATATCTATCATTTCCATGACACTAAAAATATCATGATACAGTACCAAATTTAACAATTAACATAAAAATAATAAAATATATAATCTATAAATAATTTATATAAATAATATTATATAAGAAATATTTTTTCTTAAATAAATAATAATTAAGCTTCACCAGAATGTGAAACTTCCTGGAAAAAATATACTATATAAAATTTTCATTTTAACACCCATTGATAAACATTACAACCTAAATCAAATGATGTGGAAACAATTCCACTCCACAAATTTTGAAAATTTTTATTCTTAACTTATACACTGACCTCATGAACACATAATGAAAATATAAAAAAAATGTATTTCAATGGATTTAACATGAAATTTTAGGTCACTACATTAATAAGGCCTATTTTTGGAAGAGTCGACATCTTACTCTCTCTATTTTAATATGTGGAATCCAATACGCCCATTTTATAATTTCTATTTCAGAGTGAAGTTTCATCAAAACATGTGAGGGATTAAAACCTAAAATTAAATGATACCACAATAAAAGAATATCCAAATCTCGACATTAAATAATTTTTTTTATGATTCCCTAGTAAGTTAAAATTATTGAAAAAACATGATTTGTTTGAGTTTCTACTAGTAGTTAATATGAATCGATCAATAAAATAATACATTTTAAACAAGTAGAAAAATGTATAATAATGTAGATAATGGTGGTATAAATCATATAACCATTGATTTATCAATATCCCTTGATTAGGATGTTGATAGGGTATCAAGGGATATTTTACCTGGTGGATCATAAATTCAACAAAATATTCATTCTATTAAAATTATAGTTTTAACACTTTTATAAAAAAGTCATATATTTATCAACCCTTTCAAAATTAATTAATTTTTAATCAAACCTAAATTATTATTCGTTGTCTTTTTTGGGAAATTATTATGAATATGTTATATTGATAAAATAGTTAGATTAAATTAATTTTATCATGTTCAAAAACATGATCATTTTTTAATAAACATTAAAAAACTTCTTTGTTATTCGACCTTGAACTCCATGCACTCAATCCTATAAAAAAATGTATTTTTAATAATTAGGAAAACAATATACATTTGTAATATAAAAAATATAGATCTTATGTTATAAAATATAACCAAGGATGTTTTTTTTACTTGTAACACTTAATGAAATTGTTTTTCATGGAATTATTTGTTTTACACTTTTGTGCATTTTTCCTCCACATATCCTAAAATAAATTTATAATGACAATAATTGTAATTTTAGTAACTATATAGTATAACAAAACTATAAAATAAATTAATATTGTATGTGTAGAATAATTTCTAATATCATGATGAATATTCAATTAGAAAACAAACACCAATTCATGAATCTTCTTATACATCCTTTGAATACCTAGAAATGTGTTTTTAAACTCATTGACAACCACCATTTTATTTCATTCCATTTCTTTCCCATATTTTTGAATTACTATGAAAATTAATATTTTAATAAAATAAAAAATTAACACCAAATCTAAAAAATAAACTCAAATAGATGTTTGTGTGCATCATAATTTGATCAATAAAAAATACATAGAGACATATATATATATATATATATATTTTATTTATTTACTATTTAAAAAATATATAAAAATTCCAAAATATTGTATATAAATTTTCACATTATGTTTCATAAAAATTACATAGGATATTTGTATAAAAATGACCATATACAACATGTAATATATAAATATATATTCGTAGAACATAAATATTTATATTTTCACTGAAACATTAATATAATTTTTTGAAACATATTTCTACAAACTTACCCAAAACATTATATAGAAATATTGATATAACATGTATTTATTTAAAGAACACATATGATTCATATTTTAGTATTTAAGGTTTTTTTATTTAGTTTTAATTAGTTTTTACTCATAGATCATAGAATATATAATTATTTATAGGATATATGATATATGTTAATCCATTAATACATATCTCATAAACCTATTAATTATTTTTAATCTAATAATCATTATTTAAACTTACCATTAAAGGTACTAAATTAGTATTATAAATACCTATTGGTAAAATACTACATTCCTCATCTAGTGAATAATATATAGATTAAAAACCTATTTTTTGGAGGTTCTCTACCATAGATGTTTTCAATACCATGATGTATCCATATATGTCAACAACATTTCTATTCAACACCATATATTCATTGAATATGATTACCTTTTTAAATAATTTTATGTCATAGAAATCAACTATATATATATATTGGTATCCCTTATAATGTTATTTATATTTAATAAAACAATTGATTTATTTACTAACAGAAATATTAACATGAATCATATTTCATAATCATGTTATTACATCATATATGGTAGAAATAAAAAAGTGTCATAAAGCTCTCAAGCCCAAGTGTTATTGACTGATTAGAAATATAATAAATGAACATAAAAGTGAAATAAATTCTCTTTAATTTCGATATTCATGTAAGTTCATCTACTTATCAAACTCATATAATTTCATAGCATATCTTAGGGACCTATGTAAAATAATGGGAATCCAAAAATCCTAGTTTGGTCATAAAAATGGTTATCATGATATGAGTTATCATAAGAGCGATAAAATTGTGACATGAAAAAATTAATGAAAATGATTTTAAATCGTCACAAGGAAGCATGAAATAAAAGAAAAGATATCATGAGAATTGTAAAATTTGTGATACATATAAGTAATTACATTAAAAACATAGTTCAAGACTCACTTAAATGATATTGTAAAATTGTGGATAAATATAAATTTGTCTGGACCACACACATAATTGTGGACAAGACTAACTTCATTTCACCCATACTCAATGATATCATGATATATAAAGAATTACCAAATATATTAAGGGGTATATAATTTCATGACCACTCATCTTATCATAATATATAAATTATTCTGTTCACAGAAGATTAATGTGTTACTCTTGAATGCGGGAAGGATGGAAGCGTCGGGGGATTTTCGGAGAGCCCATCGAACTCTTTATACCGCAAACCCTAGCACCTCAAATTCATTTTATCTGTGCTAATCCCTCATGGAAGGTTTCGATCTGAAGGGGAGATCCTTCCCAAGGAAGAAAAAGCCGCAACTCATGTTTCTCAACCACCGGTTGGACACAATCAACCATATGGGGGGTGATCCAAAGCTATTTCTCTACTCGATGCGCTTAAAGGACCTGATCTTTGCAACCTGAAAGAAATTAAGCCTCTCCTATCTAAAAGGTTAGATGATGGATGATTTCATGTAGAGGCTGATGCTGATGCGCTTCAACAAAGGTCTCATTTATGCAGGTATGTTGTCCTAGGTCACATTTCATATCTAAAAGGAGATTTCCCTTGGCCTCTAATTGAATTTAAACCTAGGATAACACATTGTTGGAACATACACTACTGGAAATTAGTTCCAGTAGGAAGAGGCTACTTCCATATACTATTTAACTCATAGGATGATCTTGCATGTATATGGAAAATAGGAAATTTAAATTTTAAGCCTAGTTTTTTTTTTCAGATATCAGAGTGAGACTTTAGTTTTAGTCCACACACTCAAAGAACCAATATATCTCTGGTTTGGATCAGGCTATATGGCCTGAGCTGGTATTTTTGGCAACCTATGTAGCTAGAAGATACTGTATCTTGCATTGGTTCTCCTTTAAAAAATGATCAAAGAACCCTTAATGTTGAAATTTGAATCTTTGCAAGAATTATGGTGGAAGTGAACCTTGAATAAAAGCTTCCGAACTCTATAACTTTCAGTGCTCATGATTTTATAACTGAAATTTCGATTGAATATGAGAAACTACCTCCATTTTGTGAGGTATGAAAAATCATAGGTCACAACTATTCTAATTGTTGTGTAGTAAGAAAACAAGTTGTCAAGAGTGTAGAGCATCAGTGGAAAGAGATTAAGGATAATAAAAAGGGAAAATCCCTTTTAATTGAGACCCAGGAACCCACTAAGAAAAATATGAAATCTGGGTAAAAAAAATCAAATGATTTCAGCCCCTTAAGCATGGGTAAATATTGGGGCGATATGGTTGAGGAAGAGGAAAATCTTGCAAAAGGCCCTGATTTACATGAAGAATCCAAATCTCTCACAACTTCTCAACCTCTTGTTTTAGATCCCTCCCCCCTCTAATGCATATGAAATAAAAAAGGAAGTTGACACTTGCTGGAACAAATCTTATACCAACCTTGTAGAGGAGCCTTTTGAGAAATTGATGCCTTATCCTCTAACAGTGACTCAAAATAAGGTAAAAATGATGTTTATGTTTCTTTAAATGATATTACTACAATGCCTCAAAATAGTATATCTGGATCTACTCCAAAAACTGTTGATAGACAGGATAACACTGATGCTAAAACAGCTCAATCCATTCCATTAGATTCCAGTGCACAACGGCCAGTAGTAGTGGACTCCATGACCAATGTCACTGTCTCCTCAGACACCCCTGCTGCTCTCACACCTGTTTTTCCTCCAAATTATTGCCCAGTGACTTCGCTTGTGGATACAAAATCTTTGGAAAAAAATTGGGGTGCTGATATCAAAAAGGATTCCAAAGTCTCTATTGCCTCTTCTAAGCACAAACCGGGAAAACTATCCAGCCCATCATCCTCTCATGAACCTAGAAGGTCAAAATGGAATAAGGGATTGGGAGGAATAAAAAATGGGTGTTCTAACTACAAACACATATTCAAATGAATTTATTATTTTGGAATTGTCAGGGTTTAGCTAACTTTTATACTTTTTTTGTTCTTAAGAGATTTATTTTGACTCAGAAACCAAAATTATTTTCCATTGATGACATTAAAATTAAATTTATCTTCGGAATATTTACACTTATGATATTTTGGTAATAATTTCCTTTTTTCTTTCATGGTAGGTACTTCTAATGAAACTCTGCGGATTTTTTATCATTCCTCTTTGTAGTCTGTCAGCGTTGTCAAAACCTCTAATCAAATGTTTACTTGTGCCTTTTATTTTCCTGGTGTTGATAATATCTACACTATGATTTATGCAAGGAATAGATATCAAGAACAAAGACACATCTGGGATGACCTCCTTTCCCTCTCAAGATCAGGTCAGGAACCATGGCTGGTGGTTGGTGATTTTAACGGCATTCTTCTCCCATGTGAAAATCTTGGACCATCACATTACTCCACCTCAACTAGATAATTTATAGCTTCCATTGATGAGTGTAACCTTATTGAAGTCAACCATACTGGTGCTAAGTAAACTTGGTATAGAAAGTACCTCAATAGGATGGTGGCTAGAAAATATGACAGAGCCTTCACTAATGATGCTGCCCTTGATAAACGGGAATCCTTATCTAGTATTACCTTACCCAAGGTCATCTCTGATCATCATCCTATTCTTGTCAGTTTCATCTCTAAGGGCCTAAAGTCTACCCTCCCTTTTAAATTTAACAATGCTTGGGTTGTGGTACCAGAATGTTCCAACATGATAAAAGATTTCTGGGAGGGCATGTGACACTAGAATGATTATTTTTCTTGCATGGCTAAATTAAAACTACTGAAACATCATCTAAAGGGTTGGTGTTTTTTTAAAACAAAATAGCTTGACATGGACATAACCTCCTTGGAGAATGACCTCTCTCGTATTCGAAGCTCCAATACTTACGCTGATTTTTCCCTTGATCCCCAAGCTGAAAGTAAAATCTCATCGAATCTTAACTCTCTTCTGTACCTCAAGGATAACATGCGAAATAAAATCATCAAAACAAAATGGATTTCGGATGGTGATAAAAATACTAAATTCTAAAATTATCTCCACAAAATTAAGAAATCATGCAGGCCCCATGTCTTTCTTAGAGTTGATGACACTCTTCTTGACACTGAGGATGCCATTTCTAATCATGTTGTTGGTTACTATCATAATTTGTTTAATGGTCTAGAGGTCAATAAGGATCTTATTCCTAACATCATTACTAATATGCTCACCGCTGAGGAGAATGACCTTCACTTAAGTATGCCTATGGACTATGAAATCAAGGCCACTGTCTTCAGTCTCAACCCTGATAGTGCCCCGGGACCTGATGGGTTCAACAATGGTTTTTTCCAGAAATACTAGGATCTCATCCATGTGGATGTGTGCAAACTGGTTAAATCTTTTTTCTCAACTGGTGTTCTCCCTCATGGGTTAAATGATCAATTTCTTACTCTTATCCCTAATGTGGACAATGCTGATGAGATTCACCTTTTCTGACCTATTCCCCTCATCAACACCCTCTATAAAATCATCACCATACTTCTTACCAAGATACTCACCACTATCTCCAATAAAATTGTTTCATGGAAACAATTTGGATTCATAAAAGGAATAACTATTCAAGATTGTATTTTCATTGCCTCAAAATGTACTAATATGATGAATAAAGTCACTAGAGGAGGTAATGTGGCCATTAAACTAGACATTGGGAAAGCTTTTGACACCATGGATTAGAATTTCAATTTAAAGGTTCTAAAAAACATTGGGTTTAATGTTTCTTTTATTTATATGATCCGTACCTTATTCAATTCAGCATACATTTCTATTCTAGTTAATGGATCCCCTAAAGGTTTCTGTAAATGCACCAAGGGGGTTAGGCAAGGTGATCCTTTATCTTCCGTTCTTTTCGCCATTTCAGAGGATTATTAAAGTAGACTCCTTAGGAGCCTTATGAGTCAAAAACAAATAAACGCCATTCAGGAATCTAGAAACATAAATGTTCATACCCATCTTTTATATGCTGATGATATTGTTTTACTTTTAAAAGGTGATAAAAGGAACATCCAAAACCTGAAAAATGCCCTAGCTCATTATGAAGATATTATGGGGAAAGCGATAAGTTGGAAAAAATCCTTTGACTTATTTGGAAAGAATTTTTCCCCAAACAAAAAAAAATCAATATATTTGATTTCTTAGGAATCAAAGAAGTCTCTTTCCCTCTTACTTACTTGGGTGTGCCTATCTTTTGGGGAAGACCAAAATCCAGCTATTTTCACAGCATTATTGATCAAATTATCAATCAAATTTATTCTTGGAAAGGTAAATCTCTTTCTATGGATGTTATAGTTTGTCTTGTTAAGTCTACAATTGTTTCCAAGATGGTTTACTCGATGATAGTTTACAATTGGCCTAACAGTCTTCTCAAAAAAATCAACATTTTTATTAAAAAAATTGTTTTGACTTATAGTACGATTGAAAGAAGACTTATCACCATACCATGGGTCACATGTTGTAATCCCCTGGATAAGGGTTGTCTTGGGATTAAGAATCCTAAGCTCTTCAATGAATCTATTCAAGCTAGAATGACTTGGAATTTGATTCCCAGAAACTCTGATTCTTTTGCCTTTCTTAAAAATTATTTTGTTTCCATGCTTCGGAAGGGAAACTTGGATAACATCACTTACTCCATCTTTCCATCCATTAGACACTCTTTACTTAATATAATTCAGAAATCTCAATGGATGGTTAGTGATAATTCATCTATGAATTTCTGGCTGGACAACTAGACAGGCGTCCCCTTAATCTCTATGATATCGTCCACCACTACTCCTGGGAATACCAACTCCACTATATGTGATGTTTTTAACTATCATGAAATCATCCTTCCAATTCACATCATCCATATCATTGAAAAATAACCTTTTTCTATCACTGATTTTTTTCTTTATTTGGGATCCTGTGCTTAATGGAGTCCTTGATTCGAAATGATTTTAAAAAAACAATTTTAGTAATTATGTTTCTAACTTTGTTAGGTTTAAATATTTTAACAAACCTTGGATCAAACCCTCACACCTTACTCTCATTTGGCGTGTTGCTCATAATAGGGTCCCCACTGATGTGTGCCTTCAATCCTTTGGGATTTCTCTATGCACTAGATGTCATCTGTGCAACCAACACCGTGAGGATGCTAATAATTTTTTCTTGCCTTGTGCTACTGTTGATGCTCTCTGGAATTATATTGCTGACATTTTTTGGTTGCAGATGGTCTTTTCTTGCTACTATTGACTCGAAAAATCAACACTGTGTGACTTGGGATTTTTCTAAGAAAATCAACAATATTTTTCTGACTGTGGTGGCAGACCTCTTGCATGTGATCTGGTATGATAGAAATAATTTTATTGATAATAATTTCTCATTCAGTCTCAATGCAGGTAAAATTCATATTTTAATTACCAGCAAGGATGCTACCTCTCTTCAGAAAGATCATTGTGAAAACTCTGTTTGTGATTTTGAGATCCTCCATTGTCTTCGCATTACAGGATCTTATAGAAAACCTCGGCGTACCATTGATGTCTTCTGGAAAGCTCCACTTCCAGGATGGATAAATGTGAATGTTGACGGCGCCTCCATAGGAAACCTGGGTCTGGCAGGTTGTAGTTCCATCTTCAGAGACTCTCTTGGACGATGCCTCGACTGCTTCTTTGGTTGATGTGGTATGGATTCAGCATTGGAAGCGGAAATGTTTGGATTCATTCATGCGGTGGAATTTTCCAAGTAAAAGGGTTGGAATAAGCTGTGGATTGAATGTGATTCAACCACTATTGTCCAAGCTATTTGTAAGGGGGTGGTTCACCTTGCATGGCCACTTACCTCTCGATGGATGAAATTTCTTTCTTCTCTCATGGATCTCAACTACATTGCCACACATGTGTACCACAAAGTGAACATGGTTTCTGATAGTCCTTCAAACAAGGGGGTCAATCAGGATATTACTTGGTTGGATGATTTTCCTGATGACTCGCTCCATTTTTTCATTATGGATTGTAATAAAATTCCGTCATTCAGACTTTTGTAATTCCTTTTCTCTTATTTCAATAAATCTTGCCTTGGTCTTTGACTGGGGAACCACCTCTTTAAAAAAATCATAATATATAAATGAATATGTGTTTCAAATTGAATGAAATCATTTATAAATCATAAATATGAGGAAAAAACATGAGAAAGAAATTAGTTACATATTTATGTCTCCATGAATAACGAAATTACATAGCACACTAATTCATAAGAAAACTAGGGATCATATTTTTATGGACATTAATTATTTACTAATGAATAATATATCATAATTATGGATAATAAGTGAATTAAACATTATATGAAAGTGGTGAAGAATTTGATATGCTAATGAACCCATTTTTTAATGTTTTATAAAATAGATGAAGATCCTTTAAAGGAGATAATAACCTAGGGTTTTCCAAAATACCAGAGTTGATATAGAATATCATTTCATATAATAATTATTATTTTTATAAATCATACATTATAAAATTATTTACTGGTGTTATATATTAAAAGGAAAAAATAGAGATGTTCCCTTTGATTGGGTTTTTTAAGGAATATATTTGGAAGGTATCTTGAAAAAACTACATTCCCCCAAAAACAAAAGGGAAAATAAACTAGGTATATATGGAGGAAATATATATATATATATACACAACATTTAATAATAATATTTAAATAATTGGGATAGATTAATAAATAAATATAGATAGTGAGAGATATACCATAACCAAAAAGAAATAGTGTGTGTGAAAGGAAATCATTAACATGACACCTATCTAAACATTTCAAACATATATAACAACTTAAAAATAAATAAAAATTATTACATACTTTACTTTGAAACTTTTTCATGATTATTTTTTAGTGTACTTATATGTTCACTTATTATGATTTTATGTAGAGTTTTATATAATTCTCATCATCATAGAAATGTTTTTTTCCAAATTCCAAGATCACATATGTATATTTTTAGTGTTAAAATTTAATTTTCAAATATTTTATAATCCCCATATAATAATAATATAGATTTCATGCCATTTATAAATTTTAATTGGTTCTAAATATCATATGATGTTCTAATTTATTCATGATTAAATTAGTGTTTCTGTTATCATATAATATTTGTTTATCTAGGTTTTTTACTAATTTTTATGAGAATAATTTTTTTTTGAATAATTTATTATTATTCACTCATTCCATAATATGAATCATATTATAATATAATATTCATATAGGCAGTTATAGTATCTATTAATAGATATATATTTTTAATAAGAAACAACTTTTATGGAGAATTTCTGGTTTTAATATTTATAATATATAATTAACCATGATTAAATTTTGTCATTTTTAGAATTTTTATACTTGAATAATATATTAAATATATCCATAGAGACTATAATTCAAAATGAAATATATCATTTATGGTGTCTATGAACCTACCATGATATGGGAAAATATTTTCATTGATAACCATGGGAGAGATTATGATACTTGATATTCAATTAATATATATATTTTTTAATATATGATACTAACATCATTATGTCATAATGATATAATGTGATTGTAAGGATTTATAAGAAGTATAAAACATAAAATATATCGATAGAAATATTTTACCCTTTTCTTTGGATTTACCACCACCTCTAATTTTTTTTATTTTATAAATCCACTTTAAGGAAGAGTGGTATCCACAAAATTTTAGGAAAGAACATAAACACGAATGTCCAAACAAATTACAGCACCAAATTCATTATTCAAAATTTAAACATGAAACAAAATAATGTAAGAACAGAACATCGTAACTTAAAGAACATAAATTTCCATGTAAATGTCAACACTTTTGTGAAAGAAAAATAGATCACCATCATCAAACCTATATTTCCAAAAAAAATCCAAAAAAGATACATCATCACTATCATCAAAAACCACACCAAATCAAAAATATACTAGCCATCATGAATATAGCCAAAAACAACAAAAATCACAAAACTGAGAACCGTGACCTTCTGGAATATCATATACCACTCAAAATCACCTCCCAATACACCTTGAGAACCACCACACAAACCCAATTAGTAGGTTAGTGGTGGAATACTGAAGTAAGAGAAGAGTATGAGCAGACAAAGTCAACCAAAAACACCATCACCAAATTTTTTTTGTTGTCTAGGATGAAAACAAGAATAGATCCAAAATCTCACAAGTTTAAATATCAATCTAGACTGAAAAACTCCACCATAATCAGAATACCATTAGATAATATAAAGGCCCAAATTCAACCATTGTATAAGACTGAAACCATAAGACTAGAGAAAATTAACACAAATTGTGGATCTTGGAAAACTAATGAGATCTCAAAGAACACAAACCAAGTCCCTATGAGAGCCAATTAATCAGACACAAATGGAGTCTAGTACAATAGATCTAGGAGAAAGTGCAGATATTGATATGAACAAGGCCATATTTCTCAACATGATTGCAGACAACACCTCTTCATGGTATAGGAATGAAACTAACAAACCTTGTCGATGAGGATTGACAGTTCCACTCTATACCATCTCATCAAAGGATTTTGTGATACATATCTTAATCGTCAACCTCATATACATATAAAACATATTCATTTATCTTTCTTTGCTAATAATAGTAAATATATGTCAGGGAGGGAGTATGATCGAAAGAAGAGGATATGAACTATTGGAAAAAATACATTCACATCGATGTATAAGAGATTTTGAAAGGAACAGACACCATGGGAAAGAACTCTAGCCCTGGAAGAGGTAGAATCGTCGGGGGAGTGAGTTGACATGTATTGGTTGGATTTTCCACTATTTAATGCGACATATGATATAATAAATTGTATTTTTTAAGATAAAATCCATTAAAATGAGAATAGGAAAATTATAATGGATTTTTAGTAGGTATTTTGGAATGTATGGAATAATATGTGATGATAAATGGGAAGTTGAAGTAGGGTATTTATAAGGGTGTTGGGAGGTCTTTTTTAATACATTTTCAGATAATAACATTATTTCTTTAAATAGTGATCAACTTTTTCACTCACAAGATGGATGTTTGGGTTTAATAGTAAAAGTGACATTGAAATATATCTATAACATTTATAAACATAAATAATTCATTCATATACACCATTACATTATATAATACTTATATATTTCTTATATTTTGTGTGTTGCGTATTATAATCCTCACCATTGTATTTTACTATTCATAGAAAATACCAAAACACCACCCTAATCAAATTTCAACATTATGATTTCCAAATAATTTACATTTTTAAAGAATATATTTTAAGTTATTTAAAAAAAATTAAAAATAGTTTAAAATTTATATTTTACTGAATAATGTATAAAATATTTTTCTAAAAATTTATTCGTTTACATACATTATGATACATTGGTTGAATAATTGTTTTTTATAAAATTATTAAGAATTATTTTACTATTTGTAAAAATTATTGAGTATTTTCATTAAATATTTACAGTAATTATAATTTTGCAGTTTAAATGGCCATTTGACTATTATAAAAATCTACTAACTTTTCCAAATCTACTATTTGAGATGGTCATATAATTTAAAAATCAAATAAATAATTTTTTTGTCATTATTATTCCATGAAATTTCCATTAATGGTTATTCAAATTTAACTTATAAAATTGAAATATTGATTATAATATTTTAATTCATTTTTACAGAGATTTTCAGGCTTAAGATATTTCTTGGGGACTTTAATATAGAAACATTTCAAAATTTTGTTTTTTTATTTTAATTATTCATCATACTGTTATTAAATTTTAAATTTTACATAGTAAATATATATTTGATATGTAATTTTCTTTAATTATAAAAGTGTTTTAATTTTTTATGGGATATATATGACTTACTTTTATATAACTATATAGGGAAAGTGATTTTTATAGAATTGTTTGGGCTATAAATTTTTTCCCCACATTAGACATAATTTCCTTTAAATTTATCTCATACTATAAGGTGAATATTGATAAAGAATCATATATTTCAGTATATCATTAGGATCCCATGTTTCTTATTCATATATATCGTTTCTCCATAGAAAATTTAAAACATGAGTTGTCTTTTTTATATAGATATATTTCTCTATTACCCATGACCGTAACCATCCACTCCTTGTAAGAGAGAAAATTTTCCATCTTCCCCACCTATTAAATATTTTTGTTAAGGATATTATAGGTTATTACAATAGTTTTACGCATTCAACTCATAATGTACATGTGACATGTTTGATTGGAGTGAATTTTTATATAAAAAAAATAAAGTGATAAAGATACTAGAAGGGGACAATGTATATTAGAGATGGAATTCCATTATTACAAAAACAATCTATTATCTTAAAAACAGATATATAAAGGAAAATTCATCATAATCCTCGATCTCTATATCTCATTAATGACAGTTATTGTGCCTGTTCTTTCAAATTTTCACTTATCTAACATGTTATTTAATTACAATGACCATATTTGTTATTTCATTTACTAATTTGAGTCCCAATGAAATATACTATCAATATTCATCCTATTATTCTATAGTTATAAAATTATTTTAATATAGGGATTCATAAGGATCCATTCGAATTATTGAGTAATGGAAATTTTTGTATGAGTAAAAAAACCAGTGGAAAAAGATTATCACAAATTCCATTATATTTTATATAAAAGGATTTAAGAATATCATATTGTATTTTTTATACCCTTTCTAGTTTACCGAAATTCATGTGTTTCTATATCATTATAAATATAATAGTGTTTTTAATAATTTATGAAAACTCCTATAGAACACAAATATAATCCTATAGTTTTAATCGTATGCAATTGATAGGGGTGATATATGTAGCCTAATAATTTCCCTATGTTATATCCGCACAAGATGACTGAGTGAGGATTTTTTTCCAATAAAAATTATGTGGCCAATGTTATTAATAATTTCAATCATAACCTATTTGCACTTTATTATTTTATATTCCTTCGGAAGTAAACTGAATAAATCCATGGTTATGTTATTCCATTTTAAAATTTATATAGGAAATAACTACACCATCACCTTGAAACATTCTTAGCTTTCTCAAATACTAGGAACCTTGATTTATATTACAAAATATAATCATATTTTCTCACAATAAGTGCTCCCAAATATCACATTACAACATTGTTCTCCCTCAATAGAAAAATAATGTGGTGTTATGATCATATTCTAATAAATCCCTCATTATATAAAGCTTTTATGTCACCCATAATCTTGTACAATATATTATAACATCATCTTTATGATTGTTGAGATCAAATATTTCCCACATCACTTTTTCATCCACCTTATTTTATGCCTCCAAATCATCCTTTTACTCTTAATTTTTTACTCTCTATGAGAGATGGTTATGAAATCATTTTATCAAGGCTTGATTTTATATATCAATTTATGATTCCCATATCCTTGATTTTTATTTCTAATTAAATTGGATCATTTTAAATCATAATATTGTAGAATATTATGTAATATTTTTTTACATAGATCATCTACCACTTTATTTTCTTCTCTAGGGTGATAAAGTATATTATAAATAGAGTCCTTGATCATCCCAAACCATATTCATTGGAACAGGTTAAGCTCCTTTTGTTTGAATATAAAAATTACGTCTTTGTAATTAGAATACATGTCAATCCATTCTCCACATAGATAATTAATCTAAATATAATTTTTTTAAAAATTTCATAGATAAATCTAAATAATTTATTTGGTAATTTTAATCATGAAATTTCAATTGTATTGAGTAATAGGTTATAAAGTTATTAATTTTATTGAGCACATTAATGTGGCCCTTATTTGATGCATCATTGAATATTATAAATCATTTTCTACATAGGGGTAGTATGAGTAAATGTACTGTGATTAATGTCTCTTAAAAATCCTTAAATCTCATTTTACATTAATATATCTATAAAAAATACTTCTTTTTAAGTTAGTTTAGATTAATTGATTGATTATTGTGAAATTTTTTTCAATAAGAATCAATAATACCCAGCTATTTAGTGGAAAATATGGATCTCTATTAATGATGATGGTTTAGGAAATTACACTATAACATTTGACTCAATAGGATGAAATAATATTTCTTTTATCTTGATAACATTCCCCTAGAATGTACCTTTTCCCACCTAGAAGTCACATTTTATGTACTCAACATATAAGAAATCCTTTGGAAATGTGTTCAAAGTAATAATAAAGTATAATTCATATTATTAATCAATATTAGAGTATATGAGTCTAAAATAAATAAATACATAAAAACATCAAGTTAATCTATAATGATTTCTAAAACAATAGTGAGTATGAATGGAATCACTAAAAATAGAAAGTGGAAATTTATTTTATGAATGATAGTCTTTATGATATCCATCATATTTGGTTTTAATTTTTGATATCCATATTAAGGAACTACCTTTCATATGTATAGAAACACAAAATAATTTTTGAACAGATCATCAATATATAGTAAGGAATAGTTTTTTTGTGTCTTTTTGTATTCACAATAAATAATATAGAGAATCATTTATCATAATTCTTCATGATAAAGTGGAATTTTCAGCCTAGGGTGAAGAGTTTGGTAGTATAAAATGATTATCCAAATTATCATTGATCTTACTCTTCAACACATACATCTCAACGGTGTCCATTTTATAGGGACTCATTTGTATTGGAAGTTCTCTAAGTATATGATCTATTAAGAGCTCAAACTCTCAATTATAAGGAAGACAAGGTAACTACTTAGAGAGTAAAATAGAATATTCTATTATAATGGTAATTTCATCAAGGATATTTTTTCCCATTTCCTTAATATTTTATGGAATATATTTTTATTCATAATACACTAATATCCTCACTTCATAAGTAGTTTCCAAATGAGATTCATCATTCTCCTTGTATTGTTATATAATTGAAGGTTGGTTTGGTATATTTAAATTATCTTCCACACCCAAAAGTTAATATTATCTCTATATAATATTGAACATCCCTATACTAGTTCACCTCTATATTGGTCAAACAATGTTACAACATATGGTATATGTTTGTCTCCTCATATTCTATATGTTTTTATTTAATGGAGGGGGTATGATAATAAAGATTGTGACTATAATCCATAGACCGAATATCCTTATGTAATAAAAAATTAACAACTCTCATAAGAATATATAATAGTATAAAATATAATATAAAACCATTTTACAAAAAATTAACCCCATAAACCATTCCATATCAATACAAAAAAACTATACATGCCATAAAATTCCAACCAACGCAACATGGCCTAATGTGGGCATGTTATATACCACATTCTGAGAATGAGCAAAATAAATAAAAAAATGTACAGGAGATAAAACCAAGCCCTCCAGGCCTCCAATGAATAACCAACTGATACATTAAAATTCCTTTTACTTGTCTAAACGTTGTGAAATAACTCTATCACTATAGTATGACTCACCCCCCCCCCCTCTATTTTCCTTCCTATGATATCATAATTAATTATGACATGATTGGCCCATATATAGGATTTTTAGTCTAATGTATCCCTCTCTAGGGGTTATAAACATGGGATGTTCAATGGATCATGTTGATGTTGAGAATGTTTAATCTCACTAAACACCTAACCCTAAAATTATATTCCCATACATACCCCCGCCAGGGAGATAAATCTATTCCATAGTGGAATCATCTTAAAACCCCTATGAAATTTATATCTTACATAGCTCAAAATAAACATCTTTTATTTCTATCAAGATAGAAATTGAGACCATTGAAAAGAAATACCTTCCCCTAAGAAAGAGATTTAGGTTTCAAGTAATTGCGTTCATGTTATCAGAAGACTACCTCATAATTTTAGCATGAACCTAGGGCCAACTTGTCTGCCTTCCTATTATCGACTCAAATGATATTCATTTTTCCTATGATTTTTTTCGTTGATATTGACATATGGTCCATTAATATAAAATTTCATCAATAAATTATATAATTTTCCCCTATATAACATAATGGTAGTATACTATATAATTGATTAAATAAATAGATTTTTTTATTTTTACACTTTTGTTGATTATGTAGATCTTTAGTGTATTGTAACCTTGAGTGTGGGTATATGGGGATAAAGAGAGGGACCCTTGTAATGATATATTTATATTTTGGGGTTTATATAAACAGTGGGATTCCATTCCTATTACTAGTATACTTAAATTATAATTTTATGAAATATGATAATGGTATTTTTCTAAGGTATGTTTTTTACATTATATATACATTTCTCTAAGGGGTCCTATATTAGAGTTAGAATAAGGTGATGTTAAGTAGAAACACTCCATTATATTGAAATTTAATATGGATGAGATTCACCAAGAGACCTTCTTATATGTTTCATTGTAAATGGATAGAGTGACCCCAATACCTATAGTTTCTATATTTGAGATAATACGTGAATTTAGGATATATAATTCACATATATTCACAAGTGAGGTTGTTAATCATGCTAATTATATCTAGATGGAGTCAATTAAAACCATATTTTACCATCCTAAGGATCCCCCTAAGAAGAAGGTGAGGCTACCAACCTATATGTTATGGGGTCCATCTAAGAACTGGTGAGACTTTCTAATGTGATTGGAATAATATATAGGATTATCTATGATTTATTTTATAGTCTATCTCTATAATAATGTTTTCATGGATAAAATAAAGGTATATATGAACATTGATATTATGAATTTAACCAAGAGGAGGTAATAAATTATATATTACATAGTATGATTACATATATTTAGCAGTTTTCACCAATACTAGCAAGTGATGAGGCATATAATGATATGAGTTTAGACAATGGTTGATGTTATTCTATTTGGGTATAGTTTAATATCATTTTTTAGTAATATTTCATAGATAACATGAATCAAGCCATCATATATGAGAGGAACCTAAATTGGGTATAATGGTCACGATAGTTAGTTCTTACTAAGGATATCATGAATTGGTGTTTTGGCAAAAAGACACATCATGAGAGGGTATGTAAATTTCCATAGGGACCAGGTTGTGCGTACATGGGAAGCCTAGCAAAAACGCTATGCAAAGGTGGAGTGATGACATGATGATGTTGATACTAGAGAGAGGTAGTTTCAAGTAGTTATGGTCTGGTTGAATTTTGTTAAGGCCTTTAGGTCATGTAATTTCACAAAGCCTACGGGCCATGTAAGGGTTCCCCTAAAACACTTAAAATGGGTATTATCAAAAATTAATAAAAAAATAAGGCCTTTGGGCCATTCTAGCATAATCATACATCAATGTAATAGTGAATTCCATGATGGTGAATTATAAAGAATCCAATGTGGTAGTTTATCTATTCCACCTTAGATAGGTCAGTCTATAATTATTACTAATGGGAAAAGTATGATCATGTTGGATCTCAGTACTAATATTAGTCATTATAGTGTTGATACTATGGAATTATGGGTTACCTAGAGATATATGGTGGGAGTTATAGTTTATTGATAAGTGAAAAATGATATATTATGGAACACAGTTCTAAAGATGATTTATTTTTTCCACAATATAGTGTTATATGGGATTCTATGGGTCATTACATCTATGGTGGAAGACATAGATACTTGGGATGTTAGGACCACGATGACGAAGATGGTAATTTTATTTTGGTATTGTATTTTGTTCTCAAAAATGATTAAGAAGAAATTAATATCACCTCACTTTTTATTTGATGAAAACCATATTGACCATCATATTCAAGGAATCATACTCACAATACTTGAAAAGGTCCATCATATTTAGGTGTAGATGACTATAAGAAATGATTCATCAAATTCTCACCAAATCCAGAATGGAATTTTTGATCGTAAGAAGAAAGAATTGGAGTCTTTGTGACTATGATTTAAACTTAATGATTCTTTTTTGATCATGGAGTTATCATAACTATATGTAAGTTCACAGAACTTGTGATTAATGTTTGAATAAAGGAAGATGGGGAAATGGTGTTGGATATTTTATTCAGTCAGATATTAGTAAGGAAAATCCTCTTTAGGAAATTTAAATTCTGTATAATCATATTCAGGCTGATTATGAAAGAAACATGTTACTGGGATAATGAGAATATGTTGTAATGAATGTAGAGCTATAATAAAATCAATTGAAATTTAGAAAATGATAAAGCTGTTCATCAACAAATTCAATGTCAAGAAAGAATTCATGATACAAGCTGAAGTGTGTGAAAGAATAAGGTTTATGAACTCGAAGTCACCCAATAATGAGATCATCATAATGGGTTCATCAGATTCATATTTTTTAAAGGCTGGAATTGTTTGTGAGAAATTTTATAAACTAAATGTGTTGGTTTTCAGTCAAAACAGAAGCAAAAAGGTAAAAATCCTTAGTGAAAGAAGTTTATGAGAATCATATTCCGAAATATGTCAATATGAAAAGGAAGTTAGAATTCATCAAACATATAGTCAAAAATTCCTAAGGATGATATTTATTGATTTTAAGTAGTTCAAAGGGATCAAGATAAGAGTTAATGGAGATTGTTGGATGTGTTGTCATGGGGGAGATTGAAACTCTAAGAATATGTTTTGTTTCTTCAATTGGATTTAGAGACATCATATTTGAGATGATACTGATTCATCATGCTGATTGTAATAAGAAAATCAAAATGGGAAGATATCAAAATAATCATATCATTAATTGTAATTAAAAATAAAAAATGGTCTGGTGCCTAAAATGAATGTCTGTTGAAGAACCAAAGTTAAAAAAAATAATCGATATGAATCAAGAAGCATTAATGATGTTATAAATACAACTGAAATACAAGGAAAATTTAAATTTTGTTGAATTTTGTTGAGTAGGAATGTTTTGGGGATTACCACCAAAACTACTAATGGATCACCTATAAAATGAGAGATGTACATAGTACATTTTGGAGGGATAAAGACAATCATATTGTTCATGTAGAGAGAGAAGCTACAAAGTATAAGGGAGAGAAAGGGTTTGTGTATTGATTCTTTTTTGAGGAAGTTTCAAAAGAGATTAGTGAAAGGAAATAATAAAATATATCAATTTATTCTTTGGATCATCATATTTGGTTTTTTATAATATTCTACTTGTTATTGTATTTTGTTAGTCATCATATTGGGCTAGATAATAAAATCCGAATTTCTATATTTGGATTTTTTGGGCTGAAGAAGAATGAATTATAAATTTTCTCAATCATATTCAAAAAACTGTTATATATATTATATTTATCGAATCTATTTGTAATAATTAGACAAGGAAGATCAGACTGGTTAGATCAGACAGGGAAATCAGACTACAATTCATATCAATGTCCTTGATGTTATTGCCATCTTCAAGGTAAGAAATGGATGATTTTTTATCAAATAATAAATTTGTGGAAGTTAATTATGAATCACAGGTAACATGTTTTTTAAAAATAATTGTATTACATCATTTATGATAGAGGGAGCACACTCACTATAAGATTATCATCAATTTTATACATGAGAGAAAGGGTATATCTTACTCATTGTATTCAACAAAAAATAATTTTTTCTATTTAATTGTATGTAATTTTATCATTTCCAAACCATAACAAGGACATATTTATTTTTATTGAATAGAGAACCTTTTAAATAATTGCATTCTTATGGATGTGAATATGATTTTTTTAGCAAGGAAATAAATCATTTATAAGGGGTGAAGGTTTTTTCAATTTTTGTGATATATAAAGAGAGAGAATCACTTATTTACACAATCCCCCTCTTAGCGATATAAATATCTTGATTGGGAACTTTAAACATGTATCAATGTCTAAGGATCCTTTTGATTATTATATTATAAAAGAGAATATTTTGTAGAATCTAAATAGTTTTAATACTAAAGGTATTCTTTTTTTATGGTAATAATTATCATATCTTGAAAGATAGAATGTTACATTAACTTATTTTTATTGCATATGTTGTTCTTGAATCTACATCTTATGGGTTCCTCCTATTGATGATAAATCTCCTCTTACATCAGTTGATAAGAAGAGTCATGGGAATGATGGAAAGAACAAAAATTCTATATTATCATCACATTCTAAAAGTGAGTTGATATGGGTGAAAGTAGTTTCCACAATCAATGGTATATGGGAGAAATTTAAAAACATATATGAAGGAAATATAAAATTTAAGAAGTCCAAGGTACAAATATGGAGATCCAAGAATAATTATTTGGATAGGGTTGAGCATAAATATGTTGGGGACTTTTTTACCAGTGTGAATGAAATTTTCATCACAATCAGATGCCTTGGTGAAATTGAAGACGCCGGAAAAGTCTGTTGCTCCTCAAACGATGTTCCGGATGAGGAAATCGAGGTCATATTTGGAGTCAGAGGCATGTTTCAGAGGGCCCGGAGGCCTTGCGCGGAATTTTGGAGACCCGCACGCAAAGTTGAAGGAAGGCGCGCAAACCTCCCGGGATGCGCGCAATGCGCTGGGCCGGCACGCAATTTTGCGCGCCCGTGGCCCGCGCGACTCCCTTGCGTGCCGGGCCCGATTCCGCGCCCGCGAATGAAATTGCATGCCCGCGAACCGGATTCCACGCCCGGGGATGCCTATAAATATAAGGCGACCCCCGACGTTTTGGTGGTGGCCGGAATTCGATGAGTCGCTCGTTCGCGCAATCCAACCCCCTCCGCGCGCAATGCCGATCTTCAGGTAACCTCCTTTCTTTCGCGCAATAAAGCCTTGGGGTTCGCCTTCGCGCGCAATCCCTTTGGCTCCTTTCCTTTGAAACAACTCTTCACCCAATGACCTTCGCGCGCAAAAGAAGCCTCTTGTGCACAATTCCCTCCGGGTGCGCGCAATCCAGCCCGATTGCGCGCACCCCCCCTTACTAAGAGGCCATTCGTTAAAGAATGAGCCGTTGCCCCCGCGCGCTATCCGAAGCCCGGTGTGCGCAATCTCAATCATCTGCGCGCAAAGCGCTGGCCCAATTGCGCGCCAGCCTGCCCATTTGCGCGCCGACCCGTGGAATTGCGTGACAAACTTCTCTTTTGCGCCCAATCCGCCGAGGTCACCCCCTTTGACCCCCTGAGGGTACCCGCCTACGTGGCGCCCGATGATCTTCATCCCGGGTGCCCGCGCCGTGCGTTGTCTTCCCGTGCGGCCCTCCAGGCTCGCGTGAAGTGACACGAACCCATTGGCAGCATCACACTTCGTCCACGCTGCAAGACGTTAAACTACCAAGTGTTTCGTCCCACATGACGTTAAACTGTACCACGTCCAAGCTGCACGACGTTAAACTGCCTAGCATATCGTCTGCGCTGCAAGACGTTAAACTACCAAGTGTTTCGTCCAACATGACGTTAAACTGTAACACATTCAAGAGGCACGACGTTAAACTGCCTAGCATATTGTCCGCGCTGCAAGACGTTAAACTGCCAAGTGTTTCTTCCAACATGACGTTAAACTGTACCACGTCCAAGCCGCACGATGTTAAACTTCCTAGCATATCGTCCGAGCTACAAAATGTTAAACTGTTCAGCATTCGTCCAACACGACGTTAAACTGTACTTCGTCCGGCAAGACGTTAAACCTTTCGCGCCACCCGATCCCGTGCCTCGCACACAGGGTTCCCCTCCCGGTTTGGATGTGGCCCCCACCCGCTTGTCTCTGCAGGGATGTCGGGATTGGAGTGGCCTTCGCCCACCACCTGGTCGTCCCGGTCGTATTCACGTCGGTTCTTCCATCAGTGGACCCCTCCCGGGTTCATACTTGCGTCGATTCACCTATGAATCCGCCCTTGTGGGAGACTGCACGTGTGTATCTCCATTGTGCTTCCCCACTACCGAAGCCATTAGAGGGCGTGACAGGGATCGAGGTCTCTTACCTTCAGCCCATGTCCCTCTCCAACTGAGTTTTGCCGCATCCGGGCCGCCTCAGTGCGTACGTCCTGACAGAACGAACTACGTGGACTTTGATCCCAGTCTCCTAAAGAGGGTATGTAGGAAGCCTCTCCGAGGTTCATGCCCACCACCTGGTCGTCCCGGTCATATTCACATCGGTTCGTCCATCAGTGGACCCCTCCCGGGTTCACACTTGTGTCGATTCACCTATGAATCCACCCTTGTGGGAGATTACACATGTGTATCTCCATTGTGTTTCCCCAATGCCCTTTTCTCCCTTCAGCGTCTAGCATGACGTGAAACTGTGATCCACCCGGCCGTTCCATCCCCCTCTGTGCGAGGTGGTTCGGTTCAATCCTCCGCCCGGCGCCCTCGACCTCTTCGTGAGTCGGCTTGCCGACGTCCAGCATGACGTTAAACTGTATATCCGAACTACGCTGACTTTGATCTGTGCCAATGCGCGGTACGTAGGAAGCCCCTACGGGGTCCAAGATCTTCACTCCATCATCCATCCTGATCCTTACCCGGGCCGCCACATCCCGGTGGGGTCATGCCATTTCATTCCACTCCACTTCACTCAGGAAGCCGCCGATGTGCTGGCCCCAGCATCGGAGGTTCCCCGCAAGGGGTTCTGTCATCTGATCCACTTCTCGTGTTGATCAGCCCGATGTCGTCCCCGCTGGACGTTAAACTCGCGTCATACCCCGTGATAAACATGGGAAGATGAGGAAAACCTCAGGTAACATAGTTCCCCGCACCCAACGCGGGATGCCTCAGGTCATCACGCCTTCGAGAAGCCCTATCAGGGATAGAAGGCAGACATGCAGGGACGCAGTGTTAAGACACGCCCCCAGCACCCAGAGCTACCCGGTCTCCTCACCGCAGGTTGTTGCCCCGACCAGACCACTTGGAGCGCCCGGGCGGAAGCAGCGTAATTAACCGGTGTCCATGGAGACATGGCGCCAGGAACGAGATTCACAAGCACGTCTTAAATCTATGAGGGAGACCCGGATTAGGCAACGAGTTCCGAGGAGACGTACACGAAAGGAGGAGCCGACATCCCATCATCCCGGTTTCGATCAAGGAGCAGACGCCCCCCTGAATAAGGGACGGATGCCGCCCGCCTTTGGAAAGCCGTACTGCGGGGCCAGAAGCCGCGCGCCCATCCCCTCGGGTCGACGGGAGCACGTGCGAACACGTCCGGGCGGAACAGCGTCGGAATAGAAACCCGACGCACATCCGCACCGAAACAGAGAAATGGTGAACCCGACGTGAATCTCTTCTCCTCAATACGAAGACCGATTGCTTTCAGAGGTGTTGGAAGACCAGCATGTTTCCCGGCCAAGCATTCAGCACTAGGGCACGGAACCCGCCAGGGGCTGGGGAAGGGAAATCGGTCCCTCCGTCTCACGACGTCGATGGCCTGGGTTCCCCCCACGGAAGGCATTGTGGCACTAATGGTTGGTTGTCGATTCCTTTTCCTGTCAGTGTTAATGGGTTTTTCTCCCTGCTTTCAGGAATCAAGTCGCCCAATCCAGTGCCCGATCACCACCCGCCCACTGGCGCAGGGGTAGGGGAAACACCGATGCGTCTACTCCGCGCGGTCCCGCCCGTTCCACAGCCGTCCCAGCAGCCACAGCTGCGGGGCAACCACGCCCTCTCTCCCCCTCGGAGGTCATCCAGAGAAGGGTGATCAACAACTTGGTGCGGAGATATGAGGAAGAGGGAGTCATCCCCACCAGGGACATGGCTCTCCTAGACCTCGAGGAAGCTGCACCTCGCCACCAATGCCGCCCCCGAGGGCCGCGCAGGGAGGCACCGCTGCCTACCTCGACGTCCAACCGCTTCGGGATTTTATCCCCGGAGCGCTCTGACAACTCCTTCCCCTATGCGGATGAGGTGGAAGATGTCCGGGACCACCCTATCCGAGATTCGCTCCAGGGATCCGCGATAAGGGCTCCTGTCAGGCCACGGCGACACCGCCGCCAGGCTTCTCAAGTCGAAGAACTGGCTCTCCACCTGCCTGCGCCGCTCATCCCGACTCGTTTGTCCCGACGCTAGCGTCGGGCATGAGCGGAAGAGGATGCCCACTTTGGGAACCTAGCAACAGCGACCGCGTTGGCTCAAGCTAATGCTGGCTCCAGTCACCAGGCCCCTGCGCATCCTGAGCAGGGGCACTTCTATGTCCGACCTGGATCGAGGCCCCGACCGCCCCAAAGGCATGTTGGGTTGACTCTCCCGGTTGCTGGTACAGGCAATAGCCACCTCGGACCACCTCGCGGTAGCGCTATTCACCAACAGGGTCTACTCCGTGTGGCCGATCCAAGAGGCATGGGTCACCCCACCTCCCGATCCCGGCCCGGAGGCCTGCCCGGAAGCTTCTCTCCCCGCGTCCCCTTTGATATCTATCCCGGTGCTCCTCGCACCTTGGTTTCCAGTCCTCTTGGCCCTAGCACCGGTGTGGCCGGAGGACGCCAGGACAGAGATCAGCCATGCCCCGAAGAACCACCCTGGGGCAGGAAGGCGAGGCGTCAACGTCAAGGGACGAATGTTACGGAATTCCGGACAGAGATCTGACCGGTTCGTTTCTCTGATACAGAGGCAGAGTATGATTCGGCGACGGAGCCCTCCCCCCGATCCCGCCAGCTTGGGGCAGGGGTAGGAATGCGGCACGTAAGCCTCGTACATCCCGAGAGAGAGATCGATACGATCCCCGCTTCTCTCCGAAGGTACATCCGGAGTAGTGAGGGCCTGGTAGACCCCCAAGGATCAAGCTTGCGGTTGGTACCGGCCCCTCTGGAAGCGCCTTCTGCCTCGATCGGAGAAGCCGAAGACATTTTCTGGGGACCGACGGTTGAACCACGATTTAGTGCACCCTCGGCGAGAACCGACGCTACGGCAGGATGTTAGCTCGCCAGCCCGTCCTATCGTGATGTGGTATCTGGGGCACCGCCACCCTCAGAGGGCGGCCCGGGATATGGAGGCCAATCGGCCTGCTCGCCGTATTCACCGCCGGCCAGCCCGTCGGCCTGGCGGCCCGCCTCGGCACCACTACCGGTTCCCCGTCCATTCCCAGTCGTTGAAGAGGACCAAGGAGACCTGGGTGCCGAGTTTGAGTCGTGGAGCTTCTGGACCGTCCTTGTAGAGGGCCACTTCCCTGATAAGTTTTGGCCAGTCGCAGGAACGGACTTTGATGCACCCGAATCACTCACCCTGGATGAGTTCGAATGCTTCCGCCGAACTCTCCGGGATACTCACTCCCGTCTTCACCGCCTACAAATTCCATATCCCGGGAGTCAAGTGCACCTGGAGGATATTGGTGAGCAGTGCCGTCAAATTGACATGGCCACGCTCCCCGCGGTTCGGCACCCCGGGTCATTTGGGCACCACGAGGCCCTCCAACAACGATGCGTTGAGTGTTTTCAAGTACTCCGCAAGGTTATCGAGGAATCCACTCCCCACGTGTATATCTGTGGATGGGGGAAGTACGCTTCCCTACGCTTCAGTGCGATTCGCCGACAGCCCGATTCACTGGGTGGCCCTGAGGGTACATCCCCAGGGATGGAAACGGTCAATATGGCTGACCTGTCGGGGGAGGGGAACGGCTTTGAACTTCTCGACGGGGGATCTCCCCCCGAAGACAAGCCGTTGTTGGATCCATCGGCGAGAGTTACTCGTCACCAGAGGAAACTCCTGGGTCTCCCCACACCCACTGAAGCACTGACGTTGAGCCTAAACGTCAGCAAAGGTAAAGAGCACGGCGGGGCTATAAAGCCCGCCGACCCATCTGCCTCCATGCAGAGGGCAGAGGAGGATCCCGAAAAGGCCACGCTCCTTCAACAGCTCGCCGAGCAGAAGAAGCTAGTTGACTAGCTCCTCGCCGAGCGCGCTGCAGAGCAGCGGCCTGACTACGGTGATCCTAGGCCAGGATAGCAGGGACAGGAACAACCACCCCTCGATGAGGCTCTCCCGGGCAACCGTGAATATGCCGTGTTTGCCGACAGGGGAGAGGCCATTGCCTATGGAAAGAGGGCTCTGTATGTTTCACCGCACCCTCCCGAGCGGCGTGACTACCTAAGAGACCCCGCTCAGATTCCTCCCGCTGCCCCAAGGGCCGCTCCGCCCGCCATCCCACGAGCTTCTGAGTTCGACGACCCGGTCGATTTCCCGATTGAAGGACCATGCAATGCGCTCGTGGTTAGAGATCCTCGCCAGGACTGGAACCCATGTCCGGACGATCCGATGGCGGCACTCATCGCCCGCTTGGAAGCCTTGGAGACTCGGGAAGTGTCAATCCCACCAGACGGCAATCCATACCCTGCATGGGTGGATGACATGCCGGAACCTCCGGGATTCGGGAACCCCACTTTCACCCCCTTCAACGGGACTGGAGATCCGCGACAGCATTTGGACCATTTCAACTCGAGGTGCGGGCCTATGTTGGGAACTCTGGTGCAGCAGGAGGCCGCTATGCTTCGCTACTTTGTCCAGACACTGGAAGGGCCAGCATTTGTCTGGTACAACCAGCTCCCCATCAGGTCGATAACTAGCTGGGAGGACCTTCGTAGACAATTACTCTACCAGTTCAGTTCCACGACCCGGAAGACGAGTATCGCAGACCTCTTCAAGTGAAATCAGAGGCCTAATGAGCGAGTCGCGGATTTCGTCGCCCGATGGAAGGGTCTCACGTATTCCCTTGACATGCCATTGACTCAGGAGCAGTTGCTGACAATGTGCGTCGGGAACGTCAAGACCGAGCTGGTCCCTTCCTTGATCACTCAGAATTGCCTCGGAGGGTTCAGGGACTTCTCAGACGAAGCTCAACGTCTTGAGGAAGCCCTGCAACAGGCCAGTCAGGCACACCCGCTGCCTCCTATGATTCCTGCACGAAGAGTCAGCAGGGCTGAGCCCGCTGCTGTTGCCCAGATAGAGGCCCCCAGGCCATTGGAGCTGCTGCCGGTGAGGCCAGCTCCACAGCCTCACAGGAATCCGCCTCCACGGGCTCAGTTCCCGGCCCAGCAGCGGCAGCCCCAGAACCGGTCGGCCCCTCCGCGTAATGTACCGCCACAACCCAGGCGAGATAATCAGGGTCCGCCTCCTCGGCAGGCCCCTCCATCCCCTCGTCAAGACCATGCTCCCAGGGGCCCGCGATACCTGACTTACTCATTCCATGAGGATAAGGTCCTCGGTTATTTCCGGAGCGCCCTGGAGCAGAGGATTGTGCGACTGCCTGAGTGCTGGAGGCCAGAGGAGGCACATCTCACGGATAACCCCCGCTACTGCCCTTACCATCGGGCCCTGGGGTACCCCATCCGGCGGTGCTACGTGTTTAAGTACTGGCTCCAAGACCAGATTAACAACAATGTAATCAGGTTGGGCCCAGCTCCAGCACAAGTGGAGGGCGTGTTCGTGGGATCAGATGACGATAGTGGCAATGAGGACGAATGGCAGCTGGTCTCCGACCGCGGATCCCAGAAGTATAAAAACTGGATGGCCCGCAAGACGATCATTCGCGCCCATGGAATCATCCGTGCGCGCTTGAATCAGCCTGAGCCCCCAGAATCTGCGGGTGCTGCTTCGGCATCGTCATCCCAGCCTGCCTCTTCCGAGAAGAGAAAACGGCGGCGGAACAAGAAGGAAGAGCGCGCCCCGCCAATTCCGCCACTATCCCGCACTCTCGGCGATTTCATGCCCCTGGAGATGGGGGTCCCTCCTCGGATCCGCCCGGCGATGGATGATTCGTCCGATGACAGTGTTGGATATGCTTTGGTTAATACCGTCGAGCTGGTAAATCCCTTTTCGGTTCCCGACGTTGAAGAACACCAGGTGGACCTCCCTAGTGTCCCCGGTCGTCGCCACCGTCGGAGGAACCGCAACAACAGGAGTCGCCGGGGCACAGCAGTTGGTACCTCTAGCCAGGACGTGCACGCCACTAAGACTAGGCAGCAGGCTCAAAACCGATCTCAGCGTGCCCAGCCCCCCCATCCGGGGATGATGGATTCGCCTCCGCCACTGTTTGTGGTGTGGGACCAGGCAGAACCGCCTCATCCGCGTCGCGATCAGCTCCGCCCTGCCACGAGTCCATCCCGGCCTCCTGACCCCAGTACAGTGACTACTTCCCGGGCTTCAACCAATGAACAGCGAGATGCGCCAATCACCAGTCGGCCGCCGGTCCAGCTGGCAAGGCCCGTCATGCCTCCAACCGCAGAGCAACCTCCTGCAACCAGGGGCTCGCTCTTGGCCAAAAAGTCTGATGTCCTGAAGCACTTGGCCGACATCCCAGCAAGGCTCTCCATCCTTGAGGCTCTATGCATGTCATCTGAGATGCGCGAGGCGCTCGCTGAAGCCCTGAAGAGCCCCCTCCAGTTTGAGACAGAGGTTGCGGCTGCAGAGGCCTTTCAGGCCGAAACGATTGAGGATGCCGAATGTCAGGCAGTTATCTCGTTCTCTGGTAAGGATGAAGACCCTCCTATACAGGGGCACATTCTCCCGCTGTATGTTACTGGCAAGTTCAATGGCCTTGAAGTCCGGCGCTGTCTTGTCGACACGGGGTCCGGGATTAACCTGATTCCCGCTCGGACGCTCCGGAGATTGGGGTTGTCTGAGGATGACTTGATTCCCTCCGACCTCAGGATCCAGGGGTACGACCGCACCAAGCAAACTCCGGTCGGCAAGATACGTTTGAGGACCCAGTTCGGTGACCTGGTTTCCAACACCGAATTCATGGTAGTCTCTCAAGACACTGCGTATAACGCATTGATGGGAAGGCCATGGATCCACCTTCACGCGGCGGTTCCCTCATCATACCACCAATGCCTCAAATACTCCCTTAACAGTCGAGTAGGCGTGCTTCAGGGGGATGCCTCTCCTTTTGCCTCATGTGAAGCCCGCTATCTGGACGCGGACTATTACAAGAGCAAGGATAAGAAGAGCCTGGCAGGTGAGGTTGAGCCTGTTGCTGTTGCAAGTGATCCCTGGGCAAGCTTGGATGACGCTTACGTCCTCCCGATTCAACGGTTGGACGTAGCCATGGTCTCGACGGCTTGTGAGTCTCCTGATGAGATGACCGCGACCGCCCGTGCTAGCACCAGCGGCCCAGTAGGATCTGGTAGCCCCAATGAAGTTCCCAGCGCAGTCTCTCCCGTGGACGATCCCTCCCTGAGTGGAGAGGACGTGGAAGATGCACCCCCAGCCTTTGAGGAGGGTGTCTCCGCCACGGTCGATGAGTTAGTACAAGTGAACCTTGGAACCAAGGCAGATCCAAGACCCACATTGGTCAGTGCCGCCATGCCCTCTGAAGAGCGGCAGCAGTACGTGGACTTCCTCAGGCAGCACCGTGATGTGTTCGCTTGGGGCTATGACAAGATGCTGGGGCTAGATCCTCAGGTAGCCGTCCACCGCCTTGGTCTCCCGGTGAACCATCGCGGGTTCAAGCAGCCTCCTAGGAAGATGCACCCATCCCACGGTGCCATGGTGGAGGCCGAAGTTGAAAAGCTTATCAAATCAAAATTCGTGAGGGAAGTTCAGTACCCCAAATGGCTGGCCAACATTGTGCCGGTCAGGAAGAAGAACGGGCAGATCAGAGTCTGCATCGACTTCCGCGATCTCAACCGCCAATGTCCGAAGGATGATTTTCCCCTTCCAGTGAGAGAGCCGTTGATTGACGCCACAGCAGGGTTCCAAGACCTCTCCTTCATGGATGGATACTCTGGATACAACCAAATCCGGATGGCCCCTGAGGATGAGGAGTTCACTGCCTTCAGGGCCCCCCAAGGTATCTTTTGTTACCAGGTCATGCCCTTCGGCCTGAAGAATGCAAGTGCCACCTACCAACGGGCGATGCACCGCATATTCAAGCCAATCCTCGGCACACTGGTGGAATGCTACGTCAACGACTTGGTGGTCAAATCGTGCCAGCGTCAGGACCATCTCAAAGATCTTGAGAAAGTGTTCGGCTTCCTCCGGTCTCGCTGCCTGAAGATGAACCCGTTGATGTGTGCCTTTGGGGTCACCTCCGGGAAGTTCCTTGGATTCGTGGTAAGATATCGGGGTATTGAGATCGACCCAGAGAAGATCAGGGCGATTAGCCAGATGCCTCCCCCAGGTAACATCTGGGAACTGCAAGGGTTCCAAGGCCACTTAGCCTATATACGCCGATTCATCGCGAATCTGGCCGGCATGTGTAAGCCCTTTTCTCGGCTCATGAAGAAAGGTGCCACCAATGTATGGGATAAAGAGTGTCAGACCGCTTTCGAGGAAATCAAGCAGTACCTGCTTCAACCTCCGGTTCTGATGCCGCCTGTATCCGGGAAGCCGATGGTCTTTTATGTGACTGCCCTGGAACGGTCCCTTGGTTCCCTTCTCGCCCAAAAGAACAACGAGGGAACAGAGAATAGCCTCTATTACCTCAGTCGCATGCTCCTCGATGAAGAAGTTAGGTATTCCCCCATCGAGAAGAGCTGCCTGGCACTCGTATTTTCCGTACAGAAATTACAGCACTACTTGCAGCACCATGAGGTACAGTTGGTTTCTCGGGTAGACCCGTTGAAATATATCCTGAGCCGGCCTATGTTGACTGGCCGTCTAGCGCGGTGGGGTGTGATTCTCCAGCAGTTCGACATCAGGTATGTGTCTCAGAAGGCAATCAAAGGGAAAGCATTGGCAGACTTTCTGGCTGCTCACCCAACCTCCGCGGATCAGCCGCTGGATCTAGGCTTTCCTGATGAGGCCGTCCTCTCGGTCGATCATGTCGATCCATGCTGGAAGATGCACTTTGACGGTGCCTCCTGGAGCCCCACCGGTAGAAGACTTGATAATCCTAAGCACAACAGAGTGGGCTTGGGTATCGTCTTCATTACCCCGGAGCAAGCCGTGCTGCCATACTCTTTCCTGTTGTCAGAGGGCTGTACCAACAATGAGGCGGAATACCATGCCCTCATCACAGGCCTCGAGTTAGCTCTCGAGATCGACGTGCCCCATCTGTGTGTGAAAGGGGACTCCGAGCTGGTCGTTAAGCAGTTCAATGGTGACTATGTTGTTAGGAAGCCGGAACTTGTGCCATTGCTGGAGTGCACCCTCCTTCTGATGGCCCAGTTCCCTTCTCGGCCAGAAATTGTCCATATTCCCCGGTCGCAGAACGGTCGAGCAGATGCTTTGGCCAGCCTTGCTGCGTCACTCGCAGAGCCTGAACAGGACAACCTGATCATCCGCGTAACGCACCGCAGGATCATCGCTCCCGTTATCCCGGAGGGAGATCGCGGCCCGTCGATAAGTACTCTCACCATGGTTGCCCCGGTGCCCGGAGCCCCGAGTACCCCAGATATGGAAGTCGAATCAGCCTCTGATTGGAGGGCGCCTTTGGTTGAGTACCTCCAACATGGCATTCTACCATCGGATCGAGCCGAGCGGGAGCGAGTTCGACGCCGCACATCGCAGTTTGTCTTCCAGAGCAGTCCCGGCCTAGAGCAAATCCTCTATAGGCACGGATTTGATGGTGTTCTCCTCCGTTGCCTTCAAGGAGTTGAGATCCCACGAGTCATGCAGGAGGTTCATGCTGGTTCATGCGGTGCCCATCAGACTGGGCCGAAGCTGTCCCACCAGATTCGGAGGTTGGGATACTTCTGGCCCTCCCTGATCCATGACTGCATCGAGTATGCCAGGAGGTGCCATGCGTGCCAGGTTCATGCGAACTTTGTGCATCGGCCACCGGAGCCTCTCCATACCACCAGGTATTCTTGGACCTTTGTAGTCTGGGGGATGGAAGTTGTGGGACCTTACCCGCCGGCGACGGCTCGCCAGTGCCGGTTCATTCTGACAGCCACGGACTTCTTCTCCAAATGGGCAGAGGTGATTCTGCTCAGAGAGGTCAAATCCTGTTCGATCGCTGACTTCGTGACCTCCAACATCATTTATCGATTTGGAGTGCCTCACGCTATCCTCACGGATAAAAGAGCCAATTTCCGAGCAGTTGAGTTGAAGAAGTTGTACTCCAAGTACAACATTCGCTCGAACCATACATCTCGCTATCATGCGCAGGCGAATGGACTGATTGAGGCGTTTAACAAGACCCCCTTTAAAATTCTGCAAAAGATGGTTGGTCAGAACAAGAAGAGTTGGCCGGACAAGCTCCCCAACGCCCTCTGGGCTTATCGGACGACGACTCGCAATTCCACCCAGATGACCCCTTATTCCCTGGTGTATGGGGCTGAGGCCGTCCTGCCCATCGAGATCCAGTTACCATCCTTGCGCACCGTGGTCTACGACCATCAAGCGCCGGACAGAGCTGCTGAAGCCCGTCTAGTCGAGTTGGAAGCACTGGATGAGAATAGACTTCACGCTTTGCACAACTTGGAGAGGCATCAAAGCAGAATGGCTCGAGGTTTCAATAAGAAGGTTCTCCTCCGCTCCTTCCTTCGGGGTGACCTAGTATTAGCCCTAAGAGCACAAATGATCCCCGGTAGGAAGCCGCCCAAGTTGGAGCCCAAGTGGGAGGGACCTTTTTTTGTCCACAAGGTCTATCCCAATGGCGCGTACTCCCTAGCGACTATGGATGGTGAGTGTGTCACTCCTCCCACCAACGCTAGGTTCCTCAAGCAGTACTTTTCCTGAGTGCCTTTCGTACGCACGACAAGACGTTAAACTGCCAAGAATCTTCGTCCAACACGACGTTAAACTGTACTTCGTCCAAGCTACAAGACGTTAAACTATTCAGCATTCGTCCAACATGACGTTAAACTGTACCACGTCCGCGCTGCAAGACGTTAAACTGCCAAGCATCTTCGTCCCGCATGACGCTAAACTGCACCTCAAGAACTACGTGTGGCTTGATTCCCATCCTTATGGGATACGTAGGACCGCCTGGACATTCATGTTTCAGGCCCAGCCCCATCCTTCGGTAATTTCCATCCCATCTCGGGCCCTCGGCCCAGTTGCCTCTGGGTATGTGGCGTATGGTGTGAACGCGGGCTATTTGCTCGCCACGCTGTACGCAGCGTGGCGAGCAAATAGCCCCGCACGTTGCACTCCATCACTCCACCATACCTCCAGCCAGGCAACTGGACCGAGGGCCCGAGATGGGATGGAAATTACCAGAAGGATGGGGCTGAGCCGCCTGAACATGCATGTTCAGGCCCAGCCCCATTTCCCGGGAATCTCTATCCCGCGTTGGGCCTCTGGCCAAGTTCCCCTCCTTTTTGTGCGAGGGCGTGTGGCGTGAATGGGGCTATGCCCTCATTCACGCCGTTCTACTGGCCGCGCTGTACGCCTCCCCCATGTGTGGGACTACCTCACACCCCTCATCGTCCAACATGACGTTAAAATGCCTCTCAAGAACTACGTGCGGCTTGATTCCCATCCTTATGGGATACGTAGGACCACCTGGACGCTTGTGTTTCAGGTCCAGCCCCGTCTCTTGGTTGATCACGGGGATCTGCCGTCTTTTGGTTGCTCTCAGGTTGAGTCCTCCGACCCTTTCCGGTGATCTGTTAACATGTTTTGGGTACTCAGGTCTATGACCCGTGGTGTCGGATTCAATCCTGACAAGTCCTGTGTTGCTTGTCGGGCCTCGCACTTCCTCTTGTTCGAGCCTTCACTCAAAGGGATCCTCGTTAGCGGTTTGGGTACGATGCCTCAGTGCTCTCCTACCGCTCCGAGTCGATTTACCGGCGGGTCCTGGGCCGAAAATCGATATGAATCCTGCGCTTGAGCAGTTGATGCTCGTTTGCTTGCCCCATCCTAGGCTGACGCGATCGGATGTTGTGTTGCGAATATGGTCAGCGACATCCTTGATCGCCATGTCGGCTCTTTCAGGCTCTGAACATTGGTTGCGCAGTCCTCATCACACTCCGCCTTTGTGCGTTGTAGTGGAATCTCGATACTCTCTTCGTACTGACCTTCAGTACACCTTTACACGTTAGGCAGGCCAACCAGGGTAATGGTGTCTTTCGAGGATCCCTCGATCTGAGCACCAAGGATATATGCTGATTTTCTCCCTAAGGGCCATGTGTAGGTGGACCCTCGTCCCCATAAGGAGGAAGGAGTCGCCCGAACAATCGCGTTCTGGGCACAGTATAGCTGGAGGCTAGCATCTCTGCCCCTCGGGTGATGGACATACGCAGGCCCCTATCCCAGGATCGTTCTCCTGGAATCGTGCGTGACCGCAGGGCTGGGTATGTTCCCACCTCCACTGGGTCCTCCATATCTCAATGAGCGGATTCCTCCATGGTCCGAACCACACGACCTTAAACTGTGTTGTTTGGTCCTACCACACGACCGTAAACTGTGATCGTCTTGGCCGCCCGACGAGAAATGGCATTGCATCGTGATGTTCTCCTCAGAGGACACTCACGTTGGGCGCTGGTTAATAGCCACGCCATTTATCAATACCTTTCATTTCTTGATTATTGTGGTGACGCCAGGGATTCCTTAATCACAGGCATGTCGCTGCACAAAGAAAAACCATCCACCTTTAAGGACAAACAAGAAATATCAAATACCGCTTCTTCTGTGTGCGAGGGTCAGACCCGCACCCTTCCACGTGCTGGTGCCCGATTGTGTTGCGCCACGCTTCAAGAACTACGTGTGGCTTGATTCCCATCCTTATGGGATACTTAGGAACGCCCGGATGTTTGAAACTTCGGGTCCAGCCCCCGCCTCTTAAAGATTCCCCCTTCTCTTGGGAATATTCCTCCTTCAGGTCACCCTCAAGGCGTGTCCCTCGACCCCTTGAAGTGGTCCACCGGTGTCAAGAGTACTCTGGTTTATTGCCAGGAGGGTCAGGTTCATCTTGGTCAGGTTCCTTCCACTTTTCAGGCTTCGTGCTCCCTTTCATTCGGACCCATCGCCTACGCCCTGGGTGGAGCCCCCGTGAGTGGTCTGGACACAATGCCTCAGTGCTCTCCCACCGACTCGGGCTGGTGCCCCCAAGGGCCTCGGGCAGCAAATCGATATGAATCCTGCGCTTGAGCGGTTGATGCTCGTTTGCTGCCTCATTCCATCAACGGTCAGTACGATATTGATGCTGCTTTTCCGCCACGGTCGGCAGTACTCCCATATCGTTACGCCGGTGCCCCCAGTCCTTGAGTGAATGACCGCATGATTCACATTACGTTTTCCACCCCCCATTCTGGCCAGGAAAAATCTCAACACTCTTGACACTATCCCTCAGTGCATCTTCGCATATCCAGGGGATAGGACCACGATGTGGCGTACTTTGAGGTTCTTATGGTCCGAGCTCTAAGACTTTAAACTAAGATCTACCCCTATGGTCCGAGCTCTAAGACCTTAAACTAAGATATGCCCCTATGGTCCGAGCTCTACGACTTTAAACTAAGATCTCCCTAATCGGGGTTCTACGTCCTGCATGACATTAAACTGCACTTTCAGAACTACGTGTGGCTTGATCTCCAGCCTGATGGAGTACGTAGGAACGCCCGAGCATCTCGACTCGGGTCTAGCCTCAGGGATCGCTAAGTCCCGCCCCTCCTCATCACCGGCCGTCTGGCCTGGCTTCTGGGAGAGTGGTGTAGTTGTGATATTCTCCCCGATCCAGCTCGGGATGCCCCATTGCAATGATGGGAAGCGACAGTTTCCTCGTCAAAGAGGTTCTGTCTGAGAATTGGGGTGATTCACGGCCAGATTAGTGCATCCGCCTAATACGCTTTCCCCACGGTGGCGCAATTTTGAGAGCGTTAGATTCTGTCCGAACAAATCGTCACTTCGCCCCACGCTTCGCATGCCCTGTTGATCTGGATTTCCACCCTTGTGCCTGAAGGAATCCACAAAGCGGCATTGATGATGACATGTGATCCACCTCCTGCAATATGAATGATGACCTTAGGTCCGTCTATCGCGGTAGTATGGTCGATTGATCCATTGTCCGCTTGCCTTCTTGGGCATTTCCTGGAAGGCCGATCGTTGTGGATTTCTGAATTCGGGACATGCGATTCACCTTTTCTCATTTCCCTATGTTTGGATAAAATCTCAACGCGCCTAGCGTTGTCCCGCTCATGTGTCGGAAAAAGTTGGGGGGATGCTACATTGATTAGGTCTGAGGTCTCCTTTCCTAGGAATGATCTCCCTCTTTTCTTTAGAAACCCATGCCCCTATTTATAGGCGAGGCCGGGTGTCCGCGCTGCGCGGAAAGCGCTTTGCGCGACCGCGACAGCGAATTTCGCGCCGCACGCCCTTTTTGCGCACCATAGTCCCGTGCCACCCAGGACTTCGGAATTCCGGCGTCTCCCTCGGAACCCGATCGTTGCGACCTCTCGCTGATCAGATTCCGAGGGGGGGGGGGGTTTTGTAGACGCCGGAAAAGTCTGTTGCTCCTCAAACGAAGTTCCGGATGAGGAAAGCGAGGTCATATTTGGAGTCAGAGGCATGTTTCAGAGGGCCCGGAGGCCTTGTGCGGAATTTTGGAGACCCGCGCGCAAAGTTGAAGGAAGGCGCGCAGACCTCCCGGGATGCGCGTAATGCGCTGGGCCGGCGCGCAATTTTGCGCGCCCATGGCCCGCGCGACTCCCTTGCGCGCCGGGACCGATTCCGTGCCCGCGAATGAAATTGCGCGCCCGCGAACCGGATTCCGCACCCGGGGTTGCCTATAAATATAAGGCGACCCCCGACATTTTGGTGGTGGCCGGAATTCGAAGAGTCGCTCGTTCGCGTAATCCAACCCCCTCCACGCGCAATGCCGATCTTCAGGGAACCTCCTTTCTTTCACACAATAAAGCCTTGGGGTTCGCCTTCACGCGCAATCCCTTTGTCTCCTTTCCTTTGAAACAACTCTTCACCCAAAGGCCTTCGCGCGCAACAGAAGCCTCTTGCGCGCAATTGCCTCCGGTTGCGCGCAATCCAGCCCGATTGCGTGCACCCCCCCTTTACTAAGAGGCCATTCGTTAAAGAATGAGCCGTTGCCCCCGCGCGCTATCCGAAACCCGGTGTGCGCAATCTCAATCATCTGCGCGCAAAGCGCTGGCCCAATTGCATGACAGCCTACCCATTTGCGTGCCGACCCGCGGTATTGCGCGCCAAACTTCTCTTTTGCGCGCAATCCGCCGAGGTCGCCCCCTTTGACCCCCTGAGGGTACCCTCCTGCGTGGCGCCCGATGATCTTCATCCCGGGTGCCCGCGCCGTGCGTTGTCTTCCCGTGCGGCCCTCCAGGCTCGCGCGAAGTGACACGAACCCATTGGCGGCATCAAACTTCGTCCGCGCTGCAAGACGTTAAACTACCAAGTGTTTCGTCCAACATGACGTTAAACTGTACCACGTCCAAGCTGCACGACGTTAAACTGCCTAGCATATCATCTGCGCTGCAAGACGTTAAACTACCAAGTGTTTCGTCCAACATGACGTTAAACTATACCACGTCCAAGCGGCACGACGTTAAACTGCCTAGCATATCGTCCGCGCTGCAAGACGTTAAACTGCCAAGTGTTTCGTCCAACATGACGTTAAACTGTACCACGTCCAAGCCGCACGACGTTAAACTGCCTAGCATATCGTCCGAGCTATAAGACGTTAAACTGTTCAGAATTCGTCCAACACAACATTAAACTGTACTTCGTCCGGCAAGACGTTAAACCGTCCGCGTCACCCGATCTCGTGCCTCGCACGCAGGGTTCCCCTCCCGGTTTGGATGTGGCCCCCACCCACTCATCTCTGCAGGGATGTCGGGATTGGAGTGGCCTTCGCCCACCACCTGGTCGTCCCGGTCGTATTCACGTCGGTTCGTCCATCAGTGGACCCCTCCCGGGTTCATACTTGCGTCGATTCACCTATGAATCCGCCCTTGTGGGAGACTGCACGTGTGTATCTCCATTGTGCTTCCCCACTGCCGAAGCCAGTAGAGGGTGTGACAGGGATCGAGGTCTCTTACCTTCGGCCCAAGTCCCTCTCCAACTGAGTTTTGCCGCATCCGGGCCGCCTCAGTGCGTAAGTCCTGACAGAATGAACTACGTGGACTTTGATCCATGTCTCCTAAACAGGGTACGTAGGAAGCCTCTCCGAGGTTCAAGCCCACCACCTGGTCGTCCCGGTCGTATTCACATCGGTTCGTCCATCAGTGGACCCCTCCCGGGTTCACACTTGCATCCATTCACCTATGAATCCGCCCTTGTGGGAGACTGCACATGTGTATCTCCATTGTGCTTCCCCACTGCCCTTTTCTCCTTTCAGCGTCCAGCATGACGTGAAACTGTGATCCACCCGGCCGTTCCATCCCCCTCTGTGCGAGGTGGTTCGGTTCAATCCTCTGCCCGGTGGCCTCGACCTCTTCGTGAGTCGGCTTGCCGACGTCCAGCATGACGTTAAACTGTATATCTGAACTACGCTGACTTTGATCCGTGCCAATGCGCGGTACGTAGGAAGCCCCTACGGGGTCCAAGCTCTTCACTCCATCATCCATCCTGATCCTTACCCGGGCCGCCACATCCCGGTGGGGTCATTCCATTTCATTCCACTCCACTTCACTCGGGAAGCCGCCCATGTGCTGGCCCCAGCATCGGAGGTTCCCCGAAAGGGGTTCTGTCATCTGATCCACTTCTCGTGTTGATCAGCCCGATGTCGTCCCCTCTGGACGTTAAAATCGCGGCATACCCCGTGCTAAACATGGGAAGCTGAGGAAAACCTCATGTAACACAGTTCCCCGCACCCAGCGCGGGATGCCTCAGGTCATCACGCCTTCGAGAATCCCTATCAGGGATGGAAGGCAGACATGCAGGGCCGTAGTGTTAAGACACGCCCCCAGCACCCAGAGCTACCCGGTCTCCTCACCGCAGGTTGCTGCCCTGACCAGACCCCTTGGAGCGCCCGGGCGGAAGCAGCATAATTAACCGGTGTCCATGGAGACATGGCGCTGGGAACGTGATTCACGAGCACGTCTTAAATCTATGAGGGAGACCCGGATTAGGCAACGAGTTCCGAGGAGACGTCCACGGAAGGAGGAGCCGACATCCCATCATCCCAGTTTCGATCAAGGAGCAGACGCCCCTGAATAAGGGACGGATGCCGCCCGCCTTTGGAAAGTGGGACTGCGGTGCCACAAGCCGCGCGCCCATCCCCTCGGGTCGATGGGCGCACGCGCGAACGCGTCCTGGCGGAACAGTGGCAGAACAGAAACCCGACGCACATCCGCACCAAAACTGAAATGTTATATTATTCTATATTGATTGAAATGATCATTAGAATAATTCTTCAAAAGTTTAATGCAAAAGTTTCTTCATTAGAAGATATAAATCTTTAACCATTATCTATATATTATTTTCTTAGCACTCTCATTTCTTATTAAATGTCAAGGGACAAATCTATAGAATAAAAGTTGATAGAGAAATGTATTTAATGGCTGCTAATAAAGAGAAGTTGGAGAAGATTATTATTGAATATGAATCTAGTTAATCTAATTATAGAAATTAGGTATTTAATGATTTTGATGATATTTTGTCAATATTTTATAAAAATATGAAAATATGTACAAGAAAATACAAGTTTTGAAGATGAATATTCATTAAGGAAAAATGGTTTGATGATGAATATTTATTAAGAAATAATCAAAAATTAATTTTTAATGAGAAAGAAAGGATGGGGAAAGAGATTTATGATTTTAATAAATAAATTGAGGAAGAAAAAAGTTGTAATGCGCATCGAGAGGTGAAGTTGAAGGCAAATGAAGAAGAGTAGGAACTTATCCAACAAAAATTTTCCAAAGATGAACAGAGAAATAAAGTTTGAAAAACTATATTTTATAACATGGTGAATGTTCTCAAATGAAGAAATTTATTATGGATAAACAAAATATGCCTTCAAAGGTTGATAATAAAGATAGAATTTTTTCTAAAAAATGAAACTGGGAAAGTCATGTATGTGGACAAAGCAAACAAAGTTGGGAATTCAAATGTATCAAAGAACCATTATTTTAATTTTTTTTTGAAATATTATAAATATGAAAATGATTATAATAATTCTAGTTTTGATAAAACTGAAAATAATAAGAAGTCTCCAATTGATAATAGAAATTTTGGTGTCTTAGAAAAGAAATAGAAGAAGGTGGTTGAGAAACAAATTCACAATTCTGGACAGTATTGGTATTTTAAAGGAAAATACTCTTTATATAGATTCTGGTGGTATAGTTGTAAATTATGAGATATTAAAATTATGTATTAGTTCATCCAAAAATATTAGTATTCTATATTCATGAAAGGTAAAGGTTTTGGGGGAGTCAATCCCTACAAAGAAAGAAGTCAGAAATAGTTGTTTTGAAAAAAAGTGAAAAGGTTGGAGTAAAGATTAAAAATATGTTCTAACCCCTGGAAACTATTTTTGAAATATATGAAAAACCTGAACACCTTTAAAAAGAATGTCTTGTTTTGTTACTAGAATAACAAAATTAAATTAAAAATTCTCAAATTACAAAATTGAAGAAACAATATAAAGAAGAAAAATCTTTTTTTATCGAAATAGATTTGAAAGCCGCAAAAGGGGAACGACCATGGATTCTTCATAGCTATTTTTCTTCTCATATTACTGAATATATGATATTTTTGAAAAATGTGAAATATTTTAAAGATAGAAAATTGAAATTTGATAATGATAAATCGTTGAAAATAAAATGTTTTGTATCATCCATTACTGAAAAAAAAGATAAAATCCAATAAAACATTCTATGTTGATGGTCTGAAACACAATTTTCTAAGTGTTTATAAATTTTGTAATGTGGGTAAAAATGTTACATTTATAAAAGATGGATTTTTTTGAGAAAGTAAATATGATGTTAATATTGTTACAAGAGTCCAATATAAAAACGAAAACTTTTTTTAGGTTGTTGAAATAAAAAACTCTTATTACTTGAGTATGGTGGAAGAGAATAAATGGTGGCATAGAATGTTATAAAACATGTGTTAAAGAAACATGAGTAAATTATCAAGGATATATAGTATCTAATACATTCTTAATTGGACAATAATAAGATATTGGTGTTTCACTATTTTCTAGAATACAATTATTACAAATTTAGTGAATATGAAAGTTCATATTTTTTCAAAACAACTCATGGAGTTGATTCATTATTATATTTGTAGGTCAATGAGAACATAAAAAAATGGAGTTAAGTACTCCATCACTTACATATAGAATTTTAATCACATTATTTGTGTTTTTTATTTGAAGAATAAATCATATTCTTTGAAAATGTTTAATATTTTATGAAGGAACGGTGAAATGGAATGAGAGTATTTTGTGAAAAAGTTGAGAACTAGAAATGGTGGTGAATAAAGAATTAAATATTTTTAATTTTATCTATAGACGCATGAAATTAAGCATGATTATAGTTCCCCACACACTCCTAAGAAAAATGGGTTTACTAGAATAAATAATAGAGTTTCAGTGGAAATGGGAAGGACTATGTTACTTGAACATGGATTTTCTCATTATAATAAGAGGAAAGCCATGAGTAATACTGATTATATTCAAAATAGATGTTTCTAAAAATACAGGATAGTGTATGAATCCATGAGAATTTTTATGGAAAATATTCTTGTTTGAAACATATATTATTGTTTGAGAATCCATGTATTATAAAGAATAAATGTGGAAACTATAAAAATTGTGAACAGAGAGGAGAAGATGGTGTTTTTGCTGATATATTCTAGATAGAAGATGATATATATGTTTCAACAAAGAAAATGATTAATTTTTTATTATTTTGATGGGAATGTTATTTAAAGGGATGAATAAGATAAACATACTCAGGTATATAAGGAGTTTGGGCATGATATAGAAAAAAATTCTGATAATGATACAAACAACTACAATCTTTCTCAAGAAGAAAAATCAGAATCATCAATTTCTAGTTATGAAGAAGATACTCGAAAATCACATCCTAGGCTGAGGAAACAAGTGTAATATCATAATATTAGTGGTGATCAATAGAATAAGGTTCAAACAAAAAGATCAAAAAATTCTATTACACATAATTCATTGTATTCAAAAGTCAAGTTGAATGATGTAAAAGAAGATTTCGAGTATCCAGAATGGGTTCATACTATGAATGAAGAGTTGTATTGGATCAAAAAGATTGATACATGGAAACTCATACCCAATACAGACAACAAAAAAAATTATTATAAAAAGTTGGGTTTTTTATAACATGATGAATAAATAATGTGAAGTAATAAGAAACAAAGCATGATTAGCATGCAAAGGGTATTCAAAATTGAAGGTATTGATTTTGATGAATCCTTTTTTCTGGTGGATAGAGAGGAAAAAATCAGAATTTTTATTGTTATTATTTTACAATGAGGCTACAAGATCTTCCAAATGTATGTTAAATTTACATTCTTGAATGGTGATCTTTATGGGTAAGTTTATATTGAAGAACCTTATGGATTTATTTTTTGACATATGGAATCTTTGTTTATAGATTTAAAAAGAATTGTATGGGAGAAAACAATCTCTGAGAGCATGGTATTATAAATTGGATGTTTTCTTAAAGAATGTGAGTTTCATAAAAGTATGAGTTGATAAAAATCCTTATATCAAAGAATGTTAAGATTATTCACTCGTCATTATTTTTTATGATGATGATAATATATATTTTGGTAATGATAAAAGAAGTTGTAAAAGATTTGCTGAAGAGATGAAAAATGTATTTGAGATGTCCATACTCTGGTAAATGAAATAATTTCTTGGGTTACAATTTTTTTATAAGGAGAAACAATGTTTTCCTTCTTAGGAAAATTATTCTAAAGAATATATTATGAGGTTTGGCATGGAAAAATAAAAACATATTTCCACATTAATATTAGCGGGAAATATGTTTTCTAAATATGGATAAAGAAAAAAAGTTGATCAGAAAGGATTTCATAATCTGATTAGAAGTTTATTGTATTTTATTTCCTCAAGACCCAACATTTTTATGTTATTAATTTATGTTCGATATTTCAGATTGATCCTAAATATCACATTTAATTACTAGGAAAACAATTCTCATATACATCAAATTCACAATAGATTATTTATTCTAGTTTGAAAAATGAGAAAGTATTAATTTTTTTGGGTATTCTAATTTCAATTGGGTATGAAATATTGATGATGGAAGATCCACACATGGTGCAGTATTCCTTCTGGGAAAGAAGTGTCTTTGATGGAAATCAATGAAACTGAATTTAGTAACTCTTAGTATAGTTGAATCTGAATATGTTGCTTCCACTCAAGCCACTACTCAACTTATAAGGATGAAAACTCAGTTAGAAGACATAAAAATTAATGTGAACATACCCTTACTCATGGGTTGTGATAATCAATTAACATCAATCAATCCATGAATCTATTTTAACTCACTCAATCAAAACATATTGATATAAAATATCATTTTATGAAAGTGAATGTGGAGAAGGATAAATTGAAGATGGATTACGATCCTACACTGGAACAAGTTACTGACGTTTTCATGAAACCATTACCAATTGAATCCTTTTCTAAATTGATGATAATCATGGATGTATAACCTCTTTTTCATCAATATTGAGGTATGTGTTTCTATCCCCTCTCCCATCATTCCTTTGGTTAGTGTTTTCAAGGGGTGAATTGTTTCGTAAAATTTTCCAAAAAAAGGATTGTAAAAAGGGGATATGTGGGTTAGCTATGAATCTAGAATAGTATTTCAATAGAAGTGTTATAACTATTTTTTACAGTGGTTATAGAAAACAAACTTTTTATATTCCAAGAAAGGTGGATAATCTGATAAAATAATGATGAGAAATAAAATGTGAATAAGTTTAGAAATAAAACCTGAGAAAGGAAATTTGAAGATGTTTTTGATGATCACTACTTTTGGATATCATGGTTTTGTTGCCAAAAATTCTTGTTTCCTATAATGAGTTATCTCACATAGGGTTAGAATTATGGATAATTAATACATTTATTAAGGATTCAAAGTTTAGTGATTTATGGAACATGGTTGAAAACAAAATCCAAATAGGGATATAGGTAGGGCCAAGTCAATGAGAAAATTAATCTTATTTAGGTATTGTTTTTTATTGTCATGATAGTTTATGAAGAAAGTCAAATCACCTCACTTTTTATTTTATGAAAATAGAAATGACCATTGTATTCATGGAATCAGACTCACAATTCTTGAAAAGGTCCATCATATTTAGGAAAATCTGGCTGGAAGAAAGGATTGATCCTAATAAGGAATAATTATAGTTTGTGTGGGTATGATTCAAATGTAATGATTATTTTATGATCTTGGAGGTCTCATAAATCATTGGTATATTTGTTAACCCTGTGACGTAGTTTTGATGAAAGGAATGTGGTAAAGGTGATGGATATTGTATTCAATTTGTTCGTAATAAATCCAATGGTATTTAGGATAATTAAATTCTATAAAATCGTATTTTGGATGATTAAGAAAGAAATATGTTGCAGGGATAATGAGAAGATGATGGAATAAATGGGAAGTTATAATACCTTCCATTGAATGTTTTATGATGCTAAACCAAATAATCAACAAATTCAAAGTCATGAAGGATGTCATGATACAAGCTAAACTATGTGGAAGAAGAAATTTGGTTAAGTCTAAGTCACCCATCAATGATATCATCATAATGGGTTCATCAAATTCATATTTTTTAAGGGATGAAGATGTTTTTGGAAAATGTGAGAAACCGAAAGTACTAGTTTTCAGTCAGACCAAAAGCCATAAGATACAAATCCTCAGTGAAAGAAGTTTATGAGCATGATATTCAGAATAAGTTCAATAATAAAAAGAAGTTACAATTCTTCCTCAATCTAGTCATCCATTCTTCAGGATTAACATTTTTTACTAACATTTTGTCAATTGGATCAAGAGAAGAGTTGACGAAGATTGATAGATATATTTTCAAGCGGAGCATGAAATTTAATTAATATATGTTTTTCATTAATTGAATCAAGATTCATTATATCCAAGTCAATATTGATTAATATTGATGATTGTAATGAAAAAAATTGAAATGGGTAGATAGTAATGTAATCATATCAGAAATTGAAATTGAAAATCAGAATCAAACCTGTTATTGAAAAGAAAGTCTAAAGAAGAATTGTAGTTGAGAGGAAAATTCAATAAGAATCAAGAAGCATTGATGAAGTCCTAAATACACCAAAAATTCAAGGTAAATCATGATTTTGGTAAATTTGGTTGAGAGAGAATGTTTTGGGAATTCCCAAAAAAACCACTCATGGGTCACCTATAAACTGGGATATATACATCATACATTTTAGATGGCGGAAAATGAGGTGTTATTCATGTAGATAGAGAAACATTGAATTTTAAGGTAGAGAAAAGGTTTCTATATTGAGTATTTGTTGAAGAATTTTTTATAGAGGGAATCATAAATATAATAAAAAAGTTTGTAATGTATTCATTGGTTTATTGTATTCAAGTGATATCCATATTCTACTTATCCTCGTATTTGGATGGTCATCACATCGGGATAAATAATGGGATTGGAATTTCTATATTAGGATTTCTAGATTAAAGAAGAAGGGACTATGAATTTTCATAATTGTATTCAGTATAGTGTTGTGTATAATGTATAGAAAGAATCAGATAGAAATAATTGAACTAGGAAGATCTGAATGGGCATACCAAAATGTGCAATCAGATAATAATTCATATCAAAGTCCATGAAGTTCTTACAATCATTAGGGTAAGAAAACAAAGATTTTTTTTTCAAGGAATACATTTTTGGAAGTTGATTATGAAGAACTGGTAACTTTTTTTGTTACATAATTATTGTATTAACCCATCTGTGCTTGAGGGTAAACGTTCAAAAATGGATTTTCTTCAAAGTGCTACATGAGTTAAAGGGTATATCCTACTCAATATATTACATGATAAATAATAGTTTCTAGTTAATTTTGATGTATTGGATCATTTTCAAATCATACTAAGTATGTATATATTCTTATTAAATAGTGAACCATGAAAATACTTTTGTTTTTATGGATGTTCATTTTATTATTTTCAAAAGCGAAATTAATCTTTTACGAGAGGAAAAGGTTTTGTAAATTTCAAAGAAACATAAAAGAAAACATATCTGATATTAACCCCCACCCCATATCAATGATACAAATATCCTAATTGGAAACTTTCATGGGTTAGGAGAAACAACATCAAATGGGGATGCATCATAGAAGAGTCATGAAGGATCTCATGCTGAGGCTCTAGTCAATTAGAAGTTGTTAATATTACTCAAGTTGATTTTGATGTCGGGTCATTGATAGGTTGATATACAATTTCATTAGTTTCTACCGAATTATATACTCTAATTTATTTTTATTAATTACACTCATTTATATATTCTAATTTCACTAATGGTCTGGTCTTAACCATAGAGTACCAGTACGGGATAATTTCTCTTGATACACCATTAGTGGATCTATTATAGGGTATTTAGATCTTCCTTGAATATATAATCATGAAGAAAAGTAAAGGAATTTTTTCCGATTTCATTATAATAAATTTTTGTAGATTCAATGTGATCTTTGGATGGGACTTTTTTATTCAATATCAATTCCCTATCATTTTGTATTAACAACTAGTATGGTTCCCATTGGATAAGGGTGATAGTGATACCTATATCGAGGGGGTGGGAACCATATGTAAGATATTTAAGACTTCACCATCAATAGTTGGGGGGGATCCCAAAATCATTTTCTATGGTCATTTTTGATTATCTAAGGAAGTGTCAGGTGGTATTATATCACAAATATGACCAAAATTATAACTTCTTCCTGATGATATCATATGGATTTAACTAGATAGGGAGATTGAGTTTCTTATTGACATGATTATCTATATAGAGGCTATATCCAATATATTAGATGTGATATCTTGATGTCATATAGTTGATGGGATTTATTAATCCCATTATTTCCCTATGGGGTGATCAGGTTTTGATCTTTATATAGGTGTATATTTAATTATGCCTTTGTGTTGATTACTGGAGGTTAAACCAAGTGATTGTCAATATATGTTATACTTTAACTATTTTTGATGACCTCTCTTACCAGGTAAGAAAATTTATGTTGTATTATATGATATATCTAACTTTCATTAAATATTCAGTTTAAGGTGAGGCATTATGAAATAAATCATATAAAATTTTGAGGTAGTTAAGGTCTATAAAAGTTTATATATAATGACCTAGACATTATTAGTGATTTTTTAACTGAATAATGTGTCATATTTTGTATATAATTATAATCACAAGAAACATAGGCAAATGAAAAAAACTTTATATCATTATTCAATAATGCTATATTAATAATCAATTAAACCCATGAAAATTCCATACATTACCATATGGTAAAATATAAAATTAAAAAGTAGAATGGGAAATACTAGTTTTTATTTTAAGATAGGTTTATCTACCACAAGAAAATATGTATATTAAAGATAAAAAAACATTATTATACCAATTTATACCTTTTTAAATGATGATCTAAAACCATTGTGTAATTTTAGTGAATTTTGAGTGAATGAATAACATGATATTTTTAGTGGGTAATGTGATCATTAGGAATTGTAGCATTTTCATAGGAAATAGTAATTTAAAAATTAGAATATAAATATGTCCTCAAAATAATGTAATATAAATAATTTTTATCCTAAAATATTAGTACAATAGTTCCATTAAATAAATACCATGATTAAAATAATATAAAAATATTGAAACATATTTAATATACTATATTTGAATGTATTTTACAAAAAAAAATTTAAATTAATTTTAAAAATTCTAGAATATTATTTGGATAAAATTAATGACTTTTTTTAAATAAAAAAAATTCTTTTCTAGTGTCACCTTTTGGTATTATTCTAAAATACTTCAATTTTTATGTGAATAGTAAAAATATAATTTTTCCATTACCAATGTATTTCAAATTAAATCATTCAGAATATAATAATAAACTAAAAAATTATAGAACTTGAGGATCAACAAAAAAATTAATATGTTAAATAATATATGGAATTCAAATTCTAGACCTAAAAGTATTTTTTAAAATGTAAATCAAAAGTGTTCCATTAAAATAATAACTTTTCCTATTTTCTAAATTCATACTAATAAGATATTAAATTCGGAGTAAAAATGGTTTTAGGTCCAAAATTATATTTATTTTATTGATTCATGATTAATAATGAAAAAAATTACTATTATAAGTTTTAACTTGGATATAGTATTTTATTCAATATTTTATCCTAAAAATACTCGTCTCCTAAAGTATAAGTAACCCCCCTCAATTGCCATGTAAATCCACCTCTTTATAACATAAAAAATAAAAAACATAACAAAATCCTCTACCTCAAAACCTTATCATTCTTAGGAGCATTATGTGGTAATCCAACTCCAAACATCAAGGGGTTTTAGTGTCGTACAAAATAAGAAATAATGAGAAGATAGTAAGTTTTCAGCAAATCTTCACCCATTTTCCACTTCTCTTCTTATTCATTACAATTCCTTTCAAACCCAAATATTCAAAAATAAATTAAGAATAATTATATAATAATATTAATTATTTTAACTAGCTAAAATTATCATATTTAAAATGTATTCATATTTCATTTTTCTTTTCTTCATCTATTGGCAATGTCCCATTAACGGTCAGTTAGAGGCCAATGAGGACGTTTCAAATTCTATTTTTCTACCAAACATAATGAATGATAATAAAAAATTAATTATAATATAAAAATTTATAAATATAATTATTTATATATATCTAGAGTTAATATTAATAATTTAAAAAAAAAGAATTAAGGAATGTCAATAAATCAACAAAAGACAGGTAATTTTATTGAAAATATCATATCAAAATATTGAACCTTTAATAATGGATATTAAGAAATATAATACAATGAATATAATTGATAAATAGTTTCAAAATGAATATAATATATTTCTGGTTATATGTTTTAATTGACCTAATTCTCTTATTCAGGGGTTAGAATACATACAAAATAACACGGGATTTAAGGTAAATAAATTCCTCACTTCATCTTTATTCAAGTACCTTTATTTTATACTGAATTAGATTTCATTACAACACATTTTATTATCACTTTAAATTAAAATTAGGGTTTTAAAAATGGGATAAGATTTTTTCATCTCATTGTTCACTACCTTTAACCCATGTTTTATACCAATCATACTACAGAATTAATTTCCTAAATTTACCTCTTTTACATGAAATATTCGTATACAGTGATTAACGTAACACCTTCCAAGACAAGGGGTATTCAACTAGATGAGAAAATAATTTATTTATTTATGTGTTTACATGTACTATAGTCACATTCAATTTCCTTAGGTTAAAGTTTATTTAATAGTCATGTCTTTAAGCACTTATATACGCAATTATTTTGTATGAAACTCATTATCCATTTTCCAGGGGTTATTGATGAAATTTTGTATATTTATCTTCATGGTACACATGTATTATGATTTTTCTAGGGTTATCACTAATATTGATCCAAATTATTCTGTAAATATTTAATCATTATATATGACATGTATTACTATACCTCGGTGATTGACCTTGGTAGTTATGTATTTATGACACCATGGTGATATGATTATGAAATTATGAATTTTATATTCTATCCAAATTTCCATATTTTATATCATGTAAATATGATTATTTTTCATTTTTATTCCTTATTGATTATCGATGATGATTTTTCATGTTATATTACTTTTTTATTCTTTACTGGGTTATATTCTCACCCCCTTATTTTGGTATATGTCTTAAGGATATGAGATCTATTAAAAGTAACTAAGGATGAACCTGTTAAAATAATTTTAACGTTGATTCAAATATATTTTTTATATTATTCGTATATTAAAATTATCATTTACATGAAACAAAACATTAAAAGAACATGTTTTTTAGGATGTCGTGTGCCTCATAATGAAATATTTATATATGAACAGGTTGGGATTCTATAGTAGGTATAAAAAACTATTTTTTATTAGTAGAAATTTTAATTAGAAAATATTAGTAATAAATCAAATGAGTATTCTATACATCAGAAAAAATCAATGAATTTTGGTGTTTTTCTATGTGGGTGGTTTCTATGAAATGAAACCCTTGACTTTTTACAAAATCTGGATGTGGCTCTAGTATAGCTCTACCATAGATTAATAAACCTGAGAAGGGTTATTTGGATTTAACATGACCATCACCTGGCTCACAAAAATGGGGCTTAATGAATATCTGGTTTGACACTGCTGGGAGATATGATTGGCTAATCACATTTTTCGTTATAATCTATTATGAATTATAAGTAGAAAATTTAATTATTATTAGAGAATAATAACTGATGACACAGTTAATCATGTTGTTTTTGGACATAAACATCTGTTGTAATTAAAATATTCATAAAAATGACATGTTTATCACTAATGATTTTTTATTTTAGAAAAGTGTGAAAAATAGGAAGAACATCGTAAATGAAGGGTGCCATTCATGATTCACTGATTGCCTTTATAGATTGATAAAATATGGAATAGAAAACTCCAAAAGGACTATAAATCAACAATATAGGGTTATATATAATGTCATAAATATTGTAGAGAAACCTAATTCAACATGAAGGGATCAATTTGCAGTTTAGTCCTCCATGAATCATTGAACACCTTCCATTAGTCGATATTTTGATGTGTTAATTTATTTATAATGGAATAACTCTATAGAAGTTATATTTCTTGTACATAATTGTTCCAAGATGGTGAAATTCACCTTGGAAATATAATACATTGTAAGATAAGTTTATTAGTAATGAACACTAATTATAAAAACTAAGGAAATATTGTATATTGATTCTATGTATTGGTAAGAGTTAATAAGAATATTTCTTAATAAATAGATTCCATTCTAAAAGATAAAAAATTTTAAATGAATTTATATAGAGAAAACATAAGGAAAATGATTTAGCGGAAAGCTATGGAATTAATTTTACAAGGTATTCTCGATAAACATATAAAATATTTAAAGATATTAAGGGAAATTTTGATAGGTTATTTGCAATTATTAGACATAATCTACAACAAAATATAGAGAAATGGGACAATGAAGTCTATGAGGGGTTGGTGTATTATCCATTCAAGGTTGAAATGGAGTTTTGAGTTTATAACTGGTCATAAAAAATGAATTAAAATTATATATAAGTGTATCTAAAATAATGGAATAATTTTTCTCATGAGACAATAGGAAAAAAACTACAATTACCCATGTGAAACAAATGTGTGAAGAAATATTCTATAAACTACATTATAGGTTGTGAAATGTGATACAAGAGTGTAAGAGATGCCTATATAGCATAGAATTATTTTAGTGATGTGAGGCCTCTATATATGAATGAAAATGGAAAAGGTTGTATTATGAAAAGATATCCTAATGTTAAATTATTCATTTTGTACAGGTTGGGAAATTTGAAAATCAATGTTCAAATCAGAAGATATTGGAGGAAAATCACTATCAACCTCACTATAGATTAAGGAATAAATATCATTAATTATTAGTAAAAATGGTTGAATTGTTAGAACCATGGCTTTTCTTATTTATAAATGGAGTATAGTTAGTTTTTTTTGTCAATCCTGACTTGGTTTATTAGGGAGTTTTCAAGGAATATAATATTATAGTACAAGGTAACTACAGTGTTGAGGGTGGAATCATTTCCCAGTGTTTGCCTATTTTTTTAGCTCAAACTCAGAAGTAAGAGGAAAGAATCATGAAAGGTGGTTTTCATGGACTGAATCTTTATAAATATGGTAAAGTCATATTTTATCAAAGACTGGGTTTCACAAAGGATGATATTCATTAATATGTGGGACCTTATGAACAAGCATCGCGAATTGCATGATGGGTTGATGGTAACCATTATGATTATGTGAAGCCTAACATTGAGAATTTTAAAAGGTTTTATAGTAACCATCAGGATTATGAGGAGATTTGAAAGTAGATTATATTTTACTAGTGGTTTGTGAGTAAAAAATATTCGTGAACAAGAATTTATTGGTTCATAGAAAATCCAAGGGAATCATGTGATCATCACAAATTGATGAACCTATTAATATTAGGCTGCCCCAAATTCATTCTGGATGAAAATATTTTGAATAATGGAAACATCGATATGAAATCATGAAGGGTAAAATGTTCAGGAATCAAGATTTTATTTTTAGATTGATCATCAAGAATAAGCTATATAAGTCTTGACCAATGATTGGGTATCTTGGAAAAAATATTATCAGGTAGACTGGTTATTGAATATCTCTTTTTGAACATCTAGTTTGAGTAAATAGTGATTTCAAGCGCATCTACTCAAGACATCGATGTAATTAGAGTCTATTCATAGTCAGAGAAAAATACTTAAATTCCAATCTTCTGAAGTGACCTTCAAATCAATAAACTGAGTAAGACATCTCCCAAACATGTGATCTTAGGGGAGTCTATGAAATTATTCCAATAGGGGCATTGTGTTATCCCTAAAATATTACAAAGGAAGTGTTTTTGTAACAATGTGACTATTTATGAACTTCAATATTCCAAAAATAGTGAAAATTAGTTTATTTAGGAATGACTGACACACTATTGGTGTATACTCCTTTAACTATCCATTATGCAACACCACAAATATTATGGTAGGTCACTTTTTAAAATTAACTTCTTTGATAGAATATGTTCTCAAACAAATTATTAAAAATTATTATTGTGACCTAGTTATTAGAGTGGGAGGAATAAAATGGATTATAGAAATTAAGAAAATATAGTTTTCACATGTTTACAAAATGAATTAACTGGTTAAAAATTAATCATAAATGAAAATACAAACCAACTGAACTTAATGGATTTGTTTTTATAAAAAAATAATTTTATGATCACAGTGGAATTTTAAATTAAATTAATCACTATTATTGAATGATCTTAAAGAAATTTTTATAATACATATTCAATAATAGAATTAAATTTAATCAATAATTTTGATAGGTTTATGATAAGAATAAATCCAATTTTATACATAAAAAGATATATTTTCTAAAAGAAATTTTACCACCTTTTAACAGCGTGCATGTTTGAAAACTAAATTTTGATACTTTTTTTAATTATATTAAACAAAAAAACATCACTATTTAAATTGAAATTTAATAATTATCATAGGGTGAAATTTTGGTATTTTACTGAAAATAATTATTTTCTAGTGAACTGTGAAAAGCATGATTTTTTTAAAATGTCATTTCTGTTATATTAATAGTCAATTAATGATTATAATAGTAACCTCAAAGGTGAAATTATAAATAAAATTTAATTATCTTATGAATGATAATATAATATGTTTATGTCATGATATATGTAAATAAATTTCAAAAAGACCAAAAATATAGTATTGGTATTTTTGGGAAACATAAATGTTTATTCAAAATTGTATAATTAAAAGAATTATTTAAAAAAAATATTTCCATGAAACAAATTCATAAATTAATTTTTTTTCTTATTATTATAAGATAATTATATAATACCTTAATTAATATTTCAATGTGTCATAAAATTAGTTATAATTTAAAAATTGTTATTTTTTCAATAAATAATGATTTTAATTAAAAAATAAATTTCAAATATTTAGAAAAGGTTTTTTATAAAATTGAGTCTATCTTTTAATTCTACATGTAAAAAAATGGTTATGGTTAATTTTTGAGATTTTTCTAAAATAGTCGATAATTTTGCTGAATAACGAAATACTGTAATATACAGTATAAGTAAATAAATGAATTATTAAGTCATGAATGATGTATGGATGAGGTGAGAACACATTGGTTAAAAATAAAATTCTATAGTTACGGTATTTATTCATTTTAATAATCATTATTCTTTTTCTTGGTCAAAAATAATAAACTAATGAATAAAATAATTAAATAACATCACTCACCTCCACTATAAATACCATCATTTAACACCTCTTCTCATCAAAAATCAAAAGCCTTTAATATTATCCAATTTTTTCCAAATCCTCTTCCCAAGTATCTCCCTTATATATAATATCCTTTTGTGTCAATAAATAACTATTTCAAAATTCTTTAATGGGGTTATCAAAGAGAGGAATTCAAGAGGTAAAATCTCCTTTTTCTCTTTTAATTGTCTTTCAAAATTTTTTATTTTCTTTTTATTTCCTTAAATCTTATTTCCAAACATGTATGATAACAACAAAATATTATATAGACTATAATTTTATTATGATAATGGGATATCCACCATAAATTATTTTCTCTTCCCTTTTTTTATTCTAAAAATGAAAACATCATCTATGAGGTGTCGATTTACCGTCTTCATGGATGATGAGTTTTTGTTTTTCTATTCCTCCATCAAGACTATTCATAAAACCATTATTATGGATAAATAAGATTTTATCATAAATATTATAAGTTATATAATGTTCAGTAAAAATTATATATACATGATATTAATTAATAAAACAAAACTAGCGCATTATTATCAAAAAAATGCAAAAATAATCAAAACTGTTGTCATTAACATTTTATATAATGAATCATCCTCATATCTAGAAAAAAAATTTATATGAGGCCGTTAAATCTCTTGTAATTTCATTAATGACATATAATTTCTTTTATGGATAACTATTTCCATTTCACATGAATTTTCTATATATATATACAAGTAAACTGATCATGAAATCCAAGGAAATGAATTCTTATTTACACTAAAATTAAATATTATAAATCGTAAAAAGAACATAAAAAACATAATAAAATTATAAAAAAATAAATGTTTAATTGTTTCAGAATTAAATTATTAATGAACAGAATTTAATTATTCATGAAATTAAGTGAATTTACAGAACACTTTCGGACATAAGGTAAGGGTTTTCCCATCTCGCTTTTATTTCTATGATATATGGCTTATTCGACATTATTTCTTGTGACCAGTGAATGCATAATTCCCAATAATGTACCATGTCATGAATCTATTTATCTTAATTTTATTCAATTTCTTCATTTAGGATCATTAAATTTATAGGGCTTATGGTTTGATCATTTCAAACGTATTAATGGCTTTTTGCCATACCTCTATTTTTCATTCAGGTTACACTATCACAATCTTTACAAAAATTTAATTCTTTTGCCCCAATATATACATCTCTAAAATTATATTTATATGTTCCAAAATCATGTATCCAGATTATTTCATCTTTCCTAAATATAATAATAAATGTTTTATAAGGTTCCCTTATCAATTCCTCCTTATAAGTTTGCTCGGTTAAAGGGTATATCTCAGTTTCTTACCCATTTTCAGGTTCACTCTATAATCTATTTTAAGCCACATTTTTTTAAATAACTAATTTTTTCATGAAAAACAATCCTTGTTAATTTATGGTTTTATAAAAAAGTTTTGCATTTGTCTGTTTTAAATTTTCTTAATTATTTTCCATTAAACCACAATATACTGGCTCAATTCTAAAGTTTCTTAAATACAATTTTTAAAAAAATTTCACTTCATTATGGAATAATTTATGACTCAAAAATAATTTCATTTCCCTTCCTTTTTCTTTTCTAGGATATACTTTTTAAAAAAAGTATTTTTATGGAAAATACATATGATTTACCAAAAGAACTATTCTTCTTAACTAAAAGGGTATTTCTATTAAAAATTTAGTTATGAATTTTTAGATTACTATCATATATGATTATGATTCAATATTTTAAATTATTATGGGACACATTTATTTAATGATATATTTTTATTCAACCTATGATTAATTCATTTGACATAGTAAATGATAGGTGGGGCCTGTTGTATCCCATACATGCATCAGTAAGTATCATGAGACAAAATAGTTCAAGTTTTTTCCCATTTATGTATTGTTTCTTAGTAGAAGACTTGATATTAGGTTTATAATGTATGAATTTATGAATTCCCTCATTATGATTGATAAATCCATGTGATGATTTAACTAATAGAATATCCATGGTCAAGTTTCAGGGGATTATTTATATATCATTGTTTATTTAAAATTTATTATTTTCATATTATTCTCAAGATTAAGTTTTAATGGAATGTATTTTTATTTATCCACTATGCCTTATTATTTTTATATATTTATAATATCTTATTCTTTATTTATTTCCTTTACTGATCATATGATATCATCCCTTTTTTATGTTTTACATTTTCTCAGGACGTGAATATGTATATTATTATTGACTTGAAGGGATAACCTAAGAGTTTATAGATGTTTAAAATATATTTTATATGTTATTTTTACTTTTACGTTGTAAAGTAATACTTATGTTTGTATCTAGTTTTCTAAATCTACTAAACTATTCGGTTTTTTGGGATAGGAAAAAATATTCTTAGAACCAACATAAAAAATAAGGCACTATCTCCAGGCTACTAGGTTTAGGGTCATTATAGTTATAATTATAGGAATTTTAATAGAAACCATATAAACTAGATTTAGAATACATATATTAGGGATCATAACCCAAAGATATATTTTAAGGGTAATAATAGAAGAACATCATATAATTTTGGTATGGTATAGATTATGCGGTGCTTCCTGGAAATTCATACATTTTGGATACTACAAGTAGATGTGGTTCTAGAACAGATTTACCTACGGGTAATTTTTTTCAACAAGGTGCATCGGGCCTTACTCGACGTGAACTGGTTCACAACAATAGACATCACTGCACACTTGGTTAACACTCCTGGGAGATTTTCTTACGATAATTTACATTTTATTTATGAAACATTATAATGGATTTAAAAGTAAATATATTCCCAAATAAACCATTTTTATGATTATGAGATTAGTTATGCATAAATTATCAATTTATGTTTAGTGTTACTTGTTTGAAATTATGCATTATGATTAATAATATAATTTAGTGCATGTCATTTTCTAGAAATAGAACCCAGTGGAAGGAATTGAGTCAGTATCAACACATGTATTCCTTGTAGGTATTTCCCTCCTATGCAAGATAATGATGTAGGAGTTGGAGATATAACTAGAGATGATAAACTTATAACTATACATAGACAACTGATTATAGTAATAAATAATAACCTTAACCATATAAATCATCTTTATTGACAATGTGGAGAAACAATGTTAGACTGCTTCATTAGTCAACAACCACTATAATTCAATGGTAATAAAAAAACACTTGTAGCTAAAGAGTGGATAATTTCCTTAGAGAATATATTTTCAAGATTTGGGAAATAACTAAAGGTATAATATTTTCATGGAAATTTATTATCTCTCAAGATATGTGAGTCAAGGTGGTAATTAATTTAAAATTAAATGGTGGGAAAATATATTGAAATCACTGAATGGATGGATTGTAAGGATTATTTCATGTAAAAATAATTCCCTCATGAATAGAGAGTAGATATGGAGAGATAATTTTTGAGCATGAGGCTAAAGGATGATGATAATGTTTCTAAATATGATGCAAAATTTTTATGATTAGAAAGGAATGATATAGACTAAATATGTAACCTAAAGAGTAATATTGATCATTTCTTTGCTGGGTTAAAGCCATTCCTTTAAAATATATTGGTCTCTCAAAAATTCTCATGATACAATGATATAGTCTTATTTCCTATCAAGATAGAGAAAGAATTATCAATGTATTATGAATACAAGGGAAAAAAGAAGAATATAATGGTGGAGAAAGAGATGGATAAAGAGAAAAAGTGAAAAAGGATCTCCCCACATGTGATAATTTCATAAAGAAACAGTCCAATACATTCATAAAGGTAATTGGAGGTTTTTATAAGTGTTGATAGAAATTTCACTAGGAATATAATTGTAAGGGAAAGATATAAGTTTTAAATAGCCACTGTTTAAACTATTATTTTATTTGTCACTATGGAAATGAATTTTCAAATCATCAACAAAATATATCTCAGAAGAAGTAACAAAACAAAGGCCAATATTATATTGTTACTATAGTTGAAGTCTAATAATTAATTCATTTTTTGTTTTTGGATTCAAGAATTATGTTATGTTATTATAGTTGTAATAATAATGAAAATATAAAATGATTGTACTTTAGTACTTATTTTTTAAGTAATTATAATCATGCATGTTTTTATTGTGGTTTAATGGTGATCAAGGTATTCATATATTTGGTATGTGAAAATACGAGGTACATTATTTGGCGAATACTGTAGTCATTGATTTTGGAAAAACATATTTTTTTTAGATATTTAGTTTATCCCATTATAGAATGGAGTAGTGATATTATTGATTAATATTAATGTATGATTTATTATATTGGATAAGATATGATATCCATCTTGATTTCGGTAAACATTTATAGGATGAAGGTATGACTTTTGCATCTTAAGATTCATAAAAGTTCTTTGGGCATAAAATGTTTTATTGAAAATCGATATTTAGATTTAAGAAATATAGTGAAGAAAGATCAAAGAACAAACAATGGATGATATTATGACATGTAAAGGAATAAAGTAACTTTATTTTCTAAATTTCTTTTCTGGATAGTAAAAGAAACCCAAAACATTTGGAAAGGTATTTTAGAACAAAAACATCATCCGTTTACATTTCCTTCTGAGAAATCAATGGACTTTTAACTGATCTCAATTTGATTATATTGTGATGATAGAATTGATAATGACTATGTTTTCTATCACTCTCCAACAAAAAATGATACTTATATTCCTCTTCCATGTCCAAATTTTCATGGATATTCTTCTATTTTGGAATATTATTATTTTGGTGACATTCATATTTCTCTTTCCCTCTTTTCAAGAGGATGTTTTATAAGACATTTTTACAATGTGGTATTTCAAAAAATTAATTTTCAATTATAAACCTTCATATTTTTAAGTAAAATTCTATACTTTTAGGATATAATATATTGAATAAGGGGATAATGTAATACCCAAAGATTTAACGGTATATCTCTTTTAAAAATTTATCTTCTTCAATAGATTATGATCTTAAACAAATGATTAAATATTAGTATTCTTACATATAAATTATAATGGACAGAATAAAATAAATTAATTAAATTATAAAAATAATCTTTACATTTGTTTATAAAAGGAATATACTGATTACAAATTAATTAAAAATGAAAATAAAACCCAATTGAACAAAAACTATGTGTTTTTATAAAAAATTATATTTATGACCATAGTAGAATTTTATATTAAATTAATCACTATTATTGAAATATCATAATGAAATTTTTTATATTATAAATTCTATCAAATTCTTTTTAAATAAAATCAATATGTTCGATAGGTATAAGATAAGAATAAATCCAGTTGATAGCATAAAAAGATATATTTTTTAAAGGTAATTTTATAGCATTTTAACGTCGGATATGTTTATGAAATAAATTTTGAAACATTAATGAATTTTATTTTACAATATAAACTTCAATTTTCAAATAGGACATTCAGAATTATCATAGGGTGAAATATTTTTATTTTCCTGAATATGATTATTTTCCAGGGAATAGTGAATATATTTATTTTTTTATAAAACTATTTATTATATTATATTAATATTATATTTATGATTTAAATATTAACCTCCTCTATAAAATTATAAATACAATTTTCTTATCTCATCAATGAGAATATAATATATTTATATCATGAAATATGTAAATAATTATTTTAAAAATGATAAATTAAGAATTTTGATTTTTTTGAAAAATAAATATGTATTCATAATTTTATAATTAAATTAATTATTTAAAAGAATTTTTTTTCATGAAATATATTCATAAATTAATATTTATTTATTTTTATTATGAGATAATTTTATGAGACTTTAATTAATATTTCAAAGTGTAATAAAATCAGTTATAATTTTAAAATTGGGGTTTTTTTTGAAAAAATGGTGTTTTTAAATAAATTAAATTTTTAAATATTTGGGAAATTAGTTTGATAAAATTTAATTAATTTTTTAATTCCACATTTTGAAAAATGTTTGGTATAATTTATTGTAATTTTTCTAAAATAGTTGAATTTTATGTGAATAGTGAAATATGGTAATTTATGGTAAAAATAAATAAATGAATTATTGAGTAATTGTTTATGTATGGATGAGGTAATAACCCATTGTTACAAACCCAAATTCTCTATTTATATTATTTAGTTTTTTTTAATAATTTCTATTCATTTTCTTGAGCCAAAATAATAAACTAATGAATAAAATAATCAAAAAACACACATCTTCTCTACTATAAATGTCACCGCTCACCACCTCTTCTCATCACACCTCAAAAGCCTTTAATATTTACTAATTTATACCCGATAATATTTCCAACTATCTCCCCCACATCCAATATACTTTGGTCTCAATAAAAGACCATTCCAAAATTCTTTAATAAGGTTCTCAAGGAGAAGAATTTAAGAGGTAAATCCCCTTTTGATCTTTTAATTTTCTTTGTATTTCTTTTATTTTCTTATCCTTTCCTTACCATCTCTATAAAAACAAGAATTATAACTCCATTATATTATATATATTGTAATATTTTTATGATAATGGTGTATACTCTTTCAATTATCTTCTCTTCCCCCTCTTATTCTAAAAATGAAAACATTGTCTGTGAGGTGCCGATTTATCACATTTTTAGACGATGAGTCTTTTTTCACAATTATCCTTTCAAGGCTAGCAATAAAACAATTATTAAGGGTAAATAAAAATATTTCATACATATTATATGTTATATAATGTTATGTAACTAGTAAATATACAAGATATTATTATATAAAACAAAACAAGAACCTGATTATTGAAAAAATGCCAAAATAATCCAAACGGTTATTTCTAACGTTTTATCTAATGAATCATCCTAATATATTGAAAAAAATTTATATAATACTATTAAATATTCCATGAGTTCATTAATAACATATAATTTTAATTATTGATAACTATTCCCTTTTCATATGATTTTTCCATACATGTATACTACTAAACTAACCAGGAAAAATAAGGAAAGGAATGCACCCAAACAGTAAAATTAAATCTTATAAATCATAAAAATGACCATAAATAAAATTAATAAAATTATAATAAATAAAATAAATCTTTAATATATTCATAATTAAATTACTAATTAATCTTATTACATTATCCATGAATTTAATTGTAACTGCGGTGCACTTTCGTACATAAGGTAAGGGTTTTCTCGTATCACTTTTATTTTTTTAAGATATGCCTTGTTCACCACTATTATTATGTTTGGTGTATGTATACATCCAATTTATTTATTATATTTTTAATCTATTTATATTCATTGTATTCAATTTTTTTTTATGATCATTAATTTTGTGGGTCTTATAGTTTAACTTTTTTGCAAAGTACATGGGGTTTTTTCCCAAACCTCTATTTTTCATTCAGGTTACACTTTCTCTCTCTTTACCACAATGTAATTATTATTTATATTTATATTCAGATTCCATGTTTTGTGTATGTGTTCTAAAATCATTTGTCTAAATCATTTTATATTTATTTTATCGTAAAATACATGTTTTATATGGTTCCCTTCTCAATTCCTCTCAATAGGCAAGCTCAGCGAAAGGGCACTTCCCAGTTTCATTACCATTTTCAAGTGCACTACATAATCTATTTTAAGTTGAAATTTTATCCAAAAATCAATCATTTTATCATAAAATCAATATTTTCTCATTTTTTTACACAAAAATGTCCCTTTTTCTATTTTAAATACTCTATTATTTTCCCTTAAACCTCACTAAAGAGGCTAATTTATAAAGTTTCTTATAAACATTTTTTACATTTTTTCATTTCAATTTGAAATAGTTTATACCTAAAGAATAATTTCCTTATCATTTCTATTTATTTTATTTTATATACATATTTACAATATGATTTTTATTAAAAATTCAAATGATTTTCCAAAAGTACTCTTCTTTTCCAAGAAAAAGCGTAGGTCTCTCAATAATTTCTCTATGATTTTATTAGAATACAATAATCTATGATTATGATTCTATATTTAATATTGGTATAGGAGAATTTTATTTAAATATATAATTTTATTCCATGTAATAGTAATTCCTTAGACATATTAGATGATTTGTAGGGCCTGCTATATCCCATCGATGTATCAGTAGGTATCATTAGACAAACAAGATCATGTTTTTACACTTTTTTTTATTTATTATTGGAAAAATAATTTATGGTATGTTTATGATGTCCATTATTATTCGTTTCATCATTATTATTGATAAATCCATGTGTTTATTCGACTAGAATAATATCCATTGTTATGTTTATTGTGATTATTTATGAGGAATTATTTTTTCGTCTTTTATTCTAACCATATAATGCTCAAGATTATTTTTTAATGGAAAGTGTTTTTAATTATTCACCATTCCTTATTGTTTTTTATTAATTATGACAACTTCTTCTATATTTTAAACCCTTACTGATCATCCTAGCTCACCCATTTCATATGTTTTATTTTTTCTAAGATTTTAATATATATATTATAAATGACTTTTTAGGATAAAATAATATTTTATGGATTCTTATAATGAAATTAGTATGTTTTTTCATTTAAAATTTTAATTTAATACTAATTTATGAATATAATTTTCCAAATATACTAAACTATTCATTCCATTGGGATGTGAACACTTATTCTAGGTACCAATGTAATAAAATAAACCATGAGATCTAGATTACGGGGTTTGGGGTTATTAAACCTTATTGGAGAACTAGGTATAATATTTTATTTGTCTATCTTCATGGGAATTTTTGATGACTACAAAAATTCATAAGATAATATTTACATGTTCCTGCCCACATGGGAACCATATCTGTCACGTTAAAAGAAACAATTTGATATGCTAATTCACCCTTCCCCTATCAAGGTGTTGTGACATCCTAAAAGTGGTATTATATGGTATAGGATGATTAAGATAAATCTATACTCTATCGTTGTTATTGATAAATCAGTAAATATTAGTGGAGTACCCCCATTTTATTGTAGAAACTTTTAGATTTGGAATAATATAATAAAATCGCATCTAATATCTCTTGGAATGGAAGTTAATTTTTCTAATGAATATGGTATTTTGGTTACTAATGCAATAGATTTTTATATGAATGAAACAGATAGGAAAATGATTTATGTAGATGCCAAAGCATAAAATTCCATTACTTAAACTCTATCTGATCAAATCTATATAAAAGTGATGAGTTTCAGTTAAACTATATCAATTTCATAAAAACAGGAAAATATATATGTAGGTGACCACAAAGTGGAGGAAAAAATAAAAAAAATTCATAATATGTTCGATGATCTAAAAATGAATCCTAAGGAAAATGTAGATCCTATTTTTAATTGAATTACTAATGTTTTTATAGAAATATGAGGACACTTTAATGAAATAAAAGACATTGAATTTGTGATGAAAATACCAAGAAGGCTTCCACCTCTATACAATAAAATAATTTCATATTTTGAAGAAAGGTTTCTGTCTAAACTTTATATGGATGATCTTCTAAGAGTTATAATGGCATATGAAGTGAAAGTAAAACTAGAAGATGAAACTAATTAAGTAAGTAAGAAATTGACATTCAAAACTATGTAAAAACATGATATTTAAAGTGATAGTGTTGATGAAGATAATGAGGAAGATGAACTTCATTATCTTTTTTTCTATAAAATTCAAGACAGGAAAGAATATATTTTATGGAAATGTTCCACTAGTTTATCTTCTATGTGGTGGAGTTGGGAATATTTCCAATTAGTGCTCAATAATGTTTAATGATAAAAAAGTGATGTTGGAAACATGCAGAATCCAAAAAACATTTTTTCCCAAAAGAGAGACTTAAATTTAGGAAAAAAATTATAGAGAAATAGTTTCATCTATAAATAATAATAATATGATAATTACATTTTTTTAGAATAAATAACTAGATTCTAAATTGGATCCCAAGAATCTATGTTGTCTGTAGTTGAAAAATCAAAAATACCGAATGATAATCAGTTGATTGTTGTTTTTGGTCTCATGTTTGAACTTAAGGATTCTATTGATAAGCTTTGTAATAAAAGAAATTGTACCAGAAAGATGAGATCCATTCTATAAGATTCATTTGGGTATATTGATTAGCTTGAAGCAAAAAATTATTATCTGGATAATAGAGAAAAAGAAAATTCAAAAACTATTGAATGATTATAAAATATTGGGGAATTTATTCTCTAAATTAAAGAGTAAGAAAAAGTCATCAGTAACATAAAATCCAAATTGTAATACAAAGATATGAAATTTTAGGGGATTGATGAATACGATGTTACTCTAAGTAGTAAAATAGAAACTAAATCAAATTCAAGGGAAAAAAAGAAATTAAAATTTTGAATATTCACATATGAAAAGATATTAGAACGTTCTAGGTGTGGTTATAAAGAAGTCTAGATGTATTTAAATGATCAAAGTCCCAAATGTATAGAATAATGTGGAATTATATGATATTATTAAACATAAAAGGATAGAAACAAGAAGAGACAAAATAAAGGTAAGCAGAAATTTCAATATATCACAAATGAATCTAATGTCTTAATAAAGAAAACATCAAATAAAATAAAAAAGAGATCTGAAAATTTTTCTCAAGTATCTAGAGATTCTCTCCAGTTGAATAAATTTTTAAAATAATGGGACATGAGTAGGAATAGAATAGAGATGTCATTTACTCTTATTAAATTTCAGTTCTATAGTTATCTAGTCCGTACCACGTCATGTTGTGAAGAGTTAAGAAGCTATCTAAATGGGAAAGTGCTTGAAATTATAAAATAAAGAATGATACCATATCCTACATCATATAGAATAAATAGTATCTTTGGGTATTGTTTTAATTTTTCTTACTATGGCCATGAAATTATTCGTTAGAGGCTTGGGAAAGGAGGGAACATTGCATACTGAACAAAGAGATAAGTAAATATATGCCAACTAAGAAAAGTAACTATTGAAAATAGTTATTCTACATTAGAATAAGAATATTAGAATGATTAACCCATGAATATTGAAAATATATTGTAAATTACACATTTAGCCTCCACTCGATGAAATATATCATGGAAGGAATACATGAAAATCAGGAAATCCAACCTTATAGAAATATCCCTCAAAGTAACAAAGAACAACATAACCTAGATTCTTAGTAGTGTATTCTTATCCTAAATAAAGGGAAATGGGTATTTAAAAAATATTTTTATGAAAATGTTTGATGGAATAGTAAGGTTCAATAATTATGGTTCTTTAATGATCAAAGGTAGTAGAAGTATAGACTATAAAATTATGAGTTTAATTAAAAAAAGTTCTCAATGTGGAAATCATATATCTTAATCTCTTGAGTGTGTGTCAACTCTATGACTTAGTACTGATAGTGAAATTAAATCAAAATGGGTCCACAATAATAGGAAAGATACAGAATTATCTAATGAAATAATTATGAATAGATGGAAAATTTATACTGGGTTGACAATAAGGAGAACATTTTTACTTAACATTTTAATAAGAAAACAACTTATGGAATCATAGGTTGGGTCACTATAATAAAAAATGCATGTAAAAGATTTATAATATGAATATATTTTTTTATATCCCCAATATGAAGTTTGAATGAGAAAATACACATGATTCACTCATTTGAGGAAATGTGGCATGTAGTTCATATCGATCGAAGAACAAATGCAAATAAAATCTTCTTGATCTTATCTAGATAGATTTATGTGGTCCAATAAATTTTTCTATAACATATAGAGAGAGGTACTTAATTATTTTTATTAATTATTATTTTATAATGTATTGTTTAATGGTTATTTGTAGGAAACAACATGTTCTTGATTTTATGAAATGTAATCAACAAATAGGTCATAATGATGCATGTCGCACAATCAATGTTCTAAAATATAAAAATACAAAAGTATACACATACATTGAATTTGAAAATTACATAGAAAATGTGGAATAAAGCACGAGGTGGATACAGTTATAACCCCATAGATAAATTGAGTTATTGAACATACAAATCAAAAGGTGAAGAATGCGTCCAGAACTATGATGATTGAGATTTTTATCTCTCTTCATTATTAGAAAGGGTTTTTTCATGTAGTAGTGTACGCTCAAAATGAAATAAAGATATTTATGGGAGAAACCAAGAAACCATATGAGTTATGATATATACATAATCTCTCTCTGATGCATTTCCATATTTTTGGAAGCAAATGATTCATCTGAAATGAAGTAGGAAATAAAAGAATGTTTGGTGATGATATAGATGAGGGAATATTCCATGAATATTAAATGAATGGGAAATCATAAAACTGTTAAAATAGTCATATTGGAAGAATTGTGGAAAGTATTTATGTCAATATCCTTGAAACAAACCACAAATACCATGAGGATTTCATGTGATGGTATGATAGAAAATGAAGAATAATGTGGAAAAGAGACTGGTTCAAATGCAGAAATAGTGGAAGGAATGAAAAACATTGAGATCACACAAAACAATGATGAATTTAAAGAAGAATCAAAAGGTGAAACCATGGTTGAAAGACCTTCCTTAGAAACTTATCGAGGAAATAGATGAGATGAAATTGATCATTTCAACATCATTGGGGATTTGACCGCTCCCACACTGATAAGGGTAAAAAGTAATGAATAAAATTCTCCCTTCTTATCTATTTTGGAACAAAACCCGTTGGATGAATAAGTGAATTATGAATCATGGGTTAAGTCCATGACTGGAGAATTTGATCATGTTGATAAAAACCAGATATAGTATCTTGTTAAGAGACCCAAAAATCACAATGTTCCTGGAAAAAGTGGATCTTTAAATAAAATCAATGATCATGGAAATAAAATCATAAATAATGAACTATTTATGTGTAAAGGATATGCACATATTGGAAGCATTTATATTGAAGATACATTTTATCAAATGGCTAGACAAGAGTCTGTCAAGATATTATTTCCATGAAGATTCAAATAGGGTACAAATTGTACCATATTTTTTTAAAAATAGAATTATTCAATGATATTATTTAGTGATAAGTCTATATTGAACTACCATTGGGTTTTTTATTAGTAATGATTAATGGAATGTTTGTAGATTGAATAAGGCACTCTATGGTCTGAAGCGAGAATAATGAATGAGGTATTTTAAACTGGATTCTTATCTTAAGAAGCTTTAATTCCAAATAATAGGTTTATATCCTAAAATATTTGTAAATAATTTATAGTAATATAAATTCATAGTGATTGTGTACATGTATGATATTATATTGTGTGGACGTATGTAGATATCAGTGGACGAATTTAATAATCCCATTAAATGTATATTTAAATTTTCCCTGATGGATGAAATCACATATAATTTATGATTAAATGTGGTTCAGAAGAAGGATTATACCTTCACATATTAATAAAAACTTATAAACGATATTCTAAATTAATTCAATACGCATGACTCCAATGAAATTTCAACTCTGATTTTGTTTGGGAAAAAACTAGGAAAGCATGTGTATATGACTTTTGTGAATACTACCCTATATAGAAGATTCATTGAATTATTATTATACTTTACTGATACATGTCCAGATATCATATTTTCAAAATTCATAGTGGTTTGTTTTCAAATTAATCTTAAGGAGGAACATTTAGTGGTTGTTAAAAAAATAATGATATATATATTCAAGGTACTATCCATTTAGGGTTATACTTTGTTTCAGGAAGATATTGTTAATTATCATAAATTTATGATGTTGACTGATCTAGAGATGCGGTGGATTGAAATCCATAAGTGGTGGAGATTTCATTATAGGAAAAAAAATTGTGGGATGGTTTAGAAAGAAATGGGAAAGCACCACTCGTACTATGGTTGAAGTAGAGTACATTATTTCTAAAAACTCATTCTCTAAAATATTTTGGATGAATAAAAAATTGAATGATATTGGTGATAATGTGAAACATCCAATGGTGTTTCACTATGAAAATAATGGTGTGATCAAACTTATGAAAAATTTAGTACATCACACTCATACAAAACATATTGGGATTAGATATCTCTTCATTGAGGAAAAAAGTTGAAGAAGGTTTGATTAAAATAGAGTATGTTGGAAATAATTACCAAGTGTCTAAAATTCTAACTAATATATTGGAATCACATGTATTTGAGAAGCATTGGTTGAACCGTAATATTCATCCACCTCCCAATGAATGATAAGGTTACGAATGTTTCTCTCTCCCCATTTTTTTACTACTTTAATCTGATTGTGGTAGTGATGAATTTTTATGGGGGAGTTAAAATACAAGAGGGATGTGTTTTTAGAAGTATATGTATATATAAAAGTTCTTTGAGTTTATTTTCTAGTGTGAAATAGATAAATTAAATGTTTTTAACATTTTCTGGTTGTATTTTTTTACAAACTATGAAATGATTCTATGACATGACGAGAATTTGGTGTTATGAGTTCTCAAATCTTAGATTGTACATATTTAAGAATTCTGAAATATTATAACACAATTAATTTATCCCTTGTTGGTTTCTAAACAAAAAATTTATAATTTATACTTAGATTGTTTGATGATTTGTTTCTCACATATCAGGTTTTGATAGTGGTTAGTGCTTTATTGATTTTTTCTACTGATTTCCAATAAACCCAAAGGGGTTATTATTGGAACCATGGATTTTCGTAGATGGAAATGGAGTCGAGTTTGTTTTTTTTAATCCACAATTGGATGATTTGGAAATTTTCAAAGAAAGTGATCTTATAGTACATGATAACTAAAATGTTTAAGGTGGCATCATTATCTTGTGTTTGCCAATTTTTTGTCCTCAAAATCAAGAAAAAGAGAAAGTAGTGTGAAAGGTTATTTTTTGGATTGAATCATTATAAATATGGTAAATTCATGGGTTTCATTAATTCTATTTTTTAAAGGCTGAAATTCATGAATATGTAGAGCATCACGAATAAGAATCGGGAATGGCATGATGGGTTGACAGTAATCTCTAAAATAACCTGAAGTTGAGAACAATGAATTTTTGAAGGGTTGATGTTAATATTTGAGAAAATGAGAATCTTCACCAGAATATTTAGTTTTACTGGATCTTCATGAGTAAAGGATCTTTGTGAACATGAATTTGGAGGTTCATAAAAAACCCACTGGAGACATGAGATCATCGAGAAAGGTTGAGCCTATAAATATGAGGCTACCCCCCACTTCCTTCTTGATGAAAATATTTAGATGAATAAATTAATTGGTATGAATTTGTAGAGGATAAAATCTTCACAAATCAGGTTTTTATTGTGATCTTGAGTATTGTGGGGGAAGGATTCTTTGCGATGGTGTGCACATCACGAGAGAGCTTTACAATAGATCTTCATGAACAATAGTTTTTTGATCATTTGGTTTAAGTAAACTGTTCTTTAAAGTGAATTTACTCAAGACATTGATTAATGTAAAGTATCATTATATTCAGTTATAAAGGTTTAAATTTTAATCTACTAAGGTATCATTTAAGTCATTAAACTATGTAAGAATTCTCAAAAAGAAGTTATGTAAGGGGAGTAAATGAAATTATTTAGAGGGAGGCAATGTGTTATCTATAAAATCTTATAAACGAAATGTTTCTAGAATAGAATGACTGTGTCTCGAATTTTGTATTCCATAACTATTTAAGATTGGTGGATTTATGTATGACCAAAAAATTATCTTCATATGCTCCTTGTATTGGCCCTTAAAGGTGAACCAAGTTAAATTGTTGTGTTGTCTCTCTATATGAGAATGTTTGATTACTACACAATTCCATAAGACATTTTTTGTAAGTTCCTACCAACGTGTGAAAAATATTCATTGTGTTAAAATAAACATATGACACCCTGATTCACCAAACCCCACTTAGTGTGTTTTGGGGTCTGATATGAAGTATAATCTCTAAATGATGTGATGGTAGGTACACTCTTTGTTCACTAAAAAATATAATCTAATTTTTTGGTTTTTAGTTATATTCATTACTTTTATTTATCCGTGTTTGAAAAGAATTTAAGATAAAACATTAAAATTATAGATGAAGAGTTAAAAATTATAAATTATGGATATATTTTACAAGAATAAAATCGGTATAAAAACTCTAGTATCAACTTTGGTTAGTACAATATCAGCCCAAATCTAGTTTTCATTATCATGGTTGAATTCTACACATTAGTAACGATGGATTATCTCTAAAAGTTGAATTCTAATATCAATTAAAAATAAAAGTAATTTTAATAGTCTTGAATTGAAAATCAAGAGTTAGTTTAGAACGAGAGATATTATAGCCTCATCTCTATCTAGAAGAACTTATTATAGACTTCTTTATGAAAATTATTTGTGAAGAAAGAGATTAAAGAGAATGTATACAGATAGAGAATTTCCACATTTTTAATAAATTAATTGATTTATTTTTTGAGGAGTTACCTAGGCAAACCATATAAATAAGGGTAGTGTTCTCCATTGAACTCATACCTAGATCAAATCCAAAATCAAATACCCTATATAGAATATAATCTGTGAAGTTTTAGAAATTAAAGAATAAGATTCATGATATTTTTGGGATTTGTTTTATTCAACCAATTGTGTATCCATGGGTAAAAAATGTTCTCTTTGTAATGATTATTGATGGATAAAAGTAATTATGAATTAATTTTAGAGAACTTAATGGGATCTTAGTAAAGGGAAAATATCCTCTAACAAAGATTGAATATTTTTTCAACAGACTTCATGGGGGCCAAATATTTTCCTATATTGACATATGATTAGGGTATCCCTAGTTAATGATAATGAAATAAGATTTCGCAAAAACAATATTTGGAATAAAATATGGTTTATACAATTTTTTTAATCCCTATAGATTATGTAATTTGTTTTCCATATTTATGGATTTGATGAATAATGTCTTTAACGATTACCTTGATAAATTTGTGATGTTATTTACTGATGAAATTATGTTAGATTTCAAAATTAATGAACAACATATGGATCATATATGGGACATATTACTAACTCAGCTGAAGGAAAATGATTGATGAAAATTTATTAAATGGTAATTCTGGTTACAAAAAGTTTTGTTTTTAGGGGACATCTTAACCAGTGAATAAATCTCAGTTGATCCTTATATAGATGTTTAAAAAAAATATTAATTTGTTTTATAATCCACCAAAAAAGTTATTATTAAAGGTAATTATGTTTATTAGATAAAATGTGTGTGGAGAATGTTTACATGAATTGAAGAAGATGTCATTTGGTGAACATGTGCAACAATTACCCTCTTTTGGTGAAGGATTTTTCATTTATAGTGATTAATCCTTAAAATAACATATATGTGAAGTGATTCAAAATTAAAAATTAATTACATATATATAATTATAGTTATATCCTCAAGAACAAAATTTTTCAATTCAAGACCTTGAATTAGTTATAGTCATCAATCCTCTGCTGATATGGAGGTATTGCCTTTATAGGGGAAATGTGATATATAAAATGTCCATAAATGTTTCAAGTATATATTTACATATATGAAGATTAACATGGTCAAAAAATGATTGTTTTAGCTAAAAGGGGACTATGATTTATTTATTCAGTACTATCCAAGAAGGATTAATAATGTATCATATGTAACACCACTATATTTTTTTGAACTGTTTTTTAAATGAATTTAATCATTATGAAATATTACATTACACATAATGGTGAGTTTTGGTTGTGTTAAATTTAAAAATTAGTTTATCTTTGGTTATACTAAAAACTATTTTTTCTTATATTATACACAATAATTAGTTTAGATTACATTGCACACAACAATGAGTTTAAATGAAATATGACATACTATTAAAATGTTATTGTTTAATATGATAGTTATCACATAGTCATTGGAAAAGTGGGTAATAATTAGATTAACTAAATTATGAAATAATTTGGTTTATAAATATATATAAATAATTAATTATTTTGTGACAAATTAATTAAAAATAAAAATAAAAATCATTTGAAAATAATTGAAATAATTTTCTAAAAAAATCCTTAATCTCCTTCTGGTGGATATCTTCTCCAACTCGTCCCTCTCACTGCCTCAGATTTTTGATCTAGAGGTAGTTGTGTTCTATTAATATTTTTAATTCTTCTTTCTATCATAGGTTTAACCTCTACTCGTGTTTTGTGTCCAGTTTATTATTCCCTAGATCTTATGGTGATGGTTGTTGTAGTGTCTGCCGGTCGCTCTTGTGTGAATCCTCTTGTTATCTGTTAGATGACAATGGTTGATCAGTATTCGTTGAAATTAGTGGTGTCTTCATCGGTGGATATGTCATCCATCGGTGGCTCGTGTGGAGATCCTCTTCTGATCTTCTTTCTAGGGGTTAGATTCTCTTTTGTTGGTTTCAATTTGGGTCCCAACGATGGTTATTCAGATGCTCATAGCTGATAAAACCCCGCTATGACCTCGCGTTCCATCTCTCCATTCCATGTTAGATCTGGTATGTTTAGTGGTTTATGTTTATGTGTTTAGTGGTCAATGCTTTTCTGGTTCTCCTCAGTCGTTTCACCCATATTTCTTTTTTTGGTTTCAATCTCGTTGATAATTCTAGTGTTTATATTCATTGATCATACAAGGCATTTCCATTACCTCTAATCCCTCAACTCCTCTCCTGGTCAAATTCGGAGTGAAGGGTTCAAAGGGGTTTTTGGATATGGATTTTGGTAGAATATAGGGCTTTTGTGCATTTTGAGTTGGAATTCCATTATGCTAAAATTCTGGTTTTCATCCTCATACTGAGTGGAAATTCTATTGTTCTAATTTCTATTTCTAGTTTGGTTTTTGTCCATGTATGGTTTTATTGGAAGTTGATGGTGTCTTTAATAACAATATCATGTTGATGGGTATGTGTCTGATGTGTTGAGATTTGGTGGTTTGGTTTCTGGTTTATTGGGGGATAACTAATATTTCTTGGGGATGATGATTTGTGACCACTATGATGGTCTTAGATAGGCATCAACGACTGGCGTTGCATTTGGACGGGGACCTCGATGGTGATGATATGACGACGACCTCATCAGTAGGTATCATGATGAAGGTTGCACGCAATAGTAATTTGGTTGAAAAGGATGATCATGGATCAATATTTTCCTAGGTTCTATGTAATCCTTTTGTTTTTTGAATTTCTAATCTTGAATTCGGCATCCTTTGTTTTTGTATCCCATGAGTTTCCACTCAACAATGAAGCAGTTGATTCAAAAATCAAATAAAAATAAATTTTCAGTCAGTTGAAACATTTCATTCAAATTATTTTTATAGTAAAATTATAATTTAAATTTTATTTAATGTAAAATACGATCAATTATATATCTATTAATCTAATTTACTTTATTTGAATAATTTTCAATTTTTTTTTGATATAATTTTTTTTTAGTATTTTCAACAGTTTCTCTTTGAAAATACGATCTCATTGTGTCTGTGGATTTAATTTTAAATTAAAATTTTCCACATATGTTAATGTTGTTTGGAAAAAGGATTATATATTTGGAATACGGTTAATTTATACTATCTAATAAAGTGAAATTAATGTTTTTCCCAAAAAAATTTAAAAATAATAAAAATAGTTTACTATTTTTAAGTTAAAAATGTGCTTATTGAGGGAGTGGTAAACTAAAATTATAAGGGTTAAAAATGACCCAAAACATTTATACCACCAATTTTATAGACATGTGGTTACCTTATCTACTCTATTATTGTGAATGGTACATTTTGGAATCTTTTTTCATGATAAAAATATGGGAATACATTTTTCTTTTCAAAACATGACAAGTGTACCACTATCCTCACTTATAAAAGGAAAAAACATCTCCTCTAATATTCACATTGTAAAACACTTTTATTTTATTTAATACATTTCCAAAACATTGTAAAAATTATATTTTTATAAATGAAACCTTATTCTTATAGAAAAACATACTAGGAAGGATATTAGTGAAAACTTAAAGGGGATACCTCAAAAGAGGTAATGTTCATCATGAGTGTTTTTATTTTATTTAATCATACACCACAATAAATTCATGTAATACCATGATTATATAATGAAATAAGTTTCTTACATATACTAAATTGTTTTTATTTTAATTTAATTACCTAAAACTATATCCACTTTAATAAAATGGGTTATGAAATCATCTTTCATGTGTATAGTGGACTACCGCCTAACGAACCAATATCATTAATTTTCCCATTACCAACTCTCATGGTTGGGAATGATGATGGATATAATGTATACATTTGATATTTATAATATAATTTTACCTATTGTATCAAAATATCATATATATATATATATATATATATATATATATTTACATTTCATTCAATATGGGAAATGATAATGTCACTCGTGTGTACGGAGGATTAGTGCCTCACAATGTGATATTATTTGTTTTCACTAACACTTTACATGGAAGTTAATAAGGATAAATTATATATATATATATGTGTGTGATATACATAAAAAACATATTATATTAATTACATACTTATCAATGTCAAAATATTATATATTCTTTTTTTCTTACCTTTTCACACACTGAAAGACAATAACATCATCCGTGTACGTGTGGACTACCACCTTGACCAAGATATGCAGCTCTCTCTTATCATAACCATGACACATGGAAGATATTTATAATTATATTTAAATAATAAATATGTTAATTATGATACTATGGTAAATATTTGATGATAAAATATTATTTTCCTCTTTTCTATAATGATCGTTGAAAAATTAAAATGTTACTTATGTGTACGCATGACAGACTATCACCTCGATCATAACATACATCATGTAAAAAACCCATATTTAATAATTAGATATAAAATTAGAATTGATTTATAAATACACTTATTATTTAATTATTATTATTCTAGAGTTTAGGGAAACAATATCATTTTATGAGGACCAAAAATTAATAAAAATTACACAAAAAACTATGAACTTATTTCCCAAAAGGCTAATTTAACATGAACTATTTATTAAACATGTAATAAAAGGTCAAAAAAATAAAATATTGTTTGAAATATATAATTATGTATATATAATTGATGTATAATTAACATATATTTATTCTTCATGAGGATTGAATGAGTACAAAGGAAGTTGAGACTTCAGGTAGGGGAATTTTGTCTCAATTTGACATGTTTGAGACATAGATTATGTTTTGTACCTATATTTTTTTTATGTTTGTATACATAACCTTTAAAATTTAATATTATAAATATATTTATTCTATTTATATTTTTTATTTTATTTTATGTAATTCATTCATGATGCTTATGATTCAAAGTAACCAAGTAGAAATGTATTTTTGTCTCAATTTTCCTTCTTTAAGACATATGTTATTTTATTAAACTGTATTATTTTGAAATTTGTATGGATTATATTTCAAAGTTACCCAATGGATAAGGTTTTATTCTATAATCTGATTTTTTATTAGGATTTATCATGATTAAACATCCAATGATATAATCTTATGATCTATCTCTTAAGAAACTCATGAATATTATTCTCCTATTCTTAAGTCATTAAATACATTTTTTACCTTCATTTAACTCTCTTTATGTACTCATCAGTTCAAAAGAATTTTTTAATTAAATATAATATTTATTTCTCTCTTTTTCCAAAAACCTATTTTATTACAATACCATATTTTCTAAAAATGTTTTCAAATTTTGTTTAAAAAATTATCAAAATGATTTATTAAAGAAAATTTTACCAATATTTCACTTTTTATGAAAATTAATAGAATATTTATGTCATTTTATAAATAATACCTATTTGTATTTTACGAAAAATCTAAAAGGAATCAATATTTTAACGTTCATGACATGAAGAGTATTTCTTGTTACCTTGATCAATCATTGATTTCAATATTCCCTTATATGTTTTCAATTTAATTTTACAAAGAAATAGATCATAAAATTGATTTATATTATTTCATGTGGAAAGGATATTTTCCACAATAATTTTATTAAAATTATTTTTAAATATTATTTTCAAAAAAATGGATTTTTAATATGTTTAATGTTTGAAAACATTTTTTCACGTGGAGAAGAATTTTTCATAAATAAATGTAACATGAGATCTATCAAAATAATTTTCAATCTATGATGACATCCTTTGATGTTACATATTCTTTTCTAGGGATAAGATCTCAGGACACCATTCAAATTATTTATCTCAATGGTTTATGTTTATGATGAAAATATGTTTATAAAACCTAATTATATTCCATGGGTTATACCTGGATAAAATGATTATGAAACAAGAATATTTTAATGAGTAATTCTAAGATGAAATAGTTAAGTGATTATGAAACCTGTCCTTTTTCCATACGTTAGGATATGGTGAAGTTTTTTGGAAATCCATTTAATTTCATGGGTTATGATATGATGAATGTTTTTTATATTTTAGAACAAATTCATATTATTTACATTATTTGATGGGTGGGAACTATATCTCCATACAATTCATTGGGTAGAGATTTATATAAAATAACATAAACAAAATTGGAATGGGGAGTGAACATAGTTATATACGTTACTTTGTTCCCTATGATGGTCTTGGAATGGATCATGACTATTATGATGGTTTTGGGAGTGAACTAATTCCATTTTGGTAGCTTTAGTTGTAATCCTCAACTAAAATGTAAATGATTTTCAATTCATTTTTGTATGCTAGAATTTAATGTCTTATTCCAATGTTATTCTATCAAAGATCATGTTCATTGATTCCCTTATTATTGATGTCTTATTAACTCTCAATATTTAATCCATGACTCATTAATAGGATATTTGATACCATGGTATGATTTTCAATTATTATAATCATGTTTTCAGAACATTATATTCATGTTATTCTTACATATCTTCTTTGTTTACTATTACTGAGCATTTGAGCACACCTTTTCTTATGATTCCTTTCCCCATCTTATAAATAATGGTTTTAAGTAGGGTATATTTTTCAATAATACTAACAGGCGGATATTTATGGGATATGTTAAAGATCCTTCACCAAATTTGAATATTTTGTACCTAGTATCCAAATAAATTATACAATTATGGTATTTATGTGTTTTTTTGTGTAATGTATTAAATATTCATCCAACAATATGTAATATCTATGTATGAAAATCATGGGTCTCTATAGTTGGTATCTAAGGAAATTTTTATTTAACATTTGAAAACTAGGATGAGAAGTTATTAGTGAGATCTGTAGAGATATTTATAGTTATATTTCTAGTGATCACTAAGGATAATTATAAGGATGAGTTAATTTATAGGATAAGTAATAGATTTTTTTTAAAGGATAGAGAACGTGGTTTCCATGAAATTACATCCATGTATCTATACTATAAGTGTATGTGGATCTGTAATAGTGGTACCTAGTGGTTATAAATCCAAAACGACTACATTGAGCTGGACTCGATCATCTCCTGGTGAACACCAATGATCCTTTTTGGTCACATGGTTTGACATTTCCACGTGATACACTTTTGTAAATTTAAAAAACCTTTATGAAACATCATAAAGGATTTAAATAGATGATTTATATGAATGAAATATTATAAACCAATGGTGCTAAAGATTAAATACATAGTCATGATTGACAGATCCTATAAGAAAATTTTCATGATTATGTAGTTTTCCACTATGATTAGTATTTCTCTCACTATGCCTTTTTTTAGTCAAGGGCTAGAACCATAATGAATTGGGTTAACATTTATTTTGATGTGAAATTTTATAATGTGAATACAAATGGGATGATTATTTGAGTAAAGGATTTTTTGATTATGCATATTCAATTTTCATGGAAGATGATTAATAATGAGTACTTTAACTAACTCATAGTCTCACTAAAAAAGATAAGGATCGTGTTTTTTAAGATCTAGGGTAATGGATACCACAGAGGATTGAATATGTAGTTTAATTTATGTAAATAATGTGGGAAGAAACACTCATGATATGATCTCAATTGGAAAATAATAGGTTCTGAGTGTGAAAAGGACGCACAGAATGTAATTTATAATGGAAAGTGAAAGGTTTAGTTCACACAATGGAATAGAATACTTTTCTACCTAATGAATTACCAATGGATACATATTTCGAATGAAGAAATTATAGTAATTACTCAAATCAATTTAATAGGGGGAAGTATCTTGAAAAGAATAAAAAAGTTGATATGACTAATGGTTATACTACTGATAATGTAGAGACCACAAATGACGTATGAAAATTATGTGGTATTTTAATGTTTTTTATGTTAAACATGTGAATAATTATAGAATTGATATTGATAACTGTTAAGATATGATTCATATTTCATGTTGTAGTAAAGAATTATTAAATAAGAAGATTGTGAATCCTATTTAATGGTATAAGAATGGTGTGGGATGATACAAGTGTTGGAATTCAAGAATTATGTTGTATGAATCATGAAATATATAATTATTTTTTTGTATAAATCTTTTGATACAGATTGAAAAAAATGTGTTAACTTATATTGAGCATCTAGAAAAGTGATTTAAAGGAAATGTGATATTTTGATTAAGGGGAGATAAGCCTTAATTTGTTTTGGATTTTAGGATAATGATTTTTAGATAAAGAGATGTTGGGTATTAATTTGTAAATTATATAGTACTGATTAACTTTGTACTGATTAATGATTTGTTGATAATGTAATTTACATTATCATTAATGGAGTTTAAAACATTTTTGGATTTTAGTAAAATTCCCAATAATATATGTATTATATAAGAAATGAGGGAGCATTTGTGTTTTTAATAAGGTTTTATTATAATTTCGGTTATTACCATGTTTCAAGAGATTAGATAATGAAGGTATTTACATGTTTGGTATGTAACAATCAAGAGCTACATTATTATATATGGGGTATTAATGTTAAGTTTATTTTGAGAAATTTAGTAACCATATTTATAAATATTGTATTTTTAAACGGTTATTAGGTTAACAACTTATTAAATTGTTTAAGTTGAACTTTAGAAGTGGTTTCATAGAATAACTTATTACTACACCATGAGAAGATTATCCATATTTGATACCAGTGTGAAATTTCTTTTAACTGTATACTGAAAAAATGACTTCTAATACTATTATGGTTCTAATTTAGTGCTTTAGACCTGAAATATTCATCTCATGGAGTAAGAGATTATCTATAAATTGATTATGGCACAACCAAAGGATGAAACTATTCCTATGAAAAAAAATATATCAAGTTAGTGCATTTTCTTATTTTATCAATACTGAATGAAAAGTTTTCCAAACATTAGGAAAAGAATCTTGAAATAAAATGTTGTCTAATTATCGTCATTTTTATGATATCAATGATATTTCCAAGCCTCATGGGTTTATGGTTTTTTCTCCATTAACATTTCTCATTCCATGTATTTTACCACTCTACATCCTTATTTGGGAGTTAGTTTTCTCTTCTATGTCCATGTTTTCACATTCCACCTATTTTATCCAATTTGGAAACCTAGATTGTGTTACTCTAGGAAAAAAAATTGTACATCCATTTCCCCTTTTCAAGAGGTTGTTTTATTAATTCTTTTTATGATTAGGGTTTCAATAAAGTAACTTTCTAATGATAAAACTTTTCTAATGATGATGAATTTAAATAGATAAATTAATTTCAAGGGTGATAGAATGTAACACCTCGTGGTTTTTTGTAATATATTTTTTCAAACAAATTTAATATTTTTGATATATTGTGTTACATGCAACTATTAGTTCAAATGAAATGTGACATACTATTAAAATATAATAATCTAAAATAATCATTATCACATAAATTTTGGAATTATATTTATGTGTATGATTAACTAAATAATAGAAATGTATGGTTTACACATATAAATATAATTAATTATTTGGTACCCATTAAATTATAAATTAAAATAATAACCATTTGAAAATAAATAAAATCTTTTTATGAAAAACTATTTTTTGCCCATAAAATAAGTTTACAACAATAAAATAAATTAATACCTTTTATTGAATTATTTTCAAGACATTAATATATTATAAATTTAATAAAAAATTTAACATTCATCTTATGTGTTTTCTATACAATAGATAATAATAAATCTAATATTACGCTTAAAACTCTATTTTAAAAAAAAAATAGTTTTGTCACCCTTGGTGGACTTATATTAACAAAAATTTCTACCAAACATAGAAAAAAAATATTTAAAAAATAAAGATAATTTTTCAAATAGAAATATCATAATTATCTTAGGGTAAATTTTTTCTATTATTCGGAAAAGTATCAATTTTTGATGAATATTTAATAATACAAAATATTAATTGAATACTCATTTTTTGTTATAGTTATTTAAAATGTTAAAATATATTTTCAATTGTTTTAAAGTAATGTTATATAATATATATATATATATATATTAATACAATAATGGTTATTTGAATCATTTTCAAATTTCATTTTTATATAAAAACATTTTAAATGTTTAAACATTTTCTCTTGGAAAACTCACTTTTTCATTACATCTACAGGATTAATTTTAAATTAAAATTTTCTACTTAAAAGAATGGAATTTTGATAAATGGATTATATATTTGGAATAATAATAATTTATAATATCTAAAAAGTTAAAATTAATTTTTCAATAATATTAATAGTAAAAACAATGATACTTATTTACCATGGTTAACGTAATAATGTTTTTATCATGGGGGGGGGGGGGTTAAACTAAAAATATAAGGGTTAAAAATAACACAAAAATTTTTAATGCACATTATATGGACATATATCTAAATTTTATCTTATATTCTCAATAATGGACATTTTTTAGATATTTTACCATGATAAAATTGTTGGTATACTTGTTTCTTTTCAGAACATTACAAGTGTGCCACTCACCTCACTTATAAAAGGCCATCCACTCTTCTCGGCTATTCACACCTAAAAACCCTTTTGGATTAGCCAATAATTACCTAAATGTATTCCTAAATTCCCTCATATCATATTATAATCATTAGTTTTTATGTAATTACATCCAAAGAATTATTTTGGTGAAAACCTAAAGCAGATACCTAAAAAAGATGTAACATTTATCAATGAAATATTTTGTTTTATTTCTTATTCCACCACATTATATTATTTTTATACTATAATGATATAATAAAATAAGTATCATACATATAAATATATTTTTTATATTAATTTAAGGACCTAAAACCATCACCAATTGCATCAAATGGTCTATGAAATCATTATTCGTGTGTACCTAGGACAACCACCTTGCAAACCGATGACATTCATGTTTCCATAACCACATCTCATAGTTGGCTATGATGATTTATCCAATGTATATATATGATATTTATAAAATAATTATAAATTTTTATTTATTATATAATATAAATTTTTATACATTTCATTCCATATGGGACATGATAACGTCACTCGTGTGTATGGTGGACTACTGTCTCACGAAGAAATGGGATTCATTTTCACTAACGATTTAGATGGAAGATAATAAAGATAATGTTAATAAATATATATGATATAAATGAAATAAGTATGATATTAATGAAATATTCATCATTATAAAATGTTAATATATCATTTTCAATCTCACCTTTTCACTCACTCAGAGATGATAAAATTGTTCATTTACGTATGGACTACGACCTTCACAAAGCGATGCAACTCTATTTTAATTATGACACCAGATAAATGATATTTTTATGTATCTTTTAAGAGATTATATTTTATTTATGATTTTATTATAATTATATAATCATAAAATATTTCTTACCTCATTTCTATAATGATCATTGAAAAATTAAAATGTTACTCATGCATACGTACGACCTACCGACTCTATGATCATAACATACTTAATTTCTCAAAACCATATTTCATGAATTCTTTAAAAAGTGTAATTGAGTTATAAATAATATAATTATTTCATTATTATTATTATATAATTTATGGAACCATGACCAGTATAAGAGGAAAAAAATATGTGATCAAAACATACACAAAAAACAATGCAGTTTTTTCCTGAATCTTTAATTTAAAATATAATTGTTTATAAATGTGAAATAAATGGTCATTATAGAATAATATATGGTATGAAATATATAATTATGGTTATGTAAAATATTTATAAAAAAATTTATTTATTATACTATATTTTTTAATGTGTGTTATGGGAGTCAATACTTATAGTAAGAGATTTTTTTCTTAATTTTCCTTCTTTGAGAGATGTGATATGTTAGGAACCTATATTCTTTTATGTGGTCTATATATGACCCCTTTGAAATGTAATATCATTAAATTATTTATTATCATGAAAATCTATATTTAACTTTATGTTATTATTTCATGGGGCTTATGATAACATGTTACTGAAGTAGAAAGGGATTTTTTCTATGTTTTCATTCTCAGAAAAATTATGTTATGTTACATAAATTTATTATTTTTTGAGGAGTATATAAATACTATTTCACATGTAATATCAGGATTTTTTTTATAATTATGATATTTTATGTTTCATTTTATTTTATTCCTTCATGAGGATTATGATTCCACACTACCAATGTGGTAATATCATTTTTACAATCTCATCGTTTATCATGATTTCTTGGGATTATGCTTCTAATATTGAAATATTATAATATATCTCTCATTAATGTAATGAATTTTATTCTCCTATTCTTATTTAAATATAATACATGTTTTCTTTTCATTTTACTCTCTTTTTGTATGAATTAGTGGAAAAAGTTGTTTTTATGAAAAATTGTATTCAATTCTATTTTCTATCAAAAACTAGTATTTCATTCAAAACCTGGTTTTGTAAATGTTTTTTCAAAAAAATTAATCTTTATATCAGTGGTTTGCTAAATACATTTTTACAGATGTTTTAAATTTTACAATTTTTTTTGAAATATAACTTTTTGTAAGTTTTAAAAAAATCTTATTTATATTATAATAAAAATGTGAATATAATCATTGTTTTATCATTTTTGTCAGGAATAGTATTTCCAACTATCATGACTTATCAATGATTCCGTGATTCCTGTAAAATTAATCATCTAAATTTTCAAAATAAATACATTTTAAATAAATTATATTTTTTTCACTTAGAATGGATATTTTCATCAATAATTATTTCAAAATGATCTTTAAATATTGTTTTCAAAGAAATGGATTTTGAAAATATTTTACATATTAAAAAAATCAAGTGGAAAGGTTATTTTCCTAAAGAATTATTCCAAGTGATCATTCAAAATAATTTTCTATCTATGATGACATCATGTTATGTCAATTATCATTTATAGGGTATGTGACAGAAGGATTCCATATTTATCATTTCACTAAATGGTTTATGTTTATGATGATAATATGTTCAAGAAACCTCTTTCAATTACATTAGTTATACCATGAAAAAATTATTACGAAACCCACTACTTTTAGGGGTTATTCTATGACGAAATAATGAAATGATTTTGAATTTTTTCTATTTTCCACATTTTATGATTTGTTGAAATGTTTATGAAACCCATTTCATTTCATTTTTCATGATATGATGAATGATTTTTTGATATTTTGGCACACATGTGTGTGGTTTTTAGTATTTAATGGGTGTTACCCATATCTCCCACTAATTCATTTAATAATGATTTATAACTCATGATATAAAGAACACTTGAATAGGGGAGTAAACCTAGTTCAATAAGGGAATTTGTTAACTATGATTATCATGGGAGTAAACCTTGACCACTATGATGGTTTATTGATTGATCCTATTTTACAATGATATCCTTTGTAGTGATCCTTTAATACTATGGAAATTATTTTCTATGTTTATGTGTATGCCACAATTTTATATCTTATGCAAATGTTATTCTCTCAGAGACCATGTTATTTGGTTTTTTATGATCCATGTCTTATGAACTACCAATCTATATACTGTGACTCAATATTATGATATTTGATATGCAGGTTATCATTTTAAAATTTTAGTCTCATTTTCTAACACCCTAATATACTTGTTATGCTTATGTATCTTCCTAGTTTACCCTTACTAAGAATCATAGATATATTTTTCTTATGTTTCACTTACATAGTTTATGGAGATAGGTTTAATATAGGTTATAATTTCAACACCACTAAAGGGGAAGATATTTATGTGTGTTGTTGAATATCTATAACCAAATTTGATGATTGTGAACCTAATATCCAAATACAGATATCTATTAGGGTCCTCAGGCACATTTATTTGAGATGTATTAAATATTCATATGAAAAGATATAATATCTATGTATAAAAATCATGGTTCATTGTATCCAATGAACATATAAGAAAAAAACAAAATACTTTATTCATGATACGGATTGATAAAGACCTTATTTTCATGGATATGTAATGGATGGTCCTGAATAGTATAATTTTATAGAATAAATCCTACCATTACCAAATGATTTTCTGAGAATCTATCCATGAAAGTATTAAGGAGGGGAATGGTATTATATAAACCTTTAAATTAAGGTGAAATTAGTATAAAAAGAAAAAGATTCTGTAATTCCAAATTGATACATATGTTGTAATTTAGTTTGGGAAAATAATTTTTGTGTATTTATCGATTTATATAAATAAATATCTATTTGATAATGAACATATATCAACATTATGCATCAATTATATAAGTTCAAAACTGTACAATGATTATTGAGAGAACTTCTGGTGGTAATCATAAATAATGGGATCATTTTTAATACTTCAATGTTCTTGGCATATCCACAATTTAAAGTAGAGTGAAAGAAGAATAAGGGGGTGAATAAATCATTTCTTATACCAATATGGAAATAGTAGAACATCACCATAAAATTTTCATTGGTGTCTAGAATATAACCAAATGAAAAAATGTTATATGGGTTGTGTTGTATTGTCTTTCCAATAATACCCACTATGTAACACCCCAATCTTCCATGGTACACTTCTCTTTGAATAATATAGTAGCGTGTGTTATATGCAACTTCGAGTTCTAACACACACCACAACCAATCAAACTAGCATTTATGAATTGTAATACCCACTTTTCATATTTTTATAAATTTTATCTTTCAAAATGGACATCATTTTTGGATTTGAAATATCGAAATTAGCCTAGAGTGAATTTTTGGTATTTTTCTGAAAACGTTTAATTTTAGAAGATTAGTGAAAAACACTGAGTTATAGTTTAAAACCAAATATTTATTTAAATAGTTATTTAATTTATTTAATTTATTTTAGGGAAAAATAGATACATAATACCTATATATGTTTAATGTAATCCATTATATTCAGTTTACAATAATTTTAGATATACAAAAATTTTATTGATCTTTTCACCATCATTTACGCATCTCCTAGGAAAATTTACAAATTCACATAAAATAGAAATTTACCGCTTTTGTGAGTAGAATTTAAAAAATCTGAGAGACTCGATAATATCAAGGAGAAAAATTTCTTTCAATAAGATAAAAATAATTATTGGTGAATAGTAACTTCTTACTTGTATTTACCACGGTTAAAAGTAAATAGAGTAATTTAGGGTAAAAATGATATTATTATTACCCTAACACATGTCCTAATTCTATTGGATAAGTATAATTCGACCAAAAACCAACTATTTAATAATATATGAACCTCTTGGGTCCACTTGGATTTGATTAGAACATTTATTATTATTTAATTCAACAAATAGTTAAAAGTGTTTAAATCAAAGTCTTATAAATAAAACATTTTTAATATAGGGTTATATATAAAATAAATTTAATTATAAATATTAATTAGAAATCTAAAAATATTACCTATATAATTGTATTTTATTTATAATTTCTAGACATTAAATAATTTAATTTATTTATGACACAATATTGATGTAGTAATTACCTAATAAATGAAATATAAAATAATTGATATTATAAATATCCAAATAAATGTAATTTGAGAATTTTTATGAATTAAAATAATTTTCTAGGTTAATATGAAATTTTATTATTTCTTAAATTAATTTTGATCGAATTAATAATGTTTTTAAGAATTTAAAAATATATATTATTAAATAGTGTCAAAATTGACATAAATGAGTTTTTAAAACAAATATTATATTATTAATTGATATTTTATTCTTAAAAATCTAAGGTTCTGCCAAAGGACTTATATAAATAAATTTTTATCCTTAATGGACATCTTGGGGGGTCTCATGGATGTATATAGTATTTTTATTAACTATATAATTTAAAAATACAAAGAGACATGGTAAATGTCAAACTATTTAACTAAGAGTTAAAACTAAAAGATAAGGTTAATATAGTGACCCAAACCAGTCTAAAATATTTTGGTTGAGTGGTTATCGACCTATAACCACCTTAAACTTTAAATAATCCACATTGAATCCATTATAAAGTGAATATGAATTTTTTATAAAATAATATTTCGAGCTTTTCCAAAGGTGCCCCTCACCCCTCCTATAAAAGGGCACTCCCCCTTCTCTCTAATTCATACCTTCAAAGCCTTTTGGCTCGTCCAACACCTTCCAAAATATTCTCTCAACTTCCCTAAATTCAACCTATATGCCTTAATTTGATCATAAATCCAACCGAAAGATCCCTTTTGATCAAATCAAAAGGAATAACCCGAAGAAGAGATAATGTTTTCACCACCCTCTTTCAAATTCCTTTCGTCTTCAACTTCTTCTTTATTTGTTATTTACATTATAATATTATACCTCCAGTATATTCTATATACTGTTATGTTATTAAAAATATGGTACAACCATATTCAGTATTCTATCCATCCTTTGAATGACATGTCACCATACGTGCATACGTACGGCTTACCGTCTCTACATCGTGGTGTAATTGTTATTCAAAACAATATTATTTGGATGGGTATGATAATGATGTGTAATTGATGTAAATATTAAATATAACATGATAATGATTGTTTATATATGATATAACATCCAATTATATGTTATTTTAATATCAAGAGAATGATATTGTCCCTCGTGCGTACGTACGGACTACCATCTCCATGAACACTATGAGGTTCATTTCCCATCGTATCCATTCAAGTATAATTCTAATTGATGATTAAAAATAATGTTTAAGGACTTGATATCATTATATATATGAATAAGATACAACCTATCCATAACAAACACAACTTATGTAACAAATCATATAAAAGAAAACGAGTAAGTTAACAACTGAAATGATGATAATATTATGATATTATTTACAATGCAATGTCAAAAGATCATATATGATATAATATTAATGTATATGAATCATGTATAATTTAATAATAATTATTTCACCATTATACAGTATTTTAATCTACGCTTAACCAAGGAAACGTACAAGGTAAGGGTTTATTTCACAATCTCTTCATTATCCGAAGATGATTATACGTAATTATCTACTAGGACCTCTTTATCATCCAAATTCATGTTTTTTAAAAATGTATTTCAAAAAATTTTTAATTTTTTATATACTATGGTTTAAAGTCATTTATACCCTTGTTTGAATTTTTATATGTTTTTTATAAAGGAATCTTTCCGTCTTTTTCCAAACAAGGTCCCTTTTAACCTTTGAATAGAATTAAGGTAAGAATGTATTTTTTAACTTATACAGCGAGGGAAATTATTTTCTTCCATTATGAAATCTTCAAAGAATCCCTTATAAGATTATAATAATATTTTCAATGTAAATGTTTTATTTTATAATTATGGTACTTTTAAATGATTTAAAAAAATAGATATTGCTCTCAAATAGTTTTGATTTCATCTATGTCAACATCTTTTGATGGATTTAAAGTTTATATGAAGTTGATTTATTATGATACAAAACTTACATATTGTAATGAAGTTTATTTGATATGTTTTACTGTGGAAGTGTTATTTTTATACCATTCATGGTTTATGGAGAATTTATTGACATTTAATATTCTATTATTAATATGAATGTTTATGTTATGTTTAAACCTGTTCATATAAGGAATGAAGTGTACTTAATAAGTGACTGGTAGAGCCTGCTATAACTCCTTGATGCATCGGTAGGTCTCATAAAAAAAACTAGTGTCTTGGCATAAGGCCTTGAAAAAATATTATTTGTATTCTTGGCACAAGGCCTTGACGATGTGGTTATGATAGTCTTGAATTATTCATTCCATCATTATAAAAGTGGTTATTGATATTTCATGTGATTATTCAACTAGTACAATATCCCTGTGCATAAGTAAATAGCATTATTTCATTTTATTTCTACCATATTATGCTGAAGTTCAAGTTTAAAAGGGTTTTGTTTTAGTTATACATTGCATTAAATGTTTATGCTTATTTATGAATGTTACCGCTATATTGATATCCTTACTAGGCATTTGATCTCACCCCTTTATATGTTTTGTTTTTTCCAAGATGTGAAGAAGTATTTTATAAATGACCAGCAGAGATAGTATATGGGGATATGAGTGTGGAGACAAGATGTCGTTGTAGTTTTCACTTTATTATGTAATGTAAATTTATAAATTTATCCAGTGATTCCAAGCCAACTAAACTAATAAGTCTTTTGAGACATGATCTTTTATGATCATTCTAATGTTATGTAATAATGCATCGACTATGGGTAATTGGGGCCAGGGCGTTACACACTACATCTGTATCCGATGAGATTTCTCTCCTAGAAGACATGACATGAGATATAAAAAGGAATTACTGAGGATACATTGGTTACCACATTAAATTATTTTTCATCATGATCTAAATTGAATTTCTAAATTATTTAGAACTCTTTAAAATGATCTTAATATCGAATTGAATTTCATTAAGACGTATCACCCTCAAATTTATGGCCAAACATAATAGACCATTTGGATAGTTGAATACTTGATGAGATCATGTTCAATGGAATTTAACGATGTATGGGGTAAACATCATAGATTATTTGAGTTTTTATAGAACAATAACATCAAATATATTATTCAAATGGATCCTTATGAAGCACTATATGGAAAGAAATTTAGAACTCATACATGTTGGGATGAAGATAGTCAGAAAACATTACTTGGTCCCGATCTTGTACAAGAGATGACATAAGTGGTTCAAGCCATCCAACACACAATAAAATATTCTCATAGTCAGCAGAGGATCTATGTTTTCAATCATCTAATAAAATTGATGTTTTATATTGGAGAAAAACTCTTCCTTCAAATATCACAATGGGAGAGAGTTGTGTGTTTTGGAAAGAATGGAATGATTATCCCTAGGTATATTGGTCACTTTGAGGTCATTTATCATATGAGGGAAGTGTAATATCAACTATAAATTTCACCAAACAAGGATAAAGTTCATCATGTGGTGTACATGACTATAATGAGGATATAAATATCAGATCCCTCACATGTACTAAATTAGAAGGTGGTACAAATGGCGAGTTACCTCTCTTATGAGGATGATCTAATAAAGATCTTGGAACATAGTTGCAATGTTATACAAAACAATAGAACTCTCCTTTTAAATGCAATTTAGAGAAACCGAAATTATGAAGAGGTGGCATGGGGACCAAATGGAACAATGAAAAAAAGTACCCCATCTATTCTAAACTGATAAAATGCATTGAAATATCAGTGATGAAATTTATAAAGGTGGGAGAATGTAATGACATAGACATTATTAGTAACATTTGTGTTCTAAATAATGTGTCTTATATTATATAACATTATACACATGAAACATATATAAAAACAAACAAAAATTTATTTTATTAATGAACAATGTTACGTTAGTTAGTAAATAATACCATAAATATTTTAAAAATTTATATAAGATAATGAATATTAAATAAAAAAAAGTTGAGTGGGTAAACATGGATCATTCTAAACATTTATGATCACCAGCCCCATAAAAACATAATAGAAACAAAATATAACCTTAGTAAACTAATCAAAATCTTATAAATTGAAAATATAGAACATTTTAATAAATTATAGTGAATTTACACTGAAGAAATAAAGTGGTATTTATAAGATGTAATGTGAGAAAGGGAATAGTAACCTGACTATTGAGAATAGTAACCTAACCATTACAATATTAATTCTGTAATGAAATAATTTAATATAAACAATATTTAACATGAAATAAAATTATAACGGTTCCATAAAATAAATACCAAGATTTAAAAACATGAATAAAATTAAATAACATCTTTTATATATTATAAATTAATGTATTTTCTTAAAAATAATTAATATTAAAAAATAAAATCAGAAATGATGGAAAATTATTTAGAAAAAATGAATTAAATTTTCTGGATTATCGTCAAAAAAAATTCTAAGGGTAATTTATTGTAATTTTATGGAATACTTCAATTTTTAGGTGAATAGTAAAAATAAATTTTTTTTCATAAATGGTGTATTTCCAATTACATAATTAGTGATGTAATAAGGATCAAATAGATTCAATAACTTTTGGTTTGACCAACAACATATTTAATATGTTGAATAATCCACAAAATTTGAATTCCAAAGCTAATTTTTTCCAATGTCTAAAGTCAAAAGTGTTCCCTTAATATAATAATTTCTCAATTTTTCTCAATTTTCATTTAATAAAATTTTTTCTTCCTTTTATAATATTTTTTAAATTTCTAAATCTATTTTATTTTTATTTATATATGGATCAAAATTTTAAAAAATCAATATTAAAATATTTAACTTGGGCACAATATTTTATTTAAAATTTTATCCTAAAATATCCCTCTCTTAATGTATAAATATCCTATATCACTCTACATGGAAAATCACTCCTCTATAAAATAATAACGGAAAACCTATAAAAGATTATATATATCAATCCCCATATAATCCTTACTCGTATTATGGATGAAACCAACTCTAATACCTAAGGTATTTTCGTGTTGTACAAAAGAAGCAACAACGTGAAAATTGTAAGTTTTCATCAACTATTTTATCATTTTGTTTTTCTATATTTCTTATTCCCCATTGATTTTGATAAAACATTTCTAACCAGTTAAACTGTATGTTTAAATTAAATTAATTATGTTAATGAAATAAAATTATCATATTTTGATTGTATTCATATTTCATAAAACCCATCCTTCTCTATTGACAATATCATGTTAATAGTCGGCTAACCACACATGATGACATTATAAATTCTTTTCCAATCACCATCCTAAGAAATTATTATACTAAATTATTTATAATATATAAATATACAAATACATTTATTCTGATTCTTTTATATTTACCATTAATAATTTAAAAATACAATTTCTGAAATATCATTAAATTGAAGAAGGATTGAAAATTTTAATGAAAATATCATATTAAAAAGATTAATATTTCACTATGGATGTTAAGAAATATAATTCTATGATTATAATAGATAAATAGTGAAAAATTTAAGATAAATCACTTTTAGTTCAATTTTATAATGAAATAATGTCTATTTTTCCTGAGGGTAAATACAGACTAAAAAAATCATGGTTTAATCTAAGGGAGTTATCCTCTTATACTTCTCTATTCAAGTACCTCCTTTGTGATGTTGAATTATATTCTTTTTAATCACCTCTGAATATAAACTTATGGATAAAACATATTTTTACCATTGGGTGAACTTTTTTCCCTCTCATTATTCTCTATATTTCTTCCATATTGTATATTGTTATGCTGTTGAATTAATTTCTTGAATATCATTCTTCTACATGAATTATTTTTACATAATGAAAACGCAAACACCTTCGTTAACCATGTTTATTAAACAATATGTAAACACAACTTATTGATTTTGGGATTTACATTTATATATCCCATAATCCATTTTTTGGTTTAAAATTATTTAATATTTAGTTCATTAAAGGCATATATAATAAATGATTTTATATGAATCTATTTATTTATTTTCCATAGGTTATTAATGAAATGATTTGTTATGATATATTTGTTACACATAAATTAATATATATGAATAGTTTTCTAAAATAGTATTCTAATTCCTTGGATAAATAATTAATCTCTATAGATAACATGTATTATAATACCTTGTTGAATAACCATGGTATTTTTTATTTATGACACCTAGATGATAAGCCTTGGTGGTATGATTATAAATGTCTCAATTTTTTTATAGCCACATTTCAATGTAATGTATCATGTAATAATGATTATTCTCTCATGTTATTTTTTAGTTATTTTCCGTGATGATTCTTCATGTTTTATTTTTATTTTTTATCACTGAATATGATTTATTCTCTCCCCTTTATTTCAAAATATGTCCCCAATGTATGAGATGTTGTAAAACTAACATAGGATGAAATTATGAATAATACCTTCAAATGGATTAGAATATTTTTTATCTTATTAAAGAAATACATTTTTAATTTCTAATAAACTAAACCTTAATAGATCCACTGTTCTTTTAAGTGTTGTTCCACGTAATGAGTGTTTATATAGAAAAATGGAGGGACACCATAATCTCAAGATATTTTTAAATTTTAAAAATGAATGAACAGTTTTAATTTCCCTAATAAATTAGGTATTCATTCTTTATTTGGATTCATTCATGGTCATTTTAATAGATGATATTTCTGTGTAATTTCAATCACTAGAGGACTACACTATACTTTTAGAAGTTATTTTTATCACACTAACAAAGAGTCATATTTAATAAAAACACTCAAATTATATGTTTGAGAATAGTGATATTCCTATGTATAAGGCATGTGATATCTAATATTGGTGTATATTTATACACATACAATATTATTTCCATGGTTTATTGGAATATTCCCCAAAGAAATTTCGAGATCAATATATTTGAACGATTTTCTAGTTACTATCAAAGATTCTTATAGGACTTCTCCTAAATGGAGGCACCGATGATTGAGCTAAATATGAATGGGTGAAGTTCTTCTACTAATATTCTTATGGGAGATTGGTCTCCAATTGTTTGAAATTTCAATGATATAATTATAATTCTCTAGACATAGCATAGTGGATAACCTAAATGTTGGTTTCAAGGAGTAGTGTGTTTATCACAATAATTCTTCTACAATTATTTTTATTTTTTATCAATTTTAAAATTAGTAATGTAAAACATGAAACAACTATGGAAATTATGAAGAAAATATTAAATCAGCAGACAAAATGAAGTTAAATTGAATTAATAATATAAAAAATGAAATTCAATAATAATGAACTAGTTATAGAATGTACAACACTCTATTTCCTCTCACTAATCTAAAATGATTAAACTACCATGAAAAACTTCACATGGAGCATGTTCAATCTCATGAAACATTCCCCTATCACTCTCAAAAAATGAACAAATACATACCAGATAACCTTCCATACATGAGTATTCTCCAAACAATTAAAAGGAACTCTTGGGAAAATCAATAATGAACATATTATATTCTATGAAAATGTGATATGTTCTTGGTCCAAAAATCTCATGACCTCTCCTAAAATACATGGTTTGGTACACAAGATAAAAAGAGGAAAAAATAATAATATGTTGAGAGTACTGAGATGTTTTAACATGTATGTATTTCATTTCATCTCTCAAGCTTGCAGTCATAATATTATAATATTAAAGAATATGTCAACCATCAAACTATGATTTAATATCCAATAAGTGTTGATCTTCACCTTCGGAAACTAGGTTCTAAAGTTTTTCCTCTATATTCGGAGGTTGGATGTCATAAAATGAAGAGTAAAAACATAACAAAAAAGTTTTATTTACAATATTAAGAAAAATTACAACCGAAAGTGGAGGAGAATAAAAAGAGAGAGAAAAACAACTATAGAATGATAGGGGGAACATGAAGACTATAAAAAATTATTTATTGAAAATAAAAGGGATGAATTATTTACAAATACATCCACATGGAAACATCACTGCTATGTATCCTTCTCATGTGATGAGATCCAACATCCTTCAGCAAAATCGCTGCACTTGAGGTCTTTAGTGGTATTTATAAACTCTTTTTGCACAATTATAAATCATTTTTCACACACTTGCATTGTGTTCATGCTTCCAACATAACATTCTAGAAAATTACGCATTTCATTTTGACACGCAAGAATATAATCAATTCGCTGAAAATCTAAGAGCTATCATTCATCACAACACAACACATCATCCTATAAAAAATAACCGACCATCATCAAACATATTCCATGACCATGATGAGATCCAAAAAAAGCATACGCACTATGAAAAAGCTTTACTACCTTAGTTCAAGGATAAATATCCATTGAATAGTTTAATCAAATAGCTTTAGTATACTCTTTAATAGACTACCAGCATAGCATCTGGGATGGTAGAAGTCCATATTTTCTAATTTTTCTTTCAATAGGAAAATAATACAACAATGATATTCCATCATCCCCCAAGACCAGATCAGCACTGAATCTTTTTCAATATCCCAAGCTATATCTCGAATGACTTTTTTGATTTCCCCTTCCTTTTAGATGGTCTTGAACCCAAATCATCCAATCTTGAATCGCCAATAGATCACAATGCTACATTAAATTGTCATAATCCTCTACTCAGGATACCATTGGGAAACATCAAAACATCAGAAAAATAATTCTCAAAAGCACACATAAAAGAATCAGGAATCGATCTCTTTTAACTATGAAATTTCAATTTTTGGTTCATATGTCTTGGCCGATTTCCTGGTTCAAATTCCATGAAAATATCAATCAATAAGGAAATGAACATAGTCATAATGGAATTTAAATAGATGATATTGTTCTTGAATTTCATGTTAAGATTGTAAACAATTGGCAAATCAATTCAATGATAATTGTGAGATATTAATAATGTGAATAATTGTAGAATTAAAAGAGTACTAGGTGTAACATAGAAAAACCCCCAAATGAAATGGGTAAAAAGCAATGGAAAAATTAAGGATTTAACTATGGTAAAATGTGGGTAAAAACTCCTTATATCAAAATTAAATGTATAAAACAGCCAAGAAATTATCTCCTAAAAATATGGAGACACACCTCACAGAATATTCTACTCAAGGCCAAAGATGTGTTGCTTTTGAAACAAATGATAGAAACTGGTGGAGGAGATCCCCTTTTATAGAATACCTTCCCCATCCTTTTTACTCCCCTATATTAAATTTAACTTACCATATTAAATAGGGAATCAATGGTAGGGTTTCACCATGACATGTCACCATGACATGTCACCATGACATGTCTAAATGAATATGGTGACCATCAGTAATATTTTCTCTCCCCAATAACATCTTCCAACAGAACTCCAACATGGAGATTTTATTATGTTATAATCAAATCTCCAACCATCATTTCTATATTAAAAACCTTCTTCTCATTTATCTACAAGGATGATTGAGGATATACACCATCTGAACTTTTCAGAACCAATCACCTTCATCAGGAAATCTTCTAGATTTTCTTAATGTGAATTTTATGCATGTCCACACATCTTTTTTTCACCACATATAGAACAAAATAATATTGTACGCCAATGTTCTTTGTCATGGAATGAAAATACGGATTTTATGAAATGTGTAAGGAACTATTACATTAAAAAAATAATGAAAATTTATTTTGTTTGTGCTCGATCTCCTCTAATAAACTTTTCATCGAAATAGCCTTTTTGTATTCATGTATAGCTGCCATGTACTCCACCTACATCATGGATAAATGAAAAAATAACATTAACATTGAAATCTATCTCACAGATCCTCCTACAAGAGTACACACATAACTAGTAGTGGAATTTCTCTGGTTTGAATCACCATAAAATCGGAATCATCATAGCCTCTAATAATGAAATATGATCCTCCAAAATCAGCAATATCTAAGGTTTACATGATGTATCATAGGATCCACTTCACCATGATCCAATCCTCATGTCCTAGATTCTCTATATACTGACTAGATATGCCAACTTCCTATGGAATGTCTATTCTAGTACAAACCATGGAGAACACTATACTACCCACTATTGATGCATACAAAACTCGAGACATTTACATCCTCTCTAAATAACTTATAGGACTCATTGTCAAGGATAACATGAAATTAATGGGAAGAGGGTTATAAATTGGCTTAGAGTCTTGAGTTTTGATGTTTTTCAGGACATTATTCAAATAATTATTCTGTGATAGCTAAATCTATCAATTATTCATGTCTTGGTAAATTTTCATTCCAGGAATCATGTAGTCCCATTTGTTCCAAATGGCCTTATTTCAGTAAGGTAATGGAACAATATCCCATGTCTTGTTCTTGTGTGGGGATTCGAGGTTCTCCTGTATGACCACCATCCATGAAGATATATCTGGACTCTGTGTCACCTCCAAAATAGATGATGTATCTCCATCTTCTGTCAATCAGAAATATGAAACATTTCTCTCAGAGAAATAATCTGAGTGCCATATTGGAACTCTTTTCTATCAATTTGACCATCATATTCCAGGATCATATGTACTTGATCAACCTTATCTAGTAATTCCTCAGAGGAAACTAGTTCTTCCTTTTTTTCATCCTTCTCCTTGACTGTTTTAGTTTATGTACTATCTTTCTACATATTGTTATAAATTTCAATTTTCACTGTGTCTCTGGGAAATATTGAATCTCTAGTGATGATAAGTTTTTGGGATACGAGATCACAAAAACAATATTACATCACACCATCAGCATATCCCAAGAAGGTACATTCCTTGGATCTTGAGTCCAACTTCAATCAATCCTAGTCACGAAACAATTCATTTAAATGACTTCCAAAAGTATTCAATTGAGAATAATTAGCATGCTTAGTAGTCCACATATCTATCGGCATCTTCAGGTCAATTTTCACTAAATTTGATCGATTAATAAAATAATAGAAATTATTTAATACTTCTACCCAAAACATCTTGGTATGTCTTACAGTCTTCAACTATGTCATTGTTCTATAAAATATGTTTTTATTCATATTACATTCCACTACATTCTTTTGAGAATTATATACCACCATGAACTGCCACTTGATGCCTTACTATTGAAAAAAATAATAAAAGTCAACTCTTGTATATTCTCCATGATTGTCAGTCCTCAAACACTTGATATTATTATTGGATACAATCTCCTTTTTCTCTTTGAAGTTTTTGAAGAGTTAAAACACATCTGATTTCTTTTTGATTTGAAACACCCAACATATCCTAGAATACTCATCCATAATAGATACAAAGTAACATTATCCTCTTAGGGACACAACCGGTGATTTATAAATGTTGGAATGAATCAAGTCCAAAATCTCTTTGATCCTATTCATTGATGTTCCATGCTTCAACCTTTGTTTCTTACTCAAAACACAATTCTTACAAAATGGTAAGGATACCTTTGTAAGACCAGAAAATAACTTCTAATATACAAGAATATTAATGCGTCATTTAGACATATTGCCAATATTCTGATAATATAATGTCATCAACACTTCCATTAAAGTAGTTGATGTGACAATTATCTCCAATTCCTTGTACTTTTCACGTATAAGCACGGACAGGTTCTTTCATATTTTTTATGCATTCATCACCACATGATCTCCCTTAAAAATCTTTATCATTCTTTTCATATTGTGAGTCTTGAATTTTATATCATCAAATTATACCAAGGAAAAAATGTTACTCTTGGGACCCTAGACATGGTATACTCCTTGTATGGGTGGGACAATGACATCATACTTCTTAAGTTTGATGGTTCCAACTCCAACAACTTCCAATGTTTGTTCTTTACCCATGTACACAAGTCCTTCTATGATATTTTCAAATTTACCAAAAAATTACCATAGATATGTTATGTTATGTGTTGATCATGAGTCAATAATCCATGATTAGTCTAGATATTGTCTTCCCTCAGTAGTCGTTACTATGTTACTGAATAGTACATCTACATTTCCAAATGTACTCACCATATTTCCTTGAGATTTCTTTTCACCACTCTTTTTATTCCACCAGTCTTTTCTAACATGCCCCCTCTTACCATCATGAGGACATTTGATGTTTTTCTTATTTCTCCTTGATTTGGACATACCATGATTCTATCTCTCGTTGGAACCATGCTCTATCATTCTTCCTCTTTCCATAGACAGAGCTTCCACTGGGTGTGATGTTTTATACCTATCTTCCCTGTTCTTGGGCTGAATTTATTCTTCAAGAAGCAAAACTATAGAATTATAGAAGGGAAACATATGCATTAGGATATTATTAGTGAGGTTGATGATAAGTTTATCATATGAATCTAGAAAACATTAGAGTAAAATCTTCACACGTTCATTATCATCAATTTTATAACCCAACACCGTAAGATAAACATTAAGGGTATTGAGGTTGTTTATGTGGTTTTTCATCCATAATGACACTTCCATTCTAATATTCTATAATTTTATCTTAATGATTTTTTTTGTGGATTGACTTTTCCCATAAATCTTTTTCAGAGTATCCAAAATTTCTTTTCTTGTCTTCTTCTCTTCAATGCTTGATAGGAACCCATCTGAAAAATCCAAATGGATATTGGTAATAGAATTCTCATCCATATCTCTCCATTTCATCTTAATCACACCATCTTTTTTATCTCCAATCACCTGTAGGCAGTTATCTATCAACAACACTACTTGATTCTTCATTTTCCATAATGAAAAATTATTTCCATTGAATATTTCGATCTCGTATTTCTCCACCATTTGGACACGTTGTTGGTCCAGAATTTCCTCATGTGAAACCTCGTTACATTGATACCACTTGTTAGGCTCATAAAAAATTGTTCAATTGATTCAATGATAATTTTAAGATATAAATAAATTATAAATGTTTGGAATTATAAGATCATTGGATGTAATGTGGAAAAACCCTCAAATTAAAGGGGTAAAAACCCACGGGTAAATAAAATGATTTCACTATGGTAAAATGTGGGTACAAAATATATATCTCTCTCTCTCTCTCATTTACAAGGAGAATACCCACAAGAAATTATCTCTTAAAAATATAGAGAAACACCTCACAAAATACAATGATCAAGGATGAATATGTGTTACATCAAAATCTGATGATAAAAACTGGTGGAGAAGATCCCCTTTTATAGCATTCCTTCACCCTCCTTTTCCCTCCCATCAATTATTTTTTTTACCAAATTAAATGGGGAATCAATGGAAGGCTGTCACCATTAATTTTAACCAAGACGTCTCTAAATAAATGTGGTGTCCATCATTAATATTTTCCCTCTTCATAACATCTTCCAACATTTCAAATAAATCACTATCGGTCTTCAATAGACAACAAAAGGAGATTTGACTCAACTCATCTTCATCGGAAGAAAACAAAATGATCTAGAAGATTCTATTTCACTATGGTTCCAACATGTTTCATCTTCTCTGAAAGGGATTCAACCTTATTCTTCTTCAAGATCGAATGAGAACTCTCTATCATTGTCCCTTAACATATCTAGGTCATCGTTTGATTATAAATTTAAGAGGTAATGGTGAGATCGGCATTATAACCAACAGATTAAATAAAAAAATAAAAAATATAATATTAAATGTAACATAACAATTAAATAAAATAAATAAAATTATACACATATTAACAATCAAACATAAAATATAAAATAAACATTAATTTATTTAATTCAAGAATTTACTTGAAAATTAATATAAACACATAAAATTTACTAAATTCGGTAATATTTAATCTTTAAAAACATAATTTAAACACATAATTGTTGTGGATATAACATGAAATTCATGTAACTTCGAATTAAACCACTCTTAATGGATTTTTTTCCCCCATGAATCCATTATTCACATTCAATGATAGAAAATAAATATCAAAATGGAAAATTTTAAATGACACTAAGAATTAGTTTTCATAATGATTTTTACTCAATGATTCTCTTAAGTGGTAAATATGAACTCCACATAAACATAAATTTGATCACTGTAAAGTCAGTTTATGTTTTGAAAAAATGTTTTAAATTTAAAATATTTAAGAGAATTTAACCAATGTTAACTTTCATTCAAATAAAAGTCCAAAAATCAATTTGAATCCAGCTGAAAAAAACTCACATAATTTAAGAGATAATAATAAATATAATAACCGCTAGATGAGTTGGAGTGAGAATTTATTGGTGAAATATTCAAATAATACAACAGTTTGATGAATAGAGAATAAATAACAAAAGAGGATAATTGAATGAGTTTAACTTGGATTAGGATATTCATTTCATAATCCATTTGGATGTATATCTTATGATTTAAATTAAAATTAAAAATTATAATGTAAATAACAATTTTATGACATTCACCCAAGATTTTATTGGACTAAATTGTTTTATGATATTAAGAAATTTTCTTAATTCTATTAAATTCAAGAGTTATTGCAGATAAACCTTCTCAATGTGGCTTCATAGTCCTCAAATTTTAGAATAATATTCATTCAGTAAAAATGGCTAAGTGATGATTAAAAGCATAAAATTTCAAAAAACAATTAAGGCTTTTTTGGTGATTACATTGAAACATAGTTCAATAAAAAATTAATACTCCTTCCCCACATTTAAAACAATAAAATATCCCCATTATTGAATAAAAAAGTGGGATGAAATAGTTTGATAGTGTAGATTCACAAATATATTATATTCAGTAGTGAATGAGTCAGGTTTGAGGGACACAAAATTGATCAAAAATAAATTTTACACACAAAAACATGAACTTCCTTGAAAACAAAAACCCATTGTTTGCTATATTATGAATATCATAAAAAATTCATGTTTTGAAATGTAGAATAATTTTAACATTTAATGATTAACAACGATTTTCAGAAAATTGTTAAAATAAACACGACACAAAATTTTCAGAACATATACGCATTAATGAATCTATAAATATCCTACATATTAAAAAATAATAATTTTTGCATTAAAAAGATCTTAAATATCAATTTTTATAATTTATTACACTCCAATAGTAATCAATAAATTTTTAATTCCAACATGAATGTGATTAGAATCAATATAAAGAATATAAAATATTAATCCACAGGTTTAATGATTTAGAAATTGATGTTATGAATTGGAAACCTACCATTTTTTCACTTGATTAAGTAATTATGGTTTCTAATTTCAAACTCATAAAAATGAAAAAATATAATGACTAAAAATCAAAACATTAAAGTCCAAACAAGATAAAACTAGAGTAAATGTTTATGGAGTTGGATCCAAGTTATATTCAATATATTTCTTATTTGGATGTCTAAAAACATAAAATTTCAACTTCAAATGAATGAAAAACTCTTCTCACCAAAACAATTACAAAATACAAAATAACTTGTACAAGCATTATTTATTTTTTTACATCATAGAAAAAATATAAAAAAAACATTATTATAGCATGTTTGACATTTATTTTAGAAAAAAACATCAGGAAAAGTAGAAAACGTTTATACCCATCACCACACATAATTTTCAGAATATATTAATAATTTAATCCTTTTGAAAGATAAGGGTAGAAGGATACAACCTGGTAGTCTTAAGGTGGGAATGAATTTACTTGATATAGGTTGTCTCACCAGAGAAAGTACTACTATATTACTATCTTAAAAAATAAACAAAAATCATTTATTAAGAAGAGATAAGAACTAGAAAATTATAAATAGAAAGATAATTGAAAATAATGATTTTGACCCCCTAGGAATGTGGTGTATTTACATTTCCGATGGATGGAAAACCATTGGTTTTTCCTCAGTCAGTTAAAGGGTGTGGTTTTTTTATTGAAACCACCATGCATGCTTCCTCCTATTGCATTTCACCATAAAATGGTTTTTAAATCCCACAACAAAATATTCATGTTTGAAAGACTCATTATCAATATAAAAATATGTCTCCAACACCTATTTTGATTGAATTACATTATTACATCCCAAAGAAGTTCATAGAAATGGTTGAGGAACCTCAATCTCAAAAAAATGAGAACTAGACATAACAATTAAATCAACATCACCCAACTAAAAATTATAATGACTAAATATACGAGTGGAAAATGTATTGACAAAATCATTTGTCTTGAGAACTACCTAGTAATCATACACCACCTCATCTTTGATGTGAATCTTATTAGTTTCAGCATCCCCGCGATCTATATTTCTAGTGAGTTATAGGAGCATTAAAATTCATCCGGGGGTGAAGGATCAAATTCCACATGACCCTCCAAAATCTCACTAACATTAGCATATTCTTCAAAATATAAAAACGGAGTAGAAGAAAGAGATCATGTTTTGTAAGGTATTTTTAAAAAAAACCATCTTTGTACAAAAATATTCCAACTCCCTGAATGTGTGAAACTTGTTCTTACATTTGATCAAAAATTTCTCTTGGATATGGTTCAAGGTATAGAGAGATGTAGTCAACCTCTTCTATCCTCAATTTAAAAAATAACACCTCATCTAGGGTGTCTTGTATAGAAAATGAGAGGGTAACTTGAGCTGTTTCAATATATTCTATCATGCATCACCATACGTGCTTCAAACTCTATGACAACCACATCAATAGATGTTAGGATGTTCACTTCTTGGTGAACCCTTTATGGATTAAACCTAGGTAAAATATGTGATAATTATTTAATTCCTTTTTATAATGCTTACATAATAGGTCAACAAATATACTTCTAATCTTCAATAAGTTCAAGTAAATCATCTTCATTTAAAATTTTTTTTTCCCCAGCTTTAAAATTAATACACCCTGCCATATATTATGATCATACATGAGGTTTACTATATTTAAGTTTTTATTTTTTTTAAATTTTTTTTAAAAATGAAAATGAAGATTCACTAAAAAACATTCCTCCCTAGAAATGGAGTCAATTTTTTATATCCTATCCTTTAAACTATAAATGATATATTTATAATTTCATATACGTAGTATAGTGTGTATCCGAAGAGTTTCTCTCATAGAGAAATGTGTTTACCTCAATGATTCATCTAAAATAATTTTTTTGATATATTTTAAAATAATTAAAATAGAACATGAAATAATGATGTAAATGATGAATAGAAAATTAAAAAAACCAAGAAACAAATAAGAGATACCAAAATAAGTGAGAAATAAAAGAAATTCACTAAGAATAAACTAGTTCCAGATTTTTCGACTCCCTATTGCCTATCCTTGATTTTAAAAGATTAATTCTCCAATAAAATTTCATGCAACAGATTCATGATCCATCAAAATATTCACCTCTCTCTCTCCAAAAAAAATAACAAAAACATACATGATCACCACCCTCACATGAGAATTCACAAAACAGTTAAAAGTACTTCTGGGTAAAATCAATTCCATTCAGAATATCTTCCATGAAAAGGTGAACACATCTAGATTGTCAAATCACATGAACTCTCTTGAAATAACCAATTGGGTAGATAAGATAATAAGTGTTAAAAGAAATAAGAAGTTGATAGTACCAACCCATTCAAGAAAATGAGAGTGTTTTCACATCTCCCCTTCTCAAGATCATGATCTTCTATGAGTGAAGAGAATATCGACAATCAAACTAGTTCTTGATCACCAAAAAGAATTGATTTTCACATACTAAAACAGGGTCTATGAGTTATTCCTTAATTTTAGGAGGATGAAGGTCACAAAATTTGGAGCGAAAATATAACAAAGAATTTTTATTTATAAAATGGAGAAAAATAACAATAGAGAGATGAGGAGAAGAAGAAAAGATAAATAGTACTATAGAATGATCAGGGGTCTCATGAAAACTTCCCAAAAATATTTAATCAAAATAAAAGAAAACAATTATTTATAAATACATCTAGTGAGAATAACACATCCACATGGAAACATTACTGCATTGCACCCTCCATTCGTGACACGATATAACATCATCTAGAACAAATCACTTCTCTCAAAGTCATTAGCGGTATGTAGAAAATTCATTTGAAAAATTATAAATTACATATTCACTAGATTCTCACCATAGTATAACTTTTTATAAAATGATTTATTCTTTAAAATAAATTTTCAACCTCTTTCATGGTTCATTAGCCCCCAACCAACCATTATAGAAAATTTACCTTCTCATTATGAAATGAAATAATTTAATTAACATTCCGACAAACTGATCTATGTAATTCTTAAGAACTCAACACTCTATCCTATACAGAATCCTTAGTCACCCATAAAATTCTTCCACTATCTCCATGATCCCTAAAAAAACTCGTACGCACTCTGAAAATGTAACACCCTCGAAAATTCCAAAAGTGTATCTTTTATCATATACGACACGAACCACCAAACATAGAATGAAATTTAAACTCTAAATAATTTAAGGTATATTTAATATTTTAAATAATTTAAATATATTATATTTCTTTCATTTAATGAAATTCCATGTTATATTTCCTCAAACGCAACAAATACATTCTTCGATTGCTTATGTTTTTCACAAAACAATGTTTTAGAGAACAACAATATATTTTTTAAAAATTATTATTTAATATAATAAGATTTAATATTGTCGTTAAATTAAAATTTATCAATATAATTAACTAAATTATGAAAATATATGGTTTATAAAAACCTAAAATTAATTCATTGGTTACTAATAATTTATAAATTAATATAAAATCTAATTGAACAAAAAGAAAAAAAATTTAAACACGCAAAGGTGTTTTATAAAAATAAAATAAATTAATTACTATTCTAAAATGAAATTAATAATAATACGATATTATATGTTCAATAAATTATTTTTTACATTCATCTAATATATGTTTTATTCATAAGTTATGAACAAACTAAAGTTTACACATAAAACCTATATTTTTTAATGGGGGATTGTTGCCTGTTAATGTCAAAATAGTTTTAAATCCAATTTTGGGAAATTTAATAAATTTTATATGTAAAACTAAGCTTAATTTTTAAATTGAAATATCAAATTTATATTAGGTTAATATTTTGGTACTTCTCAAAAAAGATTCATTTTTGATGAATAGTGAAAAATACTGGTTTTTAATTGAAAACATATTTTTCATCTAATTTATTTATATAAATAAATTATATTTTATTATTATTTTAAAATAATTTAGATAAATTATAAATCTATTAATCAAATTTATATCATTAGAATCAATTTCTTTTTTAAATCATATAATAAAACATTGAAATTTTTTAAAAAACATTAACTTTAAAAACCCTCTTTGATGTCCCGTCAATGGGATTAAATTTAAATTAATTTCTATCACTTTTGTGATTGTAATGTGAAAAAATTGTATTAATATTTGGAATCAGATTAATTTATAATTTCTAATAGGGTAAAATTAGTTTTTTACAAAAAAAATATTTTTATTAATATTATTAAAATTAATTACAGTGATTAAGATAAAAATAAGCAGGAAAAGGGACTGAACCTAAAATATAAGGGCCAAAGTGGCCTATAAATATTTCTAAAATAAATTGTATTTCAATATTTATATTGTATCCTCACTTTTATATATTTTTATTATTATTGGATACACTTAACATGGAAAAAACATGGTTGAAATACCCTTTTCAAAACATTACAAGAATGCCACTCCTCCTCCACTATATAATGGTACTCACCCCTCCCACTTATTAACACATCTAGATCCCATTGGCTCGCCCAAAATCTACCCAAATAGGCTCCAAAAATACCTCCCCTCATCCAAGAATCCTCAATTTGGGCATAAAGTAAACCAATGAAGTATTTTGGAAAAAACTGAAAGGAGTTACCTGAATAAGATGTAAACTTCTTCAACGATCACTTTTGTTTCATTTACCTCTTTACCCATTAACTAATTTTTTTGTGATGATTATATAATAAACCATAAATATTCAATATAATGAATTTTTTATTATAATATTTCAACCTACACTTACACACACATCCATAAAAATTGGATATATAGTCATCGTTCGTGTCTATGACAGACTATCGCCTCACGAACTGATATCATTCATTCTTCCATTTTCCACTACTTATGGAATGAATAATTATTTATTTATAGTATCTATTTTATATAAATGGTTTTTATAATTTATTTATTCTTATTTAAATTTTTATACGAACATAACTTTATGCATTCCATTCTTTGGGAACTCGATAACATCGTTTGTGGATGTGTAGACAACCGTTTACACAAAGCGATGTGATTCATTCACGCTATACATGGAATGTATAAAGGTTTATTTTAATTAAAATTTTTGATATATATGATATAATTATATTAATATAATTATAATATACATATATATCATTTACTTTTCATTTTTTAATATGAAAATAAAATGGAAGTAGCATTAATGCGTACGTAGGATCTACCGTCTCAATTAATATTGAAATTAATTTCCTATATCAAAATTTATGGATTATTATAAATGAATATATACTAAATATATATAATATTTAAATTATGTTTTAAATTATTATTATGATTAAATCACGATCTAATTAATATGATGAACATGTAACAAGTCAAAACATACTGGAAAATTTAGGCAATTAACACTCGAAATAGTGAAATTAATGAAAGCTTATTAACAAATGGGTAAGAAGATATTATAATAAGATAATATATGATATTATAAATATTATTATGTTTATTTTATAAGATATTAACATGTTTAAAATGCTTATACATGATTTTAAAGGATTTTCACACAAAAGGAAATTCTTTGTAAGATATTTTGTCTCAATTTTCATTCTATTTAGACTTATTTATTATTATACACCGATTTAATTAAATGTGGTGTATATACTACCCCTTTGACATTTAAAATCATGATACACTCATAAATCATTGTATTTTATGTTTCTCTTTGAACTATATCATCCATGGGGCATTGACGTGAAAATTACCAAGTGATAAATGTTATCTTTATAATATCACTTTCTTTTGTGATTGTTAAATTTCCCCAAAAACAATAACTTTGTAGTAATCATTTTTCATTAAAAATTATATATATTTTTGATATCCATATTCTTATATTATGGATAAGATTATTTACTAAGCTTGTACCATATATACATACCATTTTTACATTGAATGTTATTTGATTTACTGGGAAAATATTGATAAATCCTAATCTTTGACTCAATACAGATATTTGATAAGTCATATTGTTTATGAATATTAATTTATTATTCAATATATGATGATTGATTTGGAAATAAAATAGATGGGTTAATGACCAGTTAATGTAATCCCCTTGATTCATCGATAGTCTTAGGAGTTGAAATTATTTGGTGAAAACCACTTTGAGGTTGTTTCCAAGAAGAATATAGGGATTTTTACCCACAAATTTAAACTGTCTTGAGAATAGATCGCGTTATTGGAAAACAAGAAATTCAATAATTAAAATATTCCTTTATTAATAATTTAGTTATTATTAATATCCCTATGATTTTTTATTTTACTTATCTATGGATGCATTTCATTAAAAGTTTATTGATCTAATGGTATGTGTTTCAGTTATTAACCATTCCAAAATTTTTATTCCTTATCCAGTTATTTGAATTTAATATGTTTCTAGTTATTTTCCTTGTCATACTATTTATACACTTACTCCCATTTTATTAATTATATGTCATGTGTGTTCAATTATTACCTTGCCACATGGATTATACAGGTTAATTTATTATTACATCCATTGTGATTTAATTTACTATGAATTTTAGATCACCATTATTTTGTTTCGCCTTGGAATCCAAGAATATTACAATGAAATATATTCTAGGATATTTTAATTGGGAATAAATTAATCCTCAAATGAAAAAAATATGTTGTAATTAGTGTATTCATTTATAATATAAGAATCATGTATAGATATGGTTTACCAAGACTACTAAACTCTTCAGTCATTTGGGATTTGATCCTTTGTTATCATTGTAATGTAATGGTAGTAGAAACTAGCTCTATCCTTTATGGGGTCGGGGTGCTACAGTTGCTGTCAATGGAAGTTTAGTAATATCCTTGGAAACTAGATTTTGGAAATTGTAGATTATAGAATGTCACGACAATGAATTACCGGTCTCGAGCCCCAACTACCCCAGCCCGCCTCCAGAGGCCAGGGGCAGCCGATAAGTGCTGAAGGCGTAACAATCTCAGTGAGTCCATTTCCTATGTAACTCTACACACAAACATCCCACTTGACGTAGAAGTGAAAATTCAAAAGAAAACAGAAGTATAAACAATTATAACCCCACCACAGTCATGTATCAACTTCTACATAGAGAAATGTAAATTACTGAAAAGTACTAACAATATACTGAACAGAAAAAGGGAAAAACATGCACCAAACCCGAAAGGTTACACAACCCTATAATAGGTAAACCAAAGTAAAAATATGATGAGTCTCACACCTGAAAGTCCTAATATGACCACTGAACGCAGCCCAATCTCCTGTGTCCTCTACACTCCTCTGTAGTCTCGATCATCCTATCGGTCGTCTGAAAGTGAACACCAACTGCGGGCAAATCCCAAGCAGGGGTGAGTATAATAATACTCAGTAGGATACCATGAATTCTCGAGGGAGAAAACAAGGAGATAAAAAAATGGTGAGAAGTAGGCCGAAAAAAGAATAGTGAAAGAGTATAGTAAATAAAGTGCAGCTCAACCCAACAAGAGAAAGGAAGTAGGGTCGTCTGACCAAGAGGATCGAGACACAGAAAGCACGTGGAAAACCCCGCATGTCTTCACCCCTCCTAGAAGGATACTAACTGATCACACGGATTGGGAAAAAAATTATGGTGTATATATATATATTCTAAACAAGAAACCAGAATGAGTGTGTAAGGGGATCTCGATCTCCATGCTCAGCCCAAGAAATGTCACCAATAGTTCTAAGGATATCCATCACTTAAGCCCAACAGTCCCACACATCAAAGATGTCTCATCACTAAATCACACAACCAAGGTTCCTGCTCTGGTAACCATGGAGAAAAGTCATTGACTAGCCTTATAGGAAGGGTTGAGTCTCAAAAAATTCTTCGGGTAAACCACTTCCCAACCCAACTGGAGGGTAAACACCAAATGTTCAACGGGTGACCCACTGCATAGCCCTGCTGGAGGTTAAACCCTAAAATGTCATCGGGTAACCCACTACCTAGCCCTGCTAGAGGGTAAAACCTAAAGTCAATGGGTAACCTACTACCCAGTCCATCTGGAGGGTAAACCCTAATTTCAACAGGTAACCCACTGCTTAGCCTCGCATGAGGGTAAACCCTAATACACCGGGGGTAGCCCACTGCCTATCCCTACTGGAGGGTAATCCATGAACTAGTCTGATAACTCCACACTACTTGAACCATATCTAGGTGTCGCTAAAATCGTGACTATGAATTGGGTCGTAGTGCATCAAAGGTACCTCTAACCAATGCCCTTCTATGCTTCCACATTTAATGAGATCTCAAAAGAGGCTTCACACACCCAAACATATCACATTGTTGTAATCATCACCAAAAAACACGTGAGATATAATATTTATTTTCTGGAAATAGACTCCCAAAGAAAATGTTATTGAACCCCACTTTGTTCCCATACAGTGTCTCGTGGGACCCGCACCTTCGTCCCGAAATAGTTTGGGCGAGCTGCTTCATTGCGATGCTCCTGAAAAAACATGCCGAAACGACTACTCATTCGCCCCGAATGGATGTCTGATGAAAACGTCACAAAACGCTGCTCACATCTTAAAAGAAGGCACATGGGTCCCATGAATTATCTCTGACTTTAACACCTAAAACCACCCTGGACAACTTCATCTCAATGCGATGGTCGCAACATCACTGACGACACCTTAAACGGACTCTGGATGTGTTCACATCATCAAAAGAAGAATCTTGGGGAGGTAATTAGTGAGTGTCTCATGCCACCAAGCCCCCGTATTGGGAATTAATAATCCTAGAGACAATCTCAAAATCTCTGTCTCGATCCAAGGATTGCGCTGTCGTAGACGACACCCAAAACAGACACCTGTAGTGGAAGTTACGGGTGTCCGAAGACAAGGGGGGCTAACCCCATAGGGCTAGACTGGCCCTGTCCATCCCGTCCACCCGGCCTGGGTTGGCCCGTGTTGGCCGGCTAGGCCCACAGCGCTGGCCCACAGCCCTTCCATGTGCCCCAGCCACTGACTCGCGGTCCACCCGACCGCCCAGACCACATGGCCGGTCATTGTCCCACGCGGAGACCCGCCTTTAGTGGGTCTCGGTCTCCCGCTCAGGGTCACGTTCCATGACCCTCGTCACGCCCTGCACCAGCAAATTGTCAGCCCGTCACCACCTCCTAGGACCGTGCCACTGCCGGCCACTATCCCAGACTTTCTGAAGCCCTTTGAAAACCACCAGAACCACCGAAAAATGGAGAAATTGTCTGAAAAACATACCGGTGGCACCCCGAACACCCCGGGACTTGAAAATTTGATCCGAAAAGAGCTTCGAAATGCTCGGATCGATACCTACACATATATGGTATTTTCTCAATGATTGGATAGAATTTAGACAAAATGAATTTTTTTCATGGAAGATGTGGAAATTAAAAACGAAAATGCACACTCCAACCTCACTGGGTGTAGCCCGTAGCTTCACGAACAGTCCGCCGGATCTACCACCACCTTCCCAGAGAGTAGGAGGAGCTTGAGGGAGGTTTCTCCTTAGATTAGAGATCTTTCTCTAGGGATAAATGAAGTGGAGGATGGCGGAGGAGTGGTGGAGGTGTTTATGTAGAACAAATAAATTAATTTTTTTAATCACCTACCAGTTGGCCCCGTACCCGAACTCTCGACGGGGTCAAGGTTAAGCCGCCTCTAGGGTAAAATCGATGTTTTGAGCGTAACAGAGGTCTTGGAATTTTAATTCGAGCCTCCATTCAAAATTTGTAAAGTTCACGCCTGAGGCCACTAAATAACGAAAACACCCCTGGTGGCGTTTTCTACAGAAGGGTCGTGTCCGCAAATGTTACACCCCTCCTAGGGTAAATGGAACACTCTAGAATCAATGGTGCCATCGTTTTTCCCATTCTAGCAACATTTTAGGAGTTATTATGTTTAATTAGTGTATCCAGTGTGAACGCACTTAAAATTTAATTTCAGCCACACCGGGGCTAGGAATCACACACCGTCTTAACGCCCTGCTCTGGAATAACATCAGGAAAAAAAATTCAAAGTATTACAGGCTAAAAACACAGGTTATTATATCATTCCCTCTTTCAAGTTTATCACCCTCCAAAAAAATCAACACAAACAACTCGGGATACTGAGCCAGCACCTGGCCCTCCTATTCCCAAGTGCTCTCCTGCACCCTCCCATGAATCCACCACACACGAACCAAAGGGATGGTCCATCCACATAGTCTCTGCTCCTGCCGGTCCCCAATATCCACCAGATGCTCTGCAAAGGTTGTTGCATCCTCAATTTCCAGCTCTCCCCAGTCAATAACATGCATGGGATAGTGCACATATTTCCTCAGCTGCGACAAGTGGAAGACTTCATGTACCCTCTCTAGCTGTGGGGGTAGATCTAGATGGTAGGAAGCCTCACCTACCCTGCGCATGATCTCAAAGAGCCCAAGGAACATTGGTGATAGTTTTCCGCCCCGACTGAACCTCTGTGTTCCATGTTGTGGGGAGACTACCAAAAACACATTACCCCTACTCATACTCTAAAGGTCTGCGACGACAATATTCGTAGGACTTATGTCTACTTTGATCCATCCTCATCCGCTCATGAATGACCTGAACCTTCTCTGTCATCACCCGCAGCAACTCTGGGCCCATGAGGGAGGTCTCCCGAACCTCCGTCCAGCACAACGGTGACCTGCAGGGTCTCCCATAAAGGTCCTCAAAAGGTGACATGCTAATAGTAGAGTGATAACTGTTGTTATACGCGAACTCCACCAAGGGTAGGTGATCCTCCCAGCTTAGGCCAAAGTCTAACACACACACCCTTAGCATACTATCCAACACCTTGATAGTGCACTCGGATTACCTGCCTGTCTGGGGGTGAAAAGATGTACTCATCCGAAGTCAAGTCCCGAATGCCTCCTACAGGCCTCGCCACAATCGGGATGTAAAATTTGCATCACAGCTAGAGATGATCATCGAGGGTAATCCATGAAGGCATATGATCTATAAAACATACAACTACCCTAGAATCTCCACTTAACTATGCCCGCTGATGGCAAGGAAGTGTGTCGACTTCGTGAGTCGGTCCACTATCACCCAAATGGAATCATGGCCCTTTGTTGTGTGCGGAATCCCTGTGATGAAGTCCATGGACATTCCATCCCACTTCCACTCCGGTATATCAAGGTGTTGAAATAACCCTTCCGGAACCTGATGCTCAATGTTTACATGCTGATAGGTATGAAATCGAGAAATGAACTCAGTTATGCTCTGCTTCATGCCAGACCACTAAAACTACCACTGAAGGTCTCTGTACATCTTCCCCACATCGGGATGTAAATCCAAGGGAGAAGTTTGGAACTCCCACTTCACCTTCTATCGCATCTCCACTGGTACTACATCTCCCTCCTGGAACAGGATCTCGTGATTACCCCCTTGTGAACACCCATCGGGTGCATCACTCGTGGATATATGATCACGCTGCACCTTGTTGACGACATCCCCCAGTTGTGACTCTCTCACATGATCAAGGAGAAATGGAATCAACACCACCGATTGCAGAAAAGTTGTACCCTCTCGCTCCACCAAGGTCAGTTGTAGGGAAGCCAACTGCTCTGAAACTTCCAGCACTAAACGATCCTAGGAAATCATACTAAGGGCATATGCTACTATGTTGCCCTTACCCAGAGTATAGACCATCTCAAAATCATAGTCCTGCAGATACTCTATCCAGTGCGCCTACCTTAGATTCAGATCCCTCAGCGTGAAGATGTACACGAGGCTCTCGTGGTCTGGGTAGACCACAAAACGTCACCCAAAAGTTAGTGTCTCCATAACCTCAAGGTGAAAACCACCACTACCAGCTCTAAATCATGAGTCACATAATTCTACTCATGGGGCCTCAAATTCCTCAACCCATATGCAATGACTACCTGCTGATGCATCAGCACACACCTGAGCCCATCTCCTGAAGCATCCCAGTATACCACAAACTCAACGTCCTCCTTTTGCAGCCTCAACACTGGAGCACTAGTCAGCATCCGTCTCAACTCCTCAAAGGCCTTCTGGAAGTGATCAGTCCAGGTGAATGGTCGTCCCTTCTATGTCAATGTTGTCAAAGGGGAATCAGTCCAAGATAAATCTTCCACGAACCTCCTGTAGTACCCGACCCATCCAAGGAAGCTCCGCACCTCTAACGCATTCTTTGGTGTCTCCCATGCAAGAACATCCTCTATATTTAAGGGATCTACGAATAATCCCTACTTTTTGATGTCATGCCGCATAAATTGAACCTCATGAATCTAGAATTGTCGCTTATAGAGCTTTCCATATAGATGGTGCTCGCAGAGTAAGTCTAGGACCATCCCCCAATGTTTTTCGTGCACCTCCTCTGTCACAGAGTAGATGAGTATGTCCTCAATGAAGACAAAAACAAATCGTTCCATGTACGGCTGAAATATCTTTCTCATCTAATCCATGAAAATTGTGTGGGCATTCTTCATGTCGAAGGGAATCACCAGAAACTAGTAATTCTCATAACGACAACGGAAATCCATATTCGGGATATCGGCCTCACGAACCCGCAATTGGTGGTAGCTGGATTGAATATCAATCATGGAGAACTACTTCACATATCTCAACTGGTCGAATAGATCATTGATCCTCACCAAAGGGTACTTTTTCTTTACCATGTCCTGATTCTGGCAATGATAATTCACACGAACCCACAGACTCCCATCTTCCTTTTTCAAAAAAAAAAACTGGAGTTGCCCAGGGGGACACACTGGGCCTGATGAATCCCTTATCAAGAAGGTCCTCTAACTGAATTCATAGCTTCTGGACCTATGTGGGTTCCATCCATTAATCCGCACATGATATCGTGGTAGTCCCTGGCTGCAAGTCAATGCAAAACTCAATCTCTCGCCTCAAAGGTAGTCTTTGGACATCCTCAAGGAAGACATCCATGTAGGCCTCTACAATGGTCGGGACCTATGTTACTGTAGCGTATACTGCTCCGAGATCCATGCTCAACCACTTGTGAGAAAAAAAGGTCGTGGTCTCCTACTTAGAGTACCCGTCTACTCTGCCACGAGGTCTCGTTCACTTAGAATGGTGAACATCATCCCATCAATGTGCACACCTCTGACTCTTCTGTGGCGATAGTCAATCAGGAAGTGAACCATATAAATCCAATCCGTGCATAGGATGACATCGTAAGGCTCCATTGTGATGACCAATATGTCCCACGTGAAATTCCCTCATACGAACGACTGTTTTCATTGTGTACAGATAAAGATCACAAACGAGGCACTTCCCATAGGAACCTCAAGGCTAAGTGCAGGTGTTAGTGCCTCTACTAGAATCTCCAACTCCCATACCAAAAGAAGCGATATAAAGGAGTCGTTGGTGCCTGTGTGTACTAGTTCCGAAGTAAGCATAGAGTAAACACAAAGTGTACCTTAGACCATCTCATGTGTTGGGGGTCACCAACACCCATATCCTGAAGCTGCAAATAACCCCTACCACCAGCTCTCTGATCCTGGAATGGGACACCCAGAGGTGGCAGCTGAAGGACCTCAAAACATCATCCCCCGCCTCATGTTCCTACCACTCTACCTGCGTAGACTCCCTGAGGGACACCATGTCCTCTCCTGACGGATCCTTGGTCATGGTGCTACCTCTGCCACTGCGGTGCACCCACTGCCTGCCACGGATGCTCGGTACACCTGGTTAGGTAGTCCCGTGCTAGTTGACCCCATCCGTCACAGGCATAGCACCGACTCTCTCCTGACTACCCTAGTGCTCTACGGCGACAATACAGTGTACAACCATGCATACAACTCATTGTGGGCCTGTGTTGCCTACCCTCACCAATGCCCTGCTGTCTTGTGGAAAAGTATAGAAGATAGGGATACTATCTAGTCTGCCGGTGTCCATACCAGCCTGAAATGTTGGTCCAAAGACTCTAGCCAGTCTTTCACTACCTGGGGATCTGGGTCTCCGTGGAATGTCTGCGGTCGCTGACACTGAAATTCTTGGAGCGCACTTAGCATATGCTCAACCTCCTTTGTTTTCGGTACTAACTACCAATCTTCAGGTGGAGGGACTACCGATGAAGCACTGGACGGAAGGGGGTCACATGAGGGTCCTTGAACTAACACCTCGTCCCCCGCCAGGTCGTCATCATGAACTGGAGAGGGTAACCTGGCTGGCTTCTGTCATGGGGGAATCCTGAAAATTATCAAGGATTACCGCGATCAGATGGGAATATATATATATATATATCAGTAATAAAAAATGGGAGATGACTCAAAAACGATAGTGAATTACTCAATCCAACCGGATGAATGTTCCATAGTTCCCTACAACAAGTCTCTCAGCGTTCCAAGTCGACAAGAGGGTTATCAGGGTCCTGGTGAATGGATACGTCACTGCCCGTACCATTATTGGACTCCCTGTCCTGAGAGCCGCTCTTGAGACACGTTGACACTATTGCCCTAAATCCCAACCAATTCTTTTTTAGGGTCATCCGAACATTTCCCCATGGAACGAACCACCTCTGATACCACATTGTCATGACCCTAACTTACCGGTCTCAAGACGCAACTACCCCAAGCCCGCCTCCATAGGCCAGTGGCTCGTGACAAGTTCTGAAGGTGTGACAATCTCGGGGAGGCCATTGCCTAAGTACCTATACACACACATCCCACTCGATGCAGAAGTGCAGAGTCAAAAGAAAAATTATGGATAAACAAAAATAACCCAACCACAATCATGCATTAACTTCTAAATAGAGAAATGTAATATACTAAAAAGTACTAACAAGATACCGAACAGAAAAATGGAAAAACATGCGCCCATCCCGAAAGGTTCCACAACCTGGCAAAAGGTAAACAAATGTAAACAGCTGATGAGTCTCACACCTAAAATTCCTACTACAACCACTGAACATAGCCAATCTCATGTGTCCTCTACACTAATTTGTAGTCTCGATCTACCTGTCCGTCATCTGCAAGGGCACACCAAGTATGGGAAAAGGCCAAGCAGGGGTGAGTATAAAGATACTGAGTAGGATACCTCGAAATCTTGAGAGAGAAACAAAGGAGGTACTAAAACGGTGAGAAGTAGAAAAAACAGAGATCAATGAAAGAGTATAGTAAATAAAGTACAATCCAACCCAACAAGAGAAAGGATGTAGGCTCGTCCGACCAAGAAGAGTTAGACACGGAAGGCACGTGGCATACCTCACGTGTCTACGCCCCTCCTAGAAGTATAATAACTGAACCCAAGGAGTATGAATGAAAGTAGGGTGTATATATATATGCTCAATAAGAAACCCGAAAGAGTGTGTAAGGGTATATTGATCTCCAAGATCAGCCCAGGAAAAGTCACCAATATTTCTAAGGATATCCATCCCTGATGCCAAACAGTCTCACACATCAAAGCTTTATCATCGCTAAATTGTGCAACCAAGGATCCCGCTCTGATAACCACGGAGAAAAGTCACAGAATATCCACATTAGAAGGTATGAGTCTGAAAGAAGTCATCGGGTAACCCACATCTCAAAACATCTAGAGGGTAAACCCCAAAAGGTCATTTGGTGACCCACTTCCCAGCCCTTCTAGAGGGAAAACCCTAAAAGGTAATCGGGTAGCCCACTGCCTATCCCCACTATAGGGTAAACCCGAAATTCAATGGGAAACCCACTACCCAGCCCCGCTGAAGAGTAAACCCAATGGTCAATGGGTAACCCAATACCTAGCCCCGCTGGAGGATAAACCGTAAACTAGCATGATATCTCCGCACTTCCCGAAACATCTCTAGGTGTTACTAACATCGCGACCGAGATTTGGGCCATAGTTCGTCAAAGGATCCTCCGACTAGTTCCCTCCATGTTTCCACATTTAATAAGATCTCAAAAGAGGATATACACTCAAAAACATATTACAAAATTGCAATCCTCACAGAAAAACATGCAATATAGACTATTTATACTTTGGGAACAGACTCTCGTTGAAAAAGTTATTCAAACCCTCTTTGTCCCCATATGGTATCTCATGGGTCCCACACCTCAGTCCCAAAAGTGGTCTGGAAAACTAAACCATCGCGATGCTCTCAAAAAAAAATACTAAAACGATTTATCATTTTCCCTAAACAGACGTCTGATGAAAATGTCGCAAAACGCTGCTCACACCTTAAAAGATGGCCCATGGGGCCCAAGCCTCAACTCCGACTTCAATGCCTGGAACCACCTTTTACAAATTCTTCATGATTAAAGGGGCCAAAACGTTGCTAAAGGAACCTTAAACGGACTCTAGATGTGTTCGCATCATCCGAATGAAAAATCACAACCAGTTACTTAGCGAGCGTGTCGCGCCATCGAACCCCCGTCTCGGGAATAAAAAATTCCCGAGACCATCTCAAAATACCTATATCGAGTGGAGGACTGTGCTTCAATAGATGGCATCAAAAAAGGACACACGTATTGGAAGTTACACGTGTCTGATGAAAAGGGGGACTAACCCCTTAGAGCTGGATCGGCCTAGTCTAGCCAGTCCACCCAGCTAGGGCTGGCCCATGACAGTCGGCCCGGCCCGCAGCGTCGGCCCACGACCCATCCGTACGGCCCTGCCGCTGACCCATGGTCTAACCAGCCAACCAGCCCTCATGGTTGGTTGTTGTCCTACACAGAGACCCAACTTCGGCGGGTCTCGATCTCCCCCTCAGGGTCGCCCGGCGCAACCCACTTCGTACCCCACACCGGCGACCTAGGAGCCCGCCGCCGCCGCCGCCACCAAGGACCATGCCACTGCCACTTCTTGTATCCTCCATCTCTTCCTGAGATGATGTCACCGCCTAGGAGCCATGCCACTGCCGTCCACTATCCTGGATCGCCTGAAGCCCTCTGGAAACCCCTGGAAACATCAGAAAATGGGGAAATTAGCTGGAAAACATCCTGGAGAAGCCTGAACACCCCGTGACTAGAAAATTAGAACCGAAAAGACTGTTGGAATGCTCGGTTCGACCCCTACGCATCTTTGGTATTCACATGACTATTGGATAGAATTTCTATTCAATTAATCTAATTCAAGGAAGATGTGGAAATTCAAAATGAAAACGCAAACTCATACCTCATTGGGCGTAGCCCGTTGCTTCACGAACGGTCCGCCAGAGCTGCCACCGCCATGTCAGAGAGAAGGAGGATCTTGAGGGAGGTTGCTACATAGTTTAGATAGCTTCCTCTATGGATAAATGAGGGGTGATAATGGGGAAAAGGTGTGGACGGGTTTAAGTAAAATAAATAAATTAATTTTTTTAAAACATCTACAAGTAGGCCACGTACCCGAACTCTGGGTAGGGTCATGACTAAGCCGCCTCTACGGTAAAATCTACATTCTCAATACAATGGAGGGATCTGTATTTTAATTTGAGCGTCCATTCATATGTTGTAAAGATCATGCCCGAGGCTGCTAAATTCCAGAAACACCCCTGGTAGTGTTTTCCACAGAAGGGTCACGCCTGCAAAAGTTACACTTCTCCTAGGGTAAACAGCATACTCCGGACTCAACGGTGCCCTCAGATTTCCCATCTGTGCAACCATTTAGCAGTTATTCTGTTTATTTGGAATATATAATGTGAATGAACTTAAAATTTAATTACGGCCACATCAGGTCTCAGAATCACACGCCGTCTGAACGCCTTACTCTGGAATAACATCGGGATAAAATTTCAATGTCCTACAGGATCAAAACCCGAGTTCTTACAGAGAACATAACCCTAATGTCGATTTGGTGGGTGAGTATAGAAGAAGGTCCTTTAATTTTTGTATGGTATAGATTATGTGGGACTTACTGGAAATAAATCCTTCTTTGGATATTACAAGTTCACATAGTTCTAGAACATATGTACCTAGGTGTAACAACTCTAACAATTTGCATTAGCCTGACTCAATAATGACCTGGTACATGATAATGGGACTTAATACACACCCAATCTGACACTCAATGGGGATATACTTATGATAATTCACATTTTCTTTACAAACCATTATGAAGGATTTGAATATATAAAAAATATAAATAACCAACATTAAACCTAATGTGGTTTATGTTGAAAATAAGGTTTCATTATTTAGATATCATATAAATGATTATAAATTTGTCTCACTATGACTATTTTTAATCACACTATGCTTTAGGTTTCACTCAATGGATGGAACCTGAAAGAGTCATGTTAACATGGAACATGAATGAAAAGGGGGTAACAACGAGAAACCAAATGGGATATAGATAACAGTCAAATATATCATGTCTATTCCTAATCATTTTTCCAGAAATATTATTAACAATATAGACATTAACCAACTCCTAGAATCATTAAAGAATAGAAGGATGAAGTTTTCAAAGAGATCGAGTGGTAGAGACAATTGTGGAAAAAGGACAAATTTTCATCATGTAAGAAATGTGCAAGTAAAACCCCATAAAAGTGTATCAATGTAATGATAAAATTCTTTATATGTGATAAATTTGTGAAAATATTAAAAAATTTCTGGGAAAAATTTTGATTTTGACGGAATGAAATAAATCACATCCTAAGGATCCCATAATAGTTTGTTTCCTTATATTTAGGAAAACTGGGCATTACCTAAGTCAATGAAATTATATAAAGGATAAAATATATAACACATAAGGTAATATTTGGAAATAAATGGGTGAATTATTTATGTTTTGTGGTTGTATTGAAAACATTAGATAAAAGGTTATTTAATGATAAAATTTCAAGTGTATCTATTTTATGGTGTAAGGGAATAATTTTTGTTAGATTAAAGAACAATCAAAAATTTAAATTTTTCTTATTAAATTGAAATTAAATTTTCTAATATTCTTGGATAATGAAATAATTACTCAACATTAAAATAAATTAAAAAAATTATTTTTTTCTTCATTTTTGTTGAACTTATGATCTTTTAAATCGTCGTAGATTTATGGATTTGAGGCCCTAAATGTTCCATTGATCATTAAATTGTTTATGATTAATGAACTCAATCACCCCTTATAATTATTTATTCTTGTCTTCCAATACCATATTTTCACTTTCCACTAACGTTCTCCTATGTAGAAACCTTGTTATATGTTATTCCATATGTCTTTTATACTTCTCATTCATATTCATTAAGAGGATATTTTATTAATTTTTATCATGATGTGGGATTTCAATAAAGTAATTTTCAAATATAAAACCACATATTTTCATGACCAAGTATAAATTATTAGGATGATATTTATTAAAGGGGTGGAGAAAGTAACACCCTAAAAATTAAAAAAAGAGTAACTTTTAGCCCATATAACACACAACACCAAACTTGAAAATGAGTATAACCACTCGATAATTTAAGGTATATTTACTATTTTAAATAAATTTTATATTTTATATAAATTTAATATATTTTAAAGCTTTAAATGCATGTAATACTGAGTTACATTGTATTATAGACAAAAAAATGTTTTTTTTGATATCTTGCATTACACTCAATACCGAGACATTCTAAATAAATAAATATTGTTAAAACATTATTATTTCATATATAAAGATATAAAATACCATTTAAGTTATGTTTTAGTTATAAAATTAAATAACTTATAAAAATATATGGTTTATACAGATATAAAATGAATTAATTGGTTACTAATTAATTAGAAATGAATATAAAAAGATGTTGAATATAAATGAAATGTTTTCATACTCACACAAGTGTTTTATAATATTAAATTAAATTAATTACTATTATTGAGTTTTGTTAATTATATGTAATTATTATATGTTCAATAAAATATTTTTTACATTCATCCAATTGATTCGTTAGAAATATGTTAAGGATAACCCAAATTTTATAAATAAAATGTATATTTTTATAAAGGTAGTTTTTCCTGCTTTTAATGGAAATAATTTTTTAAATCTAATTTGTGGAACTTTAATAAATTTTATATGTCAAAATAAAATTCATTTTTGAAATTGTAATGTCAAAATTATGTTGGGGTAGTTTTTTTGTAAGAAGTTTTATTGTTTGATAAATAGTGAAAAATATTTGGTTTTTATTCCAAACTTATTTTTCATATAATCTATATATAGAGTTAACTTTATTTTTATTTTGTTTTAATTTATATTTAGTGAAATTATAATCAAATTAATACAATTTAGTTCGTTGGAATCAATTAAAATTTGTAATTTTATATAAAAACATGGAAAACATTCAAACACATTCACTTCAAAAACCTGTTTCCTCATCCCGTTAGTGGGATTAAATTTAAATGAATTTATTGAACTAATGTGATTTTAATTTTGGAAAATGGATTCCATATTTGTAATTATAATAATATATAATATCTAATAATTTCAACTTATATTTTTACAAAAAATATTAGTGAATTTAATTAAAATTAATTAGAGCAATTAATAGAAAAATTATCTTAACAAGGGACTAAACCTTAAACTTAAGGGAAAAATAACCTAGAAAGTTGTTAAAAAATTATTTTATGGACATATGTAGACCATATAATACATTTTATATAATTTGTTTAATTATTGGATCCACTTGACGTTGAAAAAACATGGGTGGAATTCCATTTTCAAAAATTTACAAGAATGCCACTCCACCTCCACTATAAAAAGGCACTCACCCCTCCCACTTACACACGCATCTAAAGCCCATTTACTACAAAACAATAACCAAATAATATCCACAAATCCATACCCTCATATCATAGTCCTATTTTATTTAATAAATAAAACCAAGTAAGTCATTTGGTATAAACCAAAAGCGGTTACCTGAATAAGAGGTAAGCTTCTTCAACGATCAGTTTGGTTTAATTTATTTCTCCATCACATAAATTATTCTTATATAATGATTATATAATAAACTCAGTATCTTAAATATATGAAGATATTTTTATTCTAGTATTTCTACATACACTTTCATATACATCCATCAAAATGGGATACACAATCATCGTTCCTATGTACAATAGACTACCACCTCGCAAACCAAGGTCATTAGATCTTCAATTTATAACATTTTAAGTTGGAATGATGATGGTTTTATAGTTTATATATGATAGATATATGATATTTATAATTTATTTAAACTTATATAACTTTTTATATAAACATACCTTTATGATTTTCATTTTTTGGGAATAAGATAACATCATTTGTGGGCGTGTGGACTACCGCCTCCTCAAAGCGATGTGATCCGTTCACACTATAAAAGGACTATAAAAAGGATTATTACTGTTGAATTATAATATATATATGATAATATTATGATAATATTATGATAATATATATATATATTACTTTTAATTCATTTCATATGACAAAAAAATGGAAGTAGTGTCCATGCGTACGTACGGCCTACCGTCTCCATGAAATGTGCTTTTCCTTTCCAATACCCAACTTTATAGATTATTATAAATACATATAATGAATATATATAATATTTAAATCATTTTTTACATTATTTATAGGATAAAATCATGATATAATTAACAGTAACGACATGTAACAAGTCAGAACAAACTTGAAAAATAAGGTAATAAACACCCAAAATAAGGAACTTAATAAAATATTGTTAACAAATGGGTAATAAGATATTATAAAAAGTTAATATATTATATTATAAATATAATTATTATTATATTATAATTTATTAACATATTTAAAACTCTTATACAAGATGTTAAAGTATTTTTACCAAAAATTAATGCAAGGTAAAATATTTCACCTCAATTTACATTCCATAGAGTATTATTTGTTATTATACACCAATTCACTTAAATATGTTTTATATACTACCCATTTATCATTTAATATCATGATTTATTCATATTTCATGTAATTTTATGTTTCCATTTGAACTATCACATCCAAGGGGTTTTGAATTTAAAATTACCAAGCTGTAAAAGTTATATTCACACTATCACTTTATTTTGTGATTGTTAACCTTCTATCAAAACAATCACTTTATCATAATTAATTTTTATTAAAAATTATATTTATTTGTCATATAAAATTTATTTTATAGTTGATGTGATTATATTCAAACCATATACCATATTTACATATGATTTTTACTTTGAAATTTGTTTGATTTACTAGGTAAATATTGATAAATCTATATCCTTGACTCAATATAGATATTTGAGAATGAACATTTTTTATGAATTAAAATTGATTATTTGATATATATATATATATATATATATGGAATAATTTGGACATGAAATACATTGGCTGGGGACTGATTAATGTAATCACCTTGGTGCATAGGTAGTCTCATGAGATGAAATCAGTTCCCGACAAACCTATAGAGTTTGTCTCCAAGAAGAATAGGTGGGTTTCTACCCACAAATTTAAACTGTTTGAAGAATATATATTTATGGTAAGGGTATCATGTTCATAGAAAACACGAAATTTAATAATTAAGAACATAATTTATTGAGAATTCATTTCTTATTATAATCTATCATATTTTTTCTTTAACATATCTATGGATGCCTTTAATTCTTAGTTTATTGATTTAATATAATGGGTTTCTGTTATTTACCATTCCAAATTCAATACGCCATATCTAGTTATATTAAAGAAATGTGTTTTACTTAATTAAAATTCCATAATTTTTATAAATTTACCTCTTAGTTTATTAATTATCTGGAATTCATTTTCATATTAACTTTCTATATTAATTATGCCCATAAATTCATTATTACTTCTATTATACTTAACCATACATAAAATTTGAGCCCAACCATATTTTTTTTCCTTTCAAAAATAATTTTATAAGTTTAATAAAAAATATATTCATATATATTCTAATTAATTTTATCATCAAGAGAAGATATTTTTTTAATTAGTGTATTAATTTTTAGTATAAGACTAGTGTATGTATCTATTTTATAAAGACTACAAAACTCTTCGGTCCTTTGGGATTTGATTCCTTACAATCATGTTAATGTAATGGTAGTAGACACCATCTCTAGACTTATTGAGTTTGGGTTGGTATAGAAATATATTTCCTAACATAATTTGATGATGAATCTTTATTTTAGAATTTCATCAAAGGGTTGGTGTAAAATCGTAAAAAATCTTTCAACACAACATCTGGGATGGTTGAAATCCATATTTTCTAAATCTAATGCCACAAGGGAATATAGACAGTAATAAGATTTCATCTTCCCCAATGACTAGATCTTCATTAAATCTCCTTAAATATCCCAATATTGATCTCATATGACTGTTTTGATTTCCCGTTACTTTTGGAATGTCCTAAACCCATTTTATCCAAACATGAATCTCCAATTGAAAAAAAATATAACATCAAATCACTATCATCCTTATCACAAGATACTAGTAGTATAAATTGACATGTAGATAAACCAATGTGTGTGAGCACACACTGAATAATCCGTAATCGATCTCCAATAATCATGAAACTCCAATTTTATGTTTGAAAATATTGAGCGATTTCCTAGTTTTAATTCTATGTATAGATAGGTTAGAAGGGAAAAATCCTCAGTTAGAATGGAATATACCACTATGACCTTGCAATTTCCTCACAAACTATACACCATTGGGCTTTAATTGACTACAAATGTTCATTGAAAATTACTACGACATGTCCTCATACTCATCTCATCTTTATTATACGAGAACAACCAAATCTGGAAGCCTTGGGTTCACCACATTTGTAACATGTGGTCATCTTCATAAAATGTGATTCAACCTTCTTTATCTTGACACTCAATTGAGTAAATTTATCTATTTTACCATAATGGATATGGTCCATCATTATAATGGAAATAGTGAGAATGATGGTGAGATCAATAATAAAGTTGACAGATTCTTCACCATTAAGCATGGATTCAATGTGGTTGATATGCATGAACCTTTTATAAAATAAATTGGATTGGTGGGTCCACATACTCGATTAAATGGGTATGTGAAACCATCTTTACAAAAATTTAGTGCTTATTTGGAATTAACCTATATATAATTTTGGTATGTGGGAATTGTAGAAAATAAGTTATATGAGGTTTGGAGAATTTGGAAACATCTGATCATCTACAAAACAACTACATCCCTACAACTTGAAAATGGATACATATGTTGTCATGGAAAAGAAAGGCAACCAATATTCACCTACAAAGAGAACAAAATAACAAACTAAATTAAAATTAATTTATTAATATATATATGTGTGTGTGTGTGGGTAAATAAATATAAATATAAACATCAAATTTAAAAAATAAAAAAATATAATTTCAAAATAAAAAAGAATAAGTACAGGTACTTAAAATAGTTGAATAATTAATTAATATTAAATGTTAATATAATATAATTAATATTTGAACTCAAATAAATGTTTATAAATATTAATTCATTCAAAAATTTAAAATTATAAATTAAATTTTAATACAGTAACTAACAAATTAATTAAAAAATGAGATGAATAATAAATTACATAAAAAATAAACAAATAAAAAAATAGTAATAATCTTAACAGAAGCATCACTATTAAATATAATAAAAAAATGAAAAATATTAAAAATAAATCATAAAAACATAAAATAAACAGCAATTTAATTAATTAAAAAAATCCAGGAAAAAAACTAATAAACATAAATATACTCAATTAAGGCTTATTTTATCATTAAAAACACTATTTAAACAGAATTTTTTGTGAAAAAATAAATGAAATTAAGTCTACATCATAGAACCATTAATGATCTACAATATAGGATGATATAAATTATTATCATGAACAAACCTAAAATTGGTAAATAATATATGTTATGTTATGATCCATTATGAGTTGGGATTGGAAAGGTTCTGATACATGATGGGCATGTGGTCAGCTATGAAACTAGAAAATTGATGTCATATTATAAAAATTATCCAACTAATGATTTGGAGTTAAATTCATTGGTAAATTATTAAAGGAGTTTCCATCACTACATGTTGGGTGAGAGGCGTGTGTTTTATACAGGTCATAATAACAAGAAGTATATTTTTTCAATGTATTACCTATAACATCAGTAATTTGTGTTGGTCGAGTTAATATGGTTTCATAATTTTGATATGACTTACATGCGTAGAAAATGGAATGCCTCCATTTATTCATTGTGATGGAATACATAGGCATAGGTAATACCAAAATTAAGTTGTGATTGGTAGATTGTGGGCCTTTTCAATAAGATGTGTCTTCATGTTCAGGTGTATTATGGATGGTAAACCCTATCATTTGGAAAACATACTTCTTCACTCATGGAAAGGTTGAATATTAGCGAATTATAATTTTATGAATTTATATTGATGAGAGTCAATATATATAGTTGGTAACAACCACCTATTCTATCTATTGATGACAATGTGGTAATCTATATTAGTGTTCATTTGGTAGCCCCTTTATGAAAAAATTGACAACTTATATAAGATTTTTTTGGCTTGTATTGTCTAAAAAATACTTTATAATTTATTATGATTTTTATTCTTACAAATAAACTTGTTTGTTTTACTAATGATTTTACATTAAGTATAATTCTATGAATTAATATTATTTATAATATTTATTCTAAAATTATTTTCAATCTTTTATTTTGTAAGGAATATTTATAAAATTGTTTAGGATGCATATTTAATCATTCTGGAAGCACTGTTCATACCCAACATGGATAAGCGTAACGTAAGGAAGAAACTCTATGCTTTGTAAAACATGTATGAATCATTAACTATATGTTTTTATTCAAAATTATGCTAGAAGAAGTATCTCTACAAAATGTTTAGAACTCCATTTTTGAGTTTCTGGTATTCTGAAGTAGGATATTTTATTTATATATTCTATAGGTGTGTGGATTTTACATATGGGGTTTTTTACAAGAGATATATTTTCATATACACTCATACTATAGTTAAAATATCTTTACAGTGCTACAACAAATGAACAACTCTGATAGAGGACTACACTTTTTGAGATATACATGTTCTATCTTGTTCTTCTATAAGCTTTCTACTGCTCTATTTTTGTTTCTTGTTTTTAATTAAAGATCATCGTGAAACTTGGATCTCTTCAGACTAATTCATTCTTGATGATTTTATTTTTTGAAGAAGAAGATCCATCAATTTTTAGTTTCTTGCTACTACAACTATGAAGATCAACCTGAATTAAAAAACCAAACTCCTTGAATTTATTGGAGTTATAATTGCTCGTACTGAGTTATGGTGGAGGATCGACTTCTCGATCTAAGTTGTGAATTACTAGTCCACTATTAAAACCTAAAGGATATATTTTCAGTCATTTTGTAAATTTTTTGACTGCCTGTACTCAATTGTGGATTCTTCGTCTTGTGAAAAGAAGACCATTCAAATGAAATTCACCATGCTCATAGAGAGAGTACTTGGGGAAGTGGACTATGGGGTCTTTATTCTCAAAACCACTATAAAAATGTGTGTTATTTGTTTATATTTATATGCTACATATTTTTTTATGTTCAAAAAACACTACATATTATCATTAATCATAGTGGGTTTTGAAATCCATAATTTTGGATGATTTTGAAAAGTCACAATTCACCCCCCTCCTTTTGTGTTACTCTATATATTCTGACCTAATAAATGGTATCAAGTGTGATATTTTGGATAAATATGTAGTATACATAAAAGTATAAGGTTTATACAATGATGGAAATGGCTGATCTGAGATAAGGAATATCAATGGTACATTCTTCATTATTTGACGATGAAAAATATGGGTGTTGGAAATCAAGGATGGTCATATATCTAAAGAATCCATGATTTATAGTGTACTAAAAAATTACAACTCATTATAAGATTCCTGAAAACCCAGAAACATGGGATGCGGTAACAAAATCCAAATATGGTATGAACTAAAAGGAAATTAATGTAATTATTTACTATCTTTGACCAGATGAATTCCATCATGTATCACAATTTCCAACTACATATGAATTGTGGAAAATCTAATATAGTTTCTTAAAGAGGAACAAAAAATGTTAGACATAGGAGGTATTCTACTTCTAAATTAAATTTGACACCTTTAGAATATTTGATGTGGAAAGCATCACACAGATGAATTGAAGGCTTATAGAAATTATCAACTACATTACTGCATTATGAGAACCCATTAGACAATTTTATTAATATTTTAAAGTACATAGAGTTCTACCTTTTAAATTGAATGGAATGTATTCTACTATTTACTAATAATCACTTGTTATGGATTTGACAGTAAATCATCTAATTGGGACACTGATGATATATGAAGCATAAGTCTAGGAAGAAGAAAAAGATCATAATATTATAGTAGAGAGAGAAAATATGGCTCTGAATGTGAAATCTCATAAGAAGAGCAGAAGATAAAATAAAGAAGTCAAATTAGAGAAAAATTCAGATTTATTAGACTCTAAAATGGAAATTTCTCGACTAGCGAAAATGTTCAACAAGTTTTAGAAAAATAAAATAGTATTGATAAAATATTTTAGGAATGATGGTAATGAACAAAGATAAGTTAGATTCTATGAATTTAATAAATTTTTTCATATTATACCTTATTATCCTCAAATGAAATATGAATGAAAAAGGTCAGGAAAGAGATATTATAAAAATACTAATTATGAGTCAAAAATTAAAATATCAATGAAAGATGACTGGAATTTATATGAATACTTCAGTAGCCCTTCAAAATAAGATTCAAATAATGAGAAATCAAATATAAAATGAATATGTGTTTTTTATCTGAAGTGGAATAGGTAAAAATTATTACTCTTCTGATTCTGATACTAGTAGTTGCTCAGATGATAAATTTTTATCCTATTATTCTATTTAAGAAGAAAAATATGATTCCTTATTAATGAAATATAAATATTTGAAAAATATTCATACTTCTTTTTTAGTAGAAAGATACACATTGTTAATACAACATCAAGAAATGATTAAAAAATTAAACTCGTCTACTACAAACTATACTGGTCATTAAAAAGATAAAAATGTTATAAGATGATGTATAATCCTATAATATCACTGTTATTGTTTTTATTATTGGATAAAATATCTTAAATTAGATTCTTGGGAAGTATTTCATTAAAAGAAAAAGATTTAGAATACAAATTTAGGTCTGAAAAATAAAAATTATATAAATATCACTGTGTCCCCAATTCAAAAAATGCTATCTATTATTAATATAGATAAAAATTCCAGGTGACTAGTAATTTATTTGTGATAAGTCATCATTTTTGTGATATTAAATGTGATTTTATTTAAAAAAAATCTGTAGTGGTATGATTTATGAAAAGTAAAGCAGATCCTGGTTCACAGATCACTACTGGAAAACACTACTCTAACTAAGAACATATGGGTCACAAGATAAACATTTTTTAAGTTGATTTTTTTAGAAATAGGTCATAGAAAAATAAAAATCTATATGGATTATATTCAATTTATATTCTCAAAATATAATGGTATATCCATAAAAATTTTATATACTAACTCAAATTTATGGAGGTATTTCCACTTTTGGTGACAATGCCAAAGGAAAAATAGTTGTAATTGGAACTGTTGAAGATCTATAGTATATCTCAATAAATATAGTAGTGTATATACAAGGGTTAAATAACAACTTGATAAGGATCTCTTACATTTTTGATGATATTTTTTATATTGATTTTCTTTCAATTATTTCTGTGTGTTTAATGATAAGTAACTTAAATTTAGAGCACCTAAAACTGAAAATGATTATACTTTGAATTTAAATTCCTTACGTAAAAAAAATTGAATTGATTAACAGTTATGACAAATTAATTTTTTATTTTTAATCGTGGAATAAGACACTAAAATATATAATCTTTACATAAATTATTCACGAAATAGTTAGTTTTGTATTTTCCTAGTGTTATGTTTGATAATGACAGATTCTGTGATGCATTCTAAATTATCAAGTAGTACAAATCGTTAATAAAATCTATTAACAAAATTACTACATATAAACTTTTAGAACATATCCATATGTATTTTTTTTTACCATCATGTGTAGAAAGTTTGGCTGGTAAATTATATGTTTATCTTTTAGTAGATGATTATTCTAGATTTACTTGGGTTTATTTTTTATAACTCAAAAGTGATGTTTTCTCTGATATTGGAAGTTTCTGTAAAATTGGTCAAAATAAAAAATGATTTAAAATAATTTCATTCAGAAGTTATCATGTTGGATAATTTTAGAATCAAGATTTCAATTCTTTACACTCAAATCTGGGTATTAAACACACCTTGTCTAAACAAAGAACACCTCAAAAAATAGAATTGTTGAAAGATTAAATATAAATATTCATGAAATGGAAAGGGTTATGCTGAATGAATGCAATATTTTTCCCTATTTTTTGGAATAATATATAAGTGAATCTTGATATATCATGAGTATAGTTTTAATTCAGTCTATTTTCAAAAGGACACCTTATAAAATTTGTAATAACAGAAAACCTAAAAGAATGTACTTTAATGATATTGGATGCAAGGTATATATCTTGAACAGAAGAATTATCTATGTATGGTAGATGAAAAATATGATGAAGGATTATTTTTAGGATATTTTTCTACCTCTAAATCTTATAGAATTTTTAAGAAAAATTCAAGGATTTTTAAAGTGTCAGTTCATGTGAAGATTGATGAAACTGACCCTTTTATTAAAGAGAAAGATCAAACTAATTAATTTACTAAATATTTTGATAACATGAGACTTATATCCTTAAAAATGAACTTGAAAATGATATTAATAAAATTAAATCCTTTTTATAAGAACATAATACTGAATAACCTGAATGTTTCTTGCCTAGACAGTATAGAACTCTAAAAACCAACTTTTAGATACTGTTATAAGAGACACATACACATGAATTAAAACTAGAATAAATTTAGGAAAACTAACTGAATTATCTACATTTATATCTCAATTATATCCTAATAAAATTTAAAAGTCTTAGAAGTTGAGAGTTCGATATTAGAAATTCCATAAGAGTAAAACCAATTCAAAGGAAATGATTTTTTGGAACTAGTAGAGAGAATAAGAAACTATCTAGTTATAGGAACCAAGTGGGTTATTAGAAACAAAGAGGATGATCATGTGATCATTATTAAAAGTAAATCTATATTAGTAGCCAAGGGTTATAACTAAGAAAAAGAAATAGATTATGTTGAAACATTTTCACCTATAGCTAGATTAAAAGCTATAATAATCCTTTTATCATATGAGTCTCATATTAATTTTAAATTATATCTGATGGATGTTAAATATTCCTTTTAAAATGGTTATTTAATAAAGGATGTATATGTTGAATAAACTCATAGTTTTAAAAATACCATTAAACCAAATTTTATTTTTAAACATACTGAAGTGTTATATGGTCTTAAATAAACACCGAGATCTTGGTCTGAAATATTATGTTCATTTCATTGGAAAAAATGGATTTACTATTTTTTGAAATACCCAACAATATTTATGTAAATATTTAGTTCTAATTTTTAATTAGTTCAAATTTATGTTGATGATGTTATTTTTTGATCAATGATTAAAAAAATTTCATGATTTTTCAAATATAATGAAAAATGAATTAGAAATTAGTATGATTCTAGAAATGAATTTCTTTTCAGGATTTCAAATTTATGGAAATTATTTTAGAAATTTTTTAAATCAAAGTAAATATATTATTGATTTATAGAAAATGTTTGTACTTGAAAATTATCAGACATATACAGCCCTCATGTGTACCAATATAAAACATGACTTGGATGAAGCTGGAAAACCAATAGACAACAAGTTATATTGAGGTCCGATTGGAGGTTTGTTATATCTTACTACTACTAGACCAGACATTTTGTTTTATGTGTGCCTTTATACTACATTTCAATCAAATCCAAAACAATCCAATCTTTTTTCTGTTAAAATATTTTTTATATATTTAAAAGAGACTATTTTTTAATATCTTCTTTACCCTAAAACATCTTATTTTAATTTAATATCATATTAATATGTTTATTTTAGATGTTTTAGGTTGGATAGGAAAAGTACATTAGGAACATGTCACTTTTTAGGAAAATAATTAGTATCTTGGTCTAGTAAGAAACAACACTCATTTTCCATGGCAATGGTTGAGGAAAAATAAGTATTTACTAGAAATTACTCTACATAATTATTGTAGACGAAAATACTCTATTGGACTTTGGTATTAATTTTAATAGTATACCTATTTTATGTTATAATAATTGTGATATAAATATTTTAAAAACTCTTATATGGCATTCCAGGACTAAGAATATTTATATAAGACATCATTTTCTAAGAGGACATGTTCTTAAAAATGATATATCTTTAGAATATATTAATACATAAGATCAATTAGCTGATATTTTCACTAAACAACATCACACTGCTAGTTTGTATTTTACTAAGGGGGATTTTGTTTTATTTAATTTTAAATAATAATTTGTTAAAGTTTTTCATTTTAATGAAAATTTATTTCGGATAAAAAAATTAATGTTTATTTTACTATTAATGGTAATTTGTTTAAAAAATTTAGTTTTTAATCATGTATTTTCAAAAAATATATAATAATTACAATATAATATTTTCTTGGGAAACAAGGCTACATAATTATCTTTTATAACCCTTTTGACATACCTTAACCCTTGGTATCTAAAACTGTTTCACCTACCCAAACATTCTTCTACCTTCAAAACCGTAAAATTAAAAAACTATTTAACATAATATTCTCATAAATATTGAAGAACAAGAGTTCCAATGAAGAATAATCTAGTGAACCAAAGAATCAATGAGTTCCATCAAGAAATCTTATTCAAGTAAAGGTCTTAGACTGCGAGTGGTTGTATGAGATGAACCATGTGCTTAATAAATATTTATCATTTCATGGTTTTGAATTTTTATTTAATGTGGTGAATAAAAAATTTATTTATGAGGTATAAATGAAACATTTCGACTATAGTGTAACGTTTTATTATGGTGAAATAGAAGATATTGTATATTTGAAAATATAACACAAAGAATTTTATATTTATATGTAGAAATATCTCAGCTTTTAAAATTCCCTCGTGAAGGTTTATTACATTTAAACCTTCAATCATTTGGTAATAATGATCATAATTCTACCAATATTATTTATTTTATTTTTTGATCGAAATATGTACGTAAAATTTTTGTTAAGTATATTGAGGAGGATCTGAAAGTTTGGGCTAAGTTTATTCAAACTGTAATTTCCCCAATAGTACTTGAAATTGAGAAAATATTATACCCTGATATATATATCATGTTTTTTTATCTGTGACAGAAAGCTAGATTGTCAAATATACGTGTTCATATATTTGAATTGTTATTTCCAAGAATAATCTCAAATGTATTTTTATCCCAATGGATGAACACTCTCCGTAATTATTCTTACAAAGAATATATTTTTATTTGTTTGATGAAGGTGTGAAGTTTTGTCATAGTAATGTTCTGAATGTCGGTACTCTGAAGAAGTTTGGTTTTTTATTAGAGCACTATGAAAGAAAAGCTTATGACAGTTGGTGCATATGACCAATAGAGGTCTAGATCATTTTCTATAGGGGAAAAGGTCCAATAAAAAATAAATGAATTAGTAAATCCATAACTGAAGATATCTCAAAGTCTTAAAAAAATTTATATTTTATAGTGCATCAAACAAAGAAGTATAAGAAGAAGAAGGAGAAGAATTTATAGATGATCTTGTTACGAATCCAAGAAATTGAGAAGCACCACCACCTAAGGATATATTGTTAGTATTGGGAGAAGAAACATGTTCATTTTATTTGGAAGAATTAGTACATGAAGAGTGTTAAAATTTTTAAAGTCAGCTTCAAGAGATTTATGATGTCCCTCAACCAGTTGATCAGATTCGAGATAAAGTTATTCGTTAATAAGTAGTTCATGAAGAGGATTCCCAAGACAAACTACAAATGCAATTATCAATATATGAGGTCACTAATTTTATTGATCTTCAGAAAATATAAGCAATTGGTATCTATTTGGATAGACCAATATCATTCTCTAGAGAATAGAAAAAAGTTCTTGATAATATTTTATGTTCTATTTAAAAGGCTATTGAGAAGTCCCCTGATAATCCCATATACATTGTGACTGTGGATAATTCCAATAATCTTGATGAAGGGACCACTGATTCTTTGAAAAATAAAATTTAGGATCTTGTGATTAAGTTCAATAAGTTTCAGGAGGAGAATTTTATTCTCAACCAGTAGCTGTAATCCTCAAGAAAGTTTTTTGATGATTTGAAAAACTCACCAAACCCAAGGATAGAGTTTTATTCTCTTTAGAATCACCTTCAATAAATTAAAGAACATTCTATTTAAATGAATTTTTTTGATGATTTTAATATGGAGATGTTTTATAATATTTGAAAACTCAAATCTGAATCTATTTCTAAGATATATTTTGTGTAACTAAAGTGGTATTTGGGAATCCATTTTGATTCAATCAAGGGAAGTATTTCTCCAGTATACACTTCTACCTATGCCCATTTATACTCACAAGATATGATTTGATGATTTTATGTAATTATATATTTCATGGCCGATATGAAAGATAGGTTGTAGAATCAATAAAGAAATAGTGCCCCTTTTTCTGTCTTGTTGTAAAACCAAAGATTTATTATTAACAAACTAACCTCAAATGAACCAAGTATTAGGCTTGTGCTCAAAAGATTAAGTGATAAGTTAGTTCAATTTATGCAGAAAGATGAGAGTATGCATGACTTTTTAACGGTCAATTCAATTGAAAATCTTCATTTGGGAAAGGATTACAGTGTTCTGATAATAAATTTGGGAGATACTCTTGATGAAATATTATATGTGTATATGAAATAATATAAAGATGTGTTACAATAAATTCAGGACCAAAGATAATTTGTACTAGAAATATATATTGAGCACACCCTTTTACCTTCAACCAGATCGATTGACTAACCTCTTTTCCATATCTAAAATTTATACTATATTTATACATTTTTTATTAATAAAATTCCATTATTCTTATTTTTCTATGCCTTATTTGATATCATTTTTGTATGATCAAAATAATGATCTAGATTCTCAATTAAAAGAGGGGGTGAATTGTAATTTTAAAAACAGTCATTTCTAACCATAAGAAAAACTATGTTTAATAAATTAAATCAAGTTAAATACAGAAATCCTATTTTAGTTCTACTAAAAAAATTCTAGGTTCCAAAAATATGGTTCTTGAAATGAATCATAATGAAGGTTTACATGGTCCTGAAAATATGGTTCCGGAAGTGAAACATAATGAAAGATTACAAAGAAAATATTCTTCCTTAAAGCATAAGTAATCTTACTTATCAATGTATAAAATTGTAACATAAAGTATAAGAAGGTTATAATTTCATCCTTTATAAAAATACAGTGGAAATAAACATCAAACAAAACAAGTAATAAGAATTAAATCTTTTAACCCAAAGAGTAGGGTATCCAACAACCTTGGATAAAGGTCTCTTGATTTATACATTTATGAAAGTCTATCATACCCACACTAGGGTAAGTCCGTGATAGGAATATCATAATATGTATTGCAATACCAAAAATCTTTTGATCATTAAGGTATTGGGAACCTCTAACTTCCTATACCCATAAGTCCATGAACATTAATGTAGAGGGCACCTCTGTCTTCTTATCCCCGAAAGCCCTTGATCATACTCATCAAAAATCAGAGTCACACGAATATATCTGAACAATATGTTCCGAAAAGAACAAATCATGAGATTCTCTCTCTCTCTCTAGAAATCACTACATTGGTATGTAATCTCCAATGTGATCGAACAGTTGTTGAGCTCGTTCAAATGAGATCCTATTTATAAGCCCATCTCCAATGGTCGGCTCCCTCCTCCAACGATCATATTTTTCCTTGAATATTTAGGGACCTATACACATGTCACTAAAACAACGGTTAGTTAGAAATATATTGTATGACATCATTTCATAAGAACTGTAAGGAAAATGTAGTTACTTAACCCAATTTATTTTTCAGAGTCTAGGAAAACAACAATGTTTCGAGTCTATAAAAAATAATTTTTGGAGTCTATCGAAATACGCATTCAGAGTCTATAAGACATGGATATTACAATTCTATTTTCCAAATAATTCGGAGTCTAAATTATATAGATTTCATAGTCTGAATTCTAGAGAATTCGGAGTCTGAATTATGAAGAATTCAGAGTCGGAATTCTGATGAATTCAGAGTCTGAATTCTATGGAATTCAGAGTTTGAATTTCAAATAAATCGTATTTTGAATTATGAGGAATTAATAGTCTAAATTCTATGTAATTAAGAGTCTGAATTTCATATAATTATGAGTCTGAAGTCTGTGTAATTCTGAGTCTAAATTCTGAGGAATTCAGAGTCTGAATTTCAGAGAATTCTAAGTCTGAATTTTAGAGAATTTAGAACCAGAATTTAGAGAAATCGGAACCTGAAAATAGAACACTCTATATTTAAGAAATTATAGTATTTCGAGGTTCTAGATATGAAAACAAACTATTTCTTTTTAATAAAATGAGTTATATTAGGAGAGACAATAAAATTAACTACGAAGACATATGTAAGGATAATAATTTTCTTTGGGAAGGGAATTTTTTTTTACGGGAATAATTCTTAAGAAAAATATAATTTTCCCTAAGAGAATGATTTTGTGGTATTCAAAACATAGAGAAATTGTAAAGTCAAAAGGAAACCTTATTGGCTAAACAATCTCCCCCTTTTCGGAAAGCACAAATATCTTTATGAAAAAGAATATAAGGACTTATAATTTTTCTTTATGAACATAAAATAAAAACTTCTTTCCCTTTACATAAGGATCATGGTGAATACGACTAACTCCCCCTTAGGTTTTGAAATCCCAAAGGATCATATTCTTGACTTCCTTAAAGAGATTTTGGGTTTTCTTGTATAAGGAAATATTCTTTGATAAAACTCCCCCTTATATTGACTCTACCTTACATAGTGAATTATATTCTTTAATTAGTATTCATTTTATCATTACTTACTCCCCATTTGTTATTTTTAAAAAAGAATAAAGGGAATGGAAAAAATTTGGTACCTATAATATTAGTAATATACAACAAAATATATGAATAACAACCAAAATTTCATTACGATTGAAATAATTTGTACATGGAAGAAAAAGAATATCGAATAAGGAAAAAGGATCCTTTTTTCTCATTTGGTATTATCTTTTTCATGATGGTGTCCAGCTTCTTAATCTCCTTATGATCTTCTTCAAAGATATTGTGAAGCTGATCTTGATCATCATTTTTCTTCTCCAAAACAATGATCTTTATTTCCTAAGCCTTAAGAATTTTTGTTTGAGTCTTTAAAATTTCTTCGTGCTTTCTGAGATTTTCTTCAAACTCAATTCTGATATCTCTTTCTCTTTTTATATTCAAAGACACATAATTAAGCTTCCCATTCAGGTCTTTTACTTCCTGCTTCCAAACTATTTGGTCAAGATTGAGATTCTAATGAAATCATGTAGTAAGTTCTTTGATATTGACATTTTTTGTATCAAATTAATCTTTCACATTGTCTTTAAAGTCATAAAATATTATCCGATCTTCAATTTCATTCTTCAACCACATTATAATTTCCTTACATGACCTCTTGTGAGATTCATCTACAATGAAGAAGGATTTGAAATCACCCGCAACCTTGAAAAACTTGTCCACAATCATAGAAACTGAATCTGATTTCTGATGTAATGAGTTTTAAAGCATCTAGAACCTAGAGTCTATACTAGAAAACAAAGGAATGGTATCAACCAACTTCTTCAAAGATTGGACCACAAAGTCATGTTCTAGAGAGGATGATTCTGAATCAGATTCCTTGGTTGGTGAGTATTCTTTCTCTATATCTCCAGCTTTTCACTTTGATGAACAACCAACATATTTCTTTTCCACCACGTCTTTCCTCGATGAATCAACTAACACCTGTATTCCCTTATCAGTTCCCAGATTGATCTCTGCTACCTTTGAAGACTCATATTCACTGTTTGATAGTCAAACTATTTTTCATCATTAATATTTTCTTTCTCAACATCTACCAAATGGTCATCTGGTTGAATAAATTCATTATTGCTACTATATTCTTCGGTTGGTTTGTTTATATCTTCATGAACCTATTCTACTTTTCCTTGTGTATCAATTTTTTATCATTCATATTGAGAAGTCTGGATTATCTATTTCTCAAAAGGACTCTCCTTCTCATGATAAATCTCCACTTGCCTTATGACATCCTTGATGTCATCCCCTTCTTACTCCTATTCTTCTTCTTCTTCAAATCCCTCTTCCTAAACAATTTTTTCATCTTATTCTAGTTCGAAAATCACCATTTTAATTCCTGATGTCACTGGAAGTGATTCTTGAATGAATTATTTTGGTATATGGACATTTTTAGAGGCTTTCTCAATGTCTTTGAGAAGATATTGAACTGTTTCAGCATCCGATATATTCTTCCTCTGTTTCTTTATCTCTTCCTTCTTATCATGATACTCAACAACCATAATCTTTAAAGCTTTTACTTCAGTAGGTTCCAAGAAAAATCTAGGCTCCCCTTTCCTCCAATTCTTCTTATCTCCTCTCCACTTGGAATCCACATTATCTGGATAGGTCTTTTTCTTCTTAGATATTGGAGGTGCGGATTGGGTTTCCTGAACTACTGGAGTTTTTTCTTTCACTACTAGTTCCTTCACCTTTATCTTCTTCCCAACTTTATTGAATGTCTCATCCAATTCTAGTTTCTTTGATAAATATTTGATTTCAGATTTATGGAAATCATAGAATTATCTGGATTCACTATTGAATCCAACCTTCATCATTATCAGGGTATCATCACTAAGAAACATAACCTTGAAATTTATTGGCTTAGAGCTATAAGGAACATTGAAGGAATGAAGACATAGAACTATGATATTGGGGAGAAAATCCGGATACATAATAATCTCATATTTTAGATTTCCATTATTGATATTAATAGCTGTAAGAAAAACATACTTCACCAGATTAATTTTTCTGAGGATCACCAAAAAAACTAAGAATATAAATGTCACTATTCTTTAGGTTATCTTTATCCCATTTTCTCAAAACCTAAACCCATAACTCTAGGATTCATAGGTTCATAGAAAGATAGTTTAATTTTGGTGTCTTTTCTTCTGAAAAAACCAAGGTAATCTATGGACTTCTCCTTATAAAAACTTCCTAAGACATCAAGTAGCTTGGGGTTGAAGAATTCAGATTCTCCCTCATATATAATTTGAATGATATTAGATTCCATACTGAATGAAAGAGAATATTTTTTCTCATAATGTGTAAAATAAAATGTACCTTAATCATCATGAACTACAAAACATATAGTCCCATAATATTCTTCAAGAAAATACGGATACACTGGATCTGGTCCCTTTGGTTTTGATACACATAGACTCTCCCATACATTCAATAGGATATTATATTAAATTATATAATCATATTTTGTAAAGAACTTTGGATCTACTAAAAATTACTTGTAGATCTTCCATTAAAAAATTTCCTTTACAGATGACATTTGATTCTGTGGGGATGCTTTAAAGACATTCCGATTTGAGGAAACCAGAAAAAGTGGAATGACCCTTATGTAGAGAGGTAGAGTCTCATCATGCCAAATCTTGATAACCTATGTGGAACAACCATCAGGGGGATTTATACAAAAATTTGAGTCGATGGTTCATATTCCCAAAAAGATCCAACAATAGAAATAAACTTGATCTGAAATGACGGTTGAGATGAAAACCGAAGAATGAATTTGGTAGGTTCAAATATTTTGAGGTTTTTAAGATAAAAATTCAGATTTAAGTAAAATGAATCCGAAATATTATCAGAATATAAGTGAAAAATACTAACAAGTAAAATTTAATTACATAAATTTATTTAAGGAATCATCCCTTTCAGACAACAAGAAATAACTTTTTAGTAATGAGGGAAAATTACATTTGAATAACTTTAGATTTCAAAAAAATTTCTTAAAGAAGAAAAATTTTGGATTCCATAATTTTGAAATGATATTTGATTAGAATGATTTTGACAATGAAAAAATTTGACTATGAAAATTTTTGACTACGAAAATTTTTGACTACGAAGTTTTTTTGACTACAAACAATTTTTTACAACCAAATTTTTTTTACTATGACATTTTTTTGAATAACATGGAAATGTACTCCCTTTATGAAAATTATTTTCTTACTATAAGGAGAAAAGTTTCAAAAAAAAGGATAATATGGAATATTAACTTATGGTATTCATTCCTAAATTTTTTTATTGTATTCAAATCTATTAGAGGGTAAATACATTGTGAATATATCAGCAAGTTGATCTTGCATTCTGATAAATTAAAGAATGATAACTCCTTTTTCTGTAAACCCTAAGAAAGTGATTCTTAATATCTATGTGTTTTGCACAAGAGTGATGTGAATGTTTTTTTATTAGAGAAATTTTACTAGTGTTATCAAACAATATATGTATTTTGGTAAAACAAAGGTCATAGTCTATGAGTGTGTGTTGCATCTATAACACTTGAGAAAAAAAACTTCCAACTGCTACATATTCAGCTTTAGCAGTGGAAAGTGATACTGATTTTTGATTTTTTTTCATGACCAAGAAACTAATGAATCTCCTAATAAATTACAAGTTCCGGATATATTTCTCCTATCCATTCTACACATACTAAAGTTAACATCTGAAAAAACTTATTAAAACAAAAAAATTTCCAAAAGTATAAAAGAGTGATAAATCCATGGTTCCCTTTAAATAACGAAAAATTAATTTCACTACTTTTAAATGAGATTCCTTTGGATTATATTAATATTTATCACATATGCATACTGAAAACAATAAGTCTGTATGACTATATATCAATTATTGAAAACTTACTATCATACCTCTAACTGATGTTTGTTCTACTAGTTTCCCATCTTCATCAAGATCAATGGAATTTGAGGTACCAATGGGAGTACTTATACTATTAGTGTTGTCATATACATACTTTTTTAGAATATATTTAATATAATTATTTTTTGATATATAACTTCCTTCTGGTTTTTGATAGATTTGAAAACCAAGTAAAAATATTAACTCACACATAAAATTCATTTCAAACTCATATTTCATTAGATTCACAAACAAATATGTTAATGATTGTTGATTTGAACCAAATATAATTTCATCAGCATAAATTTTAAAAAATAAAACATTTTTATTATATGTCTTTATAAAAAATGTTGGATCAGCATTTTTCTTAACATAACGTTTTTTATGAAAAAATCATGTAAGTCTATCATAACAGGCTCTAGGGGATTGTTTAAGTCTATAAAAATCATTGGTAAGTTTTAAAACTTTTTCATGATGTTCTGTGTCTTCAAAACTAGAAGGTTGTTCAGAAATAACTTCCTCTTGAACATATTAATTAAAGAAATCACATTTTAATTACATTTGAAAATGTTTAAAGTTGAATAATGCTATCAAGGCATGTAAAATAAAAATCAATTAGAGTCTAGATACAAGAGAATAGGTTTTTTCATAGTCTATTCCTTCTTGTTTATTATAGACTTTATCAACTAATCTAGATTTATTTCTTACAATGATTCTATTTTCATCATACTTATTTCAGAAGACTAATTTTACTCTTATAATAGATGTTTACTTAGTTCATTCAACCAAGGTTAGACTTTATTCCATTCAAATTCATTTAGATCATCTTGCATGGATTTTATCTAATCATCGTCACCTAAAGATTCATCAGTGATTTTTGGTTATAATCGGAAAAGGAATACTAGATGTTCTAATTCATTTCTTATCAAACTTCTAGTCCTTATATGTTGATTTACATATCCAATGATACTATCACTTGGATGGTTCTTAAGAAACAACTGATTTGGGTTTTTTAATACATGTTCATCAACATATGGTAGGAAATATTATTCTGTAAATACTTCAAAAAAATTTCTGAAACATTTTTTAAATCAGAAGGATATTCTATAAATGGTTGATAATCAGTTTTTGAAAACACATCTTTGGATGTAGGTTTATGTTTTTAAAAAATAAAATGATCGGTTTCATCAAATTTAACATGCACTGTTTCTTCTACAGTACAAATATTTTTATTAAAAACATTATAAGCCTTATATGTTGTCGATTAGCCAATGAAAATCCCTTCACCAGATTTGGGTGAAAATTTATGTATAATATTTTTAGTATTCAGAATGAATACATTGCAACCAAATATCATGAATTTGGAATGTCTTTTTATTCTACCATTCAACAATTCATAAGGTCTTTTTTTTAGAAAATGTCTAATAAAAACATGATTTATAGTATAGAAATCAATACTTATATATTCATCCCAAAAAAATTTAGCAATAGAATTTTCACATAAAATGATTCTACTTATTTTTTGAATAATCTTATTTCTTCTTTTAACAACACCATTCTGTTGAGGAGTTCTTGGTACTAAGAAGTTATGAGTAATTAATTTTTAACTAAAAAAAGATTCAAAATCATACTTTTGAAATTCTCCTCCATGATCACTATGAATAATTATCAATAGAAGTATTTTCTTATTATTAAATTGGGCTATAATAATTTTAAAATTGGAAATATATTCATATTTTTTTGCTTGAAAATAGACCCATGTGAATATAGTGTAATCATCAACTACGAAAAATATTTAATATTGGCCTCTGATACTTCCAGATTATGTTGTACTCAAAAGATCCATATGAACTAATTATAATGAATCAGAAATTGAGACTTCACTAATTTATTTAAAACATGATTTATGTCGATGGCCAAATTAACAAGGTTCAATAACTTTTCAAGAATCAAATCTGAGCTTTGATATATCCTTAACAATTCTTTTCTTAGAGTTTTTCATTGGATCCTATGTTTACAATGTCCTAAACTTTAATTCCATAAACAAGATTGATCTTCCATTGCACAAAGGCAAGGTTGATCTTTTCTCCAAAATTATTCTATGTTTAGGGTGTATACATTCTCTTGCTTGTGGGAAGAAATAATAAACTCATCCTTAGAATTGTGTATTAATCATTTATCACTCCTAAAATTCACAAGGTAACCTTCGTCACATAATTGAATTATGCTAATGAGGTTGTTCTTAATACCATTAACAAATAAAAAATTTTAATCAACATTTTACAAAGAAGAATAATGTTACCAATGCCAATAATTTTTCCATGATAATTATCTCAGAAAGAAACATTTCCTCATTTCTTCTTGATAATCTTTTCAAAAAAACATTTTACCACACATATGTCAGTGACATCCACTATCAATGTACCATATATTTCTATTGGTAATTTCATTATTTTCATATAAATAAAAAGTGTTAGTCTTTAGGAACCAAAACTTATTGGATCTAGAAATTTTAGAAAGAAATATTTTAGGCATCCACATTTTCATAGAAAAATAAGCATTATGAAATCCTAAAGATTGATTTTTGTTTGAAGAACCATTTTTCGCCCAATTTCTACTACTCTGACATTTAATGAAGAATGGAGCACTTTGTGTAACATAATAGTTATTACTACAAATCGGTTTTGAATGGGTATAACAAAAACTAGAATGATTCCTTCAAGGACAAATTTGGGAATACATCTTGTCAAAATTTTCCTTACCAGAGGTAAATTTTGAAAAATAATTATTCAAGGAAAATATTTCTGACTTTAGTTTTCTAAACATGTTTTTATCCTAAAAAACATTAATTTTATAACTAGCGTTAGTCTCTATAATATTTATATAAATTACATTTTCATGTTCCTTAAAAATGTTATCCTTCTCAAAATTACCTTCCTCAATATTTTAGAAATACTATTAAAATCATAAATAATAATATTAAGATCCTTATAAATATTTGAAACCTCTTTAGTTAAAATAGATAGTCTAGAATTTTCCTTATCAAGATATTTATTGAGTTTAGAATTTTCATTCATGGGAAGTTTAGCAAACCTATACACTTATTCATAATAAGGTAAAGTATTATCTTATGATGAGGAAGATTAATCATCATAAGATTCATAATATATATAATCAATATAATTTCAATTCAAAGATACATTAGTGATTGATTCTGTATTGTGTACCATGGCCATTAGGTAATTATTTTCAATGGTTAGCCTTTCTAGTAGAACAAGATTCTTCTGACCAAAAGATTCATATTTTGAAGATACATTTGAAGAGACACCACCACTAGAACTCCAGCTGCCATTTGATTTCATAACATTTTTAGCTTTAGCCTTGTAATACTTCTTTATATTACTCCTATAATTTTTCCCCTTTTTATAATTTTTCTTATGCATAAGACAACCTATCTTTTTATTCCCTACTCTTTTGCAATCATAGAAATTCACTTCTGATTCATTCTTGAATTTTTTTTCTATCTTATTATATCTATAATAAAATTCTGTCTTTCCAACTATCTTTTTCATCCTTCGAGGAAGATTATCTAGCTCATTCTCATAATGTTCGCTTTCAATAGATTAAGATAAAGCAGTGACTTTCTTAGACATGGATCATGTAACCCTTTCAGGAGTCTTGGCTTTAGTAGTAGTAAATACTATAGTTCCATTGCCATTTTTCTTTATATTCTTATCACTATCTCTTTTCATTCTTGTCTCATGTTGAAAAATGGTTATGAAAATCTCATCAAGAGTAATTTGAGACACTTTCCTATTCTCATTAATAGAAATTCTCTTAGATCCACACTCATTAGGCATGATATCTATAATTTTGTCTACAGGAGCTTCATCATCTAAACATTTCTCAGCCATATATTGTAAACTGTTGATGATAGTTATAAACCATTGTTACACATTGAAAAGTGGTTCTCTATAGGGAAATAGAATACAATTATATTCTTCTCTAAGAATAGCTCTTCTAGTCTCAATCACTATGGATGTACAGAAATTTATAACTTCCAATTTCTTCCAGATAAAATTTGTGGCTTCACAGAAAAAAATCTGACTATATATATTCCTTGTCATGGAATAAAACAAAGTATTACGTGCCTTATAACTTAGTTGATATTCTGATTTATCTTCATTGGAAAAGGTTTTTACGTCCTTGTCATTAATTTTGTGATCTCCACTAAGTATTAAAAAGTTTTCTACTCTAGTATTGATAAAAAATATTCATATGATCTCTCTAATACTCATAATTAATCTATTAAATATAGGTGGTCTAGTTGGATTTGGATTTTCAATCGAACTAACATTCATTCCTAGCTTTCTAGAAAAAAAAATATTTCCACAAAAACTTGTTAATAAAAAATGGTATGTAAACATAGATAAAAATACCTAATCAGAGAAAAATATAGAACAATGAAAACATGGGCAAGAAAACATATATGTGAATATAATTATTTTAGAGACCTCCTCAAATACCAATTACAAGATAAAATAATGATATTGATGTTTAATTACAAAAGGGGGAGTGAATTGTAAGTTTAAAACCCATTATTTTTATCCTTAAGAAAAACTATGTTTAACAAAGTTATACAAGGTAAATTCACAAAGCCTCTTTTAGTTCTACTAAAAAATCATTCTATGTTCTAGAAATATGGTTCCGGAAGTGAAACATGAGGATGGTTTACATGGTTCTAGAAATATAGTTCCAGAAATTAAACTTATGAAAATTTTACAAGGAAAATATTCTGGAATAAAGTGTATAGAATCTTACTTATCAGAGTATAAAAAAGTACAAGAAAGTATAATAAATTTATGCTTTATTACTTTAAATAAATACAGTTGAAATAAACATGAAACTAAAAATGTAACAAGTATGAAATCAATTAACTTAAAGAGTAGGGTATCCAACAAACATGGATGAAGGTCCCTTGATTTATACTATCAAAAAAATATGTCTTACCCGCACAAGGTTGAGCCCTCGGTATGAATATCAGAATCTCTCTTTCTATCCCCACAATCCCCTGATCTATAAGGTAGTCAAAACCACTATCTTCCTATCCTTGAAAATCGACTAACATTAAGGTAGTCAGCACCTCTGTCTTACTATAACTCAAATCCCTCCATTGTACTAAAAAACAATTAGATTCACACGAAGCTATATGAACAAGATGTTTAGAACCACACAGAGCATGAGAGTCTCTCCCTCAAGAAATAACATCAACAGCATGTAATCTCTAGAGTGATCAAATAGTTTTTGAGCTCATTAAAATGAGCTCCAATTTATAGTTACTTCTCCAATGTTCATCTCCCTCCTCCAATAGTCATATGTTTTTATGAATATCAAAGGGACATAAACACATTTAACATAAACAAAGGTTAGTTAAAAATAGATTGTAGGACATAATTTCATAATAATTTTAAGAAATAAGAACTTACTTATCCAAATTTATTTTGCAGAGTCTAAGAAAAAATAATGTTAGTAGTCTATAAAAATTTAATTTCATAGTCTAACCAATTAAAAATTAATAGTCTATAAGACATGGAAATTCAGATTCTATTTTCTAAAGAATTCGGAACCTAAATTCTATAGATTTCAAATTTTGAATTATAATGAATTCAGAATCCAATTTCTGAAGAATTAGGAGTCAGAATTATGAGGAATTCAGAGTCTGAATTCAAAGTAATTTAGAGTCTTAATTATGAGGAATAATAGTCTGAATTTTATATAATTCAGAGTCTTAATTATGAGGAATTAGGAGTCTGAATTATGTGGAATTCAAAGTCTGAATTTTAGAGAATTCAGAGTCTAAACATTAGAGAATCAGAACCTGAATTCAAAGAATTCAAAACATAAAAATAGAACATTCTATATTCAAAGGATTATAGTATTCTGAGGTTTTAGATATAAAACCAAAATTTTCCTTAGTAATAAAAAGAGTTATGTTTAGAAAGACTATAAAAATAACAATGAATACATTGGTAATTATAAAAATTTCCTTAGGGAAAGAAAATTTACCTTATTAAAGTACGCCTTAGGGAAAATATAATTAGCCTTAAGATAAAGTGTTTGTGATTATGAAAATGTAGGGAAATGGAAAAATCATAAGGAAACCTTATTGAATCAACAATTTTATGTTTATCTCAATCGTCCGAACCAATATCTTGTTTATCCTAATAGTATATTATAACATTGATTTACTATTTTGTACAAAGTAAAAAGTGTTTTATTATTATTTTTATACATTCTTTTTGATGTCACAACAAGGGAGACAAAATTCTATAAACACAAAATTTTAGTTTTATCAAAACAATAATGTGATATCAAAATAATAAATATGACTAAAATTTATATATTATATATCAATTTTATAGGATTCAGTATCATGAAAATGGGGGACATTATTGGGCATTTATTGTCTCAAAAATACTATATACTTTATTATGATTTTGATTCTCACAAATAACCTTGTTTCTTTTACTCATTATTTTACATTAAGTATATTTCATGGAATTTTAATTATTTATAATATTTATTATAAAATTATTTTCAATATATTATTTCACAAGAAATATTTATTAATGTGTTTAGGACACATATTTAACAATTTTGGAAACATTGTTCATACCCTATGTGGATATGTGTAATGTAAGGAAGAAAACCTATTGTTTGTGAAGTGTGAGGGGACCATAAACCGTGTGTTTTTATTCAATATTATACTAGAAGAATAAAGTATGTTATCTCAACCCTATGTTCAGAACATCGTTTTTGTGGATGTGTAATTCTGAAGTAGGATATTTTCATTATATATTCTATCAGTGCATCGATTTTACATACGTGTGTTTTTTTCCAAGGGAAATATTTTCATATACAATCATACTCTGGTGAAAATATTTGTATAGTGCACTAGAAAACTAAAAACATAGATAGAGGACAACACATTGGATATATACATGTTCTATCTCGTTCCTTTGTAAGATGTTTTCTGCTCTATGTGTTTTTGTTTCTTTTTAATTAAAGATTTTATGAAACCAGGATCGGTTCAGACTATTTCGTTCATAAAGATGTTATTTTCTGAAAAGGATGGTCCATCAATTTTTAGTTTCTTACCGATACAATATTGAAGATCAAACCAATCACCAAATCAAACTCTTTCGATTTATTGGAGTTTCAACTACTCGTACTCAGTTGTGGTGGACTATGAACTTCTTGATCTAAGTTGTGGATAATCGATTCTCTATTAAACATCCAGATGGATTTTTTTTATATTTTCATAAATGTTTCAACTGTCTTCATATTGTTGTGGATTATTAGCCTTGTGAAAAGAGGACCATTCTAGTGAAATTCACTCGGCTCGTAGAGAGAGTATTTGGTGGGGTGGACTAGGAGATCGTTGTGCCCTAAACCAATACAAATCTGGAGTTATTTATTTTAATTTATCCTATGAATATTTTTATATAGAATAGAAGCAATGAATGTCTACATAAATCACATTGGGTGTAAAAAGGCCAAATTTTGGATGATTTTGAAAGGACACAATCCACACCCTCTTATGTGTTACGTTGTATATTCTGACCTAACGTGATTATAATTCCTTGATATATTCCATTCAACATAGGCTTAACAAGACGTAAAAATTCATTCAAATACAATACTAGTGTCCTAGGATATAGAAAAATATAATGGTTTTTTTCATTTGGTGATCAAACTACAAGAAAGTGAAGGCTAAGAACTGATGGACAATATAATTTCTCTCCATCCATTATTGAGTGGTAGTAGAATGACTAGACCATTTATTGTTTGATGAAGATACTAAGGATTCCCAAAGGAAATGATACAGTGTAGTAAATTGGCGATTAGTTGACCACAAATACCAAATTTTTTATCAAATTAACTTACTTTTCCATGATTTATGAAATATCTATATTTAGGATATAGTGAATTTTCATGTAGTGGACATGATAATCATATGAGACTATGATTCTCATTTATATTGAACTTTTAATGAGGGATATATAATTAACCTAATATACATGTGAACTCGAGGACTTTCTATCCTCAATAGATAGATGGGTAGTCTTTTATATGATCAGGATCTTTAAAACCATGATTTATTATGAAATTTTATTTTTCATATATATTTAATTTCATTGATATCTTATATTACACGCAACACTAAGTTTTAATAAGCCACAATATACTATTTATATTATAATTTAAACATGGACAATATAAAATTGAAAAAAATATTGGAGGAATAAATTGGAATAAATAAATTTTAAAAAATTATGTATAAAGGTTTTATATAAATAAATGATAATTATAAAAAATTATGTAATTCTTCATAAATTTATTATATGTTTTGAAAATTCTCTTTTTTCAAAGATTGTTTTTCTCATTTTTTGTGAAAAATATATAATTTTTTTAACTATTAGAAAATTTAATTGACAAAATAAACTTATTTTTAAAAATAAAAATTTAAAAATTATATTTGACATAATTTTTCATAATTTTCGACAAAGATTAATTTTATGATGAATTATAAAAAATTGATTTTTAATAAAAAAAATACATTTTTGTTTAAAGAATTTAGAAGCACCATTTTAATTTAACATGGTTTTATTAATAAAATTAGTAAAAATATATATTTATTAATCCAATTTAGTTCATTATAATCAATTTCATATTTAATTTTATACTAAAACTTTCTATACTTATGAAACACTTCTATTTATAAACATCTTTTTTGTCATATTACGGGTGAAATTTTAAATTTACATTTTACACATCAATTTATGTAAATTGGAAAAATGGATTCCATATTTTGATTCATCATAATGAATATTATATAATATGTTCAACTTAATGTTGGGTGAAAATGAAATATAAAAATAGTAAAAATTAATTATCGTGGTTAAGCTTAAAACGAGTTAACAAGGGGGTCAAACAAAAATAAAAATGGAAAAAATTACATAAAAACATGAAAAACTGAAACTATATGTATAAATTTCTAACTTATCTAATTTAAGGTGTTATATGATCCTTTTTGGATACTTTTGGTGTTTTAAAATCATGGGTACACCAATATATTTTAAAATATTCTATATGTGTCTTCTCTCCTACTTATAGAATAGATATCAATCTCCTATCCTACACACACTTCTAAAAAAAATTATATCAGAAAATCACTTCCAAAATATATTATATAATTCCATAACCTGATACTAGAGGCTTTATTTTTATTAGTAATCCCTCCTAATAATGCTTTAGGTGTAAACCTAAAGGAGTTCTCTGAGCAAGAGGCATAATCCTTAACCATGAATTTTAATTATATTTTTTCCGCTAAAACCATAAAATATTCATCAATAAATGATGATATAATAACATTTAATATATATAATATAATAATATTTTATTATATTAACCCAATTACTGACATATATCTCTTATTTCATCATTTTGGAAATTAAATCGTCAATTGTGTGTACGTCAGACTTCCGCCTCACGAACCAATGTAATTATTTTTCCATCACCTCCTATCATGTAAAAAGATAATGATGGATTTAATTTTCATATAAAATATTCATGACATGGTTAACCTTATTAATTTATAATATCGCATCTTCTTTCATACCTTTTATTTCATTAAAAATGATAACATCACTTATGTATAATTGGGGGCTACCATCTCCACGAAGTGATGTGATGTGTTTTTCATTGTATTTTGAATTTTCTGGTAATAAGTTTATATTAAATGAATTTATTTGATAAATAATAAAAAAATTATAAATTGGAATTAATATTTACATTCTCTTTTTTCCATCCTTTTAGAAAATTGAAACAACATTCACATGTTGATATGACTTACCATCTCCATGAATGGTGTAATTCATTTTCTATCTATAAATTTAATGGATTAATATAAATTCATATATAATGAATATATTTTATAATTATCTAATGTTTTATATTTTGAATATGATGGATTCATTATTAATGTAAATTTACTGAAAATAATAATCCCAAACATATACTGAAAATGAGGCAGTTATTGTCCACACTATTTTTTTAACAAGTTATTTTTAATAAATGGGTAATAAAAAAGTCATAAGTATTTAATATGTGGTAATAAATACATCATTATAGTCATTAAATATAATTATAATAAACAAATATCTATTACACTGGTGTTTCGATGGTGTACGAATGGATTTTTTCTAACTTATTATATCTAAGGGATATATGACATATATACAACTTTTTTTTTCTGCAGTGTATATAAAAACCATGATTTAATTTTATTATTATTATTATTATAATTAATTGTTATAAAAATAAATATAATTTCATCTATTTCATAGGGTTTACAATTTAATATTTACCAAAGTGGTAAAAAATTATATTACGATAAAATTTTTTATCAGTCTTGTTTATGATTATGCATCCAAAGATGAGATAATATGAGATTAATCTACATAATCTAAAACAAAATATCCTATTGTTATTTCATGAAATTAAATTTTTTAATTTCATTTCCCTCTCAATATCTAATTATGATTCATATATAATATTTTATGTAAAAACTAAATTTATTTACCTCTTTAGCCAAAAACGCTTTTTCTTATATGTCTATGTTTTCAAATAAATGTTTTAATAAATGTTTTAACTACTATAAAATGATTTTATAATATTTTAATACTCATTATTTACTTATCTAAAAATGGTTTAAAAGGAATAATATTTTCTTTTATAAAGAATTCTCTCTTGAAATTTTACCAAACTTTTTTGAAAGGAATCATTATTCTAATGCATACGAATTGTGCTGTATTTTCCACCTTCATGACCCCTAGATCATATATTTCTTCCTTCAAAATAATCCAATGTTATTTTCAAATAAATAATTTTCTTTAATAAGTGTGAAATTATTATATTTAAGAGAAGTGTTTTCAAAATGGAAAATATGTTTTCCTTAAGAATGCTAAAATGATATTTTTATGGGATTTCTATTCCAAAATGAAAAAAATGTGGTGGTGCTTATTTTTTCTAGGGATGGCTGCGGACAGTAGTGGTCCGACCTCTTTCAGAGATTCACTCCTACCTAAAAAAGGGAAGCTGGATGATTTCACTCTTTCTCTTCCAAAAAGAATGATGAGGATGGACTATTCTAACACGCCTCGCACTGTGTCTATATGATCTTTTAAGCCATCAGCCAGCCTCAATACAGATCTTCTTATGATTTAAAATCAGGGTATGTCTCAATCTGAATAAGACACTGCTGATGGATGTAATTATGATAATGACATGTCTTACTGGGATTTTTTATGTTGTTCTAAACAGATGAGGGTGTTTCCCTTTGTTTGACCCCTCCCATCTTCTATGTACTTTTTCTTTTATTTTAATAAATAGTCCGAAGCATAGCTTCTGACTAGACATGCTGGGTAAAAAACACTTGTTCAATTTCTAGGGGTTTAGTTATTATTCATTGATAATATGATTATGAAACCCATTTCCATCGTATGAGTTGTTCTAGGGTAAACTTTTTAAGAACCCCACGTCATTTCTATGTGTTATGTTGTGATAAAATGTTTATGAAACAAATTTCTTTTTTATGGGTTATGATATCATGAAATTTTTTAAAATCTTATTGAAAAAAAATTATTGATTATGTGATGGGACATACCTATATATTCCTCAAATTAATTGTAGAATGATTAATGTTCTATGATCTCAAATGGTATACTAGAGGTTATCCTAAGCCCAAAAAGTTGTTATAGAGGAGGTTATCCTAATACTGAAGTAGTTATATGGGTGTTTTCCCCAGCACTAACATGTTATCAATGAATTTATGGGTATCATGGACATTAAGAATTCTTTGATTATGTGTATGACATGAATCTATGTCTTATTACAATGTTATGATCTCATGTATCATGGTATATGATTATTTAATGATAAATTTCTTATAAACTACCATGATTTATTCCACAAATCAAGGTTATGATCTATGACTTATAGGGTATGGTTTTTAAATGTTATTCTCATGTCATTATTCCCTTATAATCATGTTATGTTAATATCTCCCTTATTTACCCATACCGGGAATCTGATATCCCCCTTTCTAATATTTCATTTCCTAGGTTTATAACAAATGGTATTATGTATGATAGGTCTATGAAGGGTACTAGATATGAAAAGAATATTGGGAGATGATGTATCTCACACATGGCCCTTATATTTTTGGGTCCAAGTTTAATGATAACCAGACATAAATAATTTTTTCCTGGATTTATATGTTATGTAATTAATATTAATCTATTAAGATGTAATATTTATATAATAGAATCATGGGTCTTCGTAAATTGTTTTATAAAAACATTATGTGACCATTGGAAACTATGAAGATAAAACATTTGTGATATCCCTAGTGATATATTAATGGATATCCTTATTAATATTTTTAATAATAAGTATAATTATAGGAAAATATGCTTAATTTTTTTTTTGAAATATAGAGTGAGTCAGTTTCAGGAAATTACATACCTACTTTGATATTAAAAGTGGATGTGGTTGTGAAGCTTTTTTACTTAGAGGTATTAACTCTGAAAATGGAAAATTAAGATGGACTAGATCATCACATGGTGAACAACAATAGGCCTTCAATCATGCTTGTTTGACACTCCTGGGGGATATGATTTAAAAATTCAAAAATCATTATAAACCATCAAGTATTATTTGAATTGATTATGATCTTGAATGTCCTAGGTTAAAACACATGGTTCATTGATTAAATAAAAGGTGTCATGATTTGGATATCCTTTAAATTATTTTTCAAGGTTGATGACTCCAATAAAAGATGTTTGGTGGTCATGAAAAACATTTTGTTTTAACTACAATATTTGAGATTAAATAATGATGTTAAGGTGGAAACAATTACACACAAATGTTTAGGTATATTATTTGAGACTTGTTACATAAAATCCATTATATCATAAAAAATATTTAGGAATGTTAGTGCATATCCTCATTAATTAGACGTTAAATTAGAAGTGAAAACCCATAAGGTAATGATGTTTTCATCTCAAGTATATTATTCTTCTATAGTTTAAGTTTGTAGGAACGTTTTCACATAATAATTATTCTTCCTTAGGTTCAATTTTATGTTATCTTATGAAAAAATTGGATTTATAAATATAAATACCTCATCAATTTATACATAAGGAAATTTGAAATTTTTATTCTAAACCAACTTTTAGTCATCCCTTATTATTATTATAGGTATAAATATCCAATGGATATCACATCCATTGTATGGTTATTGATTCTCATATAAATTTGGTTTTTATCTCAACTGGTTAGGAAAAAACTCAATATCAAAGATATTCTTGTTACGTTAGAGTTTGTTGATGTCTTTCAAGACAATTTTATTATTTTTCCACCAAATTGTGATGTATAGTTATCAATAGAACTCATAAAATGTTCTATAAGTATTTCAAATAATCCCTATAGAATAGAATAGTTTGAGTTATAATAATTTTAGAAGTAACTGAAGTATAATAAGGAAAATTGATTTATTCGACCAAGTGTGTCACTTTAGGGAGCTTATATTTTTTTTAAAAGAAGGGTGGATCGATGAGACTATGATTTTATTATCGAGAGATAAAAAATATCACAATAAAGAGAAACTATCCTCTACCACATATTGATGAAACATTTTGTCAACTGCAAATATTTTAATACTTTTACAAGATTTAAATCTATTCCATATATCATAAAATGAGGTTAAGAAGAAGGTTATAACCAATAAAATATTCCGCACAAGGTATGGACACTCTGAAAATATAGTAATTTCATTTTTTCTACTAATTCCTCCTCTATCTTTATTTTTTTAATAGAATATTTATTGATTAACTTGATCAGTTTTTGGATGCCTTTATAAAAAATATTCTTGTCTATTAAAATTGAAATTAAGGTCATGAAAATAATTTGAGGATTGTGTTGAAGACCCCGATGAATGTGAAGTTATATGAAAAATTTACCAAGTTTTAATTTTTTCTAAAAAATATATCATTTTTGGGCCATATAATCTCAATCAAGGGTATATCAGTAGATCCATCAAATATGAAGGCTATTTAACATTGGTCTAGAACAACCACAGAGACTGAGATCTATTTTTTTTGGTTTGGCTAAATATTATCAACAATTTATGGAAAATTTCCCATGGTTGTCTAATCCAGTCACCTAGTTAAATTAGAATAGATAAAAGTTCCTCTTGAAAGATGAATATGGGGAAAACTTCAAGGATATAAAGATAAGATTCTTCCAAACACATGTGATTACACAAAACTATAGTGTATAAGGGTATATAATCAATATTGTTTCATTGAATTTGGTATTGGGATGTGTTCTTATATATAATAATATGGTTATAGCTTATTCCTCGTAATAATTGAATATATATGAGAAAAATTATCCAACTTACAATATAGAGTTCTTTGAAGAATTTTTGGAATTAAAATAGAGGAATTATCACTATGAATAAATTATGATATATATACTAATAATAAATGATAAAAATTTATATTCACAAAGAAATAGTTAATTATTAACCAGAGAAGAATGATGGAGTTGATTAAATATTATTACTTCTAAATATAATACAAACCTAGGAATGAAAATAATGTGCCTGATGATTTTTGTAGAAAGGGTAATTCAAGCTTATCTAAGATGATAATTGAAAAACATCAAATATTTTTTTATTCAAAAATATTAGATATTGAAATATTGAAGTAAGGGGGGAAATATTATCTCTCTCAAATGATTATTCAATAATCTATCCAAGTAAATATTAATTTTCCTTAGAATTAATATTTAGAGATGTAGAATAAGTTTAGAAATGTTAATTATTTTAACATTGATCATGATAGAATGATAAGGTTTAGGAACCATGTATGTTTTGCATCCAATATATATTTATAGAAATTGATTTTATAGGAATCTCATAATTCATCATTCATAATTCATAATTGATGTACAATGATTTATAGAGATCCAAAAGAGTATTTATAGAATAATATAATTAAGATCGATACTTTAAAATTTGTATCTTGGTTCTTGGAAAGTCGTCATGTTAAGTTTGAAATAAAAAATCCATATAGGAAATACAACTATTACCCATTCCAGAATGGAAATGGAGAAACATCACCATTGGTTTTGTTGGAAGACTTTCCAAAACATATAAAATAATAATGAAATATGGTTTCTAGTAATCCTCTTTATTAAGTCATTATAATATATTTCTATCAAGGAATATTTCTTTCAAGATGATTTTTTTCAGAAATATATTTTGGAAGTTTCAAGGTTGCATGGTGAACCACATTTTATTGTGTTTGATTGAGATCAAATATTTACCTTGAATTTTTGTCAAATTCATCATCAAACCATGGATATATATCCATTTTTGTATAATTTCCTATAATAAATATAAATATGGTTAGTTAGTGATAAAAACTAAATACATAGATTATATACATAGATCGTTGTCTATGGATCTCAAAGGTGTTTGGGATCAACAACTTCCTCTGGTTGATTTTCTATTCAAAAACATATTTCACTCAAGCATTCATATGGATTCTTATCAAAAAATCTATAGAAATATGTGTTGAACTCTAACATACTAGGATTAATCTAGAGAAATAAAGACACTAGGATCTAATCAAGAAGAATAACGAGTGGATATGGTTAGATCTATTTAGTAACATATTATTGAAGCATATATTTGACCAAAAATATAAGGCCCCAACCCTAAATTTTACTTAATCTTGATATATTTCAAGAATACTCCTTGAGGATCTTTTCATGTTTAGAGTTTTAGAGAATTAGATCATAAAACTTGCATTACATTCCACATTTAAAGAAAGTGGTTACATAAAAGATTGTATTCATTTTTCCTATCAACAGAAACATATTTAAAATAAAACATGGATTATTTCTTGACACTTCCTTGACACTATCATCATATCATGTACCATTCCCTTGACCTGTGAATAACATTTCAAAAACATGGGATAAGCATTAAATCTCAGTAAGGGTTATAAAAATATGGAAAGGAAACATGAGTACATATATACATAAGAATGAAATCATACTTTACCCATAAAACAAAAAAACTTTAACATACCTCATCAAATCATGAATAAATCATAGAAAACATAAGACATAAAGGTAACTTGAGGCATTCATAACATTCTTACATAGGGAGTAACCCTCTTGGTTACGTTTGGAATACCCATCACAGTATATTCCCTAAATCTCTTTGGAGTAACCTTATAATTTAACTCATTCGTGTTACCCAATGCATTGGAGAGATATATCGGGCCCACCCACACTTAGTTTATCACGGAACCACCCATCTTCATAACAATGCCCAAGAACCATAACATAATCGTATCATATAAAACATGCATAAAAGAAAACATAACATTTCCACTTTTCAATCACAAGATATCAATACAACACATTGATATAAAAACATTATGAAAACCATTTTCAATACCAAAATAAATGAAAACTAAAACATGGTATTTATTTTTCATTCAAAAAAGGTTATGTCTTGTAGAGGAAGCTGAAACTCAAATAATGGTCACGACGGTGGAGAAGTCATTGTCGCCGCATAAGTACGGCAAAAACATTCCCTTTTGTCATTTAGTAAGATTCTTCGTATAAAAAATATTCCTTTTGGATAAACGTAAAAGTCAATGGGGTTTATACACTGTATAAAAGAAAGTTGTGTATAAAACAAAATATTCATCAATGAAAGGAGATTCGGATGAAGTCCCTTACCTCATGTCCGACTTGACTCGATCGTTCTTTAATGTGCTGAATAATAAAAATGAGTTAATTTATACATTCTTAAGAACCTTTTCAAGTTCATTATTCCTTTTATATCAATTATTACCATGTTATAAACATTATTTAATCATTTATGTTAATAACGGTCGTTTTGTCGATATTTGGTACCTGAGTCAAAAGTGAACTTCTTATATTTACAAGTTGTTCACGTAGTCAAATATCCATTATCACAATAATGATATTGATGACTTAGATTCCACATATATCTCATATATCCAGTATATACATGCATTTATAATATTACATAATCATTTAGAGGTAAGAAATGAAATGCACTGTTCATGGAGACAGTAAGTCGTACGTACTTATGAACGCTACTTTCATTTCTATGTCATATTAATGGAGTTAAAAGTAAATGAGAGATATGTATATTTTAATTCCATAATTATATTCATCATTTACATGTAACATACATCATATATATCCATTATATATATGTTCTTATAATAGTACATTACATTTGGGGATAAGAAATGAAATGCATCGTTCATGGAGACGGTAAGTCGTACGTACTCATGAACGCTACTTTCAATTCTATCTCATACATTAATGGAATTAAAACATAATGATAAATAATAGTATTATAATTATAGTATGTTATAATATATAATATCATTAAATTTATCATTTATACGTACCACATATGGTATTAATGAATCCAATCACTTTGAGGGGGCGGTAGTTCGCACTTCCTAAAATGAAGATATTGTGTTTACCCATAATGGAAAACATAAATTTATTCCATAAATGAAAAAAATATAGAATATTAAGTAAAACATAAACATATTATATATCATATATAAATATAGTGACATATTAATGGCCACCTTTGAAGGTGTTAGAAGAATATTGAACAATCATCATTTCGTTAGGCAGAAATTTGCCATCCATAGAAACAGTATGTTCGTTAACAATTAGATGTAGGTGTGTGTAAGTGTATCTCTAATGCTTCTTATAAAAACATCCTAGTATATTTAAGATACTGGATTTGTTACAAAATAAATGAATAAAATCATTTTAGGGGGTTAGAGATGCAAAATAAAACAATAGAACACAAGTGAAGGCATTACCTTAAAATCGGGTAACTCTCTTTGACTTAAGCTCAAAGGCTTCCTTGGAAAGAATTCTGCCCAAATTGAGGATTCTAAGAGTAAGATATGGATTTTAAGAGACAAAATGGGTAGGTTTGGCCAGTCCAATGGATTTAGAGGTGAGGGTAATGAGGTAGAGGTGGGGGCCTTTTATAAGAGGAGAGGAGGGGAACTCTTGGAAAGGTATAAAATGTTACTTTATTTTCAAATGGGTTTCGGATTTTAAAGGTACCTTATTGATGTATTTCTAGGATAAGTTGATACGGGTTCTAAATATACTCATCCAATAGGTTTATGACATGTTTAGGTCTTAGATTTTACATTATCTATTCATTTTTTTTAAATTGTTAAAAAATTAGGTAATCGCTGCATCTTCATGATGTCATAAATAATTTAATTTATTTAATGTCTAAAAAATTATGAAAAAACTACTATGAAGTAAGAAATATTTTTAGCTTTCCAATAAATCTTTATAGTCCATAATATCATCTATGTAGACAAAATAAATTTTTTTTACTCAAGTGATACATTCTTTGTTATATTTACTTTCTTCAAAAAAATAAAAAGATAAAAAGTCACTATCCCACAAAAGTGATTACATGGGGTCCCCAAGATTGGCAAAAGGCATCCCATGGTCGGCCATGAGACAACCAGTAGCATTAGGACACATTTTGGTGTCATTTGTTTTATTATGATATTATTTTATTATCCTTAACTACCCGATTACTCATTAATCAAGATAATTACCATTGTTACTATTCATAATGTCCAAAAACAAGAGTATTTTTTACATAATTTGGACCTTATGATTCCAAATATGTAATCCATTTTAACAAATTCCAAACACAGAAATTTCAATAATTAATATAAAAATAATTTCCATTGTCAAAACAAATAGCTGGTTTTTTTAAACAATATCTATGAAACTTTTGGCATTAGTTTATGCCCAATTTCAAAGTAAAATTAATCCAAATTACCACCATTGGAATAAATGGAAAACATATATTCAAATTACACATTAATACGAATTAAAAATATAATCTAACCATATAATTAAATTAGATCAAAACGTAGTTTTGATATAAATGCAGTAATTTTCACTATTCATTAAAAAATGAATATTGTCAGAAAAATACCAAAAAAATATCCAATGAAAATTTAAATGTCCCAATCATAATGAATATGTTTATTTTGACAAATAGGTCTTATAAAATTGTCAAAAAAATTTATTTAAAAATGGTTTTCCATCAAAAGGCAGCAAAACAATCTTTTAAAAAAATATTAGTGTATTCCATGCTTAAGATTGGATTTATTCTCATTTTAAGCCTCTAAAACACTATCTAATCCATAAATAGACATATATAAAAATATCTATTATTCATTACTTACTTGGGATGTTACATCGTTTCTCTATTTAGAAAATTGTTTCCCCACAATTTATTTACTTAACAAATAAGTGGGGGTATTTATCCCTCATCGCATTTTCAGATTCCAATGTTGCCTATTCAATCATGTGGTTTTTCCTCAAAACCTTTACTTGATTAATCACTTTATTCCACAACACTTGATCCCTGTGGTCAAGAATATGGACTAGTTGTTCCTCATAAGATAGATTCTCTTCCTTCTGAACTACCTCTGGACTCAAAACATGATATGGATTTGGCATGCACTTCTTTAACATTGAAACATGAAAAACATTGTGTACCTGAGATAAACTCAGAGGTAAAGTCAATCGGTAAGCAACTAATCCAACTCTCTCTGGAATTTCATATGTTCCAATGAACCTTGGACTCAACTTTCCTTTCTTACCAAATTGCATCACACTTTTCCATTATGGAACTTTGAGAAAAACATGATCACATACCTCGAAAGATAGATCCTTCCTCCTATTGTCTATATAAATCTTCTGCCTGCTCTGAGTTGTTCTCATGTATCTCTGTATCAGTTGAACTTTTTCTGCCAACTCTTCTACCAATTCCAGTCCCATCAACTTCCTTTCACCCTCTTTATCCCAAAAAGCTAGTGTTCGAAACTGCTTACCATATAACACCTCAAATGGTGAAATCTGTATACTGGAATGAAAACTGTTATTATATGAAAATTCAACCAAAGAATGATGTTGGTCCCAACTTCCCTAATAATCCATAGAATATAAATGTAGCATATCTTCCAAAGTCTGAACTGTTCATTATGACTTCCCATCTGATTGAGAATGAAAAGCTGTACTAAAATTTAATTCAGTACCCAAAGACTTCTGAAGGCCTTTTGAAAAGTTATAAGTAAACCTGGGATCACGATCAGATACAATGGAGATAAGAACTCCATGTAACCTAAATATCTCTTTAAGATACAAACGGGAAAGTTGATCTAGGGAAAAAGTATCTCGTATAGCAAGTAAATGAGCAGATTTAGTCAAGAGATCAACAATAACCTAGATTGCATTATTACCTCGAGGTGTCTTTGGAAATCCCACAACGATGTCCATGGATATATTTTCCCATTTCCACTCTGGCACTGGTAAAGGATGAAGCATCCCTTTCGGTAACTTCCACTATGCTTTAACCTACTATCAATTCAAACACGTCACAGTAAAATCAGCAATATCTCTTTTCATTCCATCCCACCAGTAAAACTCCTGAAGATCTTTATACATCTTAGTACTGCCTGGAGGAACTGGAAACAGAGAACTATGAGCTTCACATAACAACTCTCTTTTCAACTATGAATCACAAGGCACACACAATCTCTTCCTAAATCTCAAAACACAATCATTATCATTGTTGAATTAAGGAAACTTACCCTTCTGAACCAGCTCTACCTTTTTCTGCAACTCACTCTCTTTCTTCTGTGCTTTCTTGATTTTGTCTGATAAAGATGATTTCAATGATACCTGAAACAAAACAAAAGAACATATTGCACCAACAACTTCTATTCCAAAGTTCATAAAATCTGTAACCAAAGGATCATGTTCAAAACACAACTTTGTTAATGAAGCATTTCTTTTTCGACTCAAAGCATCAGCCACTTTATATTCTTTTCCCGGATGGTAATGAATTGATCAATAATAATCCTTGATTAATTCTAGCCATATCCTCTGTCTCACGTTTAATTATTTCTGAGTGAATATATACTTTAAACTTTTTGGATCAGTCTATATTTCACACTTTACTCCATACAAATGATGCCTCCAAATTTTTAGAGCAAAAACAACAGAAGCTAATTCCAAATCATGTGTAGGGTAATTTACCTCATGAGTTTTCAACTTACATGAAGCATATGCAATTACCTAATCATTCTGCATTAGGACACAACCAAGTCCTTTCAATGAAGAATCACAATAGATAACAAACTCACCATTCCTGGAAGGTAGTGCCATAACTGGAGCATTCACCAATCTTCTTTTCAATTCCTGAAAAAAAATCATCACATTCTTTTGTCCAGATAAACTTAACACCCTTCCGAGTTAGCTTAGTCATTGGACTAGATAACCATGAAACAATTCTAACAAACCTTCAGTAATAGCCTACCAAACCAAGGAATCTACAAATCTCAGTTACATTTTTGGGTCTTGGCCATTCATCAACAACCACTGTTTTTGCAGGATCAACAGTTATCCCATCTTTAGAAACAATGCGACCAAGGAAAGAAATGTGTTGCAACGAAAACTCAAACTGGCTGAATTTTCCATATATTTTCTTTTTTTAAAGGTTTTCAAAATAACCCTTAAATGTCTTTCATGATCCTCTTTACTTTTAGAAAACACAAAAATATCATCAATAAAAACCACCACAAACTTATCCAATAAATCATGGAAAATTATACTCATTATGTTCATGAATACAGAAGGTGCATTGGTTATCCCAAAAGGTATTACTACAAATTCATAATGGCCATATACTGTACGAAACACAGTCTTCGGAGCATCTGCTTCCTTTACCTTCAGTTGATGGTACCCCGATCCTAGGTCAATCTTTGAAAAATACTGAGCTCCCTGGATCTTATCAAACAAATCATCGATATGAGGTAAATGATATTTGTTCTTAACAGTGATGTTATTCAAGGAACTATAATCAACGCAATGTCTCATTGAACTATCTTTCTTTTTAACAAATAATACTGGAGCACCCCATGGTGATGTGCTAGGTCGAATGAAACCGTTCTCTAATAAATCTTGCAATTTCTCCTTCACCTCTAAAAGATCAGTTTGAGCCATTCGATAAGGAGGATTGGAAATTGGATTAGCATCAGGATGTAAGTCAATAGTAAATTCAACTTCCCGATTTGGTATTATTCCAGGCAAATGATCAGGAAAAACATCAGGATACTCATTTACCACTAGCAAATCATTAATCTGAATAGTTCCTTTGTTTTTAACAATGTGTGCAAGGTAACATTCATTTCCATCTTTTAAAAGTTTCTCGGCCTCTTGATATGTTATCAACAGTAAGGGTTCATTCTTGTACAAAAACTGAAAGTATTTCTGAAAATAAACTTCTTTAGCTCTACAGTCAATCTTAGCATGGTAAATAGAGAGCCAATCCATACCCAGGATAACATCAAACTCTACTAGAGGTAAAACAATATGGTTTGCAAGTAGGCTCTTTCCACGGATAAGGGTAGGAAGATTATTATAAATTCTTTTTACCTCAACATTTCCCCCATGTGTTTTTACCACAAGTTTAGGAGTCATTTCTTGAGATGTTATTCCCATTTTATGAGAAACATTTTCATAGATGAAATAATGTGTATACCCCGAATCAAACATTACATTGGCATAATCTGAAAAAACAAACAAAGTACCTGATACCACTTCATTTGATGGCCCAACATCTGCTGAAGTGGTTACAAAGGATTTCACCACCACTTTCTGCTTGTAGTATAACTACTTCCCATCACTCGAGCTCTTTGTCGGATACTCGTTTGCATAGTGACCCATCTCATTGCACTTAAAACATTTCACTAACTATAAATCAAATTTTGTCTTACCATCACCATGATATTTTTCTGTGCAATCGCGATCCTTATGTCCCATCATACAGCATCGGTAGCACTTTCCAGAATTCAAAAGACATTCCCCAGCATGCCTTTTACCACATTTATCACAAGCTTAAAACTTAGTTTTCTTACCATCAGACCTTTTTTAAGAATTCTTTCCTTTCTCCTGCCACTTAGATCTCTTCTTATGCTGGTTGTTATAGAACTCTTGATCATCGGAAAACTCCATTTCCACCTTCTCAGCATATCGAACAAGCTTTTCATAACTTTTAAACTCACGAGAAGCCAATGCCCTTCGAAATTTTGGCTTTAATCTTGAGTAAAAACTATTGATTTTACTATCAAGGTCTCGGATATAATTTGGAGCATACCTTTCAAATCGAGTGAACCTTTATTCATAGGCAGCAACTAATTCCTCCTCTTTCCTCAATTCTAGGAATTTTTTTTCCATCCTAAGTCGAAGAGACTTAGGAAAATAATTCTCAAGAAACATACCTTTGAATTCATCCCAGTCGAGAGCATCAATATCATCAGTGTCCTTGAAATTTTTAACCATCAACCACCGCTGATCTGCTTCACCCTCAAAAACGTAAATAGAAAGACTAACCATTTGATTGTATGAACACCCCATGACATCAAAAATCTTCTCCAGTGATTCAATCCACCTTTTAGATAGCACAGAGTCAGATGATCCTTTGAATGATGGGGGATGTTGCCTCATGAAATGTTCCACCACTAACATGTTCCTCTGTGGTTGATCTGGCTGATCTCGTGCATGGATACCGCTACCATTTATCACTTGAGTCAACTCCACCATTACAACATCAAATTGTTCAGTTCCAAATACGACCATCTCAGGATTCTGATTCAAAATTTTATTTCCTTCTGTCTGCCTTTTTAGCACTGCTTCCCTATTTCCTCCGCGGAAAACCATTCTGAACAAACATTTCTTAGATGAAGCAACATGATAATCTTCAAATTCTATATCATTTCAATTTGACCATAAAAAAATATTTTTGGGTAATCATTTAATATAATTATAACTCCTAAAGTTATCTAAACTGACCTCTGATACCAACTATAAGGCCCCAGCCTTAAACATTATTTAATCTTGAGATATTTCAAGAAGAAACCTTGAGGATATTTACAAGTTTAGAGTTTTTTAGAATTAGATCACAAAACAAGCATTACATTCCACATTTAAACAAAGTGGTTACATAAAATATTTTATTCATTTTTCCCATCAATGGAAAAAATTTTAAAATAAAACATGGATTCTTTCTTGACACTTCCTTGACACTATCATCATATCATGTACCATTCCCTTGACCTGTGAAAAACATTTCAAAAACATGGTATGAGCATAAAAAGCTCAGTAAGGGTTATAAAAATATGGAAAGGAAACATGAGTACATATATACATAAGAATGAAAGAATACATTACCCATAAAACATAAGCACTATAACATAACTCATATATTCATGAATAAATCATAGAAAACATAAGACATAAAGGTAACTTGAGGCATTCATAACATTCTTACGTAGGGAGTAGCCCTCTTGGTTATGTTTGGAATACCCATCACAGTATATTCTTTAAATCTCTTCGGAGAAACATTAACATTTAACTCCTTCAAATTAGCCAATGCATTGGAGAGCTATATAGGGATCACCCGCCCTTAGTTTATCACAGAAACACCCGTCTTAATGACAATTCCCAAGAACCATAACATAATCGTATCACATAAAACATGAATAAAGCAAACATAATATTTCCACTTTTCAATCACAAGATTTCAATACAACATATTGATATAAAAACATTATGAACACCATTTTCAATAACAAAATAAAAGAAAACTAAAACATGATAGTTATTTTTCATTCAAAAAAGGTTATGGCTTGTAGAGGATGCCGAATCTCAAATAATGGTCACAGCGGCGGAGAAGTCGTTGTCGCCGCATACCTATGACAAAAACATTCCCCTTTTTCATTTAGTAAAATGCTACGTATATAAAATATTCCTTTTGGATAAACGTAAAATTCAAAGGGATTTATACACCATATAAAATAATGTTGTGTATAAAACAAAATATGTCTCAATGAATGGAGATTGAGTTGAAGTCCCTTACCTTGTGTCTGACTTGACTCGATCGTTCTTTAATGTCCACAATAATAAACTTGAGTTAATTTCTACTTGCTAAAAACCTATTTCAAGTTCATTATTCATTTTTTATCACTTATTAAAATTTTATGAACATTATGTAATCATTTATGTTAATAAAGATCGTTTTGTTGATATTTGGTACATGAGTCAAAAGTGAACTTCTTATATTTACAAGTTGTTAACGTAGTCAAATATCCATTATATCAAAAATGATATTCATGATGTAGATGCCATATATATCATATATATCCATTATATAAATGAATTTATAATATTACATAATCATTTAGAGGTAAAATATGAAATGCATCGTTCATGGAGATGGTAAGCCGTACGTACGCATGAACGCTACTTTCATTTCTATGTCATATTAATGGAATTAAAACTAAATGAGAGAAATGTATATTTTAATTACAGAATTATATTCATCATTTAGATGCAACATAAATCATACCTATCCATTATATATATGTATCTATACAAGTACATTACATTTGGGGATAAGAAATGAAATGCACCGTTCATGGAGACTGTAAGTTGTACGTACGCATAAACGCTAATTTAATTTCTATCTCATACATTAATGAAATTAAAACATAATGATACATAATAGATTTATAATTCCAGGTTGTTATCATATATAATATCATTAAATCTATCCTTTATACGTACCACATATGGTATTAACGAATCAAATCACATTGAGGTGGTGGTAGTCCTCACTTCCTAAAATGAACATATTGCGTTTACCCATAATGGAATCCATAAAGGTATTCCATAAACGAAAAAATACAGAATATTAAGTAAAAACTAAACATATTATATATCATATATAAATATGTGGACATATTAATGGCCACCTTTGATGTTGTTAGAAGAATATTGAACAATCATCATTTCATGAGGTAGAAATTCGCCATCCACAGAAAAAGTATGTTCTTTAACCATTAGATGTAGGTGTGTGTTTGTGTAGCTCGAATGGTTCTTATAAAAACATCCTAGTATATTGAAGATACTGTATTTGTTACAAAATAAATGAATAAAAAGAGTTTACGGGGTTGGAGAAGCAAAATAAAACAAAAGAACACAAGTGAAGGCATTACCTTAAAATCATGTAACTCTCTTTGATTTGATCTCAAAGGCTTCCTTGGGAAGGCTTCTGCCTAATGTGAGGCTTCTATGAGTAATAGAGGGATGTGGAGAGACAAAATGTGCAGGTTTTGGCCGATCCAAAGGCTTGAGAGGTGTGGGTAAGGAGGAAGAGGTGGGGGCCTTTTATAAGAGGAGAGGAGGGGAACTCTTGGAATGGTATAAAATGTTACTTTATTTTCAAATGGGTTTCGGATTTTAAAAGCCACACATTGATGTATTTAAAGGATAAGGTTATAAGTGTTCTAAATATACTCATCAAATAGTTTTTTGAGATGTCTAGGTCTTATATTTTACATTATCTTTTCATTTTATTTAAATCGTTAAATAATGAGGTAATCGCTGCATCATCATGATGCCATAAATAATTTAATTTATTTAATGTCTAAAAAATTATGAAAAAGATACTATGATGTAGGAAATATTTTTATATTTTCAATGAATTTTAATAGTCCATAATATCATCTATGTAGACAAAATAAAAAATGTTTTACTTAGGTGATATATTCTTCGTTATATTTACTTTCTATAAAAAAATAAAAAGATAAAAAGTCACTTTCCCACAAAATTGATTCCATGGGGTCCCCAAGATTTGCACAAGGCTTCCCATGGTCGGCCATGAGACAACACGTAGCATTAGGACACATGTTGGTGACATTTTGTATTATTATGATATTATTTTATTATCCTTAACAACCTGATTACTCATTAATCAAGATAATTGAAGATAATTATCGTCGTTACTATTCATAATGTCCAAAAAAAGAGTCCTGATTACATAATTTGGACCTTATAATTCAAAATATGTAATCCATTTTACCAAATTACAAACACAAAAATTTCAATAATTAATTTAAAAATAATTCCCGTAGTCAAAACAAATAGCTGGTTTTTTTGAAACAATATCTATGAAAAGTTTGGCATTAGTTTATGCCCAATTCCAAAGTGAAATTAATCCTAATGACCACCATTGGATTAAATGGTAAACATATATTCAAATTACACTTTAAGACCAATTAAAAGATAATCTAACAATATAATTAAATTATATCAAAAAGCAGTTTTGATGTAAAATGCAGTATTTTTCACTATTCATTAAAAAATGAACATTTTCAGAAAAATACCAAAAATTTATACAATGTAAAATTCAATGTCCCAATAATAATTAATATTTCTATTTTCAAAAATAGAGCTTATAAAGTTGTCAAATGTTTGATTTAAAAATGGTTTTCCATCAAAAGGCAGTAAAACAATCTTTTATAAAAATATTAGTGTATTCCATGCTTAAGATTGGATTTATTCTCATTTTAAGCCTCTAAAACACTATCTATTTCACAAATAGACATAGATAAAAATATCTATTATTCATTACTTACATGGGATGTTACAAAAAAGTTATACTGATAGTCATCAATGTGATTGATATTTGATGTTTGTTAGAATGTATTTATTTGAATATCTCTGTGGAATATGTTTATGATATTTGCTAAGAAAGGAAAGATGACCCGTAGGTATATTACCCCTTTCAATATTCTTAGTAAAGTAGGGATGTTTTTTTATTTCTTGGAAATTCCAACGAACCTCTCTCAAGTCCATGACTTGTTTCATATATATCTCATGAGTATGTACATACTTGACCGTTCATAAGAGCTAAACATTAAGGTCGTATAACTAAATCATGTTATTTCCTATGAAGAACAACCAATGGATATTCTGAATCAAAGAGAGAAATTTCTTTGAAATAGGACAACTCTCCTAGTTAATTTTTTATGCAGAATCCACTAATTTGAAAAATCAATGTGTGAATAGAAATATATTTAGGGGCAGAAGTATTTTTATTTGATTGTTTTTGAGTATTAAATTTCAATGGTGAAATTTATTTTATATGTGGTGGAAAATAACACACCTTGTTTTTTTGAATTTTGTTCAGAAAAATTAATTTCTTGATATCTTGCATTACAAACAACACCATGTTTTTATAAACCACAATATACTATTAATATCTGTAAATAAACACAACTATTGTAACCTAGATATTAAAAATTATGGAATTGATACAAATAAAATATGTTTTATAAATTAAGTATAATATATTCATATAAATAAATCAAATTCATAAATAAGTAATTAATTTTTAGCAATTTATTTATATGTTTCAAAAATATGAATTTCTAAAAAAATTATATAGTTTTGTTAAAAATTAATAAAATTAATTTGTTTAACTTATTGAAAATTTATTTAAAAAAATAATAGAAATAAATTTTAAACATATATTTCATAATTATCTTTGAGTGGTTTTTTTTAATCTTCTTCAAAAAAATAATTTTTCGACGAATATTAAAAAAAATATCAATTTTTATTAAAAACATTATTTAATTTAATGAATTTACATGATCTATTTTATTATAATATAGTTTTAAATGTAAAATTTATTTATTTATATGTTTATTAATCTAATATAGTTTATTGGAATATATTGAATAATTAATGTTGATATAAAAACATTCTAGACTTTGAAAATTTTCACTTTAGAAACCTTGTTTTTCATCACATTAATGGGATTAATTTTAAATTAAAAAATTCAAATTATGTGAATGGAATTAGTTAAAATGTATTAAAAACATGAATCATTATATTTATTATTATATAATAATTTTAACATAATTTTTTGAGAATATTTAGTAAAAGCAGTGAAAATTTATTATTGTGGTTATGGTTGAAACAAGTTTACCGAGTGGGTAAACTCAAAAAATAAGGTTTAAAATGACCTAAAAGATGTAAAACTCCCATTTTTTAACATAATTCTACCTTATAACATCATATTTTCTATAATAATCTATTTCTTATCCTTATGGTATGTCTTAAACTACACCTTTTTCTTCTAAATAATTCTAGTTGTGTCCTCTACCCACTTACAAAACGAAACCCCTCCTCATCTCCCAAATGCACTTTCAAAACCCTTTGTTTTATAAATTAACTAAAAAAATAAATTATTTAGTTCCCTACCCATATCATAGACTCCTTAGGTTGATTATTAAAACCTTCAATTAAGGCATTATGTGTAAATGGAAAGGTGTTTTCCGAAGAAGAGGTATCACCCTTAACAATGCATTTTAATTCTCTTTCATCCTTTAAATCATTCAAATATTCTTCAACCACGATAATATAAAGACATAAGTTCTCCAATATACTGATATTTAAATAATTTAATGTAATTACAAACATATATCTTCTCTTACATCAAGTGGGAAATGAAACCTTCGATCATGTGTATGGTGGGCTACCTCCTCGCAAACCGATGTAATTTTTTTCAACAACCGCATCTCATAGATATATATAATGATCAATTTTATATTTATATATTATATTCAAGAAATTTTTATAAATATTAGTTTATAATATCTCATATGTGATTTTAAATTCCAATCTATTGGGAAATAGTAACATCGCTCGTGGATACACGTTGACAACACCTCCACGAAGCAATGTTATATGTTTCTAATTTTATTTTGACATGGATGGTAATAAGGATATATTAAATGAATATATATGATATATATTATATAATATTTTTACTTTAATGGTGATTTAGGTTTAATTTTACTTTGGATCAATCTATTTTGAAAATGTAAACAATGTTATTGTGTAGATATAGCCTACTGTCTCAATGAACTATGTAATTTATTTTTATCTCAAACATTAATGAATTTATCTAAATAAATATATAATAAATATATATTATATTTATATAATGGCAAAAATATTGTATATTTTGGGACCTAGATAAAAGTAAAAGTACTAAAAAAATCCAAAACATAAATGAATAACGAAGCAGTTATTTCCCAAAATGTGATTTTAGCAAGAAATAGTTAACAAAATAATAATATAAATCTCATAAGTAAACAATATATTGTATGAAATATATTATTATTGTTATTATAATAAATTTAAAATCCAAAAATTTTTATGATACATTATTTTTTAACATGTAAGAATTATTTAGAGACTTATGGTAAGGGATTTTTCATCTCACTTTTATTTCTGAGGGACACAACATATATTATCCACTTGTTTTGATTTTATATTTTATATAATACCCAATAATTTAATTTATATTTCCTATATTTTTAATTATTTTATATACATTTCCAAATAACTTTCTATATTTCATGGGTCTTATGATTCAAAAGTTACCAAAGTGGAAAAAGTTTCATGTTACGATCTCATTATTTAACTATATTATATGAGATTTCTATATTATTATTGAAATATTATGATATACATATCATAAAACACATTAATTTTCATATCCTACTGTAATTTTATGAATTTCAATATTTTCCTTTAAATTTATTCAATTTATATACTCAGTATTTGAAAATCTATTTTATGGGAAAACTGAACTTATTTCTCATCAATTGAAAACATGTTTTCTTCAATATATATTTATTCTAAAAATACTATACATAATGTATTCATTGTTTTCCAATTATTTTATAAATAAATTTTTATGTACACATTAAATTTGACAACTTGTTTTAAAAGTAATCTTCTTATCATTTTTTGAAAATTTCACTCTTCAAATTTTACTAAAAACATAGAAGTAATCATTTTTTAATGTGTATGACATGAGTGGGGTTTTATGCTACCAACCACTATATGGTTAAAATATTCCATAAAAAAGGATAAAAGGTTAATTTAAAATATAATTTTTTTCTTTAAAATTTGTCATGTTTTTCTATTTTAAATATGTTTTTTTCAAAATAGCAAGGATATTTTCCTCAAGAATTTTTAACAACCTTTTCAAGACATTTAGATTCATCAATGAAAAAAACATTTAGTATTTATTATGTTTTTCTGGGGATATGATTTAATTGTACCATCCTTATTATTTCACTAGATGTTTTATGATTATGTTAATGATTTGTTTATAAAATACATTTATTTTCCATGAGTTTTTTTTTCGAAATTAATGAGATAATTATGAAACCCATTTTCATTTTATATGTTATGATTTTATTAAATGTTTTGGAAACCCATTTACTTTCAATGAGTTATGATATGATGAAATTTTAATGAAACCAAATTCCATTCAATAGGTTTTGATATGATTAATATTCTGTGATCTTGTGGAACACAAATGTATGGATTCTATGGTGGGTGGGATATATATCTCCATCTAATGCATTGGGTAGAGATTATTATTATATGAGATAAGAGGGTTTATGTGAAGTTATCCCAAGACTAAAAAGAGGGTAAAAATGAGGTTATATCGATCTTGAATAAGTGGGTACAGAAGTTTTTATCCCAAGCCTAAAGAAGGTGAGTCTGGGGTTAGCCTAATCCTAACAATTTATAAATGTCCTGGGGGTATCCTTGACATATAGTTTTTTATTCCCATGTGTATTAAAAAAATCTATTTCTTATTAAAATAATATGATCTCATGGATTATGTTCCTTGATTCTTATACAATTCATGTCTTATGAACTATCATGATTTATTCCACGACTCAAGTATATGAGCTATGATATATGGGGTATGTTTTTAAAATTTTGTTCTCATGTTATAATACCCTTATTATCATGTTGTATTGATATGTTCCTTGGTTTAACTTACTGAGTATCTTACCTCACCCTTTCTTATGTTTCCTTTGCTCATGTTATAAATAAATTTATAATGTATTATATGTCGAATAAGGGTGATAGTTTTGAAGATATTAGTGGAGGATGACATAGATCACTTATAGACAAGTTAACTCTCTATCCATGTTTCAAATAGAAACTAGACCTAAATTATTCCTTTGAGGATCATTATATAATAAAATGAATATTATTCTATTATGTTTTAATATTTATCTATGATATGTGAAGGTCGTTAAAATTGGTTTAAAAGAAGATTTATTTAACCTTTGGAGAATAGGGTGATAGAATTCTATTCAGATCCCTAAGGATAAGATTAATTATATCACTAAGGATATGTCAATGGTTAATTATATGTATTGGAAAATATCATTGAATTTTTTTTGAAGGGTATAATGATTGGTTTTAGAGAAATTACACATGTTCCTAGATAATATAAGTGGATGTGGAAATATAATAGTTATACCAATGGGTGTTAAATCCAAAAGGGGTTCATTGAGCTAGACTCAATCATCCCCTAGTGTATGAAAACATTCCTTATTGCACACCTAGTATTATACTCTTGTGGGATATGCTTTGTAAATTCACATACTCTACATAAACCATCATAAAATATTTGAATAGATGAAGACCATGAATAACCTAGGTTAAACCTATGGTGTCATTTATTCAAAATAAGTTTAATGGTTTGGATATCATATAAATATATTTTCATGATTGAATACTCTGATCAATGATAGGTGATTTTCGAGTTAAGAGTTTTAGTTTTACTAAGGAATTGAAGATAGGACAATAATGTTGAGGTTGAGATAGGTACGAAAAACAAATTGTACTATATTTTTTGATCTTTATTATATGAAATCAAGTATATCATGAATAGTATTTAGGAATGTTAATTCCTATCTTCAGTGATTAGATGATGAATTAGAAGTTAAAAATCGTAATGGTATAATGATCATGTGTCAAGTCTACGATTCATCTCTAGGTGATGTTTGTGGGAATTTATTCCAAAATACCTAACTATTCTTCCTAAGGATTAGTTGGATATTATCTTTGGTAATGATTGGATTTCTCAACATAAAAAATACATTAATTTATAAGGAAGGGAAGTCACATTTAATATTCAAAACTATTTATTGATGCTCTATTAGTGTGATGATAGATATGAACTTCTGATGGAAATCGCATCCATTAAATCAGTCATGATTCCCATTCAAAAGGGGTTTTTTTGTCATATAGTTGTGGAAAAATTCAACATTGAGGATATTCATATTATAAATGACCCCCTATAGAATGGACTAGATTTAGTTGAATAAATTGAATTAGAAACAACCAGGGAATATTGATAAGGGATTTAGTCTTCCATATGTGTTGCCTTGGGTTGAAACTGTTATTTTTTATTATAAGAAAGATGGATCTAGTTATAATTCATTGATTATCAAGAACTAAGAAGATCAAAATAAAGAAAAAATATCTGATACCACAAATTAATGATTTTTTTGATCATTTTTTCAAAGATCAATAGTTTACCAATATTTACCTTTATTCTAGATATCATCAATTAACAATAATTAAGGAGGATAAATACAAGACAACATTCCATACAATGTATGGACACTATGAATATATATTGATACAATTTGTTTTACTAATTCCCTTAATATCTTCATCGATTTAATGAATGGAGTCTTTAGAGATTACCTTGATTAGTCTATGGCTGTATTTATAAATGACATTATTATCTATTAAATTTTAATGGAAGAGAATAGAGATAATTTGAGCATTGGGCTAAAGAATCGTAGGATGGAAATTTTGTATGCAAAAGTAACCATGTATGAATTTTGGAAACCAAAGGTTTCTATTTTGGGGAACATAATCTAGAGCAAGGTTATATCAGTGGATCCATCTACGATGAATTCTATTGATCATGTTCCCACACCATATACAATTACTAAGAACAATAGTTTTGTTAGACTAGATAGTTATTGTGGATGGTTTTTGGAAACTTTCTCATGGTTGTCCAATCTGCTACCCATGTTAACTTGAAATGGATCGAAGTTTCTTTGAACAGATGAATTTGAAAAAAAAAATTGGGAAATGAACAGAAGATTAGTCAGTCAAATTTTTATTACACAACTATGTACTATATAGGGGTATGTAATCCATAGTGATTAATCTATGAAAGGATTGGGATGGGTTCTTTTGAAAAATGATATGGTGACAGCTTATGTTTCTCAAAAGTTAAAGGTTCTTGATAAAAATTTCCCAACTCATGATATAGAGTTGGATGATGAAATTGTTTCATTAAAAATATACAATCATTATATTAATGGAGAAAATATTGATAAATATACTGATCATAAAATATTAATGAATATATTCTTATACAAATATTTGAAAAAGTGCTTGAGAATATGGTTAGATTGATTCATGATTTTGACTTATCAATAAATTTCTATCATGGAAATGAAAAAAAGGTGGCCAATGCTTTGAATCGAAAGGATAATTCTGGTATATCTATGATGATGTTCAAAAAAGATAAAATATTTATGGATTTTAAAATGATTGATATGAAAATCATGAAGGAATGATAGAAATATTATCTCTCTCAAATTAGTTCCCATACAATGTAAAGATTAAATAGAGGAAAGAGGAAGAAGTAAAGATACATAAGAACATGGGAAATGCCCTTGAATTTAACAAAGATAAATATGGAATGATAAGGTTTAGGAACCATGAATTTTTTATATCCATAATAGATTTTAAAAAATAGTTATTTGAAAATTTTCATAATTCTTCATCATCTATCCATTAGAAAAGTACAAAGATATATAGATATATGAAACAATAATATTGGTAGAACGGTAGGAAGAGATATATTGAAGAATTTGTATCTTGATGCTTGGTAAGGTAAAAATATATGTTTTAAAGATAATATTACAATGGGATGTTACAAGCATTATTCATACCATAATGTAAATAAGAAAACAACACCATAGATTTTGTTTTAGGATGCCCCAAAACATCTAAAGGGAATATTTCTATATAGGTTGTAGTTGAAAGTACTTAAATGTCATAACCCTAATTTTATATCAATTAATATTTTCCTCTAGATTGGATTACTATGTTATAAATTAATAAAGATATAAGGTTTTATGGTGTACCACATTCTATTGTGTCGGATCAGGAAATGAGGTTTACATTTATGTTTTGGTGAATTCCTTAGTATGCCTTGGATATATAGATAGGTTTCAACACTTTATATCATCCTCAGATAAATGTTTTGTCTAGGAGAAAAATACAAACCCTTGAGGATATTAGTATACCTTCTTCAATGGATTTCAAAGGTGGTTGATATTAACAGCTTCATTTGGTTGAGTTCTCATATAACAATATATTTCACTAGAGAATTCAGATGGATCTATATGTATACCTATCTAGAAATAGGTATAGAATTCCAATATACAATGAAAAATATGGGGAAATAAATATTGGAACCTAATTTAGATGAATAAAAAATAGATAATTTTAGATCTATTTAGCAACACACAAGGTCAACACAAAGTTGATAGAAATTAAATGCTAATAATCATTCACCAAATCTAGAATTTGATATTGGTGAGAAGATATTTCTATAAATATCTCAATGGAACAATTTTATGAGATTTGAGAAGGAATTAAATATAACACCTATATGTATTTCCCCCTTCAATATTCTTGATTGTGTCAGGAATATTTTCTATTGGAGATTCTACCAAAAATCTCTAAAGTCCCCGAAGTGTTCCATGTATATCTCTTAAGGAATTAAATAACTAATCCTTCACATATAATAAACTCAGAGGTCATTTCATTAGATATTGATCATTCGTATGAGGAATAATCGGTGGAGATTCTGGATTATATAGATAAAGTTATATGAAGCAAGACCACTCACTTAGTCAATTTATTTTATAATAACCACCAATTTTAAGAAGTTATGTGGGAAATTGATCATATTATAAGGAAAATATATCCTAATTTGTTTTTTTAAAGTGAATAATTTTGGGGGATAAATCATTTTATAGGTGATATAATGTAAAACCCTCAGATTTAATGAAATAATTTTTCCAATGAAATTAAATTTCATTGATATCGGGTATTACACACAACACCGAGTTTTAATGAACTGCAATATATAATTAATATTGATATTTAAACATGAACATCATATCCTTGACATTAAATTTTGAAGCATGAATTGGAATAACAACATTTTAAAAAATTATTTATAATGTTATAATATAAATATATCATATTCATAAAAAAGTACATAATTTTGAGTAAACTCTTTATATGTTTCAAAAAAAATATTTTCTCAAAAAAAGTTTTAATTTCTTTTTTGTGAAAAAATAATAAAATTATTTTATTCCAATTTTAGAATAATTATTTTAAAAATAATTATAATTTATAAATTTCTCATGTAAAAATTATCATAGAAAAACATTTTTATAAATTTCTCTGATGTTTAATTTTTTTAGTGAATAGTAAAAAATGATTTTTACTGAAATTTTCCTTTTCATTTAAAGAATTTAAATGCTCTATTATATTTTAAAATGGTTATAAATGTAAAGTTATTTCAATTATCACTTTATTAATACAATTTAGGTAATTCAAATCAATTTCATATTTAAATGTGATATTAAAAATTTTTATACTTTTGAGAATTTTCTCTTTGGAAAACCACTTTTTTGTATATTTTCTAGGTTTTATTTTATATTCAATTTTTTCACATATGTTAATGAAATTTGGAAAAATTTATTAAATATTTTTAATAAGTATAATTAATATTATATAATATGTTAAACAAAATATTTCTTCTTAATGAATACAAAAAATGGAAAAAATTAATTATAGCGGTTAAGGATAAAACAGGTTTACCCGGATGGAGGGTTAAACTAAAACTATATGGGGTAAAATGACCTATTTTTTTAAAATAATATTTTATTGATATATTTCAACCATATATCATATTTTTTTGTTTAATTATGCATTTTGGAGCCTCGTGAAATTTTTAAAATGTGGGTAAACCATTTTCTTTTTGAAAATTACTTTCATGTCATCTCCCCCACATAAAAAAGGTAACCCCTTATTCTCTCTTAAAAACACTTCTAAAAAATATTGTATCATACAATAACTATCCAAATACATTATTTACTTCTCTCCCCACATAAAAAATGGATCCTTATTATTAAAAAACCCACATATGTTTTTTTAAACTAAATAGAGTTATTTGAAGAGGAAGTATTGTTGTTAATATTGCATTTTTATTCTTTTTCATCCTATAACTACATGAAGAAAATTTAACCATTCAGATATAATAACATTTGTATATCCTATATAATGTGTGTTTATTATGCTAATTTTACAGCCAACATCTATCTTATAACGTCTTGGATTTCCTATATACTATTTTTAGATATTATATGGATTGATTTCAAGACCAAGAGTAGAGACGACGTGAAATTTGGAAGCCTAGTGTACCATAAAAAATGATTGAAAATATTAAAATAGTTAATAGAATGTATCATAGGTTTTCATAAAAAGTGTAAAAACTCTTAAATGGGTTCCTACATTAAAAATCTGAGAGCACTATTGAGTTCAGAATAGTGGCTTTACCCTAGGCGCGACCTAACATTGGTTAGCATGTATCAATTGTGAAAAAGTTATCGTGATCATATTAAATGAATAAAATAATTAATTTTATTTTGTCGATGCAGAGACTTTTTACTTCAAAAATATCCTATGTTATAATTTGAGGGCTTATCTATATAACCTTAGAACTTCTAGGGGATTGTGGAGAGAGAGATCATTGAATCCCTTATGACGAATGACAATAGATCGAGGATCGACGAATGCACAACTTCATTTTTCATTGATGATTGATCAAAAGTGAGGTAGGGATTTTGAGTTAATTTTTCATTCCCCATTTTTTTTCTACGATAAAGACAGACTAATCCATGTAAAGATTACCCACTGATCAATTGTATTTACAAGATTATCAGGAATTGTCTGATTTATTTTTCTAACCTAAATCCTCTGATCCCAATCGTTGGAGAATGACTCTTGGATAAAAATGATTAACCATTGTTATTGTTCATTTCATACTCCTTTACTCTCATTATTTTCCATTGGATCCCCGAGGTCCTGACTCAATGTTTCGATGTGGTTCCGTACTAGATCAAACCCCCAAATTTGTGGCAAATTGACAATTGAGGCAGGATCAGTGTAGATCGGGACTCAAAGAGCCGAGATCTATGAACGTTTGAATTTTTGGGCATTAGAGGAGGAATAATGGTCTGTGGAAGTGACCACTGGTGCAACGGTTAAGACTGGAGGCTGGCAGCAGTGCATGGATGGTAGAGCATGTGCGGATGGCGGATCCATGGGCATCCATGAATAACAGTTTCAGACATGGCAACAGTAGAGGACGCAATGATGATGGCAGTGGTGGGACATAAAGGTGGCAACATGTTACGGCAGCGACAGATGTGAAATAGGCAAAATTTCACTTTTGGGGTGGGTCTAAGAAGTGGGTTGGGTCGGGCCAGTGGGCTCGGTCAGACAAAATGGACCTGGATCGGACTTGGGTCAGATCCAGTGTCACGAAGCGAATCTGGTATCCATCAAAACCAGTATCTGACCTAATCTGTGGTAAGCCTCGAAGGGTTTTATCTATCCCCAGGGTCTGGAACAAGTGCCCGAGTATGAAAAATAAGTGTTTGGGAACAATTTACTCAAATTATTAAGAATTAAAAACCAAAAATAATAAAGAACCTAAATCTAAAAATTTAATCAAAACAAGCCTTTAATAAAATTCAAAACTGAAATAGATGGTTTTAGACAAATCCCAAGAGGAAAAAAACTAAAAAGTAGTACAAAAAACAACTCATGGAAAACCACAGGACAAAGATCCATCATCCACAAGTATTCTCTACAACACCGCACCCAGATTGGAAGCTAACAACCCGAACCACCAGTTCTAAAAGTTTTTCCGAACCCTATGAAAAACATTACCATGTCTACTAACACCCAAATCTATAGGTAAGGTGTTATCCTTAGCCCATTAGTATTCCACCCAAATAGATTTCATGTGGTAAACATTTTAAGACAAAAATCATACATGTTTTTATAAACAAAAAATTCTAGAAATAATTGTCAAAAGGATGAAATTGCTAATGAAAATGGTTTTTAACGGAGTAACTTTATTAAAAAACATTTTTTATGAAAATGTACATGATACATAATTTTCCAGACAAACACACCATATTCTGATAGTGATTACAAAATAATCAATATGCCCTAGTCATGGGAAAACCACTAGGCACTATCTCATTGTGGGCCCATGTACCATATATATCAGTGGAAAGTAACCATAACAAATATTTTTTCTTATGCACGAACCACTATTTGGGAAAATACCCATAACCTAGTGGTTCCCATAATCATCATAATAGTTTAGTTAGTGTTTTCATTGTCATAAATTCTACATGAAACAGAGAGGAAACCAGTTCGGATCACTAGCATACTAGTACACATTGGCCCACCTAGATACCCGAGTTCCCCCCTTTTTGCTCGAACAAGTTTCACATATTACAAAATACGATTTTCTCATGAAAATTCCATTTCAAAAGCACAAAAACACCAATCATCACACACACATGTCATGTAATCCAGTTTTTCATTCAAATTCATTTTAACATTATACTCACACCCAAACCGCCCGCAACATGTTTCATATCACTTTCACAATTCAACACTTTCTTAAAGAAATTTTATAAAAAGGTTCCAATATGTACACATCACATAACAGACCTATCGAAACAGAATTTAATATTTCAAAAACATACTCATACCAAAAAAAATTCAAACAATATTTCACCTATTATATAAATCAATAAACCATTTAAAATATTCCAAAAACAATTCCAAGAAGTATAACCAAACAATGCACATAAAATAAATCTAAAACCCCTATTTTAAAAATCAAATGCATGGCAATAACACACGGAACCAAATTTTTCTTCCCTAAAACGATTTAATTAAAACATTTAATGAACCATAAAACAACCCCAATCGATACAACAAAATTTGAACTGAAAAACACACATTTTCTAGAAAATTGAAACTTTAAAACTAAACGCTTAACCACTAATAACAAAAATTGTTTTTTCACGCCACATAATGTATTAAATAACATTATAAATAAATATATCAGAAAATCTAACTCATTGTTAAATTCTTATACATTGGGTCAGCTGCGGAAGATGTCAAAACCCCCAAATCTTTGTGTAAAACTTCAACCGCACCACCCACGCAGCACAAGTGAGTGAAAAAAACTTAAAACCACAACATTGGACCAATAAACTCAAAAAAACCCCTATTCACAAAATTCTAGTTGCATGAAATTTGGAACTTCAAGAAGGAGGGTGAAATTCTAAGGAAATGGAAGGAATAAGAGAGGAATTCACTTACATGAGAAACATTGAAGAAATCACCCAAATTACACCAACAGTTGAATCTCTAAGAAATCAAAATTGAAATGGAGGGTTGAATATGGATGAGAAGGTCTATTGGAGACTAAAGTGGGGGGTAAATAGTACCAGAATGATTTATGATAAAAACAAATTCCCTATGAAAATATGGATGATTTGAGAAACCTTGAAGAAATTCACCATAATATTAGACACATATGAGCTCCAAAGAGGGATAATAGAACATGGAGTGAACATAGGGTTTTTTATCTCAATTTAGTGGTGTAATGACTGAAACATGTTAAAAATGAATGAGATATAACATAAATAAATTATTTCATTAAATCTACAAATTAGATAATGGGTTAGACCACTACTTGAATAAATAACCCAAATTCACCACGATTAAGAGTTCATAAGGGTTCCAAATGGATATGGTGGTCTGAATATGTTATGGTATTCCAAGTGGGTAGTTTAATAGTTATAAAATGTTAAAAAATTATTGAGTTATAAAAGAAAAAAAAAATTATATCTGGAAATGGGATCACGGTTTGGCTCCAATCTTGATGAAACCACCCAAATAAACAAATCCTAGAAAAGGTGCCACTAAAAGTATCACAAATTCAATTCCAAGACACATAATCCTCATATATCCACTTAAAAAATACATGTCCAAATACCAACCATTACATCCATGACTAATTAATTAGATCATAAAAACCTGGACAACAAATTTAACCCCGAAACACCCGAACACCAAGACAAAACTAAGAACAAAAAGAATATTCAAAACAAAGCATGGAATTGAAAATACGAGTGTCATAATTCTCTCATTCATAAATATTTCCACCACTGCAAATCCATAGTATTTCCAGATGCATGACAAAACCCAACCAATAGACCAAGATGGACTCCGTTTTATTTCTAGCCCGAAAAGGCCAAAACACCTCCAGCTGATCAAATAAAGGAAGGGGTACTCAAACAAACTAGTATTTACACCATTATCTTAAAGTGGTCAATGTTACCATAGACATACTTCAAAAAAAGCTATTGGGGGTTCTACAACCCCAACATTTATTCAAGGAAGAAATTGATAGTAAGATAGCTCTAAATGAGACTAACCACCACTAAGCCAACAACAATAACATAATTGATTCACTGATATTGGGAGACCTGAATAGACTCCCAACCATAAGAGTCATGTTTATTTCACATGATTGAGTTGAGACACCAATAGGGGGAAGCCCAAACGGACTCCCCACCATAAGAGATAGAATATCATTAGACATATTCCAAGAGAACCAATGTGATACCCATGGTGGGTCTCACCACTATAAGAACCAACCATGTTAACCAACTAGCATGGTCCGACACGAAAATGACCCCATAAGACCCAATCCCTTTGAAAAGGGGGGTCGACCAATGAAACTCTATACCAAAAGAGACACTAAATGGTATGTCACTCCCATGAACATTACTGTCCTTAGATGAGTCCAAAAAAACTGATATAAAAAAGTGCCTGAAAGGATATTCATGCATGAACAACCATAATAATAATTGCACCAACAAGGGTTCAAGAACTAGGTTTGAGAAAACAGAACCACTTCAGCTACAAATAATAAATGAGGGACATCTCCTACAATGTGTACTATAACCTTGAGGGATAGGGTCCCCACGTACCTTTTCCACCACCAAGGATAACTTGAAATGAAAACACAACATCGAAACCTCAAATTGTTTCCACCAACCACACAAGAGACATAAGTTAAACCAAGATCCCTTACACCCTTGGTTATTTCATGAATGTGTAAAAAGATTTAGTCTGAGACCTATTGCTGGAGCTCTTATGTCTGAAGCATATATTGCACTATAGTAAAGAGATAATGATCAAAACACCCCATAAAACTCACTAGCTCTAAAACACACCTTTACCAAAATATGGACTTAGATGGTGAACATATATCACCTCTTTCTACCCTAAAAAGAAATAGTGTAAGGAAAACAAATGGAATACATCTTCACTTAGAACAAGGAACTAAAATTCTCAGAATGGAAGCACACTTACTTTTAAGAAGAATCCCTCAAAAGGTTCCACAACATTCACATTTTTTCTTAAAATAAAACACAACACAACAAGAAATCACCCAAAATCACTCTTACAAGTGACATATTCATTGCTAGGAGTGGAACCTCGAACAGATTACCAAGTAACATTATATTATTGCAAGTGACCATTACGGCTTCAAATAACCAGATTTTCCAAACTGGTGGCTAACATGAACACTTTATTTGATGAGACGGATGAAAGAGCAAAGGGCCCTTTAATATATCATTCTACACTAATAACCTCGAACTAATTTCACTTTCTTCACTATGATTCTCCTTCACCAATAACAAATAGAGCCAACAGACACAACAGTATCTAACTTTAACTTTGAAGATTTAGGCAATTTAGGGAACCAAGGTGTATTTCAACCTTCCACAACAACTCTCCAACTTCACGAGGATCTAGTTAACTGAAAAAGTAGAGGAGTCGATTCAATATCCAAAGCTCGAGAAGAAAGTACTTATATTGATCAACTAGAGGATCTACCAACATTAAATCATTTATGGTTGTACATCAATCATTAATTAACTCTTTATGAGGATGTACCCTATCCAACAACACATCACAAGGACTCAATCGTGCTAGTACGTTGGTGAAAATATACAAAACAAAAGAACAAAACACCTCAGGGGAGCAACCACAAGGGATTTCTGATGCAATTCTCAAAAAGGGACACCAATAAACACCTCAACGCAACTTACCAGAAAAGAAATTCAAAACACCGTTCAAACAAGAGTGGTTCTCTAACACAATACACCCCACCACAACATTATCAAGAACTCATAAGACACCCCACCCCAAACACTAGTTATAAAAACATAAACTTTCTTTAAAAACATTTCTTTTAAAGTAATCGGGATTGGAATTTATCACATTTATAACAACCCTAATCTTTAATACATATTTAGACATTATTTATTACATAAAATTGTACTTAATACAACTCTGAGGATCGAGAGGTCCAGTTTATTGGGAAATTAGGAACATTACATGATAATTTAAGACATAAAATACAGTATCATTAATGAAAAATTCCTTTACATTGGGACAACATTCCTTCAATCTTTGTGTTGCATGAGATAACATGAGGACATACATAAGAAAATGGTGATCTATAAATCCCACTAAGGGAGTAAACAATGCATAATATGAATAATATAGTACATGTTAGGCAATAGGTATATCAAATGGGCATAACATAAACATGAACATAAAGGATTGATATAACATGATTATCATAACATGGAAATTTTGAAACAATATAAAACATGATATTATCATGATCCAAGACATATTTCACATGGATTAGCATGAGTAAACCCTCATTTAACATGGAGTATCATGATACTAAACATTACCTGATTCATTGGAGTGCTATTAGAGTGCACCCTTTATAAATATTTCATTTCATTCATAAATGTGCCACATAGATCAAATAACATTATATCATTCATCATCATCACTTATTCCATGATAGTGGAATGTAAACTACATACATGAAATTATATAATCAATAAGTATGTGTGCAAAAATATTAATAACTAGTAAAGAGAAATGGGAATGGTATTCACTACACAATGATTTTGGCATGCAAAATTGCGGTGCAATTTCAGAAGCCTAACGGCGTGACATAGAAATTCATAAAAATGGTTGATGAGAGATAATGGGGTATCTCATCATATGTACATGATATGGACAGTAATGGGGTCATAAATTTCCCAACACATGTAATTTTTAAATAGAGGGTATAACTTAATAGAGAAACTTAATTAAAGAGGAAGAATGAAATAACTCTTACTCAATGTTTTGGCATGGTAACAGATGTACATGATAGGGATAAATGAAAGAGAAATAGGAATCTCACCATTAAAACATTAGAAGTCAGTATGGGGTAGGTGAGAAATCATAACCCAAAATTTTAAATTTTAAATAAAATGGTACAATAATATAAATAAATATAGACATAATTGTGAAATGGTGAAATCCATTTTGAAAATTCGGCATGGTAACAGGTGTGATTATATAATCATAGGGGGTCTTGATGAGCGTAAAAAATATATATAATCATTTATACATAAAATGTATAGTATTGGGGTCTTGTAACATAAAAAAACCAACATATAAATATTGATCATAAGAATCATAGTGTAAAATAGTAGCTTGAATGAAAATAAGAATACTGAAATCCCTTAGAGAATTTCAGCATAGTAACAGCTTAGCTATGGGTCCAAATGAGGGAGGATAATTGATAACTAATTTAAATAACATAAAATTTATATTAGGTAATTTATTACAAAATTATTACAACCAAACCAATTGAAATTACAAGAACTACATTAAAATAAATGCTTGAATTTGAAAAGAAGAGAGGAAAGTGAGGATCCCTTGCTTAGAAGTGTGATCCCAAAGGCTTGGGAGAGGCTTATTGGGAGCTTGGGGGCACATTGAGAGGACTATAGGGAGTATGTTACAAAGTGTTATTGAGATACAAATGGTATAAGTGAATATTAATGGGATATTGGGTGGGTTTATATATGAAAAGAGATGGAATACTTTATTATTTATGTTTTGGACACTACGAATTAATATATTCAAAACAACAAATGAAACCATAGTTTCTGACCATGGTTTCTACCAAAGGGGAGTGGTATATAATATTTTATAAGGATAATGTATTAAAATAATAAAACTTTATTCTTTTATATGTGAAGGTGAGTCACACTTTCATAGTAAGTAATACCTTGTTATATAACCCCATATAACACCCTCATAAAACCTAAGGGTAATGTGTGCAATGGTGACAGCCTCTTAGGCCGACTTAGATAACATTGCTTAGGTTATAATATCTATCAACTTCCAGTTTTTCTATAATAGATATCATTAATGCTTAAAATATTGAAGCTAATCCTGGTCATATTAATAAGAGAATCTTAGTGATGCTACCCCCTTTTTGTGATTTGAAAAATGAGCTTTGTACCGCTCAAGACTACTTGATGAGGTTATCACCTTTTTTGTTTATGTCAAATGTTTTTCAAAAACTGTAAATTTATAATACTCATGTAATTACTATTCATTTGATATATTATCAATGGTAATGATAATTAATGGAAATTTAAACCCAATTGGATAAATTAATAAAAGTGCATTTTTTTTCTTTATCCATAAGAAATTTAATTACACAAAAGAAATCATTTTTTTTCATGAATGTTATGGTTTTTACAACATTCCCCTATAAGAAATTTCTCCCTAAAAATTTTCTCCTCCCACTCTAAAATATATGAGGGTAACATTGCCTAATCACTTCTTCTAGTTCCCATATTTCTTCTTCAAACTTTTGTTTTCTCCACGGCACTTTGATGAGGGGCATTGTCTTATTTTATAGAACTTTTTCCTACGATCTATGATCTTCACCAAATTTTCCATATAAGAGAGGACATTTATTAACGGTACCAAATCTAGATTGAGTACATGTGATGGGTTAGTTATGTACTTCCTCAAGAGTGATACATGGAATACATCATGTAAATTATAGTGGTTTGGTGGGAGTTCTAGTCGATAGGCCACTACTATAATGTGATCAGGGATCTCAAAAGGGTATATGTACCTTTGGCTATGATTTACCTTATTCCAAAATCTCATAACTCTATTCCACAGTGATATGTGAATTAAAACCATGTCTCCAATATCAAATTTTAGGTCTCATCAATGGTTGTCAGTATAGATCTTTTTTCGGCTCTAAGAACCATTAATGTGATACTGGATGGTTTTAAAATTCTCCACCATTTCTTCGACCATTTCTACACCTATAATTTCTCGCTCCCCAACATCATCCCAACATGCTATTATTATGCACCACCTCTTATAAAGGGATTAAAAAAGATACATTTGGATGCTTTAGTGGAAACGTTTATTGTAATAGACCTCAACCAGAGAAATATTTTTATCCAATCCTAATTTCAAGTCAATTGATCATGTACTCAATATGTCCTCAAATGTTTTAATAGTATTTCTATATTGGAGATCAATTTGAGAATGATAAGTCATACTAAAGTGCACCTCCTTATTCAGAGTGTGTTAGAGACTCTTCCATAACATAGGGGTTAATATTAGATCTTGATCAGGTACAATCGATAATCGTAATCCATGTAGCCTTACCACTTCTCTATTATATAACCTTTTGAGTTGATCCATTGATAAATCCTCTTGAATTTAAATGTTGTATATAGTCTTTGTGAGATGATTAACAATAACCCATATAGGATTGTTTTCATTGGATGTCTTTAGATGTTTAGTTAAAATTTCCATTGTTATGTTCTCCCATTTCAATTTTGGTATGGGTTATGGTTGCATTGTCCCCTTAGACTTATACCTCTTAGCCTTCACTAGTTGAAATACCTGGAACGTAGATGTATACTCAGTGATATCCTTGTTCATTTTATCCCACCAATAATTCTATTTCATATCTGGATACATCTTTGTGTTACTAGGGTGAATGAAGAAATTTGAACTATGTGAATCATCCAAAAGTTCTTTCTATATCTTCAGATTTGATGGAACACATAGTCTTGAAACAAATATCACAATTTAATCTTCATTAACATTAAACTCTGAGGATTTCTATTTTCTGATAGTTTCTACTTTCTTCTGAATTTCCACATCATTCTTTTTAGCATCCATTAACCATTCCAAAAGAGATATTTGAGCAATCATTTGTAAAACGATTTATTATATTCCCTTATTTATGATTCCCATGTCCATATTCATAAAATCTAAAGAGATTAGAAACTTTTAAATTTCCATAAATTATAAAATCACTAGGTATTTTCTACCTAGAGAATCCATCACCTTGTTTGTTTTCCCAAGATAGTAATGGATTGAGTATTCATTTTCATTGATCAGATCAAGCCATCTTCGTTGGAACAAATTCAACACTTTCTGTGTGAATATATATTTGGGACTTTTTTATTTGTATATATTTCACACATATCCCCAATGAGATAATGTATCCAAATTTTCAAAGAGAAGATTACTATATCCAACTCCAGGTAACGTGTTAGATAGTTCTGCTGATGAAAATTCTATTGCCTTGAAGCCTAGGCAATGACTTTTTCTCTTTTCCTCATATTCAATCAAAGGGGGACTTATAAAACATTCATGAATAAAATACCAAAAACATCAACATGTGATACAATATTTATAGAAGTATCTCCCTAATGATTTAATATCATTTCTGTTGGGGACTCAGTGTTCTTAGAAAACATAAAAGATATATTAGTAGGACATGAATTGCAATACATTATGACATACACTACTTTGAAGAAGTGGTTACATTTAATTCATTCATTATTATCCATATTAGCATAGGAATTCCCATTCTCCCTTGATCATGGTGGCTATTGATGCTCACCATACTTCTCAACCCTTGAAATAAAGCATTGTCTTGGGCAATGCCAGACTTCTCCACATTTATAGCATAGAACTCTGTAAGATTACTTAGATGGAACGTTTATTCCATCCATCACAATATCCATTATTTCGTGGAAATTAGATAAATTATTCCCTTAATTTCCATACATAAAACAACTCCTATCCCCTTTGTCACATTTCCCTTGGTGCCTCTTTCTACACTTGTTGCACAAAGGAAATCAGGACTTACTTCCCTTATAACCTTTATTAGATGAACCTGTGAGATGTCTTCTTCCTATTTCTTGATTTCCATTGCATTCAACAAAGTTTCAATTGTTAGTAATGATTTTTGATAGCTGGTTTGGAATAATCATGATACATCCTACATGAGCTCCCATTTTATTGGGAATCTCATTGGGATATTCATCAAATTTCCCTTTGCATCAGTTATTTGTCATATTCCTCGTATTACCATCCATTGGCTAGAATAAAAATTAAAATTAGGGATGGTTATCTTAAACATTTTAACACATAATGGGGAATCTAATGAAATTAAATGGATGATTTATAAATTAAATTTATCTCATTGACTTATAAATTTCTAGGCTTCAATCTATGTTTTCCATAATCTACTTAGCAATATATTTTCATAGGGTCACTTCTTTATTCCCTTAATATTGGTTCATACTAAGCCTTTTAATCTAAAAAGCATATTCCCTAGGATTTTCAAACCAAGAGTGCAGCAAGTCTTTTTTTCATCCACCAGAACCTATTCGAGTCTAGATCAAAGTGGTTTTTTCAGGTTTTACCCCAATATACATATGTTCTAGATCTAACTCTACCTATTTTTATCTGTACCAGAATATATTTTCTTGATGAACCACTTACAATATACTCACCAAAATTTAGGGATTTGTTTCTTATATATAGTCTTATACAAAAGGATTTCATTGGGGTTTTCTAATCTTATACCCAAAAAATAACCAAACCTATCCTTTGATTCCAACTATAACAAACATTCTATTAATAACATTTTTAAACATGATTTATTACATGAACTTTCACTTAAGACAACTCCGAGGATCGAGAAGTCTAGTGACATCGGAAATTAGCAACATTACATGACAATTTAATAAATAAAATAAAACATCTTTATTGAAAACATTATTTAAATTACCACAACATTCCTCTATACATATAATTTCATGGGATAACCTGAGTACATACATAAGAAAATGGTGAGCTATAAAGACCAATATAAAATTAAACAAGGAATCACATGAATAATACAGTACATGTTAGGAAATAGGCATATCAATGGATCATAAGAGAAACATGAACATAGATTCGTGATATATCATGATTATCATAACATGGAAATGTGGAAACAATATACAACATGATATTATCCTGATCCAAGGCTCATTGCACCTGGATTATCATGAGTAAACCCTCATTGCACTTGAGTTATCATGAGTAAACCCTCATTACACATGAATTAGCATGAGTAAACCCTCATTGAACATGAATTAGAATGATTAAGCCCTCAATTAACATGGATTATCATGATTCTAAACATTATACAATTCATTAGAGTGCTATCTAGGCACACCCTTTATAAACATTTCATTTCATGCCTAAAAGTGCCACATGCATCATATAACATGGAATAATTCAACATCATCATTTTTTCAATGATAAAGGAATTTGGAATACATATATTAAATTATATAATCAATATTTATATGTAAATAATGGTGAATACCCTTCATAGAGAAAGGGTCATTGTATTCACTACATGATGATTTTGTCATGGAAAATTGCGGTGCAATTTCGGCAGCCTAACGATGTGAAATAAAGATTCATAAAAATGGTTTATTAGAGAGAAAGGTGTATCTCATAATATGTAAATGAAATGGAAATTAAGGGGTTAATACATTTCCCAAAAAATGGAATTTTTAAATATAAGGTGTAACATAATAAGGAAACTTGAAGAAAGAGGATAAATGGAATAAGGCTTACAAAATTTTTGCATGGTAACAGGTGTACATGGGAGGGATTAATGAGAGGAACACGGGTATATCAACATTATATATATCTATGGTAGTATACTAGAGTATTGAAATCATACCCAAACATTTTTAATTGAAAATAAAAGGGTATAACAACATAAAGAAACATGGAAAAAAATGAGAAAATAAGATATCCCTTAGGAAAATTTGGCATGGTAACATGTGTGATTAATGGATCATAGGGGGTCTTGATGAGAGTGAAAATAATATATCATTATATATAAATAAATTGGAAAATAAGGTGGTCATTTAACATAATAACCCAATATATAAATATGGAACTCAAAATGAATAATATGAAAGAGTATCTTGAAAGGAAATGAGAAGAGTGAAATCGCTTACTAAATCTTGGCATAATAACAACTTAGGTAAGGGTAAAAATGAGGGTGGATAAATAATAACTCATAAATATTAATTAAAATGTGATTTATTATAATTATTATAAAATAATTAAATTATAACCATTCAAAATTATAAGAACTAATTTCAAATAAGATCCATGAATTAGAATGGAGGAGAAGAAAGTGAGGATCCCTTACATGGAAGTGTGATCCCAAAGGATTGGGATAGATTTTTTGGAATCTTGAGGGCACCTTGGGATGACTATAGGGAGTATGGGAAATAGGTCGATAGGGCACTAAATGGTTTGACTGAAGAGGAATTTGATATTGGGTGGGTTTATGTAGAAAATGAGAGGGAATTATTTATTATTTAGGTTTTGGACACTACACAATAAAATATCAAAACCACAAAATATCCAATGGTTTTTACCCATGGTTTTTTCCAAAGAGGAGTGGTATAAAATATTTTATAAGGATAAGATATGAAAATATTAAAATATTGGGATTTCTTATGTGGAGTTGATTCGAACTCTCAAGGAAATCATTTTAAATGGTAAAATATATTATAATTCTTGGAGGGTCCACTAAGGCATTATAAAATTAATCAAACAAATCTAAAATAAAATTATTTTAATGTTGAAACATATATTTTACGAATATAACTTTTATTATATTTTATTACATCATTATTGGTTCATAATGATGTCATAACACAAATTATATATTTATACTTTATTTAATTTTTACCCAAAAATTCGATTGTCTCAGAAAATTATGAAAAATCACCATTGGATAATTTTAATTTATTGATTACAAAAAAATATATTTATTTTTTCTAAATAATTTTATAAATATGTGAATTGTTACTTTTAAAATAAAAACCATCATTTATGGAAAATTGACGGGTTTTGAAAAAAATAGTTTCCAAATCTTAATAAAAGTTAAATTTGACATCATAAAAATTATATGATCATTTATATTTAATAAAAATTATATAATAATAATATTTTATTAAAATATTATTTATTCTAAAAACTCTTTAATTCATCAAAATAAATTCCTTAATTAAAAATTACATTTACAATTTTATCGTATAAAAATATAATTCTTATCAAATTGAATACTTAATCGTTTATAGAGAAAAAATAATAAATATAACCATAATTTATAATTAAAATTAGTCTTCTTTTAAAACTTTTATAATAACATTATTAATAAAAATGTAGTTTAATATAATAATTTATATATTTCTGAAAAGTACCATTTTACTCAAAAATCCAATTTATCTATTTCATTATATTTTTAAGAAAAAATATTATCATAAACGAATTGATGGAATATGAATTTTATTTATAAAATAAATTAAATAACAATTAAATAATACCTTGTTACATAACCCCATATACCACCCACATAAGACCTAAGGGTATGTTGTGCAATTGTGACAAACTCTTGGGGAGGCTCAGATAACATCGCTCGGGTGGTAATCGTTATTAACACCAACATCTCCTGTAGAAAATTATTTTCAATCTTAAAGTGTTGAATTTTGGATTAGGAATGGTCACGAGAGAATCCCAGTGATGATACCTCTTTTATGAGTTCTGAAAAATGTGCTTTGTATGGCTCGAGTCTACTAAATGGGGCCATCCTCTCCTTTGTCTATATTGAAAAAATTCTTTTTAAAACATTAAATTTATACTAGTCATATGAACATTTTTCATTGGAAATATTATAAATGGTAATGAAACTTAACAGTCAATTAAACCCAATTCAATAAAATAAAAAAAAAGTTTATTTGTTTATGATATCCATAAGACAGTTAATTAAATAAAATAAATCTAATTTTATTCATGAATTTTCAGGTCGTTACAACCTTCCCCGTTAAGAAATTTCTGCATCGAAAATTTCTTTTCCTACTCTAAAACAAATGGGGATAATTTTTCCTCGTCACTTCCTATAGTTTCCACATTTTTTATTCAAACTTTTTCTTTCTCCAAAACACTTTTAAGAGGGTCATTGTCTCATTTTGTATAAATTATTCCCTATGAACCTACCCCAAGTACATGATTTATTCCATGTATCACTCTTTAGGAAGTACATACCTGACCCATCTCATGTACTGAATCTATAGGTGTACCATTAGAAAATGACCTATCCTATGAGGAAAAGCCTGTGAAGATCTTATGCCATAGGGAAAATTTTCTATGAAATAACATAGTTCCCCTCATAAAAGTGTTGTGCAAAAACCATATGTTAGAAGAAGAAACATGGTAACCAATGGAATTTTTGAGGAAAAGTAACCATCATCTATTTTAGAGTGGGAAAAGAAAATTTCGGGGGAGAAATTTCTTAAGGGGGAAGGTTTTAACAACCTAAACATTCATGAATAAATTTCCCTTTCTTTTATTTAATTAAATGTCTTTTGGATATACAAAACACATGGACTTTTTTTATCAAATTGGGTTTAAATGACCGTTAAGTTTCATTAACATTAATAATATAGCCATTGAATAGTGATCACATAAATAGCATAAAATTATGGTTTTTAAAAAGAATATTTTCGACACATAAAAAGGAGAGGATGGCCTCATCCAAAAGGCTCGATTCGTATGAAGATCATTTTTAAGATCTCAGAAAGGAGGTAGCTTCATTGGGCATCTCTCTTGACCAAGACAAAGCTGACCTTCAACACGTTAATCTTGAATGGAATCGCCTATGGGGTAAGTTGAAGTTAATTGATATTATCACCTGAGTGATGTTATCTGAGCCGCCCCAAAAGTCTATCATAATTGAGAACATTAACATTAGATCTTATGTGGGTGTTATAAGGGGTTATGTAATAATGTATTAGTTACTTATTGTGTAATATATTTTATAAATATAATTCTTATTTCATCAATTCTATTATGAGAATAGTTTTACATTAAAAATATAATGAATTTGATAAATTGAATTTTTGGGTAAAATGTTACTTTTCATAAATATATAAATTATTTTATTAAAAAATGTTTTTATTATTAATTTTATTATAATACTGTTATAATAACACTCTTTTTATTTATAAATGATGATTATATTTATTGTTTTTACTCCATAAAAGATTAAGTATTCTGTTTGATATGAATTATATTTTTTTACGATTAAATTGAAATTGAATTTTTTAATTAAAGATTTTATTTTGATGAACTAATGATTTTTTTGAAAAAAAAATATTTTAATAAAATATTATTACTATATAATTCTTATTAAATATAAATGATCATATAATTTTTATGAATTCAAGTGTAAGTTTTATTTAGGTTTGAAAACTATTATTGTCCAAACCCATAAATTTTTAATAAATGATAGTTTTTATTTTAAAAGATAAAATTCACATATTTAGAAAAATATTTTGATAAAATGAATATTTTTTTTGGAATCAGGAGATCTAAATTATCTAATGGTTAATTTTTCATAATTTTCTAAGACAATCGAATTTTTTGGAAAAAATTACAAACAATATAAATATATAATGTGTTTTATTACATCATAATGAACCCATAGTGAGATACTAAAATAATATAAATGTAATATCTTTTCAATATATGTTTTCCTATTAATATAATTTTATTTTAGATTTTTTTGATTAATTCTTAGTGAACCCTCCAAGACCTATAAAAATATTTTAGCATTTTAAAATTATTTCCTTGAGAGTGTTACTCACACCACAAAAGAAAGCCTTATATTTTAATATTTTAGGCTCTTGGACTTATAAAATATTTTATACCACTCTTAGTTTTCGGAAAACATGGGAAAAAACAATAATATGGTTTATCGTTTTGAATATTTAAATGTGTAGTGTTGAAAACCAAAATAATTACTAATTCAATAAATTTCCCTATATAAACCCACCAAATCTCCCATTCCACTTCACTAAAACCATTTGTATCTCAACTAGACTCTTTCCCATACACCCCAGAGTTCTACCAAGGTACCCCCAAGCTTCTAAAAATCCTTTTCCCAATCCTTTGGAATCATACTTCCAGGTAAGGGATCCCCACCTTCCTCTCCTCATTTCAAATTCAAGAATCTTATTTTAAAGTAGTTCTTGTAATCTGAATGGTTGTAATGTTATTATTTTATAATAATTATATTAATTTCAATTTTATATTATTTTAATGAGTGATTATTTATCCTCCCTCATTTTGACCCTAACCAAAGCTATTACTATGCCAAAATTTTGTAAGGGATTTCACTCTTCTCATTTCCATTCAAGATTATATTTTTCATTATGTATATTATGTTCCATATTTATATGTTGGGTTATGATGTTATATGATTACCATACTTTCTTTTTGATATATATAAGAATAGATATTCTTTTAAATCTCATCAAGTTGCCCTGTGATATTTTAAGAACACCCGTTACCATGTCAAATTTTCATAAGAGGTTTATTCTTTTTTCATTTTTTTCAAGTTTCATTAGGTTGTTAAACACTTTTATTCTCAATTAATGATTTTGGGGTTTTATTCCACACCTCCCCCATACCACCCTCATTATGATTTAATGATGAGAGACATGTTTCCCTCTTATTAATCTCTCAAATGTACACTCGTTAACCGGATGAAATTTTGTAATAATTATTATATTTCTCCTCTTTATCCTTGTTTCATTATTATGTTACACCTTAGATTTCCAAATTCAATGTTTTGGGACATTCACTAACCCCTTTTATATCAATTTCATGTACATGTGACTAGAGACCCCTTTATATCTCGTCATCTTTTTTATGAATTTTTATGTCACACCTTTACGATGCTGAAATTTCACTACAATTTTCCATGAAAAAATCATCCTGTAGTGAATACCATGACCATTTCTCTATGAAGGGTATTCACGTTTATGTACATAAAATTATTGATTATATAATTTCATGTATTTATTCCACATTCCTTTATTGTGTAATAAATGATAATGTTGAATGATTCTATGTTATATGATTCATGTGGCACACTTATGCATGAAATGAATTATTTATAAAGGGTACACCCCAACAGTGCTCCAATGCATTGTGTAATATTTAGTATCATGATACACCATGTACAATGAGGGTTTAAACATAATAATTCATGTTAAATTAGTGCTTTATCATGCTTATAAATGTGCAGTAAAGGTTTAATCATGCTAATTCATGTACAATGAGGGTTTACTCATGATATTTCATGTGAAATGAGGGTTTACTCATGCTAATCCATGTGCAATGAGCCTTAGCTCATGAAAATATTAGGTTGTATGTTGTTTCCCTATTTATATGTTATGATAATCATGTTATATCATGCCTTTAGGATCATGTTTATCTTGTTCTCCATTGATATTACTATTTCCTAACATGTACTATATTCTTCATGTTATGCCTTGTTTACTCCCTTACCAGGCATTATAGATAATAATTTTATTCTGTATGTCCTCTGGTTATCCAACATCCTATGAATACTTATCTCAACTTCAGTATAGAGTATCATCCTCAAACTAATGTCCAATAGGAGTGGACTATCCAAACACATGAGGACATGTTGAGAGCATGACCAATGGACTTAAAAGGAGTAGGGGATCAACATCTTACTCTAGTTGAGTTCTCGTACAACAACAGTTTCCACTCAAGCATCCAAATGGATACTTATGAAGCCTTTTATGGGAATAGGTATAGAACACCAGAATGTTGGGATGAAGTTAGAGAGAGAAAACTCGTGGGTCTAGAATTAGTCTAAGAAGTTGTGGAGAAGGTTAAGACCATTTAGCAGCACATTAAAGCTGCTAAGAGTTGAGAAAAGAGATATGCTGATAATCATTAACGAGATCTAGAGTTTGATGTGGGAGACATTTTATTCTTCCAAATATCACCATGGAAGATTGTCATGAGATTTGGGAAGAAGAGAAATCTAATTCCAAGGTACATCGGCCCTTTTTAGATCCTTGATCGCATTAGTTCTGTGGCCTATCGACTAGAATTCCCACAAAACCTGTCTCAAGTACAAGATATATTACATGTATCACTCTTAAGGTAGTAAATATCTATCCCATCTCATGTACTCAATACAGAGGTTGTACTGTTGGGGAATGACCTATCCTATGAAGAGAAATCAGTAAGGATTTTAGATCGGTGGAAAAAATTTCTACAAAATAAAGAAATAAACCTCGTCAAAGTGTTGTGGAGAAACCAAAAGTTTATAGAGGAATCATGGGAACCAGAGGAAGTGATGAGGTAGAGTTACGCACATCTATTTTAGTGTAGGAATACGAAATTTTTAGTGCTAAATTTTTGAAGGGGTAATTTTTTAATAACCCAAACATTCATGAATAAAATTACCTTTATTTTTTTTAGTTAAAAGTACTATGGATATAGAAAACAAATGAACTATTTTTTTTATTATTTGGGTTAAAATAACCATTATGTATCAATACCATTGATAATATATCCATTGAACAATGATCACATGACTGATATAAATTTAGGTTTTTTAGAAATAATTGTTTCGACACAAACAACAGTGAGGTTTTCCTCATCCAGTAGACTCAGAACATAAAAAACTCATTTATTGGAGATTAAAATAGAAGTAGTGTCATTAGAATTCTCCCTTAACCAAGACCAATCCGAGATTTAACATGTTAATATTAAATAAAATCCCTTATCAGAGATGCTAAAGTTAATAGAGATTACCACTTAGGTAATATTATCTGAGCCACCCCAAGATTATCTCACAATCATACACCTTACCCTTATGTCTTATGTGAGTGTTATAAGGGGTTATTTAATAAGGAATTAATTACTCATTTTTTAAAACTTTTTTATAAATAAAAGTCTTATTCCATCAATTCCATTATGAGAATATATTTTCTTAAAAATATAAAGATTTAGATAAATTGATTTTTTGAGTAAATTGGTACTCATCAGAAATATATAAATTATTTTATTAAAATGTGTTCTCTTAATAATGTTTTTATAATAGTATTATAAGAACAATCCTTTCAATTATAAATGATTATTATATTTATTCCTTTCTGGTTTTACTCTATAAATGAATAAGTATTCAGTTTGATAAAAATTATATTTTTCTATGATAGTATAGAAATTGTATTATTAATTAAAAAATTTATTTTGATGAATTAATGAATTTTTTTAAATAATTATTATTTTAATAAAATATTATTATCAAATTAATTTTATGAATAATAAATTATTATATAGTTTTTATGGTGTAAAATGTAATTTTTATTAAGGTTAAATTTTTTTTTCAAAACCCATCAAATTTTAGTAAATGACGGTTTTTTTTAAAAGTTAAAATTCACTTGGAAAATTATTTAGATAAAATATAAATTATTTTTGGAATCAATACATTGAAATTATACAGTGGTTAATATTTCAAAATTTTCTAAGACATTCAAATTTTTGGATAAAACTAAATACGAAATATATATGTAATGTGTTTTATGACATCATAATGACCAAATAGTGATGTAATAGAATAATATAAAAGGAATATTCAGGAAATATATGTTTTAAATATAAAATATTGTAATTTTATATTTTTTTATTAATTTTATAGTCTTTTAGTGGAACCCCCAAGACATATAATAAATTTTAACATTTTAAAATGATTTCCTTGAGAGTGTGACTCACCTCTATATAAGAAATCCTTTTATTTTAATATGTTCCACCCATGTCCTTATAAAATATTTTATACCAATCAGATTTTTCAGAAAAAAAAATGGTAAAAACCGTTGTATGGTTTTTGGTTTTGATTATTTTAATTAATATTATCCAAAACCTATATAATAAATAATTCCCTCTCGTTTCCTATATAAATCCACCCAACCTCCCATTCGTCTTCACTCAAACCATTAAGATATCTACCAACCTATTCCCCAGTCTCTATATAATACTCCAAAGGTGTCCTAAGATACCAAGAAGCCTCTCTCAACCATATCCTAAGCCTTTCGGATCACACTTCTAAGTAAGGGATCCTCACTTTCCTCTCTTCCTTTCAAACTCAAGAATCTTATTTTTAAAGTAGTTATTGTAATTTAAATTTTTTATATTGTAATAATTTTATAATCAATTCCCTAATATAAATGTGATGTTTTTTAAATGAAGGATCATTAATCCTCCCTGATTTGGATCCATACTTAAGTTGTTACTATGATGAAATTTCGTATGGGATTTCAATCCTCATTTCTATTCAAGCTACTATTTTACATTATGCTTCTTATGTTCCATAATTAAATTTTGGTTTTTGATGTTAAAATATCCTCATACATTACATTTTTTTATATATGATTATATCTTCCTTTCACTCTCATCAAGTCCCCCCTATGAACCTTTAAGCACACCCATTACTATGCTAAAATTTCATAAGGGATCTTTCACCCTCTTCTTTTATAAAGAATCCTTTTCATGTTAAGTCTTTTGATCTATTTTATTCATATGTTGGGATATGTTATTAAATATACTATTCACTTCCCATTTTAGGTATAAATGATGAAAACCCCTTTCACTCTCATTTATTTCTCTTATGAACCCTAATGTGTACATGTTACCATGTCGAATTTTCATAAGAGATTCCTTCCATTCTCAATTTCACCCATGTTTATTTATATTTTATTACCCATTTTCATTCAATTAAAATTTTTGGGTATGAATTATAACCTCCACCATACTGACCTACTTATTCTTTAATAATGAGATACCACTATCTCTCTAATTAATGTGTTCCATGTATACCCATTACCATATCAAAATTTCATAAGGGATTTCTCTATACATTTTTCCATTAAAGTATTTATCCCATATTATTAATAAAAATTCCATTTCATATGTTGGGATGTTATGTTTTGTTATCCCCTTTCAACTATAACAACTATTATTTTTATTACACTCTTAATCATGATTTATTATATAAACATGCAATTAAGAAAAATTTGAGGATTGAGAGGCCTAGTGTCTTGGGAAATTAGGAATATTACATAAAAACATAAAACATAACATAAAACATATTTATTAAAAAATTATATTACATGTCATAAAATTTCTTTATACTTATTTCATGGGATAACCTGAGGACATACTTATGAAAAGTGTGAGCTATAATGTCCGGTAAGGGACTAAACAAGGCATACATGAAGAATACAGTACATGTTAGGAAATAGGAATATCAATGGATCAGAAGAGAAAAATGAACATAAAGGAATGATATTGAATGATTATAATAACATTATAATTTGGAAACAACATACAACATGATATTAGCATGATACAAGGCACATTGCACATGGATTAACATGAGTGAACCCTTGTTGTACTGGAATTATCATGAGTAAACCCTCATTGAACATGAATTATAATGATTAAATACTCATTGCACATGAAATAGTACGACTAAACCCTAATTTCACATGGTGTATCATGATACTAAATATTACTCAATCCATTAGAGAGATATCTGGGAGTACCCTTTATAAAAATTTCATTTCATGCATAAATGTGCCACATGGATCATATAGCTTGGAATCTTTCAACATCATAAGTAATTCCAAGATTAGATAATTTTGAATACATATATGTAAGTAACATTAAATATTTATATTTTAATAATGTTTAATAACCTTTAAAGAGAAATGGGTATGGTATTCACTACACAATGGTTTTGGATTGGAAAAATGGGGTGCAATTTCGGCCTCATTTCGTCGTCATATGGAAATTTATAAGTTGTTTTGATGGGAGATAAAGGCGTAATATCATCATTTATACATTAAATATACATTAATTGGATCATTTAATGTAATATTTCAACATATGAAATGGAATTCAGATGCATAATTTGGTATAAATACTTGAATGGAAATAAGAAAAAAGAAATACTTTACTGAATTTTACCATGGTAATGGGTGTACACAGAAAGAATTAATGAGATAAAAAGGGGTATATCATCATTAAAACAAAATTTACTATGTATTAGGGTTGTGAAAATAGCCAAACATTTTTAATTTAAAAAAAATTATAAGAACATAAATAAACATGGAAAAATTAGTGAGTAAGGAATCCCTTACGAAAATTTGGCATGGTAATGGGAGTACATAAGGGTTCATAAAAGGGATAAATGAGAGTAAAAGGGGGTATCATGATTTATAAATAAAATTGTAAGTAGGGATGATATTTAATAACATATAAAAAAAATTTAATAAAATAAATTAAATGACACAACATGAAAAGAGTGCCTTGTAAAAGTGGATGGTGGAAGATCCCTTATGAAATTTTGGCATAGTAATGTCTTAGGTAAGGGTCAAAATGGGGGAGGAAAAATAATTCCACATTAAAGTAAAATATAATGTAAAGTAATATAATTATTATAAATGAATGAAATTACAAATATTCCAAATTAAAATAAATACTTTTGAATAAGATGATTGAATTGGAAAGGTGGAGAGAAAGTGAGGATCCCTTATGGGTTTTCGGCATAGTAACAGGTATTCTTAAAAGATGATAGAGAGTATTGATGATATTTAAAGGAATATATCATCATATATAAATAAAATTGATAGTATGGGGGTTGTGTAAAATCATAACAAAACATATAAATATGGAACTTTAAAAATAATAATGTAAATGAGTAGCTTGAATGGAAATGAGAAGAGTGAAATACCTTGTGAAATTTTCGCACAGTAACGGCTTAGTTAATGGTAAAAATGAAGGAAGATAAATAATCCCTCATTAAAATTATATCAAATAGACATTAACAAAGTTATTATAAAATAATCATATTATAACCATTCTAAATTACAATAATTGCTTTCAAATAAGATGCTTGAATTTGAAAGGAGGAGAAGAAAGTGAGGATCCCTTACTTGGAAGTGTGATCCAAAAATATTGTGGTAGGTTTATTGGTAGCTTGGGAGAGTATTTGGAGGACCTTAGGATGTATGGGGAAGAAGATAGTAGAGCTCAAAATGGTTTGAGTGAAGTGGAATGGGAGGTTGGGTGTGTTTATATAGGAAATGATAAGGAATTCCTTAATATTTAGGATTTGTACACTACACATTAAACTAAACATTCCACAAACCATCCTAGGTTTTTTTCCCATGGTTTTTGAAAAAGTTCAGTGGTATAGAAATATTATAAGTCTAGGTTCTGAACATATTAAAATTTTAGGCATGCTTATGTGGAGGTGGGACACACTCTCAAGGAAATTATTTTAAAATGTTAAAATATTTTTTAAGTCTTAGAGGGTTCACTAAGGAATTATAAATTTTATACAAAAAATATAAAATCACAATATTTTGAATTTATAACATATATTAGAAAAATATACCTTTTATATTATTTTATATGCATTACTATTGGGTCATTATGATGTCATAAAACACAATATATATTTATTAGATATTTAATTTTTACCGAAACATTCGACTGTCTATAAAAATTATGAAAAATTCACCATTGGATAATTTATACATCCTGATTCCAAAAATAATATTTATTTTCTCTAAATAATTTTCTATATATGTGAATTTTCACATTTAAATAATATCTGACATTTACTAGAAATTGAAAGGTTTTGAAAAAACCAGTTTTTAACCTTAATAAAAATTAAATTTGACATAATAAAAATTATAAAATCATTTTCTACTAATAAAATTAATTTCATAAAATAATTTTATTAAAATTTTAATTATTTCAAAAATTCAGTAATTTATCAAAATAAATCATATAGTTAAAAATAAAATTTTTGTTTTTATCTTATAAAAATATAATTATTACCAAACTGAATACTTAATCTTTTATTGAGTAAAAACAATAAATATAATCATAATTTATAATTAAAAGGAGTGTTAATATAACTCTATTGTAAAAACTTAGTTTAATATAATATTTTCTATATTTTTGAAATGTTCCATTTTACCCAAAAAATCAATTTATCTAATTCATTATATTTTTTAGAAAACTATTCTCATAAAGGAATTGATAAAATTATAATTTTATTTATAAAATGGATTACACAATAATTAAATAATACCTTATTACATAACCCCTTATAAACCCTATATAAGACCTATGGGTAAGGTGTATGATTGGGACATACTCTTGGGGCAGCTCAGATAATATCACTCAAGTGGTAATCTCTATTAACATCCACATCTCCCTTTGGCGATTATGTTTAACATTAACCTGTTGAAGCTTGTCTTGGGCTTGGTCAGGATCAAATTCCAGTGATGCTAACTCCTTTTTTAGCTCTAACAAATGAGCTTCGTACAGCTCGAATCTACTAGATGAGGTTGCAATCTCCATTGTATGTGTCAAATTTTTTTTTAAAATCCATACATTTATACCAGTCATGTGATCACTTTTAAACAACTATATTATAAACGTTAATGATACTTAATGGTCATTTAATCCCAATTTAAAAACATAATAAAAAAATTTATGTGTTTTATATATCCATAATACATTTAATTTAATAATAGGAATGGAATATTATTCATGAATGTTCAGGTCATTACAACCTTCCCCCTTAAGAAGTTTCGCCTTAAAATTTTCATTTTCCCACACTAAAATTGATAAGGGTAACTCTGCCTCATCAGTTCCTTTAGTTCCCACATTTCTTCATCAAACTTGTGGTTTCTCTACCTCATTTTGACGAGGGGAATTGTCTTACTTCATAGAACATTTCCACTACGATCTAATTTATTCATTGGATTTTCCTCATAGGAGAGGTCATTCTATAGTTTTACCACCTCTTCATTGAGTACGTGTGATGGGTAATATATGTACATTCTCAAGAGTGATACATGGAATACATCATGTACTTGAGACAGGTTCGGTGAGAGTGTTAGTTGATAGGCCACTACTCTAATGCAATTTAGAATCTCAAAAGGGTCAATATACCTTGGAATAAGCTTTCCCTTATTTACTAATCTCATAACTCTCTTTAATGGTGATATGCAGAGGAATACCATGTCTCCAACCTCAAACTCTATGTATCATTGATGATTTTTAGCATAGTTCTTTTGTTGACTCTTAGAAGATTTAATGTTTTATTAAACGATCGCATCCTTCTCCACCATTTCATTAACCATTTCTAGACATAATTTTTTGATCCACAACTTCATCCCAATATGCTAGTGTTCTACACCTCTTCCCATAAAGAGCTTCATAAGGAACCATTTGAATGATTTAGTGGAAACCTTTATTGTAAGAGAACTCAGCCAGACGAATATGTTGATCCTATCCTCCTTTGAAGTCCATTGAACATGATATCAACATGTCCTCTCAAGTTTTTAGAAGGTCTTCACACATTTTCCATATGTTTTAGGTTAATAAGTTGTACTGAAGTTTAGCATAGTATTTAGAGCATTTTGGAGAATATTACGGAACTTAGAGGTCAATCACGGATCTCGATCGGATACAATAGATATTCTTACTCCATTCATCCTTACCACTTATCTTAGGTATATATGTTTCAGTTGATCCAATGATAAATCCTCTCAGATTTAAATGAAGTGTTTAGTCTTTGTAAGATAATACACAACAACCCAGATAGTTTTGTTTCATTTGGATGCCTTCAAAAGTCCAGTGAAAAATTCCATAGTGATGTTCTCCCATTTCCATGTTGGTGTTGGTAATGGTTGCATAGTGTCCATGGAATTCTTCCTCTCAGCCTTCACTTACTGACACACGAATCACATTGATGTATACTCAGTGATCTTCTTCTTCATGTTGTCCCACCACTAATGCTCTTAGAGATCTTGATACATCCTTGTGTTTATTGGGTGAATAGAGAAATTAGAACAATGTGTATAATCCAAAAGTTCTTTATTTAACTATGGTTTTGATGGAACACAAATTCATAACCCAAATCTGACAATTCCTTATTCATTAACATTGAACACTGGGAATCTCCATTTACTGATAGTGTCCATCTTTTTCTGATTTCCCATATCATCCTTTTTATCATCCTTTAACCTTTACAACATTGATATTTGAGAAATCATTTGTGAAATGATTTATGATGTTCTTTTCTTTATGATTCACATGTTAATCTTCATCAAATCTATGAAAATCTGATCCTTTTCAATTATCATCAATGATAGAATCTATGGGTCCCTTCTATGTAGATCATTTTCCCCCTTGTTATATTTCCCATGGTGGTAATGGATTGAGCAGTCATAGTCTTCGATCAGCTCAAACATTCTTCATTGGTGCATGCTCATCTCTTTCTGTGTTAATATATACTTGAGGCTTTTGTGATCTGTATATATTTCACACTTCTCCGCAATGTTTTAATATACCCAAATTTTTAAGGCGAATATTACTGCATCCAACTCCAGATCATGCGTTGTTTAGTTTTTCTCATTAACATTCAATTTCCTTAATGCATGGGCAATGAATTTGTCATTTTGCATCAACACATAGCCCAATAAATTCTTTGAAGCCTCCCTGAATATCCCTAAATGTTCTCCACTTGTGGGTAGTGTGTGTATGGGCTTTGTAATAAGCCTCCTTTTCAACTCCTTGAAGTAATTTTCACTTTCATTATTTCAAACAAAATTGACTCGCTTTTGAGTTTACTTGGTAAGAGGGTTTAAAAATCGTGAGAAATTTCTCACAAATCTAAGATAATATCTAGATAACCCATGGAAGATATGTATATCTATTACATATTTTGGCCTTATGCATCCCTTAATTGCATTTTTCATGGAGGGATCCACTGAAATCCCATTGCTTGTGATGAAATGACCCACAAATTAGACTACCTTTAACTAGAACTCATAGTTGATATACTTTTCAAAGAACTCTTACTTTTTCAAAGTCCCCACTACAGTTCATAGATGGTCTTCATGCCCCTTCTTGGTTTTGGATTCTTTTATAATATCATCTATAAAGACTACGAGAAATTTGATGAGGTAATCCCTAAAGACTATATTCATCAATTCCACAAATATTTATAGAGAATAATAGAGTCTGAAAGGCGTTACTATGAATTCATAGTGCTTGTAACTTGTACAAAAAGCATCCTTGGGTATATCAACCTTCTTCACCCTTACTTGGTTATACCACAACCACAGATCCAGCTTGGAGAAGTATTGTTCTCTATATAGTTGACCGAACAATTCACCAATTTTTGGAAAAGGATATATGTTATTTATCATGATTTTGTAGATATCTTGATAATCAATTCAATAGAGCATTGAACCATCCATCTTATTGATGAAGAATTCCGGTGTACCCCATGGTGAAGAACATGGGTGTATAAACCCTTCATCTAGATTCTTCTATAGATGTTTCTTTATTCCATAAAGCCTAACAACATCAATTATATATGGAGTATTGGATAGAAGAAAAATCTCATGTATAAGATCAATAGAGAATTCAATATATCTACTAGGAGGAGGACCAGGTAATTTCATAGAAAATTTTTCAGTGAATTCCCTCATAATAGGAATGTCTTCGAGGATAGTTCCTCATTTAGACTCAATCATCTAGATCAGATGTATCTAGGGGTAAAATCTGAAATCAACACTTTGATCTACACTTGAACGGGAACTAGTGCATGACAATGGGCCTTGTTTCACTCTTATTTTGACACTCCTAGGTGATATGCTTCAGTAAATTCATAATCTTAGTATGAAACATTATTAAGGGAGAAACAAATCCCATAAGAATATACATTATGAGATATATAATGGATAACATAGATTGAAACCTAGAAATTAATATGCTTAGGAGATAAACGTAATTTATACATTATCCCTTTAATGTCATTGGATTCCCCATTATGTTTAAAAATGTTTAATATACTCAACCCTAATTTTACTTTTATTCTAGAAAATGACATGTAATATGAGGAATATGGCTAAAAACTGATGCAAAGGTAAATGTTTTGAATGTCCCAAAAAGACTCTAAATCAAATGGGAGATCAATTTGGACATAACATGATTATGCAAAAGAAGCTTTCAAAAATCATGATTAACAATTGGAGTAGTGTTGAATGCCCAAAGAAATCAACGAAGAGAAAGATGAAATATCATGAAAGTCTATCTGGTGAAGTTGATAAGGGGAATAAGACCTAATTTTATTTGTTCAACAAGTGTGGAAAGAGGAACCAAGGGAAATGTCATAAAGGACAATGATATGTTTTAAGTGCGGAAAGGAATCGCACAAAGTAACCAATTGACATAAAAAAATGGATAATGTAGTGTATGGAAACAATGTTCCATATCAGTAATCATACATAGTTCTATTCTATAAATGTGGAGAAGTAGGGAATTACACAAAATAATGATCTATTTCAAGGGATGAGAAGCATAATGAGATTCAACAATCTCAATGATCAAAGGAGAAAGGGAAGTCCTGCTCTAATATGAATAATGATGGATGAATTAAATGTAACCATTAATTCAAAGTTGTGTATGTCATTATGTATTTTAATTAATATAATATTAGTATATCATTTATGTTTTCTAAAACATTGATTCCCCAGGAGAAATGATACTAAATCATTATGGAAAAACTTCTATAAGTATTATATCACTTGTTGAAGTTTGTGGAAAAGTTATTATTGAAAATTATATGAGCCTCCCTTTGCTGCAATTTGTGGTAAAAATAAAAAATCAATGCATATTCCTCAAGGTAGATTAAAATTCATGGGAAGAACTATCCCACGCATGATTGAGAGTTGGTGGCAGTGAACTTTGTGTGAAAAATTAGGCAGCATTATCTATTTGGGAGAAGTGTGATATATGTACAGATCAAAAAATCCTCAAGTGTATATTTTCATACCTAAAGAGTTGAAAATGTTATAAATAATGTGGTTAGAGCTCATCAAGGATTACGACTACTCAATCCATTACCACCCTAGGAAAGAAAACTACATGGTGAATGCTCTATGTAGAAATGACCCATTAATTCTATAATTAATGAGAATTGAAATGGATCCAATATTCTTATATTTGATGAATATGGACAAGGGAATCATAAAGAAGGTAAAATAATCAATATTTTCACAAATTATTGCTCTACAGTCTATTTTGGAAAGGTTAAAGGTTGGTAAAAATGATGATGTGGGAATTTAGAAGAAAGTGAAAACTATCAAAAAAGGGAAATCATTGGAGATAAATGTTAATGAAGAAGGATATCAATGAGTATAAATCAAAGTGACTGGTATCTCAATAGGCGATGGTTGATAGGATGATTTATGAGGGGATGAAGTAACCATTACCCATACCAATATAGAGATGGCAGAACGTCACCATGGAATTTTTTACCGGACTTCCAAAGAAATCCAAAAGGAATAATGTTATCTGGGTTTTTGTGGATCATATTACAAAGATTGCACACTTCATAAAAATTCATGGTTATTTCTTATTGGGTCAAATGGAATGGATATAAATCAGATAAGTGGTAAGGCTTCATGGAGTACCATTATAGAATGTATCCGATTGAGATCCAAGATTCACCTCTATGTTATGGAAGAGTCTCTAACATTATTTGAATATTGAGATGAACTTTAGTACGGCTTATCATCCAAAAACCAATGGCCAATCTGGGCGTATTATCCAAACACTTGAGGACATGTTGAGAGCATCCTCAATGGACTTCAAAGGAGGATGGGATCAACATTTACATATATTTGACTTTTCTTACAATAACAATTTCCACTCAAGCATCCAAATGGATCCTTATGAATCCCATTATTGGAAGAGGTGTAGAAAACTAAAATGTTGGGAAGAAGTTGGGGAGTGAAATCTTATAGGTCCAGAAATGGTCGAAGAAATGATGGAGAAGGTTAGGACCATCTAGTAGCACATTAAAGTTGCTCAGAGTCGACAAAAGAGCTTTGCTGACAATCATTGATGAGACCTAGAATTTGATGTAAAAGACATGATATTCTTCTACATATCACCAAGGAAAAGAGTTATTAAATTTATTAACAAGGGAAATCTTATTCCAAGGTACATCGGCTCATTTTTTATCCATGATCTCATATAGAGCAGTGGTAATTCCACTAGCACTCCCATCAAACCTGTCTTGAGTACATGATGTATTCCATGTATCATTGTTGATGAAGTACATACCTAACCCATCACATGTACTCAATATAGAGGTGGTACGACTAGAGAATGAACTATCCTATGAAGTGAATCTGGTGAAGATTATATAATGTAGAGAATAATTTCAATGAAATAAAATGATTCCCTCCATCAAGGTTTTGTGACGAAACCACATGTTTGAAGATGAAACATGGGAACTGGAGGGAGTGATGAGGCAGAGATACCCTCATCTATTTTAGTATGGGAAAAGAAATTTTTGAGGTTAAAATTTCTTAAGGGGAGAATTTTGTAACGACCCCATCTTTTATGAATAAAATTTCTTTTCTTATAATGACTTATATAAAACACTTTCACTTTTTTATTCTTTTTATTATTATTGGGATTATATGGCCATTAAGTATAATTACCATTGATAATATAGTTGTTTAACAATGATCACATGACTCATATTAATATATGGTTTCTAAAAAATAATCCTTTTGACATAGAAAAAGGATAGGATGACCTCATCCAGTAGACTCGGGCTGTATGAAGCTCATTTATTAGAGATTTGAAAGGAGGTAGCATCACTGGGATTCTCTTTTGAACAATCTCAAGCAGAGTTACAGATTTTTAATTTGAATTTAATCACCTATGGTTGAAGTTCATTTTAACAGATATTTCCACACCAGCGATGTTATCTAAGCCACTCAATGAGTATCTCACCATCACAAACCATACCCTTAGGTATTATGCTAGTGTTATAAATGGCTATATAACAAGGTATTAGTTACTTATTGTGTAAAACCCTTTATAAATAAAATTATTATTGAATCAATTCCTTTATGAGAATAGTTTTTTCTTAAAAATATAATAAATTATATAAATTGATATTTCGGGATAAAATGGTACATTTTAGAAAAATATAGATTATTATATTAAAATGAGTGTTTTAATAATAACATTATAATAATAGAGTTATAAAAATACTTCTTTTAATTATATTGGAAGATTATATTCATTCCCTATTTTTTTAATCTATAAATTATTCAGTATTCAGTTTGATAAGAATTATATTTTTATACGACAAAAATAAAATTATATTTTTAATTAATGAATTTATTTTGATGAATTAATTAATTTTTTGAATAAAAAATATTTTATTAAAAAATTATTCTGAAATAATTTTTAATAAATATAAACCATCATATAATTTTTATGAAGTCAAATGTAACTTTTATTAAGGTTTGGAAACTATTTTTGTCAAAACCTATCAATTTTCAATAAATGAAGGTTTTTAATTTGAAAGTAAAAATTAACATATTTAGAAACTTATAGACATTAAATGAATACTTTTTTTTATAATTAGGATGTTGAAATTATCCAATAGTGAATTTTTCATAATTTTCTGAGACAATTGAATTTTTGGGAAAATATTAAATACTATATAAATATATAATGTGTTTTATGACATAATCATGACCCAATATTGATGTTTTAAAACACTATAGAAAGTTATATTCGAAAATAAATGTTTTAAATTTAAAATAATTTTATTTTATATTTTTATGATTAATTTTATAATGCCTTAGTGAACCCTCCAAGTCTTGTAAAATATTTTAACAATTTAAAATGATTTCCTTTGGAGTGTGACTCATCTCAACATAATCAAGACAAATATTTTAATATGTTATGCCCTTTACGATATAAATTATTATATACCAATCCCATTTAGAAGAAACCATTCTAAAAAATAATGGTATGGTCGGTGGTTTTGAATATTTTAAGGTGTAGTGTCCAAAACCTAAATAATAAATAATTCCCTCTCATTTCCTATATAAACACACCCAGTCTCCCATTCCTTTTCACTCAAACCCTTTGGAGCTCGACCAAACTTATCTCTCCTCTAAATATAATCCTCCAATGGTGCCCTAATATCCCAATAATCTTCTCGCAACCATATCATATGCCTTTGGGATCACATGTCCAAGTAATGGATCCTCACTTTCCTCTCCTCCTTTCAAATTCAAGAATCTTATTTGAAAGGAGTTCTTTTAATTTCAATTGTTTATATTGTCATCTATTTTTAATTAGTTAACTAATTTCCATTTGATTTTATTTTATTGAGGGATCATTTATCCTTCCTCATTTGGACCCATACCTAATTCATTACTATGAAAAAATTCTGTAATGGATTTTACTCTTCTCATTTCCATTCCAGATACAATTTTACAATATACTTCGTAAGTTACACAATAATATGTTTTTCGATATTTTAATACCCCCATAATGTATATTTTATTTATATATAATGATATCTTCCTTTCACTCTCATCAATATCCCCATATGATCCTTTAAGAACACCTATTACTATGCCGAAATTACATAAGGGATCTTCAACCCTCCTCTTTTATCATGAATTCTTTTCATGTTATGTATTTTGATCTATTTTATTACTATGTTGTGATATGTTATTAAATATCCTATTTACTTCCCATTAAATGTATAAATTATTAGATCCCCATTTTCTCTCATTTATTCCTCTTATAAACCCTTATGTGCACCAATTACCTTGTTGAATTTTCATAAGGGATTCCTTCCTTTCACATTTTCATCCATGTTTCTTAATCTTGCAATAAACTATTACTTTCAACTAAAAATGTTTGGTTATGATTTATCACCTCCCCCATTTTGACTGCTTATATTTTAATGATGATATACCACGTTCTCTCTCACTAATACCTTACGTGTACACACATTTCCATGCCAAAAATCCATAATGGATTTATCTCTTCTTATTTCCATTAAATTATTTCATCCATATTATACATCTATATTCCATTTCATACGTTAGAAAATTATTTCCCTTTACACCCTTAATATCTATTTCATGTATAAATGATGAGATAACCTTTCATCTCTCATCAACCTAAATTTTTAATTCGTATATAACATTGTTATGATGATGAATTTCCACTGAGAATTTCCAAGAAAAAATCATAATGTAGTGAATACCAAACCCTTCTACCTATCAAGGGTGTTCAACTTTATTCACATAAATCTATTGAATGGTACTTAAATGTATTTATTACACATTCCTTCATCATGTAATAAATTATGGTGTTGAAATATTCCATGTTATATAACCCATGTGGAATATTTATGCATGAAATGAATTGTTTATGAAGGGTTCACCCGGATAAAACTCTAATTCATTAGGTAATTTTTAGTATCATGATACCCCATGTGCAATGTGGGTTTATTCATGCCAATTCTTATGCAATGAGGTTTTAATCATGCTGATTCATGTGAAATGATGGTTTACACAGGCGCATTCATGTGCAATGAGGGTTCACTCATGCTAATCCAAGTGTAATGAGCATTGTCACATGCTAATGTCTTGTTGTATATTTTTTCAACATTTCCATGTTATGATAATCATGCTATATCAGGCTAGTATTTCCATGTTTCTCTTATTCTCCATTAATATGCCTATTTCTAAACTTGTATTGTATTCTTCATGTTATCCCTTGTTTATTCCATTATTAGGCTTTATAACTCGCCCCTTTTATTATGTATACCCTTAGGTTGCCCCATGAAATGCTATGTACGAAGGAATGTTGTGGACATGTAAATGTTGTTTTAAATAAATATGATGTATTTTATGTATTATGTTTTCCAGTAAGTTTCCTAATTTCCCAATAAACTAGACCTTTGGATCCTAGAAGTTGTCTTAAGTGAAATTTTATGTAATAAATCATGTTTAAATATGTAATAAAGAGTAGGGTTATTATAGTTGGTATCGAAGGATAGGATTATTTATTTTTGGTATTAGGATTAAAAAACCCTAGTTAAAGTCTTAAGGATAAGGCTAAGTATTAGAAAAATATCCCTAATTATTTTTGGGAACATAGTAAATGGTTTGGGAAGAATATATATCCCTATCTGGATACCAATAAGTTGAAGAGGCTTTGGAACATATGTATCTTGGGGTAAAACTTGAAAACATCCCTTTGATCTAGACTCAAATGAGAACTGGTGCACGACAACAAGCCTTTCTGTACTCTTGGTTTGACACTCTTAGGAGATATGATTCAGTAAATTCAGAATATTATTACGAAATAGTATTAAGGGAGATAAAATGCCTATAAGAATATATGTTAGGAGGTAGATCATGGATACCATATATTTATTGCTTGAAATTTATAAGTTAAGGAGTTGAATTTAATTTATCCCTTTAATTTCATTGGATTCCCCTTTATGGGTTAAAATATTTTAGATACTCATCCCAAATTTCACTTTTGTTCTAGGTAATAGTTGGCAATTTGAGTAATATGGATAAAAAATGATGTAAAGGGAAACTTGATGAATGTCCTAGTGATATTTCCAATCAAATGGGAGCTCATGTAGGACATATCATGATTATTGCAAACTAGATATCAATAATCAAAAATAATATTTGGAACATTGTTGAATGTCCAAGGAAATAAAGGAATAGGAATATGACATCTCATGAAAGTCAATCTTCTAAAGTTGATAAGTGGAAGAAGACCCAATTTCCTTTGTGAAATAAGTGTGGAATGATAAGCCAATGAAAATTTCACAAAGAGACTAGGAGATGTTTTATGTTCAGAAATAAAGGTCACAATGTATCCAATTTCCGTGATATAATTGGTAATGTGATGGATGGAAACAATGTTTCATTTAACGAATCTTACACAGATCAATGCTATAAATGTGGAGAAGTTGGGCATTACCCAAGAAAATGATCAATTGCAAGGATGATAATCATGATGAGCATCACCAATCTCCATGATCAAGGTATCTTGGGAAGTCATATCCTAAGACAGATAATGATTAATAAATCACATTTAACCACTACTTCAAATTAGTGTATGTCGTAATGTATTTCAATTCATGTCCTATTATTATTTCTTCTATGTTTTCTAAGAACATTGGGTCTCTAAAAGAACTGATATTAAATCATTATGGAAAAACGTCTATAAGTGTTTTATCACATGTTGATGTTTGTGGTAATGTTCTTCTTTAGAATTGTATAAGTCTCCCTTTAATGACATTTGATTAAAATAAGAAAAATTCATTGCCTATGCCTCAAGGTAGTTAAAAATTTATGAGACAAACAATGCCACACATGATCTGGTGTTGGTGGCATTGATCATTGCGTTATAAATCAGGTGGAATTATCTCTTTGGGTAGAAGTGTAAAATATATACAGATCAAAAAAACATAAGGTATATATTAACACACAAAGAGATGAACTTTTTCCAATGAAGATGGTCAGAGATAATCAAAGACTGTTACTGTTCAATCCATTACAACCATGGGAAAGTCAACAGAGTGGTGGATTATCAAATTGGAAAGGACCTAGTGATTCTATCAATAATTAGAATTGTAAAGCATCCAATCTTCTTAGATTTTATGAATATGGGAATGGGAATCATAAAGAAGGGAACACAATCAATATTTTCAAAAATGATTGCTCAATTGTCTCTTTGGGAACGGGTAAAGGATGATCAAAATGATGATGTGGGAATTCAGAATAAAGTGGAAATTATTAGAAAAAGGAAATCCATAGAATTCAATGTTAATGAATAAGGATCATTGAGATTCGGGTCAAGACATTGGGTTCCATAAAATATGGAGTTATAGAATGAGCTTTTGGATAATGCACATAATTTGAATTTTTCCATTCAACCATGAAACACAAAGATGTATCAAGATCTCTGAGAGAATTATTGGTGGGTTAACATGAAGAAGAAGATCACTGAGTATCCATAAAAGTTCTTGGAATGCCACCATGTGAAGGTTGAAAGAAAGACATATAAGGGGTGATGCAACCATTACCCATAGCATCATGGAAACGGGAGAACATCACCATGGACTTTGTCATCGGACTTCCAAATACAACTAATGGAAACAATGCTATCCAGGTTGTTGTGGATCAACTTATAAAGACTGAACCTTTCATTGTTATGTGGAAGAATTTGTCATTAGATCAACTTCCTCTAATATAAATCAGATAAGTAGTAATGTTGTATGGAGTACCACTAACGATTATATCTGATCGAGTTCCAAGATTCACCTCTATGTTCTGGAAGAGTCTTCATCATGCCCTAAATACTGAGTTGAGCTTCAGTACAACTTTTCATCCTCAAACTGATGCCCAATATGAGCAGACCATCCAAACACTTGGGGATAGGTTGAGAGCATTCTAAATTTACTTTATATGAGGATAACATTGATATATTCCTCTAGTTGAGTTCTCTTAAAATAATAATTTCCGCTAGAGAATTCAAATAGATCCTTATGATGCCCTTTATGGGAAAACATGGATAACACCGACGTGTTGGGATAAATTGGGGTATAGGAAACTCCTAGGTCAAGGAATAGTCAAATAAATGGTGGATAAGGTTAGTACCATTCAGAAACACATCATAGCTACTCAGAGTCGAAGAACGAGCTATGATGATAATCATCGATGTGACCTAGAGTCTAATGTTGGAGGCATGGTATTCCTCCAAATATCACTATGGAAGAGAGTTATGAGATTTGGGAATAAGGGAATTCTTATTCCAATGTACATTACCATTTTTGAGACCCTTGACCGCATTAGAGAACTGGAATATCGACAAGAACTATTAAGAAAACTATCTCAAGTACATGATGTATTCCATCTACCACTCTTGAAGAAGTACATACCTGACCCATCTCATGTACTCAATCTCGAAGTGGTACCATTAGGGAATGAAATCTCCTATGAGGAAAATCAAGTGATGATATTAGATCATAGGGAAAAAGTTCTACTAAATAACACAATTCCCCTCGTCAAAGTGTTGTGGAGAAACCAAATGTGTAAAGAGGAAACATGAGAAACAGAGAAAGTGACGAGGAAATGTTACCCTCATCTATTTTATAGTTTGAAAATAAAATTTCAATGGATAAATTTCTTTATGGGGTATGTTTGTGATGACTCGAACATTCATAAATAAAATTCCATTTATTTTATTTAACTAAATGTCATATGGATATAGTAAATGCATGAACTTTTTTTTTATTTTATTCAACTAGGTTTAAATGACTGTTAAGTATCATTACCATTCATAATATAGTAGTTTAATAGTGGTCATATTACTATTATAAATTTAAGTGTTTTTAAGAAGTTTTTCGACATAGATAAAGGATAGGATGGCCTCATCTAGTAGACTCAAGCTGTACAAAGCTCATTTGTCAGAGCTCGAAAAGGAGGTTCCATCACTCGACATCTCTCTTGACAAATCCCAAGCTGTGCTTCAACATGTTATGTTTGAAAAAAATCACGTATGAGAGAAGTTCAAGTTAATAGAGATTACCCCTCGGGAAATATATCTGAGTCTCCCCAATAGTCTGTCACTATCACACACCTTACCCTTAGGTATTATGTGGGTGTTATAAGAGGTTGTGTAATAAGGCATTAGTTACTAATTGTGTAATACATTTTTAAAAATAAAATCCTTATTCCATCAATTACTTTATAAGAATTGTTTTTCTTAAAAATATAATTAATTAGATAAATTGAATTTTCAGGTAAAATGGTACTTTTAAAAAATATATATATTATTATATTAAACAAAGTTTTTATTAATAATTTTCTTATATAAGTGTTATAATAACACTCCTTTTAATAATAAATTATGATTATATTTATTGTTTTTACACTATAAAAGATGAATTATTGAGTTTGATAAGAATTATATTTTTATACGATAAAACAGAAATTGTATATTTAATTAAAGAATTTATTTTTGGTGAAATAGTGAATTTTTGAAACAATTATTTTTTTAATAAAAATTTATTATCAATTTAATTTTACAAATAATAAATTATTATATAATTTTTATGAAGTCAAATGTAATTTTTATTAATGTTAATTTTTTTTTTTCAAAACCAGTTAATTTTCAATAAATTTCAGATTTTATTTTAAATGTGAAAATTCACAAATTTATAAAATTATTTTAATAAAATAAATATTTTTTTTGCAATCATGAATTCAAAATTATCCAATGGTCGATTTTTAATAATTTTCTAATAGTCTAATTTTTGGGTAATAATTTAATACTGAAGAAATATATAAGGTGTTTTATGCCATAATAATGAACCAATATTGATGTAATAAAATACTATAAAAGGGATATTTAGAAAAAATATGGTTTATCTTCAAAATATTTTGATTTTAGATTTGTTTGATTAATTTTATAATGCATTAGTGGACCCTCCAATTCTTATAAAATATTTTAACATGTTTAAATGATTTCTTTGAGAGTGTGACTCTCCTCAACATAAAAAATCCTAATATTTTAATATGATTATCCCCTGGCCATATATAATAATTTTTACCACTCCCCATTGGAATAAATCATGGGAAAAATTGTGTTATGATTTGTGGTTTTGATTAGTTTAATTTTTAGTGTCCAAAACCAAAATAATAAATAATTCCCTCTAATTTCCTACATAAACCCACCCAACCTCTTATTCTTCTTCACTCAAACCACTTTTTGATCGAATAATATCTTTTATACAGTCTCTATAATCCTCCGAAGGTGACCTATGATCCCAATAATCATTCATCAAGCCTCTTCTAAGACTTTGGGATCACACTTCCAAGTAAGGGATCCTCACTTTCCTCTCCTCCTTTAAAATTCAATCATCTTATTTGAAAGTAGTTCTTGTAATTTCAATAGGTTATATTTTCACCCTATTATAATAAATTGAATACTCTTAAATTAATGTTATTTAAATTATGGATCATTTATCCACCCTCATTTGGACCCATACCTAAGTCGTTACTATGCTGAAATTCTGTAAGGGATTTCACTCTTCTCATTTCCATTCATGCTACTCTTTTACATTATGCTTCTTAAATCACAAATTTATATGTTGGGTTTTAATTTTCCAATACCCCCATATATTACATTTCATGTATATATGATTATATATTCCTTTAACTATCATCAATCCCCCATATGATCCTTTAAGTAGACCTGCTCTTATGTCTAAATTCCATAAGGGATCTTCCACCCTCCTCTTTTATCAAGACTTATTGTCATGTTATGTCTTTTGATCCATTTTATTGATATGTATGTATATGTTATTAAATATAATATTTAATTCCCATTTTATTTATAAATTATGATATCCCATTTCACTCTCATTTATTCTTTTTATGAACCGTTATGAGCACCTGTTACCATGCTGAATTTTCATAAGGTATTCCTTTCGTTCTCATTTTCATCCAAGTTTATTTATGTTTTAATACGCATTTATGTTATGTTAAGAATGTTTTTGTATTATTTCTAAACTCCCCCATACTTACATTCTTATTTTTTTAATGAAGAGATACTCCTTTATCTCTCATTAATGTCTTCTGTGTACACTTGTTACCATGCTGAAATTTCAAAAAGAATTTCTATCTTGTTATTTCAATTCAAGTATTTCTTCTGTATTTTGAATATAAATTCCATTTCATATTTTGGGATATTATTTTCCATGATCCCATTACTTTATATTTCTTGTATAAATGGTTATATACCCCTTTTATTTCTTGTCAAATAAGCATTTTAATTTCTATGTGACGTTGTTATGAAGACGAATTTGCACCGCGATTTTCCAAACCAAAATCATCATGTAGTGAATACCATACCCATTTATCTATCATGGGTATCCACCATTATGAACATATAAATTTTTAATGTTACTTAAATGTATGTATTCCACATTTTTTAATCTAGTAATAACTTATGGTGTTCAAATATTCCATGTTATATGATCCATGTGGCACATTTATGTATGTAATGAAAGGTTTATTGAGGGTTCACCCTGATAACACTCCAATGCATTGGGTAATTTTAAGTACCATGATCCACCTTTTTTAATTATGGTTTACTCAGGATAATTCATGTTCACTAACTTTTTAATCATGCTGATTCATTTGAAATGGGGGTTTACTCATGCTAATGCATGTTCAATGAAGATTTACTCATGCCAATCCATGAAAAATGAGCCTTGGCTCATGCTAATACCATGTTGTATGTTGTTTCCACATTTCCATGTTATAATAATCAAGATATGTCATGCCTTTATGTTCATGTTTCTCTTATTCTCCTATTTCCAAACATGTATTGTATTTTTCATGTTATTCATTTTTTACTCTTTTACATGCTTTATAGCTCACCCCTTTTTTTATGTATGCCTGCAGGTCATCTCTTGCAATGCCAAGTAAGAATGAATGTTGAGGTCATGAAAAAGAAGTTTTCAATAAATATGTTTTATTATCACATCGGTTGGGATAACCTAAAGACATATTTGGAAAAATGGTGGGCTATAAATCCCAGTAATGGGGTAAACAAGACATAACATTAAGAATACACTACATGTTAGGAAATAGGCATATCAATGGTGTAGAAGAGAATCATGAACATAAAGGCATGATATATAATTATTATCATAAAATGGAAATTTGGATACTATATTCAACATGATATTATCATGATCCATGTCTCATTGCACATGGATTAGCATGAGTAAACCCTCATTGCACTTGAATTAGCATGAGTAAACTCTCATTGAACATGAATTAGCATGAGTTAACCCTCATTTCACATGAATTATCATGATTAAACCCTAATTTCAAATGAATTATCAATATTAAATCCTTATTGAACATTTCGTATCATGATACTAAATATTACCCAATACATTGAAGCTCTATCAGAGAGCATCCCTTATAATCTTTTCATTTCATGCATAAGTGTGCCACATGGGCATATATGTTGGGATCATTCAACATCACCAATTATTACATGAAAAATTAATTTGGAATAAATATGTAAAATTATATAATCAATATGTATATGTTTATAAATTTTAATACCCTTGATAGAAAAATTGGCATTGTATTCACTACACGATGATTTTGGCGTTAAAAAGTTTGGTACAATTTCGTAAGCCTAAAAGTGTGACATAAAAATTCATAAAAATGATTGATGAGAGGGAAATAGTAATATTTTAATATTTACATGACATGGACAGTAAGGTTTTCATATATTTACCAACACTTGGAATTTGGAAACAGAACACATAACATAAAAAAGAAATTTTAAGAAATATGAGAAATGGAATAACTCTTACGAAATTCTAGCGTGGTAATGGGTGTACATGGGAGGGATTAATGTGAGTAAAATATATCTCTAATCATTAAAAACATTAAGTAAGTATGATGGAGGTAAAAAATCATACCCTAACATTTTTAGTTGAAAATAAAAATTAATAACATCATAAAAAAACTACGACAAAAATGAGAAAAGAATAATTCCATCATGAAAATTTGGCATGATAACAGGTGTTCTTAAAGGAACATAGGGGTCTTGATGAGAGTGAAGATAATATATCATAATATATACATCAAATTTAAAGTATGTGAGTATTGAAAAATCATAAACCAATATATAAATATGCAACAAAAGAAGCATAATGTAAGAGATCAGCTTGAATAGAAATGGGAACAGTGAAATCCCTTACAAAAGTTTGGCATAGTAACGGCTTAAGTAAGGTTAAAAATGAGGGAGAATAAATAATATATGATTAAAATGACATAAAATTAATAAAAATATAATTATTATAAAATAATCACATTATAACCATTCAAAATTATAGGAACTACATTCAAATATGATTCTTGAATTTGATAGGAGGAGAGGAAAGTGAGGATCCCTTACTTGGAAGTGTGATCCCAATTTCTTGGGGGATGCTTCTTGGGATCTTGGGATATCCTTGATAAGACTCTATAGAGTATGGGGAAGAGATTGGTTGAGCTCCAAATTGTTTGAGTGATATTTAATGGGAGATTGCGTGGGTTTTTAAAGGAGAGGAGAGGGAATTCTTTATTATTTAGGTTTTGGACCCTACACATTAAAATATTCAAAACCCCAAACCATCCCAGGTTCTTTTCCCATGTTTTCTGCCAAAGGGGAGTGATATACACAATTTTATAAGGCCACATTCCAAACATATTAGAATATTAGGCTTTCTTATGTGGAGGTGAGTCACACTCTCAAGGAAATCAATTTAAATTGGTAAAATAATTTATCAACCATAGAGGCTCCACTAAGTATTTATAAAATTAATAAAAAAATATAAAATCACATTATTTTAAGGGAAAAAATATATTTTCCGAATATACCTTTTATATTATTTTATTACATCACTGTTGTGTCATTATGATTTCATAAAACACATTATAAATTTATATTGTATTTAATTTTTACCCAAAAATTTGATTGTCTTAGAAAAATATGAAAAATTAACCATTGGATAATTTTGACGTCCTAATTCAAAAAAAATATTCATTTTAGCTAAATAATTTTCTAAATATTTTAATTTTCACTTATAAAATAAAAACTATCATTTATAGAAAATTGATGGGTTTTGACAAAAATGGTTTCCAAATCTTAATAAAAGATACATTTGATTCCATAAAAATTATATGATACTTTATATTAAATAAAAATTATATAATAATAATATTTTATTAAAATATTATTTATTCAAAAAAATTCATTAATTCATCAAAATAAATTCTTAATTAAAATGTATCATTTTAGTTTTATCATATAAAAATATAATTCTTATCAATCTGAATATTTATCCTTTTTAGGGTAAAAATATAAATATAATAATAATTTATAATTAAAAGGGTTTTTATTATAAAACTATTATAATAAAATTATTAATAAAAACTTTCTTTAATATAATAATTTATATGTTTTTCAAAAGTACCATTTTACCAGAAAAGACAATTTATCTAATCATTATATTTTTAAGAAAAACTATTCTCATAAAGGAATTGATGGAATAATAATTTTATTTATAAAATATATTAAACTATAAGTAAGTAATTCTTTCTTACATAACCCCTTATAACACCATCATAATACCTAATGTTAAGGTGAGCGATGGGGATATACTCTTGAGGTGACTCAGATAACATCTCTCGAGTGGTAATCTCTATTAACATTATCTTCTCCAATAGGTGATTCCATTCAAGATTAATGTATTGATACTCAGCTTTAGATTGGTTGAGGGTGAAGTCCATTGATGATACTTCTATTCCAATCTCTGACAAATGATCTTTGTATGGATTGAGTCTACAAGATGAGGCAATCCTCTCATTTTTCTGTATCAAAAAAATTATTTTTAAAATCCCTAAATTTATATTAGTCATGTGATCACTGTTCAATGACTATATAATCAATAGTAATGATACATAACGATAATTTAAAGCCAATTGGATAAAATAAAAAAAGTGCATGTTTTTTCTATATCTATAAGACATTTAATTAAATAAAATAATACCAATTTTATTCATGAATGTTTGGGTCATTACAGCATTCACTAATGGTATATCATGGGCCTCACACATGCATGTTATCATGCCACCATGGGCACCCACCTCATGCCAACCTGGGAACTCATCCACTTTTCATTACAAATAAACCATTAATGTTGTCACCCATGATAACAGCAAGGATCAAGAAAAAGTTCTTTAAACTTTTCAAAACCAAAAAACTTCAATCCACTCAAAATAGAATTCCAAACCCCACATTAAAATCATCATTTTTTCCAAAACCATCAATTTTGTGAATCCACAGGTTTTTATTATAAAATTCCAATATCATCTTACACAAAGACAGTTTCATGAAAATACACCATTTCAAAACCGTGTTGAAAACTATTTGGAAAACGCATTTTCAATCCCTTTAAAAATCACACCATTCCAACTTTAAGATTCCATTTAAACCAGATTTCCAAAACCAAGTTTAACATAACATACACTTTCCCAGATATTAATTTTAGTAAACCACTTTTTTTAATTATGAAAATGCACTTCCAATAAACTAACACTATTTAATCAAAACCTTTTCCATTTTAAAATATAGTTTCAAGAATTTTCAAATAAGATATTTCTAGAATGATTTTCCAAAACCCATAAATATGTTGAATTAATCAAGTGAAAACTAGCTCTGATGAGTGACTCGAATGTATGGTTGAAGGACAACCATCAGTCACACAACGATCACATAGAGTGTTCTAGAACAATATCCTCAACTCCATAATGATTTCTAGGCCCTACAAGATCACTAAGACCACTGACCTAACCCCCATTTCATTTTCCAAATAATAAAAAACCACAAGAACTAAAATACTCAGTTGAAACCCAACATCCCCTGGTAACTGAAGTCTCGACATGAGGTGTGTAGGACAGACAACTTACTTGTAATTAGAAAATCATGTTCTCACAATCTTATCTCTAGTCTACCCAAACACTTTCACATAGGAACATGACCCAGAAGATTGAACCGGCCTCTGATACCATTTTGTTGCGATCCAAATCCGGTCACCATCAAAACTAACATTTGAACCGATCTATGGGAAGGCCCAAAGGGTATTCCCTATCCCCACAATCTGTAACAAGTGACTGGGTATGATAAATAAGTGTTTGGGAATGATTTACCTAAATATAGAATCATTAAACACCCAAAACCAATAAATAAACAAAATTTAAAAATTTAATCCAAAAAATACATTAATAAAATTAATAATTGAAATAAATATTTTTAGAAAAATATTAAGTGGGACAAAACTCGGAATTAGTAGGAAAAAAACTCCAGGACCACCACACATCATATTTCCATCATCCCCAAGCCATCTCTAAAACACTACACCAGGAATAGAAGCTAACAACCTGAACCACCAGTTCTAAGAGATTTTCCCAAACCAACAAAAAAAACAAAGTATACTTACACCAAATGATTTTTATAGGGTATAATCCTATGACTATTAGTATTCCACCCAAATAAATTCTATGAAATAAAAATTTTAAGACAGAAATCATGCATGTTTTTATAAACAAGAAATGGCGGTAATAATTTTTAAAAGGATGCAACTACTAATGATAATAGTTTTTTAAGGGGTAAATTTAAGGAACAAACCATTTTAATGAAAATGTACATGATACTGAATTTTACAACCAAACATGACATATGCTGAAAGTGATTACAAAATAATCAATGAGAACTATTCATGAGAAAACCCCAAGGTACTAGCTAGCTATGGGCCCTAGGTACCTCATATCTCAGTGGAAATTAACCATATAAAATTTATGTTATCATGCACGTGACACTTGTAGGTAACATACCCATAACCTAGTATTCCCCACAACATCATCATAATAGTTTAGTTAGTGTTTTCAGGGTCGAACTTGCTACGTGAAATAGGGATGAAACCACTCCGAATAACTACAATACTAGTACACGTCTGCCCACCTAGATAACTGAGTTTCTTCCATTGTGCTCGATCAAGTTACACATCATAGAAAATAACATTTTAATATTAAAATACCATTTCTAAATAAAAAACACACAAAAAATACCACACACATGTTAAATAATCCATTTTTTCATTCAAATTCATTTCAACATCATACTCACACCAAAACAGCCCGCAATATATATCATATCTCTTTCACAATTCAATAAATACCTTAATAGGTTTTATAAAAAATTCCCAAGATGGTAAACATAACATTACATCACTTCCACAACAAAATAGAGCATTTAGGAAACATACTCCTACCAAAATATTTTTCATACATGATTGTAACACTTATATAAACTAATGACCTATTTAAAATATTCCTAAAACAATTCCAAGAAGTATAACCATGAATTTTACATAAAATAAATCTAAAAACCCTCTAATAAAAAAAATTCATGACAATACCCCACCAAACAAAAATTTTCATATCTAACACCTTTTAATAAAAACATTTCATGAACCATAAAACAACCCCAATCGATACCACAAAAGTTACACATGAAAAACACACATTTTCAAGAGAAAATGATTCTTTCAAACTGAATGCCTATCCAATGCTACCAAAAATTGTTTTCTCACCACACACAACATATTAGGAACTTACTAAATAAAGAAATCATGAAATATAACTCATCAATAAATGCTTACAAGTGTAATTTCCTACCCAATATGTAAAAAAACGCAAATCTTTGTGAAAATCTTCAACCGCACCACAAGGAGTGAAAAGGAAACTCAAACCACAATATTGGACCAAGAAACTAAAGATAAAACCCTATGTATGAAACCCTCATTTATGGACCTTTGGAACGTCAAGAATGAGGGGTGATAACCTAAGGAAGTGGAAATAATAAGAGAGGAATTCACTTACTTAAGAAACTTTGATGAAATCACCCCAAATACACCAATAGATGAATCTCCAAGAATAAAAAATTGAATGGTATGTTCTAATAAGTAGGAGGAGGTTGATTGTGTTCTGAAATGGGTAAAAAGAAGTAAAAAAATGTATAGTTTTTGAAATAAACAATTTCCCATTGAATATCTAGATGATTTGATAATCCTTGTAGAAATACACCCTAATCCATGATAAAGATGAGATCCAAATAGGGGAAATGGAACATGGGGTGCACCTGGGGTTTTGTTATTTATTGAGACTTGGAATGACCATAAAATGTTAAAAAATGAATGAGATACAAACTAAATAAATTATTTCCTTAAATCTAGAAATGGGCTCAGGGGTTAGCCCAATTCTTAAATAAATCACCGAAATACACCATGATTATAGGTTGATAAGGGTCCAAAAGGATATGGTTGTTTTAATAGGTTATTGGATGCCAAATTGGATGTTTATTGGGTCAAATGTTCTAAAAATTGGAGTTTTAAATGAAAAAAAAATGTTTTTAAATTTAAAAATTAGCTCACAGTTTGGCCTAGATATTGAAAAAAGCACCCCAATAAACATACCCTAAACAAGGTTCCACTAGTATTATCACAAATTCAATTCCCATACACCTTATCCTTATACCTTCCCTTTAAAAAAGGCAATCCCAAATACCATACATGATATCCAAGACTAATGACTTTGATCAAGAGCACCTGAGACACCAACTTTAAATCCGGAACACCTGGAAACCAATTGAAAACTAAGAACCAAAAGAAGATTTGAAAAAAAGAATGGAATTGAATGTATGGGTGTGACATATGGGGAAACCGGGGCGGGGCCCAGTTGTGGTCGACTATGTGTGGTGACTGACCATGAGACATAGAAATAGTTGGACTGACCACACTGGTCAGTCCATGCACAGTAGGTGGACCAACCATGTTGGTCGACAATGGTGGTAGGTCTGTAGGCCCCTGGAGGGATTGGGTCAGCTTCATTCAAACAATAATAACTGCTAAATATAGAATCCAATCAATGATATTCATGTGGTATTGAGAACCTAACATTGAAATGATCTTTTTGAGATAAAATGATGGGTTTTATGTTTGGAACAGTATAGTTTGAGATCATTCCATTGGTCCTTTCCTTGAGGGTTCAGTACAACTTTACATCCACATCACTATATTATAATCCCCTCTAGAGGTTGAGTCTCAGATAGAGTATGGTATCCCTCTCAAAGACTATAGAATAATCCTCTATCACCCCTAATGGATTTTTTTAATTGGTGGAACCTCCCTGAGCTGGTTGTTGAATCTCCATCTTGTGGGCCACATTGGTAGGGTCTTTGGCATCCCAAGTGGTTCCAGGTGTGGTCACATATGTAGAGGGTTGATCTATAATAGGTCTATATAATTTCCCAATGGTTCTAGGAATGATCCCCCTCTATGTATTATATTTTTCCTTAACCAATTCATTCTCTTTGGGTAGGGCCCAAATGATCCAAACCTCATTGTTGAGTGTCTACGACGATATCATGGCTCGAAAAGTGAGTTCTCCTAAAAAAAGCATACTTCGTGAAAAATCGTGTGGTTGAGAGATGGTTATGACCACCTAATGGAACAGTGTATCATTTGAGTATATATAGTTATTTATCTACAACTTGTATCTATTATAGAGTGTTGCTTATTGTATTGAGCCGACTATACTTGGTGCTATGTGTTCGTTGTTTTTGGGGTGTCCTATTGAGTATTGTTATACTCATCCCTAAATAGGCTTTGATCACACTTGTTGTGTCTTGTATAGACAAGAGACCTTTTGATGGTATCATAATAGGACCAGGAGACGGTGTAGCATATATGGGTTTGGGATGACCGGGGTGTTTTTTGGGAGCATACCTTTGACATAGTTATTTCCCATGGAGTAGGTTGGACTCTTCATAGTTTCAGTTATACTTGTGCACAAACTCTTTGTGGTGGTCATCTGTTTTGACTTGTTTATATTAATTTGATTTCTGTTATACTCTATTTGTGGAATATAGTGGTTTTAATGCATTTTTTACATAGTGTTTTTATATTTCATCATTTTGGTCTTAGATATGTGTGTGTGTATAGAGGTACATTAGGCTAATGCCTCCCATTTGTTGGATATTCTTACCTAGTGATAGTCACCAGCCCCTAGACTATTGAAGGTCTAATTGGGGTATTCATGGCATGGGACCCTCTAGGATGGGTCATGAGAGAGTGGTATCAAATTTGGTGAGTTTAACTTTAGTACTATGAGTGTTTGAGGTTGGTTTGGGGAAATATTGTTATGTGTTTTCATTTTGGATTTCAGGTCGGGGACTCTAGTGTTGGTGTGGCAGCCGATGTATGCATACACTAGGACTCTGATCACCTACTTTTTAATGTGGTACATGAGAACATTAGTTTCTAAGAAAAAAATGGTACATTTATCATATAAGAATGGTTTGGTTTCCAATGTCCTTCTTGATTTAGCTCCCCATATATAATCTATTGACAATGGTACTTTTATTTTATTTTAGGATGCCTCCATATAGACATCCATCTAGTATTTCACTATGCGATCATGAGGATTGCACTTCTTATTGATGATACATCGGTATAGGGGTATCTACTAGAGAAATCACCTATATGTGGTTTACTATCTATAACATCACCCGTTGAGTATTAGCTTCTACCAGCACTACCAGCTGAGGATGCACGTAGGATGAGTGTATTGCACATATTTCAAAGGTTGTGACCTCTTATGTTTTCAGGTGATCCAGACACCATGTTTTATGAGTATTTTCTAGAGTTTGTTACCCATGATTTCTTCCTTGTGTGGATTACTACTAATCAGATGGAATTCCTTTCCACAAGTCTTCTTCAGGGCTCTATCAAGTGATGGTGGAGCTTGGTGAATCAAACACACAACAAGACAGCTCTCTCCTAAATTAACATTGACTGTTTGTTCATAGATGATTTATTTCTGGCCACATTGTGATAAGCATTCATAAAGGATCTTCTACATTTATAGCAGGGAAGTATTATTATGGTAGAGTATTCAGTGATGTTTACTAATCTTTAATTCTATACCTTTGAAATGGAATGTGACTGGTTCTTCAGGGCTCAAACCGTTGACAAGGGATTATGTAGGGACATCAGAGCATCAATGTTATCCCTTATAATTCCTAACTATGATGGGGTACTTGAGTGACCCCTACTAGTGGATAGTTTTCTTGTAGAAAATAAATCAGTATTGAGACCTTGCATGGGGAACCTGGTAGTCGAGGCCTTGACATCATTTAGACGAAATAATTCACAATGATCTAAGTGGGATTGGCAATTTTGGGGAGACCTCAGGGCTCAGGGTCAGTGGTTCAAGGCACCCATGGCTGTTTGAATCACCCAAGTGACATATGGTGTTACTCATGTAGCAGTTGAGGACATCTGCCATGAAGTTTCCCAACCCTTCATACAGCTGGTCATGAAATGGTCGAGGGACCAACGAGGTATAGATAGAGACAGGAGAATGGTGGTCTTAAAGGCATTGTACATAGAGGAGGGGAAGATTAGGAAGTATGAGGTAGTCAGAGTTTCAACCTATTATCGCCATCACCCCCAGGTGGTCCATGCTAGGCTCAGGGAGTGGGTTGATATGGATGATGCCAGCTACAGGTGATAGAGGCATATGACCCCGATGTTCCAGGGATGACACAAGTTATGATTTCTTCATTTTCTATTTTATGAATAGTATTGATTAAAATAGGTACAAGTCATTTATTTATTTCCAAAAAACTTGTTCGATACACAAGGTTTCTGGTAGAACTGTTTACTCAACCCTCATGCTTAGAGACTCCTACTAGAAGATACCCAATAACCATGCACTAGTGCCAACAGTGTGTCCTAACATTTGGAGATGAGAGTTATGGTTGGGATCTCATGGTAGCAGTGTTGAGGCCTTATGATTTCATTCATGGTAAGGACTGGTTATCCACAGTTAATTCTCATATTTACTATTTAAGGAAAAGAGTATGGTGTGTCCACATTGATGAAATGAGATTTCCCTTTTTTGGTAAAAATAAAACTCAGGAATTGTAAGACAAACTCGCGCATAGGAGGGTAAATCCGATTACTGATCAGTTTTCTGGACTCACCCTTGATGTAGTGGATGATATGAGTCTTCAATTTCGAAGAGTGATGGAAGCGTATAAGGTCAATTTTCCAAAATATATTACAGGTTTACCTCTCTATAGAGAGATGGGCTTCTATATTGATTTACACACTAGGATGGCAGCGATATCTTCACTAGAATATCATATAGATCCCAAAGAGTTTTGTAATATGAGGATATAAATGAAGAAATTATACAAGAAGGGTTTCATGAGATCCAGTGTTTTACCTTGGTCATCCCCAGATTTGTTTTCTAAAAAGGAAGACATGTTCTTGAGGTTGTATGTAGAATACCAATTCTTGAACCAGGATAATGTGGATAAAAAATATCAAATAAATCATATTGAAGACCCCATTTTGATTAGGTGAGAGGGGCACAATTGTTCTCAAAGTATTGCCTCTGGTCAATGATTTCTGGAGCTGATGCAGAGTTTGGAATGCGCTCCAATCATAAGGTTTCCAGAGGAGGGTATTGAGTACATAGTGTTATGCGATGCATCAGGAACTAGGATTGGTTGTTCCCTGATGAAAATGAATGTTTTTATTTTCTATGGTTCACAACATTTGATACCACACTAGTGTGACTCATTAGCTTTAATTAGTTGCATGAATCTTCACATTGAATATGTAGAGACACTACCTGATGGGTGAGTGGTTTATCATCTACTCTAATCAAAAGAATCTAAAGTATATATTTTATCAAAAAGATATGAACTTGAGATAGAGGTGATGGATATTTTTCTTCCAAGACAATGACTTTTATATTTTATATACTCTTGCGAAGGAGAATATAGTGGAATATGCTCTCAGTAAGAGATCCAATTCGTAGTTTCTAAACAAGGAATCAACATAGTTGGCATCATTGCAGATATCCTTTATGGATGGAGATGGATTAGCTTACATTCATTGGATTTTTGTCACCCATATACTCTTATAGTGAGACAGAGAGGAACAGCATGGGGATACCAACTGTGAGGCCCTATGTGATCATATGTCCAGAGGGCATACTTATGATGTATATTCAAAAGGTGGGTAGCACATCGTTATTTTTAGATGATGCACAGTAGTTCCAGTGATGTGTAGAAGAAGGTTCTGAGGGAGTTTCATACATCACCTTTTGTGGTACATCTAGGTGTGGAGAAGCTATACCAGGGCCCCGATGTCAGTTTTGGGGGCCAAGGATGAAGAAATGAGTTGTATAGTTTTTTTCATGATGCCTTGTCAGCAAGTGAAGGCTAACCACCAGGTTCTAATGGATTTATCTCAACCCCTTAAAGTTCCATAATAGACATGGGATGGGATATCAATGTAATTCATTATGGGTTTACCATGAATATACAGAGGACATAATTCCATATGGTTGATCATTAATTGACTCTCCAAGTTGGCCAACTTCCAGGATATCCGAGAGTAGAGTTTAGTAGAGAGCTTGGTGCACCCTTATGTGCAGGATATAGTTTGACTCCATGGTGTTCCATCGATAATTGTTTTTTATTATTATTCTCTATTTACATCCCTCTTTTGGAAGGGATTATAAGTGGACTGTGGGGTCCATTTATGCTTTAGAAAAGTGTTTCACCCTCAGAAGGACAACCAGACTAAGAGGACCTTTCAAGTTATACAGGACATGCCATGGTCTTATATGTTAGAATTTTTCCATAGGTGGAAGGATCGCTTACCACTGGTAGAGTTTTCATAAAAAAAATATACTATTGAACCATTGTTATGGAAACATTTTAAGCCTTCTATGGGCAACCCAATAGGTCACCACTTTGCTGGTCTGACCTAGGAGAGTCACAATCATGGTCTCAAAGTTAGCACAAGCTACTACATAGAATGTGTAGATTATCTAGGAGTATATAAAGACTGGAAAAATCCATCATATGTCTTATGATGGTATATGATAGAGGCCTTTGGATTTTGAGTAAGGATACCATGTGTTCCTTCAAGGTTCACCTTGATGGTATTACGCTGATTTCCTAGGGGCGGAAATCTATCTTTGATATTTATAATCCCTTTTTAGATATTATGTGGACGTGAAGAGGTGGAGTACTACTTGGATTTACCTATGCAGTTAGAGTAGGTACATGACGTCTTCCATATGTCTCAATTGATGACATACATTTATCACCCATCACACATAATCGACTGGGGCGAGATGGACATCGAGGGTGGAGTGTATTTTGATGAGTACCCGGTGTAAATATAGGATCAGTATGAGAGGATCGTTCTTGGGTGATCGATTAATTTGTTATGTATACAATGTCATTAGAATAATCTACAGTAGATCACATGGGAGTGGGAGGCTCAAATTAGAGCTTAGTACTCTCATCTATTTGAGTATCCCTTGTTTCAGATTTCTTAGGATGTAAATCCTTAAGGTGGAGAGACTGTAATGTCTTTAATTTTTCATGATATATTTTTAGATATTAGATGGATTGATTTGGTGACCACGAATTGAGATGTCGTGCAATTTTGAGGCCCAATGTGATTGTAAAATTTTTTAAAATAATTTTAAAACTTTTAATAGCATGCACATTCAATTTTCCAAAAAAAGTAGAATAACTCTTAAATGGGTGACTTGATCAAAAATCAGATGACATCGTTGAGTTCAGAATAACATCTTTACCCAAGGTGCGACCTAGCATTGGTCATCATACGTCGATTAAGAAAAATTCACCATTATCATTTAAAATGAATAAAATTATTTAGTTTATTTCCTCGACATAGTGACTTTTTCCATTAAGAGTATTCTTTTGTCAAAATTCTAGGGTTATCCATATGACCCTAGAACATCAGGAATATTCTATAGAGATATATCTTGGAATCCTTTCTGATGAATGATGATATTATAATAATCAACGACGATAGGACATTGTTCTTCATTAATGATAGATTCAAATCAATGTAGGTATTTTAAGATAATATGTTATTCCACATTATTAATTTATACAATGAATGTAAACTAATAAACATACAAGTTATCCTGTAGATCTATTGTATTTGTGAGAAGGGATTATTTGCAGGATTATCAGGAATTATTTGATTTGGTTTTTTAACCTGAATCCCCCGATCGTGATCATTGGAAAAGAACACTTGGAAAAATGAAATAAACCATCATTATTGTTCATTTACTCCTCTATTCTTCACATTCTTATTCATTGGATCCTCGTGGTCCCAGATGGAAATTTCTGGGTGGTTCTGAACTCGATAAGACCCCCTATTTATAGTAAATTGACTATCGAGCCTGAATCAGTGTAGATCGGGACCCAATGATCCCAGATCTGCAATCGTTTTTTTATCATAGGAGGTGTGGTGGTACATAGAAGGGACCATTGTTGTGGTTGTGGAAGACGCAGTGATGGAGGTGGGAGATGTGGTGGTGGTACGTGGGGTAGGACACAGCGGTGACGATATTTTTTTTGTTGTAGATGTGGAGTGGTCTAGATAGGTCTAGAGGGACAGGTAAGACATGATGGACATGGGTTAGACCTAGGTTCTATCTAGGACTAAGACTGGTTGTGTTTGATTGTGGCAGTCAATTGAGGTAGTCGAAGATGCAGTGTGGTCGACCGTACAATGTGGTCGACCATACAGGGCGACCAACCACGAGGCTGAGTTTTAGGAGGATTGACCATAGTAGTTAGTCCACACATGGATGGTCCACATAGTAGTTGGAATAATGACAACGGTCAACCACTGCAGTAGGTGGACATACTACATCAGTTGGTCTGTAAGCCCCTAGAGTGTTGTAGGAAGCTTCATTCAAATGAGCATAACTCCTAAATAAATAATCAAATCGATGAGTTGTCTGCAATTTTGAGATCCTAACATTGATATGATATTTTTTAGATAAAATTATGGGTTTTTAATTTAGAACATTATTGCTTGAGAGAATTCCATTAGTCCTTTACTCGAGTTTTTAGTACGATAATACATCCACATCATTGGATTTCAATCCCCTCTGGAGGTTGAGTTTGAGATAGAGTATAGTATCCCACCCTGAGACTAGAGTGTGATACTACATCACACATAGTGGTGATTTTTGAATTGGAATAACCTCCTTATGTATACTATTGTTCCTTCATCTAGTAGGCCACAACAGTAAGGTCTCTAGCATCCCCCAACGATTTTAGGCATGATCCCCTACATAGAGGGTTGATCCAGATTGGGTTAGTGGCATCCCCTAGAAGATCTGGGTGTGATCCCCTCTCTATGAATCAAAGTTTTCGATAAAAAAATCATTCTTTTTGGGTGGGACCCAAATGAGCTAGACCTCTTCGTTGAGTTTTCACGATGATATCAGGGCTTGAGGAGTGAGTTCTCCCAAAACAAGCATGCTTTGTAAAAAATCTGATTGTTGGATGTTGGTTATGACCACCTGATGGCACAGTGTATCTTCTGGGTAATTTAGGTTGTTATATACTCGTTGTATCTATTATACAGTGTTACAAGTTTTATTGAGCTGACTATACTTGGTTCTTCGTGATTATTGTTTTTAGGGTGTCCTAGAAAGTATTGTTATAATCACCCCTACACGGTCTTTTACCACACAAATTCGTGTCTTGTGTAGATGAGATACCTCATGAAGGTGTCCTATGTAGACCAAGAATAGGTAGAGCATAGTTATATATGGGTAGACCGATGTGTTTTTTGGGATCATACCTTTGACACAATCCTATCCCTTGGAGAATGTTGGGATCTTTATAGTTTTAGTTAGACTTTTGTACAGACTCTTTGTGTCAGGATTTTCCCCCTATTTACGTTAATTTACTTTCTATAAAACATTGGTTGTGGGATATTGTGGTTTTCATTAATGGTTTAATTATTTTTTTTACATTTCAATATTTGTGTCTTGGATATACATGTGTGAGTACACATACATTAGGCTAATGCCCCCCATTTGTGGGGAATGCCTACTTGGTGATAGTTATTAGACCATGTACTATTGATGGTGAGATTTAGGTATTCACAGCACGATCCCCTCTAGTATGGGTCCTGAAATATCTCCTCTTCCACCATGTGGGGAAAAACTGTCAATCTTGTGTACAATAGACTACCTCCTAAAGAACTAATGTAATTCGTTTTCCATTACCACCTATCGTTGATAGATATAATGATAGATGAAATGTCTATATATTATATTAATGAAATTATTATCATTATGATTTTTTAATATCACATCTACCTTCTTACCTTCAAATCTTTCAGGAAATTGTAATGTCACTCCTATGTATGTGTGGACTATCCCCTCCACCATGCGATATGATACTTTTTTCATTTTATTTTTACTTGGATGGAAATAAGGATATATTAAATGAATATATACGATTTATATGATATAAAAATGATTCTCAAAAGGTGAAATTCATATTTAAATTCATTTTTTTCCATCCTTCAAGAAAATGTAAACAATGGCCTTGCGTATGTACTTCCCACTATCTCCATGAACGATGTAATTCATTTTCTCTCTCAAAAATTATTGGATTAATATAAATACATATATAATGAATATATATGATATATATATAATTTTTAACATTCTTTAGATGATGATACTATGATAAATGTAAAATTAATAAATATACCAAACCAAAACATACAAGAAAAACAAAGCAGTTACTACCGAAATAGTGATTTTAACCAATACTTGTTAATAAATGGGTTGTAAAAAGGTCATAAGTATATATTATATGGTAAAATATAAATAATTATAGTTCTAGATTTTATTTATAAGAGGATGAAACATTTATTAAATATTTTTATACTTAAGCTAATGTATTTCCGATTGCACATTTATTTTTGAGGGATAGATGCCATATTCACCACTTTTTTCTTTTGTTTGGTTAATATAACAACCATTAATGTATTATATGATTCATATTATTATAATTATTGGATATAAATATCTATATAATTTTTAGTAATTCATGGGTCTTACGACTCAAAAGTTACCACAGTGGTAATAAAATTATGTCATAATCTCATTGTTTATTGATATTGTTTATGATTATGTTTCAAATGGTGAGAGCTTATGATCATCCTCCTAAGGAACAATTAAATTTTATTCCCCTATGGCTATTTATTGGAATTTCATTTTTTCCTTTAATTTTTGTTTTTTATAGATTCAAGATTCAAAAATAATTTCTTTAAGGAAAAATGAATTTATTTCTCTCTTCGGTCAAAAGACCTTTTTCTTCAGTGGATATGATTTATAAAATTAATTTAAATAATGTTTTAACAATTAACCAATTATTATTTAATGAAATTATACCCATGATTTATTTTTTATTTTTTTTAAAGGAATATACTTTCTATTTTCCACACAATTATCTCTATAAATTTTACTAAAATTGTGAAAGGAATATTTATTTTAATGTGTACAGAATAATAATGTTTTCTACCATCATGACCACTCAATGATGTAAATATTACTTAAATATTTACCAAGGTAATTTTTTTAAAAATGTATTTTTTAATATTTCAAAAATATATATTTTAATGAATTATTTTCAAAATGAAATTTTTATTTTCCTTAAGAATATTTTAATGATATTTTTATGGAATTTATATTCATCAACGACAATAACCTTTGGTGTTACATATGTTTTTTAGAGTTATGGTCCAAGTGTACGATTATTATTATTTTCCTAAATGGGTTTTTATTATTATGTATAGATGTTTTTCAAACACATTTCATTTCCATGGGTTGTTAAATTATGAATTGATGAGATGATTATTAAACCCATTTCCTTTGTTTGGGTAATGATCTAATGAATTTCGTATAGAACCCATTACCTTTATATGGGTTATTCCATGATTACTTATTTATTAAACCCAATTATTTTCTATGGTTTATGATATGATTAATGTTTTATAATAATTTAGAATAAATATGTATGGGTAATGTGATTTTTGGGATCTATATCTCCTTCCAATGCATTAGAAAATGATTAATGTTCTATGATATTATAGGGTACATATGTGGTTTCCCCATGGACTAAGAAGATGGTACATGAGAGGTCATCTAAAGATAAAAAACGTGGGTACATGGGAGGTTATCCCAAGCCTGATGTTGGTGCATGGGTGGATATCCCAAGACTAAAATGTTATGAATTTATTGGTGGGTATCCTTGACATAAGTTTTTATATGCTTATTTATATGCCAACAATATATGTATTATGACAATGTTTTGATCTCATGGCTCATGTTCTTTGATTTTTTTAGGATTCATTCCTTATGTATGTCCATGATTTATTCCATGACTCATGTTTACTATCTATGATATGAAGGGTATGGTTTCCAAATGTTACTCTCATGTTTTGATACCATTATTCTTATATTATATTGATATCTTCCTTATTTACCCATACTAATCATATAATCTCACCCTATATTATTTTTTCATTCCCTAGTTTATGAAGAAGTGTATTGTGTATGATATGTATAATAAAGTTGGTAGTTTAAAATATCTTGGTTGGAGAAGATGTTGTTTATGTATGGACCAATTTTTTATGTGACCATGTTTCCAAAGGGACACAGTCTAAACTATTATCATGTTCATATTTATGTTATATAAAGACTATTTTTCTATTATGATGTAATATTTCTGTATGATATATTTGGGTCTTTATAGTATATTATATAAATTTTTGTATAAACTCATCCAATATTTTATGGAATTTTTAATTTTAGTTATCATAGAAAACATTCGATGTTTTTTGGAAGATTTAATGTGTTAAAATGAGATATTTATTTTATTTTTTTTATTAAAACATGGATTTATGTATTTTTTGTTTTGAAACCATGATTCAACAAAATCTTTTATAAAAGTTCTATTTTATAAAATTATTTTTTTCTTATGTATATGTGTGGTTTTTGATAAATTATATGTAAAAATTATCATTTGAGAGTTTTTTTATAAATTGGGATTTTATTATTCCATAATTGTATTACATTGATTGATATATAAAAATATATTATAGTGTGGAGTTTCCACATGGTATATGACTTGAAATTTAAAAAGTGTGATATTTATAAAGAATGTTATTTATTAAAAATAAAATAATTTATTATATTTCATCAATTTTTTCATAGTAAATAATACGTTTCATGATAACTAATTTTTTTTCATTAACGAATGTTTAAGTTTCTTTTTTGGGTAGGAAGTGTTATGGTAGGAATTATGGAACCCTGAATTTGAAAATTTAATTTATATTTTTTTCATTTTTCATTTTTTTTTTAAATATTGAAAATTTAAATAGTTTAATTATTGTCATAGTTAAGTGAATTTTCTAAGGAACTATTTATATAGTTTTTATAAGTCTATTTATCAGATATTTTGTAAAACATTACCTAGTTCAAATTTTTTATAATGTGCATTCTAACTATTCAACTCTAAAAAATAAAATAAATGTGTTTTTTAATATCTAAACTTGTTCATAATTTATTTTTATAATGACAAATTTTTATTTTTGTTTGTATTTTCATATATTTTATAAATCATGATTTAAATATATATTTTTTATTTTATTTAATACAGATATTTTTTTCTTTATTATTCATTATTATTATTATTAGCATGGATGCTTTAATGAGCTTTATGAATGGTGATTCTCATTCCTAAATCAGGGGATATGGTTTTTGAAATTCAATTTCTATATATATGTTAGATTGTCTCATTTGTCTAATAGATATTTGTAGGTAGAATGAATCTTATTATAATAAAATAAAACAATTGTTGTTGGTTTATTGAGAATCCTTTTAAAAGGAGTATTTATGAGTCCATCGTGGAAAATATATTTTCTTTACCAATGTTCTCTATAGGTGAAGTGCATTAGATCAAGAATATATAACTGATATAAATCATAAAATAAACATTTCAAAATGTAGTGTTGTGTTTTATTTTTTATTGATAATCTGAAGGTACTGATGTAAACAATGAAGGAATTTAAAAATTATTTTAATTGATGAATAATTCATGGAAGATGGGATAATGATTGCTTTTATAAAAATATTTAGTTGAATCTCTATAATATTTAGGGAATTAATAATTTTATACTAATACTAATTGGTATATGATATGATTATATAATGTTTAATTCTTCTTCAGATTTTTTCAATTTTTGGAGAATGTGTAAAAATAATAATATGAAACCAGTGAGTTTATGGTTTTCTGAATGGGAAATAAATATTAATCCTTCAAAAAAATAGTTATAAAAATCCAATTTGGAGTCTCTTATATTGTATAAATTATATCCATTATAACCCTCAAATTATTAATATCATTACTTCCTATGTGGCTATTCTTATTAAAATTGATAATAATAAATCTACTAGAAAATTCAGTTGGTTTACTCATAAACTAGCGGATGCTAATTTGGATTCAACATTAACCGTGATTAAAAATGCTACTAATAATTGTAAAAAGTCTTAAATTCGTATTGAGTAAAAAATAATACATTATTTTAATAAGATCTGTTATAATTTTATCAATGATTTTATAAGTTGTAGATCTGTTCATAAAAAGATATCCAAAGAAAATTCAACTCCCCTACAAAACAAAGAATATGATGTTGGTAATAAGGAAATATTGAATTTTAAATTGGTTAGTCAGTCAAGGTAAAAATATATTGAAATCAAATTATTTAAAGGATAGAATATTTAGGTAATGGTTTATCATCGTATGATTTTTGATGAACAAAAAATTGGAAAAACTAGAAGGTTTGTAGCTATGGATAATGGAAAAAGGGGTGAAGTGATTAATAAAATTTTATTGAATAATATTATTTTATTATCTAATAAGGGAAAAATAAAATCATGGTGTGAGATGGTGGAAGAGGGAAAAATTGAAAAAATAGTTTGGATTCTAATGAATCACGTATTTAAGAAGAAACGGGAGAAGATATTATGTGTGGTCAAAATATGGAGACTCAAAAATATTTTGAAGTTAAAGAGAATAAAATATCATCTAATGATAGAGAAACTGAGGATGTTAATTCTATAGAAGATCTAGATCCTAAATGTAAGGAAAAAGAAGCATAAAAACACTAAAAATGACATGGCTCAAATAGAAAATCCTCAAACTGAGTTTCTATATAGTGAAACTCAAGTATTATAGAATTGGGTATTTAATATGGGGATGATGAATCAACACTCAGATATTATAAACACGAGATAAAAATAGAAAAGAATAATAAATATTTATTAAAGAATAAACCACACAATTCATGAGGTAATAATAAAAATAGAAAAATATATTATAATTTATTATTTCATTCTAAAAATGTTGAGTATCAGAAAACTCGAACACAACAACAACACTTTTTTGGAACATTTTAGACCATTGATACACTATATATATTAAGTGTTTGGGGGTAAAATTTCATTCAAAAAGACACACCGTACAACACACATCCCTGAAAGGAAATTCATATCCCCCTAAGGGATAACACACTCAACTATCCACTTTTATTACAACATATATTTTTTACCTGAAGGCCGAGTGATCATGAAGCCCGTTATATGGCCCATATGCCCCAAATTTTGTCCCAAAGGACCATTATTTGAATAGTACCTAACTACTATAATAACATCTACATTACTGATGTTGCTACAGTAGTCGCTATAGTACCAACCTCTTCAACAGTGTCTCTTTCCTCTACTAGAGTACATGCCACTACTACAGTACCTACCACTACTACATACTGTACCCTATGCCCCATGTGTTTTGAACCCCCAACCTCATGTTCTATTACAGTGTTTCTTTACCACTAAGCCAAACCCTAACTATAATAATTTATCTGTTATCATGGATGTTTAGAAATTTATGGTAGACATTAATTTTTTAATATGATTAAATCATTCTTTGTTGGAATATAATATTTATAAAAATAAATTTTACAATAATATTTTAGTGATGCATTGGTTCATTTTCTCTACAAATATAGAAAATATCTATGTAATTAATGTGTGAAATAAAATTATTACTAGTGATGTTCATTATATTTTGTTGCCTTTCTCAAAATAATTTATCCATACCATCAATAGATACAAATATCGATGATCATTATTGAAAGAAAAATCTTTTTTTGACTATAAAATTAGCAAACCCTAGATTATAGTTTGGGATTCTAATATTGTTCCTTATATATGGGAAAAAAATAGATCAATGTTCATCATTATATAAAATAAAGAATTTAAATCCTATATTAAAAAATGAAATCTTTAAATTATACTTGAATTGTCTAAGTTAGACATATTATAGTTAATTTACTGATATAAATATTTCTATTAAAATGGATAAATATATTTTCAATTATAAGGCTCTAAAATATTGGGAGATGATAATCCATAACCTTTTAGGTATAACAATTATTTTCATAGTCTATAGAAATTTATTAACGTTGTAAAATTTGTGTTGATCTCCATTCACTTTAATATTGATCATTGCACAGTATAAGTAAACTAATGGAATTTAAGTAAATATTTAGTGTGTAGAGGAAAACCTACATTTGGAAACATAATAATAATACCAAAGACATAAATAAGAACCTAAGTTTTCTATAAATATATTATCTTACAAATGAATTTCATGAGCTCAATTATGAATTTGAATTAGAGCTTACATCCAATCATAAAAATTTTGCTCAATGGTAAAGAATATATAATAAAGAAATGTTTCCAGATTAAGTGGCTAAAAGATATAGATAAAACACATAAATATTTAATAATCCTTGGGAAATCAATAATTTTAACATACGTTTCAATTATTTAGGTTATGTTTTAAATAATATTTCATCTAGGGATAATCTCATGGACAATATTTTTTTCATTACTAGAGTCAATTTAATGATTGTGTGAATAATTAAAACCTTCTTATTTTTGATATTATTAAATCATTCACTGATAATTTGTTAAAAATAACTTCTTACTAGAGTACCTCAGGATGTATATATTAAAAAAAAGAGTATTTTTTTTTTGAATCCAATATGTTTGATTGGTCCTGATGACTTCTCAAAATAATTTTAAAATAAATATTTGGATAATTTTCACAAGGATATATAATGGCTGGTCAAGGATATTTTCATTAGGGGAAAACTACCATAAGTGATTGTTTTGTTTTCTTCCAATGGATCAAAATATTGAATAAATCATTATGTTTTAGAAAACTAACCAATATAACTCTATTTACTTGTACTAAATTATATTCTTACCAATATACATGATGGTGAGATGAAAAAATCCATCTCACTAAATCATCATGTGCTTATTCATTATATAAAAATAATGTACTTCCAAATATATGTATTTGAATGAGTTAATCATCATAATTTGAAAGTGAGAGGTGGAAACATTTCATTTAAGATTGATGTCTCAAATGAAATTGATATTATTATATAGATATTTACTATGAGTTTTTTATGATATTTATATTCAATGATATATTCATCATCATGATTTCTAATTTTCCTAATTCCTTTTACATATCATTACATTGAATCGTACAACTGAATGTTATTCCTCCTGCTCCACATTTTCTAGTAAAGGGTACCCCTCCTATACCATTCTCTTTTTATGGATAAATATTTTTTCCTCAGGATCACTACAAAAAATGTTGGTGATGGTTCTCTAATTACTATCAAAGATGTTATAGAATTGTACACTTATGAAAATTTATTTTATATTGATAATCCTCTATTTTTTACAATGGCCTAGAGAAAATATTTTTAAATTTAAGGCACTCTTTACTAATTGACCTCTAATAATGTTATATATTAGTATAAATATTTTTATTTATATTTTGGTATGAGATTTATATATTTAGGTAAGATATTTTATTCACTCTCTATATAATTTTGTGAGATATATCATCCCTTTGAATATCATAGTGTGATATTTTTTTTAGAATATAATGTATTATTTATTAAATGGGATATTCAATACTGTTTTTCTCTGATGTTCTCATACAAGGATAATAATATAACCATGGAAGTTAGTTACAGTCTTCCAAATAAAATATTGACATCAAAATTGGTATATTCATTTATTCTTTATATTCATTTATTCTTTATATATTACATATTTATATTATCAATAATATTAAAATTATTATCAAGAACATATAAAGGAGTGGTATCTTTTTTTAAAAGGAATCTCATAAGAATTACATGGAATGTTTGTCCTCAATTAATTACTTTAGTTTACCTCAGTATCAAGAACATAAAATTTTTAATTAGTAAATAATTAGATTTTATATACATGATCTTAAAGTATAAATAAAGTTCTAATTGGATTTTGATTGTATAATATATCAAAAAAATTAAAAATGGGTCACTTTTATGAGTTATATTCTTTATATTTCTAGATAAAATTGATCCCTAATCTTTTATTATGATTTACTATAGGTTGTTAGCATCAGAAAAACCTCAAATAAAGGTAGGATAGTTGGAATACAACTCCTCTTCATCAACTAGTGCTAGATAAAGATGTGATAGCTTATCTAGATATATCCATTAAGGTATGGGTTTCATTTTTATATATTTAATTTCAACCTGTTATTAATCATGATATTGAAAATTAATTTTTTTCATCCAATGATAGGTTTTTTTGGGAACCAACTCTTTATATAACTCAAAATAGAAAAAAATTAAAATATGAATCAATGGAATAAAATTTTTTAACATGAAAAATAACGTTATTAACTATGAGATTCATTTCAAATGGTCCTTGATATCTTATACAATTACACATGGATGGATTGAAACTGATTTAGACATGAATATTATTTGTTATTCAATAACAAATTCATGTTCTACTTGTATTTTTTGGGAGGGTGTGTAGGAATCATTTTAATGCAATATGAATTTAAAAAATCACATTAATTTTATATAAATTTAAGCTCCCTTTATTTCATTAGATCATCATTATAGATATAATCATTGTATACTCTAAGGATTCTCATTTTACAACACTATTTAATATGTTTTCTAAAACATCTTATGATCATAAATATATCATCTAGTGGCATGAAAATTCAAAAAAATGGTTTTTCGTTACTATTTGTACATGATTCAATAGAACATGTTTTGGATACCTGTAAAGATACCAGATCCCCTAAAATTTCAATTCAAATAACAAATTACTTGATTTATTTGTTTTGATTAGGTTTTACATTAAAGTAAAATATAAAAATTACACGTGTTATATTAATGTTTTTTATAATTCTATTACTTCAAATTGGATCATGATAAATACTAATGGTGTATCAGAAGATAAATTATGAGATTTTAGAAACAAACATATTTTTTGAAACCTAGAAGAAATGTTATCATATACATTTATGAATTAGTTAGAGACTATATTTAAATTGTTGTAGAAAAAATAAATGATAACTACATGAGTTTTGAAATGCAAGAACAACGAAGAATACAATGAATTTTTTGTGATTCCACCACCTTGGTGCACAAAATATAGAGAAAATGGAAAAAAAATATCTTGAAATATCATTTAATAGTGGATGAAGGCCATGGATTTTCACTCTATAATTTATTTTGTAGTAACATATATTTATAAGGATTGTAATTATTTAGTATACACATTGGACAGATTGGTTGTGTCGTGTAATTATTTTATTTTTATTGATTGTATCTATTTATAATTGTTTTTAATATATTAAATGTATTTTTTTCATACATCTAGTAGTTCAATTTTTATAATATTATATTATGAATCCATTTCTCCCACTTGGGCTCTTTGTCTCACAATTTTATTATTAATGTTTTTACACACACATGTTTATTTAAATTTGTAAATGACATGAAAAAATAGTGATATTAATTTTATATTAATTGACTATATTTTTTTAACATAATAAATCTTATAATATATTAAATTTTCATTTTTTTCATTATTTTCATTATCATTACTGTGATTAATGGACTCCAACATTGTTATTCTAATTTTGATACATGTGGAAGGGGAAAGGTGTTGGAGATCTTTATTCCTATAGGGTTCTTGTATTCTTCCCATGGAATAATCCATAGATATATATGGTATATCACTATTTATTTGTCTTATTCTACCCCATCTACCTATTATTAATTTGTTTATTTCTTTCCAATATCATGCAGTTTTCATCATTTTGGTATTAAAGGATACAAATTTCACTAAATCTATATAAAATCATCTTTAGTTAGAGCATGTTTTCTCCAAGGGGATAGAGAATCACTAGATTAATACATTATTATTTTAATTGTTAAATTATTCCCATTTATATGTACGATACCCTTGTCACATGTTATAGAATATGGTGATCATAAACATGGTATATATTTATATATTTTTAGTTCACATAAGATGAACATATATTCAGTTATGTATGTTATAAAATTATATTAAAGAAAATGAAAGTATATAGGTCAAAATTAACCTTTGTTATGATTTTTTGAAATTCATATGTAGCGCATAAAATTAATAATTCATCCTTTTTATGTATAAATTTGATTTAATAAGGGAAGTACATGATTGTTCAGTGTCATTCAAACCTGAAACAAGTTGTCTTTATTTTTTACTTCTATAATGAGGGGTCATTAACATGATTGTCAAATAGTATAGATTATATATTTAGTTTCATTTTATATGAATTACTTTAATCTAATACCGAAATTTTATAAACATTCAACATTTTATGGAAAGATTATATGTTGTAATATAATTTTATGAAACATTATTTTATTGAATATCGATATAAAATTTTTCATCATATGCGATATGTTTGGTGAAATATTGATTTTTTTATGATATATATATATATATAATGATTTTTTAGGTTCATAGTTGTAATGAGTCTGTTTCCTATGGCTATTTCAGAAAATTTATGTTTTAAATTTTTATAATAAATTGATTTTATAATGATTCAAAAAGAATGATATCATCATAAGTGAAAATGAAATGGGAAATTAAAGTGATTTTTTATATTTTATCTATTTAATGGATTATATATCAAATTATTTATGGGTGTTTCATGAAAAAATGTGGTTTTTAATTTTATTCGAAAGGTTGAATTTGAGTTAGTTATTTTAAAATTGTGATAACCCATGTGGTTTGATGTTACTTTAAAAAAATAGAATTTTTTTTATTAAAGTGATATTTATTATATTTTATAATCTGAGAATTTCATGATATTCTTTGAATTTATTTAATAGGTTTTCTTATTTCTTTGAATTTTTAGGGGAACATCATTGGGTGTTTTTTGGTTGATCCTGTATTTTTTATATTGAGAATCGCTTTTGAGTTTTATTTTATGTTATGAGGATGATATATAATTTGGGTGTCTATCATCCAACATAAAAATCAAAAACAAAAATTCTGATTATTTAAATATTTAGTTCATTGGAGACCTATTTGACTTGTAAAATTTTAGTATATTTTATTTTTAGTGTTTAACATTATATATGAAATATAAAAAAATACCATTCTCATAAAATTGGGCTTTCATAATTATTTCATATTCCATGAATCCTCTTTACTTGTGTTTGTTTTCATGGTTTTTTTGTACTCTTATTTTAATACATGTTGAATAAAAGTAAAAAATTATACACATTCTAGTAATAAAATTGTTTCTAAAGGTAAATTTCTAGAAAATATAATTTATTTGGGCTAATTTATATATTATAACTGATTTAATCCTTTTTATTTTTAGTTTTTACATTTAATTTAATTTTTATGAAACCAATTGTGTTAGGTATAATATATTTTATAAATTTCATATAAAATGTTGTTAAAAATTTTTTCTTTGATATTCTATATTGGAACTTAAAATTTTCCATTGATTTTATTTCTAAAATATTCAAAATAAATTAATCGTGACATTTTCCATGGATGATTTTTTTGATGGAAAAGATCATTTATTACTATAATAATAGAATATTTTGATACAATGTGTTGTTTAGTGCTTCTAGGAAAATTAATTAGTATGTTTCATGTCTAAAAAGCAGAAAATTATACATAAATTTGATTTGATGAAAATTATGAATTTAATGAAGAAAACCCATAAAATATTATTTTTGGTTACATATTTTTTAAAAAATATATAATTATAGCATGGATTGTTGAATTAGAATGGGATTCTTTTTTTGTGAAAATTTGAATGATTTATATGATTTTGTTAATGATTTATTGATATGATTTTCAAAATATATTAATATTATATTAGAAATAAATTTCTTAATGAGTAAAAATACATATTTTAAAAAGTTATTTTTATATTTATGGTTTATTTTTGTATAGAAAATTATGTTTTTTATTTCCATTCCACCACTAATTTTCCCTAAAAAGTGTTTATAAAGTAGTTTTTGTAATATAATGTCTGGTTTAGTTTTTAAAAAATGTTGGGGTCGAAGCCTCATTTATTATTAAATCAAAGCAAAGACCTCTTTTGAGATTATACTTAATAAATTTATTTTCATTTATATATTCAAAAACATGATTGAATATAATTATTTGAGTTAATATTATTTTATTTTATTTACTTTAATATATATATATATATATTTGTTATTTTATGTGCATTTAATTGTTTTATTAGTATTCATAAAAAAAATATTTGAATATTTCAAAATTCATTAACCACGTTTAAATAAATAAATTAATTTTTTTGAGAGATGTTATATTTCAAAATGTGTTTTGATCTTCGTATTGTATTAAAAGTTTTTATAATGAATTTAATATGAGGAATAAAATAGTTGTTCTTATGTAATTTTTTTTGGATATAATAATTTGATGGTATTTATCATATAGGTGGAAATTTTATATATATATATATATATTGAAATAAGTTTATGAAGTGTTGTGAATGAAATTTATGAACTCCATTGGTATTTATATTGGATTTATTGGTATGAGAATCCATTTATTTGTTTTCAATGAAAATATAATTTTATAGTATTTTTTAGTTCTTCTAAATGTGTAGTTGGTTAAAAATGAATGCTTTTTTTTCAATACATAAGGGCATGTTTGATTGTTATTTAAAGTTAAATGTTAATAATTAAAATTTAAATCCACTTTTATTTTAATGAAATATTAAAATTATTTTTTATTCGATTTAAATAATTTTTTATTTTTGATTTATGAAAATGGAATGTTGTGTCACTTCTGAAAAAATAATATCAAATTTTTATTAATATGAGTTTATTTCTATTTTTTCTCTTAAAAAGGAAGTTTTTTATTAATAAATATACTTAAATATTGTTCCTTTTTATAGGAATTTTTATATTCTAGAGGGTTTTTTATATGGATGAGTTTTAGACAGTTTTTGTTGGAAAAAATTTGTGTGTGTTCTTGAAATTCAGATTAAAGCATTTTTTGTGGGTGAATATATGTTTCATATAAATAATTATATTAAATTGTGTTTATGATGTATAAGAGTTGTGAGTTGGTTCAAGACTCATGTGAAATCAAAATTGATACATAGTTTTTTAACCATATGAAATTTCCCTAAATATAAATAATGTGTGTGTGTTTAATTTATTTAACCTGTGAATTTTAAAAATAGAATAGTTAGTTATTGAATGATCGTAAGGTTAAAAATGTGTTATATAAAAACTAATGAAGAATTTTTAAAACTCATTGAACACTATTTTTTAATATAAAGACTCCTCTAATAGGTTTTATTTTGTTTAAAGGTTATAAAGTGATTTTGGTGTAGAAATTATGAAAATTAGTCATAAATCAAATGATTTTAGATTTCTGTATAGTTGTAGAGCTAGTTACATCGTTTGAATCAAGGTTTCTCAAATCATGAATACAATCTCAAAATTTTGATTACAATGAATAATATTATTTCATGGTTTGAAGTGTTGTAGATATTCCCCAAATAATATATATATATATCTGTTATATAATATCCCATACCATATGGTACAATATGGTTATGTAATATAGTATGTCATGCTTAAAACTAAGGCATTTCATATTCCATCATGTTGTATATCTAAATGAATAATATAGAGATATAATAACACTTCCATAAATCAATATCATGTTTTTATTATGTTTATATGGCATATATTGTTTTGTATCTAGCATGTCATTTTTCTAAAGGAATTTTTCTAGATCTTTATTTTGAAATAAAAACACTTAGCTTTTTTACTTGGGATTACATAAATTTTTATGGTTTCATATAGAATTTATAATTTCAAATAAATTAACATGTATCTTCCTTCATTTTGAATCATACATGCTCAAAAAATTCTTTAAGAATAACCTAACTCGTATACAAGTGGAATATGTAGTTATCTCTTGATTGAACTAGTTTTATTGAAAACTATAATCCGAAATATATCAGAGATTATTATGATTTTCAAACATATAATGCCTAAAAAAGAGGACCAGGGATCAAGGATAAAGGGTTTTTTAAGTTTATTCATTCCAAATTTGTTCATGACCTATTTGATTTAGGTACATTTCATTTGATTTTGTATTCAGAGTGAGCTTACTGATTCCTTTTGTGATGTTTTCATTATTAAATATTTTTTTCTCCCTTGTTGTAATTTTTCTCTTTTATATCTTCGAATCAAATAAGTCCTCATGTATGGACATCGAAATTCAAATATTTTTATTGAATAATATTTCGGTGAAGATATTAGTGTTTATAATCAGTTCTGTTGAACAATATCAATTTACATACCTAGTACATACATATATGGGATCGGTCATGCCTTTTAATAGGATTAAAATATAAGAGTTCAAGGGATAGATACAAAGAAACTTTTAAATAATAATAACTTATTATGAGTTTACATATTATTATCTATAACTCTTTTTTAATTTAACATGTTCTATTTAATACATTTATATTATAATTGTTCTACATATATTTTTTAAAAATTAAAAAAAAAGGGTATCTTCTGAATTGCATTATTTTCTATAGAATTTTTTCTTTTAAATATTTAAATGGACTGCTTCTGTATTGTGTTCAAATTAGACTATTCATTTTTAAAATACAGTAATATTTATAACTTTTAAAATATATTCAATTCACCTACTCTTTATGGTTTTACACAAGGATAACAATTAGAATCTAAGGGATAATTTATATTGTTAACTTATACTAAAATATAATCATAGGATGGATTTTATATGGTATAATATATTAATCATTACATATATGAATTTATATTGGTTATATATCTTTGATGGTATTGATTATGATTATTGGAATGATAGAACAATGAAATATTTTTATTAATATTATAGTTGAAAACCCTTAGATGTGTTTATGAATATATAATTCCAATAAATCTATTCCAAATTGGAATTGAAAGGTGAATGTAGAATATAAGTTGAATTATAATGCATGAAACATATTTCATTGTTTTATAAAATGAAACATCTAAATTAAGATTTTATCTTTTGAAATAGGAAAATGAATCTAGAAAAAATATTAGATACACATTTCATAACATTAAAATTTTCTAAAACAGAAGGTATATGTTATGATATTACTATCAATAATTTATTCATATTATCATTTACATTTTCCAGAAATGCAACCCCATATCCCACCCCATCACCCATCCATAAAATCAATCTCTAGTCAAAATTTCCACATCCCTCTATCCCAATTCTCATTAGTGAATCTAATCACATGATAAAAAATCACATTGAGGCACTAAATCCCTTGATTCCACATACCATTTTAAATAATGCCTTCACACATAGGAAAATTAAATATGACCATGTCATAGAGGGATTTATACCTCCCAAAATAAGGAATGGGGTCGTTCATCCAAAATAAAGTATTCTTTAAACAAACTATTTTAATTCCATATTGAATTAACTAATTTATTATTCATATGTTTTATGCAATATGGAATCCTAGGTCAACAACTACTAGCATCCATAAATAAAAAATAACATGCTCAAAATCATTATTAACTTATGAAATATTTTCCAAAATTAATGGAATTTATACTGATCATGTATCTTTCAAATAATTATAAAAATATAACTATATTTACATTGTTTAACTATTTCAATCAATTAACCATGATAAATAGTAAAAAAAATACTAATATACATATATCACATTATCTAGTAAATAATAAGTGCAATCTTCAATAATATAACAACGAACATGAATTCATAACCAAAAAATTTAAATAATTCCAAATAATAACTATCAATTATAATTTTCATGTGATAATACCCATTTTAATACCTTAATTTAATTTCTTCAATTATTATCTTAAAATTTTATCAAAAAACACCACAAAAAATGATTAGACTTCACTATTACCCATATAATTTCCAAAATATCAAGTATATCACTTTACAATATAGCTTGTGTTTAAAATTTTGTTTTGAATTAATAATAATAATTCACTCCATGCGCTAATTCTTACCAATGAATAATATTTATGGAATGTGATCAATCTAAGAAACAATAAATTCTAGACAGAACAGGATTCAATATATTAATTATCTTAAGAAGATAATTTCTCTATTTATAATAAAAATATTGTTCTTAAGCATGAATCTATATTTCTAGTTAAATTATTTAATTAATAATATATTATGATATTAATTACATGAATTATTAAATCTTTCTTCCCCCTTTAAGTGTTCCAAAATATTTTTCAACGTTCTTTATCAAATTCCATTCAAAAATTATTTTGGTTTAAGTTTAACAACATATTATTAAATATATGAACCTAATGCATTGTAATTATATAGATTTTGTATAAAAATAGAGATATAAATATATCTCCAACCTGGAAGAGAAGGTTTCATGTGACTTCTATCTATGAATAATAGATAAAATTAAGGATGAACATCGATTGTAAACAAAGATGAAGCCATAGAAAATTTTCAAAATACTCACAAGGCTCAAAAGGTGAGTCTTGGATCTCATAAAATTGAGAGGAAGACGGCCCGGTCAAAAAGATATTTCTAATTATTAAATTTAACAAAGAAATCTTAGTGGACTTCCAGGAAACTCATTATATATATATTAATTAATTCATATTTAATTCTATTTTTTATATCATTCCCCCATATAATACATTCAAAACGCCTAAAATTTAGGATTTTCAAAATATCTCACTAAAAATTAAAATTTTATATAAAAAATAGATCCACATTAATTTCAACAATTTAATTTTAAAAAATTTTATAAGTTAAATTGTGATATAAGACAATATTTTTAATCATTTTTTCACCCATATAAAACAAGAATTAACAATATAAGGGTGGACTAATTTTAGGAATATGCTATTGGTTACCATTGTATTTGAATAAAAAAATCTATCTGGACACCTTTAGAGGCAATGAAAATATTTTTGGAGCCTTAGACATCAAAAAAACCCAAAATGTGAACTTAGTAAATTCACGAAAACCCTTACCCAATAGAAAGAAAACCATTCATTCCCTTACTCAAGCCATGAAAATTTTGTTTAACTATTATGAATATATAGGAAAATGGAATTTCCATTTAGTAGACCATGAGATATTTGAGTTAAACTTACATACCTAATAGAAAATAAATGTTACATAAATTTCATAGTGTACTTACCCATACATAAGAGAGGTATGTCATGTTATATTAAAGATAATGTTAATAAGTGAGAATGTCAATAGTTCCTAGGAATATTATCCTCGAGGATATTAAATTCTAATTTGGTTTTATCTTTGAAAATTACCCATTAGTTTTACTTTACATAGAATTATTTTTCCATAATTGGGTATGGGTCTTATAATTTATAGCGAACATTAATTTTATATTATTTAAGTATTACGAAACATTTAGTTGTGATTGAAATACCATAAAAACATTCATTTAAAATTTAAAGAATGTATCATTGAATCTAACAACACACTGAGATAACTATCGTGGAAACAAATAATAAAAAATAATAGTTCCATGTCAATAAATCTAGTCAAGAAATTAAATATGTGCTCTATTAACTACTTTTTCTCGACTGTTGTGAGAATACACATTACTTATCATAACGTTTCTAAATTTTTTTTTGTTTTAGTTGAAAAAAATGGATTGAATATGAAAAAATTAAAATATAAATATCATATACAATGATATATATACATGAAATAGTGTATTTTTCTCACTTCTTCTATTCACTACCGTTCCTATTCTATTGACCTTTTTATCCACATAAAAAGAAAATATATTGATATTCACCACATTCCCTTTAAATGTTTTCTCTATTTTAAGGAAATTAAATAGGGACCATTGAATTTAAACTAGTTATGGAATTTTAAATCTGTTCTTTAAATTTTTTTCACTATAAGGGGTGAGGAACTATTTTCCCACTATTCCATGTCTTCTTAGTAAATCATAGAGAAAATATTTTTGAGTAACTTCTCAATACTATTCATACTAGAGTTATGAATGAATATGGGATATCTAGGATATGTGGATTATAATATGAGATTAGTGGATAATTTCTTATCCAAATTTAATCCCATGTTCATTATCTAATTAATATACATAATTACATTGAATACAATATCATTATCTAGGTACGCATATCTTAGTTTGCATCGATATAGTGCAGTGACAATATCATTTGTCTTAAGCCTATATTTCTACTTCTAAAGAGAAAAAAAATGAGAAATCATTGTATATTCATCTATATCATTATATTTCAACTTTATCTCTCCAAACATAGTCAATAGAATAATGATCTCTCTAGAAAAATCATCCTCCATGTTCTTTTTATAGGCATCATTTTTACATTCACTCGATCGTAGATGTTTTTAATCATTAATAAAGTATTCCAATATATAATATAAATTTTTTAATTGAATTGTAGTGTATAAATGAATCTAAAAATCTCCGAAATTTTCATTGTTGAAGACATGGTCTTTATCCAGAAATGATTGCAGTTTTACCATGGGGTTTCTTAACATTTTCTATAATAAGTAAAAGAGTATTTTAATACATTAACTATATTAATAATGTATATTGAGTAATAAATTATTTTTTTTTCTCCTAATATTTTATCAAATAACTGTAGACCTAACCATTGAAATTGAAATATCCCATTAGTAGATATTCTAGTTAAAAGGACCCTTATCTCACTTCTCATAACCAAGACATGGACTTGATTAGATATTAAAAGGTATTTATGTAGATATATATTTATTTATAAATTAAATCCCATTTATTTGACATTTTTAGTGGAATCCTTAATCCTAAAATCCTAGTCTTGTATTTTATCAACACTTGCCTCTATGTTACGACAAGTCCTTCAAGGGCAGTAAAACCTTGATATAAACATGGTTCAGTTAACCCAAATCCTGAGTACAAAATATGTTTATAACTAAAAACACCATCACTTGGAATAAACAAGTACTTTGAATTATGGTATCATTTTTTCCTCAGTAATAGAAGGATATGTCAGTTAAATATTTTATTTGATGTATTTTATATTTTTGTATTGATATTTCCTATTTCAACCTTTCACATGCCTGTTAATATAATGTTAATTTTATAATTGTGATTAACCATGGCTCAATAAAATATTTTATATATAATTCAATTTATCTTAATTTCATATTTCATGTTTTTTAGTTCATTTATTTTTAATGTTGTGATAAATAATCCATAAAAATTAACCATTCACTCGACATAAAAAAATAAATTATTTGGTCAGAATCACAAGATTTCTAATGGTTAGTTTTTTGAGTATATAATAAATTGACCCTTGACCCCTGGGGAATAAATCATGGAATCATATTTTGGTTCAAGTTATATCATTACACGTGTACTACAATGCATATCTTGTATTGGTCTCACCTCCACTCTAAACTTTAATTGTCTCCACTCTCATTAGATATCTATCCATTACATATTCTTTAGTCACACAAAGGTGAGGGGAACCATGGGTATGGGGTTTCATAAAATAAAATCTAGATATGAAAGATCTTACATAATAGGAGGAGGGTGACACATAGAAAATAATTTTATTTTAAAAATATTTATTTCAAAACTCATGCAATAATTATTAGATTAAATTAAACTATAATATACAATGGTCAATCTAGCACATGATCATTCATGCATGAAATTATTATGAATTTTATAAAAATAGATAAAATTCATTTATATTTATATATTATTAAGATACATTTCCCAAATTATTAACCTAATTATGTAGTTATTAAATAATTAATTTATACTTAACATCAATTCAATTTTCGTGTGGAAATGACAAAACATAAGTTCAAAAAATATATATTAAATTTAATTAAAATTAAATAATTACAAGAAGTGTATTGAAAAGGGAAATGGTGTGTATCCTTACACTAAGTTTCACATCATTTACTAGAGATAACTTGGTCAGTTCCACACAGGTCTATATACATAGTATCTGCAACTAGCATACAGAACTTGTATTTAGTAGAAAACATAGAAAAATAATTAATTTTTGAATTTATATCATACATGTGTCACCCAAAAAGTACATTGTATACACACCATGTAGTATTATTTAAATATATAGGTAATGTTTTGTCCATGTATCATGACTCATATGATATAGTTGTAAAGTTGTGTTCCTAATGTGAGATATCATGGATTAAATGTAATATGCATTAGCAGGATAATGTGTAATCCCCTCTGGACAACCCCACACTACAGACATAGGGACTTCGTGTGTATTCTACATGGGATGATATTTGTTACATGCCTTGTATTCTAGTTACACACTATGTAATTCATTATGGATCATGTTAAATGGTTTAAAAAACTCTAGAAATCATGTAACATATACATGATGTGTATTTAACAATAAAAATTTGGTGAATTTCATTGGAAATTTTGGTTGGGTTACAAGGCATGCATTCTAGCTACATGCCATGTACCCCATAAAACAATGAGCCTATTGAATCTTTTATGCAATATGTAATTAATATACTCCATATAACAACACTGACATGATATTCTAGATTTCTCAGAACATATTCTGGTGTGGTTGATCAGACTACGTGATGTTTACATTGTAGTTACACAGACTGTAACCATGTCCTCTAGCCAGAATCTTTGACACCGATGGATGGAATCTTAAATAATTATTCATGTATTCATAATATTTTTTTGGTCATATGAAGGTGAAAGAACTTTTAATTCCAAATCCAATATTAATTAACTAATTAAATTTAAATTAAAAAGAAGATCCAACTCCCAAACAATTAATGAATTTATAAATAATTGAAAAATAATATGTCACCACCCTAATACCATTTTATGGTTCTAGTACAAAGCATATGTTGTCATACCCATACCAAATAATGGATTTCATCAACTTATTTGGATAAATCCTTTTTATTATTCCAAATACCCATAAAATAATAAATGATAGGCTCACCACATATAATTCCTAACTAATTTATGTTGATATAGAATTACCTTATAAGAAATTATTTCTTTTTTGATAATCAGGTGACATCTTCTTATTGTATTATCATTTCAATAAACGATCCAAGGATAAAATACCTCTAGTGGTTATACACATGTGCTCTATGAACATTGCAATTTCATTGTAGAAATATCAAGGTCTCATCATAGATGATTCTAATGCTTATGTCTTTCAACAATGAGCACAACAATAAATATCTTTGAGGATTAAATGGTTTCTTCTTGTTATCTCAAGTTTTGGAGAGGGAGGAAGAGAATTATATGTTTTATTCTTAAAAGTATTCTCTATAAATTTATCTCTATGGTTTTTAGAATTATCTATAGGGTATTCACTATGCACAATGATGTCTCTTACTAGTAACCCTAGAAAATGAAATAATCAGAAATTAATAGAGCCATATTAAGAATTGGTTATTATACATAAGACCTTAACCAATTAAATAATCTTTTTTGAATACCATTTATAATAAAAAAAATTAATAATAATAATATTATTAATATTATTTTCTCAATACATGAAACACTCAGAGATAATAAAAATATTATTTCTTGAGTTAATTAATAAATATTTATTTAAATGTTATTTATTATATAATTTCTATTGGATCCTAAAATTGATCAATCATTCCACCTTGGTATTTATTAAAACTATAATAATGACTATTTATTTAAATAAAACATATCACTTAATTATTCATTCATTCAATAAATAAATATTGTAATCATTAAATTGGTGAATAAAAATTATTAAATATTAAACATATATATTTATTCTCATGAATAACTATAGTCTAAAAATATGTAATCAATATAACCCAAATAAATATTAATCCTCAAAACTAGAGAATAATATTTTATTTTAATATTAATTTCATATATAACATAATTGAAGTTCTGGATACACTTAGTGTGTATCCCTCTAAGTCCCTTTCTCAATGACATTATATTGAACCTACCTTTATTCAATGACTAGAATAAAAAAATCAGGGAACCACTTGAATAGGTATTAGATTTCATAATTATAATAATATCTCAAAAATCTTTGTAATGTAATATAATTATTCTATCTCCATATCTCATCGAGAATTTTGAATTACATGTTTCATCAAACTATACTCTAGATATAGTGTCCTTTGAATTTTGGTAAATAAACAAGATGATAATATCACCATGTACATGTAATTAATCGAGTAGTTTTATTCCTATAAAGGGTCCTAAGATGGATAATTCCATTAAATTGGGAGGGAAATAATTTATTGACTTATTCATTAATGTATGATCACTCATAACACAACCTATATATTCTAATTCACCATGAACATATATTATCATGATTTTCACCAATACATATATGTAAGAAACTCATGATATGAGTTAATAATAATATAAAATAAAAGGATTAATACACACATCCATAGATATGAACATCCAATGACATATATAAAATGTGGATTTCAGAATGTAAGTTTTGTGATCACAAGGTACTCTCCTGTAGATTACAATGGGATCACTTTATTAGAAGAAGTCATAATATCTTATAAGCTCTCCACCCGTGATAGATTATACAATTTTTGTCCCATAAAACAATGTCATATGACCATATAATATTTATTTATTAATATATTCATAGTACATAAGGTTATCATCATAATGGGGAATTGATATAGTCTTTTGGTGTAACAAGCACCCTTAGGACATTATCACATACAATGTCATATAGAAGAAAAATATTGATGTGATAATGAATTTATTAATATTTAGGTCCATTAATATATCAATAACTAAAATTAAAATTCTATACAGTTCTAGGTAACTAGAACTAACTGTTACACCTTTTTACCAATGAGATAAATCTAAAAAATTCTCATATTCATTTTGTTTTCAATTTTAGAGTTCAGGGATAATAATCTTTTTCATTATGGAGATGAATTGGTAAAGTAACTAACTTTAAAATTCCTCTGATATATTAATAGATCCAACTAATAGGGTACTATTCCAAACAAACATGTTTCCTAATAAGGTCTTTCAGAAGCACCTAATCATTTCTTTCTCATGATAATCTGGTATTCCCCTCATAGGGCCACATCAGAATGAAAACTATGTAAGATGCTACTAAGAATCTCTTATACCATTGAATGTTAGTAAAGAATGATTTATAAATAAATAAATATATACATATATATATTATTCATGTCTATCCAATAGAGATATGGTTTCCTTTACATCTATAATGTTTCTTATCATTTTTCTTTGGCTTCCATATGAGTGGTAAGGTATTCAATTGATTCCAAAATCTCTTTTGATTTTATTTTTTGGGATGATTGCAAAAAATATTAAATTGAAAGGTCTTTTTATGTTAAATCATTTTATTCCTATTGTTGGTAACCATATTATGCATGTCTAGGATGACTCGTCTGAGTTATAGGTGGTTTCCCCAATTGGGGAAATTATTAGAAATCTATAAACTATGGGCTCATGTTTACTAGTTTTCTTAGACCTGGTTTGGATGGATGACATGATTCTAGCTTTTTTATTAGAGTAACCTCCTCTTAATATATAGTCCATTAGAGGATGCACAATAGACTCAACATGAGAGTTTTAGTCATGAGCTCTAATACCTATGATTAATTGTCTATTGAGTTACCTTATTTTTTCAAATCATATTTATACTAATAAATATTTTCCCTTAGCGGAAGGAGGATCAACTTCATTAGGTGGTGAGTGGGATGTGGATTCATCCTTTTCTATCCCTTTATACTTAGAAAAATCACATTGAGTATGTGTTACATAAATATTTAGTGACCTCCCAAATTGTGATCCCACCTTTGATGTAGGGTGTGCAGAACCTCTTCACACATTTTGGTATGCACTGAAATTTGGATACATGTATGCTCATCATCTTCTTTTATGTAAATTTTATACTCCTATTTATTTTCATGACAATATTAAACAATATTCACCGATGTAAATCATGAAATAGGAATCAAATCATCATCTAAATTAGAGTAATATGGGGTTTATGATGCTTAAAATATCCTTTGAGACACATTTCATTATCATCCTTGATATTTTTTCATAGTGAACCATTTTGAAAAAAAAATATCTATCTATTTTTTCCGAATCTTTTTAATGCTCCATATGAAATGATTTATAAATGGTAGTTTTGTGGTAGTATCCCATTAATTTAACTATAATTTCTTTTAGTGAAGGAGATGAGTCATGAAATTTTAGTAGAGTAATTCATGGGGGTGCCTCCAATAAAATTATCCCAATCTAGAAAATTACAACATCTTTAGACAATAGAGAGTGAAAAATTCCCTCATTCAAGGGGTTTTGGGTAGAATTTTTTATTCTACCATCATGGACATCATCCAATGTGTATTTTATGATTCTAATAGTTGTGGAGAAGGTAAATGTTTCGTAGACATGAAGTTGATTAAGTAATTTCATTGTGGATGTTTCTTTATCCTTGATGTCCTTTAAGGATATTGTCTCAGTATAATATGGATGTCGTGTATTTTCTTGGTAAGAGGGGATTTTCATTAATGGTTGTTCCATGGTTTTAAGTTTCATTTTCCTTAAACAGGAACCATGATTTATTTTCCTAGCAATATGATGAAAAATATCCTCAATGTATTTCCCCAATAAAGTATGACATTTATAGTATTTGTAATCAATGTGACTATATGTGATAGACTAACTAGGACTTTCAAATTTAGGACCTGATACTTATCCTGGAGTGATATATTATAGGATACCCCACATAATGAGCCTTTTTGGCCTATAAACATGGTGAAATGTAAGGATACATACTCAACCCACCCCTAGATACATATATCAAGTAGAGTTCCATCAATTATATTTATACTAGTATTAAAATAACTATTTTAATCTTGATAAAGAAACTCATTCTATTTTTCTTATTTAGGATTATAAAACCCCAGATTTATACACATTGATTTATTGCTAAAAACATTCTAGTTTTCATGCCAAGTATTACAACATGAACATATCCATCCATAATTATAAGGTCTATAAAATTTATTACATCACTTATATAACCAATAGCTTTTAGGATTAGAGATTTTTTTAATTACTGAAAAATATTTTCTTAATAGAACCCATATCTTTTTCCACCAAAAGGTCAATTTTTCACTAAATCAAGAATTAATTATATTATAATAAGTCTTTAAAATCTCCCAAAAAACACTCCACAAAAGATAAATTTATAGAAACATCATATATAATACTATTGGTCTTTACTTGGGGAATATAAACATAATAAACGGTGCGAAAAAAATCTTAGTAAGGGGGTAGTGTACAACATAAGCTATCATTGAATAAAACAAATAATACCATATAACTAAAAAAATGAGAATAAAATATATCCATAGTTAACTTAACTATGTAAATAATCACATGGATATCAATAAATTATTTCATACTGAAGGGATATGTAGTTTAAAGCATCTAATTCTAACCATAAAGGCCTTATGAAAAGACATACTATATAAATAGGTAAGGAATATTCCAAATAATAAAACTAGTTTTTTCTCGTGAAAACTACCAATGAATTGAGGGGATATATAATTACAAACCCCACATGACACTAAATATGACCAATAAATTCAAAATACAAAGGAGTGAATAAAAAAATAATATATAATCAACAAACCTAAGTAATCAATACAAATCGATATTGAGATTACAACTTTAAAAAATACCAATATTTCCCTTGTCAATAAATGGAATAACATTCTTAGTAGGAACCCATAAAACTACACTATATATTGTAATGGTTATATCGTTAAGTTAATAATATAAAACAAAATAGTATAAATGAAATAAAATATACCATTGACATTAATGAACATGGATGTAAAAATATTTATAATCACATCGTATATATATTAAACCACAGAATATAAATGTTTTTTATGAATATTTATTAAAAACATGATCAGAAAACATAAAATAAAAGATGTTAGATGATAACTTTTGAAAATATACTTGAAAAAAAATAAAAAACATTACAATTTGATGACATAGATGAAAAAAACTTAATAATACTATTATGAAATTGATTTTCAAAATAATAAGAAACAAAAATTACATCCTATAAATTTATTTAAAATTATTTGTTTTTTTAAAAGGGAATAAAAATTAATTTTCTAAAACCATAAAATAGATAAATGAATCTTATTAATAATTTTTTTTATAAAAGTGGTAAATTTCATTCATTTAAAAAGCATTGAAAATAATATTCTGTTACACCATTGTCAAGAAAGTTAAAAAAACTCATGTGGAAAACATTACAAAGGATAATTTTAAATTTTTTTGAATAAATTCAAATAAAATATTAAATAAAATCAGGAAATAATTTAAGTGTTGACGAATTATTTTATTATAAATAATAACATTTATATAATGGAAAAATATTCTCAATAGAAGATATAAGATAAGACCGACTCCACTTAAAAAGCAACATTTCACTTATGTTGTGAACCAATGGAAAGTGAAATGGTAATAAGACGTGTAAAATCCAAAACAAATATAAGGGAATAAAATATATGGTGTTTTAGAAACAAATAACAAAAAAATAACATGAAATTGATATTTTTTCATAAATAATCTTGAATTCAAGGTGAGATTAGAAAAGAAACCCTTGTAGCTTTAGTAACTTTTGATTCAAAATCCATTATTTAATAGATTTATAAATTAATCATTAAATACAATAAATAAATAGATAAACATGATTTAATATGTAAAGTTTGTAGTTTTTACACCATATAAATAGAAATAGGTGCATAACAAAAAAAATGTCTCAAAGAAGAAAATTTGAGACGATAAACCATTACCTTGAATTCCCACTTAGAAATGCATTATCTAACATAATATACCTTAAAATAAGACTCATTAATATTTTATTTTATAACCTTATTCATATTTATTTCCCTTTATATTTATATTTTATATTCATTTATTATATAGTTATAATTTATTTTTATTTAATATTGATGAGAAGTTGTTAGTAGTTTCAACCATCACATATTTGTTTATGTATAATGATTCTAGCCATCATTATATGATAATATGTTGATTATATTTATAAGATTAAATGTAATAGAATATAATTACCATAATAATTTACTAATTTCTAATGATCGTTTTTAATGATGAAATCCATAACAATAATTTTTTAGTAATTTTTAACAAAGGTGATATGTTAATAATGAGTTAACTATTAATATTAGAATTACAGAATCAAAAATATTTATCTTCATATTAATGTCATGTATTTATAGTAATTATAATTTCATAATAATCCATTCTAATATTGTTTAACATCATTAATGTATGTGGTTAAACCAACCAAAAATGAGTATGATATAATCAATGGATGAGTAAGATTATATAGTTGTTTTAAGGAAGTATCAGTATTACATAAGTGTGATGATAATATTTTAGAATTTATTATTATTTTGAATCATATTTTTCATTATTCTAAATAATTTATATGAAAATTAAAGATAATAAGTTATTACTTACAAAGAAGAAATCATATCTTCTTTTGGAAACCTCCTCTCTTTTTGAAGGAATTATGGAATTTTGATGAGAGAAAAGGCTAAAAAAATAGGGTTGGATAATCAGGAAATGAATTATGGTATATTATAGAGATTAATTATAATTTTATGTGTTTTATATACAAGGTGGTGGAGGGGTCCTTTTATAAGTGGCAGGGGTGTCAAATTTGTAAATACTTATTTCATAATATAAAAGGAATGATATTTTCTAAATAAGTGGATCCAAAATTTAAAATATACAAGGATAAGATAAGATGATGTCAATAAAGAACCCATAAACCCATTTAAATATAGTATTTTTTATTGTTATTTTTGTAACATTATCCCTTGATTTAACACTTTTACCTCATTTTAGGCTTTACAACAACAGCTAACTTTTATCAAGGCAGCTTATTTTTAAGACTGAAATTGATATTAAATTTGGTACAAAATTTGGAAATACTGTTTCCAAATATTAAATCCATTTTATTAAATTAAATTTATAAAGGTTATAAAAAAGTAATTTTTATATAAGTACATATAATTTAGAAAAAACAATTATTTATAGAAATGTATTTTTATTCATAAAAATGAATTTATATATATTTAAGAAACAATTTCTTGATTCTAATGAAATTTATTCATTTATTATTAAATATTATTGGGTTCTTTTAATTCTAATCCATTCAAAATTCTAAATGGAATCAAGTTAATAATTAATTAAAGGAAAATTACCCAAACAAGGTCAATTTATCATAGTAATACGATCATAACTCCTTCATATAGTAGTGAATGATGCTGAAATTTTTAGGGTGAAAAAAGGATACATTATGTAATAAATTTTATTAATACACCTATTTAAAAAATTTCCATTTAATGGTACATCAACGTGGAAGATTTTAGAGTATACTTTTGGAGTGAATTATTTCACCCCCTCTCCCTATAAATATGTATCCTCACCCCTTATCAAATAATTGGTACTTATATGTGGCCATTTTCAATTTTATTGTAGTTTATTTTTTTAATGGTATTAATAATTTTTAATATGGATTACTCTTATTCATCTCATTCTCAATTTTTATCTCTTATTTTATACCCCATTCTTCTTCACTGTGATCTCTTATACTCGGGATCATGAGTAACTCACACAAGGAAGTTCTTGGGGGATCAATACAATTTTGAACCCAAGTCATTATACATGCATGTTTTATATTTCTTTTTTTCTTATAGTTATGTATAGGGGGATATTAGTAGGCAAGGTTCCTTTGTTTCTCCATTATCCACCTGAGGCTTAACATTTTCTTCTACAATATTCTCCCTCGACAAAGGAGGAGGATGTGCAGTCTCTCGACAATCGTTGAGTGAATCATATATCTTCAACCATAGGTAGAAGAGGATGTTAATGCATATAATGGAGCTTTCTCATTAAGTATATTTTAATCTAATAAATAGATAATTAAAGTTAACATTGTATAATAATTTGGGAGGATCTCTTATCTATCTAAAATCATTTTGTCTACATTCATTCTATCTGCATTATGCATTGCAAGTTTACTTTTCATTATCTTCTATTATCATTTCTTATAACTCAATTTATTTTAGTTGTATCTTATAAATAAGTAAAAAATAAAAAAAATTAATTATAATCAGTGATTTATTGACCACAAAAGCTCCTCAATATTAAAAACTAGGTCATCCCCTGTGTTGTACATAGTTATAAATATTTATGAGAGTGCGCATAACAATGCTTCATCAAATTAGAGCAACATTCGTGAAGCCAAGTGGTTTTCATTCACTATTTTTATTCTCATTTTTTAAATAAATTTTCTTTTATTTAAAAAACACAAAAAAATCAGAAATTAAAAAACATAAACAAATAACTTTGTTCAAGATGTCTTTTAATTCAAATTACTTTTCATGGATTGAACAATATTAAGTTCAAGACAATTTTTCCAATGATCTTGATTCTCAATTTCAAAGGATTAGTGATAAAGTGAAAAACATGGAGAGCTGTATATAATGGATTTCTGAATATGTATGCACGTCCCCGGAGAAATCCAAACACAAGCAGAAACCTGATGCACAACGAGTAGTGGAAGATATTTCACAAAACCTTTTGATATTAATGATCCTAAGGTGGTTTATAAGGAGATTATAAAAACATTAATCACATCATCTCTCACTCAAACATGTCTTGAGGAGGTCCTTGAGGTACAAATTACAGCTAACTCACTTATAAGAGATCAACAGTTTTTTGAGGAATCCTAGAATAGCTTCGTTAAAGATAACATGAAATATGATCTTCCTATTTTGAATAATGATACATCAGCACCTTATTAACTATATGTTTATTTGGAAGACAATGATGAATATAAACCTGTAGAGATTTAGTTTTCAATGGTCCTGCATAAAGATATTGCATACTAATAAGAATTACATGAAAGTGAAGATTTAATTATTAATTATTGATTGTTTAATCGTATTCAAGCTGAATTGTTTTCTTATTTCTCTTTCAAGAAAATTTATGATAAAACAAAAATGGATAATACATTAGATGGTAAAGAATATACTACCCAAGTGGTGTTGATTTAATAAAATGACTTAGAAAAACATTTGGTGGTGTGACTACTTCATCAAAAATAATTTGCATACCGTATGAAAGAGGACACCATAGAATTCAACAGGGAGAACCCCTGTCTACAATTCCCTCCCACATCAAACCTAAAATTCAATATTTATTCTTTCTTGGGTGTTGGTAACATTTTTTTCTTCATTGGGGTTCCCTATATTCAGTGTTTACTCATGGAAATTGGGAAAAGTCACATGTGGTAGTTTATCTCAATGAAAAAAAATCCACCTTCGGATTTGGGATAATTCACTGAAACTACCTAACTAGGGTAAATGAAATCCTAACACCCATATGGGAGTATAAACCATGTTCTATCCTTTTATCTCATTCTCTTTATTTTTTATTTATTTTTCTTATGCATTGTTTTATTTTAGTATTTCTATGTCTATTAGTAGTAGTTAAGAGCTTAACAAAAGGAATCCACATCAAAAATAATGTCTGGTTGTATCCTTCCTTCCCGTTGAATTTCTATATTTATATTTATATTTTTTTGAGTAGGAATGATGGGTAGTAAAATTTAATTGTTGAGGGAGTGTCTTCATACTTTTTTTTCTTGTGTTATTTTCATTGTTTTCATATTTTTAGGATTTTTTGAGCTTTAATGAATACTCTTATCACTTTTCACACAATAATTGATTTTGATATAATTGAAATTATTTTTGAAGAAATGGTTTTTAAATGATTGTTGATTTAGGAAACATTTTCCTTGAATTGGCCTTTAAATAATTTATATGAGTTTGAACAATTGTTTACATCCATTCCCATGAAACACTGACTAATTTTTTTCTTTTCCTATGATGTATTATTAACAACATTGATATATTCTTCGTAATACCCAAACTTTCTTGGGTAAAACATAGATTTTGTTTGACCACTAGAATTTGTTACTTTTCCCTTTTTAACCTTTGGATTTCATGGAATATTTTTGATATGATTGAGAATCTCTTTGGCTAGTCAAATATTAACCTGATACCCACCCGTACATCTATCCTTTGTTATCCGTTAGATTCCATGAATTTCTTTATAGGTTTAATCCATATTACAATATGATTTTTATATACCTACCTGCACACGTGGTATTTTTTTTATGAACATTTCAAGTTTGAGTATGGGGGATGCACTTTTAGTGTGTGTTATTTGGTATTTATTTCATTTTTTAGGTGGTTTGATTTGTGTTTCATCATTTTGGGCAGTGGATAATGATAAAATTGGGCCTGATTCATCATTTTATTGTGATTTATTTATTTTATCTGGCTTTACTTAAAAAAATAAAATAAAATGGTGATGAGCTTGAATTATTCATCTTACATTATTTTATAACATATGTACCTCTGTAAAATTAAGGGCATAATTTTTCATTCATTCATTGTATTCAATTGACAGCTCATCCTCCATAAAAAAATAAAAAAAAATTATTATACCTTTATGGATCTTTACAATAAAATAGGGGATAACATAGATGATATCATTCAATATAATCATTAACTGGATCACATAACATGTCATGAAAAATGGTTTGGTGTTGTATTACACAATTTCATAGGGATTTGGATGATTTTAATCCTGTTTTTTCACTTGATTATTCATGCATTGTACTAAAGTGTTCAACCCCCCCTTTCCAGCTTTATATTTTTTCAATCATTTTCCCTCAAACCCTAAGACAAATGATTTATCTTAAAAAAAGTCCTCAGGATTGAATAAATGTAAATGTTTCATGATATGGATAAGTTATAATTGTCACAATCCTACGGTGATATATGTGATTTACAAGTATGAGAATAACTCTATATTACATTTCTCATGAGTGAAGAGTGATATAAAATTCACTATGTGGTAGGTTGTGATTAGCCCATAGATGGGTTTATGAGGTTGACCAAATTTAAATGTGGGAAATGAAAATGAGAGGGAATTTTTTTAAATTATATACATGATAGAATTCTATTTTGGATAAGATCATTGATATTTTAACATTTTTTTTATTATTGTGTGGATTTTGATTTGGATGTAAGATGATTTCCCAGAAGTGAAATCGTTAAGTGTGGGGGAGTGATGAAGCTTACATTTTCATACATTTTATTTTGTAATTAAATATTATTAATCCCACTATATTGTTATTTTATGGGTAATTTTAATGTTTTCAGGTTTTATTGGTATTTTTACATTAAATACAAAAAAAATTGTCTATTATAGAATTTTAACTATCTTAATCACTTTTGTATTTAAAAGTATCTTTTAAAATATTGATCCAAACAGAGTGATTACTTTTTTTAGAATACCCAAGGATGTTGGCTACATATTTTTCAACTGGTCCAAGTCTTGATTCAAATTTCCAGAGGCCCAAATAAATCATTTTTTTATAGTTTTTTTGTCCAACAGAGTGGACCCAACCTCTAAAATTGAGGCTTAACTCTGGAAAAATATATCCAAATGAATTAATTCTACATTTAAATGAAATTGGATTCAATTCGGCAGGTCCTCTATGAGTGTAAAGTCAAAATACACTTATTATGGCATTCTTTGAATGGTTTAAATGATACACCCCAAAATTCCATGGTACGGCTCTCTTTGAATAATACAATAGTGTGTGTTGTACGCAACTTCGAGTTCTAACACACCACAACAAATCAAACTAGCCATTATGAATAGTAATACACACTTTTTAACACATTATACATTTTATCTTTCAATATTGAATTCATTTTTGGATTCAGAATATCGAAATTAGCTTAGGGTTTATTTTTTGTACTTTTCCGAAAACTTTCATATTTTGATGAATAGTTAAAATTAATAAATTTAAATTAAAAACAAATTTTTTAATTGAAATAATTAATAGTGATAAATTATGAATTTGAATGGTTTGGAAGTATAATTATATTATATTTTTATCATTTAATACAATTTAGGTCATTATAAGTAATTTCACATTTAAATTTTACATAAACAAGTTTCAATCTTTTGATAGTTATTATTTCATAAAAACACGATTTTTTTTAACAGTTGGAATTAATATTAAATTAATTTCATCCACTTCTATGTTTTGAATTTAAAAAAATTGATTCCATATTTGGAATCAGGAGATCAGAATTGTTTAAATAGGTAACTTTTATTTTTATACATTTTGAATAATTACCTTGGTAAATATTTTATTTACCATTGTAAAAGGGGTAAATCTAATAAATAAGGTTAAAAAATAATATTATAATAATATTAAATTACCCTAAAACGTGTCCTAACACTATTGGATGATACATTTCTGACCATGGGCATCCTTGGGTCAATTTTGGGACCCCCAAGGAACCACATGGGGGTGATAATGACATTATATATTAAATAATTTATATTAGAGACAAAAATAAAAAAAATATCATTAATTAAAAAAACTTTAACTGAGGTTATATAATTGTTCAATTCGACTATAAATATTAATTTGAAATCTAATAATATTTCCTACATAATGGTATTTTATTTATAATTTTTAGACATTAAATAATTAGACTTATTTATGACATAATGATGATGCAGTAATTACCTGATTATTGAATGAATCAAATAAATTGTATTATAAATACTAAAATAAATATAATTTCAATGTTTTTATGACATGAACGAATTTTATAGGTTAATATAACAAATTACGGTTGATTTAATGAATTTTTTTCTAAGTAATAATGATTTTATGACTTAAAAAACTAAATTATTAAATAATGTCATAATTGACATAATTGAGTTTTTAAAACAAATACTATATTATTGGTGATATAATATTCGTAAAAGTCAAAGGATAGTAAAAAGATCCTAAATAATATTATAGGTGTAATTAATGAACCTATTGGGGTTTTCTTGGAAGTTTATTGTATGTTTATTAACCATATAATATAAAAATACAAAGAGACATGGTAAATGTCAAACTATTTAACTAAGTGTTAAATATAAAATATAACGTTAATATAGTGACACAAACTTGTCTAAAAACTATTAGATGAGTGGTTTTAGACTCATCCCCACCTTAGACATTAAATAATCTACTTTGGAGCCATTAGAAATGGGATGTTATTTTTTTATAAAATAATATTTCTAGGTTTTCCTAAGGTGCCCCTCACCCCTCTTATAAAAGGCCACTCCCCCTTCTCTCTATGTCACACCTTCAAAGCCATTTGGATTAGCCAACACTTGCCTAAATACCCTATCAACTGTCCTCCCTTCATCCTAGAGGCATTTCTTTAGTAAGAAATCCAACCTAAGGAGCCCTTTTGATCAAATCAAAAGGAAGAACATGAAGAAGAGGTAAATATTTCATCATCTCGTTCAAGTTCCTTTCTTATTCCACTTCCTCTTTCTTTGTTGTTTCCATTGTAAAATAATAACTCCAGTATTTTATATATACATTGATGTTATTATAAATAAGTTACAACCAAATTCATTATTATATACATCCTTTGAATGACCTGTCACCATACGTGCGTACATAGGGCATATCATCTCCATGTCATGGTGTAATTATTATTCAATACATTATTATTTGGATAGGTATAAAAATGATGTCTAATTGATGTAAATAATTGAAGATTATTTTAATATCAAATGAATGATATTTTCGCTCGTGTGTACGTATGGATTACCGTCTCCACGAACGCAATGAGATTCATTCCCCATCATATCCATTCATGACTAATTCTTATTAGATAATTAAAAAAATGTATAAAGAGTTAATATCATTCTGAATATGAATATGATACATCCTATACATAACAAACATTACTTACTTAACAAAGAATATTGAGGAAAAAAAATCACATAACAACCGAAATGACGATAATACAATGATATTATTAACAAAGCAATGTTAAAAGATCATATATGATAACATATTAATATATATTATTCTTGTATAACTTAATAAAACTTATTTCACCATTATACAAGAGGTTAACCGACCCTTGACCAAGGATAATTACAAGGTAAGCGATAATTTCACAATCTATTTATTATCTGAGGTTGTTTTTATTAAGTATCTACTAGGACCTCTTTATCATCCACATCCATGTTTCTTAAAAATGTATTCCGAAACAGTTTTACTATTTACTAGACTATCGGATAAACTCATTTATACCCTTTTTTGTCTCTTTATAAAATCATTTGAAATGAATCTTTTTGTCATTTTCCAAACTGGTACTTTTAACCTTTTCGACAAAATTAAGGTATGATTGTATTTTTTTAACTTATACTGTGGGTGCGTCTATTTTACACTATTATAACATCATCAAAACATCCCTTAAAAGATTATAAGAATATTTTCAAATATAAATTTCTTCTTTTATAATTGAATGACTTTTAAATGATTTCGAAATAGAAAGATATATTTCTCTAAAAAGGTTTTGATTTCATCTATTTCGACATCCTTTGATGGATTTTAAGTTTGTTTGAAGTTGATTTATTCTGATACAAAACATCCATATTGTATTTAATATTTTCTGATATGTTTTCCTATGGATGTGTTATTTTATAACATTCATGGTATATGGATAAAGTATTGACATACCATTTGCTATTTTTAAAACAAATGTTTATGTTATATTTAAACATTTTATATGAGGAATGCATTGGAATTAGTAAGTGACGGGTGGAGACCGCTATAGTTCCTCGATGCATCGGTAGGGCTCATGAGAAAAACTAGTGTCTTGGCACAAGGCCTTGACAAAATCTTATTTGTAGTCATGGAAAAAGACCTGACTATGTGGTTATAAAAGTCTGGCATTATGGATTCCATCATTATGAAAGTGGCTACTCATATTATATGTGATTATTCAACTAGTAAAATATCCATGTGATTAAGTAAATGGACTTACTTTGATTTTATCTTTTCCATATTATGTTAATGTTTACGTTTAAAAGGATTTTGTTTAGTCTTATAAATTGCCTTAAATGTTTATATTATTTATGAATGTTTCTGCTATATTGTTATCCTTACTGAGCATCTGAGCTCACCCATTTCTATGTTTTATTTTTTCTAGGATGCAAAGAAGTATATTATGAATGACCTGCGAGGATAGTCTCTGGGATCTCATTGTTGTATATGGAAACTATATTTTTGTAGTTTTCCATTTTATGATGTAATGTAAACCTTATGAATGTATCTAGTACTTCCAAGGATACTAAACAAGTCTGTATTCTGAGACTTGATCTTTTCCGATCATGCCAATGATACATAATAATGCACAGACTCTGGAGTTTTGGGGTCAGGGTGTTATAGTTGTTATCATAGGAAGTTTAGTACAAACCTTGGAATCTAGATTTAGATAAACTCTTATTGGAGCGCATTACCCTAAGATAGTATTTTATGATTAATATAGAAGAACTTCCTAAAATTTTGGTATTGTAGAGATTTTGTGATTTTTCCAAAAATACATCTCTGTATGGATATGAGCAGATAGAGGCGGCTCTGGCACAAATGTACCTCGGGGTAAAACCTAAAAACACCGCTTTGAGCTAGACTCGAACGGGAACAGGTGCACGACAATGGGCCTTGTTTCACTCTTAGTTATGACACTCTCGTGGGATATGATTAGGATAATTCTCATTTTCTATACAAACCTTTATAAAGGGTTTATGAGTATATACTTCCTCAATGAATAAATTTTTGTGATTATGGATTTTATCCATAAACTATTCAATTTATGTTAACTATTTTACAAGTTTGGTACTATGTATTTCGATTCATAAACTAATCTAGTTTCTGCCATTTTTTAGAAATGGCTCCTAGTAGAAGGAATGGAAACTGTATCAATGAAAACACTCAATGTAGAGATTTCCCTCCTGCTCAAGATAATTATAGAGGAGCTGGTGATGCAACTTGTGCTGATCAGCTAATCACCATACTGGGATAACTCACTCATGTTATGAATAATAAATTTACCCATATGGAGCACCGTGATCCACAATGTGGAGGATCAATGTTATATTTCTTCATGAGGAAACAACCACCAACATTCAATTGGGGTAAAAATCCACTAGTAGCTTAGTAATAGATAAATTCCTTAGAGAAAATATTACATGCCATGGGGAGTAGCGAAAGGGAAAAAGTTGTCATGGTAGTTTATTGCCTCATTGGAGATGCTGATCAACAGTGGTCATTTATTCAAAACACAATGGAAGATGATGATGTATCAAATATGTAATGGAGGGAGTTTGAAGATATTTTATTAGAAAAATAATTTCCTCCTGACCATCGACCGGATATTGAAAGACAATTTCTATGTCTAAGGCAAAAAGAGAATGAGAATGTCGCAAAGTATGAAGCTAACATTACAATGTTATCAAGGCATTCTACAAATTATATAAGTAACCCAAGAAGTAATATTGATCGTTTCATTGATGGTTTAAAACCATTTCTCTATCGATCATTAGTTTCAAAATCATTCTCGTCGTACGAAGATATTGTCTCATGTACTATCAAGATAGAAAAAGAATTATCTAAATCTTATGACTTTAAAGAAAAAAAATAAAATAAGAGATCATATAAACACTCTATAAATGGAAATAAGTGAAGTGGAAAAGTTGTATGTCCATCCTACAGTAAATATGGGAAGAAACATCGTGGTAATTTCTTGAAGGGAATGGGATTCTGTTACAAGTGTGGTGAAAAAGGCCACCAAGCTCCTGATTGTAAGTGGAAGAAATATGTTGTCAATGTTTAATACTAAAATTTTAGAGAATGGGGTAATTATGAAAATTAATATCCTAAGAGTTAGGGTAACCTACCTAAGAAGAGGCCAAGGTATCAACGCCAAGCTTATGTTATCACTACTGTTGACGTTGAAGCTCCAAAAGATGTAGTGGCTGTTAATTTAATGGTATCCTCAAGTTTATCCAATGTTATATTTGATTCTGGATCATCACATTGTTTTATATCTTCCCAGTTTTCTAAGAAAATTAGATATTTCTTATTTGATTTAATAAGGGAGTTGTCAGTCAAAACACCCAATGGAAGTATCTTTGCTACAATTTTTTGTGAATCAGTTACCATTAGGGTATATAAATGTAATTTATCTACTGATCTCATCCTCATAATCATGATTTAATTTTATATAATCCTCAGTATGGATTGTCTATCAGACCATGTTGCAAAAATTTATTGTAAGAAGAAGGAGGTTACTATTTTTGATGACGATGATAAAGAACACCTAATCCTTAGAGGAGAATCATCACCACATAATTATTTTCTAGATCCACCCCCAGTATCCCAACTAAATTCAATTATTGGAGAGGAATAGAATGAAATAATTGTGGGTGAGGAATAGAATGTTAAATTGAGGACGTACCTATTCTAAAATAATATATTGATGTGTTTCCATAAGATTTACTTGGACATCCTCCAGAACGAGAAATTGAGTTTTCCATTGATTTAATTCCCGGATCAAGGCCCATATCAAATACCCCTTCTAAAATGGCCACATTGAAATTAGTGTAACTAAAGAAACAACAAGAGGAATTTATTAATAAGGGATTTATTCACCCTAGTGTTTCTCCATGGGGAGCCCCTATCCTTTTTGTAAAAAAGAAATATAGATCTCTGAGGTTGTGCATTGATTATAGGGATATTAATGCTATAACAATAACGAACAAGTATCCCCTTCCTCGCATTGATGATTTATTCGACCAACTTCAGAGATATAAATACATTTCAAATATTTACCTTCGATCTGGATATCATCAGTTGTGTGTGAAGAAGGAAGACATTCCAAAGACAACATTTCAAACTAGGTATAGGCATTACGAGTTTACAGTAATGCCTTTTGGATTGACTAATTCACCCTCTCTCTTCGTGTATCTAATGAATAGAGTTTTCAAGGAATATCTTGATGACATTGTAGTGTTATTTATTGATGATAGCTTGGTATACTCCAAAAGATATGAAGATCATGAAAATCAATTGCGTGTTATTCTGAAAACTCTTAGAAGACACGAATTATGTGGGACGTTTAGCAAGTGTGAATTCTAGATTAAGGAGATTTCTTTTCTTGGCCATATTGTCTCTAAGGATGGAATCTCTGTTGATCCTTCTATGATAAGAGAAATCCATGAATGTCCAGCACCAACGAGTATAACTGGGGTATGCAGTTATATTTGTTTAGCAGTTTATTATCGGCGTTTGGTCCAAAAGTTTTCCTGATTGACATACCCATTAACCAAGCTCACACGTAAAAGGGTTAAATTTGTTTGGACAAAAGAGTGTGAATAATTTTTTAAAAAACTCAAGGGAATATTATTCAATACTCCTATATTGACTCTACCATCAGGGAGTGATGGGTTTTTTATTTATAGTGATGCATCAAAGAAATGACTTGGTTGTCTCCTTATACAGAATGATAGGGTTATTGTCTACGCATCACAACAGCTAAAAATTAATGAGAAAAACTATACTACTCATTATCTTGAGTTAGAAGCTATAATATATGCATTGAAGATATGTAGATATTATCTATATGGTAAGAAATGTGAGATATATAACGATCACAAGAGTTTGAAGTATATTTTTTAACTGGAAGAACTCAATATGAGGCAAAGATGATGGCTTGAACTACTCAAGTAGTATGACTGCACGATACACTACAACTCGGGGAAGGAAAATAAGGTGGCAGATGCATTGAGTAGAAAAGATCATGGAGTTTTGGACAAGATGAGATTTGAAATGGATCATATTCTCATTGATCTAGTAAATATGGATATGGGAATAACCATGGAAGGTGAAGCATCAATGATTTTTTCAAATGTTTTCCAAACCATCTTTACTAGAAATGATAAAATTTTCTCAGGCTGATGATGAGGAGTTTCAAAAGAAGATTAAAGCTATGAATAAAGGGAGACTGAGTGACTACGTATATGAAGATTGAATTTTTTAAATTTGCGATGAGACATTGTGTTCCCGATATTCCTGATCTAAAAAGAGAATTGTTGGATGATGCTCATAGTTCCAATTTCTCTATACACCCTGGGAGCACCAAAATATATAGATATTTGACGAAACATTTTTGGTGGGACAAAATGAACAGGTAGATTGCTAATTTTGTGTCAAGATGTATGGTTTATCAACAAGTGAAATCTGGAAGTCAATAGCCTAGAGGAGTCATGAAACCTCTTCCCATACCTAAGTGGAAATGGGATAATATTACGATGGGATTTGTCATGGTACTACCAAAGACTCATAGAAGGAACGATACAATATGGGTCATTATTGATTGTCTTACCAAGTCAGCGCATTTTCTTTCTATAAGGGAAAATTTACCACTGGAAAGTTTAACAATACTATATTTAATGAAGTTTTAAGACATTATGGAGTACCACTATAGATTGTTTCTGATCAAGATCCATGTTTTACATCAAGATTCTGGAAAAGTATTCAGAAATCCCTAGATACTGAACATCGTTTGAGCACTACCTACCACCCCCAAACTGCTGGAAAATTAGAACAGACTATTCAAATGTTAGAATACATGTTTAGAACATGCTCACTATACTTTAAATATATGTGGGATCAATATTTACCTCTGTTAGAATTTTACTATAATAATAACTTCCATTAAAGTATTCAGATGGCACTATATAAAGCGTTATACAGAAAGAGAAAACCAACCTGTTAGGATGATGTTGGTGAAATAAAACTTGTAGTCTAAGAACTGGTAGAGGAAACAACGGAAAAGGTGAAGATAATCCCAAACCACATCAAAGAAGCTCAAAGTAGGCAGAAGATAAATTCCGATAATCGAAGGAAGGATTTGGAATTTTAGGTAAGATCATGTTTTCGTGAAGGTATCTCCATGAAAGGGTGTTGTAAATTTCGGTAATAAGGGAAAATTGAGTCCCAGGTACATCATAACTTTTGAAATTCTAGAACAATTGGAGTTGCTGCTTACCGTTGGGAAATTCCGCCATGTCTCTTCCATGTTCACGATGCATTCCAAGTATCACTGTTGAGAAAACACATGCTTGAAACAACTCATGTACTCACCTGTGAGGAATAAAAACTGAAACTCGATTTGTCTTATTGCGAAGAGCCTGTAAAGTTTCTTGATACAAGATAACAAGTGCTAAGAAATTGGACGACTCGTCTGGTAAAAGCTCTATAGAGAAACCATAAGATGGAAGAGGCAACATGGTAACCCAAGGAATTTATGATGAAGAACCACCCGAGTCTTTTTATACAGTAATACTCTATAAATTTTGAGGATTAAATTATTTAAAGTAGATGATAATGTAAAACCCCAAGCTTCCACGATATGCTTTTCTTTTAATAATACAATACCATGTTATGTACGCAACTTCGAGTTCTAACACCCCACAACCAATCAAACTAGACGTGATGAATAGTAATCCCTAACTTTTAAAATTTTATACATTTTATCTTTCAAAACGGACTTCATTTTTTGATTCGGAATATCAAAATTATCTTAGGGTGGATTTGTTGTACATTTCTGATAACATTCATATTTTAATGAATTGTGAAAATTAGAATATTTTAATTAAAAACAACCTTTTTAATCAAAATAATTTATAGTGATAAATTATTAATTTGAATGGTTATGAAGTATAATTATATTATATATTTATCATTTAATACAATTTAGGTCATTATAAGTAATTTCACATTTAAAGTTTCCATAAACAAGTGTCAATGTTTTGATAGTTATTATTTCATAAAAACACGCTATTTGTTTTGACAATGGGAATTAATTTTAAATTTATTTATGCCACTTTTTTGTTTTGAATTTAGAAAAAGGGATTCCATATTTTTAATCAAGAGGTCAAAATTGTGTAAATAGGTAACTTTTATTTTTATACATTTTGAATAATTACTTTGGTAAATATTTTATTTACCATGGTTAAAGGGGTAAATCCAGTAAATAAGGTTAAAAAATATTATTATGGTAATATTAAATTACACTAACACATGTCCTAACCCTATTGGATGATACATGTCCGACCATGGGCATCCTTGGGTCTGTTTGGGGACCCCATGGAGCCACTTGGAAGTGATAATGACATTATATATTAAATAATTTATAATAGAGACAAAAATAACAAAAGAAAATATCGTTTAGTAAAACAATTTTTATATGAGGTTATATAATTGATCTATTAAACTATAAATATTCATTAGAAATATAAAAATATTTCCTAATTAATGGTATTTTATTTATAATTTTTAAACATTAAATAATTAAATTTTCTTATGACACAATGATGATAGAGTAATTACCTTATTAATGAAGGAATCAAATAAATTGTATTATAAATACTAAAATAAATATACTTTCAATGTTTTAATGACATACACGAATTTTATAGGTGAATATGACATATTAATGTTGATTTAATGCATTTTTTTTCTATGTAATAATGCTGTTATGACTTTAACAAAAATAAGTTATTAAATAATGTCAAAATTAAAATAATTATGTTTTTTAAAAAACAAATACTATATTATTGGTTGATATAATATTCATAATAGTCTAAGGTTTGGTAAAAGGGCCTAAATAATATTATATGTGTCATTAACTAACCTAGTGGGGTTCTCTTGGAAGTTTATAGGAAGTTTATTAACCATATAATATAAAAATACAAAGAGACGTGGTAAAATTTAAACTATTTAACTAAAAGTTAAATCTAAAATATAAGGTTAATATAGTGACCCAAACTTATCTAAAACCTATTAGTTGATTGGTTTTATAACCATCCCCGCCTTATACTTTAAATAATACACTTTGTAGCCATTATAAAACAAAAATGGTTATATTATAATATAATATTTCTAACTTTTCTTAAGGTTCCCCTCACCCCACTTATAAAAGGGAACCCCCCCCCCCTCCTTCTCTCAAATTAACACCTTAAATTCCATTTGAATCGGCCAAACCATGACTAAATATCCTCTCAAATCTCCTACCTTCATCCTAGAGGCCATACTTTAGTCATAAATTCAACCTATGTAGCCCTTTTGATCAAATCAAAAGAAAGAACCCGAAGAAGAGGTAAATATTTCATCACCTCTTTCAAGTTCCTTTCTTCTTCCACTTCCTCTTACATTTTTGTTTCCATTCTAAAATAATAAATCCAGTATCTTATATATACTGTGATGTGATTATAAATATGGAACAACCATATTCATTATTCTATATATCCTTTGAATGACAAGTCACCATACGTGCGTGCGTACGTATTATCGTCTCCATGTCGTGGTGTAATTGTTATTCAATACATTATTATTTGGATGGGTATAATAATGATGTGTAATTGATGTAAATAATTATATATTATTTTGATATCAAAAGAATGATATTGTCGCTCGTGAGTATGTACGGATTACTATCTCCAAGAATGTGATGAGATTCATTCCCCATCGTATCCATTCAAGACTAAATTTGATTAGATGATTAAAAATAATGTTTAATGACTTAATATCATTCTGAATATGAATATGATACATACTATCCATAACAATCATTACTTACATAACAAATCATATAAATGAAATCAAATCAGTTAACACTTGAAATGAGGATAATACTAAGATACTATTAACAAAGAAATGGTAAAAGATCATATATGATATCATATTAATATAAATAATTCTTGTATAATATAATAAAAATTATTTCACCATTATACAAGAGGTTAACCTACCCTCGACCAAGTGAAATTATAAGGTAAGGTTTAATTTCACAATCTTTTTATTATCTGAGGTTGTTTTTATAATATATCTATGGGACCTCTTTATCATCCAAATCCATGTTTCATAAAAATGTAATCTGAAACATTTTTACTATTTACTAGACTATGGGATAAACTCTTTTATACCCTTTTTTGAATTTTTATAAAATGTTTTGAAAGGAAACATTCTTTCATTTTCCAAACTGGTACTTTTAACCTTTTCGACAAAATTAAGGTAAGAATATCTTTTTTTTAACTTATACTGTGGGTGCAGCTATTTTCCACTATTATAACATCGTCGAAGCATCCCATACAAGCTTAAAAGAATATTTTCAATTATAAATGTCTTCTACTATAATTAAATGACTCTAAATTATTTCAAAATAGAAAGAGATATTTCTATAAAAATGTATTGATTTTATCTATGTCAACATCCTTTGATGGATTTTAAGTTTGTTTGAAGTTGATTTATTGTGACAAAAAACATCCATATTGTATTTAAGGTTTTCTGATATGTTTTCCCATGGCTGTGTTATTTTATACCATTCATGGTTTATGGATAAAGTATTGACATTTCATTTTCTATTTTTAAAATGAAAGTTTATGTTATGTTTAAACCTTTTTATATGATAAATGCAATGGACTTAGTAAGTGATGGGTGGAGACCTCTATAGTTTCTCGATGCATCGGTAGGTCTCATGAGAAAAACTTGTGTCTTGGAATAAGGCCTTGACAAAATCTTATTTGTATTCTTGGTACAAGACCTTGACTATGTGGTTATGAAAGTCCGGTATTGTGCATTCCATCATTATAAAAGTGGCTATTGATATTATATGTGATTATTTGACTAGTATAATATCTGTGTGAGTAAGTAAATGGCATTACTTTGATTTTATATTTTCTATATTATGTTGCAGTTCAGGTTTAAAAGGATTTTTTTTAGTCATATACATTTCCTTAAATGTTTATTCTTATTTATGAATGTTTCTTCTATATTTTTATTCTTACTAAGCATCTGAGATCACTCATTAATATGATTTATTTTTCCTAGGATGCGAAGAAGTATATTATGACTGACCTGTAGGGATAGTCTATGGTATCTTAGTGTTTTATTTGGAAACAATATTGTTGTAGTTTTCTATTTTATGATGTAATGAAACCCTTATGAATGTATCTAGTACAGCCAAGGCTACTAAACTAATCGGTCTTTTGAGACTTGATATTTTGTGATCAGGCCAATGATACGTAATAATGCACTGAATCTGGGTTTCTGGGGTCGGGGAATTACATTATACATGTGAAAGATGAAATTTTTTACCAGGAAGAAATAGTATCATTCAATAATTAATTCATACCATATGAACCACTTGTCATAAATGTTTCATATTTTGGGTAGGGTCCCAGGATTAAATTTGGAACAAATTTTATTAAGTATGGAACATTTTAATCCTAATTTTTAATGGTCTTAATGGAATGGAATGTTGAAGAATTTGAATATGAGGAGTCAACTAGATAGATTTAATTTCTCATTGTAAAACAGGCATAAATTCTTCATTTGGTAGTAAATGATGCTGAATGTTTTTGGGTTAATGGATTTGACATTATGGAATAACATTTCTAAAGAAACCTGGTACAAGTATTCCATTTAACATTGCATCCAAGTGGATACATTTAGAGAATACTTTTAGAGATAATTTTTTCACCCCCACTCTCTATAAATATGTATCTTTACCCATTCTCAAGGCATGGGATCATATATATAGACATTTTTTATTTTATTGTAGTTTATTTTATACTATAATTGTATTATGAATTTTTAGATATTTTACTCTTATTCTTCATCTCATTTTCATTTTTTATCTCTTGTTTTCCACCCTGTTCTTCTTTACTATGATCTCTCATACTCACGATCATGAGTAACTAACCCAAGAAAGTTCCTAAGGGATCAATCTGGTGTTGAACCCAAGTCATTATACATTCATGTTTTTTTATTAGAGTTTAGATGAGGGGGATATTAGGGGCAATTTTCCTTTGTGTCTCCACTATCCACCCAAGGCTTACATTTCTCTTCTATAATATTCTCCATCGACCGAGGTGGTGGATATGTTGTATCTTGACGATCATTGAGTGAATCGTATATACACAACCATAGGTAGAAGAGGATGTTTATGCTACAATTGAGAATTATTTTTAATTATATATGAATCTAACAAAGAGACGATGAAGGTTCACTCTGGATATTCTCCTGGGAGGATCTCCTTTCTGTTTAATATCATTTTTTCTAAATTCATTATGTCTTCATTATTCATTACATGTTTACTTTTATTTATCCTAAATTATCATTTCTCATAAATCAATTTCTATTAGTTTTATCTTATAAATAATAAAAATATAAACAAATGAATTAAGAGTTGTGATTGATTGATCAAAAAATCTCCATAAGAGAAAGACCTATATCAGGCCCTATTATTTACTTAGTAATAAATACTGTTTAGAGCGCGCATGACAACACTTCATCAAATAATAAAAATAAATATCATCTTATCAAATTAAAATCCTAAAATTTAGAAATTTATGATTTAAGTAAATATATATAGTACCTGAAAAAATGATATATTTAGAATAAAAACCATTTCACTTTTAAATAAAACCCATTTTCTTGTATCATATATTGATAATATTATTTATAAGACTATCATAGTAAAAATTATCAATATAAATTCATATAATTATCATTAATATTTATTCATTACATCTATAATAATTAAATAATTCTTTAAAATTATCAAACTATGAATTCATTTTGAGAAAGTATATTTTACCATTAAATAAAATAGTTTTCCAACACTAAGTAAACAAATATTTTTAAATATATAATTGGTATCTAATTAATAATATTATATCCTTAGATACATGATATAAAAATATATATACATTTAAAATATGAAAAAAATCATAATGAAGAATATTAATAAACCATAAGAGAGATATATTAATAAAAAAATTGAGTTTTTTTAAGGATTTTAGATCACTAAAAGTGTGGCCTGGTTGACATAGTGAAAAAGGCCATCAATAATATGTAGATAATTTACTCCACATAAGGAAGGTTCCTAATCTCAAGATGATAATTTCCTATAAATTGTGATGAATATGAGTAATTCATTCCACTATCATTGACTCAAATTTTCATACCATTGATTGTACATGGTACATAACACTATTGATATTCTTTCTTCATTAAATTCATTCCACATAAAAATTGAATTTTATTTATTCTTCGTGAGTGTATCTTAAACTTGATCTAACCATATAGTTCATTTACCCAATGTTTTATCGAATAGAGTGATATCATTCAAAACAACATCAATTAAATTAAATAGTTAACATTATGTGAAAGGTGAAAATGATTGTCATTGCCTCAAATTGCACATCGAATGAGATGATACATCAATAAACAGTGATGAGGTTCACAGTGTAGGTAGAATTATATGCTCAAATTCCCTTATAAATCTGGGAAACTTTTGAGAAACTGTGAAACAAGGATGAACTTTTTTCCGAGATGATAACTCATTATTATGAGGGAGTTTATAATAATAACCATGAGGAGTACCTCCATTATTTATTTTTTAATTTCCATTATAAATATGACCTCCATTCTAATAGATTTTTTTATCATAGGAAGTACCATTGTAACATATTCCCTGGATAATACTTCTAGAGTGATTATCTTGGTTTTTATGGGTATGGACATAATTAATATTTATTATTAATAATTCAAAAATGGGATTACCACATTTACTTCTAAAATTTGTGTTTTGGGGGGCACCTTTACAACTAGGGTCACGAGGAGGAACTTCATGATTGATCTTCACATTGTTATTGAGTGGACCTTCATTATAGATACTCTAAGAGTTACATCTATAGTTGTTAGTCCCAATGTCACGAGGATTACCTTCACAACCATGAATTTGTTTTCCTATTGATAAGTATTTGTTTTATTCAATCAATAGTGTTTAACTAATTTAAATTTGAGCATTCTTGATCTAAGTGACTCAGTACAGCCCATAAGATATTTTCAGGATATGATGATGAGACATCAGGAGGTCAGTTTCAATAAGGTTAGGGACCTGATCCATTATTTTAGTCATGGATTTCCTTAAACAAGCCTTCCTTATAGATTCCTTTTTCTAGGTGACCAAAGTTGTTGATTTGATCTTGATCGAGGTGATGCAATGTGGGCGGTGATCCTTATTGATAGGATCCCTCTTAAGTGTATCCTTATTTTTTATTAGAATATATCGTTGATAATCATGGTTATCTATGAGAAAAAAATGTTTAGAATAGATCTCATGCTTTATTAATCGACTCACCCTAGTGATCCCTTCTCCAAAGTGTGACAGTTTGGATTGTTGGGGCTAATACTTATAAGGTAGCATCCTTGGGTTATTCTTATGGTGTGAGAGTTATGTATCACTACTGGAAATTGTTATTAATGGGTCCCCCAGAATAGATCTTGAACTATTTTAGGTATGTATATGACATCCGCATCTACCTCCATGAGATAGGTGTGATTGGTGTTACAGTGCTTTGGAAGAAATATCTCAAAAAAATAATTGAAATAGGGACCACTTGTCCCCTACTCGACAAACATTGATTATAATTCCTTTGAATCTTTATACACTAAAGGATTTCATGAGATGCCTCTATTGATTATATAGGTCCTATGAGGTTGTATTCCTACACTACACTATTCACATGTTGACTTTGGAGGCACTGGGTTGGAGAAAGTGTTTTCAAGACTATGGGGCCACAACTAATATTATAGTTGAGCTGTATGTTCTGGGTACTACCTTTTGGTGGTGTTTAGGTACCTTAGTCCATTTACAACTACCCTCACCTTGTCTAGGTAATTAGATATTTGTTATTGCATTTAGTGACGATTCTATTTGGATTGGGGGGGAACTGAGGGGGGAAACCCCATAAATAAGGAATCTATTAGTACAACATCATAAGAACAATTTCATGGTCAATAAATATATTTCATGAGTAAAGTATTTCACATCATGTTCCCCATTTTTTGTTCACATTCATGTTTTAAAATCATATGTTATTTTTTGTTATGCTCCTTCATTAAAATGGTAGGTGTTCATTGGTATATGCCAATGACACATCAAATTATGCATTTAAATTGAGAGGATGGGATGTCAGATCATCCCAAATAGGTTATATTCTATAATTTAGGACATTATTATATATTTATTACATATTGGTGAAATATTTATTAGTAAAATTCCAGTTACCTTGGTCATGATAGAGGTTGATTGAAACCATTCATTGATTTGAACATTTGTATATAGAATAGGTTATCTATAATTTACCTAAATAATTGGATACACTATGGTATAAATCCACAAAAGTAGACACTCTATAATTTATCAAGGAATAGGGAAGCAGTAGATGTTATGGAGTTGGGATCATGAACTTGATAGGGTATTCCAATGTATCCCTATGAAGTGAATAAAAATATATATAGTTTGGTACCACTTAATGGGGAAATTTATACCATTTAAGGTTTTGTGAGAAATATGACATCCTGGACCCAGATTCAACTTAAGAGGAGCCCTGATCTATGTGGGCCACATCACTTGAAGTGCATCTCCTCAAATGCCAGTGGCTACCGACTAGCAGCGAGGGCCTATGGTGTGTATGTTGGGATACTATGCCCTCATTACCAGAGTGTTTCACAATGGATAAATATAAACATAAGTAAATAGTGGAATCAATACAAGTAAATATAAGTAACAATGAAACAATAGACAATATTAACAATTACTAAAATTACTGGAATAACATAAAACAACTAATGATGGTATTTCATGTATCTAGAAAAATAGAAAACATGGATATAAGATAACAGTCATAACATATAACAAAAAAATTATAAAGTAAATAAAATACTATTTCAATCATACTAAGTTGTGGCTCAGTCATATGTTATCAAGATCCATCCTAAAATCAAGAAATAAAGTGTTTTATGTTGTATGATTCCCTTTGTCAACATATTCATACATGTAATCTACCCTAGGTACCAAACGGTGCCCGAAGAGGGTGTAAGATAAATCTTAGTGGGCCACCACAAATATTGTCTATAGCATCTAGCCCGTCTAATGGAAATGTAATATTGTGAAAGAATTCATATATATTTTAAAGCATCACAATGTAACTAAATACCCTAGTACTTTCTTCATCCCTCATATAACTTCTGAACATAACTAGTCCATTAATTGATTATTTTCAATTTTTATATGAGTCACATATTAACAATAGTGAAGGTTCCAAGGTAATAAAAAATGAAAAATATATCTCAAGGATCACCAAATCACAAATAAAAGTATCCTTTCTAAGGGTAAGAGTGTAATCTAAGGATCGTATTTCAAGGTATTCCACAATGATATGTTTACCGAGTACATGGATTTCATCAATGGTTAAATGGGGCTAAAAATGACTAGGCATGGTGGTATTTAACCACAGAACCTACACATAAATGATATATATAAGGAGTGTATCAAAGGAAACCTTTAATACTATATGAGGGATCCTAGAATGTTATACCGAGAATCCAAGAATATACAAGGATTGGGATCTAGGTGTGTCTCAACCTAAGCAAGTTGTATCCTTGAATTAGAATGGGGTCTCAAGTGCTCTTGGAATTACATAATAAGAATCCAAGGAGATATCAAGTCAGTACACTCCAATTTAATTTTTGAATTCATGTAATATTTCATTTGGTTCAATACATACCTTTCATTAGTTTGATAAGGTCAGGTATCATGCAATATATTTTTAATTTATAATTAATCAATATGTCCATTTGGTTCAAGACTTCATTTTCATTAGTGTGACAAGGTCAAGTAGAATGAAACCATTCATTTAATTCATTTAAAAATATTCAATAATTATGGTCCATTCTACTAACATCAATCAATATGGAAAGGGTTGATACATATATGAATCCTATATTTCATTCACATTTAATACGGTCAAGTCATATACTTATTATACTTTCCAATTTCCCTTTCCCATTTAATTATCAATTTGAAGCAGTTACCTTAGGCGGGTCAAGTGAAAGTGACATGGTACTTTCCATTTTCCATTACATGAAACATCAAGAATTTATGATAAGGAGGTGTACCGTTATTGCGGTTAAGATCAAGAACATATGAACAATGGCTCAAAAGTGTCAAAACACTAAAAACTCAATTATGGAATATCATCCTACTTGGGATGGATGGAGTTGAGGTAATAACCACCACAAAAATAATCACATATATATAAATATCATAATAATATTATTCTAGTTATTATAATCAAGACATATAATTTCAATAAATGGCACCTGATGAAATCGGTGGGCCCCACATGAAAATACCAATATCAAAGAACATGAGGGATGATTTATAGACCACCCACATTAGGGTTGTATGACTATAATCCACTGATATTGGCCTTTAATTCATCTTATTTAATAGTAGATCTGAGAAAAATGGAAAAACGCTCACACCCTGATAACTAGTTCAAGAGCAATAGAGGAGAAGAACGACTAAAAAGTACTTGTGTACTTATCGTCATGCATCCAACATGAGGAATAGAAGCACAATCAGATCCCAGATGGAGGATATCTCTTGATACCTACCTTATGTCTTAAAAAATCTCCAAATTTAGAGAAAATGGAGGTTCTCTTATTGGATCCTGAGATGGGGAAGAAGTGGTGGCTAAATTAGATCATTAAATGGGAAAATAGTACAATTACCCTTAAATTTTTATGTACACAATTTTTTCGCACGGTTTGATAAACCGTGAGCAAACCATGAATGGGTACTTGGGAAGAAGGGGAACTCGCATAGTTAGGTTGCTTTACCATGCTCCAAGTGTGCGATATGGTTCTGCCCAAAAATATATCGTCCACACAGTTATTCAAACCATGTGCCAACTGTGGGACATGGAAAGTGTCCCAAAAAATGTATTCCAGGCTTCAAATAATTCCCTTAACAACCCTAAGACCTTTGATAAATCATTAGGAATCCATACTAGGTCGAAAATAAACAATTATAAAAAAATTTAAAGGATCCATACCTGAGTGAATAATCGGGTTCTTACAGTCTCCCCCTTTTAAAACAACACCCCCCATGAGTTCACCTTCCAAGGGTGTAGAAACTCTATCTGACAAAAGCTCTTGATACTGATCATGTATATCAGCCTCTTACACCCAATTCAAATCATTAACGCCACCATTCTTCAATAACACTGTTACTAGAGGGATATACCAGACTCAAAGATCCTTATTGCTATGGTTGCCGATGCGTACAAGATATTCCTCAAAGGTAGCATCAACATCTAACTCAACATCCTCTGGATCAATGGTATGAGATGGTTCAGCATGATAATGACTAATTTTTGAAACATGGAAGATGTTATGCATGGCATTGTACCTCTGAGGTAGTGGCAATTGATAGGCTATCAAGCCGACGCTCTATTGGATCTCAAACGAACCTATGTAACTTGGTGAAAACATTCCTTAGTTCTGTAATAGTTTATTCCCTAGCCTAAGAGATACTCAAAGGAAACCATGATCCTAGACCATGAACTCTAAAGGTCATTAATGGTGATCAGAATAATATTTTTTTTTCTATACTGGGTTGTAGTCATACACTTTTTGATCAGTTGAACCTACTTCGAAGCATCAGGAATGAGACGAGGACCTAGTAGGACTACCTCACCTTCCTCTATCTAGCATAGTGGTAAATGAAATATCCTATTATATAAGGACTCAAAATGATCCATCTATATTTTCTCCTTCAAGTTTTTATTATAAGAAAACACAACAAGAGGGGAATTATTTTCCCAAGAACCACTAAAATCAAGGACACATGCTCGAATCATATATTCTAGAACATGTATTGTCTGCTCTGATTGTCCATTGGTCTATGGGTGAAAATATATTCTTAAAATCACATGTGCTCCAATAGCCTTTTTCAATACCTACCAGAACCGTGATGTAAAATGAGTATCCCTATCTAAAATGATAATATGACGGGCCCTGTGTAGTTGTATGATCTCACAGACATACATTCTCCCCAACTCATCAACTGAGAAAGTCTCCCAAATTGAAATGAAGTGGGATACTTTACTCAGTCATTAAATAACAACCCATACATTGTCTATAATTCTAAAGGACCTAGGTAAACCATTTACAATTTCTATAGTAACATATTCCAATTTCCATTCTATGACTAGAATCAGCTATAACAAGCCTATAGGACTTCGATGGTCTACCTTCACCTACTAATAGGTGGAACACCTAGTAATAAGGCCTACTATCTAACATTTCATCCCATGCCACTAATTCTAGTGTCACATGTATCGATACAGCTTCAATATTCCTAGATGAATTAACCACTAAGAGGTGTTGGACTCTTTAATAAACTCCTCCATGAAATCTGTAGGGACCCATACATTTCCATGGATATGTAGGATTTCATATCTTTCTACAAACCAATCTGAAGGTAGGTTATCTCCTGATATACTCTCATGGAGTACCAAGCCTTCAGGATCTGAATATTTTCTACCCTTCACCTTCTCAAGGAGGGAAGAGGAAACTTCCAAATATGAGAGACAAGTCTGCTTGTGACTATCATGAATCTCAAGATGCATCTCTGAAAATAGGACTATTAACTTCCATTGGTCACGGCATCCCATACCGAATGTTCCTGAGTTTTCCGACTCATTTCATCTCCAACAACATTGCCCTTCCCAGTCATATTGGCAAGCTTAAAATCAAAGTATTGTATATATTCAAAACATTATTTCTATCTATGGTTCATGTTATGCTGAGAAAATATATATTTGAGAATCTTGTGGTTTATGTACAGAAAAAAGTGATCACCCAACAAATAATATCTCTAGTAATGTAGGACATGGAAAACTACTATTAGATCAAGGTCACGCATTCGGTAATTTCTCTCATGAGGCATCAACTAGCAAGATCCATACACAACGACTTCATCTTCTTGCATCATTACTACTTCGAGGTTTATGTCTGATGCACCACAGAAGATGGTATAACCTACACCTGGTTTAGAAAGAATTAAAATATGTGCTGAGACAAGCCTCCCTTTCAGTCCCTGAAAGGATTTACCGCACGCTTCTAACCAAAGGAACTTGAAACCCTTCCTTGTAAGACTAGTAATAGGTGAATAAATATTTGATAAGTGTTAGATGAAATGGATGTTATTTTGATATATCACTATGAAAATATGTATATCAAAAATGTTCTTGGGATTCTCCTAGGAATCTATATCATTAACATTTTTTGGGTCAATAGATACACTTAATTATAAGATTATATGACTGACGAAGTGAACTTTGTTGATTCAGAAGTGGCACATAACAAGCTTGGAATAAAACTGATACTCTCTTAGTTTACTCAAAATGATCTCAAGATAATCGTTATGGTTTCTACAAGTGTGGTAACACACCAGGATATCATCCAAAATTACCATGAAAAAATTATCCAAATATGGGTGGAACACCCTATTCATCAGATCCATGAAAACTATGGGTGCATCTGCAATACTGAACGATATAACTAGGTACTCATATAGACTATACCTTCTACAAAAATTTGTATGATGTATGTCTGATGGACTTACATACACCTGATGAAAAATTGTTATCAGGATGATCTTAGAGAAGAACCTAGCTCCCCAAAGTTGGTCAAGGAGATCATCTATTCGAGGTCGTGGATATAATTTCTTGATCATAAGCTAGTTCAACACTCTATTATCCATGTATATATGTAAGGATCCATCTACCTTATTGGAAAAATCATTGGTAACCACGAAGAGGATGTATTGAGTTGTATGAAACCTTTTTCTTATAAATCCTATAACTTCTTCTTAAGCTACTAAAGCTTTTTAGGTTCATCCAGTATGAAAGAATGGAAAATGGAGCTACTCCTGGAACAAGATCTAGTGTAAACTCTACCTCTCCCTCCAATGGTAACCCATAAAATTCATCTGGATAGACATCCTTGAAATGATCCATTATTGGAGAGAAATAAACTTGTCCTAAACCCCAATCCTTCATGAAGAGATTTGAAATCTGGGAGGTCACTCCACCTAGCCCATGATTCTCTAGTCCATCTCTACCAGCCTGGATATACCACTCACCCTTATATAGATAACTTCTTCCCTATGGTGACATAAATGATACCCTACAGAAATATAAGTCTACAAAAGAATGATACTAACACAAAAAATATATATCCCAATAATAACATTGAAGCCTGTCTTCTCGAGAAAAAATAGGTTCCATAAGAAAGGGTAGTTGACTAGCTCAAGGTGGAAGTCCTTAAACTAGCATATTCCCCCATTTCATACCCCTAATGGAATATATGGGGTAATTACACCATAGTAATATAGTATCTCTTGTCTGAAACATTTCACAATAGATACATTGATAAAAGAGTTAGAATCACTTGTATAAAACAAAATATATACTATAGTAGATGCCACAAAAATAGTACCACGTTCTATATATGGTCCCACATCCTGATCCTTAGGTATCATCTGTAGTGTATCAAAATGAGATGATCCACAACCATGTGAAATATATGGACTACCACGATCATAATTTATCTGGTATTGCTGATGGTGATTTGGGGTTTCGCTTCAATGGCCACGACCTCCTCCTTGGATAGTCCTTCGGGTGCTATTTCAACTCCACACCTGACACATCATAAAAGAACCCGCTCTTGAATGTGGAGCTAGTGTGGATATTGTTTCACTCAAAGTTGTTGGAATTGTCCTACATAAATGTTGGAGATTCCCCATACTACCTTAATCCTGACATTCCATTGGGTATATATCACAATGTGGCTTCTGGTTCCCCTGTCATCCACACTGAGGACACACTTTGGAGATATTGAAACGGTCACTATGGTTGTCACTCCCCAAATGAGAAACCTTGAAAGAATGTTTCCTACCACTGGAAGAACTATTGGACAGATGTGGCACTGAACCTTTAAACACAGTACTATTTCCATCCGTCATGTTACACTCAGTGATAATATCCTGATTTACGATTATAGAGAATGTAATAAGGATAAATTCATTCACTTGCATATGGATGGAATACACAAGCCCATCCTTAAAGTGTCTAGCATGCGAAATATCATCACTAGCTAGAAGCGATGAAAAGAACTGTAACTCATCTCATTGAAAACTCTATGACTGACAAGGAACTCTACTCGAGATGCATGAATGCTCTATCCCAGTCTTCTCTCAACATATGAGGAAATAACTAATCATAGAAGGTATTCTAGAAAATGACCCATAACATACCCTGATAATGACCATCCTGGATAATCACATCCCACCAGTTCTTGGCCGAATCCCTAAGCATGTATGTTGAATTATTCCCCCCCCCCCATCTGGAGGCATCTCTATATTCTCAAAGATATATAGGATGGCCTCTAGATAAGACTCAACAGCCTGCGGACAGCCATTCCCTAACAATGTAAAAGGATGCTACTGTTGGAACTCATGATTCAGATCAACCATCATAGTTGCAATCCATGGAGCACCATGCATGGACTGCATCAGATGTGGTAAATTCTCACAAAAAATGGGTGCTCATGCCCAAATCAGGTACAACATGTAGTGCCTGAAGTGGAACTCCTAAAGGTATGACTGACCTCTTAGGGCCCACCATGTTTGGACCATGGTCATCGCCACCTTCCCGACATATGATATGAGGATGTCGTGCCAACATTGGTCTACAAATTCTAATCACATGCCTTAGAACAATATTAAAATCATAAGATAGAAACATTAGTATATACGAAATGTAATAAAACTCAATATACAAGGAATAATACCTTAACTACCTGCTCAGACGACCAGGTATCTGTAATTGATCAATTATAAGTTTCATTTCATTTTACATTTAATTTCTAGGTTCGCACCTTTACCTTTCATAAACATGACTAGGGGATAAGGATGTGAAACCAATTAATTTTAGATTTCATGATTCAACTTATAATGGATATCCATTTATATTGAATCAGTACCCATACACCTTGTCACTAGAAATTACACCCCTTTATTTATAGAATAATGGTTAGACTCTGTAAATTACTCATCCCAAACCATGAGGTCCCATACACCTCATGAATTGAGACAACCAATAACTAAATCACAACCAAGATTAATACAAGTATAAGATAACAATCACAACAACAATCAACAATCACATGCATATCAAGCAATGAAAAACTATAAAATTCACCTATATGGAATGGAAATATACATGACATGTGAATTATAAGTGACTATAATGATGCATTTAACAATGCTCTATTTCCTCATATTATCAGGACAAGGATGAAATAAAATTATCAAATAGAGTAATAATCAAAAACACCACACAATATGTTCACCACACAACGGTGAAATAATAACAACTATAATCAGAAAAATTGAATTATATTTTTTGTAACATGGATTTGAGGCTAAACAAGGGTTCTTGATGCCCATGTTCTGCTTATGACCAAGTCCCATATTATTCTTAATCTTCAATCTATTATCTAAAAATAGTAATTCAAGAAAAGAACCAACTCAAATACAATTTTGTGACATCCTGGACACAAATTCCACTTAAGAGGTTCCCTGAGCCTGGTGGTCCACATGGAATCAAGAGCATCTCCCCAAATTCCAGAGGCTTCTGACTAGTAGTGAAGGCTAAGGGTGTGTCTATGGAGAGACTATGGCCTCATTACCAGAGTGTAGCGCATTGGATAAATATAAATAGAAGTAAATAGGTTAAGAAAAACAATAAAACATAAGGTACATAGGAAAATTTAGACAACAATAATAATAATTAAAACAACTAGAATAACGTACAAAAAATGAAGACGATATGTCATGTATCTACAAAAATTGAAAACATGGATACAATATAACATGCGTAACATGTTCATTAAATTATTAAGGAAATAAAAGACTATCCCAAGAATCTTGAGCTCTTTCTCGGTCATCTTCTATCAAGATTCATCATAAACAGCAAGCAATCAAGTGTTCAAAGCCATATTCATTCCTTTTTCAACACCTGCATACATGTAATCTTCCCCATGTACCAAACAACACCTGGAGAGGTTGTGATATAAATCTTAGTGGGTCACTACCAATATTTTCAATAATATCCAACTCGTTTAATGGAAATGTAATAGTTTAAAAGCATGTATATATAAAGTAAATCTGTATAATGTAATTAAATACCCATGTACTTTCTTCAGCACTCTTCTGACTTCTAAACATAACAAGTCCATTAATTGATTATTTCTAGTTTATAAATGAGTCACATATTAACAATAGTGAAGGTTCCAAGGTAATAACCAAATAAATATTGACCTAAAGGGTCACTGTAACACCACGAAATTTTATAAGAAAGATTATTTTTAATGTATTTAATGTCTTGTGTTGTACGCTACACCAAGATTAGCTTGTTCTATACTCATCACCGTATTAGCTTGCAGTATACTCAACACTATTCTTGGCTAGTGTTGTAGAAAATTTCAAGTTTATTTTGTGGGAATTATTCTACGTAGCATTAAGTATATATTTTTTTTAATGTATAAATGAAATAATTTTTTATTATGTTATACGCAACACCAAATGGAGCTTCCACTACATGCAACCCTGACTTGCCTTGCATCACATGCAATCATGACCTTCCTCGATAGCATGTATAGTACGCAATATCGGTATTCGCTAAACAACGATATATTGTTATAATATTATTGTTAACTAGTCATTATGGATATTGATAACTAAATTTTAAATTTTATTTGGAATCAAGATATAAAAAATTACTTTGGATAAATTTTTCATACTATTCTGATAACTATCATATTTTAATGAATTGTAAAAACACGCTATATTTTAATTAAAAACAACTTTTTTCATTACAATAATTTATATTGTTATCTTATCATTTTAATTGTTTTTAAAGTGTAATTAAAATATATTTTTACCATGTAATCCAATGTTGTTCATTGGAATTAATTTCACTTTGAAATTCGACATAAATAAGTGCCGATCTTTTGATAGTTATTGTTTCTTAAAAACACGCTATTTGTTTTGATAGTGGGAATTAATTTTAAAATTAATTAATGCCACTTCTAGGTTTTGAATTTGTCAAAATAGAAATCATTTTTTAATTCAGAATGTCAAATATAGCTGAGGCTAAATATTTTGTATTTTTCTAAAAAACATCAATTTATGATGAATAGTGAAACCACTTAGTGGTAGTTAAAAAACTGACCCTTTCATTAAAATGAAATTTTACCACTTCTGTAAATTTAATTTCAAAAATCTAACACACATGGTTGTTATTAAGAAGTAAAATGTGGTTCAATAAGATGAAAATAATTTTTGGTGAATAGTAACTTTTGACTTTTATTTACTGCGGTTAAAGGTAAATAGGGTAATTCAAGGTTCAAAGAATATTATAATTATTCAAAAGTACCATAAAACATGTCCTAACATTATTGGATGAGTATTGGCCGACCATGGGCATCCTTGGGTCTATTTTGGGACCCCATTGAGCCATATGGTAGTGATAATGACAATTTGGATTAATTAATTTAATGTAAAGACAAAATTGACATTAACAAACATATTTTAGTAATTAATTTTTATAAGGGGTTATGTAAATTATCTTTTAGACTATAAATATTCATTGGAATTATATAAATATTTCCTACATGATTGTATCTTTTTATAATTTTGAGAAATCAAATAAATTAAATTATTTATGACACAATAATGATGCAATATTTACCTCATTAATAACTTATTTAAGTAAGTAAGATTATAATGATTACAATAATATCCAAAACATGTCCAATTATGATTGGATGATTTTATTTGGACCATGAATCATCTTATCTTCATCTTTAATTATTTTTGGTCCTTTTCAAACCGAATATAAGTTTATAATAAAATAATATTTTCGCACTTTCCAAAGGTTCCCCTCTCCTCCCTTACAAAAGGACACCTCCTCTCTCTCTTATTTACACAAATTTGAGCCTTCATGATTGGAAAAAATCTGCCAATTTCCCTTTTCAACATCCCTATAAACATAGTAGAGGTTCTGGTATTCTCAAAAGACCATCTCTAGTCCCTTAAGTGGAAGTTTAAAGGATGCACGTCGAGGAAGAGGTAATCTCTTCTACCGATTCTTTCAAATTTCTTCCTTATTATAATTCCTCTTATTTAGAAGTTTCATTATAAAATAATAACATCAGTATAAATCATATATTGATATGGTATTATAAATATGAAACAACCCCATTTCACCTTCTATCTATCCTACGGAAAACAAAATCATTGCGCGTGCGTACGTACGGATAACCGTCTTCACAAACGCAACGAGATTCATTTTCCATGATTAACCATTAAAGTATGATTATAAAGTGAATATATAATAAATATTCTTGAATTATATTACATAATCATTATACTATATTTATTTACAAATATGTTTCATTTACATAATTCCATTCAATTTAATAAGGAAATGAAAACAGCGTTCTTGTGTACGTACGGCCTACCGTCTCCAGGAATGGTGTATTTCGTTCCATTTATCGATCTATCATATATATTTATATGCTGAATAAATATTATATATAAATCATGTCTTTAATTATGGAATTATTTAAATCAGTATATAAGTAATAATATCATGAACAACAAGTTGAAACATGTACGATAAATGAAACGATTTTACCCAAAACTCTGCTTTAACATGGAATTTACAAAAGAACGGGTAATATAAAGTCATAATTGAACCATATATGATATCATAATAATGAATATAATTCTATAATAATTCAATGACATTATTTAAATCATTATACAGGAGGTTCAGATACATACAAAGCATATCAGACATAAGATAAGGGGTAATTTTGAAATCTCATTTTTATCCGAGATTGCTTATATGTAAGTATTTACTGGGGTATATTTTTCATCCATGTCCTTAAAATGTTTTTCATAAAGTGTTTAATTTTCTTCCATGTCTATTTTAAGTCATTTTTACACCTCTTTGTCTTTTAATTTGTGTAATGGAAGGAATCTTTCTTTTGTTTAACATACATGGTACTTTTTGACTTTTCCAACAAAAGTACGAGAAGAATGTTTTTTTTAACTTATACAGAATGAAAGGATTTTTACGGGATTATATTGTCTTATTTTCATGAAGTTTACTCTACAAGATTTCATGAATATTTTCTAAAATATAATTTTATTTTAAAATTCCATGGGATTTTGTGAATAGAAAATTATTTTGAAGAAGAAAGGATATTTTCCACAAGAATTAATTTCAAGTGTTTTATCAAAAAGACTTTCCATATAAGATGACATTATTTCATATGAGTATGTTTCAAGTATAATGTCTCTCTGATTTACATGGTTTCACTTTTCTTATTATGAAATGTTATCCATTTGTTTTATATGGATTATGTTATGGTGGGATGATGTTTATGAAACCAATTTTATTCTTTGGGTTATGATGGATGATTTATGTTTATGTTGTGGCACACGTAAGAATGATTTTATTATGAGAAGGGTGGGAACTATATATCCCTCAAATGATTTGGATAATTATTTATATGTCATGAGATAGACATGGATATAACGGAAAGTTAATCTAGTTCAGTGATACAGGACTGGAAGGAGGAGTGAACTCGATTCAGAAAGGGACTTTGTCCACTAATATAGTCTTGGCTGCAATGCCTTGGACACTATGGAAATCATAACATGTGATTAATGGTTTCAACAATTAAATGTTTTATTCCCATGCTATTAAATCATGATTAATGTTTATTTATGATCTCTGCCTTACGTACTGCCATGTTTTATGTCATTTCTCAAGATTTTGATGTTTAAACATTATGTTCATGTTTTTTTGTTCAAATGAATATGATTTTTTTTATTTTCTCCATGATTACCCTTACTGAGCATTTTAGATCACCCTTTATATGTTCTCTTTTTCTAAGGATTTAAATAAAGGTTTTAGGTAATAGATGAAAAGGGTAAGATCTATATGGGAGATGTTGTAGATCTTTCACCACTATTAAAAGATTATATTACGAGTTTCCAAAGACACTAAAATATTACGGTCCTCGTGTGTCTGTTTTTCTTATGTATTATTTATTCCACAAAAGTAATTTAATTTCCATGTATGTCGTTATTGGGTATCTACAGTTGGTATTAGAGGAAAGGTTTAGTCAACCTTTGGAAACTAGGATGCAAGAAATTTTGTGAGATCCCTAGAGATATTTCTAAGGTATGTCTAGGGATGTCCCTAAGGTTTAGTATAAATATATGTTACAGTCCTAGAATTAAGTTGACGATCATGAATAACCTAGGATGAACCTAGGGTGTCATGGATTAAATAATATGTGATAAGTTAGGCATCCCATAAGCGACTTTTTATGATTATGTAGTTCCTTGTTATTTTAACTGTTTCATACACCATGGTTTTTGGTTTTAGTCGATAGAGGGAACCAGAAGGAATTGGGTCAACATTGAATCCAATGGTAAAATTGATGACTATGAGCAATGAAATTTCATAATTCCTAGAAAAAAAGATTTTGTGATTATGCTGAATCCGTCATCACGATATATGATAAACAAGGTGAACTTTAGTGGTATTCCAAATTCATCAAACAAGAGGAAGATGAACTTTTATACATATTCACATAGTGAGGAGCATAAAGAAAGTAATATTGAGTTTCTTAAAGAAGTGAAGAATACCCTTGAAGAATTCATCAAATGGAGGGGAAGATGTTATATGTGTGGTGAGAAGGGTCAAAGAGTGACAGACTGTTATAGAGTTCAATGTATTATCTATGGAGAACATGGGCACTACCCAACTCAATGCCCTAACCTAAGAGTTTACTTCTAAATCAAGGAAGGACTTATTCCATGACAATCATTGAAGAGGATGGATTGATGTTTTTATGTATTGGTATTCAAGAATGATGTTGTTGAGGTACTTTTATGGTATATTGGAATATCTATGTATTGGTCCATTGTGATTTTAAATAATTATATGGTACTGGTAACCATGAAAAGTGATTCAAATATTTTAAAAAGCAGATGATATGCGCATAAGGAAGGGATAAAGAGAAAATGAAATGTTTGATATTATTCATGTGCTCCTGACTGATATAAGGAAAAAGTGATATCATGGATTGAGTATATAGAAATTTTGGGAATTTGGTATGTGGATAGAGTTAACATTTGACAGCATTCACGTTTTCACTAAGGTTCTATGGTAACTCATGTTTCAAAATAATACATTATTAAGGTATTCACATGTTTGGAATATGACCAACAAGATATATATTATGATATATGATGGATAAGTGATGGTATTCACATGCTTGTTATGTGACCTTTCATGTAATCGTTTTCTTTACACTATGAGATTGGAAATATGTATTTTGGATAAGCCTAAAGATTTGAATGAATTATGTTGGACATTAGATAATATTATTTAAGGATAGAAAATGTTTTTCGATATTATTTCTGGAATGTTATAATAGTATTGTTTTAGAAAAAGGACAACAGATAGGATGAGAAACAACCCATCGCGTCGGACAAGGTTGCGCAAATCAAACCCACAAACAAAGTGAGATAGGCCTTTATCGCCTACCTATAGCCTAAAAAAGTCCCTAGTTAGTAGAAACTACTTTTATTTTATTAATAAGGGTGATAGATAAAATATTAGTCCATTTTTTGAACCATATACGATTAATCTCACCATATATGGACTTATGTATATATCTTTTTCTATGATTATGTTTGAGACAGATGGAATAACCTATCATTCTATCGCATGATCTGCTAACACTTTGAAAAGGACAATTTCAAATTCATTTCATTATGAGGTGAAGTGGAAATTGTTCAAGGCACGAGCAATGGTAAGATTGTACCAAAATCAAGTATGTATTTCTTTTAATTCGAAAATTTTTCAACATTAGGGAAATATTTTTGAAAACCAAAAATGTTGTCGTAATGCCCTAATATCTTATGAATGATATGGTACATTAGATCATCACAAATTTATGGCTTTGTGATTATTGTCTTTTTATAGCCATGTTCTCTACCACTCTCCATCAGAACATGACGGTTATATTTCTCTTCCATATCTATGTTTTAACCTATGTTCTCTTAGGTGGAAACCCAATGATGAGTTAATTTGGGTAATTGTTTCATTTCATACTTCACTTTTTAGAATTATGTTTTATTATTCCTTTTTACAATGTGGGTTTCTATAAATAAAACATTAAAGTAGTAAATCATTTATAACCCTGATGAATTTCGAGGGAGAAATTCATTTTTAAGGGGGGTAGAATGTAAAACCCCAAAATTTTATAAGAAATATTATTGTTAATTTATTTGATGTCTTGTGTTGTACGCTACACCATGATTAGCTTTCACTATACACAACACCATATTAGCTTGCAGTATAAGAAACACTATTCTTGGCTAGTGTTACACACAATTTCAAGTTTGTTTTGTGGGAATTATTCTATGCATTATAAACTATAGATTTTTTTAATGTATAAATGAAATATGTTTTGATTATGTTATATGAAACACCAAATGGAGCTTGCACTACATGCAGCCCCGACTTGGCTTGCATCACACGCAATCACGACCTTCCTCGATAGCAAGTGTAGTACGCAATACCGGGATTCTCTAAACAACGATATATTTTTATAATGTTATTATGAACTAGTCATTATGGAATATATTAACTAAATTTTGAATGTTATAAAATTATTATTTATCTTACACATTTTCTAGAACATCGTGTGAGAATAAAATATATTTTTCGAGTAAATTAAGTATTTTTCAAAAAATCAAATTTTGCTACCTTTTGATGGAGAACCCACTTTAAATCACGTTTTTGACACGTTTATAAGTTTAATTTTACAAAATAAAATTCTTATTTGGAATCAGGATATAAAAATTTACTTTGGATAAAATTTTCATATTATTCTTATAACTTTCATATTTTAATGAATAGTAAAAACACACTATATTTTAATTAAAAACAACTTTTTTTAATCGCAATAATTTATATGGTTAGATTGTTTTTGTAATTGATTTTAAAGTGTAATTAGAATATATTTTTACCATTTAATCAAATTTTGGTCATTGGAATTAATTTTACTTTGAAATTGGACATAAACAAGTGTCGATCTTTCGATAGTTATTGTTTCTTAAATACACGCTATTTGTTTTGATAATGGGAATTAATTTTAAAATTAATTAATGCCACTTATATGTTTTGAATTTGGAAAAATAGAGATAATTTTTTAATTCAGAATATCAAATATAGCTTAGGATGAATTTTTTTTATTTTTTCTGAAAAATATCAATTTTTGATGAATAGTAAACCACTTAGTGGTAGTTAAAAAACTGACTCTTTCATTTAAATAAAATTTTACAACTTCTGTGAATTGAATTTCAAAAATATGACATACAAGGTTGTTATCAGGAAGTAAAATTTGGATCAATAAGATGAAAATAGTTTTTGGTGAATAGTAACTTTTGACTTTTATTTACCGCGGTTAAAGGTAAATAGGGTAATTCAAGGTTAAAAGAGTATTATAATAATTCAATATTACCTTAACACTTGTTCTAACCTTATTGGATGATTAGCATCCGACCATGGGCATCATTGGGTCGATTTTCGGACCCTATTGAGCCACATGGTAGTGATAATGAAAATTTGGATTAATTAATTTAATGTAAAGATAAAATTGACATTAAAAAAATTAGTAATTAATTTTTATAAGGGGTTATAAAAATTATCATTTCGACTATAAATATTAATTGTAAAGATAAAAAGATTTCCTACATGATGGTATTTTTTTATTATTTTTAGACATCTAATAAATTAAATTATTAATGACACAATAATGATGCACTATTTACCTCATTAATAAATGAATTAGATAAATAATATTATAATGATTAAAATATCATCCAAAACATGTCCAATTATGATTTGATGATTTTATTTCGACCATGAGTCATCTTATCTTCACCTTTAATGATTTTTAGACCTTTTGAAACCGAAGATAAGTTTATAATAAAATTATATTTTCACACTTTCCAAAGGTGCCCGTCTCCTCCCTTATAAAAGGGAACCTCCTCCCCCTCCACTTTACACAACTTTGAGCATTAAAGATCAGACAACCCCTTACCATTTTCCTTATAAACATCCCTAGAAACATATTAGATGTTATGGGCTTCTCAAAAGTCCAACTCTAGTCACTTATGTGGAAGTTTAAAGGAGGCACGTCGAGGAAGAGGTAATCTCTTCTACTGATTCTTTCAAATTTCTCCCTTCTTCTACTTCCTCTTATTTACTTGTTTCAATATAAAGTAATAACATCAGTATAAATCATATACTGATATGATATTATAAATATGAAACGACCCCATTTCACCTTCTATCCATCGTACAGAAAACGAAATCACCGCGCGTGCCTACGTACGGACTACTATATCCACGAACACGATGAGATTCATTTTCCATGATTAACCATTCAAGTATGATTATAAAGTGTATATATAATTAATAATAATGAATGATATTACATAATAATGATACTGTATTTATTTACATATATTTTTCATTTACTTAATTTCATTCAATTCAACAAGGAAACGAAAACTATGTTCATGCGTACGTAAGGCCTACCATCTCCATGAATGGTGTATTTCATTTCATTTATTGATATATCATATATATTTATATTTTGAATATATATTATATATAAATAATTTTTTAGATTCTAGAATTAAGTAAATCAGTAGATAAGTAATAATATCAAGAACAAAAAGTCGAAACACGTACGATAAATGAAATGATTTTACCCAAAACGCTGCTTTAACATGGAATTTATAAAAGAACGGGTCATATAAATTCATAAGTGAACCATATATGATATAATAATAATTAATATGATTCTATAAAAATTCAATGAATTTATTTAAATAATTATACAGGAGGTTCGGATACATACGAATCATATCGGACATAAGGTAAGGGATAATTTTGAAATATCATTTTTATCCGAGATTGCTTATACGTAAGTATTTTCTGGGGTATATTATTCATCCATATCCATAAAAAGTTTTCATAAAGTGTTTAATATTTTGACATGTATTTTTTAAGTAATTTTACTCCTCTTTGACTTTTACTTTTTTTTTTGGAATGAATCTTTCTTATGTTTACCATACGAGGTACTTTCGGACTTTTCCATCAAAATTATGAGAAGAATGTTTTTTTGAACTTATACGGCATGAACGGATTTTTACGGTTTTATAACACCTTATTTTCATGAAGATTATTCTACAATATTTCATAACCATCTTCAATAAAATCCTTTTAATTTAAAATTGAATGGAAGTTTGTGAAAAGAAAATGATTTTGAAGAAGAAAGGATATTTTCCTCAAGAATTCATTTCAAGTGTTTTATCAAAACAATTTTCCATCTAAGATGACATTATTTCATATGTGTATGTTTAAAGTATAATGTCTCTATGATTTACATTTTTTCACTTTTCTTATGATGAAATGATATCCATTTTTTTATATGGTTTATTTTATGATGGGATAATATTTATGAAACCCATTTTATTCTTCGGGTTAGGATGAATGATTTATGTTTATGCTGTGGCACACGTAAGAATGATTAAATTATGAGATGGGTGGGACCTATATCTCCCTCCAATTCATTAGGTAAGTATTTATATCTCATGATATAGACATGGCTGGAACGGCATGTTAATCCAATTCAGTGATACAAGACTGGAAGAAGGAGTGAACTCGATTCAGAAATGGACTTTGTCCACTAATATGGTATTGGCAGCAATGCCTTGGATACTATGGAAATAATAACATGTGCTTAATGGTTTCCATAATTAAATGTTTTATTACAATTCTATTTTATCATGATTAATGTTTCTTTATGATCTATGACTTACGTACTGCTATGTTTTATGTCATTGCTCAAGATTTTAATGTTTAAACATTATGTTCGTGTTTTTTGTTCAAATGTATGTGATTTGTTTAATTTTCTCCATGCTTAAACTTACTGAGCATTTGATCTCACCTTTTATATGTTTTCTTTTCCCCAGGATTTAAAAAAAGGTTTTAGGTAAGAGAAAAAAAGGGGGGGATATTTATGGGAGATGTTGAAGATATTTCACCAGGATTAGAAGATTATATTCTGAGTTTCAAATGACACTAAACTATTGCATTCCTTGTGTGTCTTCTTTTTGTTATGTATTAAGTATTCCACAAAAGTAATGTAATGTCTATGTACGTCAAGATTGAGTTTCTATAGTCACCAAATCAATAATAACTATATCTTGGCTAATGGTAAGATTTTAATCCAAGGATCATATTTCAATCCATTCCATAATGAGTGGCCTACCGAGTTCATAGAGTTTATCCAATGTAAAACAGGTCTAACCAATGATTGGGCCCAATGGGAATTAACCATGAAACCTACATGTCAAGACTAGATCCAAAGAGTGTATCCAATGAATACTTTAATAGTATATGAGGGATCCCATGGTGTCATACCGAGCATCTCATGATATACAAGGATTGGGATATTGGTGGGTCTCAACCTAAGTAATCTATATCCTTGAATCAGAATGGGGCTCCCGAGTGCTCATAGAATACCAAAATAATAATCAAAGGGAACATCAAGTCATGACACTCCTATTTAATTATGAATTAATTTAATATTTCATTTTTTTCAGGCCTTGACATTCATTGGTGTGATAAGTTCACCTATCATGCAACCTATTATTAATTCATAATTTATCAATAATTTTATTTGGTCCAAGCCTTGACATTCATTAGTGTGACAATGTCAAGTAGCATGAAACAGTACATTTAATTCATTTAATCATATTCAATTATTAAGGTTCATTCCTTCCCCTTCCATTAATGTGGTAAGGTGTGCTATAGATATGAAACCTATATTTAATTCACATTGAATATGGTCTAGTCATATACTTAGTATACCTTCTAATTTTCCTTTCACATTTAATTATAAATTCGAATCGCATAACTTAGGTGGGTCATGTATAAGTGACATGGTACACTCCATTCACCATTACATGATACAATAATAATTTATTATAAGGAGTCCTACAATTAGTGTGGTCATGCTCAAGCACATCCGAACTATAGCTCAAAAGTGTCAAAACACTACAAACTCAATGATGGAATATCATACTACATGGGATGGATGAAGATGAGGGTATAACCACCAAAACATAATCACATATAATGAATTTTCATAATCACATGGTTCTAATGATTATAATAAAGGCAAATAAATTCAATAAACGACACTCGATGAAATCAGTGGGGCCCACAAAAAAATTCCAAAATCAACGAACTTGAGGGGTGAGTTATAGACCACCCACCTTAGGGTTGTATGACTATCCTCCTTATATATCATCCATTGATTCAATTTATAAAGTATTAGATATGAGAGAAAGAGTAAAATGCTCATATCTCGATAACTAGGTCGAGAGAAATAGAGGAGAAGAAGAGTTAAAAAACTCAAACACTTACTATTATGCATCCAATGCGATGAACATAATCTCTATCAGATACCAAATGGAGAATAACTCTTTATTCTTACATTTGGACATAAAAAATGCAAATTGAGTGATAATAGAGCTTCGCCCACTGGATCCTAAGTTGGGGAAGTAGGGGTGGATTAATTAGATGATTAAGTTCAAAATAGTAAAATTTCCCTAAAATTTTCTTTTGCACAGTTTGAAAAAACGTACAAAAATCATAAACCCGTAATTGGGAAGAAGGTTCACTCTCACAGTTATGCTGCACAATCATGCACAAACTGTGTGATGTGGTTTTTCCTGAAAATAGACCATCTGTATGGTTAGGTAAATCGTGCGCCAACCATGCACCAAACGCGCAACATGGTCAGTTTCCCAAAAAAAAATTTCTTGGATCTGAACAATCCTTGTACACCCCTTAGACATATTCTAACTAATTAGGCATCGATATTTGGTCCAAAATAATAAATTAGACTAAAGTTTAAAGGATTTATACTAGATTGAGAAACCAGGTTCTTACTATAATGACCAATGTGACATATTCTAAGGTTTTACTTCCATCAAAAATATGTTTATTTAGAGATCATATGTATATAAATTATTATTTTCCTTTTAAATCAATTAAACCATCACCAATGATTCACCATTTAATTTTATGGAACTAAAACCATGAAATATCGTAGTTTACATTCATGTTATCACGATCCATTTCATGTAATATAAACTCATATGGGGTAGAATATTATATGATAGAGGCTGTAAAATGGTTGTCATGTGACTTCCACATGATCAAAACTTTTAGTTTCATATTGTCTATTGGTTACTTAGAAGTATAGGATATGGTAGTGTCTTTTTACAGGTAATATGTTCGCAGTATTTAAGGATCATTGATAGCGCACATAGCAGTGTTGTTAAAGGAAATATGAGGTGCACACCTTGGTAAGAGCATCATGAGGCATGGCTGGAGAACCTCACCATTGGTGTGGTATGAATACCTATCTAAGGTACTTCTAATATGTGCACCTTAGGTACCATTCCTATAGGTTCTAATAAACCAAGAACCAGTGAGTAAAGATTCGCCCCTTAAAAATGTGGGGCTCCTTTATCAAAAATATGTTATATAGTCTCATATGTCAAAAGGGGGATCATGAAAATTAAAATCATAGCATCACTAAAATAATATTTAATTAAAAAACAAAAAAAAAATATATCAATAGACTCTAAAAATAAATAAGAAATCCACTATAATATATAAAAATGTATAACAAGACTCTATGCATCAATGAATTCACATGGATATAAAAACATTTAGTGTAGTAAGCATCAATAATAAATCTTCTTCTATATGAATTTCATCTTTTTAATTTAAATTCAAAAATAAATTCTAGTATGATATATAATTTTCTTATATTAAATTTTCTATTATTCTATCTCATTTTTATTTTTCCCTCTAATTGTTTCCTAAATCTAAGCCCCACTATAAATGTTTTAGGATTTATTGTAATTGTAACACCCAATAGTGAAGGAATGTTTGAGAATAATTATAAAACACCAATTATTGAAGCTCTAAGTAGTGTAAGGAATGTTCTGGAATGGATGTATTGCTTTTATAAAAATCCAAGTAATAGAGATTCGGTAACACATAGTTTTTTTTAAAACAACAAGAAGGTGCATCAATTGTATGAAATAATACTTAGTTAGAGGATATATAAATCCTCCCACTTTTAAGAAATATCTACATCACATCAAGGATGAGATAAGATAATATATAAAGAATCCATAATAATATAAGAACCTATGAACCAAACATTGAAATACAGATGATTTTCACTATATAGGTTAAGATAATGATGACATTGAGAATTAAAATCTAATGGTTAGAAGAACTAAAATAATAAATTAATCAGTTAATTCATCACAAAATATTAGATCTATGGATACCTATTGTAATAATTTCTCAGTGGAATTTTTCATGATATGAAAGGAATGAAAAATATGATCATAAATGACTACAAAATTAAATATCACAAGAAATAAATAAAAGATAGAGAGAGAATGAAAAAAAATAAGATAGATATATGATGGGGGGATGATATTCAATTATTTGAAATATGATATCTTTCAATCCATTATTGATGTAATTGGGTAATTTGGTCTTGGAATAAATTCACTATGATATTATGAGGTGAGAGTTCACTTATTAAATATATAAATAGGGAACATAAAAAAATGATGGAATAACAAGAACAAGATTGGGAAAAAATGGTATTATAATTATTTTCAATGGTCATATGCATAAAAAGAAAAGTATATTGATAAATTTCTTATAGAACTATTTCAATGTGACCTTTTTTATTTATCAAATCAATACTTCATCATTTTTTAAAAATATGGACAAAATATTTAAATTTCTATGAAAATTTATGGAATGTATTTGTTCAGAAAACATGGATCAAATCTTCATAGATAACACCTTTTTAAATATGATAGTAGGTATTATTTTTTTCAACTATATTCATATTTAATTTTATATGTGAATATTAATAATTTTATTTTGGTATTCTTCTTATTATTTAAAAATCTTATTTTTACAGAAAAATCTAGTGGTGAAGTACCCAAATCTTTACTGGACACTATGCATATCCCCTATCAAGATTTGATATTTGAGAATATTTAGAAGAATAACATTATAAATAAATCATTGAAATGATAAATTTTCTTTAATGTCTCTAATATAAAGTAGTTCAAGGGTGTTAAACATGACAATTTATTTCATAGGGAGAAAGAGTTGCTTCAAACCATAAAATCATATTTTTTACTACTTTCCTTAAAATGGAGTGCATTCATAAAAAAAGGAGAATCTCAGGAAAATTTTTACCTCAGATGAGTGGGAAATAAGAAAGTGAGCTAAGGAGGTGCAAAGAAAACAATTTTCTCAAATTATATTAATGGCATTATTTTGGAATTCTGTTTTGTATTTTGTTAAATTAATCCATCAACTTATAAAAACATTTAGATTGGTTGATGAAGAGAAAAGTAAACTGATGTAATACATTTATAAATCCATGTATATGGTAAAATATGAAATCATAATTGATTTTTTAATGATGTAAAAGAATTATAAGTAAATTTTTACAGTTATTGATAATATGTGGCAGAATCATCTTCATCGACCTTTCTGTTCAGTGAGTTATTTATTAAATCAGGAATTTAATTATTTAAATATGAATATTCAATTAGATTTTAATGTACAATATAATTTTTTTATCCATTAATAGGATAGTTCTAAGCCTTTAAATATAAGTAAAACTAGTGGATTAATTTACAATTTACAATGAGGATGATGGTTTATTTTAAAATTGTTTAGCAATTAGAATTAATGATAAGAAGGATCTAACTTAATGGTGTTTTATTCTTGGATCTTCTATCCTAAACATACAAAATTTATTATTTGAAGTATCTTAATCTCACATACAAGGCATTATAATGTGAGAGATTCTAGATAATATTCAAGAATGTAAGTTTTATTTCTAAATTAATTGCATATAGTATTGTAAAATTTATAATATTTATAATTAAATTATATTATAGTATCATATAAAAACAAAGAATATGATGAATCAATGGAAATAAATTATTTGGTCTACATCAAACATTATCATACATTATTGTTTTGGTTTAAAATATGTGATGCATTTTATCCCATTACACTCAAAGATATCAACAATAATAATGAATATCTTATTCAAAGGATAAAATATGTGAAGGATGATCAAAATATTCTTGTATTTAATGACAAGGTTATTAAATTTTTTACATGGTGTGAATATCCTACCATCATTGGGGTTTTTTAAAAGGAATATTCAGAGGCATATGATTCAAATGCAGGATGAAATAGTAATGATTGACATTTTCATGAATGATGAAACTTCCATTAATGATTATTTTGATGTTTAGGTTATAAAGAGTTATTATCTTCTAATTTTTTAACTGAAAAATATCAATATATACATTAATTTACGTTTTTTTTATTTTATTCATTAATTTTAATTTAAAATATTATTAAAAATAGTGTATATTTAATTATTTCATTGGATTTTCCTTAGTTTCAAGATGTTAATTCCATGTTTCGCATCCCAAAGTAACCTTATCACCTTATTTCACCATGTAACTTTGAAAATATTTGCACAAAGATGAGTTTAGTAATGAGTATATGGTTGGGGATTACACTTAGTAGGACACCTATATATGAACATACAACTCTTTTATGGACTCATGTGCAGTATGACAAAATAGGGTAATGTTAACACCTAAACTAAATAAAAATCTTTTATGTTACTCTAACTCATTGATTAGAAATAATGGAGGCGAATCGAGGGTTTATCTGGGAACTAGATGGTCATGAATATATTCTAGAATTACTAAGTGGTAGAATATAAGAAAAATAGCTTAGGGTGAGTCAATTAAATCTCCTCAAACTAACACTTGAAGGATGACCAATTATATTAGGGTTATGGGATCTTTCTCAAAGAAGTCTAGATGAGTGGGATGAGAGATGAAAATTTTCACTGGTTGGATAAGAATAGTAATCCTCATTTTAAAGGTAATGAATGATTGTTGAATCTTTAAAGATCCAATAATTTATGGAATGAAAACTGGTTATATCTATTTTAAAGTGTCTGGTTACCCTTTAAAAAGAATATATGATCAAATGGAGCACATAAGCATGCATAATAACCTAATCATGTAAGACATGTGGCTTGGGAGGATTCCTTTATGGGATGATCTTTTTAAGGTTTTAACCATGGTGGAATAAATATGATAAATCCATTTACCTAATCAATTCATCCTAGTTAGATGAATTGGGTGGAATAAGGGCTATTAGTTAGGCCCAAATATCCACAATTGGGGTATTTATAGAATTAACTAACCATATGTCAAATATTTCATGGTAACAGGCCATTGGAAAGATTCCAACATATACATTAGAAAACCTGATTTTTTTTTAAATAAAATGAGTTCTATTTTACTTGGTAGGGTCGACCAATGATATGTGTATTTAAGGATTTCCACGAATAAGGATTTACAAGGTGGGTAGTCCTCGATGAAGGAATTATGTGGGTTTTTTCCTTAAGGCCCTCATGAAAGAATTACTATGATGAATTTATGTGGGTAATGAATTATTATAAAGTCAATACATGGTTTTATTCCCTCTATCTGAGGCTTATACTTATAATTTAGAAGATGAAATGTGTTGAAGGCTTTATGAAAAGTGAGAGATAAAAAATGAGGTGATTCATTTAGAAATACATTTAGTAATGTTTATTCCTTCATGAAAAGGGTTTTGAGAGTGGTATTTATAGGTAATCTATGTATGAATTTTCCCAAGGATTTTTAAAAATATCTTCTTATAGGAGTTAGGTTTTCAAAAAGGTATTTCACCACAAAATATTCAATGGATACCATATTGTGGATATTTCATGCTATGAATAATGTAATATGATGTAATCACAAAGATAACTAATTTAATATTACATGGTTGCAAGGTAATGATTATCATAAGCTGAACTTCCCCATTTCATGAACTTGGTCAACTAACTCTGTGGTCTCTTGTAATATTTAACACCCTAAGATTTTATGGTATGTCTTTTTTTTAATTTAACTTCATTGATAGACAGAACACCGAGCTTAAACAAATGATTAAATATTATAATTATTTAATTATGACCTATCTATTGGAAAAGTGAGAATAAAATGGATTAATTAAATAATTAAAATATAGTGTACATATTTTAATAAAATAAATTCATTGGTTAGAAATTAATTATAAATTTAAACAAGAAACCAATTGACGAAAAAGGTTATATTTTATAAAAAAATATTTATGAAACAATGAAATTTAATATTAAAAAATCAAAATAATAAATATTATCTAAATATCATAATAAAATTTATGTATGTAACACCCCGGTTCCGGGTGCCACTCAATGGGTGCCCCGAACCTCGTTCGCCACATGACCTCAAGGGCATTTCCCCAAATGCCAGAGGCTGCAGACTACCAGCGAGGCCCCAAGTCGGATAGTGGGGAAACTATTCCATCATTTGTCAAAGTGCAGTGCTGCAGAATATAAAATAAACATACAGAAATTGAGGAACCAGTAAACCATACACAACTGAAATAAACAACTGCAGTATATATAACCAATCAGATATATGTATATATGATGTAACATGTTTCCAAGTCTATAAAAATAGCAAGAACATGTTACAAAGAAGTACAATACAATACAGAGTACAAGTACAAAAAAGAAAAACAGCTTATGGTGGCGTCGCAAGCCTAGCCTCAATCTCATGCTCTCCTACTCCTCAGCAACAGTCAAGTACCTGTATAGGGATTCTTGCCCCTATCCACACCTATAGAAACGTAATCTGTTTAGACCAAAAAGTGTGACCCAAACAGGGTGTGAGAAATAAATTCCCAGTAGGAACCCACCAAAGGCCTATTCCAAACTACATTTTAAGCATGAAACAACAGTGTTCAATAGAAAAATGTAATAAAGTAAGTATTACTGAAAGTAACTAATGTAACATTTAAATTTCCATTTTATTATTCATTTAATCCATTTAATTTAGTAACATTTTGTGCTCAACAACACCAAGCCCTCAGGCCAACCAGTATCTTTCCCTCATGCTAATTTAGTGAACTATTCCCTTAGGCTATACAAAAACCAACCACAGGTATTGACCTCAAGCTTAAAAAAATTTACCCTTAGGAGTAGGAGGTGTCACCCTCAAGTACAGAATTTAAGCCCTCAGGAATGAAAGGTTTCCCTCAGGAAAAATATCTACAACCCTCTGGCTAATCACAAAAACACCCTCAGGCTAAACAGGTAAACGGGCCATGACCAATAGGTAAATAAGCAGTAATAAGAAATTCCTCTCAAGGAAATTCTGTAATTACTGTTTTGAAGGCATACCCTCGGGTATCCTGGCCAAACGGCTAAAACGTGGAACACACCACCGGGGTGGTTCCGGATCCAAGAAATGATCCCAACCAGTAGTTTTACAATTTATTCAACTACTTATACAGTTCTAGGTCATTAAAATAGCCACGGCCTCAGCTGCATGACACCCCAACATGGTTTCGTGGCCAGAAAACGCACAAAACACACGGCAGTTGGAAAACTAAACACAATGCAACCAACCTTAAATGCCAGAGAACGTTATACCTGAACGCCGACTCCATAAACGCCTAAGAACGATGTAGATCTGATGAAGAACAAAACTCTATTAAACTTAAATAACTATTATTAAGAGAATAATTGGTAATAAGTATTCAAGGATATGGAATCCCTTACCTATGCGGTTCCAACGAGATCATCCGAGGTGGAAACCGATTCCAGACGAACACTCGGTGGATCTTAGAAGGTTTGGCCTCCTCCTTTGGCTCCAAAATGGCTCAAATTCCACCTCTACCAAATGAGGAGGGTACTACCTGTTTTAAACTGAAAAAAAGTACACGGCGTGTACTTCCAAAATTTTAAACGGTTCCTCTTACAGCTTCCCGCCAGCACAACACTGTTCATTCGTCGACATGAGTACATGACATGTACTCCTGAGTACATGGCGTGTACTACCACCCAGCTAGCGGCTGCTCCACTGCCTTACTATTTTGGCCTTCCGACTGAATACACGGTGTGTAAAGGACCATTACACGGTGTGTAGTCGGTTCCTACACCCTTTGTCACTGACATGGCTACATGCCCCGTGTACTCATCCCTACACGGCTAGAAGTACACAGCGTGTGGAAAAAGTACATGGCGTGTTGTTCTAAAATTTAGGAGTTTTCTCCATTTTCCATATTTTATTAAAAACACATAAGGAAAAGAGAAAATAAAAAGACAGTGCCTCAAGTGAAGAACCGGGTTCTTACAAACATCCCCACTTATAGAAATTCGTCCCTGAATTTCCCTTCCAAGGGTGGAGAAGATATAGCTGTGAAAAACTCCAGCCACTGAGCACATACGTCGGCCTCCCGCTCTCAGGTCTCATCCTGCACTCGGCCATGCTGTCATAGCACCCGTACGAGAGGAACTGACCGGCCTCGGAGAACCATCGTGCTCCTATCAACGATATGAATCAGATGCTCCTAAAAGGACACATCTGCCTCCAGCTCAACCTCCTCGGGCTGAAAGATGTGAGACGGGTCTGAATGATAGAGACACAACTACGATGTGTGGAAGATGTTGTGTGTGGCTCGGTACAGCTGCGGTAACCGTAACCGATAAGCAACCAGCCCAAATCTCTCAGGAATCTCAAATGGTCCCACATACCACAGTGAAATTTTACCCTGTCTCCTGATCTTCATGTGTCCCAGCCTCGGTGAAACACGCAAGAAAACCAGATCCCCGACCACGAACACCAAAGGTTATCTACGACGATCAGCATATGACATCTAACGAGACTTTGCGGTAGCCATCCACTTCTGAATCAACTGGACCTGCTCAGACATCTCCTGCATGAGCTGTAGCCCCAGTAAAGCTGCCTCACATGCCTCTATCCAGCATAATGGTGAATGGAATGGCCTACCGTATAAGGCCTCATATGGTTCCATATCAATAGTCGCCTGGAAGCTATTGTTATTGGAAAACTCAACTAAGGGTATATGCTTCTCCCAAGAGCCCCCAAAGTCTAGGACGCATGCACGCAGCATGTCCATTAGCATTTGTGTCATTTGATCTGACTGACAATCGGTCTGAGGGTGCTAAGTTGTGCTCAGAAGAACCTGTGTACCCAGGACCCTCTGAAAACTTTTCTATAAACGAGATTTAATGCGGGCATCCATATCAGAAATGATAAAATGAGGGACCCCATGAAGATGTATGATCTCTCAGATATACTTCCTTCTAAGCTCGTCAACACTAAAACTCTCCTTGATCGGCAAGAAGTGAGCTACCTTCGTGAGTCTATCCACAACAACCCACAAAAAATCATTGCCATGAGGTGACCTTGGTAATCTAGTCATGAAATCCATCGTGACATCATCCAACTTCCACTCTAGAATGGGTAACTGCTGTAACAGCCCAGTTGGTCTCTGATGCTATGCCTTCACCTGCTGACAGGTGGAAAACCTCTTAACAAAACTAGCTACGTATCACTTCATACCCGGCCACCTGTACTGAAATCTCAAGTTTCAGTACATCTTGGTTACCCCGAGATGAACTACCCAAGGTGAAGCATGAAACTCTCGCATCAGCTTCTCGTGTATATCCCTTGGAACCTATAATCATCCATGGAAACTCAAAACCTCATTGTCACCTATCCTCCAACCAGGATAAGGGTCCTCACCTGCCACTGACTCCCATAGAAATATGCCTTCTGGATCAAAAAGTTGTATCATTCTTACACTATCCAGGAGGGTAGAAGTCACATCTAAAGATGAAAGATAAGTCTGACCCTAACTGTCATGCACCTCTAGATGCATCTTAGAGAAAAAGTCCATGAGGTGCCACTCACCGTTGGCCTCCTGCACATCCTGTATCTGAGTCTTCTTACTCAGTGCATTAGCTACTGCATTACCATTACCAGGCATATAGGCAAGCTCAAAATCGAAGGACTGTAGGTATTTGACCCACCTCCTATGCCTCAGATTCAAGTCACACTGAGTAAAGATATACTTGAGGTTTTTGTGGTCGGTAAAAACCACAAAATGATCCCCCAATAGCTAATTTCTCCAACAGTGCAACACATTTACAACTGTAGCTAACTCGAGATCATGTGTTGGGTAATTCCTCTCATGAAACCTCCACTACCGAGACCCGTAAGCAAAAACTTGGTCACCCTACATCAACACCGCTCCCATCCCAATACCTGATGCGTCAAAGAAAACTGTATAGCTCTTCCCCTGCTCTGAGAGTATCAAGATTGGTGCTGATGTCAACCTTCCATTCAGGTCCTGAAAAGCTCCCTCACAAGCTTCTGACCAAAAGAACTTCACACCATTCTTAGTCAGACCTATCAATGGTGCTGCTAAGAGGGAGATGTCATGTATGAAAAGTTTGTAGTAACCAAACATCCCTAAGAAACTCCGTATCTCGAACAAGTTCTTAGGATGCTCCCTGGAAACCACTACTCTCATCTTCTCTGGGTCTACTGAAACTCCTGCCTCAGAGATGATATGTCCCAGGAAGTGAATTTGGACCATCCAAAAGTGGCACTTTGGGAGCATAGAATATAGTCGATGCTCCCTCAGTGTACTCAATACAATCTCAAGATGGGTGGAAAGGTTGTGTCGAGTGTGAGAGTACACCAAGATGTCGTCCACGAATACTACCACAAAAGAATAAAGATACGGATGGAACACACAATTCATCAGATCCATGAAAACTTCTGGCACGTTCGTGAGTCCGAACGGCATAACCATATACTCATATAGACCATACCTACTCCTGAAATCCGTGAGAGGTATATCAGATGGTCTCACGCGCAGCTGATGATATCCCAATCTCAAGTCAATCTTCAAGAACACTCGTGCTCCATGAATTTGATCAAAAAGATCATCAATCCTCGACAAGAGATATCGGTTCTTAACCGTCAACTGGTTCAACTTCTGATAATCCACACGGAGTCTGAGGGTAATGTCTTCCTTCTTCGAAAAGAGGACCGGAGAACCCCATGGAGAATTACTAGGTTGGATGAAACCCTTAGCTTGTAACTCCTATAACTACATCTTGAGCTCCTGCAACTCAGGCGTGTCCATCCTATAATGAGGAATGGACACCGGTGCTGCTCCTGGTACAAGATCAATGTAACACCCCGAGATTTTATGAAAAATATTCTTTTTAATTTCATTAATGTCTTGTGTTGTATGATACACCAAAAGGAGCTTTCTCAACACACATCCTTGACTTGCTTTTCATTATACGCAATCGTGACCTTCCTCGATAGTGTATGTAGTACGCAATACTGAGTTTCACTAAACAACGATATGCTATTAAAATATTATTAAAACTATAGGTTATGAATAGTAATAACCACTTTTTGAAATTTTGTAAATTTTATTTTTGAAAATGGAATTCATTTTTGGATTCGTAATATCGAAATTAGCTTAGGGTGAAATTTTGGTACTTTTCGGATAACATTCATTTTCTGCTGAATAGTGAAAATTACTAAATTTTAATTAAAAACAAACTTTTTAATCGAAATAATTAATACTGATAAATTATTAATTTCAGTGGTTTTAAAGTATATTTAGAATATATTTTTACAATTTAACATAATGTTGTTTATTGGATGTAATTTCACATTTAAACCAGACATAAACAATTGTCAATCTTTTGATAGTTATTTTCTCTTAAGAACACGCTATTTGTTTTGAAGACATGAATTAATTTTTAAATTAATTAATGCAACTGATATGTTTTGAATTTGGTAAAATAGAAATCATTTTTGAGTTCATAATATCAAATATATCTTAGGCCTAATTTTTGGTATGTTTCTGGAAACTTTCATTTTTTGATGAATCGTGAAACCACTAAGTGGTAGTTAAGAAAAATGAATTTTTCATAAAACATAATTTTACCACTTCTGTGAGTGGAATTTCAAAATTCTGAGAGACGTGGTTTATGTCAGTAAGTAAAATGTGGTTCAATGAGATGAAAATAATTTTTGGTGAATAGTAACCTTTTACTTTTTTTCCCACGGTTAAAAGTAAATCGGGTAATTAAGGGTAACAATGATATTATAATTACCCTAACACATGTCTTAATTCTATTGGACAAGTTTAATTCGACCAAAAACAACCTCAGGAATAAAATATGACCATTTAGGCCCACTTGGATTAGATTAGGACATTTATTATTAATTTTTTTAAAGAAGGGTTAAAAGAGTTAAAATCAGTGTTTATTTACTAAAACATTTTTAATATAGGGTTATACATAATATAAATATGATTGTAAATATTCATTAGAAATATAATAATATTTCCTACATAATTATATTTTATTTATAATTTTTAGACATTAAATAATTTAATTTATAAATGACACAATGATGATGTAGTAATTACCATAATAGTGAAAAATTAGAATAATTGATATTATAAATACCCAAATAAATATAATTTGAGACTTTTTATGAATTCCACTAATTTTCTAGGTTAATATGACATGTTATTAGGGATTTAAGTATCTTTCATCGAACTAATCGTTCTGTTATGATTTTCACAAAAATCTATTACTAAATAGTGTCAAAATTGACATAAAATAGTTTTTAAAACAAATATTATATTATTAATTGTTATTTTATTCCTAAAAATCTAAGGATCGGCCAAATGACTTAGATAAGGTTATATATATTAATAATAAACAACTTGGGTTTCGTTTGACTTGATATAGTATGTTTATTACCCTTATAGTATAAGAACACAAGAAGACACGGTAAAAGTAAAATTATTTAACTTAATGTTAAATCTAAATGATAAGGTTAAAATAGGAACCTAAACTTGTCTAAATTCCATTGGATGAGATTTTTTCGACCCATCCCCACCTTAGCTTCGAAATAAATTAATTTGGAGCTATTTAAAACTGAATTTGTCTTTATAATAAAATAATAGTTTTAGTTATTCTAAAGGTACCCCTCTCCTCCCTTATAAAAGGGCCCCTCCTCCCTCTCTTCCTCACACCACTGTGAGCCTTCATGCTCGGACAACCCCTGCGACATTCCCTTCTACACTTCCCTAGACACATCCTAGAGGTTCTGGTCATCCTCAAAGACCAATTTTAGTGCCCTAAAAGAAGGTTTCAAAGAGGCGCTTCAAAGAAGAGGTAATACCCGTTACAGATTCTTTCATCGTTATTTCTTCTTCCACTTCTTCTTTTTAGGTTGTTTCATTATAAAGTAATAACATCAGTATCACTTATGTACTGATATGTTATTATAATTATTTAACAACCTTATTTCACCATCTATACATCCTACGGAAAACGAAATCACCGCCCATGCGTACGTACGGAATACCGTCCCCACGCCATGGTGTAATCTATTTTCCACCACCACCTTACTTGGATGGGTATAATGGTGTAAATAATAACTATATATGATTACTTTAAAGTGATATTGATTCTGAAATATTATAAATACACTCCAATACAGTCCCACGATCATGAGAATGATATAATCGCTCGTGTGTACGTACGGACTACCGTCTCCACGACGCGATGAGATTCATTCTCCACTTTAACCATTCATGAATGACTATAAAGTATATATAATAAGTAATCATGAAATATATGACATAATAATGATACTGGATTTATGTGTATTTATATGTATTCCATCTACTTAATTCCATTCAACTCAATAAGGAAACGAAAACAGCATTCATGCGTACGTACGGTCTACCGTCTCCATGAACGGTGTATTTCTTTCCATTTACTGATCTATTATATATATATATATATATTCTGAATATATATTATATATAAATCATGTTTTATATTCTGGAATTAAGTAATCATGATCTAAGTAATCACATAAATAATTACAAGTCAAAACACGGATGAAAAATGAAACGATTTTACCCAAAACACTCTTTAACATGGAATTTACAAAAGAACGGTTAATATAAAGTCATAAGTGAACCATATATGATATCATAATAATGAGTATGATTCTGTAATAAGTCAATGACATTATTTAAATCATTATACAGGAGGTTTGGACACTTAGAAAGAAAATCGGACCTAAGGTTAGGGAAATATCACAATCTCATTTTTATCCGAGATTGTTTATACTTTCGTATTTACTAGGGTGTATTTTATCATCCACATCCATGTTTCCTCAATATGTAATATTATTTCCATCCACCTACAATTGTTTAAATCCAATTTTACCCTTCGGTGAGTTTTTATTAAATGATATGAAAGGAATCTTTTATCATTTTTCGTACGAGGTACTTTTTGACTTTTCCAACAAAAGTACGGGAATAATGTTTTTTTAACTTATACGGCATGAATGTATTTTTAAAACATTATTTCCAAGAAGCTTCCTTTACAAGTTTTCAAGCTTATTTTTAATGAACATCTTTTATTTTAAAATTGTATGACATGTTATGAAAGGAAAAATGTTTTTGAAGTAGAAAGGATATTTTCCTCAAGAATGGAGTTCAAGTGTTTTATCAAAATTATTTTCCATCTAAGATAATATAGGGTTCTATTTTTGTCCCTATTATTACATTGATTTGATTATATTGTGATGGAATTATTTTTTTATTAATTCCTTTACCTTATATGAATTGTTTTATGATGTCATGATGTTTAAGATTCCCATTTTTATTACATGGGTTATGCAATGATGTATGATTTATGATTTTGTGGAACACATAAGAATGGTATCAATATGAGATTGGTGGGACCTATATCTCCCTCCAATTCATTGGGTAAAGATTTTATATCTCATGAGATAGACATGGCTGGAACGGTAGGTTATACTGGTTCAGTGAAACAGGACTGAAATGAGGAGTGAACTCGGTTCCGAAAGGGACTTTGTCCACTAAGATAGTCTTGGCAATGAGTCTTGACTAATAAGAAATAATTCTATTTTATTATGTGTGTATGCCACAAAGTTTCATGTTTTAAGTTATGATTATTGGGATTACATTTCACTACTATAATTTATACCATGTTATGAAATTATGATCTCTTTTGCAAGTTAAGATTTCCAAAAGATATGTTCTTATGAATATGACGTGATTGATATTTCTTTTGTTTACCCTTACTGAGCATTTGAGCTCACCATTTTATGTTTTTTCCCCAGGACATAAATAAAGGATTTAGGTTTAAAAAAAGATGATATTTATGGGAGATGTTGAAGATCTTTCACCACGATTAGAAGATTATATTCCAAGTTTCCAAAGACACTAAACTATTACGGTCCTTTTGTGTGTGTTTTTGTTATGTACTAAGTATTCTGCAAAAGTAATGTAATGTCAATGTACGTCAAGCTTCGGGTCTCTATAGTTGGTATCAGAGTAAAGGTTTAGTAAACCTTTGGAAACTAGGATGCGAAAATGTTAGTGAGATCCCTATAGATATTTCTAAGGTATGTCAAGGGATATCCCTAAGGATAAGTATACATATTGGATATAGTCTTAGAACTACGGTAACGATCATATAATTTAACCTAAGATGTTATATATTGAGGATACTCCCCCTTTATTATATTGTTTTCCCTAGCATGATTTTTGCCTCTCACACTATTCTTTTTGGGTTTTGGACGATGGCTGGAACCCGAAGGAACCATGTTGATAAATGCAATGGAGAATTCAATGATTGTCCTCCTGAACAAAGAAATGTTATGGGAGATGGAGTGCAAAATCGTATTTCTATACTTACACAAGCTATGAATCATTCTGGACTTCCAAATGAGAAGATAAGGGAACAATATTCTATTGAGTACTTCATGAGGCAACGTCCACCTTCTTTCAGTGGGTCTTCTGATCCACGTGTTGCTGAAAAATGGATCAGTTCAACTGAAAATATATTTTCAGTTATTCAATGTTTTGAACATGATAAAGTCATCTTAGCATTATATCGTTTGGAAGGTGAAGCTGATCAATGGTGGAATCTTATCAAGAATACGAGGAAAAGAGATGAAATTGAGTCCATGGAATGGGATGAGTTCAAGAACTTATTTTTCAATAAGTACTTCCCTTATATTCTTCGAAAAAAGGTTGAGAAGGAGTTTCTTGAACTAAAGAAAAAGGATGATGAATCTGTTGGTATATACGAAGCGAATTTTACAAGGCTTTCAAGGTATGCATCTGGATTTATCATCCAACCTGAAAGTAAAGTTGATAGATTCTTCAGTGGCTTAAAACCAAATCTTCGAAGGGCATTATCTATAAGAGACTTCAGTAGCTAAGAGGAAATTGTGCTTTGTGCTATAAAGGTAGAAATGGATGTTGGTGTTACTTATCCATCTCATAGTTTTGACAAGAAACGAAAGATGGAGTTCAAGGAGAAATCTCATAATAATGGTGAAAGGAAGATGAATGTTTCCTTATGCTCAAAGTGTGGAAACAAGAATGGTGGAGATTGTCTTAAAGGGGAAAGTAAATGTTTCAAATGTGGAAAAAAAGGTCATCGGGAATTTGAATGCCGCAATGATGGGAAGAAGATGTCTAATGATGAAAACAAAGGAAGGGATACACATAATGAACCCACTACACTTCAATAGTTAAAGTGCAAGGAAATGGGGCATTATGCTAATAAATGCCCTAATCCAAGGGTTAGTGATGATCGAAATGAGACGCCACTTAAGGAAAAGGACAAAGGGAAGTCACATGCGATCACCATTGGCGATGTCGAATATGACAATGATGTGGTGGAATTATTAAGTGTTTATGTAATGGGATTCCAAAATAATGTTGTATATAGTATCGTGGAATATTGGAATATTTATGTTTTGATCTATTGTGGTTTTCAATAATTTTATGGCATCGGTAACCATGAAAAGTGATTGAAATATTTTAGGAAAGCAGATGATATGCACATAATGAAGGGATAAATAGAATTTAATATGTTTGACAGTATTCATGAGATCATGATTGATCTAAGGACTAAGTGATATCATGGTTTGAGTATATAAAATTTTGAGGATTTTGGTATGTGTAAAGTGTTACCTTTTAACTACATTCATGTTTTCACTAAGGTTTAATGGGTATTCAAGAGAATATATTATTAAGGCCTTTGAATGTTTGGAATGTGACCAACAAGACATATCTTATGATATATGGGGATCAACGATGGTATTAAATCTCTAGTAATCGTTTTCACTATATTATGAGAATGGACTAGAGTATTATGGATAATCCTAAAGATTGGAATAGATTATGTTGGACATAAGTTATTATTGTTTAAGGATAGAAGTTTTTTTCGATATTATTGATGGGACGTTATAGTAAAATAGTTTTAGAAAAAGGACAACCTGTAGGACGGGTGACAACCCATCGCGTCGGACAAGGTCGTAGGAATCGAACCCACAACGGAAGTGCGAGTGGCCTTTATCACCTACCACTAGCCTACAGGAAGTCCCTTGTTAGTGGAAACTAGTTTTACTTTATTAAGCCGTATGATATATGAATTATATGTTCATTTTAGGAACCATATATGATTAATCTCACTATAGATGGACTTATGTATTTTTTGATAACTTTTCTAACTTTTTGTTTGAGACAGATGGAATGACCCATCATTCTATCACATGATCTGCTGACACATCACAAATGACAAATTAAACTTAATTTCATTATGAGATGAAGTGTAAATTGTCCAAAGAGCGACAAATGGTGAGACTATACCAAAATCACGAAAGTATTTCTTCTAATTCCAATTTCATCAACATTAGGGAAATGATCTTGAAAACCAAAAATGTTGTCCTAGTGATCTTATATATGATGAATCAGATGGTACCTTAGATCATCAAAAATTTATGGCTTTGTGATTGATGGCTTTTCCATAACCATGTTCTCTACCACTCTCCATCAGAACATGATGGTTAGATTTCTCTTCCATATCCATATTTTCACCTACATGGAAACCCAGTGATTAGTTTATTTGGGTAGCTGTTATGTTTCATACTTTTGTTTTTAAAGATTGGTTTTGGTATTCCTTTTTACGATGTGGGATTCAATTAAAGAAACTTTCAAGTATAAAACCATTTATAACCCCGACGAATTTCGAGGGCGAAATTCATTTTAATGGGGGTGGAATGTAACACCCTGAGATTTTATGAAAAATATTCTTTTTAATTTCATTAATGTCTTGTGTTGTGTGATACACCAAAAGGAGCTTGCTCAACACGCATCCTTGACTTTCTTTGCATTACACGCAATCGCGACCTTCCTTGATAGCATGTTTAGTACGCAATACTGAGTTTCACTAAACAACGATATCCTATTAAAATATTATTAAAACTAACCGTTATGAATAGTAATAACCACTTTTTGAAATTTTGTAAATTTTATTTTTCAAAATGGAATTCATTTTTGGATTCGTAATATAAAAATTAACTTAGGGTGAAATTTTGGTACTTTTCGGATAACTTTCATTTTCTGATGAATAGTGAAAATTACTAAATTTTAATTAAAAACAACCTTTTTAATCGAAATAATTAATAGTTATAAATTATTAATTTGAGTGGTTTTAAATTATATTTAGAATATATTTTTACAATTTAATACAATGTTGTTCATTGGATGTAATTTCACATTTAAACCAGACATAAACAAGTGTCAATATTTTGATATATATTATCTCTTAAGAACACGCTATTTGTTTTGACGACGGGAATTAATTTTTAAATTAATTAATGCAACTGATAAGTTTTGAATTTGGTAAAATAGACATCTTTTTTTAGTTCATAATATCAAATATATCTTAGGCCTAATTTTTGGTATTTTTCTAAAAACTTTCATTTTTTGATGAATAGTGAAACCACTAAGTGGTAGTTAAGAAAAATGAATTTTTCATAAAACTTAATTTTACCTCTTCTGTGAGTGGAATTTCAAAATTCTAAGAGACACGGTTGATGTCAGTATGTAAAATGTGGTTCAATGAGATGAAAATAATTTTGGTGAATAGTAACATTTTACTTTTTTTCCACGGTTAAAAGTAAATAGGGTAATTAAGGGTAAAAATGATATTATTATTACCCTAACACATGTCCTAATTCTATTGGACAAGTTTAATTCGACCAAAAACAACCTTAGGAATAAAATATGACCATTTAGGCCCACTTGGATTAGATTAGGACATTTATTATTAATTTATTTAAAGAAGGGTTAAAAGAGTTAATATCAAAGTTTATTTACTAAAACATTTTTAATATAGTGTTATACATATTGTAAATACGATTGTAAATATTCCTTAGAAAGATAATACGATTTCCTACATAATTATTATTTATTTATAATTTTTAGACATTAAATAATTTAATTTATTTATGACACAATGATGATACAGTAATTACCATAATAGTGAAAAATTAGAATAATTGATATTATAAATACCCAAATAAATATAATTTGAGACTTTTTATGAATTACACTAATTTTCTAGGTAAATATTACATGTTAGTATGGATTTAATTAACTTTCTTCGAACTAATCATTCTGTTATGATTTTCACAAAAATCAGTTACTAAATAGTGTTAAAATTGACATAAAATCGTTTTTAAAACAAATATTATATTATTAATTATTATTTTATTCATAAAAATCTAACTTTCAGACAAATGACTTAGATAAGGTTATATATATTAATAATAAACAACTTTCGGTTCGTTTGGATTGATATAGTAAGTTTATTAACCTTATAGTATAAGAACAAGAAGACACAGTAAAAGTAAAATTATTTAACTTAATGTTAAATCTAAATGATAAGGTTAAACATGTCTAAATTCTATTGTATGATAGGATTACGACCCATACCCACCTTATATTTGAAATAAATCAATTTGGAGCTATTTAAAACTGAATTTGACTTTATAATAAAATAATAGTTTTAGTTATTCCAAAGGTACCCCTCTCCTCCCATATAAAAGGGAACCTCCTCCCTCTCTTCCTCACACCACTTTGAGCCTTCAAGCTCGGAAAACCCTGCCAAATTCCCTTCTCCACTTCCCTAGAAACATCCTAGAGGTTCTCGTCTTCCTCAAAGACCAATTTTAGTTCCCTAAAAGGAGGTCTCAAAGAGGCGCTTCAAAGAAGAGGTAATACCTGTTACCGATTCATTCATCTTTATTTCCTCTTCCACTCCTTCTTCATAGGTTGTTTCATTATGAAGTAATATCATCAGTATCACTTATATACTTATATGTTATTATAATTATGAAACAACCTTTTTTCACCATCTATCCATCCTACGGAAAACGAAATCACCGCGCATGCGTACGTACGGAATACCGTCTCCACGCCGTGGTGTAATCTATTTTCCACAACCACCTTACTTGGATGGGTATAATGGTGTTAATAATAACTATATATAATTACATTAAATTGATATTGATTATGAAAAAGTATAAATACACTCCAATACAGTCCCACGATCATGAGAACGATATCATCGCTCGTGCGTACGTACGGACTACCGTCTCCACGACGCGATGAGATTCATTCTCCACTTTAACCATTCATGAATGACTATAAAGTATATATAATAAGTAATCATGAAATATATGACATAATAATGATACTGTATTTATGTGTATATATATGAATGTCATCTACTTAATTCCATTCAACTCAAAAAGGAAACGAAAATAGCGTTCATGCGTACGTACGGTCTACCCTCTCCATGAATGGTGTATTTCTTTCCATTTACTGATCTATTATATATATATATATATATTCTGAATATATATTATATATAAATCATGTTTTATATTTTGGAATTAAGTAATCATGATCTAAGTAATCACATGAATAATTACATGTCAAAGCACAGATGAAAAATGAAACGATTTTACCCAAAACACTCTTTAACATGGAATTTACAAAATAACGGTTAATATAAAGTCATAAGTGAACCATATATGATATCATAATAATGATTATGATTCTGGAATAAGTCAATGACATTATTTAAATCATTATACAGGAGGTTCGGACACTTAGAAAGCAAATCAAACCTAAGGTAAGGGAAATATCACAATCTCATTTTTATCCGAGATTGTTTATACTTTAGTATTTACTGGGGTGTATTTTATCATCCACATCCATGTTTCCTCAATATTTAATATTATTTCCATCCACCTACAATTGTTTAAATCCAATTTTACCCTTCGGTGAGTTTTTATTAAAATATATGAAAGTAATCTTTTGTTATTTTTCGTACGAGGTACTTTTTGACTTTTCCGACAAAAGTACAGGAAGAATGTTTTTTTACTTATACGACATGAATGGATTTTTAAAACATTATTTCCAAGAAGCTTCCTTTAAATGTTTTCATGTTTATTTTTAATCAACATCTTTTAGTTTAAAATTGTATGACATTTTAAGAAAGGAAAAATGTTTTTGAAGTAGAAAGGATATTTTCCTCAAGAATGGAGATCAAGTGTTTTATCAAAATTATTTTCCATCTAAGATAATATAGGGTTATGTTTTTATCCCTATTATTACATTGATTTGATTATGTTGTGATGGAATTATATTTTTTTATTAATTCCTTTATCTTATATGAATTGTTTTAAGATGTCATGATGTTTAAGATTCCGATTTTTATTACATGGGTTATGTAATGATGTATGATTTATGATTTTGTGGCACACATAAGAATGGTATCATTATGAGATGGGTGGGACCTATATCTACCTCCAATGCATTGGGTAAAGAATTTATATCTCATGAGATAGACATGGCTGGAACAGTAGGTTATACGGGTTCAGTGAAACATGACTGAAACGAGGAGTGAACTCGGTTCAGAAAGGGACTTTGTCCACTAAGATAGTCTTGGCAATGAGTCTTGACTAATAAGAAATGATTCTATATGATTATGTGTGTATAACACAAAGTTTCATGTTTAATTTTATGATTATTGGGATTACATTTCACTACTATGATTTATCCCATGTTATGAAATTATGATCTCTTTTGCAAGTTAAGATTTCCAAAAGATATGCTCTTATGAATATGACGTGATTGATATTTCTTTTGTTTTCCCTTAATGAGCATTTGATCTCACCCTTTTATGTTTTTTCCCCAGGACATAAAGAAAGGATTTAGATTTTAAAAAAAAGAAGATCTTTATGGGAGATGTTGATGATCATTCACCACGATTAGAAGATTATATTCCGAGTTTCCAAAGACACTAAACTATTACGGTCCTTGTGTGTGTGTTTTTGTTATGTACTAAGTATTCCGAAAAAGTAATGTAATTTCAATGTACGTCAAGCTTTGGGTCTCTACACTCAATGGTGAAATCAACCTCTCTCTCCAGAGGTAGACCCGAATAGTCTTCCGGGAATACATCACTAAAACGATCATCAACAGGAGGGAAATCTGCATGACAAGTCCCCTAGTAATCTAGATATAAGCTCGCAATTTGGGCCATGACTCCACCTCACCCACGATGTTCTGGTCCAGCTCGACTCGCCCAAACATCCAATTCTCCCTTGTATAGAAATTCTCCGCCCTCTGGTGGTGGGAAACACACCCTACGACGATAGAAGTCTACAAAGGCCCGAAAGGGAACCAACCTGTCCATCCAGAGAATGATGTCATAGCTTGTCATCTCTAAGACATAGAGGTCCCATAGGAAGTGACACCCACCAAACTCAAGAAGGCACTCCTTGCACTGATGCACACCAGCCGTTCTAGTCCCCAACGAAGTGTCTAGCGTCATGATATCAGAAGAAGTAGAAACACAAAGCCCAAGCCTCTTCACAACGGGCACATATATAAAACTATGTGTAGAACTCATATCGAAAAGTACTGAAGATAAGACAGAAGATACTAGAATAGTCCTCTGACTGTAGAAGGTTCGGGATCCTGCTCATGCTGGGTCTGTTGCACCACATATGTCTGCCCAGTGCTGCGACCCTGCGACACAGCCTGGCTACCCTGAGCTGTCCCGCCCTGCTGCCTCTGAGATCCTGGTGTCTTTCTACCATGGTCATGACCACCATCTCTGCCTGCACGCCATGACGTATTCCAGTTCCCCGATTAGTAAGAAGCTACTCGTCCTACTCCTGCATGCGGAGTCTGCACAGAATCCCTCTCACTAGCTACCAGTTGAAACTCCCTGTAAAAGCACTGCAGATAACCCATGTTGCTGCAATATCTGCACTCCACTGGGTCTCGTGGACACTGTGGTCTCTTATACCCATATCTAACACACTGGTAGCACCTGATCAGGCCACCTGAAGAAGTTTCTTGGCTTGTACTGCCACCCTGAGAGAAGTTCATTTGTCTCTTCCTCTTACCAACATCAATTGTAACAGAAACTGGTGATGAACTGCCCTGGCCGAAACCACTAGAACCCTGTAGGTTCCTCTCTGTATTCAGTTCCTGGTTTACAATAGCATGTACAATAGGCAACCTGAAGACATTCACCAGTTCTCGGATGTCATGTCGAAAACCATCCTTAAAACGTCTGGCTCTCAATGTCTCATCACCCACCAGCACGGGTGCAAAGCACTAAAGCTCTGTAAAACAAGTAGAATAGTCTATCACTGACATAGCGCCCTGCTGCAGATTCATGAACTCCCGAACTCTATCTACTCTAAGCATCTCCAGGAAGAAAAAGCCTTAGAAGACTACCTGATAGTCTTCCCATGCCATATCCCTGTGATGCTCTGACTGGGTGGTAACATCCCACCACCTCTTGGCGGAATCACGCAGCATGTAAGTCGTGAGCTTAACCCTCCCCCCTAGAGGCGTCTCTAGATGATCAAAAATAGTTTTCATCGACCCCAACCGAGACTCTGTAGCCTGTGGTCCTCCATCCCCTGAAAATATAGGCGGATGCTACTGCTGAAAGATACGTGTCAGCTCGACTATATATGTGACAACCTGGGGTACTCCCTAAAGGTCTGCATGAACCGCAATAAGCCTTCATGGAACTCCGCCTCTGCACCTGTGTCTGGTATAGAAGCTAGTTCCACATCAGGCTCTACTGGAGGATCAACTAGTAGCTCATGGCCCACTATCTCCGTAGTATTCTCATTTCTGCTCTCCTAGAAAACAACACGTGGTCGTCTAGGTGGCATGACACTATAATGTCAAAAACATGCCTTAGAATAAGATTATCAAAGACCAGAGATGAATAAACCCAAAAGGGAAAAGGAGAAAAATGCATTCAAAATTTTCAAAACAAGACTACAGGGTGTGTATACTGACTACGTGGCGTGTACTTGACTTTCATTCCCCTGCCCAGGTCCTTCTCCATGACTAAGCCACATGGATCCCTTTTGAAAAAAACTACACGGCATGAATTTCATATACACGGCGTGTATGGTGTTATTTCCAACTGCCCGTGTCATCTGTCACACGACCGACTACTCGACTTGACACTACGCGGCGTGTTACACTCTCACACGGCGTGTCAATAACCCTGTTTCTCAGTCACACGGATAAGTCCACACGGTCTGTCCTCGGACAAGACTACATTGTGTGTCCCAAGGGTATATGATGTGTTCAAGGAGAGGTGACACTGACCCGTGTTATTAGTTACAAGTCCGAGTCCCCCAGTCACAGTACACGACGTGTACATTATCGACACAGCGTGTTCTATGAAGGAGTTCACCGACCCGTGTTGTTAGTTTCACGGCCGGACATTGGGTCAAAACTACACGGCATGTATATCTGGTACACGGCGTGTTTTACGCAAGCTCTTCCCTACCCTGTGTCGCCGCCGACACGGTTTGTGACATGGGAAGAGACTACAGGACGTGTACACAGAGTACACGACGTGTACTTAAAAATATCATTTTTGTCCCGAACAAAAGGCCATACACGGTGTGTGTAAAACTACTACATGGTGTGTATACTGGGCTTCCAGACAGTATGTCTCAGAAACTTCTCCGGAACCCAGAAAATACCGAAAACCAACACCTGAGTGTCAAATTCCGACCCGTGAGGGCCCATACTCTTCACAAATAAATGTTTGACATCTTATCTGTGTTATAACTAATAATTAGTCAATGAGCCACCCAATTCCGGTCAATGGGGGCCCATACTTCCCAAAAACCAATGTTTGGCGTCCATTCTATAAACAGGCATACACAAAATACCCTATCAAACAACATGTATTTATCAAGAATCTATCACAACAGCATGCTTTTCTAGCACGAAAACTATCACAACAGCATGCAATTTTTAATTCACCTACATGGTATAGAACTATACATGGCATGTGATTTCTAGCATGTGCCTAAATGATGAATGAGATGGAATACCCTCATCTCAGAGGGTTGCAACTAAATAGAACCCATGAATAAAATATAACCACTGCAATCACAAGTGTGTCACCCTTAAATGAAAACATATCAACTGTAAAATTTTCAAAATCAAAAAAATTTCAAAATACGAGGTAGACTGGGTTTTCCCTATACACAGGTTAGCTATGACTGGACACAGCTTATTACCAACTACTGTTCGTCATATCCCTGACTAAGGCTCCAAATAGTAAGTCAAAGAAAAGAAACCCTATGATACCACATTGTAATGTCCCAGTTATGGGTGGCACTCAACGGTTGCCCCGAACCCGGTTCGCCACGTGACCTCAAGCACATTTCCCCAAATGCCAGAGGCTGCCGACTAGCAGCTAGGGCCCAGGTCTGATAGTGGGGAAACTATGCCCTCATTTTTCAAAGTGTAGCTCAGTGGAATATAAAATAAACATACAGCACTAGAGGAAGCAGTAAACCATACACAACTGAAATAAACAACTACAGTATATATAACCAATCAAATATATGTAGATATGATGCAACATGTTTCCAAAGTCTATGAAAACTTCCAAAACATGTTACATAGTAGAACAATACAATACGGAGTACAAGTACAGAAAATCAAAAGAGCTAGTGTCGGCATCACGAGCCTAGGCTCAGTCCCATGCCCTCCTACTCCTCAGCAACAGTCAAGTACCTATATAGGGACTCTTGCCCCTATCCACACCAGTAGAAACGTAATTTGTTTGGGCCGAAAAAAGTGACCCAAATAGGGTGTGAGAAAACAATTCCCAGTAGACACCCACCAAAGGCTCATGCCCAACTATGTTTTAATCATGCAACAACAGTGTGCAATAGAAATATGAAATAAAGTAAGTAGTACTGAAAGTAACTAACTTATCAATTAAATTGACATTTTATTATTCATTTAATCCATTTAATTTAGTAACATTTTGTGCTCAACAACACCAAGTCATCAGGCCTACCAGTATCTTCCCCCCAGGCTAATTTAGTGAAGCACGCCATCAGGCTATATAGAATCCAACCCATAGGTATTGCCCTCTTGTGTAACCGAAGTTTCCCTTAGGAGTAGGAAGTGTCTCCCTCAGGCACAGAAGTCAAGCCCTCAGGCACGAAAGGTTTCCCTCAGGCGAAATAACTATAGCCCTCGGGCTAAATGATATAGTGACCTTAGGCTAATCACAACAATACCCTTATAGGATAAATAGGTAATCAGGCCATGCCCAATAGGTAAACAAGAAGTAATAAGCAATTCATCTCAAGGAAATTCTACAATTACTACTTTGATGGCATACCCTCGGGTATTCGGGCCAAACGGATAAACAGAGGAACACACCCCCGGGTGGTTCCGGATCCAAGCAATGATCCCAACTAGCAGTTTTACAATTTATTCAATTACCTATACAGTTCTAGGTCATTAAAATAGCCACGGCCTCAGCCACATGACACCCCAACATGGGTTGGTGGAAAGAAAACGCACAAAGCACACGGTAATTGGAAAACTAAACACAAAACCACCTACCTTAAATTCCAACGAACGTTATACCCGAACGCCAACTCCAGAAACGCCCAAGAACGGCGTAGATATGATGAATAACAACACTCTATTAACATTAAATAACGCTTATTAGGAGAATAATTGTTAAGAAGTAGTCAAGGAGATGGAAGCCCTTACCTGTGCGGTTCCAACGAGATCGTCTAAGGGGGAAACCGATTCCAGACAAAAACTCGGTAGATCTTCGAAGGTTTGTCCTCCTCCTTTGGCTCCAAAATAGCTCAAATTCTTCCTCTGCCAAATGAGGAGGCTACTACCTGTTTTAATCTGAAAAAACAAAGTACACAGCGTGTACTCCCGAGTACACGACGTGTACTTCCCAAATTTTAAATTGTTCCTCTGGTGGCTTCCCACCAGCGTGACACTATTCATCCATCGACATGAGTACACAGCATGTACTCCTGAGTACACAGCATGTACTACCGCCCAGCTAGCGGCTGCTCCACCACCTTACAATTTTGGCATGCCGACTGACTACACGACGTGTAAATGACCACTACACAATGTGTAGTCAGTTCCTACACCCTTTTTTGCTTAAATGGATACACGCCCCGTGTACTAATCCCTACACAGCCAGATGTACATGGGATGTGGAAAAAGTACACGGCGTGTAGTTCCAAAATTTAGAATTTTTTCTCATTTTCCATATTTTATTAAAAACACTTAAAGAATAGAGAAAAGAAGAAGACCATACCTCAAGAGAAGAACCGAGTTCTTATGATGTATTACATATTCAATCAAATATTTTTAAATTCAATCAATAAGCTTAATAAGATTAAGATAATAATAAATTCAAATTAAAGCATAAAAAGATATATTTTTTAAAAGGTGATATTACAGCCTTTTAAGGACGAGCATGTTTTAAAAATAAATATTGACACTTTCATAAATTATATTGAAAAAAAATAAACTTTATTTTTAAAAGTGTATCTTATAAATTTTCTTAAAGTGAAATTTTGGTATTTTTTAGAAAATAATTATTTTCTAGTAAAGAGTGAAAAAATCCATATTTTTATAAAACTATCATTTTTTTTATATTAATAGTCTATTTATGATATGTATAGTAACCTAACCTATGAAAACTTAAATACAATTTTGGTATCTTATAAATTAAAATATGATATATTAATATCATGGAATATGTAAATAAATGTTTTAAAAAAGATAAATTAAGTGTTTAAATTTTTCTGAAACATAAATGTTTATGTACAATTTTATAATTAATATACTGATTTAAATAGAGAATTTATTTTAAAAAAATTATTCATAAAAAAATATTTTTTCTTTATAATTATATTATTATTTTAAGAGACGTTAATTAGTTTTTTAAATTATCATTAAAATATTTACAATATTAAAATCCATATTTTTTTAATAAATAATGATTTTATTTAAAAATTAAATTTCTCATATTTAGAAGATTAATTTCATAAAATTTAGTTTATATTTTAATTCTACATGTCAAATAATGGTTAAGATGATTTTTTGGTTTTTATTAAAATAGTTAAATTTTTAATGAATTGTGAAATACAATAATTTACAGTATTTAACATTTTAATCCAAATACATGAAATAAAACATCATTAATTATGTAATAAATCATTATTTATAACTCACATGCACTCTTTAATATATTCACTCAATATAATCAGAACTATTCATAGTCTTGAGCCAAAATAATAAAAAATGTATAAAATTTCAAAAAACACCCCTCTCTTCCATTATAAATACCACCCATCACCACTCCTTCTACTCACACCTCCAAATCCTTTATGATTGATTATGTTATGCCCATTTACTATGTTAAACCTATAACCCATGTTATAGTCATTCTGGTCTCACTAAAATACCATTTCAATGTTTTTTAAGGAGGTTCTCAAGGGGAAGATTTCAATAGGTAAGACCTCATTTCTTTCTTTTAATTTTCATTTCTTTTATTTTTTTTATTATCCATTACTTTCCTAATCTATCCAAAAAATCATGATAACTGTTGTATATTATATATAAAACAATTTCATTATTTTACTCTAATATCAACCATAAATTCTTTTCTTTTCCTCTTTTTATTCTAAAAATGAAAACATTACTTGTGAGGGGATGATTTACTACCTTAATGGATGACGAGTTTTCGTTTTTTAATAATGAATTTAAGTCTGGTCAAAAAACCATTTTTATAGTTAACACAAACATTGAAATTTCTCATATAACTTATTTGATGTTTTATAACTATTATATATACTTAATATTAATTCATAAGACAAAACAAGTCTGTTATGACCAAAAAGTACCAAAATAATCTAAATTGATATGATTATCACTTTATCTAATGAATCAACCTCATATCTAGAAAAAAAATGATATATAATACCATTAAATATCTTGAAAGTTAATTAATAACATATAACTTCAATTATGGATAACTATTACAATTTCACATGATCTTTTGTACATGTATACAAGTGAACCAATCATTGAAACCAAGGAAATGAACACTGTCAAACGACAAAATTGAATCTAATAACTCATCAAAAGGGCCAAAAATAAAATTAATAAAATCATACTAAATTTAATACATTTTTAATAGGTTATGAATTAAATTATTAATCAATCTAATTTCATTATCCAGGACATTAAGCGCAAGTGGAGAACACTTTCAGACATATGTTTGGGGATTTATAATATCACTTTTATTTCAATGAGATATGCTTATTTCACTGTTATTTCTTATTTTTGGTCTATGTGTAATGCCCATTGATGTATCATATCATGAATCTATTTATATTAATGGTATTAAATTTCATTTTATCATTAATTTTATATGGCATATGGTTCGACTATTTTCAAAGTGGTAACAGATTTTTTCAGAACATCCTTTTTTAATTCAGGTAATGATTTCTCTCTCTTTACCCCAATATAATTTTTTTTTATTTTTCTGAACTCTTTATGCATTCTTTTTTTATGTTCCAAACTCATATATTCAGATTATTTCATATTTCTTTGATGGGGAAAGATAAATTTTAGAATATTCCTCTTTTAATTCCTCTGATTAAACAATTTTGATTAAAGGGTACTTCCCAATTTCTTGCCCATTTTCAAGTACACTCCATAACCTACTTTAATTAGTACTATTTTTCTAAAATCTTTCTTTTTATCATGAAAAAATATGTTAACACTTTTCTGGTTTTAGGAAAACTATTACACCTTTTCCTTCATTAAATACTCTTTTATATTTTCCTTTAAACTACATTGAGGTGATCGATTTCTAAAGTTTCCTAAAAAATATTTTTACATGTTTTCTCTTCAGTTGGAAATTATTTATGACAAAAACCTAATTTCGTTTTTCATACCTTTTATTATATGAGATATACATGATTATAATACAATTTTATGAAAATACAAAATTATTTTTCAAAAGAACTCTTCTTTCGAAATGTATAAGGATATTTCTATCAAGAATTCCTCAATAGTTTTATAAGATTATATTCATCTATTTCAAAACCCTCTATTTAATCTTATGATTTAGTGAAATTGATCTTTTATGTTATTATATACCATATTTTATTGAATGGTATAGGATTATTTTGACTTGGTATGTACTATCTTGATACCATTCACCATATTATTTTGTATGGTTTATGACTATGATTATTATTTTGAGAAAGTTATAACCATTTTATATGCTAGTTTCAATATTAATTTATATTTTTATTATGTTTTAACACTTTCATATGAGTAATTAATCAGTAGGTCAAACTAGATATGGACTTAGATTAGGCATTCATAATTTATTCTCAGATATGGATTTGGCTGAGGTGTTAACCATTTATTTTCAAATGACTTGGACAAGGACTCTATGGTGTGCTTTTGATGACCAACATTATGCATTCTATCCTTATGATATTATTAATTGAAAATCTATTTGATTATTAGACTACTAAAATTTCCATGGTTAAGTTCTATTCTCATACTATTATTTATAAGCTATTATTTATTCACCTTTTATTCCTTATATAATATAGTCATGATTTTGTGTTAATGGAATGTTTTTATAGTTACTCACATTACCTTATTATTTATTTTTATATTACCTTCCACTGTATTTCATACCAGTACTGAGTATCTGATCTCACCCCTTATGTTTTATTTTTTATCATGCTTCATATTATGAATGACTTGCAGGGATAATCTAATAGTTTATGGATGTTTACAATGGATTTTTGATGTTTTTTCCTTTCAAGTTATAATGTTATAATTATGTTTGTATCTGGTTTTACAAATATACTAAACTAATCTGTTCTTTGCGATGTGACTTACTTGTTTATTATATTAATGTAATAATGTAAGGCACTATCTCCAGGCTACTGGAGTCGGAGTCTTTATGAATAACATGAGAAAACATTTACTAGAGACTCTGGAAACTATATTTAGAAAACAAAGATTAGGGAACATAACTCTATGATATAATTTGAGGATAATAATAAAACAAAATACTAGAATTTTGGTAAGATATATATTATGTGGGTATTCCTAGAAATAAATTTATGTTTTGATAGTACAAGTGTACATGGTTTTGGCATAGATGTTCATAGGGGTAACAACTCCGACAAGGTGCATTAGGCCTAAATCAGTATAACCTGGTACATGACAATGAGCCTTACTGCGCACCTAGTTTGACATTCATGGGGTGTATTCTTAGGATAATTCAAATTTTCATTTCAAAACATTATGAAGTATTTAAAATTAGATATTTCCCTAAATAATCTATGTATATAAAATTTTCTATGCAAAAATGTTTCAATTTATGTAAAGAAATTTACTATTTTTGGTATCATACTTTATATTCCTTAAATATATGATATAATCTACTGAATTTTTTCATTTAGCAATGGAACCTTGTATAATGAATGAGAACCTCAACAATTCAAATGATCTAAAGAGTAAGGTGGTTCAAATATTTTATGTTCATATGCCAATATTTCAAATGGGACAAGTCTCCCAAATATTCTCATCATATAAAGACATAATATCATGTTCAAATGTCACAAAGAATAAATTATGAAATTATTAAGGATTTAGAGGGAATCAAGATTACAAAAGTAAAATAATGAAAAAGTTAGATAAAGTAAGAGAAATAATTATTTCCCCCCATGTGATAGTTGTGGAATGAAACACACTAGGACTTCCTTAAAAGGAATGTGGGTTTTCTACAAATGTGGAGATAAAGGCCACTATGATTATGATTTCAAGTGTAAGAAAAATTTTCCAATGTAAAATGATATAACTTAAATGCTATTTGACACTACGCAAATCAATTTCTGAAGCATCAAAGGAATATTCCTTAGAAGAGGATAATGGATCATAGCCAAGCTTATGCTACTACCACAGATGAATAGAAATGATCAATTTTCCTATGTTTGGATTAAATAATTATGTTACATTATTATTTTATCAATAATTATCTTATTATATGAATCATGAGATGTATAAGGATTGTAATAAAATGCTTTTTCTTTAAAGAATTTCAAGCATGCTATGAATAACATCATAAATAAAGAGAAGTGATTCTGTTGTAATTTTATATTCTTGAAAAAACATGACTTAAAAAATATAACCCTAATTATGTGATTTATTTTGAGATAATAATAAATATATGTTCATGAGACAGTATTGGTGAACATGAAGGTTTATAGTGAGCAAAAGAGCCTCAACCCAATTGGTGAGGGCTCTTCAATGGCATCCAAGAGACCCATGTTCAAAACAGGGTGGAGCCATATTTACAGTACTGTAGTAGTACTGTTGAAGGTAATATATTAGACACTATTTGATAATATAGAAATTGGATCTAGTCATTTGTTTGGGATTTTAGGCCACTGGTTTGGGCCTCGGGTCTTTTTAGGCCTTCGGTCCATCCAAGGCCTTCGGGCCAGTAAGGATTTCGTGCCACCTCAAGGCTTTAGGGCCACCTCAAGGCCTTCGGTCCACCAGAAATTGTGCTTATATGATTAGAAACACTCTACATGGAGTAGAATCAATATGGGGATCAGAGCAGGGACATTCACCATACCATTATCTAATAGAATTTTTCAATAAGAGAAGGTATGGAGTTGTCGTTGGGACTATCATGTGCTTGCACAGGAAGCCTACCCGAATAACCATGAGAAGGTGGAGAGATGATATCCCAATGAATAAGCTGGGGGAAGGAGTTCCAAGTATAGTCTGTATAATTCCAAAGACATAAGGTCCATGTAATATTTAAGCCTACATGCCTTGTAAGGGTTCTCCCTCATCCCTTGAAAGGGGGATTAACAAAAATCAATAAAAAATAAGGCCTTCAGTCCATTTGGGCTTAAATGTGGTTACTGATATGATGGATTATGTTATGCCAGAATTATTAGATGATTGGATAAGGACAACATAAGATTTTACTCATGGAAGCATGCATGTTTTATAAAGGTTTAATGGTGATCAAGGTATTCATATATTAGGTAAGTGACAATAAGAGATACATTAAGATATTTTGGGGGAAATATGATGTTAAGTGGAATTTATTCTAAATATTTGGTATTTGAATTTTGACAGACATATTTTGGATGGGTCTTAAGGTTAAAAACATATGGAATGGATAAAGGATATCATTGATTAAGATTAATGTATGATTTATGATATTGGATAACATATTCTAACTTTTTGTTTTTAGCAAACATTTAAAGGATAATAGAATTACATATAGATCATACGATTTCTAATAGGGATTTAGCCATAAAAAACGTTCATGAATAACCATCTCAAGGATTAAGAAATGAAGTGGAGATAGATTGAAGAAAAAAAAGGATGATATAATGAAATAGAATTTAATAAAGTAAGTTTATTTTCTGAATTTATTTTCTATATATTAAAAGGAACTCTCAACTCTATAAAAATTATTATGGATAAAAAATGTCTTCTAGTTACTTTTACTTCTAAAAAATCAATGGTCTTTTAACTAATCAAAAATTTAATATATTGTGATGTTAAAATTTATAAATACCATGTTCTCTATCACTCTACATCAGAACATGATAGATATATTTACCTTCCATGTATATATTTTCATGAATGTTCCCATATTTTGGAATTTTAATTTTGTTGTGAATTTCATATTTCTCTTTACCTCATTTTAAGAGGAAGTCTTATAAACTCTTTTTATGATATGGTATTTCCAAAAAATAATTTTCAAGTTTCAACATTTAATTTCTGAAGTGCAATTTCAAATTGTGAGGACGTAATTTATTGAATGAGGGGAGAATGTTACACCCCATGATTTTACTATATGTTTTTTTAATTTAACATCTTCGATATATAGAACATCGAGTTTAAACAAGTGATTAAATATTATTATTTAATTGTGACCTATCCATTTTAATGGTGGGAATTAAGTGGATGAATTAAATTATGAAAATATTGATTTCAAATATTTATAAAATGAATTCATTGGTTAATAATTAATTAGAAATTAAAATAAAAAACAAATTGAACACAAAGTATGTGTTTTATAAAAAATTATATTTTTGACCACAATGATATTTTATATTAATAAATAAAATTTAACTATTATTGAAATATATTAATTAAATTTTTTTATTACATATTCAATCACATATTTTTAAATTCATTCAATAAATTTTATAAGCTGAGATAAGAATTAATCCATGTTTAAGTATTAAAAGATATATTCTCTGAATGGTGATTTTACCACTGTTTAATGGAACACATGTTTTAAAAATTCATTTTAAAACTTTTATAAATTATATTGAAAAAAATAAAATTCATTTTTAAAAGATTAATGTCAAAATTATATTAGGGTGAAATTTTGATATTTTTTGGAAAATAATTATTTTCCAAAGAATAGTGGGAAAATCAATTTTTATAAAATTATCATTTTCATTATATTAATAGTCTATTTTTTATTTTAATATTAAAATAACCTATAAAATTTTAAATAAAATTTTGGTATAATGTATTTAAAATATAATATATTAATACCATGGAAGAAGAAAATAAATGTTTTAAAAACGATAAATTAAGTATTGGTATTTTTGTGAAACGTAAATGTTTATTTAAAATTTTATAATTAATATAATGATTTAAATGAAAATTTGCTTTCATATAATAGATTCAAAAATTAATATTTTGTTTTCTAATATTTATAATATAATTTTATTATACCTTAATTAATTTTTCAATGTTTCATAAAAATAGTTATAATATTAAAATCAGAATTTTTCGACTAAATGATTATTTTATTTAAAAATAAAATTTCTCATATTTATAAAATTATTTTCATAAAATGGGGTTTTTTAATTCTATATTTTAAAAATTGGTAATGGCAATTGTATGGTATTTTTCTAAAATAGTTGAATATTTTATGAATAGTGAAATACTGTGATTTATAGTATTTTACATTTTATACCAGATACATGAATTAAAACATAATTAATGATATAAGAAACCATTAGTTCAAAATTACATACAATCCTTTCTATATTTAGTTACAATATTAAAAACTATTGACAGTCTTAAGCCAAAATAATAAACAAATCAATAGAATATTCAAAAAACACCCCTCTCCACCACTATAAATACCACCCCTTCTCATCACACCTCTGAATCCTTTAAGACGTATTATATTCTACCCATTTTTTCTCCCATACCTCTCCCCCACATTCTAGTTTTTCTATCCTCATCAAAATTCCATTTCAAAGTTCCTTAAGGACGTTATCAAGGAGAAGAATTCAAATGGTATGATCCCCTTTTGTTCTTTTAATTTAATTTAATTTTCTTTTATTTTATTATCCTTTCATTAACTCCTTTGTTCAAACAAGAATGATAACTCTTGTATCTTATATTATGCACCCACTGTGCTATAGTTTTTTTCATAATCACATATTATTACTAACTATAGATTCTAATTCTTCATGCCATTTAATTTCCCAATGTAAATAAGTTATTCAATAACTTATATTTGTAAATGCATGTGTTTACAAGTGTATCATTACATGTATTTTTGGATGTCACTTAGTCTTATAATTTTGTGTGTAAGATAGTATCTTCATAAGATTTTTAGATTTCCTTTCAAAGAACTGATGTTCAACACACCTATATTCGACACACCGATGTTCGACACACCGATGTTCGACACACCGTTGTTCGACAAACCGATGTTCGACAAACCGATGTTCGACACAACGATGTTCGACACCCCCATGTTCGACACACCAATGATCGACACACAGATTTTAGACACACTGATGTTCGACACACCGAGGTTCGACACACCGATGTTTGACACATCGATGTTCGACACACCGATGTTCGGGACACCGATCTTCGACACACCGATGATCGACACACTGAAGATGACACACTAAAGATGGCAAACCGAAGGTGACACACAGAAGATGACACAAAAAATATGACATACCGAATATGATAGTCCAAAGATGAAAATCTGATGCTAACAGATCGAAGATGACAGACTAATGCTAACATACTAAAGATGACAAACCGATGTAAATGACTCACCAATAGTCATAAATAACATTTTCATTTTTATTAATTAAAAGTTATTTCTAATATTCAAATTTAGACAAATTACTGTTTTTGACAATATTTAATGTTGTCTATAGGAATATCCATAGATAGTACAAGGTTCATGCACCTGCAGAGATCATCATGCCTACTGGATCTTGAAGTATAAAAGGATTACAAGCTCAACCAAAAAAACCACTGAAAGGGGTCATTGAACCCTCTAGAAAAACAAAAGGGTTAGCAGTGTGAATATGTAAGATATTTAAAATAGAATAACTAGAATATTATGTATACAATACATTTAATATTAAAATCTGCATCCTGCTGAAGCTTGTTGAATATCCTTGAAATCAAAGCGTTAAACCTCTACACACCTGAAAGCCAGATTATAGAGACTAGGATACTCTATTCTGGATGAAACTTCCAGAAGAGGACTCAGATATCATTTTTTCTATATCCAATGAGTCCAGAGATTTACTACACAACACACAGAGATTTCTAAACTCTATCTTTAATTTTATAAGTTTGTTGTGTTCTTATGTTTACTTTTCGAGATGTGTGTGCATCTGTTTGTTTCACACACACTGTCTACTGATCCTAAATGAAGGATACTAAAATATACTCACACTCAATCCCTTTATACTCATTTATCCCACGTAGAACTATGTAAGAGATCCTGTGTGATATTTTTATTATTTTTTCCCATGAATAATTGTGGTAGTGGTTAAGTGTGTCCTCGATAGCCATGTGTGCTATTGTGAACCTCAATCCAGGGTGTGGATCAAAAGTTTATTAATATAAATAGCTTCATGGTTGGTGATCACCAAGTGAAGAGGAATAAGTCTCAGCCTGACACTGAACCTCTTGTTTTAGCCACTTTTCTGTTTGTCTAATATTTTTATCTATTATGTATTTCTTACATTAGATAAACCGAACATTGATATTTAGTTTAAAAAGTTATTATATCTGTTTTGAATCATTACATTAGCATTATAAGTTTTTCTAATCATATATTGGTAAAAATGAGAACTAATCAATATTTGAAAAATATAATTGAACTTTCCCAACTTTTATAAATTCACCAAAAACTAACTTTCATATTATTTTAACAGGTGAATATTATTTTAAAGAACCATTTTTAATATAAATTTTTATAGATACTCAATTCACCCCCCTCTTGATTAATCTACTCTGACCAACATTTGGTATCAGAGGAATTAAAATTTTTTGTTAGTTTTCAATTCATGTCAACTGTGATTATAGTTGTTTTTCAACGATCTTAAAATTTCTATTATTTCTAAATTTTTATCACTTTGAAATTATTTTACAATCAGTATTTTGGAAAATATAATATAATGAGCTACTACCAATATACCACCTTCATTTAATGGAACTAACTATGATTTTTGGAATCTTAAAATGAAAATACATCTAGAAAACATGGGATTTGAAATCTGGATGGTTATTGAAAGTAAATACACAATTTCTAAAACTATGAGAAACACTTCGGATGAACCTACCAAGACAGCCTATAACAATAACTATAAAGCAATGAATTCTCTATACTATGCACTATGAGATGAAGAGTTTAACCGTATATCTGTTTTTAAAACTGTACATGAAATTTGGGACACTCTATTTGTTTCTCATGAGGGAACTTATAATTTTAAAGAAATGCAATTAAATAATTATACTATTAAATATTAAAACTTCATAATGAAGTGTGATTCATAAATTTCTGATATGTATCTCAAGTTAAATGAAATTGAGAATACCATTATATTCTTAGGTATAGAGGTAACAACCAAATATAAGATCATGTGAGTTTTGCGATGCTTACCAGAACGATGGTGTGGAACGTCTGTTTCTATTAAATAATCATGTGATTTTGATAAGATACTGTTGCAGTAATTGATTGGTAAGTTAATGATGTATGAAGAGAAATTTAAGGTAATTAAAGAAGAAAATTAACCAAAATGAAAATCTGTAGCCTTCAAGATAACTAAATCTAAAAGAAATGATATGGAAAATTTTCAAGCTGTTATTGAAAGATCAAGAAGTGATAAAGTAGCTTCAGACGGTGATGAAGAAATGGCCTAGCTAGCGAGATAATTCCAGAAATTTTATAGGAAAAAAAAGTATTTATAGAAATCCCAATTACAAAAGAATGTATGATAATAAGCGAAATTAGAAAATTTATTGGAAGGGAAATGATAAATCAGGAGAGATAATTTTCAACGGAAGTAAAATAAAATCACATGCCAAGGCTTACTATTCCAAGATGAAATACACGAAAAAGTATGAAAATAATAATAGAATGTATAAGATAGCAATGAAGGTAACCTGGAGTGCCTATGAGGACATATCAATTGAATTTGGATCTTCTTATAATAAGAAATATGATATGGATAATGTTTGTTTTATGACAAACACAACTGAGGTAACCTTATACTCTCCTGTACAAGATTCTTATTTTTCTGAAAGTGAGTCTGAGAATATGACAACTGATAAATTATTAAAATATTTAAATATGGTAGGAGAAACATGTAATGAGATGAAAGATAAGTATAAATCATTAAAGAAATAGGATTCTTTTACTGTGACTGTCAATTTTGAACTTACAACTGAAAAAGAGAAAAATCCTCAACTGCTCAAGGAAAATAATGAGTTAAAAATGTCTAATGAGCAATTGAAGAAAGACTTAGAAATGTTTACTAAAGGGAAAGATACTATTACATGAATTCTTGGTAAAAAAATGTCTTCTAAGTATAATTCTAGGATATGATATCTTTCAGGACAAAGATATTTATCCAAATCATGTTTTGTAACCAAATCTGGAAAATCTGCTACCTTTTTCAAAAACTAGAATTTTACAGGAAGTTCTAGTTCCAAAATTTTTTTTATTATATCCAATTCTTCAGGACCAAAGAGAGTTTACTTTTCAAACACTCTATATTGTTTATATAAGAAACCCATATGACAGTTGTGGGTACCTAAAGCTTATATTACTAATGTATGTGGACCCAGACAAATATGGGTACCAAAGTCATTTCTAGGTTAAACTGTTTTGTAGGTAAACTGCCTATAGAGCTCCTTTAAAAGGTTTTGGTACTTTGAAAGTGGGTCTTCAAGACATATTATAGGGTATTTTTCAAGATTTAAAATTCTTATCAAGACCGATAGAGGATATTTCACATTTGGTGACAATGTTAAAGGAAAAACTATCGACTTAGGCCAGATTAGTAATCCTAATTATATTTTAATTTCTAATGTACAATATGTTGATGTATTAAAATATAACCTGCTCATCATATCTCAATTTTGTGATGATGGATTTAATTTTAAATTACAAAATGATTCATACCATGTTTTTTATTCCAACAATAATTTAGTATTTACTAATTTTACAAAAGATAATGTATATGATATAAATCTAGACACACTAGCCACGCAGAATGTCTCTTAGCTAAATTCCTTTCACAAAGAGTCTTGGCTCTGTCATAGAAGACTAGGACATTCCAATATACATTCTCTTATAATGTTAACTAGAAAAGTATTAGTTAGAGACTTTCCCAAGTTAGAGTTTCAAAAAAATATGTAATCCTTGTCAAAAAAGAAAGAAAAAGAAAATATCTTTTAGTAAAAAGAAAGAATCGACTTCTTCTCAACCTCTTAAGTTGGTTCACATGGACTTGTTTTGACCGTCTAGAGTTTCAAGTCTCATTGGGAAGCACTATGTTTATGTTCTTGTAGATGATTTCTCATGGTACACCTGGACCTTTTTTCTAGCTCATAAAAGTGATGCTTGTTCACATTTTACCAAGTATGTCAGGTCTGTAGAAAATATCATTGGTTTTAAGATTAAATCCTTAAGAACTGATCATGGCTGTGAGTTTTAGAATTAATATTTTAAAGCATTTTTTCCCACAAAATGGCTATAATAATAATTTTTCTACTCCTAGGACACCTCAACAGAATTATGTGGTAGATAGAAGAAATAGAACCTTATAAGAAATTGCTCAGATTATGCATAATGAATATGATCTACGCATTTATTTCTAGGATGAAGCTATTAATACATATTGTTACATAATAAAGAGAGTCTTAATCAAACCCATACTTAATAAAACTCATTACGAGTTGTGGAATAATAGGAAACCAAAAGTAGGTTATTTTAAAGTGTTTGGATGTAAATTTTATATTCTAAACACTAAAGATAATTTAGATAAATTTGCATCCAAAAGTGATGAAGGAATAATTCTTGGATATTCTAAATCAAGCAATGCCTATAGAGTCTTTATTAAGATAAACAAATGTGTGGAAGAATCTATACACATCAAGTTTGATGAAGCAGATCCACATGATCCCAAGACTATACTAGAAAATATTGAAGAGGATATGTCCAATCTAGACATTAATGATAAAACCTAAAATCATCATATAAAGGAATCCATGAAAACATCTAATTATGGAAATTATCCTAATCCTACCCATAGTGAACCAGATCAACCTGACCAATCTAAAATATCAATTCAAACCTTTTCTAGACTAACCATGACCCTTAAAAATCATCCCTTAGATACTGTTTTGGGACATTTAGATAGAGGAACAAAAAAGAGAGTATCCTTGAGAAACCAGGTTAAACATCAAGATTTCTTGTCACATCTTAAACCTAAAAATATCAATGAAGTAATCAATGATGAATTTTGTCTAATGTATATGCAAGAAGAACTTAATCAGTTTGAAAAAAATAATGTTTGGAAACTTGTAGATAGACCAAAGGATACTTTGACCATAGGAACCAAATGGGTGTTTAGAAATATAGTATATGATGTTGGAAATATAATTATAAAAAAATATAGACTATTTTCACAAGGATCCAATCTAGAAGAGGGAATTGATTATGTTGAGACCTTTGCACCAGTAGCTAGACTTGAGGAAATTAGGATCATACTTGACTATGTAGTACACTTGGATTTTAAACTTTATCAAATGGATTTCAAAAGTGCATTCTTAAATGGTTATATAATTGAGGATGTTTTTGTTGGACAACCCCCAGGTTTTACATATCCAATTTTTCCAAATCATATTTTCAATTTATCAAAAGAATTATATGGTTTGAAACAAGCTCCAAGATCTGGGTATGAAAGGTTAAGTAACATTCATTTTTCTAAAGTCCTTACAAAAGGACTCCCAGATCATGCTTTATTTATAAAATGAATTTCGAAAGAATTTTTAATAGCCCAAATATGTATAGATGTTATTATCTTTGGAACATAAAAAAATTCTTTATGTAATTATTTTTCAAAAATAATGCAAAGAGAGTTTGAAATGAGTTTATTGGGTGAACTTAAATATTTTCTTGGATTTCAAATATTTCAAAATAAAGAAGGTATTATTTTAAATCTATGTAAGTACAATAAAGATATTTTTAAAGGATATGGGTTTTATTGCATTAATAGAAGTAAAACCCCTATGATTTCTACATGTAAGTTAAATCGTGATGAAAATGGAAAATTAGTTCATTAGACTACTTTCATAGGAATGATTGGGATTTTAGTGTACTTAACTGCTAGTAGGCCAAATATTATGTTCAGTGTGTGTATGTGTGCGAGATTTAAAGAAAATCCTAAAGATTCACATTTAAATGATGTCAAAATAATTTTCAAATACCTCAAATGTACAACTAACATATGAATGTGGTATCCTAAAAGAATTTTTTTTTGATTTAGTTAGCTATTAATATGTTGATTCTGTTGGATGTAAGTTAGATAGAAATATTACCTCTCAAACATGTCACTTTTTCAGAAATTCACTAATATAATAGTGTAGTAAAAAGAAAAATTCAGTTGCATTATCAATTGCTGAAGCAAAAAACATTACTGCTGGAACTTGTTGTGCACAAATTTTGTGGATGAAACATGCCTTATTAGACTATGGATTTTGATTCAGACATATCCCCATGAACTGTGACAACACAAGTGCTATTAACATTTCTAATAATCCAATTTATCATCCTAGAAAAAAACATGTTGATGTATGACATCACTTTTTGAGAGATCATTATCTAAAAAAGTTACATAACTCTTGAGTTTATAGGGACTAAGAATTAGCTTGCTGATATTTTCACTAAACCATTAAGATTTAAGAGAATAAACCACATCAGATAGTAACTAGGAATGATGAATATCTAAAGATCCTTGAAACTAATCTTTTCAAACCTATCCTTGAAACTGATCTTGCCAAACCAATATTGTTAATCCAATCCTTGAAACTGATCATTTCAAACTGGTCATTGACACTGATCTTGTCAAACCGATCCTTGAAATCAATCTTTTCAACTCAATCCATGAAACTGATCTTGTCAAACCGAACCTTGAAACATATTTCTTGAAACTAACCTATTGAAACTAATCCCTTGAAACCAATTATTGAACCTGATTCCTTGAAACTGATCTGTTGAAACTGATCTCTTGAAACTAATTCTTGAAACTGATTCTTGAAACTGATTCTTGAAACCCATCCTTGAAATTGATCATGTAAATCTGATCTTGAGAAAACTGATCCTATGAAACCCATCTTATGAATCTGATTGTATAAAACTGATTCAATGTCACCAATACATTTATGTTTTTTATTTTATTAATTAGTCTATTTTAAGTAAAATGACATTGTTTTTGTATTCTTTTTTTCGCATTTTAAATTTTATTATTTACAATTTACAATATTCAAATGATATATTAAGTTCAATCCAACCTGACCATTCACCTTCCCACTACCGTAATGCTTTCTGACCTTTTTCACTCTACCTCTCGACCCTCATCCTAAACTCTTTTGGAATCCAAAGCCTCAACATGGAGAGACCCAAGCGCTCTATGGAAGAGGCAACAAATCAACTTCTACTAAGCTACAGAAAGCTGAGTCTAGTGGGACTACAAAACTTATTTTAGAAAGACGAGTGATTATGGCTGAAAAAGAAGTGTATGATGAGTGGATTCTGTCAAACAAGTCATTTTTATTAAAATTACTAGAATCTCAAGGGTGTTTGATCTGGTTTTCTGACAATAAAAGTCCTTATTATTCCCAGATAGTCCTTGAATTACATTAACATTTGAAGATATCTTTGGATGAAGATGAGGCTGCAAGAATGAAGTCATTATTAATTGGAATGGAAGTATCTTTTTCGTCTAAGGAATTATATGAGTGCTCGGAGATGCCTCATTAAGGTGTCTATGCTGATTATCTGGGTAATATTCCACATTACTATGATTTTTTCTGTTATGAAAATGATCTAAAGGAGCTAACTAGAAATGGAGAATCTAGAAGGATTATTGCAAGTGAGTTTGAAGGAGGAGTGAGGTTATTTTTTAAGTTTATTCAACATCAAATATTCCCATGAATGGGAGATTTTTCTATTGTCAATTATCAGGATGTATTCCTGATCTATATGTTGAAACATGAGATAAAAGTAAATCTTTGTAGGTATATAATGGTGCATGTCTTTGATTTGATAAATCCATCCAAGAAGGCAACATGTTTGTACTATCCAAGGATGATCTCTTCCATTCTAAAAGGGTAGGCTATATGGAAGATGGAGATGAAGTGATAAGTTCATGTAGTTGTTTCTGTCTTCAAAAAGACATTAATAAAAGGATAATGATCTTCTAGAACCCATGGAAGAAATTTTGGGTAGGTTATTAGGAAAGGTTATATAAATATTTCAATCTGGTTGACCATATTACCAGACCAAAGGATCATGTTGATCCAGGTATCAAACCACGAGTGTAACCAGTTAATTCGGACGAGGAAGTAGAGACTGAAGTTCCAAGGGAAGTAGGACGTCCTTTTGATTATAGGAGTGATCTGGATATTGCTCAAATCCCCAACGACATTTCTTATGGATCTGCTAGAACACCTTTGGACTTACCCTCAATAGAATCTGTGTTAGGTGATGAGGATGAAGAAGAGACCGAGGTTACTGGTGTTGAAGGTTATGTGATTATGTTAGATGAGGAGTCTGATGATGATGATGATGATGATGATAAGGATGAAGGAGCAAATGATGAGCATGTAATTGATTCATTAATAGTGGGACAAAAATTGGTGGAATGATCCAGTGAGGAATCTGTTCATGGAGTCGGTGATGGAGTTGAGCATGTTGAACAAGAGGTTATTGATCATAGAGATGCTAAACATGAGGATCATGTGCCTCAAATTGAGGAAGTTCCTAGAGAAAATGAAGTGTCTAGAGATCATGCAGAACCTAAAGATTAGTTGGTTCCTTTACCCAAAAATCTTGTTGTGGAAAAAGGTTAGGATGAAGAAGTTGTTGTAGATGATGTTGTTCGTGAGCCTCAAAAAATAAGGATCAAGATTGATATTATTGAGTGAAGAGACTGGACCTATACTATAGAGTGTAATAATGATCCAGGATACATTCTTTTTGGTTTGGAGTATGACTTAGATGAGGAGATGGTGCCTTCTCCTCCTATTCCACAAGTCCAAGCTGAAGTAGAACCTATTGCACCTATTCCACCAATTGGTCCTCTAGTAGTAGAACCAATTTCATAGGCAGTATCAAGTGACTATGTCACTATGGACGATTTATAAAAATTCAAATTTTGATATATGTGAGTCAGTGAAATCCTCAGTTGTATCGAAAAGTGAAGCCTCCACTTCAATAGGTAATTCAGATGTTGATGCAGTGAAAATTGCAGGAATAGTGATCTAGGATATTCAGCCGAATCTCATTACCCCAGCAGAAACCATTATTAACAACAATACTTTTCTGAGAGAGAAAGTAGTAATGATGAGAAATGTGTTAAATTTTCAAACCTCTAACTTCAATACCACCTTCAGTGGTGTTTTGGAAGTTCCTAGGAACTTGGTGACTCATCTACTCAGTGTGGTTCTAAAGAAGTTGAAAGAGGAGCTTGGAAAATTTTTTATTAGCCCATCCAATTATATAAGTGGGAAAGGTGTTGTTTCTAATTTGGATTCTCTAAAATTTGTGATGAGAGAGGAACTCCAAAATTTTATGAGTGTTTTAGAAAAATAAACTCTTGAAAAAGGTGCATTGAAATACATACCTCATGTATAATATGGTCAGAAAGTACACAAATGAAGCTTCAGCTACTCAGAAACAGATTCGAGAAAAATTTGATAAGTACTTTACCAATATCTATACCAATCATGACCTCATAAATAGCTTCATGTTTCTAAAGAGAATCTCAAAATACCTCCTGTCATTGAATCCTTCAAGAATCAAGTTACTCAATTGAGTGATTTTATCCCTTTGCTGAATAAATTCATGGAGAATAACGATGAATTTGAGAAAGCTATGCAATATGGTGGTGAAATCATTAATGATTTCATGAATCTCTTTAAGCCATCTCTGCATGTCTAGGCTGAAGAAATTGTGGTCCCTCCTGCTACTTCCATTGGTACTCCCTCTAGGACTCCTACTCCAATGAATATATCTCAGGCTTTTTCCTAGATTTGACTAGTCATTACAGAGCAAACTCATAGTCGTGTGTTGTCATAAAGAAGTCCTAGAATTGAAAAAAATGTGCCTACAGGTGTTGTCATGCCTGGTGTTATCTTTCGACCACATCAATCCTCTATCACTCCCAAACCTTCTCCACCTATTTAGGATCCTTCAGATAAAGGAAAATCCCCTTAGAATCTAAACCCTAAGTGATGGATGGTAATTTTTTTATTGTGATTTGATCTTTTTGTTTGACTGTACTTTTCTACATTTTCATGGAAATATTTATGGTGTCTTTATTTTATGATATTTCTTCTCTTACTTTCTATTTCTTCGTTCTTTTTTTTTGCTAATACCAAAAGGGGGAGAAAATAAGAGGCATACAATATTATAGGCATACATTATTAATCTAAGGTGGATAAATTCTGGTAGATGACAGATGACATATGGAATGTACTCAACATAATACATTTATTTAGGGAGATATTTGTTTCAAAAACTCATCCAAGGGAAGGCGTTAGTTATATTTAATAATCAAATTTAGTAAAGATCATGATAAGTCCAATTATTTTTATTTCTTATATTTACATGTATGCCCTAATTTGTGATTATCAAAAAGGGGGAGATTGTTGGACCTTCTATGCTATATTTTTTTTCAAAATCAAAAATAATATCTAACTATAGATTATACTTCTTCATGCCATTTAATTTCTCTAAGTAAATAAATTATTCAATAACTTATATTTATAAATCCCTATGTTTACAAGTGTATCTTTATATGTATTTTAGGATGTCACTTAGTCGTGTAATGTTTTGTATAAGATAACCTCTTCATAAGCTTTTTAGGTTTCATGTCAACGAACTGATGTTCGACACACTGATGTTCGACACACTAATGTTTGACACACCGATGTTCAACACACCCATGTTGGACACACCGATGTTTGACACATCGATGTTCCACACACTGATGTTCGACACACCGATGTTCGACCCACCAATTTTTGACACACTGATGTTCCACACACATATGTTAGACACACTGATGTTCGACACACCGATTTTCGACACACCGATATTCGACAAACCGATGTTCGACACACCGATGTTGGACACACTGATTTTCGACACACCGATGGTCGACACACCGATGTTCGACACACCGAGGTTCGACACACCGATGTTCCACACACCGATGTTCGACCCAGCGATGTTCAACACACCAATGTTTGACAAATCGATGTTTGACACACTGATGTCCCACACACTGATGTTCGACACACCGATGTTCGACACACCGATGTTCGACACACCGATGTTCGACACACCGATGTTGGACACACCGATGTTAGACACACCAATGTTCGACACACCGATATTCGACACACCAATGTTGGACACACCGATGTTAGACACACCAATGTTTGACACACTAATATTTGAAACACCGATGATCAACACACCAAATATGACACACTAAAGATGACACACCGAAGATGACACACTGAAGGTGACAGACTGAAGTTGACAGAACGATGCTCACAGACTGAAGATGATAGACTATTGCTAACAGACTGAAGATGACAGACCGATGAAAATGACTCACTAATAATCATAGATAACTGTTTCATTTTTATTAATTCAATGTTATTTCTAACGGTCATATGTAGACAAATTAATGTTTCTGACATTATTTAATTTTGTTTATAGGACTATCTATAGACATTATAGGGTACATGAACATGCAGAGATCTTTATGCCTACTGGACCTTGTTGTATAAAAGGATTACAAGCTCAACCAAAAAATCCCATGAAAAGATTCTCTAAACTCACGAGAAAAACAAAAAGGATGGCTTTGTGAATATGAAAGATAATGCAAATAGATGAACTAGAAGCTTAAATATACAAGAAGTCTAATATTACAATTTGTATCCTACTAAAGCTCACTGATCATACTTGACATCAATGAGTTGAACCTATGCACACCTGGAAACTAGATTATAGATACTACAATACTCTATTTTGGAGAAAACATCCATAAGAGGGCTCAAATATAATTTTCTCTATATCCAATGAGTCTAGAGATTTACTGCCAAACACATGGAGATTTATAAACTCTACCATTACTTTTATATCTCTTTTGTGTTCTTGTGTTTACTTTTAGATTTGTGTGTGCATCTATTTGGTTCACACACATTGTCTCCTGAGCATAACTAAAGGAAATTAAAATATCCTCACACTCAATCCCTTTCTAATCCTATATCCCTTGTAGAATTGTGGAAGAGATCCTGTTTGATATGTTTATTAATTTTTTCCACAAATAACTATGGTAGAGGTCATGTGTGACCTGGATAGCCCTGTGTGTAGTTGTGTACCCTGATCCAGGGTGTGGATCAAAATTTTATTAATATAAATATTTTGGTGGTAGGTGATCAGCAAGTAAAGTGGACTAAGTCTCAGCTTGAGACTAAACCCTTTTTTTAACCATTATCTTGTTTGTCTTATATTTTTTTTCTGTTATGTTTTTCTTCTATTATAATAGACTAAACTTTTATACTTATTTTAGCAATTGTTTATATCTGTTTTGATTCCGTAGATTAGCTTCAAAAGTTTTTCTAATATTAAAATGGTAAACCAGAAAACTAATCATCCCTATAATAAAATAATTTATCTTTCACAAATTTTATAAATTCACTACAAACTAATTTTGATTTTATTTTAATAGGGGGATATTATTTTAAAGAAAATTTTTTAACAGAAATTTATATAGATACTCAATTCACCCCAATCTTGGGTCATATACTCCAACCAACATTATATATACTAAAATAGTATTATTTTAATTTAATATCAACCATAAATTCTCTTCTCTTCTCCATTTTATTCTAAAAATGAAAACATCGTTTCTGATGGGCCGATTTACCGCCTTCGTGGATGACGAGTTTTTGTTTTTCAATTTAGTCTTCTAGGATGATCATGAAATAATTTTATGGTTTAAAAAATACATTAGTATATGTAATAAAAATTACTCAATTCTCTAGAACTATTATATATACATAATAGTAATTAATAAGACAAAACTAGTTTGTGATGATTGAAAAACACCAACATAATCTAAACTGTTATCATTAATTCATTATCTAAAAAATCACCCTCGTGTATAGAAAATATTATATATAATACCATTAAATATCATGTATGTTCATTAATGACATATAATTTTACTTCTATATAACTATTCCCATTTCACATGATCTTTCATTCATGTATACATGTGAACCAATCATAATAACCATGAAAAAACACACACAAATGATGAAATTGAATCTCATGACTCTTTAAAATAGCCATAAATGAACATAATAAAATTATAATAAATAAATTTAATGTTTAATAGGTGATATATTAAATTATTAATGAATCTAATTTCATTATCTAAGACATTAATAACAAGTGTAGAGCAGTTTCAAACATAAGGTAAGGGTTTTCGCATCTCTTATTTATTTCATTGAGATATGCCTCTATCACCACTATTTATTGTGTGTGGTTTAAGTGTAATTATATTTTATGTATCATATAATGAATATATTTATATTCATTTTATCAAATGTCATATTATCATTAATTTTAGCGGGTATATGGTTTGACGTTTTTCAAATTGATGAGGGATTCTTTTCGAACCTCCATTTTTCATTCAGTGTATCTTTTCTCTCTCTTTACCAAAATTTAATTCTTATTTAATATTATAAAATTAATTTAGATTATATTTATATGTTCCAAATTAATTTATTAATATCATTTCAAGTTTATTTTATCTAAAAATACTTGTTTTATAACATTCCCTTTTCAATTCCTCCTAATAGAAAGCTCGATTAAAGAGTACTTTCCAATTTCTTACCCATTTTCAAGTGCACTCCATAATATATTTTAAGACACCAATATTTTTCTAAAATAAAAATTTTTATTATAAAATTATATCTTATATATTTTATTATTTTCTTTAAATAATTAATCATTTGTCATCTTTAAAGTCACTTTTATATTTTTCCTTAAACTGCGCTGAAGTGACCCATTTATAAAGTTTTGTAAATATTATTTTTACATTTTTTAACTTAATTTGATTATAATATATGCATAAAACACAATTTCATTGTCCTTACCTTTATTTTTTTGGGATATACATGTCTATAATCTGATTTTATGACAAATACAAAATAAATTTACAAAAGAACTCTTCTTTCTAAAAGTAAAAGAGTATTTATCTCAAGAATTTCTCAATGATTTTATTAGAGTATTTTCATAAATTTTAAGACCCTCTATTGAATATAATTATTTATTGAAATTGTTCTCTAATTTTACCATCTACCATATTTTATTAAATGGTTTATGATTATTTTGACTTGGGGATGTACTATCTTGATACCATTCTCTATATTATTCTGGATAGTTTATGATTGTGTTTATTGCTTGGGAAAAATTTATTATCATTTTATATGATTGTTTCAATATGAATTTATATGTTGATTATGTTTGAACACTTTTATATGTGTAATGAATCAGTATTTCTCATGAGACAAACCATATATGTACTTATCCAAGGCCTTTCCCATTTATTTTCAGATATGCATTTGTCTAATGCATTAAATATTTATTTTTAGATGTCTGGGATGAGGCATAAATAGGGTGTATTAGATGTAAAAAATTATGCATTTCATAATTATGATATTATGTTGTAATGGAATATGTTTCTAGTTATTCAACTTGACTTATTTTTTATGTTTTCTTATCTTCTTTTGTGTTGATTACCATTACTAATCATCTGATCTCACCCATTTCTTATGCTTTACTTTTCCCCATGAGACATATTATGAATGTCTTGAGGGGATAATCTAAGATTTTATGGATATTTCTAATGGAGTTGATATGTTATTATTCATTTAATGTTTTAATGTAAACATTATCTTTGAATCTAGTTTTCCAAATATACTAAACTACTCAGTACATTGGGATGTGAATTCCTTTTTTATTATACCAATGTAATGAAGTAAGGCATTAGATCCATGCTACTAGGGTTAGGGTCTTTACATAATACATTAGTTTCCTTCCCACCACACCACATAAAATTACACACCATGTTAACTTATTAAAATAATGACAATCCCCAAGGTATAATACATTTAATTTTATTGTGCTTTATCCTCACTCACACACACCATGAGAAATATCCCAAGAGGTCAACCATCCCAAAATAATAATATAAGAAAATCCTTTTTAACTGTGATGTTATAATTAGGTAGAATATTGAAAAGAAAAGTTCACCTTGTTTGAAATGGGTAATAAAATTTATTATTTTAACTCACACTTTTCCATGGGTGTTACACTCCCCCTCCCCTTTAAAGTATAATAACCTCATTATGGAACCCATACCTCAAACCCATGTAGTGCATCTACACTTCTAATCAGATACTAGCTATGATACCATTTGTTATGATCTAACCTTCCTCGGGATATAAACATGGTCAACTAACCCCATTTCTCTCTGGTAATACCTTAGATTCCATCCCATCACACAACATGTTATTACCCACTTGTGTCACTTAACAAACTAATGACTATCTGTAAAGGACAAAACATGTTCTTTCAGTGTTGTCTTTCATCACTCACGCACACCTTGAGAAAATTAATACGATGTAACCCCTATTGTAACTAAAATAGGAAAATACTCTTGTAACTGTGAGATTCTAATCAGGTAATACAACCAAAATAAAGTCATATATTGTAGACATGGGTAGTAACATTTAGTATTTTAAATCCCATTTTTCTAGTGGTGTTACACTACTTCCCCATGGATTTAATCATACCTGGTACAAAATGGAATTTATTGAATCTAAAATAACCAAAAAGGGTTATTATAGTGACTTGAGTTTTTACACAGAAGATTTTGATATATTTCTAAGAATATTTTTGAAGCCATGAATTGAGTCGGTATAGGACTTTTGGGCCTGGAGATCCTCAGTGTGGTGGTTTTAAAAATATTAATTATATTATATCACATGCATGATGTTTCTTTATAAACATGTAATAACTATAGGGTAGAGTATTATATTTTAAATATTTGGTTGTGGTTGAGTTCAGAACATCTTGTTTACAGAAGGTGTGACATAAAATCTGTCAGCACTAGGTTCCAGGTCATTGGTGAGTCGGATGGGTGTTAAAAATAGAGTTTAACTTAATTAATAAAATAACAACTAATAAACCCTTCCCTTACCCTTTGGTGCATTCACAATAGAGAGGTGAAACAACCCCCCTTTGGAGTGATGGATGAACCAAGTAAGATCAAATGAGCAGAGGAATCCACGATCTCTGATCTTGATGGAGAATGCTCCTGGATCATGGTGCAACAACTTCAGAGTGTGGATATGCACCCAACACTTCATTGTTTCACAAATAGGTATGAATATTTTAGTTTTAAGTCTAAATAGACTTTATTATGTGTTTTTTATGGTTCTAGATTCCTTATATGACTGCTAGAGATCCCTTGTTAGTTGATTTTTTGGGTTTGGGAGATATTAGGGTGATTTTGATTTCTCAAATGGAATTCACATTCATATTTACTAATCATACATCGTATAGTATATTCTCATATGTTGTCTATTATTCCCATTAGAGGAAGATGATTTTTGGGGACTACACTCCATGTATCAGGGATACAAAAAATTGTAGTGACCCCAGATCCTGTGGTTAGGGGACATGGCCAGGGTAGTTCTGTGATGGTACATGGATGTGTGGATGAACATAGATAGAGTACCCAAACATGGGGTTTTTTACATGGGCTTGGTTAATAGATACAACCAAGAGGACATTTCACCAAGACACATGGTGTACCATGGGGTACACTCCGTGTGTGAGACATGACTGGCTGAGACATGTGGGGAAGAACATGGTCGGGGCCCAGTTAAGTGGATAGATTCTATATACCACATGTATACACTATGTAATATTACATGTCCAATAAATCCATGATTTAGATGACACATAAAGGTGTTCGGGTGGGGTCACACGCTGTGTGGAGCACCGTACACATCGTGTACTTGTTTTTTGAGATTTTCTACCTAACATAACTCCATATCAAGGGATCAAATTTAGGCATGTGAATATCATATACTAATTATTTTTCTTTATCGAATTTGAATATGGAATTCATGGTAGACTGGGAGATACTATGTGGCATCCTTTTAGCATGATGTTGTAGTTGTGGTGCTAGGTCTTTGGTATTGATTAGGGTAGATCACTATGTTGATGCCACTATCAGTACCCTTACCTATCATCTCATGATATGGGTCCCCTATACTCTTTAGGATTGTAGAGTGGTGTTTCCCTATTGTATCAGGGCATGATCCCCCTACCCATGGTAGTGTTGTGCTGTGAGGTATAAAGAGTGTGATCATCCTTTCAGCGGTGTTTGACCAATGATGGAGATCAGAGTGGATCATTTAGAGAGATGATTGGACTATAATTAGGCTATGGTCTTAGAGGTATTTTTTCCTACACAAGTCTGATTGGTAGATATGGAACTCCCCACACCATGTGTGTGGGTCCTCTACCCATGGAGTAGTTCTCCTCGAGTTGGAACTCCCATGTTGGACCAGGGAGCGGTTCCCCGGTATGGTTCTTGAAGTTGGATAAAAATCTCCCCTATCATATCAGGGTGTGATCCTTCTATACTATTTGGACTGATTGAGTATGTACTCCCCAATAATACCAAGGTGTGAGTGCTCTCTTATTAGAGTCGGTGCTCCCCTATCACATCAGGGAACAATTTTTCCATATGTATTGTATATATAGAGTTGGTAATCCCTTATCATACTATGTTACATGTCCTCTATCCTAGAATTTGTAAATTCTATTTCATTCTAGGGTGTGATTCCTCTATATTCAATGATCATATAGAATTTGTACATACCTTCTGTGTTAGGGTGTGCGTCCTCTATCTTAGGATCAGTACTACCGATCTTGTCAGGGTGTCAGTCTCCTATAGCAGTTATAATATTAGTGAAAGAGTCTTACTCTCTAATCATGTTATGGTATATGTCATCAATCTATTGAGTTCCACTCCCCTATCATACCATGGTGTGGGTCCTCATATATGAAGCGGTACTCCCCTATCTTCGAGTAGTAGTGGGGAGTGTGTCTTCCACAAATGTAAGTGATCCCTTAGTTATAGAGCATATTTATGAGGATCGGGCCCATCTACTTTATGTGTGTGGTTTCTTGTTAGAAGTTTTTTCTCCCTCTATGCAGTTAGGTGTGGTCCTCTCCCTATGGGTACATCAGTTGTTTCATGGGATGTTTAAGAGATAGTACTCCCTGGTAGTGGGGCAACAGTGAGGTTCGGGTCCCTCCCTTATCTCTATATTTAGAGTGTATGCATTTGTTTCATGGTCTTGAGTAGTAATCCTTAAATTTTATATAGTGGTGTGGGAAGAGATTCTCTAATTGGTTACCTATTATCTTTCATCAGGTGTAAGGTTGTAATGATAGGACCTCTAGTGTTGGGAACAACAGTTTGACCTAGAGTGTTATTCCTAATAGAGCATGTTATCATAGACATACCATCAGAGGTGGTATTTTTTTCTGATAGAGTTTATCTCTCATAAAAGTTCCATATAGGATAGCTAGTCTCAGGGAGTTTGTTCTTCTAGGCATGGGTTACCTTTGAGACACAATCAGAATCTTGTATCTAGCTATGAGGTCGGGACCTCATGAGGCTTGGAGCTCGAGATGTTTATATTTGGGTGTTTTTGAGAGTCCTTTTTTTTTGTTTTCATGTGTATTGGTTGACATTCCATGTGAACTAATATGACTAGTCATATATAGCTAATGTTGTTGAAGATGAATTTTTTCTCTTGGTTTGGTTCCCTCTATCTAGGTTCAGTAGACTGTTGATTTTTAGTTTCTCCATTTTATTTTGGGTTTTGGGTCACCCACTAAGTATTGTTATACTCACCTATATATAGGATTTTCCCTCACATGTTGTGTTCTGTAAAGATGACTGACCATTTGTTGGATTCCCGGGAGGACTCAGATCAATCGTATCATAGTAAGCTAGACTGACTTAAGTGTTTCTATATCATGGCTGAGGAGCTTTATCATAGTTTCATCTGATAGTGGTACCCTCCTTTTGAGTAGGATTTAAACATTTAATTTTTTTGTGGGTTTATATTTTACAATTTTTACACTTTTAGTACCATTGATGTACTCTATTTGTGATATAGATGTATCCATTCATTTTTTTCAATTTTACTATATTTTTAAAATTTCATGTGGATACTACTGGGTGTATGAGTATATGTACCAAGGCTAAGGTCTCCAATTTTTTGATAGGTCTACTCTATTCTAGACACCATCCTCTGTATTATTAGAGGTCTGATTGGCTTAGTCATTTCTAAAGCCCCATTTTATTTGGTTATGAATGTGTGGTATCATTTCAGGTTCAACTCTAGGATTGTAGTGTCCTGAGCTTGGTTTGGGTTGCATAGAAACAATGTTAAAGTATTTCGAGTTCAACATTCAGTTCAGAGAATCAAGTGTTGGTGATGAGTCTAATATACCAATTCACCATGACTTTTATAAAACTCTTGTTTATGTGGTACCTTAGGGAACTCTTCAGAGGAAATAATTGGAACATGCATCATATAATAATGGGTTTTGTTTTCCAAGTCCTTCTTGAGTCAGATCCCCAGATATAATCTTTGATTGTGGTGCATCTTAATTATATTTCAAGATTCCACTATGATGACAATTTGAAGGGATTAAACATTGGGACTGTAATTATGATCTGCCTCGAGATGAGGCTTTAATGCATGGAACTGGTTTTGAGGCAGTACGTATGGGTACTCCACAAGTTGATACACCCCCTTTCAAGAAACATGTTGTACTGGAAGTTCAGGTTAAGGATACGCACCGGTTGAGTACACTTCATGAGTTATAGAGGTAGATACCTCTAAGGTATCAACATTATCTAGATCCCCAAGAAGTTTATAACTAGATCTAGGTAGTCTCAAGCATTCTCCGCCTAGTAAGGACACCTCTTGAGAAGATGGAGGTCCTATAGGAGAGAAGTCTACAGGGATTGGCTAGGTGATGGTGGATTCTAGTGATGTAGGACCATGAAGAGGTGGATCTCACTTGGTTGAAGATTCAGAATCTCTTTAGGGAATAGTTCTATCAATACATGTTGTGATTAGTACACATCCAAGAGCATCTATAGCTTTCTCAAGGTAGAATGTTTGTGGAAGAGTACACAGTGACATTCATAGAAAAGTTATAGTGCTCCCTGACATGGTTTGAGACCAGTTATTCATAGATCAAACCTTTTATTAGGTCCTCTATAGATATTTTTAAGAAGTTATGGTCTCCTTGTTCCTTCCCTCTTATGAGGGGGCATTCGATTGATATCTTGTGGTAGATAAATTCTTGGCGGATTATTGGGTGGATGTGGTCGGAAGTGGTGATTGTATGGCTGAGTCATCTGTATTAGTTTGAAAAAATAGTTGTTAGGATCTCAATGTAGGAGGAATATGTTGGGACCATGTTGGATGGGTAAGATAGTAATAAGAGTTCGCTTTTACATAGTGTTGTCTTTTTTGTCAAAGAAGATAAATCAAATCACATTGTAAAGAATGTGAAAAACCAGACATTTCATTGATGATATGTATTTAAATAATATCATAATTTAGGATAACATGTGATGAAATACTCATAATAGAAAGGGTGGATATGATGATTCAATTCATATACAGTTTTGATTGGAAGGAATGATACTAATGGAAGATAGGGATGTTTTAGTACATTCCACAGTAACTCTGATGATGCTAAATCTGGTCAATCAAAGGATATATATCACAATAGTGTATTTCATGATGAAAGTTGAAGAATGGTTATGGGAAGTAGTGAAGAGAGAAATAAAAAAGGAACGGACAATCTGGATTTGACTCAAATGTACAGCTTAAGGTGGTGCTTTTTTCTATTGTTTTCCAAATTTTAGGGCTTCAAAATTTGGAGATGAAGAAATCTGTTTTTTGAAATGGATATTGCATGCAAGATTGAAGATCGTTTATATTATTGCACTCAAGGCATGATTTAAGGCCAAAACGTCAAAAAATTGAAAGGCAAGGAGTGCGCCGAAAATTGGGTAGAGTGCCTGAAATATAAAGGTTGCGTGAAATATTAGCGTAGTGTGTGAAAAATAATGTGGTGCACAAGATATTATGGTGGTGTGCAAAAAACTAAAGCAGCACGTGAAATATTGGTGTGGTGCGTGAAGTAGAGGAATTATGTTTTTCACTCAAGAGGTGTTTCGTGATTAGAATCTCGAAAATTGGAAAAGGCATAAGGTGCACGAAATATTGGAGCATTGCATGAAATATGATGTTTCGTGAAATATTTTTCACGCGCATGGAGAGGGTTTTACCCACGGATTAGTGTTTTTTATGCATGGTTAAAAAGACCAATAAATATGAGGTGAACACCTCTCATTTGTTATGGCTCGACCCTTAGATAAATCTTGAACTCTGATGTGTCTAAAATTATACTCTAAGTGAGTTGCACAAAAAGAAATAGATTTATGCGAAAAGAGGATAGTTGCGCGCAAAAGTGGGAAGTTGCATGAAAATCCAAAGGTTGTGCGAAATGGGGAATTTTCACACAAACTGAAACATTGCGAAGAAAAAAAAGGGAAGTTGTGAGAAAAAGTTTTCCGCGCCAAAAGGGAATTTTTATGCACAAACCATTTGAATTTTGTGCAAGGTACCCTAAAGGTTGCGAGAAAATTGTGGTCTTAACATGTATTCAATTGTGTGTAAGATAGTTTTTACCAGATTCGTGGTAAGAAAGTGAAGATTTTTACTTCAGAGAATACATATGTTCAATTTTAATGAAGAACATAGATAATCTAATTTTGTATTTGTGCTAAGTGGTTGCACACACACTTGCGGATTTTTTTCCAAGTGTTACATGAGTGTAAGGGTATATCCTACTCATTGTATTCCACATCAAAGGATTGGTTTCTAGTGGATTGTGTTGTACTTGATTATTTTCATACCATACCAAGGACGTAGCTACCCTTGTTGAGTAGTGAACCTTGTCAATCTTGTGTTCATGTGGTTGTGTGTGTTCAGCAGTGAAGAAACTCTTTAATATGAGGCGAAGGTTGTTTAAAAAAGAAGGAAACATAAAAATAAAAAGACATCATTGATTCACCGTTCCCCCTATTAGTGATACTTATATCCTAATTGGGAAAATCATAATACCAATGACCAAGTTCATATATGTCGACATGTAGTACAGGTGTTGTTCCAAGGATCTGTTCGGTTGCAGGAGAGGCGGTGTTACGCTTGCGATGGAAAGAGATATATTTTCTAGAGATTTTATGACCCATAGATTAGCATTGAGGTATTTGATTAATGAACCAAAATGGTATAGGGATATTATAAATTAAGTAGTTTTACATGATGTTGGATGTGGAAGAGGATCAGGGATAGAAGAAGGAGGTGGCAGATACTTCGAGGTGTTTCCACTACTACCCCTAGGTGGATTTAACTGAGATTAGGGAGATGGAGGACGAGGGTGAGGGTAGTTGTAATCCATAGAGGACATTGACCTGGAGGATCTTAGGAAGACTATTAGTATGCTCGGTGTCCTTTATACATTCTGAAATAGTATTGTTACACACTGTTGTGAGGTGATCTTTTCATTCCAATTCATGCTTAAGGTTTTTTCAGGGTGACACAGGGCATCAGTAAAACCCTATGTTGGTGTTGTATGATGTTTCTTCAGATGCATGAGGAAGATGTTTTCTTCCCCCAAAAGATTCATTTTTTTTATGATAGTAAAACTATGTGGGTGAGTCAGCACCTATTAAAACAGATATTGTCATGGTTTGGTGGATGATTCATTTTACTTTTGCATTCCAGTTGTGGTTTTGTTCTAGAGTATCAAAGTGTCCCATGGAGTTAGCAATGGTGCCTTTATCTCGAAACATATTCTTGGAGACGTTGGTGGATAGAGATATTCATATAAGAATGTTATTTAGTGGCATATTTATACCCTGTAATGTTTTTGGAATCTGGATTGGTTTTCTACTATCCATGCTCAAGATGGTTTTCAACTAGTTGGTGTGGTATATGCGGTTCAAAAATGGAGGGACTGGTAATGCCAAGTGTGTACCCTCAAGAATACCTTTTTTGTTCATGAGTACCCTTGCGTATTTCGCATCAGCTTTTTATGCAAGATAATTGAGGAGGATGTGGTGTAGTTCATATAGCGGTGAATGTAAACTGTTGGGTTAGGTTAGTATATGTGTTATGTTAGTGAGGCGGTGTACTTTTAGTCCTTATGATTGCAGATGGACTGGGTGCTTTGTATTTTTCACATATCATATTTAAAGAGACATGTCTCCACTTGTTTCATGATTTCAACCTTGTTGGAGATTTACATAGACATGGTTTGACCTTTTTGGTTAACCTGAGTGCATGCTTGTAAGCAGCACGAGATCCACATTGTGAGCTTGCGGGTATGCAATTCCCACTTGAGAGCTAATTTTTTCCCTCAAATGTAGGATTTTTCTTTTTTTTTGATGAAAATACTTAAGGTGGGGAAGATTTAGTATATTTTTTGATGTGTAATACTTTGTAATATTTCTATGAATATTCACGAATCTATGAGCTGAGTTGGAGTATGATTCAGTGGCTCGAACATCCTTAGTGCGATGATATTAAATTTTTTAATTATATTACATAATGCATGCGCAGTTTCTTCCGCAACATAAAATAACTCCCTTTTCGAGTGTTGTATTTGAAATATGAGGTTGACTTTGAGTTCAAAATGTCTTGTTTACCCTAGGAGGGACATAAAATTTCTCAGTGCCATGTACTAGGTCAAAGGTGAGTTGGTGGGGCATTAAAAATGGAGTTTAATTTGTTTACATAAATGAAATCAACTAAACCCTCCCCTAACCCCTCGGTGTGTGCACAGTAGAGATGAACAACCCCCACACCACATTGGAGTGACTGATAAACTAGGGTGGATACAATGAGAAGAGTCACCTCCGATCTTCGATCATGATGGTGATCAATCCAGGATCGTGGAGTAGTGTCTTCTAAGTGTAGACCTACACATGAAGCTCTAGTGATTCACCATGAGGTAGGAATATTCGGGTTTTATTATATGGTAACCATTTTAATTTTTTGTTTTATGTTTTTAAATCCCTTATACGACTGTTAGAGACCCCTTCCGGGTTGATCTGTAGGTTTTGGGAGAAACTATGGTGATTTAGGATGCTCTTAGGGAATTACCATTCGTAATTCCTTATCAAATAGTGTATAGTATAGGGTCACAATCTTTGGGTTCTTACCAATTGGGGAAAATGAATTTTGGGGACTACACGTTGTGTATCGGGGTAACACACCATGTATTGACCCTAGGTCCTGTGGTCATGGGACATGGTCATGGTAGTCATGTGATGGTACATGGCCATGTGGAATTACATGACAAAAGTACATGGGCACAGGGTGCTAGATATAGTCATGGTAAAGAGACACTTCCAAGAGGACATTCCTTCGAGACACACTATGTATCATCGGATAAACATTGTGTGTAAGACACAGCTAGTGGAGCCATGTTGGGAAGAACACAGCGGGGGGCGAGTGAGGATAGACATTCCATGTATTATATGTACATGCCGTTTAAGCTTACATTTCCAATGAATTCATATACTAGAGGGAATGGATAGGTGTTTAGGTAGGGTCACACACTGTGTGGACCCCCATAAGAATCTTGTTCTATTTTTTAGAGATTTTCCACCTATCATATATCCTTATTTGGGGCTCATATTTAGGAATGTATGTAGCCTATCCTAATTTTGTTTACACATGTAACATTATGGTGGCCTTCATGGTGGGCTGTGAAAAACTATGTGGAGTGATTCCATCATTATGATTCATTTGTGGTGTAAGATATTGGGTAGTGATTAGGGTGGATCATTGTATTAACGTAGTGGTCGGTACAATTCAATATCATCTTAGGATGTGTGTACCCTAGAATTTTTAAGCTGGTAGAGTAGTGTTAACATATTATATCAGGGTGTGGGTCCCCTACCCATATACGTGTTGTGGTGTGAGGTATGAACATGCATGACACTCCTTTCATTGGATATGGACTGATGTTGTATATCGGTGTGGATTGTTTAAAGAGGTACTGGGACTAGAACTCCACTATGGTCTCAAGGTGTAGGTTTAAATTACCTCATTGATTGGTAGATACAAAACTCCCCACACCGTTGGTACGGATCCTCTACCGACATATTAGTTCTCTTTGGGTTGAAAATATTCTATTGGTAAAGATTACATGTCCCTTGTATCATTCATGCAGTAGGAGACAAAGTTCCCTTTTCATGACAGTGCATGAACCCACTATACTCTTTGGATAGAAAGAGTAGGTTCTACCCTATCATACCACGGTGCGAGTCTTGTATTTGTGTATTTGGTACTCCCCTACCACACCAAGGAATGGGACCTCCATATGTAGTGTATAGATAAAGTGGGTACTACCATGTCTTACCAGGGTACAGGTCCCCTATCATTGGATTCCAAACATCCCTATTGTTAAAGGGAGTGAGTACTCCATATACAGTGTTTTGGAAGATCTGATATTCTCCTTCCATTCTAGGGTTGGGTCCTCAATCCCAGGGTTGGTACTCCACTATTGAGTTAGGGTATGGGTCCCCCATAGTAGTTATACTGTTAGTTATAGATTCATACTCCCATTTCATGCCATGGTGTGGGTCCTGTATTTATTGGGTTGTACTACACTTTCATTCCATGGTATGTGTCCTCATCTATGGAGTGGTTCTCACCCATCTTTGAGCATTAGTGGGGAGCATGTCCTCCACCATAGTTGGAGCTCCCTTGGCTATGGAGTGAAGTTATGAGAGGAAGTATCATCCACTTATGATGTGTAGTTCCTGGTTTGGAGGATGTTCTCCCTCGAGGCAGTGAGGTGTGGGCCTCTCCCTACAGGTACTTTAGTGGTTTCTTGGGATGGTTGGGATCAATTACTCCCTCAACTATGGGAAAATGGAGAGGTACGGTTAACTCCACTATCTCTATATCTATCTATCTATAGAGGATTCACATGGGTAATCATTTAGAGCAGTACTCCTTTAACTATATGCATATGTGAGGGGCATGCTCTCCACTTGGGTTCCTATGAGCTTCTGCAAAGCATAAGGTTGGGGTGATAGAACTCTTGTGTTGAGTTATAGATTTGGGCCTAAAAATGTGTTATCAATGGAGAACGTTCTCTCAAATATACCATCAAGGATGGTAGAGTTGTTCCTGATGGATTTTATCTATGAAAGTGTGTTATCTTGGATGGTTGAGCATGTGAAGTGTGTTCTTATGAGTGTGGGTTAACATCAAGACTCAATTAGAATCATTCAGTTGGCTATAAGTTCAAAACCTCATGAGACTTTGAGTCTAAGATGAGTATATATAATTGTATTTGGGAGTCATTGCGATGTTTTTACAAGTCTTGGTTGACATCCCATGTGTATTGAGTTGACTAGTTATTTATAGATGAGGATATTCGAGATGGAGTTTATTTCTCAATTGGGTTCCCTCTAGCTGGGTCGAGTGGACTATTGCCTTTCAGTTTTTCTCTATTCTTTTGGTTTTTGGGGGTACTACTGAGTATTTTATACTCACCCCCTACATAGTATTTCCCTGCACATGTTGTGTCTTATCCAAAAAACATACCTTTAAATAGAGTCCCAAGAGGAACTAGAGTAGGAAGATCTTAGTGAGCTAGACCAACTAATGTGCTTTCTAGAGCTTTTAAAAAGAGATTTAGGGTAGTTTCATTTGACAATGATCCCATGCTTCTGAGAATATTGAAAAAATTTATATTTATTGGTGGGATTTTATTTTTCCCTTTTTATGATTTTAGTACTATTATTGTACTTTGGTTGTGTATAAATGTATACATTAACTTATATTCAGTTTTACTATCTCTGCACTATTTCATGGATATTTTTTTGGGTGCGTAGGCATAGGTACCCTAGGCTATGGTCTCCAATTTTTGTGATATATCTACTCAGAGCTAAAAATTATCCCTTGTCCTACTGGATGTGTGCTTGGGGTGGTCATAGATCGAGACCCATTCGGTTTATTTGTGATAGTTATTCTAGTCATTGATCTAATATTATGTGGATTCAAAGGTTATTTATTGAATTTAAAGAAACAAAAAAGTATTGACATGTACAACGGCCATAGAGAACCTTGATTGAATCTAAAGTGACTATAAAGGATTAGTCTGGATTTTAATTTAATTTTACACTATAGAAAATCATGTCAAACTCATATTAATAATACGGCTCCAATATCATGATAATTTAATTCAATTGAAATGGTTTTACACCATGAAACCATAAATTATTCATGTGACATGAGGTTCTCTTGTGTTTAAAAATTTTCTTCCTTACAGTTCCATTAACAATTTTCCCACTACAAATGAATGAATTTCATCCTGGTGAAAACTTTTCTCCTTTTTTTTTATTTTTCCATCTTCTATATTTTTTTCCAATATTCATCGAAGTGTTGACATAATATTGCAAGTATCAAAGATAAATATTCTTAAGATCAATGTGTCTCAATTATTTCTAAAAACTATTGTTATATGATCTAGCTAACATTTTATGACTATCATAATATATGTCAACTAGTGACCGCAGTATAGTCCATAATAGTATATCTAATAAGATAGATCGAATCTATTCTTCTTATTTATTAGTGTATTTTTTATTATATAACTCATAATTAAATTGAATTATATAATTTTTATTCTCAAATACACATGAAATATAACTTAGTTATAATATCTACCAGTTATACAATAGGGATCCTTATGATTATTAATCTAACATTCATGTATAAAACTTTATAATTACAATAGATTTCCATTGTATCGTATATTATATCCAATGTACCCTTCAAATATCTGAGTACTATTTTAACTTCATCCCATTAAAAATAACCGTGATTACTTGTATACAGGATCAAATTTCTAATGAAATGTAGAATATAATTTCTTATAGTAATCACATAATACATGAGGAATATAGGGTAGAAACTAGTAAACAATCAAACTATTTAAACCTCTAAAAATATTCCAATTGTAATATAATTTTTAAATTTAAATATATTTTTTTCTTAAGAATTTTAATTCACAAAATAATATTATCTTCATCTATGTATTGTATATCATTGTTTCAATATAAAATAAACATAGCCACATTTACTTGACTCTTTTCAGTTCCATCAAAGTAACATGTCATCAGCATACAGAAAATAACAAAAATATGATTATTTAGGAACCTAAAAGAAACACATTTACCATATTGTTTAACAATAAATACTTTTGAAAACTTATGTCATTTAATTTTCCATGCTATTTATTTAGATATTCTTTCAAATTATATAAATATTATACTGATTTTGAATTCTTACTTTCATTCCAAGTTACTATGAATACATTTATTCTTGTAATATATTTCATATTGTAATTTACCATTTAATAATATTATATTAACATCCAGTATGTAAATATCAAAATTAATATTGAGGCAAAGGTGATAAGGATTCTAATAAAATCAGTCTTAGATATGTGAGTGAAAGTATCAAAATAATTGATTAATTTCATTTGAGTAAAACCCTTAATGACTAATATAGTTTTTATATTACCCAAATATTCCATCAAAATTCCTTTTTCTTTTAAATTCAAATTTAAAACCCATTGGATGTGAACCTTGTGTAAGATTATCTAGAACCCAAGTGGTTTTCCTTGTTATAGAGTCAATTTCATCATCTATAGAATCATACTTAAGAGATTCATCTAAAGATGGTGTAGTTTTTTTTTATTTTTTAGGATCATAATATATATTAATCAAAAATATTATTTTATAACCATGTTATCATTAATTAATTTTAACACATACATATAGAAACCAGATCCGAATATTTTGTGCATCTTAGGTAATTTATTATTATGGTCTACTTAGAACTTATATTCCTTAGAGACTAAAATATTTTATTTATACTTCTTTATTTAAATAGCATAGGAAAAGTTGTAAAACATAATTCATTAAAAATAGTTTTACTTTATTCAATAAATATTTTAATAGTTATTAAATCATTATATTTTAAAACCAAAATTCTATAAGCGTTATATTTATCAACATATAATATAAATATATAACCAAAACATAATTTTGATAATTTTTATCTTTTAGTATCTATAATTATTTCAATCCCAAACCTCTGAATGATTGTGATTCTCTTTCCATTTCTTACATTAATTATATAAATTTACTTCCTTCCCATTTTTGGGAAAACTACTTAAAACGTAACACATAAATAATTGTAATGGAACGGGTATTTGGGTGAGTGATTTTATGCCTAACTCTATCCTAACCATTCATATTTTGGAATGTTTAAATTGTCAAAGGGTCCAATGAGGGATCAATGATTGTATTGGGAAATTGTATTCAATGTGAGACATCTATTTTTTATTTCAGATGACACTAGGTATCTAGTAATATGGTAAAATTTGCTTACTGTTCCTAGAAGAATATAGGGTGGCTATATATATTCCATTAACTAACAAGTGGAACTAGGATGGGTGATCTGTGGGTATCAGGTTCCCAGAGAATGGGGATTGGGTTCCCATTTACCCATTTACTATTTTTTAATATTAATTAATTAATTTAATTATTTAAAATTTTATATGATATGGAAATACTAATTTTTCATCCCAATAAAAAGTCAGCTTTATCTCCCTCTCTCTATTTACTCTTCTCTCTTTAAAAATGTTGGATCAAACTAGTTCATAGCTCATTTGATGGGTATTATTTCCCAATGAGTTTTCATAGGTATGAATTATCATCCTCATTCATCATTTTATAGTATTTTCATTGTTATTATGGTATGAAAATAAAATCTATATTTAGGGTTTTTTCTCTAGATTCTATATTTATTATTTCTTAGGTAAAACCAGGCTATGGAATCAGATGATTAGGCTCTTAACAATACCTGTTAGGTGGTCCCTAATCATTTCCAATGTTTAATGCATATCTTATTTTTATTTTATGTTATATAAGAAGCACTGAACTTGTGTGTGTTCTATTTTTTATTTTTAAAATGGTTTTATTTCTTCCCTATGGGGTGTGAGACCTGGTCCATCAGAAATACTTTGGGAGTTTTGTATCAATTCCAAGGACATTGATGACCATGGGACATATGTATGTGTAATATAAATCTAGTTTAAATATATGAAAGTTATGGAAATGAAACTTATGATTCTATAGAAATGTATTTCACTGGAATGATATGGAGAGATGACAATCGTTACTAAGGTTCACCTACTGCATGTCTATAGGATATTGATGATAAATTTCTCATCATAGGAGTTGAATCTATTGGGTTTGTGTGGAAATAAAATAAAATGGTTTAAATATTTATTATTAATATATTAACTATTAGTTGGAGCATATTTGTGTGATCAATGTTATCATCGAACTCGAAGAGGTGTTCATCGTATATGTGTCCATGATATTGATTGGTGAGTGTGATCGATAGTTTGGGGAAAGAAACTTTTCATATGATATGTTATATTAGGGATGTTGAGTTGATGGTTGATATTATTAATGTATTGGAATGGTTAGAAAATAATTATGGTGGTGAGTTTTCTATGTGTTATAGTAATATTTAGAGGACTCTAAGAGCCTTAATGTGCGTTTAGACTATGAATATATCATCTAACTATAAAACTGGATTTGGAAAACAGGGTCACACATGGTTTAGATGATGATTAATACATAATGTGATTTGTTTATTTTATTTCTTTTACCTATTTGGTTTTCATATGGATTATACACATATATTTACTAGATTTATTTAGTAGCACCATTAGTGGTGACCTAATGTTAATATTGGAAATTATGGTCACACCCAAAGTTCTAAACCATTGGTATATCCCTCATATCCATTAGTATAATATATATGAAGATTTCCCTAAACCATATTATTTTTGGTACTTTAGAAATGTATATACTACAAATTCTTAGGAACCATTGGTATAGAGGCCTTGGTATTATCTTATAGAAATAGTTATCAGATATGTTAGTATACATGGCATATACCAATAGTTTAAAGAACCTTGGTATAAGACCATCCACCATCCAGCCAACCTACACCCCCTTTTCCACTTAAAAACAACCTATAATCAATATATAACATCTTATAAAAAAGACATATTCAACTAGTCATAATATATATTCAACATAAGGCATGTAATATATTTTTCATTCAATCAATTAATAACCTAAAAACAAATAATAAAACAATTTTATAATATATTTTAGTCATAAAAAATATTTTAAAAACTTAGAAATGTCAAAAAACATGAATTCATAAATGGATTGGATCAATATATCACACCAAAAAATCCTTATTGGTGTAACCATTATCATTATGATCATCACTACGATCATGATCATGCAGAAACTCAATAAAATAATCAACATCCTTAACTACATTATCACCTTTAATTGACTTGATCAAAAATAGGATCCCCACTATCATTACCTAAATCATTATACAACAAGTGAATCATCAAAAAACATCTATAAAATACAATAGAGGAATCTTGTAGATGTGAGTTCCAATGTATGTTCATGATGATCAGTGTGATATGGTTGATTAGAATGAACTGGATCCAAATTACAAGGATTCTAGAAATTATTTCCTAAAGAGATTATGAAATTAGAAAATGGAGGAATAATAGAATTATATGGAAAATTATAACTGGGATGAGATGTGGGATCCAACATCGGATAAGTAAATGGTACATGATAAGTATGAACTATTGAAAATGGTCACAATAACACAAACGGTATAAATATCCATAGTGCCTCTAATGGAATTGTAGGATGAGAGAATGTTCTATATAGTATATCTAGTGAGTGGTCTAGATGTGATCAGGTATGATGAGTGCTATGAAAAACATTAGTACCACCCTACCTAAAAATTTCAAGATAGTGACCACTATTTATAGTATGATTAATGAAAAATCATCTTCTAATTAGTGGTTCATAATTGAAATTAAAAAATAAGTAAATATATGTCATTATGTGTTATGTAATTGACATATCATTTCTGAATAATTTATTTAGAGTGGGAGCTAATGGATGAAGACTCATATCTCTTATTTGTTAATAATTTTCAGAAAATATCTTCATATGTATCTCTTTGAAATTTATCATTTCTTGCATTGGAAAATAAATATACATTTAATTAGAAATTCATTACTAATGGTATTTCCAAAAAAGACATAAGAGGTCAAATCACATAATTAAGACATGATAAATATGGTTGGGTAGTTACATTACATTATCATGTCAAATTTCAAAAAAAAATAAAAGGTGCGACACAACATAACCAAAATGTACTAATTATCATGATAAACATGGGCCAGATATGGTTTTCATCTTATATGGTCAATTTCATTCAATTTAATTTAGATCAGGTTCATTTTATTAATTTTCCATTTTCTTTATATATTAATTGTTTATTTTTTAGTTGTTTCTTCTTTGTGTTATTTTTATTTTGTCTAATTTTATTGTATTTATTAATTATTTATTTATTAATTTATTTTATCTTTTTTATTTTTTGAAATTATTTTATTATGAATTCATTCATTTTTTGTTTATTTAGAGTTTTTATTAATAATTTTTTCTTATAATGTATTTGATTATTATTTAATTATTTTTTCTTTTTTATTTTTTAATATTTTTTTTCGTACTTGTTTTTATATTTTTTATTTATTTTTTATTTTTTATTTATCTATTTTTCCTATATGTATTACTTTCTTAATTTTTTTATTAATTTATTCTAAAAGTATTTTTTATATCTTTATTCTTTATGCATTTTTTTATATTTTTCTTTTTTATTTTTTTTTTGATTAAATTATATTTTAATTTATTTATGAAAAATTTATTTTTCTTTATTAATATCGAGTACTTTATTTATTTGTTTATTTCATTCCTTCACTTTTATTATATCGTTGTTTATATCTATTTTCTTTGTATTTATTTATATATTTTTATTATTTGTGTTTATCTTTTCTTTATTTTTTTGATACTTTTTTTACATTGTGTTGATTACTTTTTTTAGTTGGTTTATTTTTTTTATTTTATATTTATATTTTTTAATTGGAATTTCATTATTCTTTCATTATTTATTATTTATGTTTTTTTAAATTTATTTTCTTTATTTTTATTTCTGTTTGATGTATTTTTAGTTATTTATTTCTCTTTTTTATGAATTTGTTCCTTTTTTACATTCATTTTATCTTATATTTTTTTTAACATCGTCCATTGTTTTTTATTCATTTTAATATAATATTTTATATCGGTTTTTTATTATTTATGTTGCACTTTGATTATTATTATTTTTTCTAATTTTATATTGATTATATCTTGTAATATTTTTTGTAATTTTTTATTCACATGTTTTATGTTTCACTTTGATTATTTGGATGCATTGAACACCTTTAATAATTACATTGACCAAGTTTTTAGAGTTATATTCAAGAACATAATTAAATAAAGATATATGATTGAAAAAAGCCTTTATAAAACGTAATTATTATTTCATATATAATGGAATGAAGCCATGTAATACCAAAATATCATACTAATTCCGTATTCATCATAGAAAAAATTGAAATCTTTTTATGTAATTATAATGTTTACATAGTACAAAACCAAGACTGAAATCATGAACAAATGGTAAATGGAAGAAAACATTACAAGAGAATATCCCCATTTTATAGGTATTATATAATTCACATTCAACTAATATTCTAAATAATTTAACCCAAATATAGAAAAGTAGTAGTAAATCGCATGGACATGATACATGGGGAAATATAAGAACAAGAAATATAGCTTATGATATTTGTAAATCTTGGTGTATTTTGATAATAAAATGATATACAGACATTAAAAATTCACTATCCTTATTGTGTTAGATAGATAAGAATATTATTTATGTTTTCTTAAACTAATGGAAGACTAAATAAAATATTTTTATATTTTTAATTAAGTCAAAAATAACTTAATGATTTATACAATAATTATATAGATTTTATATTTTATTTTCTATTATGATTCAATATTATATTGATTTATAAAAGTTTTATTGAAAATATATTTGATGCATTGGAAATATAGGGTCTAATATTGATCTAAATATATTCATGTTATGTTGTTATGTAATTTCAAAAATATAGTTTCCATTTTGTTTTACTTTTTATTTTTTATGATACTTGTAGTTATATAGAGCAAAGTTTAATATTTATTCATAAATTAGAAATATAAATATATATATATATATATATTCAATTGCACTAAAATTTGGTCTTACCATTTATATATTACATTTTTTACAAGAACCCGTAACAACTATTTTGTTAAAATTGTAGTTTTCGTGATTGGGTTACTTTAGGCTATTAACAATACAAATAGTTACAATAATCAGAATTGATTGAGTATTATTGAGTTATAAATCAAATGAAAATACCTAAAAATTATTAAAATATACAAAAATAAATTTTGAACATTTAGATATTATTAATTTGTCTTCAAGTCATTGAATCAAAATATTTTAAGGAATATGGAGGGTTAGAACCACATAATTTTGCTTCTACTTATTACCCAATAAAACGTTAGGTTCATAGTTAACACTGGAAATTTAATTATTTAAGTCATAATTTCCAATATATTGGTCAAGACCAATGGGGGCATAGCTAGTGTAAATTTTATCTGCATCATTATCGAATATATGTCTTAGAATAAATTCAATAATGAAATTGAATTTTGGTTTTGTAGGATCTTCCTTATAAAATACTTGTTTCATCATTGATTCCAAAATGTATTGCTCATCGATACCCAATAAGTGACTCATTTTAATAACAACAAATCCACATTCATCAACAAATGTTTCTTATCACATAATTGAATCAAAATAATTTCATTTCATCATAATTACTAGTCCATGGGATTAATAATTCAATATAAATATTTTATCAACATTTCTATAGTAATTGACATTTATATTTCAAGGGAGGCTATTGAATGAACCTCCATAACATTATTTCATTGTATTTAATATAATTATATAATTTTATTTTCTCATGTTCACTTCTTGACTAGTTGTAACAAATTTATGGCCATTAATCACCATTGAATTTCATTAAAAACCCAAATTATTGGATCCAAAATCAAAATCTCTTATTTCTTAAGAGATAACATCAAATGAATAACTCAATACCTGAAACATATAGGCATATATTAAAGAACAAACCTAGGGAAACACACACTGTTACTTGATATATCCTAGAATATAGCTTCATATGCATTCTCGATCTTCATGAGATGTCGAAAAGAACCAGGAATAACCAACCATTTCTTGGGAATAATTTCTATACATTAAAAATAGTATAGACCATCCATAAAACAATAATTCCACACTAAAATTATCAGAGTAAACAATAAATGATAATTAGATACGATAAACCAAAAACAAACATTTAAGTAAAAAACATTCCATAAGAGTACATATACATACACATGGTATCTAAAAAACATACCCAAACTCAAATTGAGAGTATAATTTCAAACAAGGATCAAGTAAAAACCCAACAAGTATAAAATACCAAAAATGACTCCTTATGAGTACTTCCATAAAAAACCCCATCTCCTCCATAGAACATTGGATAATGATAATCAAGAAGATCCACTATGGTACATGGTTCCCTTACCTTTACATGTGTCCTGAAAAATAAAATCTACAAACACCCCAAAGGGCTCAAGTAGATTGTGAGGTAAAAATCCTATCAGGATCCCACCATGAATCTATTTAAGTATTTTACCCATGAAAACCAAAAAATAGTTTGAAAATATTTTAAAAAAATAAATCACTTAAAAATATCGATTTTCAATAAAAACTTTAAAACCCATTTGGATTTCCTTTTTAAAACAAAATGAGGGTTTCCAAAACAGGTTTCAAACATGGTTCAAATAAATATATAAGGCCACAAGTTAAAACATGCTCAACATAACCAATAATTTGTAATAAAGGTGAGCGTAAACATTAACATAATTTAACCATATAAATAAAAATTATAAAATGGGCATATTACATACCATAAAATTAAAATGAAACTACAAAAATTCATACGACATACAAACCAACACAACATGTGTAATTTTCACCTAATTATCTAACCATTATCCATATCGTGAGTGAGTAAAATGTATGATAGATAAACAAGAAAACTGGAAGCTTTCATGGTTTCCACATGCCCTACTTCAGCTGCTCACATAGTCTATCAGTAATCAACATGTAATCTCACATAGTTTTCCTAATCAAATGCTCTCTTAGTCCCTTAAAAACCAAAATTGAATCTATTGTAGTCTTACTCCCTAATGAATCTCATGATGCCTACGAAGATCCCTTAATCATCACATAATTAATCCATGTACCACTCTATTCCAACGCAATTATTAACAAGTGACAATCAATCAAAATCCATATCAAAAGTCAATTTCATAAACATAAATGCCCAATTTTATCAAATAACTATCAAAATGTTAAAAAATTCCTATAACCACGTTATAAATTCATTTAAAACCACAAATCCTCTTTGAGAAATTTTATCTAATACTTTTTGGGCATACATGCCACACCCATTTGGAAAACCCAACATTAAATAACAAAATTTTCAGTCCATTCCATAGAATACATCTGACATGGAATAGAGAATAATAAAAAATCATTTAAGAGGAAATTTAATTAAAACAAACAAAATTTGATTGTAAATTTCATGGAATATCATGGAAAATGATTTTCAATAGAGACACCTACCTCAAATTCGGCCATATCCTATCACCCTCAAAGAAGACCACCCATAAGAGGTAGAACCAAGCCCCATATACCTAAGACAAAATAAATAAAACCAAAATCCCCATTATATATCCTATATTAATGCAACACCAACCTTATGGTTCCAAACATCCCGATAAATGGAAGAAGAAGGATTGAGTAGGGGAAAATAAGAAGAAATCATAATGACATTGGATCACCTAAAGAAACAAACTAATCATCTAGGAGGAAATATACAACAAAGAGTGGGAAGAAGCACCAAACTAAGGGGAAGGAATACACATGTTGTGGGAGCAAAAATAGTGTCTAGAGGCTAAAAACCCATGAGGGGTTTTTTGGTAAATTCCAAAAAATTAAGGAGCTAGACATAGTGGCATGGTTTGGCAGAATGGTATGGAAACCCATGATTCAACTATACATGTGTCACCATCCACCCAAAAAGGTACATAAGGTTACTTAGGAGGTTTCATACAGTTTGGAAAACTATTTCCCAACTATGAAAAACCAAACATTCAAAATAGCAGCACCACTCTCATAGTTACCAAACTGCTTAGAAAAACAGTGTGTTGACCACGCACCATGTTCTGTCTTGTAATAATTTTCTGGTTTTGACCCTAAACATCTTGGAAATATAATAAAATACTCAATTAAAAATAAAAATAAAAAATAGACATACACATTACTCAGTAGGTGGCACCAACTCACCACCATGATACTTTCTATCCCTAAAAATTCATTAGGAATTTCTATAAGAAAATAGGCGAGGCCACTACTCCCTCACCTAGGAAAACTACTACCATGTGTTAGGTATACCAATACTATAATTATATAGTACACTAAATAATGGTATCAGCTTATTATGGATTACCTTGTTATGTGCATCCATGGTATGAAAATTTTATTCCATAGTGGTGGAATCAGATTCTAAATCCGATTATTTTCACTCTAACACATGAGATAATTTTAGGTGGTATCTCTTTAACTGGGAAATATAGAAGGTGTATTGGATTGATATCATCCATAGTGGTATCTATAATTTGTAGGCCACCATCCCCATATTCTTCACAATATGAAATGATCAGATATAATGAAACACCAACTTCCCATGATTTCCAAAATTATGGTGACCGAACTGAACTGATACCTAGAGGAACACCTGACCACCAACATGAAGCTACATTGAATGATGACAATGGTTGACATAAATTTTTTTTGTCTCTATGTAGTTTCTATCAATTTCAGAATTAGCTGCACTCTCTAAATAATCTCATGGACAAGGCTCAGTCCAAACGAAGAACACTCACCCACCTCAGCACAACACAACGAGGATTGGAAAAGCCGCTCATAAAACATATAAAATAGGGTCTTCCTAATTCAGGCATGATAATATTATTTATATTCGAACATGTAAAATGGTAGTTTTCTTTCCCAAACAAAAAACGAAATCAAGCACACATGGCCGCAACATTTTCTCGATCATCTGGATGGTATGTTCTAACTGGTCATCCATATGCGAGTGGTACATGGTACACAACTTTAGTTGGGTTACCAAATCCTCCTAGAGTCGCTTCTAAAAACAATATTTTAAATAGGAATCTTGGTATGACACTGTAACTGTGGGAACTCCATTAAGTTGCACAACCTTTAGGACATATAGGCACCCTAGGTCCTCTACCTTTATAGAATCACTCATAAGTAGAAAATTGGATGATTTCATTTGTTGATTGATAGTAAACCATATGGAATATTTTCCACTCATAGTATAAGGTAGTCTAGTCATAAAATAAATATATCTCTCATCCCACTACAACATTGGAATGATAATTGGTTGCAACAACCTGGTGAGTCTCTGATTCTTTACATTGATACTTTGGCAGGTCAAGCACCTAGAAACAATGTCTTCCACCACACATATCCTCTTGGGACAAAAATACCAGCCTTTGAAGTTATAAAACTTCTTGTTTATCCTAGGGTGAATGGAGAAACTATAATGGTTCATCTCCTAAATCAATCCAAAATGATAAACTAGACACTTTCATTAGAGAATATAATTATTGGGGGACTGAGACCAATCACCTGAGGTCTCCCCACCATTTAATGCATTACTAATATGCTAGCACTCGGGTTCAAGTTCCTATTGAATCCTCACCCGATCTATGTAGGATGTTTTAATATACTTATTGGTCAAGAATAACTACCCTCCATCATATTTTACATCCAATGTTAGATCTGAGAACAATAACTTTATACACTAAACATCCACTGATTCTCAAACTTCGTGTACTGAAAGCTTACTTCACGACACATCAAGGACCAAATTTCAATTCCTAGGTGTATAAAAAATATTCAAATAAAAACTTTTAAGGTAATCTGTCAAGTAGCTCTACCTTAGGTTCTTTTCCCTCTTAGTAAAATTTTACATTGGGTTCTTATGATCTGAATAAACTATAAAATACTCTCTGAAGTGGTAATGTCACTATGCCTTTATCTCATGGATAACAATTTCTAATTCTAGGTCATTGGTGTGGTAATACCTCTCATGTGGTAATATATTCATCAATAAAAGTCCACCACATGGTTATCACACATTAGAAAATACCCCAAACCCACACCAAAAGAATGACTATATACTACATAAGCTCTCACAGGATCAGGTTGAATTAAAAAATGTGAGGATATTAAATATGACTATAACTAACCAAAACTACCTTGGAAATTATAATCCCACTAAAACTTCACTTACTTACCGATAAAAGTAATAAAATGATAATCTACCATGGAGATGTACTCAAAAAATTCCTATAATACCTAGAAAATCTAAGAAATATACTGATATCGAACACATTTTTGGTCCTCTCACAAGACTTCACTGCTCAAACCTTTTAATGGATCTACTGAAAATCCTCCCAAAAAAATTACATGGCCCCATAATTTCACTTCATTAATAAAAAATTGACACTTATAAAAGTTAGAATATTAAATAGCCTCTCCCAAAACACTCAAAAACACTATATGGTCGGTATAATCCTCAACTATCTTGTAATATATCAATATTTCATCAAAAAACATGACTATGAAGGAGTCCAATATGTGATGGAATATTAGGTTCATAAATTCCATGAATACTACTAGAGAATTGGTATTTCCAAATGGCATAACTATATTCTAAAAGTGACCATAACAACTTTTAAAATTGTTATTTGGAATATCCCCTTCCCAAATTGTCAACTAGTAGTACCCTGATCACATGTCGATCTTCAAAAAACAACAACCCCCCCTAGATGGTCCAACAAATCATCAAACTTGTGTGATTGGTTTTTATTATTTATTGTCACCTAGTTAAGATTATGATAGTCTATGAAATGTGAGAGGATACCATCAGATTTATTTTCAAATAAAACTAGTGATTCTCATGGTGACATGCTAGGATAGATAAAATAATTTTTCTGTAAGATCCTCAAGATGAATTTTTACCACAATCAGCTTAGCTGGATCCATTTGATAAGATGGTAGGGAAATCAGACTCACACCAAGTTGGATATTGACGGTAAACCTTACCTCCTACTAGAGAGACAGTCCTACTAAATCATTTTGAAACATGTATGGGTACCTTTCCATGACCATTGGAAGTTAACCCATTGAACAATTCTCAATAAGCTCAAGGAAAAACCTAGAAATCTGGCATGAGGTCTACCCCAACTCCGAAGAAACTAGTCCTGTCATCCCTGATTGTAGATCCCACTCCCCTGTAATATGTGAGTGATCCCATTTGGAGTATGTAACAGGAATCTATGGAGATAACCATCAACTAAACCCTTAATCATGATCAATAAATCCTTGTCGATAATGAGGTTGAGAATTTCTATGTCCCAAATAACCTACCCACCAGTTACCACAACAAGACACTTTGGGAAGTTCAACAATTTCTCCTTATTCATACTATATAGTGTCAGTAAATCGATAACATAAGACATAAATTCATCCCACAATCCCAAATAATCAATAAAATTAATTGAAAAGAATTAATGAGATGCAACTGTGTAAAAAAACTAATTCTAAACAAGAATATGTAAGCATTGTACATATAAACAGTGATCATATTAGTATCTATGTCAACTATAATAACCTATACTTGATGGAGTCTCCCTAGATCAAACCCACCATGTGTATTTTCCCCTAGTAAGAATCCCCATTCATATTAGTATTAGATCATAAACTATTAGAAGCCTCTGACCTCACTTAATATCCCTTTAGAAAAGTGGATCCTATAATAATCTCACATGAAACCAACTGGAAGAAGCACCAGATATGCCCTGACTTCTCACATTGGTGGCATGCCCTACGAGTCTCTAAGAACTTGAGCCTATTGTGTCTTTCCTTCGCACAATGATAATAGATAAATAGTCTATTCCTTATAGGAGTCAAAAAAAATATTATCCTAAATATTGTTAGAAACTATTTTTTTTACCTCTCTAAGACTTGTTCTTCTTCTACTTCTATCTTGAATAATAACTATGGATCCCTCCCACATAAGGAACACCAAATGGACCTATATTTCCACTCAAATTTTATCCTTCCATCATTACCTTTCCAACCACCTATGAATAGTTCAGTATAATTATAATAGTGATCATATATCTGATCTCTGGCCTCAATCCTATCTCAAAATGTTGAGCCTGGAGATAAACGTTCATAGGGAGATTTAGAGATACATGGACTAGTTAGTGAATCTTGTAGAATGATCCATCATCAAATGACCACCTTTTTCTAGCTTTAGAAACTCACATGCCTTCGTTTCTCTCATGGCCTCTAGGTATAATTTCTGATTTAATGTCACATTGAAAGTGGTTCATATGAGAACCTTGTGCTTCCCTGAGAGCACCATCCACTCCCACCACTTTATACCCATTCCCTACAACACATACATAGAAAATAACACTTTATAAGTCCTAGGGGAATTCAAAAACATAATGATCTAATAAATGTGATCCAACCACTCCTTAAACTCATTAGGCCCACTATTTCTATGAAAAAATAGTTGATTATGCCTCGAAAACTCTTAAACATTATCGACAATATGCATCTTCTCAAAACCACCCATTTGACCCAAGGTTTGGATCTTATGAGTCACTCACTCCAAAAAAGATGGATTAATGGGATAATTTTCTTATGGGGTATATTCTATATCACCCTATCAATGTTTGTATGTGGTACTTCAGGGAGTCATTGTCTATAAGACAAAAAAACAAGCTCAATCAACCACAATTTAGTATTAAACAATAAGATTAAGCTAAAATAAACCCTCAAGATGGTATCAAAAAGCAACACTAACATCACAAGAAACTCAAAATGATAAGGAACCAAAACATATAAAATTTCAAGAATTTCCCTTAATACACGGTTAGGCCGCAAAGCTTGGAAAGTAATGTGAAACCTATATGGGTGTCACTGGAGTTGAAGGAAAGTTCATATAGACTACCCATGATATCTACTAACCATGAACATTAATCACACACCTCTTACAGACCTCCTTGTTTCACCCTTAAAACTCAAAATGGACCCCAGGTAAACCCCAATACATTCAACAAACTAGTAAATCCCTTGAAATGTCATAAAACAACCCACATCTAGGTTCAAATATAACTGTATTCCCAAACCACCCATGGAAACTCGATGTTTGACATAAAGAAGAGCTGGACATGCACTCCCTTGTTCCTGCCTCTTGAGTCCCAACTTTCTGAACTCCCATCTACCAATGACTTCCAAATAAAAAGGCCTCTGATTCCATTTTGTAATAAACCAAACCTGATCAACCAACAGTGTTACCCTAACCATCCCACACACAACATGAATCATGTCCCCAATCACCACACACTGGAAATAAGTGTGATTTGTAAGCAACCATATAGTGGGAATGATTTAACCATAGGTAAAATAGAAATACCAATCCATAAAATGGAATAGAAACACTATTATCATCAGAATTAAAATTAGAAGATAAGTATATAGCCTAAACCAAAACATAAAAAATATTATAAATGTTCCATAACAAGACATACCCCTATACATGGTATCTCAAAAACATACCCATACTCAAACAAAACATTATAATTCCAAAAAAGTCCCATGTATAACCCAACAAGTAAAAAAATACCAAAAATTACTCTACTTGATTCCATACTTGGGATTCCACATCTTCTCTATAAAACACAGGATGGTGAAAATAAAAAAGAGACACCTTGGTACATGGTTCCCTTGGATTTACTTCTGTCCTGCAAAACAAAATCAGCAAATGCCCAAAAGGGCCCAAGGAGGCTGTGAGCCATGAATCCCAATAGGATACCCCCATGAATTTATTTAAGGTTTTTACCCATGACAACTAATGAACTAGTTTAAAAAAAACAAAATCACTTATAAACAAACAATTTCAAGTAAACCTTTAAACCCCATTGGATTTCCTTTTACAAAACAAAATGAGGTTCTACAAAACAACATCCAAATATGGATCAAATAAATAATAAAGGACACAGGGAACAACATGCTCAATATAACTAGAAAGGAATAATAAATATGAGTTTAAACATCAACATCATATAACCATTTCAATAAAAAATGAAAAAATGGGCAGAATACAACACATCAAATAAAAATGGATCCAATCAATTGAATAAATCATAAAAAACAATTAGTAATGAGTAATTTTCATCTAGGTTTCACACCATTAAGCATATAATGGGTGAGTAAAAAATTATTCTAGCTAGCTAAAAAAAGTGGAAGCTCCCATTGTCTTCCCTGGGCCTGACCCCAAGACCTTACAGAGTCACTCAATAATCAGTATGGAAGATCACACGATCTTCCAACCCAAAGACCCTCTCAGTATCTTGAAAATAAAAATATAATCTCTCATGTTATTCCCTTGAAGTATTTTATGGTTCCTTAGAGAATCCCTCACCAACACACCAGCTAAACCATGTGCTACTCCATGCCAACATAATCACTAATAAGTGAAAATCAACAGAAATCTATACCACAAGCCAATTTCATAAATTAAAATGAAAATATTTATCAAATAAAATTATCAGCTTAAAACCATTTTTAAAACAACTTTATAAATCCATTTAAAACCACAATTCCACTTTGATCCATTTTATCAAATACTTGGTTGGCATACAAGAAACACCCATTTACAAACCCACACATTAAACACTATAATTTCCCTTCTAATCCATAGCATACATCAAAAATAGAATATACACTGTGAATAATTCATTAATGTGGAATTTAAATAAAAAAATAATATTAGAAATGTAAAGGTGCTCCATGAAAAATTCCCTTAAATAGAGACACCTTCCCCAGATTCGGTCCAAAGCTCATCGCCCTTGTTGAACACTATAGATAAGAGAAATAACCATTACTCACACAACTAATACAAAATAAAACAAACAAAATACCCTATTAAAGGCATAATATTTGTCCAACACCATACCTTGGGTTCCAAACATCCAAAAAATCGAAGAAAAAGGCTTAAGAAGGAAATAGGTAGAACAAATCATGAAGAAATCAACATACATCAAGTAAAAACCTGAGAATCCAAGAGGGAATTGACACCAAAAGAGGGAGAAGAAGCTCTAAGCTAAGGGGGGAGGATTTTCATGATAGAGGATGGAAAATTATGGACAAATTTTAAAACCCCAATAATGATTTTCTAAAATTCACAATTTTTAATGAGTTAGATAGGGTCACACAGTTTGGTCGCATGGTTAATAAATCTATAAACCAAACATGTGGTTGATAGAGTCCACCAAAAACAATACACATTGTTTTTATGGGGTGTTACATGGTTTGTAAAAACATTCCCAAATTTTACAAAACCGCACTATCAAAACTGAAGCACCCCTCACATAGTTATTGTATTATTTGGACAAGTCAGGTGATAACTGTGCACTCTATTTTATCTCCCCCAAACTCCAGGTTTTTACCCCCACGGCATGGTAACTCAAATAATTCACTAAAATATAAATAAAACTAAAAATTAAAATTACCATTGAACTGATTAATTTCAAAAAAATTAAAAATAATATTATATTTATTAATTATATTAGAAAATTAATGGTTGTACCTTTAATTTCAAACTAGAAAGATACACTATTCATTGAAAGGTGTCTCTAATTATCAAAGGTATTGAAAAATTAATTATACCTAAAACTTATTTATGTTATATTCATAAAAATAGTAAAACATTATGAAATATGTATAAATACAATGAATAGGATGACATATACATGTTCAAATTAGGTGATGTAGTCATTGAACTATTCATAGTTAAACAAGACCATTTGATGTTCTGTCTCCCACCCCTATAGGCCCAATGAATCCAATGTATATGATCTAGGAATTCCTTTTATTTAGGGTGATGATAGAAAAATGTTATCATTTTTCTCATACTACTCATCTTCATTTCAAATTGGTCGGTTACATATTGTGCTCACATCATCCAAAAAATATTAACAGAAATCCATACATTCATGATCCAATTAACCTTTCAGAAAGTAACCTTCAGGATTCATTATATTATAGGCATAAGATATGATGTGTTCATGTTTATTATATTTTGATACATCTAATGAAAATAAATGAGATACCTAAGATGTATTTTAATTAGAAGATTTATAGTTAGATACAACATGCAAGTAAAAGAAATAGAGGGAAAGTTTTCTCTAACTCACTCATAATTAATTGTACATATTCTTGTATTTATTTTAAGAAATAGTTAGAATAAATTTTTGCATAAAAATATCTAAAAAATGGTATAATCAAATCATCAACTATATTATATTTAAAAATTTTAATATATTTCATAGATAACCATAAAAATCCCTAACATTGTCTATTACTTCAAGATTTTTCTCTCTAAATTTTTCATCATATAAGAAGAACTAAGAACTTTCCAATTATTTTGAGTGATACACATAAGATGTAGTTCTTCATTGATACCATAATAAACCTAGTCTTTTTTAGATCATAAATCATATTCCTCCCCCATCTTAACATTTAGATAGATTGAATGAAACATTTCACTTATATTTATTTCAATGAACATTACAACTGCGTAGTGACATAATAAATTTTTTGACCCGTAAATAAAATCATATAGGATAATTTTATTCCTCCAATTTTTATTGGATTCAATATAAATATTCTTCCCATATCTATATTTTATCTCAATTTTATCAAATTAAAAATGAAATATTTTAATTAATTAATCACATCTATTCTGTACATACACTATGGTGTCTTATTGGTCTAACTAGTATTGTTAAACCCGTGATGATTTTCCTATTGGAATGATACATTGGAAACAATCATCATTGTACCATGAAAATTAAACTATGATGATATTTAATCCTTATAGATCATGTATTCTTCATAAAAATACGAAATGATACTCTACCCTTCATGCTTCAATTATATATCATTTCATAGGTAGGAAAATCATTTATCTTCCAGATAGTTGAAACAAACATCCAAAATATTTCTTTTGAAGAAGCATCATGTATACACATTCCCACATTTCAAAGCTTCATCAATTATTTTATTAATGTTTAAAGTATACATATATATCATTATCAGGAATATAAGTTTTAGATATGAGAATACTAAATAATGAAAATGGTTTTTTAATAGACATAAATAGAGTAGGTTGTAAATGTGAATGAATACTGGTCACATTATTTATAATTCAAGGATCTAAATAAATAGATTAAAACCATTCCATGGTAGCCCTAATTTAACATTACATACCAATTATGAAAAATCAGTTTATCATGTATCAAATTTATTCCTTTATAATCAATCTACATCACGAACTGACTCATCATTATTTTTATTTCTCTCAATATCATACCATCAATTATTTTTGTGAGATTTTATCTGACATAAAATGATTCTGGAGACTAAGAATCAATTGAAAGTGAACCATTTCCTTATATAAAGTAAAATATAGTTTTCCATGTACATTTAGCTTCTATTGAGATGCAACACATTATTTAAAAAAAATTACGCTCATGGTTTCCACCAAACATTACATTCAATATTTTGGGAAACCATCAAGTTTATTTTATTAAAATAGATGTTTGTCAATTAAAACTCATGCCATAAAATTATTTGAGGTAATATATACATAATTATTTGGTAATTAATTCAAAAAGGTAATAATATTATAGATTTTATCCTTATAAATTCAATACATGGTTTTCCCATGATAATGTCACATAAAAGATTCTATATTTTTCATTTTACCACATACCTTATATATAAGAGTCCTTACATCATGCATAAACATTTTCACTATATAAACATTTTCATATTAATTAGTCTCATTATGTGTTAACATACCATTATCAGATTGCATTAGAATAATTTCTTTCCCATGATTTTGAATAAGTGGAACCTATGGAAATATTAAATTCCTTATTCCACTCCATCCATTTAAATCATGAACATTCTGTGATTTTTTTCACTCTCCATTATGATACTTGATATGATGTATTATTTTGAAAATCAACTTTTTTATGGTAAATAACATCTTCTTGACATAAACAGGTCCTTATAAAACAATTATAACAAGGTAATTATATAATTCATTCATCTAAAGAATTTTAAAAAAAATTACAAGGAAAAAAATAGAAACATAATTGGAAACATGGTGGAGATTTGGTAATATTATAAATCCAACTTCTATCCATTCTATTAGAAAAAAAATTTCATTAAAATAGACATATTATACTAATTATAATATTTAGTGAATTCATGAATCATGTTGGAACCATAGTCGTTCTATGCATGAATTGGAATGTGGTTTGTGTTTGTTGTCAATCCTCATTAGAAGTTCAGAATGGGTTCCAATAAAGTGATCATACAGTTTAAGAAGATAACTATATTGGAGGTGGCACCATTTTCTAGTGTTTGCCCAATTTTTGGGCATGAAAATCAAAAAATTAAGACATGGGTTATTGGAAAAAGGTGATGTGCGCAAAATGGAAGTGGTGCGCGAAATATGTGAGTGGTGCAGAAAAAAAAGAGTGGTGCACGAAAAAAAGTGTGGTGCATGAAATAGTGGGGAGAGATATTTCACGCAAGAGGTGCTTCGGAATCAGAACATCGGAAAATTGCAAAGGCATGGGCTATGTGAAAAACATGGAGATGTGTGCAGAAAATAGTTCCTACGCGAAATGTATTGCGTGTCGAGTGAGAGGTTTTTTGTGCCATGATGGGTTTTGTGCATGGGGGTCAGCGAAGCCTATAAATAAGAGGTGACCCCCCTCACTATGTACAACGTAAGACTTAGATAATATTTGAGTGTTGATGCTCGTAAAATGTTCATGTAAAGGGAGTTGTGCGAAAAAGTATGAGTTCCACGTAAAAGATGTTACGTGAAAATATTTAAGATGCGAAAAAATGTAGACGTTGCGTGTAAAAAATTGATGGTGTGTGTAAAAGTTGAAGGTGTGTGAAAAAGGGGACGGTGCATGTAAAAATTTCAAGTTGCATGTAAAAGGTGTTGTTTTGTGAAAAAGTCGAAGTCACATGTAAAAGTTGAGGTTCACGTAAAATTGGTTGTTTCACAAAATATTTGAAAATCAAGTATTACATGCTAAAGTGATATCGTTTGTGAAAAGGGTAGGTGTTACGTGAAATCATCAGTGTAACCTGCATGCATGTTCCAAATATCTAGTTCAGTGGTTCAGTGATTTCATGTGCATCTTTTTAGGATTTTTATGCAAGTAGAGTATCATGTTGACTAGAGGAAAAGACTTCAATTCACATCTTTTGAAGAGACCTTCATGTATATAAAATGAGGGTGACTTCACCATGGGTCGTGAGCAATGGGGAGTCAAGGAGGGTGACCCAAGGGACACAGTGAGCTATCCCTAATCTTTTGTAAAGGTAGTGTGCCTAGCATTATGTGACTGTGACCAAAACTTGTAGTCCATAAACTAGTTAAGATTAGTGGATTTTGGTATGAACGACACACTATCGACGTATGCTCCTTAAACGTAGCCCTTTGTGGTAGAACCATGTAAAAGTGTCGTTTCGACTTCCTATTTCATTTGTTTGAAAGATTTAACAAGCTCCTACCAATGTAGGAACAAGATCGATAACATTAAAAAGAAAATTTTGACACCCTGATTCAACCCTCCCCTCTCATGGTGTTCCGGGGTCCTTCAACTGCTGTCAGAGGGAGGTTTACTGGTGTTTGATCTATCATATACCATTATGGACAATTTAGTCAATGTCAGGGGAGTCCCTCTCTTCGATAGAAGTAATTTCCAAATATGGAATAACAGAATGAGATCTCATCTATGATATCAGGTAATTGAAGTCCTTTTTTCTACTGTGCAAGGAATATAAGTCACTGATCCAATAGTTCTGAATATTACTGACGCAGATAGGAAAATTCACGATGAAGATGCTAATGCACAAAATGCACACACCGTATCCCTTTCTAATCATATCTATCTAAAGGTGATGAGTTTCAACATAGCAATATCTATGTGGGATAAACATGAAAATATTTATGAAGGAGATAGTAAAGTGAAGGAGGCGAAACTACAAGTCCTACAAAATAGGTTTGATGATCTAAAGATGCATCCAGATAAGAATGTGGAATCATTCATCAATCGAATTACTAAATTGGTTAGAGAATTTCGAGGCCTAGGAAAAGAAATCAAAGAAATTGATATTATAATGAAAATACTAATAAGACTTCCACCTCTATACAATGCGAAGGTGTCAGCACTTGTGGAAAGAAATCTTTCCAAACATTTTCTGGATGATCTGCTAAGTAGTTTAGTGGCATATGAAATGAGAGTCAAACAAGAAGATGCTATGACTTGATTGATAAAGGAAATGGCATTCAAGTCCATGGAGAAAGTGAAAATTTTAAAAGATAGTAGTGGTGAATATGATGAGGAAGAAAAATTCTTTCTGTCATTGCAAAGAATTTCCATAAGGGAAATGGGAAATTCAAAGGGATGTTACCACTTTCTTTCTTTTGTTGTGGCAATGTTGGGAACATTACCTCTTATTTCTTAAGAATTATCAATGATGAAGATAATGAATATAAAAACATTGATAATTCTCAGAAAAGGTTTTTCGAAAAGGGATAATTCAAATCTATAAAGAAAGTGCTGAAGAAGAGTTTTTTTAGTAAAGAGGAAGATGATGATAATGAATTTTTTGAAGAAGAAGAACCAAAAATTAAAACATGAAACCATGAATCCATTATGGCCACTATTAAAAAATAAGAACCATCAAAATATAATGATGGAGACAATTAGTTGACAAATAATTCCAATCATGTGCTGCAGCTTAAAGAATCTGTTAGTAAGCATAAGATCAAATGTAAGAGTTTCAATAAGTAGAAATCAATTGTAGAAGAATCATCTAATTATTTTGATCAACTAGAAGCTGAAATTGAACGACTGGAAGAATTTGTGAAAGTACAGTCTAAAATTATTGAAAGCACTAATGATGTAGTGGATCTAAGGCTGGGAATTGAAGATCAAGCAAAGTTCATCAATGACCTCACCACTAGACTAGAAGAAAAGACCAAGACTAATGAGTGTCTTCAAGAGGAATTTTTACTCTTAGGAGAAAACTTGAAAGTGAGTCAATTTCTAAAGAATCAAGGAAGAAAATACAGTTCGAAAGGTTCTCAGATGCTAAACTGTTGGAGAGAGAAAAATGTAGTTCTAATGGAGTTGAAAAGATATTGAATGATCAAAGACCTTCTTGTATGGGAAATAGTGGAATCAGTTGTGAGGCAGATTTGTCAAATGCTGTAGATAAAGGTGACCAAAATATAGGCAAGATGAAAGTGGGTGATGTGGAAAATTCATCTGAAGTGTTGAAACAGAAACCCCCAATTCAATCTGAAATAATAAAATAAGGTTATCCTCAATCCTCTTGCAAAAATGAGCCTTCAAACTATTTTCCCATAGAGGAAAGAATGAGGATAAAAAGAAGTGGTAATATATTACCTCTCATGAAGTGTTATTTTTATTGTATATTTGGGTCATAACATGTTTTATTGTGAATAGGCTAGAAGATATCTGAATGGAGAATATATAGGAGTTCAACAGAGGAGAACAAATTCATATCCTAATTCTTTTATAAGAAACGGTTTCTATGGATATTGTTTTTGTTGTTATAACTTTGGTCATAAGGCACTTAATTTTTGGCAGAGGAGGGACATGGACACCTCATACCAGAGTTCGAGACAAGTCAAATATTATCAACAAGATCGTGTTTCTATTAAAAACTGTTTTTCTTCTTTCGAAGAAGATTTTGACTATAAAGACCTAATGTACACAGAAGAGATTATTGAAAGGCCATCAATGTTCTACACTCAATACAATGTGTCATGGAAAGAAATGAATTTTTTTTTGAGAAATCCAACCTTGCAGTGGTGTCCCTCAAAGCTACAAAAGGCAATGGTACCTGGATTCTAGATAGTTGTTGTTCGTCTCTTATGATAGGTAATAAAGACCTATTAACGGATATCAAAAGGAGGGTCGATGGAATAGTACGGTTCGGTAATGATGTAGCTCTGAAAATCAAAGGCAGTGGAAGTACAGAATTAGCTAATAGTGAGCTAACGAAAACTAGAGTCCTTTATATAGATGGCCTACTTCATAATCTCCTCAACATGAGTCAACTATGTGAATCCGGACTTGTAGTTACTTTTAATAATAAAGGCTACACTATTAAGGAAAAGATATGCAATTCACTTATGAAGGGATGTAGAACAAGAGGAAACCTGTATCAGGTTAATAGTAAAGAAATGATTTTGTTACATGACTATTGAAGAAGAAAACAATTTGTGGCATCGGAGACTGGGGAACATCAATCAAAAAGACATGGAGAAAACATCATGATTTAGGATTGTCATGGACATTCACAACCTAAAGCATGAACGTGAAGAGTCTTGTGATACTTGATTTCGTGGCAAGCTGGTCTACAGTTCATATTGGCCAAAGAAGAAAAGGGAATCACATCTTCTTTATCTCATTCATATAGACATATGTGGCCCGATAACAGTTTTCAGAACTCATGGAGAAATGTACTTCTTCCTTTTCATAGATGATTATAGTAGAATGGAATGTGTAATGGTTATACCTAGGAAATTAAAAGTACTATACATTATAAAAAAACATATTGTCGAATCATTGAGAATGATACTGGATGAACAATAAAAGTGTTACGACCATAAAATGGAGGGGAATATACGTCTATTGAATTTGATAACTACCTAGAGAAGCATGGGATACAACATGAGGTTGCTTTTGTTAGAACTCTACAACAAAATGGAGTGGTTGAGTGTATAAATCAACATGTGAAAAACATGGAAAGAACTGTGCTGATTGAGAGTCGTATTCCACTGTATTACTGGAAAGAGGCCATTCAAGATGCAGTGTATATTGAAAATCGAACAGGACTTTATATGGGCGAGATGAAGACACCTTATGAATTGTGGCATGGGAGGAATCCCTCTTTGAAATACTTTTGTGTTTTTGGAAGTATGTTCTTCATTAGAAACAAATGAAATCAAGGGAAAATACAGAAAATGAAGATGAAGGGATTTTCCTTGGATACTCAATGAACAACAAATCCTACAAGTGTTTCAACAAGCAATTGGAAAGTCTTTTGGAAAGTAGTGATGTCAGGATCATTGAAGAGAAACTCACAAATGCTTTTTTTATTTCATATATTGATATGATAAAAAGTTAGGGAGACAGTGAAAAAGGAGTAAATAAAAAAATACAGAAATAGGAGAAGGTGTAAAAAACACTCTGGAATCACATCATGATGTTTACTTAGAAGAAGAATCTGAAGAGGAAACTTTGGTTGGAGAGAATACGACTGAACCTCACAGGAGAAATCGAAGAGTTGAGATTGATCCATCTAACATAATTGGGGCATGAGTGCACACAGAAAAACAAAAGGGATGAGTAATAACATACAATATGCCTTTATGTTAGTTGTGAAGCCATCCTCATTTGAAGAAGCAACAAAGGATGAATCTTTGGTGAAATCCATGAATGGAGAGTTAGATCAGATTGACAAGAACTAGACATGAGATCTAGTAAAAATACCCAATGTTCACAATGTTATTGGTACAAAATGGATCTTCAAGAACAAGTTTGATGAGAATGGAAGTGTTATTAGAAACAATGCATGACTAGTATGTAAAGGATATTCCCAAATTAAAGGTGTTGATGTTGAAGAAACATTTTCACCAGTGGCTATACTGGAGTCAATCAGGGTTTTCCTTTTCATGGCACTCAAAAGAGGGTATAAATAATATCAAATGGATGTCAAGGAAACATTCTTGAATGGTGTACTCGAAGAAGAAGTCTACATTGAACAACCAGTGGGTTTTCTTCATGGTACGGATGAAACAAATGTTTGAAAACTATAGAAAGCACTCTATGACTTGAAACAAGAACCACAAGCATGGTACTCCCGGCTAGATTCATACCTCATGAAGCTAAATTCAAAATAATAGTAGTATAACACAATCTCTATGTGAAGAATTATCCAAAAGATTAGTTCATGGTTCTAGTTTACATTAATGACATTATATTTGGTGGTAGCAGTCAGAAATAAGTAGATGAATTCACCAGTCATATGAAATCATAATTTGAAATGTCAATGATTGGGGATCTCACTTATTTTTTAGGGCTGCAGGTGACTGAAAAGAAATATTATGCTTTCATGTCCCATGAAAATTATGCAAGAGAGTTGCTGAAGAAATTTAATATTCATGACTCCAAACTAATGTCAACTCTGATTACAGTTGGAACCAAACTTGGAAAGCATGAGGATGGTACCTCTATAGATCCCACCATGTACAAGAGGATCATTGGGAGCCTGCTGTACCTGACTACAACATGACCAGATATTTTCATTGCAACATATCTAGTGGCCCGCTTCTAGAGTAATCCAAAGGAGGAACATATGGAAGTAGTTAAAAGAATCATGAGGTAAATTCAAGGTACTCATAACTTTGGGTTATACTTTGCTACAAGAAGGGATAGTGAATTATCAGTGTTTTCTGATGTTGACTGGGCTGGTGATGTAGTGGATAGAAAGTCCACCAGTGGTGGCGCATTATATATAGGGTAGAAATGTGTTGGTTGGTTGAGCAAGAAACAAGAAAGTACTTCTCTTAGTACTGCTGGAGCTGAGTATGTCTCCGCTACAAAGGCATGCACACAACTACTATGGATGAAACAACAACTGACAGATATTGGTGATGGGGTGAAACAACCAATGTTGATTTACTGTGATAACAAGAGCGCAATGGATCTTACGAAGAATCATTTTCATCATTCTTGTACAAAACATATTGAAATAAAGAATCAATTTATCAAAGAAAAAGTTGAGCAAGGCGTGATTAGAATAGATCATGTGGGAACTGATGATCAAGTGGCTGATATCCTGACCAAGCCACTGTCAGTGGCTGTGTTTGAGAAACATCGATTGAACCTCGGTGTTCAGCCACCTCCCACTGCATAAGGAGGTAATGAAATATCCCTCTCCCTAGCTATATTTAATATTTTTAATCTGTTTGTAGATGTGATGCATGTTTTTTGGGGAGATTCTATCCAAGGGGATAGTGTTTTGAGCTGAACAATGAACAATTACTAGTCTTTAGGTTTATTTTAAATGAGGGAGAAGGAATAAATTTAGGACATGTGATGGATATGTAATGTTTCTGTGACATGATGAGAATTCGGTGAAATAATCAGAATTCCAAAACACGAGATCCCAATTCATGATTCCCCTCTTGTTTTGTACACCGAGTGTGGCTCACATAGACTTAGAGTGTTGGTAGAGTTGATGATTGTGTTTTTTGTTTTCATTTGGCTGGTGCTCTATTGAATTTAATTAGTGATTGCCTACGATCCCAAAGGGGAAGATTGTTGGAACCATGGTCATTCTATGCATGAATTGGAGTATGGTTTGTGTTTATTGTAAATCCTTATTGGAATTTCAGAATGTGTGCCAGTAAAGTGATCATACCATTCAAGTAGAAAATAGTATTGAAGGTGGCACCATTTTCTAGTGTTTTCCAAATTTTTGGGCCAGAAAATCAAAAAATGAAGACATGGATTGTTAGAAAAAGTACGTGCATGAAAAGAGGATGTGGTTTGAAAAATAGGTGAGTTGTGCTCGAAAAAGATTGTGGTGTGTGAAAAATAGTGCGGTGTATGAAATAGTGGAGAGAGATATTTCACGCAAGAGTTGTTTTAGCATCAAAATTTCAGAAAATGGAAATGACATGGGCTGCACAAAAAACATAGAGATGTGTGCTGAAAATGGTTCCTGTGTGAAATGTATTGTGTGACGAATGAGAGGTTTTTTGCGCCGTGATTGGTTTTTCACATGAGGGTCAGGGAAGCCTATAAATAAGAGGTGATCCCCATCATTCCATATGGTTAAAGACATAAAGAATATCATATTGTTGATGTGCATAAAATGTTTGGGTAAAGGGAGTTGTGTGAAAAATTATGAGTTGCGCGAAAAATTCTGAGTTGCGTGAAAATTTTCAAGTTGCGCATAAAAGGTGTTGCGCTAAAAAGTTTAAGATCTGTGAAAATGCAGACGTTGCGCGTAAAAAATTGATGGTGCACGTAAAAGTTGAAGGTACACGAAAAAGAGGACATGAACGGAAAAATTACAAGCTGCGCGTAAAATGTGATGTTTCGTGAAAAAGTCGAAGCCGCATGTAAAAGTTGAGGCTGTCTGTAAAAGAGGATGTTGTGTGAAATATTTTCTACATAAAAATCAAGTATTGTGCACAAAAGTGAGATCTTTTACATAAAGGGTAGGTTATGTGTGAAATCTTCAGTGTAACCTGTTTTCACGTTCTAAATATCTGGTTCAGTGGTTTCATGATTTCAAGTGCATCTTTTTAGGACATCGATGCAAGTAGAGTCTCATGTTTAATATAGGAAGAGACTTCAATGCATATCTTTTGAAGATTCCTTCATGTCTATAAACTGAGGGTGACTTCACCAAGGGTAGTGAGCCAAGTGGAGTCAATGAGAGTGACCCGAGGGAGGCAGTGAACTATACCTGATCTTTTGTACAGGCGGTGTGTCTGGCACAGTGTGATTGTGACCAAAATTTGTAATCCATAAACCAGTAATGATTAGTGTATTTTGGTATGACCGACACACTGTCAGCATATGCTCCTTGGACATAGCCCTTTCTAGTGAACCATGTAAAAGTGTCGTGTCAACTTCCTACATTCATTTGCTGACAGATTTAACAAACTCCTACCAATGTGGTAACAATATCCACAACATTAAAATGAAATATTTAACACCCTGATTCTCCCCTCCCCTCTCAGGGTGTTCCGGGGTCCTTCAAATATTTTCAATATATGTTAGGATAAAAAAATTCCACAACTAAATACATATGTTTTTATTGTAGAAAACATTTTTTAAAGAGGAAAATTTTTCCACTAAACATGGACATTATTATCTTTAATAAATATGTTCTGATTTGGGAAAACAATCATAATAGTAGTATTATATTGTTCAATATCATATGATTTCATAAAATATCCAATAATATAATCCAAATACAAATTTAAAATGAAATTAATGAAATAAAACTAGTAATTATCCATGAAAATCATAAAAGATGGCATATGCTAAAATGAATTCATACTTATAGATACCCAAAAAGTATAAAAAATGGAATAGGAAACAAAAAATACATACCATTATGAATAAATTCAAATTAAATGTATTAGATTAAAAAACAATTCAATCATTCTAATTGAAAAAAAACATGTATGCTCCTGAAACAAATAATTTTTCAATTTTTTAAAATACAATATTGGGAAACAACTATTTAGGAAAAATTATATTATTAAAGTAAAAATGGTTTATAAATTGGAACCTTTCAACATAATAACTATTAAATTTGTGTAATAGATAGTTACCTGTTAAGATATATCAATGGACAGAAGTATGGGTTAAAATCTAGAAATGTGACTTAATTCTTAATAAATAATGAAAACTCTAATAGGAATTTTTATTACAAAGAACAAATTATAAAATTGAAATGTGTTTCAATATCTAACCCATACATGAAACAATTTACAAAAGATAGTATAAAATTTGTTTCTTCAACATAATGTTTGGTTTCAAGAAAATCATACCTAATGAATTTCCAAAAGAAATTAAACTAGTGTTTATAAGAGTGAATTTTGGGTAAAAACCCAATTTTATACTCAATGAATTTATAAATTAAATAAAACTAATATAAATATAGTTAATATTTGTATTAAAAACCTAATAAATGCTTACATATTATATTTAATACCATAAATGAATCATAATAACATGGTTTCCTAACCTAAAACCAAAATGAAAAAAAACTGGTTTCCCACTTTATCCAAGTTGTAGATTGTCATAACTATAAATAAAAGTAATAAGTTACACACATTAATATATCATTTTCTAATAATCATGTTAACATTGCATCCAAATATTAAAAAATTTAAACCCAATAAACCAAATATTCACTTCTACCATTGTTTTTATGAAAACAATCACTGACCCATACATAATTATGATTATAAAACTAATTTACAGTGTACCCATACAATTAAATTTATTAATATAAATCATAATATTAAATTATACCCCTTCCTCATACTCAATTTTCAATTTAATCATGAAAAAAATATCATTCAAATTATCAAAATAATTATCACAATTCATAATAAAATAGATTTATGGGTAATTTGTATCAAAACAATCCATAAATATCATCATTTTTAATTTTAATAAAATTCATAGAATATATTTATAATTAAAAACATTCTTATTCAAAAATTCAACAATACATTAGATTGAAGTTAATTATACAAAAACTTTGATAATTTGTTAATGAAAATAAAAATATTATGAAGGAATTTAAAACCCTTTAAAGCATTTAAAAAAAATACTATAATGATTAAATACATAATTCTCTATATCTATATTATAAATAATTTTTCATTGGATTTTGGTATAGGTATTGACTGATTAAATTTAAAAAATACAACAACTATGAACAAATTTATTATATAATACTATAAAAAATATAATCTAGATGAAAATAAGTTCAATGAATTGAGAAAAATCATGACCTAATATGATCTTGGATGATACTTGATACCTAGATAAAAATGAAACTGATTCTTAATAGAAAAAATGGACTGGAAACTCACTAATTTTATGTTGAAGTAGAAATAGAACAACAAATTAATAAATAGGGGTAAATTCTACAAAGGAGAATAAGGGGAGATTTCATATGTATGAAAGAATTAGGGATCATCGGAGAGGGGAGTCCAAAACTTGTATTTATGGGGGATATTTACCAATGGTTTTCAAAAACCATTTCTATAGCAAAACCTATACCAATGGTTTTTCAGAAATCGTTTTTTGGGTTTTGTTATTGACTATATAAAAATATAAAATCATTAGTATAAGTTCCTATGTACTTTCAGTTACAATAAACCATTGGTATAGAGGGATCGGTATATCCCACATTTATAGTATTGTGAGTTGTATAAACACCATTCAAATGATTTTCATAGTGCATGGAGACTTTATATCTCATGATTTAGGAAAGGTAAAGGAACCTAGTACTGTTTCCTGTACAGTGGATGTATATATGGGATGTTGATGGTTTTTGGAGATGGATCAGATATACCTTCATTGTCATGTTAGTTGTTCTTTTGTGTGTTTTATGTATTATGATGTATATGGTTCATCTACTTTGGGAAAACTAGTAATTATGCTCTTTTATAATACTATGATGTATTTTATTTTTAATATCATGGATTATATATAAAGGGATATATTGTGTTTACATCCCTTCTATTATTATTCTTTTTCGCACGCATTATATAAAATTATTAAGGATTCCTGAAATATTATCATATGTTTTGACATTTTTTATATTTTAATTCATTTGGGAAGTAATTCAAGGAATATTTTATTTATTTTTTGTTTTTAAATATATTTTATGGTTTTTTTGTTCTGTTATAGGATTTTTATGCATAGATTTTCATTTTTTTGAGGTTTCAGATTTAACATGATTTTTTTCATTAAGTAATATAAACATGGATTTGGATGGTAATAGGGTACAGTCTCCCCACTATCACCCTTATACACCCAATACTAGTTGAAATACTCTAGCAAATAGGGAGGCATGTTAGAGGTCTCATGGAAACACCTCATTTGGGTTCATTCAGATCAACCGGTTTGGGTGTGTTATAATGCAGTGTTAGTGTGTGATATTATTTCATTATTTTGGAAGGTAAATTTTATGTTTAGGATGAATGATACATGGAAATGAACTATTGGTGTTGGTTCCCTAGAACCAAATAATTTTTACTATATATTGTATGTATATTTATACATTTATATATTAATAATTATCTTATGACATAATGGTTTTTATTCTACATAAATTTAATGTGATAATGTTATAGAGTATATGTTTCATCAAAAGACCTCATAAATATTTCCCACTATGATGAGAACCATGATATTCTATGAATATATCTCCTAAATAATTAGTTTTATGATCATTATGACAATCAATTATGGGAAATATAATACTTTTTCTATCAGGTGTGAGAAATCATAATTATATGAGAATTATTCTCATGAAATTTTCACATGTTGATCTCCAAGGTGGGAATATCATAAAGAAAACCACGCTATTAGATATCCCACATGTTTTCATGTCATTGGAATTTATTTCTAGGATCACGTGTAATGTAATATATACTTTAAGGCTTCTATTAGTGCATACAAAGAGTTTCATACATTGATGTATTATCATAAACTGCGATTCCATATATTCATGGAGAAGTAGGGTATGTTGGGTGCATTACGGGAGGTATATTATTAACGAATAAGCTGAGGAAGGATTTTTATCATCTATATTAATGAAATTTTAACTATTTCCCCTTTTATTGAAATGAAACTATCAAACTAAATTACAAGACCATGGTGTGTGGACATGTTCATTTAAATAATTCAAAGAAAGATATATGAACAATCAAAGTTGATGACACATGTATACAAACTATTTGATCATATATCCTAAAAATGGATTGTGTTTCATGATATTAATTTTTATATGCTTTTATCATTGTAACATTAACTTTATCATCTTGGGTGACTTTACACATTTCTAAACATTAATATTATATTTTAGGTCATCTTTCCTAATGTCGAAGAGGAAGAAGCCTAGAAGGTCACACATTTAGTATTTCATTGACCTCATTTAAATATAATGTACATTTAAGAGTTATAATATATATTATTTTCCAAACAAAAAAATAATACTTAAGAGATTATCCCACTAATCGTAGGTCTTGGTATGTAACTGATAGAACTATGGATTCAAAATGAAAAGTTACTTTATTATCTTATGATATTTCTAGTTTGATCAATAAAAATAATTTATATCCTATAATATCTAGTGAAATGGTATCGTAAAATGAGAATAAGAAGGCGATAAGGACCTTATACATATAGATACTTTACTTTGTCTCTATTTCCTTATATTTCAAGAAGAACCGATAACCCTAAAGACCATGGAATTCTATCTAATCAAATAAACATAATAAGAAGATATGGAGGTTTCCAAGCGACATTTTCATTATATTGCTTCCTTAAATCTTTTGTATTCACCCAAATCTTCATAATATACAAAAATTCAACTCAGAGGCTCATCTAGTAGCTACATGCATATAAGATGGATCTACTTCTCTAATCAGAGTTACCAAACTAACTGATATCTAGAATCATAGAAGAATATAATCCAATTAAATGAAAAGATATATGAGCTCAATGGATTGATACCTTTGGAAGCATTGATCTATACTGGTCAGACAACTATCAAAAAGAAAGAATTCATTGGTTATGTAATGTTTCCAAGACTCGTTTAAATAGGTTTTCGCATTTTGTTCTCTGGTTAATGGTGGATTTGATATTTCCGATTTCTTTCAAAACCTATATTTCGTAATGAAATAAATATATAGAATAAAAGGTGATTAGAACTGTTAGTAAGTGAATCAAAACAGAACCAAAGGAGTGCGTTCACTCAAGGGTACACTTATCATCTTTTAAGAAGCATGAAACTCTTGAATTGGTGCATTTATATTTTTATGGTCCCATGAATGCAAGATCACATGGTGGTTCTATCTACTTTTTTACTATCATTGATTATCACTCAAGATATTTTATGTTCTATACCTTGACATACAAATACCAAGTATTTGAGGTTTTCAAACAACTTCAAGATTCTATTTAAAAGAAATAAATTTATGTGCATCTGAATTGATAATCGAATTGAATACTTGAGTTCATTTATAAGTATTGTAGGAAATATGGATTTCAGCATCAAAAAACACCTCCAAAGAGACCTCAGTTGAATGGTTTAATTTAGGGGATTAGCATAACATTGGTTGAAAGAGTGATATGTTTCACAATACAGGAAAAGATCCCAAGATCCTTATGGTTTGAGGCTTTGATCCATATTGTGAATGTGTTTAATATTTCATGATACATACCTCTAGAATTTGATGTGCCAAATCAGGTTCGTATTTGGATAGGTAAGTATGTTTCTTATGATAATTTTTGAATCATTGGATGCATAGATTTTGTGCATATTAACAAAGATGAAAGGTCAATGACAATGCTTTATGTAAAGACACAACATTGTGTTTTTGTTGGTTATGGTTAGAATGAGTCTGTTTATAATCTTTATGAACTAATTGGGATAAATGTCATTAGAATTCATGTTTTTTATGGAATATCATAAAATAATTGTACAAAGAAGAGAGGATAGTATATCAGTTTGATGAATATTTTATTGTTGAATATATAGCTCCTTCCACACCAGTTCCCAAATATAATGATGAAAAAGTTAAACATGTAATGTAGATTAGTTTGTAAATTATGAGTTTGATGGTTGTAATCATAATCAACCACCATTATAACATATTCTCGCAATACCACTCAGATATATACCTAATTAAGAAAACCATTTACTTGGTATTCTAGTGATGATTATATTTTGCTGACTGATGAAGGAGAAACATGGACTTTTAAGAAGGCTATGGAGAGTGACCATTAAAACTAATGGGTTGATGTCATGAAATATGGGATGAGTTAATTGTTTTAGAATACAAATTATGATCTTGTGAAATTTCCAAAGGTTATGAAGGATTTGAGAAACAAAAACAGGTTGGTGTATATTGGGAATCAAAAAGAATTCATATCCACACTATAAAGAACGATTAGTGGTAAAGGGTTTCAGTTAGAGATCGATAATGAATTTTGAAGAAAATACCATGGTGGAGATGTCATATCTTAATACATGGGTAGGTTACTTGTATTAATCTTTTGATTGGGTATATTAATGTGAATAAAACCTTCTTTAATGGTGATTTGGTGTAATATATTTACATGGAATATCCTTGGAAATAATATTTTTTATGCAAGTTGAAGAGTAGTCATTGTAATTGTTTTTCCATGAAATACATATGATCGGTAAATAAAATATTTTGAAGGAGTATATTAAGAGACATAGCTGAAAATAAGTTATATTTTCTTAAATTAATAACATTGAAAAACAAATTCAATGTTTTGGGATAGAAAATTCAAAAGTGGTAAGTTCTCCCTATTTCAAAATGATGTATCAAACAGAATCCTTCTACAAATGAAGAGAAAAGATATATAAAAGTCACGCATTATTTTTCAGTAGTGTTTTTTCTATCCAATATCATGTACTATCCCAAACATGTCTCAAATAGTTGGTATAGTAAGACTATTTATCTCAAATATAGGAAGAGAACATTGAATGTTGTGAAATGGATTATGAGGTATTTTAGGGGTATAACCAATATGTGTATTTGTTTTTTAAGTGACAATCATGTGTATTTTGTTATATAAATGTAGATATGGTGGGAGATGTTGATTCTAACAAGTCCACATTAGGTTATTTGATCACTTTTTAGTGTTGCAAAAAGTATTACACATTCCACCTACAAGACAAAATGTATTTCAACTGCATAAGCCGGTAAGGAGCTCTTATGGATGAATTAGTTCATATAGTAGTTGAAAGTAAAGTATGTGATATTCTAGGAATGTGACAATAAGATCATGATTCATCTTATGAAGAACATGACATTCCATCATTGATCAAAGCTCATTGATTTCAAATTTCAATGAATTTCATACATAATGGAAATGAAGTCATATCAACTTAAAATGGTACACACATATGATAATGATTCTGACTAAATCCTTTCCCAAGGAGAAAATATAAATTTTAATAGAGAAATGGGGTATGTAGAACGTCCCCACTTTCTTTCAAGGGAGAGAATTGTTGGGATTTCCTCTTTTTAAGTGGTTTACTATAACCATATTGGGGATATCTATCCATTTTTTATATATCTATTACTTATTTAGATGATGATGATTTGATGTATTTGTGACAAACTATATCTTTTATGTCTTATAGATGACTCTAGTTGAACATGGAAATATTCTCTGTATACCTATTAATTTCTTAATGGAATATTTGGAGTGGGCAATGGTCTAGTGGTATTGGTTTTTTCATCAGGGTTTTCCATGTAAACAATTTGGTGTTCTTATGGTTAATAGTGTGGTTTCTCTTTTTCATTGTTAATGTTATATTTTTCATGAGTTAATTTACTACCTGGTTCACACAATAAGAGATAGTTTGTGGAAAACTCTAATTAATGAATTATATTTTTTCTTATACTTATGATCCTACCTCTTTCTAGGAGGGACTTCCTATACTCCCCTTCTTGAAACCTCTGTTTTAGATCTTGTTATCTTCTAAGTAAACATTATCTAGAGTCTGCATCTGAATAAAGGATTGGTATAGAAGAAGCTGCTAAAAGACTGATCATACTAAATTAGATTTCAATCTAATAATCAAAATCATGAGGGGTGACCAGGAGGGTGTTCGGGAGGGTGGGGTTGTCTAGGGTTGTGGGGGTTGTCCAGGGGTGTGCGGGTGTCCAGGGGTGTGGGGGTGTCCAGGGGTGTGGGGGGTGACCAGGAGGGTGTGGGGGTCTGTCTAGAGGGTTTGGGGGATCTTTTTATCTTCTAGTTAGATATAACATTTTTAAATTCCAATGAATCAAAGAAAACCACGGGGCCTCCAATAGACACCCTGGACACCCCCAAACCCTATGGACAACCCCCCCCCCCCCCCCTGAACCCTCTGAACACCACCCCTCACCCCATTAGACACCCCTAAACACCACCACCCCCTTGGACAGCCCCCACCCCTCTGGACATACCCCCACCCCCTAGACAGCCCCCACCCCTCTAGATAGCACCCTCACCCCTCTAGACAGGACCCCCACCCCTCCTTGACACCACCCCCACCCCCCTGGACAACCCCCAACCCTTGGGACAGCCCCCCAACCCTATGGACAGCCCCACCACCCCCTGGACAACCCCCACCCCTCTACAGCACCACCCACACCTCCTGGACACCAACCCCCACCCCCTACCCCCTTGGACACCCCAAACCCTATGGACATCCCCCCAACCCCCCATACAACCCCCAAACCCTTTGGACATGCCCCCACCCCCTTGGACCCCCCCAACCCCACCCCCTTGTACAGCCCCCACCCCCTTCGACACCCCTCACCTCCTTGGACCCCCCCCCCCACACCCCTAGATTGTCCCTTCCTCCATGGACACCATGGACACCCCCCAACCCTCTAGACAACCCCCAAAACCTCTGAACACTAGCCCACCCCCTTGGACACCCCCTGGACACCACCACCCCCTTGGAAATCCCCCACCCCTCTGAACAACCCCCCCCCCAACCCTTGGACAACCCCACCCCTCTCGACAGCACCCCCCACCCCTCCTGGACACCACCCGCACCCCTACCCCCTAGGACACCCCCCTGGACGTCCCCCAACCCTCTAGATAGCCCCCCATCCCTCAAGATAGTCGCCCACCCCCAGGACATCCCCCCACACCTCTAGACAACACCCCCACCCCTCCTGGACACCACCCCCAACCCCCCACCCCCGTGGACACCCCCTGGACACCCCCAACCCTCTGGATAGCCCCCACCCCCCAAAAAACCCCCCAAACCCTCTGGACAGTCCCCCACCCCTTGGACACCCCCCCCCCAACACCCCCACCCCCTTGGACCCCCCCCCCCCACTTTTAAGGACACCCTGGGCACCCCCCCCCCCCCCAACACTCTGGACAGCCCCTCGAACCCTCTAAACACCACCCCCACCCCCTTGGACACCCCCTGGACACCACCACCCCCTTGGATATCCCCCACCCCTCTGGACATCCACCACGCCCCCTGGACAGCCCCCACCCCTCTAGACAGCACCCCCACCCCTCCTGGACCCCACCCCCCACCCCCACCGACTTGGACACCCCCTGGATAGCCCCCACCCCCGAACAACCCCCCAAACCCTCTGAACAGGCCCCCACCCCTTGGACACCCCCCCCACCCCTTGGATAGCCCCCACCCCCTTCTACACCCCCTCCCCCTTGGACCCCCCCCCCCACACACACACACACCCCTGGACTACCCCCCCCCACCTCCATAGACACCCTGGACAGCCCCCAACCCTCTAGATAGCCCCCAACCCCTTGGAAAGCCACCAACCCTCTTGACAGCCCCCCAAAACCATGGGATTTTAACCTCAAGCTACTAGTTTTTGAATATTTAGGGATTTTAACCTCAAGCTACTAGTTTTGGTATCCTTCCATTTTTCAAAATGAGAACCATGAACTGTATCTCCTACTATTATAAAATTCTTTATTGTGCAATGAATCGGGTTTTAATAGCATATGAAGACTTATAATAGTCCACGAAAATAAGCGACGTAAATAGATTATGGAACTACAAATAGTGATACCCAAAATATAAACATCCAAGGATCCAAAAAAAACATTCCACCATGAAAAACCATATATACTTATAAAATAAATGACACTGGTACACGGAATGGGTGTATCACAATGATTTACATATAAATTTCAATAATATAGGTGAATGGGATCATTAGTTGTCAATGAAAACAAAAATTACCATCAATGTCGGGAATCCGCGAAACAAAAACAAAAGAAATAGAAGTAAGTGAGGCTTACGTGAATATTGCAAGTCGATCTAATAGATCTGGTTACAATAAATAAGATTATTATGAAAAAACGAGGTAATAGGGTTCGAAATCGAAGAATCATACCTAGTTTAAACAAAAAAATCCCAAAACATAAATATAGACTATCCGGGAAAAAAATGAAGGAAATAAATTCGTGGGAGGCTTACCTGAGTGTTGCGAGTGGAGATGCTAGATCCGTGGATAGTAAAGATGATAAAGAATGATGGAAAATCAAGTTTAACAAAACTAGAATGAAGAGTCGATTAGGGTTTTCCGGGCAAGAGAGACGAGTCGTCGGTTTTTCGATCAAAAAATCAGCAATGACAATCCACGGGGTGTGTAAATTTTTTAAATGTTTCATAACGTTAGTTATTAAATAACCGACATTATGAACTAATTTTTTTACATTTATAACATTGGTTATTATAATAACCGACATTATAAATGTATCAGAAAACGCAGGTTTTACGTCGTTTATTTCATAACCGACGTAAAAAAAGCCGCGTGTAGGTTTTTTACGTAGGTTATTATATAACTGACATAAAAAATGCCAGGTGTTGGTTTTTTATGTCAGTTATAATATAACTGACATGAAAAATTCAGAAGGTTGGGTTTTTACATCGGTTATTTGATAACCGATGTCACAAAGGCCTCAGATGCTTCCTTTTTTATGTCGGTTGTTTATAACCCACGTAAAAAATTCATAGATACCTTGTTTTTTTACATCTGTTATCAAATAACCGACATAAAAAATTCGGATCTTTGGTTTTTTACGCCAGTTATTTTATAACCAACGCATCGGGCGATATGTAGTCGCTCGGGAGATCCTTCTTAGCTTAGGGTTTCTCTTGCGCCACCCCACTTGGTCCTAGGGTTCCTCAGCGCATCCCTCCCCTCCTGCTTCTTTACCCAGATCTGATGCTTCCCTCCTAGATACCACTATCATGATACTGCTACGGTCGATGGCTCGTGTGCCACTGTTCGACGTCGCCATCCTGGAACCGCCGCCGTGAGGCTGATTCCGTTCTCCAAAAGAACCTAAAGGAGGTGATTCGTGGCCTCTCATCCCCTTACCGGGGATGCCCTGCCATACACGGATGATGTCAGTTTGTCCTGGGACCAATTTGTGGTGCTCACTGATATCAGTGTTTCTGTGCTTTGATTGTTATGCATTTTATTGGATTCATCTGCCATTTCATCATGCTCCATCGTGCATGACCCCAATTTGACCAGGTTTGATGATGTTTTGGATGTTCTGGTTCCTTTGGTATAGATTGAAATTTTTGGGTGCCTTTTTTTTAGTTTCATCATCCACGATGGCCCGGCAGTCTCATGTTTCCTCATTATAGAGCTCTATTGAAGAAGCTCCCACCATCAGTCACCCTCCTTCAAATTCTCTTATGCAGATTTTCCTCAAAATTGCTGTGTTTTCTGTACTTTGTGTTTGTGTTTGTTTAGATTGGTCTGGCTCATGTATGTAGTGGTGGATCCCCATGGTTACACAGACTCATCTTGTTTTTCTTATTCGATTCTCACTTAACAATAACATGATTCTTCTGAAAAATACAAAAAATGTTTACTGGTGTGGTGGGATACCATCTATGCATCTCCAACTTGTTATTAATGTGCTGGATCTTCACTTCCTAGAGATGGAACTTGATATATAACCAAGGGAGTGTGTCCTGAAGTATTTTTTCCCCATAGGCTATTCAACTGTAGGGTCCTATTTAGTATTACTGTAACATCCCAGTTAATTAAAGAAAAATGAATTTTCCTATTTATTAATATTTACGAATTAAATATTAATTTTAATTAAAAGGGGTTTCTACGTTCGATAGCGTACTCGATACGCAACGATGAGTTTCTTTGAAAACTTACATTGCACACAAGTAATAAAATAATATTATTTTAAATTTTAGTTACCAAGTAGCCGTTGTACTGGCAGGAATGGATAGAAATAACTAAAATATGATTATATATGTTTTTAAATGTTTTTACATTTATCCAATAAAAGATAAAGGCTTAAAATACAGAAAGAGTTCAATTTTAGGCATTTATACCCTAATTTTCACTAAGGGTTCACTTATCACCTTTTGACAGTGAACCGTCATTAAATATAGTTTTGATCAATCTTATAAATTCTATTGGACCAAAAATAAATCTTCTTTTGAATCGGGACATCATAATTTACTTTGTGTAAATTTTTGGTACCTTTCCGATAAAGTTCATTTTTTAATGAATAGTGTAAAATGTTGTATTTTAATTCAAAACCACTTTTTAATCTAATTTATTTATATGATTAGAATATCTTTTGAATTGGTTTTAATGTGAAATTAAAAAATATTTTTACCATTAAATCCAATAGTTGTCGTTGGAATTAATTTCACTTTGAAATCAGACTTAAACTAGTGTCAATCTTTTGATACTTATTGTTTCATAAAAACACGCTATTTGCTCTGACAGCGGGAATTAATTATTAAATTAATTAATGTGACTTATATGTTTTTAATTTTGTAAAATAGGCTTCATTTTTGAATTCTTAATATCAAATATATCTTAGGGTGACTTTTTGGTAATTTTCTGAAAAACTTCAATTTTTGATGAATAATGAAACCACTAAGTGGTACTTATAAAAACTGATTTTCCATTTAAATGAAATTTTGCCATCATTTTGTTTTTATATTTAAAAATACAACATACATGGTTGTCATTAAGAAGTAAAATGTGGTTCAATGAGATTAAAATAATTTTCTGGTGAATAGAAACTTATTAAGTTTTTAATCGCGATTAGTGGTAATTAGTGTAGTTTAAGGTAAAAATAATGTTTTAATAATATGAGATGAGCTTGACACATGTACTACCCTCATTTTATGTGTCATGTCCGACCAAGAAAATCCATGGGTCAACTTGGGGACCCCATGGAGCCACTTTGTTTGGGAAATGACATAAATAACTTTTTATTTAATGTAAAAGTAAAAATGACACAAACATAATATGTTTTACATAAACAATTTGTACATGGGGTTATAAGGATCATATTTTTTAGTATAAATAGTAATTGGAAAGATAAAAAGATTTCCTACATCATAGTATTTTTTTAATAATTTTTAGACTTTAAATAAATTAAATTATTTATGACATCATGATGATGCAGCGATGACTTCATTATTTAACGATTTAAATAAAATGGAAAGATAATGTAATATCTAAAACCTACACATGTACAAAACCTATTTTATGGGAATATTTAGAAGCCCTATCATCTTATATTCTAAATATATCAATGTAGGACTTTAGAAATTCGAAACACTTTTGAAAATAAAATAATAGTTTCATGATTTCCAAAAGTGCCCCACCTCTCCTCTTATAAAAGGCACCCACCTCTACCTCATTTCACACACTCCTCAAGCCTTTGGCTCGGACATCCCCTGCCCATTTACTCTCTCCACATCCATCTCCTCATCATAGAGGATTCCCTTTTGGCATAATCCTTTCAAAGGAAGCCTTTAGGCTCCAATCAAAAGGAGTTACACTTTTAAAGGTAATTCATTTTCTCTTGTTCATTTGTTTTATTTTGTTTCTCCAACCCCCTAAACTCTTTTTATTTACTTATTTTGTAACAACACCAGTATCTTAAATATACTAGGATGTTGTTATAAGATTTATTCGAGCTACACTCTCACAAAACTACATCAAATGTTTAATGAACATACGGTTTCCGTGGATGGCGAAATTCTGCCACCCGAAACGATGATTGTTCAATACTCATTTAACACCTTAAAAGGTGGCCATTATGATGTCACTATTTTTATATATTATATATAATATGTTTATTCTTTCTTTAAGATTCTGTATTTTTCATTTATGGCATACCATTTTTGTTTTCATTATGGGTATACACGATATCTTCATTTTAGGAAGTGTGGACTACCGCCCCCTGAAAGTGATTTGATTCGTTAATACCATATGTGGGATGTGTAAAGGATAAAGTTAATGATATTATATATGTTATTATACTGGAATTATAATATAATCTTTTATAATTATTATTCCATTCTATAAAATACGAAATAGAAATGAAAGTAGCGTTCATGCGTACGTACGGCTTACCGTCTCCATGACCGGTGCATTTCATTTCTTACCTCTAAATGATTATATAATATTATAAATACATGTATATGCTGGATATATATGATATATATGATATCCAAATCAGGAATTTAATTCTGGATATAAAGAGCCTTTGACCACACGAACAACATGTAATTGTAAGAAGTCCACTTTTGACTTAAGAACCAAATATTGACAAAACAAACATTATTAACTTAAATGGTTACATAATGTTTATAACATGGCAATAAGTGATATAAAAGGAATAATGAACTTTAAAAAGGTTCTTAATCAAGTATAAATTAACTCAAGTTTATTATTCAGGATGTTAAAGAACGATCGAGTCAAGTCGGACCCGAGGTAAGGGACTTCATCTCAATCTCCTTTCATTGAGGCATAATTCATTTTATACACAACTTTCTTTTATACGGTGTATAAACCCCTTTGACTTTTAATTTTATACAAAAGGAATCTTTTTCTACGAAGCATTTTACTAAACGACAAAAAGGAATGTTTTTTAACGTACGCGGTGACAACGACCTTTTTCCGCCGCCGCGAGTATTATTTGGTCTTTGGCTTCCTCAACAAGCCGTAATGTTTTTAAAATGAAATAAATACCATATACTCATTTATGTATTTTGGTATTGAAAATGGTTTTGATAAAGTATTTTATTATGATATATTGTGATTGAAATGTGGAAATGTTATCATTCCTTTATTTTGGTTTTATGTTTTATGATTTTATATTGGTCCATGGACATTTGACGGGTGGTTACGTGATAAACCATATGACAGGTTGTGTCGTGAATACCAGGACGGGTGGTTACGTTATAACCTCCAATGAATTGTGTATGGAAGTCGGTCGTATGGCTATTTCATTAAGTATGTATGGAAATTGGCCGTATGGCTATTCCATTAAGTGATATGTGTGGAAGTCGATCGTATGGTTATTCCACTTAAGTATGTTTATGTCCGAAGTTACCTTTATATATGTTATGTGTTCTTTACATGGGTTTTATGGTAATCCTTTGGTTACAAAAAGGTAAGTGATGATACTTTATTCAGTGAAGAGTTTTTACTACTTCATGAAGGTGAAGGTATTACTTTGATAGAGTATACATGGTTTACTTGATGTTTGAAAAACTAATAGTTTTCATTCTTTGTGTATCCCTTACTGAGCTTTTTATGCTCACCCCAAGTTTTTTTGAAATGTTTTTCATAGGACTTAATGTGGAATAAGGTCAAGGATGGGATCAAGGGAATTTCATGCAATATAAAACATGGAACTAGACATGTTTCTTTGAAGAGATTTTTTATTATGGAAACTTAGTATAAGTGACTACTTTTTAATCTTTTGAGATGTAATAGTTATGTTCTAATTCTATAAAACTCTAAACCTGAAATTATCCTCAATGTGAATTATTCATTTAATTCAATATTAAGTAAGGTTTAAGGCCGGGGCCTTATAGTTGGAATCCTAGGTCGGTTTAGATAACTTTAAGAGTTAGAATTATATTAAATGATTATCCAAAAAAAAATTAAATGATATAGAATTTGAATATTACCATGTTGCTTCATCTGAGACATGTTTGTTAAGAATGGTTTTTCATAGAGGAAACAGAACATCTATTCTGGGAAGGCATACAGAGAGAAATGGCCTTTCAAATTAGTATCCTGAGATGTTCAGAATCATAACTAAATAGTTTTCTGTGGTGATGGCTTAGTTGAATCAGGTGAAAAATGTTGGTCATTTTTATTGATGATATTTTGGTGTTTTCTAAAAGTAAAGAGGAGCATGAAAGACATTTAAGGGTTATCTTTCAAACCGTAAAAGAAAAGAAACTATATGGAAAATTCAGGAAGTGTGAGTTTTGGTTGCAACAAATTTCTTTCCTATGTCACATTCTTTCAAAAGATGGCATAACTGTTGATCCCACTAAAACAAAAGTTGTTGAATAATTGCCAAGACCCACAAATGTAACTGAGATCCGTAGTTTTCTTGGTTTGGCAGGTTACTACTGAAGGTTTGTTGAAAATTTTTGTCGGTTATCTAGTCCAATGACTAAGCTAACTCGTAAGGGTGTTATGTTCATCTGGACAAAAGAATGTGATGATTGTTTTTAGGAGTTGAAGAGAAGATTGGTGAATGCTCCAGTTTTGGCACTTCCTTCCAGGAATGGTGAGTTTGTTATATACAGTGATGCTTCATTGAAGGGACTTGGTTGTGTCCTTATGAAGAATGATCTGGTAATTGCTTATGCTTCACGACAGTTGAAAACTCATGAGGTAAATTACCCTACACATGATTTGGAATTAGCTGCTGTTGTCTTTGCATTAAAAATTTGGAGGCATCATTTTTATGGAGTAAAGTGTGAAATATATACTGATCACAAAAGTTTAAAGTATATATTCACTCAGAATGAATTGAACATGAGATAGAGGAGATGACTGGAATTAATCAAGGATTATGATTGTACAATTCATTACCATCCGGGAAAAGCAAACAAAGTGGCTGATACTTTGAGTCGAAAAGTAATGCTTCATTAGAAATGTTGTGTTTGGAACGTGATCCTTTGGTTAAAGATTTGATGAACTTTGTCATAGAAGTTGTTGGTACAGGATGCTCTTCTATTTTGTTTCAGGTATTAGTGAAATCTTCTCTATCAGACAGAATCAAGCAAGCACAGAAGCGAGACAGTGAGTTGATGAAAAAGGTAGAGCTGGTTCAGAAAGGTAAGTTTCCTGAATTCAACATTGATAATGATTGTGTTTTGAGTTTTGGGAAGAGATTATGTGTTCCTTGTGATTCACAGTTGAATAATGAGTTGTTATGTGAGGCTCATAGTTCCCCATTTTCAGTTCATCCTGGCAGTACTAAGATGTACAGAGATCTACGGGAGTATTACTGGTGGGATGGAATGAAAAGAGATATTGCTGATTTTACTGTGAAGTGTCTGACTTTTCAGCAGGTTAAAGCAGTGCGGCAGTTACCGAAAGGGATGCTTCAGCCTTTACCAGTGCCAGAGTGGAAATGGGAAAACATATCCATGGACTTTGTTGTGGGATTACCGAGGACATCTCGAGGTAATAATGCAATCTGGGTTATTGTTGATTGCTTGACTAAATCTGCTCATTTCCTTTCTATACGAGATACTTTTTCCCTAGATGAACTTTCCCGTTTGTATCTTAATGAGATTGTCAGGTTACATGGAGTTCCCCTCTCCATTGTATCGGATCATGATTCTAGGTTCGCATCTAACTTTTGAAAAGGCCTTCAGAAGTCGTTGGGTACTGAATTAAATTTTAGTACAACTTTTCATCCTCAATTAGATGGGCAGTCAGAATGAACAACTCAGACCTTGGAGGATATGCTATGATCTTGTTCGATAGATTATCAGGGAAGTTGGGACCAACATCTTTCTTTGGTTGAGTTTTCTTATAATAACAGCTTTCATTCCAGTATACAGATGGCACCATTTGAGGCATTATATGGGAAGTTGTGTCGAACTCCAGCATTTTGGGATGAAGTGGGTGAAAGGAAGCTGATGGGACCAGAATTGGTAGAAGAGATGGAAGAAGAAGTTCAGATGATTCAGAAGCACATGAGAACAGCTCAGAGCAGGCAGAAGAGTTATGCAGATAATCGGAGGAAGGATCTATCTTTCGAGGTAGGTGATCATGTTTTTCTCAAGGTTTCTCCTTGGAAAAGTGTGATGAGATTTGGTAAGAAAGGAAAGCTGATTACAAGGTTTATTGGACCATATGAAAATATGGAGAAAGTTGGATCAGTTGCTTACCGAGTGGCTTTACCTCCGAGTTTATCTCAGGTACACAATGTTTTTCATGTTTCAATGTTGAGGAAGTATATGCCAGATCCACCTCATATTTTTTAGTCCAGAGGTAGTTCAGCTGGAGGAGAACCTATCTTATGAAGAACAACCAGTCTAGATTCTTGACCACAGGGAGCAGGTGTTACGGAATAAGGTGATTCATCAGGTAAAGGTTTTGTGGAAAAACCATGTGATTGAAGAGGCAACATGGGAATCTGAAAATGCTATGAGGGATAAATACCCCCACTTTTTTTGATAAGTGAATAAAATTGCGAGGACGCAATTCCCAAAAGGGGGGAAGTATGTAACATCCCAGGTAATTAGAGAATAAAGAATTTTCATATTTATTAATATTTACGAATAAAATATTAATTTTAATTAAAAGGGGTTTCTACGTTCGATAGCGTACTCGATACACAACGATGAGTTTCTTTGAAAACATACGTTGCACACAAGTAATAAAATAATATTATTTTAAATGTTAGTTAACAAGTAGCCATGGTACTGGAGGGAATAGATAGAAATAACTAAAATATGATTATATATGTTTTTAAATGTTTTTACATTTACCCAATAAAAGATAAAGGCTTAAAATACGGAAAGAGTTCAATTTTAGGCATTTATACACTAATTTTCACTAAGGGTTCACTTATCACCTTTTAACGGCGAACCGTCATTAAATATAGTTTTGATCAATCTTATAAATTCTATTGGACCAAAAATAACTCTTCTTTAGAATCGGGACATCAAAATTTACTTTGTGTAAATTTTTGGTACCTTTTCGATAAAGTTCATTTTTTAATGAATAGTGTAAAATGTTGTATTTTAATTCAAAACCTCTTTTTAATCTAATTTATTTATATGATTATATTATCTTTTGAATTGGTTTTAAACTGAAATTAGAAAATATTTTTACCATTAAATCCAAAAGTGGTCGTTGGAATTAATTTCACTTTGAAATCGGACTTAAACTAGTGTCAATATTTTGATACTTATTGTTTCATAAAAACATGCTATTTGCTCTAACAACGGGAATTAATTATTAAATTAATTAATGTGACTTGTATGTTTTGAATTTTTTAAAATAGACTTCATTTTTGAATTCGTAATATCAAATATAGCTTAGGGTGAATTTTTGGTAATTTTCTGAAAAACTTCAATTTTTGATAAATAGTGAAACCACTAAGTGGTACATATAAAAACTGATTATCCGTTTAAATGAAATTTTTCCATCATTGTGTTTTGATTTTCAAAAATCCGACATAAATGGTTGTCATTAATAAGTAAAATGTGGTTCAATGAGATTAAAATAATTTTTTGGTGAATAGTAACTTATTAAGTTTTTAATCGCGATTAGTGGTAATTAGTGTAGTTTAAGGTAAAAATAATGTTTTAATAATATGAGATGAGCTTGAAACATGTTCTAACCTCATTGGATGTGTCATGGCCGACCAAGACAAGCCATGAGTCAACTTGGGGACCCCATGGAGCCACTTTGGTTGGAAAAAGACATAAATAACTTTTTATTTAATGTAAAAGTAAAAATGACACAAACATAATATGTTTTACGAAAACAATTTGTACATGGGTTTATAAAGATCAGATTATTGATTATAAATAGTCATTGGAAATCGAAAAAGATTTCCTACATCATAGTATTTTTTTATAATTTTTAGACTTTAAATAAATTAAATTATTTATGACATCATGATGATGGAGCGATGAATTCAATATTTAACGATTTAAATAAAATGGAAAGATAATGTAATATCTAAAACCTACACATGTCCAAAACCTATTGTATGGGAATATTTCGAAGGCTTATAATCTTATATTCGAAATATATCAATGTGGGACCTTAGAAATTCGAAACACTTTTGAAAATAAAATAATAGTTTCAGGATTTCCAAAAGTTCCCTCCTCTCCTCTTATAAAAGGCCCCCTCTTATACCTCATTTCACACACTACTCAAGCCTTTGTCTCGGCCATCTTCTGCCCATTTACTCTCTACACATCCCTCTCCTCACCCTAGAGGATTCCCTTTGGGAAGAATCCATTCAAATGAAGCCTTTAGGCTCAAATCAAAAGGAGTTACACTTTTAAAGGTAATTCATTCCCTCTTGTTCATTTGTATTATTTTGCTTCTCCAACCCCCTAAACTCTTTTTATTTACTTATTTTGTAACAACACCAGTATCTTCAATATATTAGGATGTTGTTATAAGATTTATTCGAACTACACTCTGACCCAACTACATCAAATGGTTGAAGAATATACGGTTTCCGTGGATGGCGAAATTCTGGCTCCCGAAACGATGATTGTTCAATACTCATTTAACACCTTCAAAGGTGGCCATTATTATGTCACTATTTTTATATATGATATATAATATTTTTATTACTTCATTAATCTTCTTTATTTTTCATTTATGGCATACCATTATTGTTTCCATTATGGGTAAACACGATATCTTCATTTTAGGAAGTGCGGACTACCGCCCCCTGAAAGTGATTTGATTCGTTAATACCATATGTGGGATGTGTACAAGATAATGTTAATGATATTATATATGTTATTATACTGTAATTATAATATACTCTTATATCATTATGATTCCATTCTATAAAATACGAAATAGAAATGAAAGCAGCGTTCTTACGTACGTACGACTTACCGTCTCCATGAACGGTGCATTTCATTTCTTACCTCTAAATGATTATTTAATATTATAAATACATGTATATGCTGGATATATATGATATATATGATATCCAAATCAGTAATGTAATTCTGGATATAAAGAGCCTTTGACCACACGAACAACATGTAACTGTAAGAAGTCCACTTTCGACTTAAGAACGAAATACTGACAAAACAAACATTATTAACTAAAATGGTTACATAGTGTTTATAACATGGCAATAAGTGATATAAAAGGAATAATGAACTTTAAAAAGGTTCTTAATCAAGTATAAATTAACTCAAGTTTATTATTCAGGATGTTCAAGAACGATCGAGTCAAGTTGGACCCGAGGTAAGGGACTTCGTCTCAATCTCCTTTCATTGAGGCATATTTTGTTTTATACACAACTTTCTTTTATACGGTGTATAAAACCCTTTGACTTTTACTTTTATAAAAAAGGAATCTTTTTCTACGAAGCGTTTTACTAAACGACAAAAAGGAATGTTTTTTTAACGTACGCGGTGACAACGACCTTTTTCCGCCGCTGCGAGTATTATTTGGTCTTTGGCTTCCTCAACAAGCCGTAATGTTTTTAAAATGAAATAAATACCATATACTCTTTTATGTATTTTGGTATTGAAAATGGTTTTGATAAAGGATTCTATTATGATATATTGAGATTGAAATGTGGAAATGTTATCATTCCTTTATATTTGTTTTATGTTTTATGATTTTATATTGGTCCTTGGAAATTTAATGGGTGGTTACGTGATAAACCATATGACGGGTGGTGCCGTGAATACCAGGACGGGTGGTTACGTTATAACCTCCAATGCATTGGGTATGGAAGTCGGCCGTATGGCTATTCCATTAAGTGATATGTGTGGAAGTCCGTATTGTTATTCCACTTATGTATGTTTATGTCCCAAGTTACCTTTATATATGTTATGTGTTCTTTACATGGGTTTTATGGTAATCCTTTGGTTATAAAAAGGTAAGTGATGATACTTTATTCAGTGAAGAGTTTTTACTACTTCATGAAGGTGAAGGTATTACTTTGATAGAGTATACATGGTTTACTTGATGTTTGAAAAACTAACAGTTTTCATTCTTTGTGTATCCCTTACTGAGCTTTTTATGCTCACCCCAAGTTTTTTTGAAATGTTTTTCACAGGACTTAATGTGGAATAAGGTCAGGGATGGGATCAAGGGAATGTCATGCTATATAACACATGGAACTAGATATGTTTCTTTTAAGAGTTTTTATTATTATTGAAACTTAGTAGAAGTGACTACATTGTAATATTTTGAGATGTAATAGTTATGTTCTAATTCTCTAAAACTCTAAACCTGAAAAGATCCTCAACGTGAATTATTCATTTAATTCAATATTAAGTAAGGTTTAAGGCCGGGGCCTTATAATAACGATCTAGAGATACTGGTTTAATAACTACTAGTGGTGACTTAATAACATCATAAATAGAATTCTCATATCAAGTCTCATGGACTACTAGTGTCTCCCTATAGGCCTTCATATTATTCTAGGTTATGCCTAGTACCCTTGATATGGCCTTTAAAGGATCTTGGCTATGATATGATACTTTTGGTACTTGTAATTTCACCCTCATTTTTTCCAGATATGGATAAAAATATTATCTATCTACTTGTTATGCTTTAGGAATTGTAACCTAGTCAATTGTTTCTTTCTACTTAGTTAAAGGAATACCTTTGTTATTGAATATGGTATTGATGGATATACTTATAAGTATGTGACTAGTGCATGCATTTTATATATTAGATTCTTATACTCATATTGGTGTGGATACTAAGTATGAATAAACTATAGGGTCTTGATCTAACACTGGATTTTATACTAGGTGTAATAATTTCTTTGCTTATGGAGTATATGGTTTTCGGTTTGATCACTCTTTCCATTTATAGGGTCACACTCATGAATTCAATAATTAGGCTTTTAATCACTATTAGAATTTGGATCTCGACTAAAGCAACTCGTGGAAGTAGTAATGGTGATGGTTATAGTGGTTCAGCTACATCACTACTTGAGAGAGGAGTGGGAATCACTATTTATCGGGAATGTAAGTAAGAAAAATCATCTTTCAAAGAGGAAGTAAGAGGTAGTGTTATAGCATCTTTTAAATCATATGTGTATGAGCGGTGAGTGGATATCACTATTTATCGAGAAGAGAAGTAAGAAAAAACATCTTTCAAAGAGGAAGTAAGAAGGAGTGTTACAACATCTGTTTTAATCATATGTGTATGAGCGATATGAACTAGTTTTATGTACCAATTAAATTTTAGTCTATGAAGAGAGAAGCATTTAGAAAATCCAGAAAGCAGTTAATCAAGCTAGTAGATAATAAAAAAAAGAGTGGTGTCTGATTTTTGCATGAAATCATAGGGGAAGGCTAGTACCAAAGTGAAATACCATAAAGAAGAGAATTAAAAAATATAATGAATTACTGAAGAAATTATACCATCAATGTTTTGAGAATTTATCCCATTTATTGTATGTCTTTGTAAGTAATTGACACAACTAAGTCTTGGAAATGAAAATGTTTCTTCCATATCTTATGATATTTCCACTAAACCATATGTATGTGTAGGATAGATTCATTTCAGCATCATAAGAAACATGAGGTTTCTACCCGAAATCTCATCACCTCTTTATGATTGATCAATCGATTCTTGTACATAGTTAATTGATCTCCACTTATTCCATCCACTTGTTGATGTCTAGTTTGATTGGTCTCTGAAAGCTTCACTCTTAGAGCTAGATGATGGTGATTAGAGAAAACTGAGTAATTATACATACTTGGTGACGTACAGATTATTTCAAAGTCTCTAGAAGGATATGATAGGAATATATCTGAGTAGGATCTTTAGTGTCCTACTGCATGCATGATGCAATAAGGGACCTAACACTGACCTTCTTTATGGTATGGTCTCATATACTGGATAAGATTGTAGTTGTGCGAGTTCCCAATGCTATTTCTCAAGAAATCACATAATAGTATACTACCAATATTATACAAAGATAGTCTAATGCCAATATTATACTGATTCACATCCTCCCCCAAAGTAAGATATGTGATTCTACATTGGAAAGGGCACTCAATAGAAATCATACCAATGTCACTATGCTTCACCTCAACTCTCTGCTGGCTTGAACATTGCTAACAAGACCTTCATATTTCATTTCTTAATCACAGGTAAATTCTTTAAAGTTACCTCTTCATGTTTTGGAATAAAAAATGGCTAGATTATGGAGAAAATATAGACTATTGAGCAGTTGATGACCCAATGTGTTTTGAGAAATATTTCCATTACTCATGAATTATTCCTTGATCCTTTACCTTATGCCTTCCCCATTTACTAATGATATTCTCTCAGGGATACCTGGTCGAAAATTGTTCCATTATATACAATCAAAGAGGAAATTACCATATTATACTGTGTCTCTATCATAAAACCAACCACAATGAAAAAACCATTCTCGGTATAATAAAGATAGTAGACCCACTCAAACTGTATTCAATGGGTTGGAGAAGACATTGAACCACATTGTAGGTATATTTATTATAATATCCAATACTCAAACCCTTCCACCCAAAAGCCTAGATTCATGCTACATTATCATCTATTGTGCTAGTGTATGATTCTATAAATATAACCTCATTATAGTTGGAGAAATTTTCAACTATCTAACCCTCATATAACATCATAATCTTCCCTCTAACCTTTTGATTATAACATAATCCCGATCATTCTTTCTTGTTACCAAGGAAGTTACTAATGCATATCCCTAAGCTACGCATCCATACAAGTGTCCCAAGATAGAGGGTCACCCAGGTGATTTAAAGATAACTAGAGAAAGGTATCATGTAATTCATCCTTGTATGAGTAGGAGTCAGAGTCAGCTAGTGATTCTCCCCCAGGTTCTAGAGTGAGCAAGGTTCTAGAGTAATTCCAAGTTATAAGAATAATGAAGAGTTATTTTTTCTACCTCATGTGATTTTAAGGAAGCCAGTGGAGGATATAGTTTTATTTGAAATTCCCTCCCTTTAACACCTTAGGAGTTTTGAGTCAATCCATTTGGGAGTCATTGAATGGTTTCAAAATTGCTAAGGACCAACTCCATTTGGCCAAAGGAGAAACGAAGGTGTACACTCGCTGATTCCAAGTCACTACTGTGTGATAGATGACAATGACCAGTCTTTTACTCATAGGAGTTTATCTCATTGATCGTTATAATGAAATCTTACCTTGATTTGAGTTGTCCAGATTAGATCTCGAGCAGAAACCCTTCCATAATTCGGGTTCCCCCAGTACCAGATGAAATTCCAACATCTATGATATCACCCATACCATTATCACAAAGTCTCTTTAGTGGTCCTAGTTGATGATAGTACTAAGGGTTAACCTACCTTCCAATTCTATTCGAATAATATATCACCATGAATGGAAATAGTAGCCATATGGAATGGACATGGTCATAAATTGTTTTAATTTGGGAAAGTCACAACCATCAATCTTGATATGATCCTAATGGAAGTACGGAATAAATCCTTAGGTGTGAGTGGAGATGGTGTAAAGAGAGATGGTAAATGTCCTCAATCATAAGGATAGAGGTACTCTTTTGGAGTTGAGTGAAGAAGGCTTCAAATCACCCTTTATCCCATTCCCCAGTTGGTGTATTTAGGGCTGCAATTCAAGTCATATAAGTAGTTAAAGTATAATAAAAAGAATAGATCTCAATAGATTCAAAATTCTAATCATACCACCTATAACTAATGCATTTAATATCACATGTCTTCTCCATACCATATCTCAAAACAACTCATGCCGCCTCCAGAACACCAACCTCTATACACCAACATCCTCTATTATAGACCATCACAGTATAGCCTTAAACTGAATGTAGGAGAAAGAACCCAACGGCTAATCATATGATCCCTAATGCTTTAGATGAGATTTGAAACCCTTTTGATTGGGGTTATTCTGAGTGTATTTTCCCCAACCAATGTCATGAGTCCATGAAACCTTTCACTTCAATGAATTATCCATTCATTGATTCCACCTACCATTTTATTCTCATCTTAAATTAATTCCAACAGTAATGTGTTAAAGAGAATTATCCAAAACAACATCTTTAAGGTAGAGAACTATGAACAATCGTAAATAGTCCAAGAGCAGCATACAGTGAAATAAGGATGAGAAATGATATTAAAAAATCTCTTCCAGCCCCACCTAGTTGAGAAAAATTGATAATTTGAGTTATAAAACCATTGTATAGACCTTGTATTTTAAAATAAACACTTTTATTTTCTCTATTAATCTAGTTTATTTGAGCAGATCACCCAAAATATCCAATTCCAAAAATAAAATATGGATATGGAAACCCAGTACGAGTGGTGAATTTTAGTAGTTCTAATTACCCCCAACCTCTCCACTAATATAATAGGACAAATTGGATGACCCAAATAATTTATACAAAATGCCATTACCATGCTTTCATTTCAAAGATAATGTGATGTTCCCTTCCAATCCTCCCTATCGATTGGTGATAACAATAAATTCTTGGGTATAGTGTACCAATAATCACATGCAACCCATGACACCTATTATATAAGGAAAACATTGAACCATATATACTATCTGAAAATAATAAGTAGTTTTATTAATATTCCAACCCCTGTAACCTAGTGAAAATTAAATCCAATGCAACGATAGTGGGTAAGGATAAACTATATTGATGGTACCTTTCGTTAAGTATAATATGATGTTCCCAAGTGATTGATGCTTCAAATGTTGGAGGAATCAGGGCGTTTAACATTGTAAGCTCTCAAGATTCAAAATTCAAGATGCCTTTGGGTGGCCAGATCAATCTAACCTGTATCACTGGTGCTAAATAAGAATTATTAGATGCTAAAAAGGGGGTAAGGAGGAACATAATCTCTGAGATGATTAATATAAAAGAGAGACATCTCATTCCATTTTTTACTAATGGGGTATTTTACTCTGCTTTCTCTTCATGTAGCATATTACACCCAAAAAAGAACATGGTGTGTAGGATTACCACTTTTCCCAACATACAAACTATGGAACACTCATGACATGGATGAATGTACAACGCACTACCAAATGTACAGGCCCTGGCATCGATAGCTCCTAAATTTGGCCATGGATTTTTCTCCACTAAATGATAGTAATTTCATGGTTAATCAAGCATGACTTACCATCCTAAGAGTTTTCATGAACCATCCATGATTCATCATCCACTTCAAGAAAGTAGGTAAGTAGTGGTATAGGTCGTGTTTGATCTGATAATGTTATATCAACAACTATTTCATTATCTTACACACTAACATAATGAACTATATTGAATGTACTCATTACCAAGATAGTGTTTTTTTAACACCTAACACTACCCCTAATGGTGTCTTGATCTGACACCCCATGAATACCTCATCTCTTTCATCATATATATTCTATAGTTTTCATATTGTTTGATATGGTTCTAGAAATAGTACTCTAATAGCCCAATTGTGTTTTAGAACTTCAGTATATTTCTCTGCCATTACCTCAAAAAACCTCATGTGATGATAGAGAACCCCTGATGTCAAACTACCTTCTCCACTCATAAAATAATTTATTTCGACCCCACCCATGTTTTTTCAATGTCAATATACTTTGACAACCTTATGTATGATTCAATTTTGGTGCCTTGATTTTCTTTTAGATCATACCTCCACCACAACAACACCTCATTAACTATTTCAATTCAAATAAGAAATAACCATTAGTAATAGAAAAGTGGAAGTAACTGATAGGTATAAGTAACTGACATCACTAAAAAGATATATATGGAACAAAAATAGGGTTCCCATTTTTGATTGTATTTTTTCAAGAGTGTCCCATCCAAAAGGACCGAGTGACCTGCCAATGAAACGATCTTTCAAGAGTTGTGCATTTGATGATTTTACTGGATCAGTACTTGGACATCCCACTTACATTTTGAGGTAGTCCCCATTAATAAATCTTTGATACATGATTCAAAATGTGTTCTATATCATAATTGGATTTTGGAAGCCCCATTTTATATTCTAGTAGTCGAATATGAATAGCGGCATGACTGCCCTTATGATGTCCAAACCCCCAACACCAACATCAACCTCTGCCTGATCTAATCTCGTCCCACTGCTCCGTTTCATGATTCCAATAACAAGGGATGCCCGTCCTTGGAGCCCAAGTTATATTTTAGTGAAAATGGAACACTTCCTTTAATTGAATATCCATGTTATAGTAAAATAGAACGTTTTGGTCATGTAGAACATATACTAATGAAAAATCTGTATGAAATGGAAACATCCTCTTAGTGAGATCCTACCTTGATAGGCAACTGATATGGAATTTCACACCTAGGTACCTAGTGATTTATTTGATTCCCAAGAGTCTGAGTCATTTGATCTAGTGACCCCATTACCATCCAATTCATATACACCAATTAGATGCTTTTCATCGCTACTTAAAAAGATATTCTACATCAGTGAAAAATATTTTCTTGGATTCATCATGAAAGAGGAACACAATGTCTATCTATTTTAATAGTAATGTTTTTACTAGAATTCATAAGAAAAATAATACCTTCAAAATGAATATCTACCATTGAACTCCAACTAAGCTCAAATATATATATATATATATTAGGTCATTATTACTAAGAATAAATAGAATAACTATGTCTAATAGGTGAATGGATCCAATTTTGGCATTGATGTTCGATCTAGAAAACATGTGCCCAACTAACGTCACTCTAGATATTCCTTCCACCTCACCCTAAAAACATCTAATTCCTTGCCTCTTATACCTGATTTTACCTCACTTGCATTCTCTCAACCTCAATTTTCACTATGCATAGAAAGGCCAATCTCCCTCAATTTGAGAACCTAATTTTGAGTGCTTTTCCCCCACTACCCTTGATTCATGAGTGTTATCAACCATTCCCATGGAATCAAGATAGACCTATAAATTAGTAGGCAATTACAACTTAAAACACATGATTTTCTAACCTCACTATTAGAATATAGTACTAACTCGAGGACATCATCCCAAAACAAATAGGAGTATAGTTCTATGATTCCTCTCTTATCTAGTCTTGTTTTATTCCCTCTTGACCCATACCATAGTGGGACCTAGTCATTATTAGGGATAACACATGTATTCCATGCTAGATCCTCCCAGGTTCTCCTTGGTTAGTGAGCACCAGGAAATGACTGGGTCTGAGATACATGAGGTATCCAAATGATGACCTAGATTCTTCTTGTATTATCTCTTACACTGACTAACAACATATCTATGAAAACAAATTGTACTTCCTCAAGTACCCCAGTAACCTAACAGGACATGAAATAACCCATAGAATAGTCTTTTATAACCTAATTGGGAACCCACCCACTTGGCGCAAATTCCCCAGCGACCAGTCTAGAAGTGAACAACCCAGGTCGGGTTCTCATTCAATTCTGCCAGCGAATATGGCCATTGTACCCATCATAGATATTTTGAACAGAGAATGGATTTTTAAAACCCAATACCATAGTTCAATTGTGAGTGGTATCTTTTTAATTTCATGAGGTACTATCATTGGCATCATTCTCCAAGAATTCCTAGTATATTCCAAAATCTGATATCCATCTCAACTCAACCCACCCATTTGTGAACCATTGACATTTGTATCATCTTATATCTATCCCAAAGAAAACACAATTTCCATTCACCATGGTACCAGCCCCATCCTCTCAAAATCACCATAAAACCTTGGAAACCACCATAATATAAATTTTGTTTATTGGAAGAAATGTTCCCCACACCTTGCATGATCTCCTAATAATGAGCCCACAACCCATCAGAGATGAACCCAAGTGAGCCATCTCATTCCCCCAACAGCAAGACTCCCCAAGATACTCTAATTGCATCGATTAAAATTTCTTTAATCCTTACAAGTCATCAAAACATGCATGAATGAACCATCCATGTGGCTAGTAGGTTAGTATTAGTCCTAGAAACACCACATCAGAGTAAATATATTGGTGATATGAGAATAAGAATGCACCATTCATGGATCTTTGTCTTCTTTGTTATACATCACAAAAAATTGAGTATAGATTGAACATCCTTTTCTTGGAATGGATATCATAAAATATATCATTTTGTGAGATGCCAACTCATTCAACTAGAACCTACATTTTACCCAAGGATTTTTTTGAAGGGGTAGTCCCTTGCATCTTGAATGAGTAGAATCGTCGGCACACCTTTTAGAAAAGGAGATACAATGCTAGTGGTGGATGAGAGGGAATTAATAGATTAGAGAAAAGGTTTCTTCCAACCCTATATCTCAATAAGTGTATTGCACTCCAAAGAAGTAGTTCATCACCCTACATTGATTGTTATAACTAGGTTTTTTGAGTCGCTCCTCAAACTAATCATCACATTGAGAATATCTAATTTTACTCATGGTGTCACTATTATATTAGAGTAGGAAGCATCAAATGAGTAGCAAATTTGGAATTGGTATCATCCTATATTGGTATCTCATAAAGATAATTCAAAAATATAACATGAAACTATCCAATTAGAATTGGAGTGGAATATGGGCCTATCTTTCTATTCATGTAGCCTTCCAACCAAGTCATATGGGAATACCATGAATTTTCCAAAACCATCTAGAGAGAAGAATCACCTTGATTCCCACTTTCCCTTATGCTATTCAAAACACTACCAACCCATATATCTATTGGACCTCCCATTCCCCTGACCAGCTGCTCAGAGCCAATGTGGGGAACGTCTAAATCCACCCAGATAAAAGGATAATAACAACCAGTGGCCTTGTATGAATTATAAATGACGATACAATAGTTGTTATCCATTACTGACAGGTCTAGGTGGTGAGTGTATCATAAGTGGTCTCCAAGGTGACTTTTGAAGTGGTGCAGTCACGTATTAACCATAGTTGTACAGTTCAACAATTCAAACCTCATTTTTGGATATGTACATACCGATATAAGAAGATACATAACATGCCTGAGTTCTTATAATGAGTCAGAAAGTAATTGAAAATATATCAACCCCAATCACCTGGTTGGAGCATGTGAGGGAACAAGTGCAGCTAATGTCAAATCCAATATGGCACAACTAGCTCATTTTTGTATTTGTACCTTCCCACTTTCACAGTTAGTGGTTCTCAGCACCAATATAGAAGGTTATAAAGGAAATTAAAAAAACGAATCTTGGTATGAACCAATTCCATATAAACTTCCCTCTATCACCTTAGTAAGAAGTACATAAACTCCACCACCTCCAATAATTGAACAATACCACATCTTAACTAGATATAGGACTTGAGTGCATTAGACATCCATGTGATAGTACAATGACCCATGGAATTTCCCTAGGGTTCCCCATGACCCCTTTCATATATAGGTGGTTATTTGGTCATTATACACTACAACTGAAAGTGACCTCTGATTTTCCTCCCAACAACTAGTAGTGGGGAACACCATCAATGCTCTAGACGGGGTGGGGGTCATATTTCCTAATAAAATATGAATTGAAGCATGATTTTTTCCTTTAAATGTGATCCAACACCAACCAGTGTTTGTGGAAACATGACTTGAATATAGGTTATCATGAAAAATCCAAATTGGTAGCACTTGAATCGTACAGGAAATAAGGTGCATTAGGGAACACGAGAAGAAATAATATTTTTAGTAGCATCTAAGATTCCAAAGTAGCCGTGAATCTAGAGATGGTGGACAGAAACCACAAATATTCAATTGAAATCAAGGGTGTGGAAATGGTGGTCGATCATTTTAATTCAATAATATTCAATTCATTAAACGGTCAAATGATCACTCAACACGGAATTACTGGTTCACTCCAACAAATGTCCTCCATTTTGATAGGAAATGTACAAGTATCTGGGGTTTAAAAGTCACATCATGAGCTAATTAAAAACTACTAAGATAGAAGGTATAGGATATCAACCCCATTGAATAGAGTGTATAGTTTTTTTGGGTGAAATTTACCTCCCATGAGAATCAAACCCTTCAAAAAAGAATCACTACCTTCAAAATCCATTGTAAATATACTCACATGCCATTTAGAAACCCATACTGCAAGTAATCCACCTTACACATATATACTATCATGGCCCTAATATGACCTACTCACCCATATATCATAGGGTATGTGTAAGAGGATTGAGGAGTGTGGGAAGCATAGAATTGAAGGTAAAACTCAATTATACCCTGTAACACCCCGAGATTTCACGATACGCTTCTCTTTCAATAATGCAATAGCTTGCATTGTACGCAAGTTCGAGATTCTAACACACTGCGAACAATCAAAGTAGCAGTTATGAATAGTAATACCAACTTTTTAAAATTATAGAAATTTTATATTTCAAAATGGACTTCATTTTTGTATTCACAGTATTGAAATTATCCTAAGTTGAATTTTTTGTAATTTTCTGAGAACCTCCAATTTTTTATGAATAGTGAAAAATACTTAAAAACAACATTTTTAATCAAAATAATTTATAGTGATAAATTATAATATTGAGTGGTTTTAAAGTATAATTAGAATATATTTTTACCATTTTATCCAATGGTGTTCATTAGAATTAATTTCATTTTGAAATTGGACATAAACAATTATCAATCTTTTGATATATATTATTTCTTAAAAACACGCTATTTGTTGTGACGGCAAGAATTAATTATGAAATTAAATAATTAAACTTATATGTTTGGAATTTTATAAAATAGATATCATTTTTTAATTCTGAATATCAATTATATCTTATGGTGAAATTATGGCATTGTTCTGAAAAACTTCAATTTTTTATGAATAGTGAAACCAATAAGTGGTCGTTAAAAAACTGATTTTTTATTTAAATTAAATATTACCACTTCTATGATTTTATTTTCAAAAATCCGATATACATGGTTTTCATTATGAATTAAAATGTAGTTCAATGGGATGAAAATAATTTTGGTGAATAGTAACTTTAAAGTTTAATTAATCGCGATTAAAGGTAATTAGTGTAATTTAAGGTAAAGATAATGTTATAAAAATATGAAAAATACCTTCACAATTGTACTACACCTATTGGATGAGTCATGGACGACCAATAAAATCCATGGGTCAACTTGGGGACCCCATGGAGCCACTTTGGTAGGAAAATGACATTAAAAACTTTTTATTTAATGTTAAAATGAAAATGTCACAAACATGAGTTGTTTTACTAAAACAATTTTTAAGTGGGGTTATACAAGTCATATTTTTGACTAAAAATATTCATTAGAAATCTAAAACTATTTCCTACATCATGATAGTTTTTTTATAATTTTTATACATTAAATAAAGTAAATTATTTATTACACCATGATGATGCAGTGATTACCTCATTAATTAATGATTTAAATAAAATGGAAGGATAATGTAAAATCTAAGACATAAACTTGTCCAAAACCTATTGGATGAACATATGTCTAACCCCTATCACCTTATCCTAGAAATATATCATTGTGGGACCTTTATAATCCGAAAATCATATCATAATAATGTAACATTGCATGAGTCCCAAGAGTGCCCCTCCTCTCCTCTTATAAAAGGCCCCCACCACTACCACCTTATTCACACCTTCCAAGCCATTTGGCTCGGCCAACCTCTGCCAAAATACTCTCTCCACTTCCCTATATTACTCCTAGAAGGCTCAATTTGGGAAGAAGTCTTCCAAAGGAAGCCTTTGGCTCAAATAAAAAAGAGATACCCGATTTTAAGGCAATGTCTTATATTATGTTATTTTGTTTTATTTTGCTTCTCCAACCCCTTAAACGCTTCTTATTACTTTATTTTGTAACAAAAACAGTATTTCCATTATACTAGGATGTTGGTATGAGAAGGATTTTATTTACACTTACACACACCTTTGTCTAATGGTTAAAGAACATACTATTTCTGTGGGTGGCGAAATGCTGCTTCACGAAACAATGATTATTCAATAATCTTTTAACACCTCTAATGGTGGCCTTATGATGACACTATTTTTATATATGATATATATTATGTTTTTGTTTTCCTTATTATTATATATTTTTCATTTATGTCATACCTTTACGATTTCTATTATGGGTAAACGCGATAATTTCATTTTAGGAAGTGCGGACTACCGCCCCCTCAAAGTGATTTGAATGGTTGATGCCATATGTGGGATGTATAAAGGATGGAGTAAATGGTATTTTACATTATATTATACTGGAATTATATTATACCTTTATATAATTATAACTTCATTCCATTAAATACGAAATAGAAATGAAAGTAGTGTTCATGCGTACGTACGACTTACCGTCTCCATGAACGGTGCATTTCATTTCTTACCTCTAATTGTTATGTAATATTATAAATGAATGTATATACTGGATATATATGATGTATATGATATCTACATAATGAATATAATTATGGACATAATGGATATATTAATACATGAACAAAGTGTAATTATAATAAGTTTATTTTTGACTCAAGTACCTAAGATCGACAAAACGACCGTTATTAACTTAAATAATTACATAATGTTCATGACATGGTAATAAGTGATATAAAAGGAATAATTAACTTGGAAAAGGTTCTTAAGGAGGTAAAGATTAACTCTAGTTTATTATTCAGGAGTTTAAAGAGTGGTCGAGTCTTGTCGGACACGAGGTAAGGGAATTTCATAACCCAATTTCCATTCATTGGGTTAATATCCTACTTTCAAATTATGTCATGATATTATTATGTACTATCTTGTATTTGTACTATCTTTATGTGTACTTATAGAGAATACACATAATATATCTATTTTATTTAAAAATGATCTCTGTAAGGGACTTCGTCTCAATCTCCTTTCATTGAGGCATGTTTTATTTTATACACAACTTTATTTTATACGGTGTATAAACCCCTTTGACTTTTACGTTTATTCAAAAGGAATATTTTTATACGAATCATTTTTACTAAACGACAAAAGGAATGTTTTTTTCTTACGTATAAGGCGACAACGACTTCCCCGCCGCTGTGACTATTATTTGAGTTTGGGCTTCCTCTACAAGCCATATCTTTTTTTTAAGTGAAAAATAAATACCAAGTTTTAATTATCTTTTATTTTGGTATTGAAAATCGTATTGGAAATGTTGTTATTATATCAATGTTTATATTGATATCTTGTGATTGAAATGTGGAAATTTTATGTTTCCTTTATGCATATTTTATGTGATACGATTATGTTATGGTTTATGATATGTTTAAACCTGTTCATATGAGGAATGAATTGGACTTAATAAGTGACGGGTGGAGCCCGCTATAGCTCCTCGATGCATCGGTAGGTCTCATAAGACAAACTAGTGTCTTGGAACGAGGCCTTGACCAAATTGTATTTGTTTTCTTGGCACGAGGCCTTGGCTACGTGGTTATGATAGTCTGGCATTATGCATTCCATCATTATGAAAGTGGTTATTGATATTACATGTGATTATTCTACTAGTAGAATATTCATGTGAGTAAGCAAATGGAATTATTTAATTTTATTTTTGCCATATTATACTGATGTTCAAGTTTAAAAAGGCTTTTTTCTAAGTTATAAAATTGCCTTAAATGTTAATTTTTATTTATGAAAGCTTCCACAATATTGTTATCCTTACTGAGCATCTGAGATCACCTCTTTCAATGTTTTAAATTTTCCAGGATGTGAAGAAGTATTTTAGGAATGACCTGCTGGGATAGTCTGAAGTGGATATGAGTTTGGAAAATGGAGGCTATGTTATTGAAGTTTTTCACTTTATGATGTAATGTAACATTTATGAATGTATCTAGTGTTTCCCAGGCTACTAAACTAATCGGTCTTTCGAGACTTGATCTTGTGTGATCATGCCAATGTTACGAAGTAATGCACCGACTCTGGGTAGCTGGTGTCGGGGCGTCACAGTTGGTATCAGAGGCAGTTTAGTACTAACCTTGGAAGCTATATTTAGATAAACTCTGATTGGAGCACATAGCCCAAAGATAGACTTTGAGGATTAGTAGAGAAGAACTTCCTAGAATTTTGGTATTATAGAGATTTTGTGAGTTTTTCGAGAAATACATCCCTGTCTGGATACTAGCAGGTAGAGGTGGCTCTAGGACAGATGTACCTAGGGGTAAAACCCGAAAACACCGCTTTGAGATAGACTCGAACGAGAACTAGTGCACGACAACGGGCCTTGCTGTACTCTTGGTTACGACACTCCAGGGGGATATGCTTAGGATAATTCTCATTTTCTTTACAAACCACTATGATGGGTTATGAGTATATACTCCCTCAAAGAAAACATTTTTTATGATTATGGATTATATCCATATAGTCCAATTTATGTTAAGTATTTTACAAGTATGGAATTATGTATTTTGATTCATAAACTAATTTAGTTTATGTCATTTTTTAGAAATGGCGCCTAGTGAAATGAATGGAAACGATATCAATGCACGCACTCTGTGTAGGGATTTCCCTCCTGTTCAAAATAATTATTGTGGATATGGGGATACAACTAGTTCTGATCAACTTATTACCATACTGGGACAACTCACTGAGGTTATGAATAATAACCTTACTCGTATGGAGAACCCCGATCCGCAACGTGGATGATCAATGTTAGACCACTTCATGAGGCAAAAACCACCAACATTCAATGGAATTACAAATCACTTAGTAGCTGAGCAATGGATAAACTCTTTAGAGAAAATATACCACGCCTTGGGGAGTATCGAAAGGGAGAAGGTTGTCATGCCAGTTTACCGGCTCACTGGAGATGTCGATCAATGGTGGTCGCTGATTCATAACACGAAGGAAGATGATGATGTATCAAATATGGAATGGAGGGAGTTCAAAGAACTTTACCTAGAAAAATACTATCCTTGTGACCATCAAGTAGATATGGAAAGAAAATTTTTGAGTCTGAGACAAAAGGAGGATGAGAATGACGCAAAGTATGAGGCTAACTTTACAAGGTTAGCGAGGCATGCTACAGATTATATAAGTAACCCAAGAAGTAAGATTGATCGTTTCTTTGATGGGTTAAAACCATTTCTCTGTTGAGCTTTAGTATCACAATCATTCTCATTGTAAGAAGATATTGTCTCGTGTGCTATCAAGACAGAAAAGGAATTATCTAAGTCTTATGACAACAAAGTAAAGCAAGAGAAGAAGAGAACGGTGGAACAAGAGACAGATAAAGGGAAAAAGGGAAAGAAGGATTTTCCATTATGTGATTATTGTGGGAAGAAACACCATGGTACATGCCTAAAAGGAATGGGAGTTTGTTATAAACGTGGAGAAAAAGGTCACCAGGCTTGTGATTGCAAGGGAAATAAAGAGTCTATCAATGTTGAGTGCTACAATTGTAGAGAAATGGGGCATTATGAAAATTAATGTCCAAAGAATCAAGGAAACTTACCTCAGAAAAGGCCAAGGGATCAAGACCAATCTTATGCGGTTACTACAGTTGAAGTGGAATATTTAATCTACTAGTGCTTTTGGACTCAAGGATTATATTCTGGTTATAAGAATAATGTGATATATATAAGGATTGTACTACAGTAATTGTTGTTTTCATTAAGGTTTTAATATGATCATATTTTTGTATGTGACAATAAGAGAAACATTACTTTGTTTCGGGAATCTGATGTTACGATTGATTTTGTAATTTAGAGACCTTTTTGAGAAAGTCTGGACAGAGGTATTTTGGATAACTATAAAGGTTGGAATAGATTAAGTTGAACCTTTAATAGTATTGTTTAAGGTTAAAAAATTTCTGAAGATTATTTTTGGAATATTATAATACTATAGTTTTATGAAAAGGACAACCTGCAGGTTGGGGGATAGCCCGTCACTTCCAACAAAGCTGTAGGAATCGAACCCACAACTATAGTGCGACATGCCTTTATTACCTATCACTAGCCTATAGGAAGTCCCTGGTTATTACAAAATATTTTTTCTAATCTAAATAGTATGTGTTAATATTTGGAATCTTGTACGATTAGGATAAATATAATATTTTTGAGTTCTATTATCTTTTTGAGTGAAAGATGGGTTTGTGGTAAAAAAATTTATTAAAGAATGAAAGTCTACATGACAAGTAAGTATATTTCCTTACATTCTTAGTAAATCTCTTAAATAAATTCCTCAACTTTATGAAAGGTAACTTAAAACAAAAATGTTGCCAGTCCACTTTTCCAACTGGGGATTCAATGACCGTTTAACTAATAACAAGTTTTTTATTTTCTTATGGTTAACTTTCTCCTAATCCTGATTTCTACAACTCTCCATCAGACCTTGATGGTTTGTTTCTCCTCCATATCCATATTTTCATTGAATCCTAGAATGGGCTATCTCGGATGACCTTTGTACTTCTCTCTCTTTCTTGTAAAGTTATATTTTTATTAACATTATTTCCAATGTGGGTTTTCCAAAAATGTATTTTATACATTCAACCTTCTATTTTCATAGAAAAATTTCAAATTGCGAGGACGCAATTTATTGAAGGAGGGGAGAATGTAACACCCATAGCTTTCACGATACGCTTCTCTTTCAATAATGCAATAGCTTGCATTGTACGCAAGTTCGAGATTTTAACACACTACGACCAATCAAAGTAGCCGTTATGAATAGTAATACAAACTTTTTAAAATTATAGAAATTTTATATTTCAAAATGGACTTCATTTTTGTATTCGGAATATTGAAATTATCCTATGTTGAAGTTTTTGTAATTTTCTGAGAACTTCCAATTTTTTATGAATAGTGAAAAATACTTAAATACAAAATTTTTAATCAAAATAATTTATAGTGATAAATTATACTATTGAGTGGTTTTAAAGTATAATTAGAATATATTTTTACCATTTTATCCAATGGTGTTCATTATAATTAATTTCACTTTGAAATTGGACATAAACAATTGTCAATCTTTTGATGTATATTGTTTCTTAAAAACACGCTATTTATTGTGACAGCGGAAATTAATTTTAAAATTAATTAATGAAACATATATGTTTTCAATTTTGTAAAATAGACATCATTTTTGAATTCGGAATATCAATTATAGCTTAGGGTGAAATTATGGCATTGTTCTGAAAAACTTCAATTTTTGATGAATAGTGAAACCACTAAGTGGTAGTTAAAATACTAATTTTTTGTTTAAATGAAATATTATCACTTCTGTGATTTGATTTTCAAAAATATAACATACATGGTTGTCATTAAGAAGTAAAATGTGGTTAAATGGGATTAAAATAATTTTTGGTGAATAGTAACTTTTAAGTTTAATTAATCGCGATTAAAGGTAATTAGTGTAATTTAAGGTAAAGATAATGTTATAAAAATATGAAAAATACATTCACACTTGTCCTACCCCTTTTTGATGGTTCATGGCCGACCAAGAAAATCCATGGGTCAACTTGGGGACCCCATGGAGCCACATTGGTAGGAAAATGACATTAAAAACGTTTTATTTAATGTTAAAATGAAAATGTCACAAACATGAGTTGTTTTACTAAATCAATTTTTAAATGAGGATATCCAAGTCATATTTTTGACTAAAAATATTCATTATAAATCTAAAAATCTTTCTTCCATCATGATATTTTTTTTAATTTTTATACATTAAATTAATTAAATTATTTATGACACCATGATGATGCAGCGATTACCTCATTAATTAACGATTTAAATAAAATGAAAGGATAATGTAAAATCTAAGACATAAACTTGTCAAAAACCTATTTGATGAGCATATTTTTAACCCTTATCACCTTATCCTAAAAAGATATCATTGTGGGACCTTTAGAATCCGAAAAGAATGTCATAATAATGTAACATTTCATGAGTTCCAAGAGTGCCCCTCCTCTCCTCTTATAAAAGGCCCCCACAACTACCACCTTATTCACAACATCCAAGCCATTTGGATCGGCCAACCTCTGCCCAAATACTCTCTCCACTTCCATCTCTTACTCCTAGAAGCCTCAATTTGGTCAGAAGTCTTCCCAAGGAAGCCTTTGGCTCAAATCAAAAAGAGTTACCCGATTTCAAGGGAATGTATTATATTATGTTATTTTGTTTTATTTTGCTTCTACAACCCCTTAAACTCTTTTAATTACTTTATTTTGTAACAAAAAAATTATCTCCAATATACTAGGATGTTTTTATGAGAAGGATTTTATTTACACTTACACACAACTTTGTCTAATAGTTAAAGAACATACTGTTTCTGTGGGTGGCGAAATACTGCCTCACGAAACGATGATTGTTCAATAATCTTTTAACACCTCTAATGGTGGACATTATGATGACACTATTTTTATATATGATATATATTGTGTTTTTGTTTTCCTTATGATTCTGTATTTTTCATTTATGGCATACCTTTACGATTTCTATTATGGGTAAACGTGATAATTTCCTTTTTGGAAGTGCGGACTACCGACCCCTCAAAGTGATTTGAATCGTTGATGCCATATGTGGGATGTATAAAGGATGGAGTAAATGGTATTATACATTATACTATACTGGAATTATATTATAACTTTATATAATTATAACTTCATTCCATTAAATACTAAATATAAATGAAAGTAGCGTTCATGTGTACGTACGGCTTACCGTCTCCATGAACGGTGCATTTCATTTCTTACCTCTAAATGTTATGTAATATTATAAATGAATGTATATAATGTATATATATGATGTATATGATATCTAAATAATGAATATAATTATGGACATAATGGATATATTACCACATGAACAAATTGTAATTATAAGAAGTTTATTTTTGACTCAAGTACCTAAGATCGACAAAATAACTGTTATTAACTTAAATAATTACATAATGTTAATGACATGGTAATAAGTGATATAAAAGGAATAATTAAATTGAAAATTGTTATTAAGAAGTTAATGATTAACTCTAGTTTATTATTCAGGATGTTAAAGAGAAGTCAAGTCATGTCCGACATGAGGTAAGGGAATTTCTTAACCCAATTTCCATTCTTTGGGTTAATATCCTACTTTCAAAAAATGTAATGATATTATTATGTACTGTCTTGTATTTGTACTTTCTTATGTGTACTTATAGATAATACACATAATATATCTATTTTATTTAAAAATTATCTCTCTAAGGGACTTCGTATCAATCTCCTTTCATTGAGGCATGTTTTATTTTATACACAACTTTATTTTATACGGTGTATAAACCCCTTTGATTTTTACATTTCTTCAAAAGGAATATTTTTATACGAAGCATTTTTAATAAACGACAAAAGGAATGTTTTTTTCTTACTTATGCGGCGACAAAGACTTCCCTTCCACCGTGACTATTATTTGAGTTTCGGCTTCCTCTACAAGCCATATCTTTTTTTTAAATGAAAAATAAATACCAAGTTTTTATTATCTTTTATTTTGGTATTGAAAATGGTTTTGGAAATGTTGTTATTATATCAACGTTTTTATTGATATCTTGTGATTGAAATGTGGAAATTTTATATTTCCTTTATGCATGTTTTATGTGATACGATTATGTTATGGTTTATGATATGTTTAAACCTGTTCATATGAGGAATGCATTGGACTTAATAAGTGATGGGTGGAGCCCGCTATAGTTCCTCGATGCATCGGTAGGTCTCATGAGACAAACTAGTGTCTTGGCACGAGGCCTTGACAAAATCTTATTTTTAGTCTTTGAATGAGGCCTTGGCTACGTGGTTATGACAGTCTGGCATTATGCATTCCATCATTATAAAAGTGGTTATTGATATTGCATGTGATTATTCGACTATTAGAATATCCATGTGAGTAAGCAAATGGAATTATTTAATTTTATTTTTTCCATATTATGTTGAAGTTCAAGTTTAAAAAGTATTTTTTTATGTTATAAAATTGCATTAAATGTTAATGTTTATTTATGAAAGCTTCGACAATATTTTTATCCTTACTGAGCATCTGAGCTCACCCCTTTCAATGTTTTAAATTTTCCAGGATGTGAAGAAGTATTTTAGGAATGACCTGCAGGGATAGTCTGATATGGATATGAGTGTGGAAAATGGTGACTATGTTATTGTAGTTTTTCACTTTATGATGTAATGTAACATTTATGAATGTATCTAGTGTTTCCAAGGCTACTAAACTAATCGGTCTTTTGAGACTTGATCTTTTGTGATCATGCCAATGTTACGAAGTAATACACCGACTCTGGGTAGCTGGGGTAGGGGCGTTACATACCCTCTATTCCCCATTTCCATGTATACCGACACAATCCAACCTACCCCCAACTTTGAATTTTCTAACCCATTACATAACAGTTTATCATAGATAATCTGTACTCTACTCTAATAGTCAATCATTAACCTTTTCACATAAAAGACCCATTTTAGTAAAATCCATTACCCCTTGATATATCCCAATTTCAATACATCTCATTTCAATACGGGTTCCCTGAATGGTTTTCCTATGTGTGCTTCCAAATTGTTTTCCATCCACTTCTCCTGATCTTTAATGGTCTTGAATTGAAGGCTTACTAGACCTTACTCAACTCATTTGAACCACCTATAGCATCAATCGAAACATAATTTCTATATCATAGAAATATAGATTGGGTAAGTCAACATATTTTCTAACCATAATTGGTGGATCATGACTAGAATTACCATCCCCAACTCAATGAAAATGGTACCTCATAGAAAAAAAGAACCATATCTCCCAGACTTGTAGTTCAGCCTATGACTCACCTTTCCTCACTTATGTGGAATAAGGGTTCATATTCAGATACCTATGAATGAAATAATTAATATTATTTAATGTTTACCCTAGCTACATGTATTTGTAATGAGTCTTACTCAATTCTTGATAAATACATCCACCAAGATACATCATGTATCCCATTATAAGGAGGACCTAAGATACATGAAGTATCCCAGTAAGTTCATGGGATACATGAAAATTACAATGACAGCCTGGGATGCATGATGTATCCTAGAAATAGGAGTGGTGGAAAACCCTATGAAATTATTTAATAGAGATTCCCTATTAATGTGTAAATTAGGGTAGACAAGCACTATGAAAGGCTCATCCCAGCTAGTAGGTTTCAAGTCTATGTAGTATAAACTACCTCGGGTCCTTGATCTGACCAACTAGTGTAAGTCAAATAATTATAGTCTACTATTACCACTTAATGTAAATTGTCTATGATATTGAAGGAATTCCCCATAGTCCTTTACATAAAGTCGTCATGAAGATACATAATGATAATTGGGAACTGATAGATGGATTTAGGTATCCCGTTAAAGTCAAGAGCCTCTATTCCTTACTTTCACTAAACTAGTGTATGATTTGTCTACCCAACTCAAGAGAGTTAGTTCATTAGTGAAACAGTTACCTATTCTTTTTAAATATTTATCATTCACTAGAATCAACTAGATAAAAGGAAGAAAAAATGAGTGATTATTTGAATTATTGGGCCTTTCCTCCCAAGTTTGAAATAATAATGTAATCATATGTGCCACCAGATCCACCATTGGAACCAGAAAGTTTACCTAAAGAACAGTGGGAACTAGTGAACCATGCTTGTAGAGACCCGAAACATGACGTACATGGAAAATACATTACTTTTGCAGAATACTTAATACATAACAAAAATAGACACACAAGGACCGTAATAGTTTAGTGTCTTTGGAAACATGTAATATAAACATCTAATCATGTTGAATGATCTTTAACATCTCCCATAAAGATCATCCCCCTTTTGTTTCCTTACCTAAAACCATTCTTTATTTTCTGGGGAAAATAAAACATAAAAAGGGTGAGCTCAAATGCTCATTAAGGGAAAACATAGAGAACATAAAACAATCCTTAAACATTTAAAAAAAACTTGAACATGAAATTTAAACATCAAAATCTTGAGAAAAGACATAAATCGTGGAAGTACGTAAGGCATATATCATAATGGAACATCAATCATGACAAAATATAATGGGAATAAAACATGTAATTGTGGCAACCATTCAGCACATGTTATGATTTCCATAGTAGCCAAGGCATTGCTGCCAAGACCATCTAAGTGGACAAAGCCCCTTTCTGAATCGAGTTCACTCCTCGTTTCAGTCCTGTAACACTGAACCAGATTAACTTACCATTCTATCCATGTATATCTCATGAGATATAAATATTTACCCAATTTATTGGAGGGATATATAGGTCCTACCCATCTCATAATGAAATCATTCTTACTTGTGCCACAAAATAAACATACATCATTCATAATAACCCAATGAATAAAATGGGTTTTATAAACATCATCTCTGTAGACGCCGGAAAAGTCTGTTGTTCCCAAACGAAGCTCTGGATGCGGGAAGCGAGGTCATATTTGGAGTCAGAAGCATGTTTCGGAGGGCCCGGAAGCCTTGTGTGGAATTTTGGAGGCCCGCGCGCAATGTTGACGAGCCGCGCGCAAACCTCCCGGGATGCGCGCAAAGCGCTGGGCCGGCGTGCAATTTTGTGCGCCCGTGACCCGCGCAACTCCCTTGCGCGCCAGGCCCGATTCCGCGCCCGCGAAGAGAATTCCGCGCCCGCGATCCGGATTCCGCGCCCGGGGTTGCCTATAAATATAAGGCGACCCCCGACGTTTTGAAGGTTGCCGGAAGTCGAAAGGTCTCTCGTGCGCGCAATCCAACCCCTCCCGCGCGCAATGCCGATCTTCAGGTAACCTCCTTTCTTCCGCGTAAGAAAGCCTCGGGGTTCGCCTTCGCGCGCAATCCCTTGGGCTCCTTTCCTTTGAATAATTTTTCACCCTAAGGCCTTCGTGCGCAAAAGAAGCCTCTTGCGCGCAATTGCCCCCCGGGGTGCGCGCAATCCGGCCCGATTGCGCGCACCCCCCCCCCTTTTCAAAGTGACCATTCGATTAAATAATGATCCGTTGCCCCCGCGTGCTATCCGAAGCCCGGTGCGCGCAATCTCTACCTTCGGCGCACAAAGCGCTGGCTCAATTGCGCGCCAACCCGACCATTTGCGCGCCGACCTGCGGTATTGCGCGCCATGCTCTTCTTTTGCGTGCAATCCGCCGGGGTCGCCCCCTTTGACCCCCCTGAGGGTACCCGCCTGCGTGGCACCCGATGATCTTCATCCTGGGTTCCCGCACCATGCATTGTCTTCCCGTGCGGCCCTCCAGGCTCGCGCGAAGTGACACGGACCCATCGGCGGCACCACCACGTCCAAGCTGCAAGATGTTAAACTGCCTAGCATATCGTCCGAGCCACAAGACGTTAAACTGTTCTACATTCGTCCTGCAGGACGCTAAACTATACTTCGTCCGGCAAGACGTTAAACCGTCCGCTTCGTCCTCAACACACGACGTTAAACTGTACTTCGTCCGGCAAGACGTTAAACCGTCCGCTTCGTCCTCAACACACGACGTTAAACTGTACTTCGTCCGGCAAGACGTTAAACCGTCCGCGTCACCTGATCCCGTGTCTCGCACGCAGGATCCCCTCGGTTTGGATGTGGCCCCCACCCGCGCGTCTCTGCAGGGATGTCGGGATTGGAGTGGCCTTCGCCCACGGGGGTAGAGTGTTACAAACAGAACGAACTACGTGGACTTTGATCCCTGTCTCCTAAACAGGGTACGTAGGAAGCCTCTCCGAGGTTCAAGCCCACCACCTGGTCGTCCCGGTCGTATTCACGTCGGTTCGTCCATCCGTGGACCCCTCCCGGGTTCACCTTCGCGTCAATTCACCTATGAATCCGCTCTTGTGGGGGACTGCACATGTGTATCTCCATTTCACTTCCCCACTGCCTTTTTCTATTTCTCTCTCCAGAACGAACTACGTGGACTTTGATCCCTGTCTTCTAAACAGGGTACGTAGGAAGCCTCTCCGAGGTTCAAGCCCACCACCTAGTCGTCCCGGTCGTATTCACGTCGGTTAGTCCATCAGTGGACCCCTCCTGGGTTCACACTTGCGTCGATTCACCTATGAATCCGCCCCTGTGGGAGACTGCACGTGTGTATCTCCATTGTGCTTCCCCACTTCCCTTTTCTCCTTTCAACGTCCAGCATGACGTGAAACTGTGATCCACCCGACCGTTCCATCCCCCTCTGTGCGAGGTGGTTCGGTTCAACCCTTCGCCTGGCAGCCTCGACCTCTTCGTGAGTCGGCTTGCTGATGTCCAGCATGACGTTAATCTGTATATTCGAACTACGCTGAATTTGATCCGCGCCAACGCGCGGTACGTAGGAAGCCTCTACGAGGTCCAAGCTCTTCACTCCATCATCAATCCTGATCCTTACCCGGGCCGCCACATCCCGGTGGGGTCATGCCACTTCATTCCACTCCACTTCACTCGGGAAGCCGCCCATGTGCTGGCCCCAGCGTCGGAGGTTCCCCGCAAGGGGTTCTGTCATCTGATCCACTTCTCGTGTTGATCAGTCCGATGCCGTCCCCGCTGGACGTTAAACTCGCGGCATACCCCGTGTTAAACATGGGAAGCTGAGGAAAACCTCAGGTAACACATTTCCCCGCACCCAGCGCGGGATGCCTCAGGCCATCACGCCTTCGAGAAGCCCTATTAGGGACGGAAGGCAGACATGCAGAGTCGCAGTGTTAAGACACGCCCCCGACACCCAGAGCCACCCGGTCTCCTCACCGCAGGTTGCTGCCCCGACCAGACTCCTTGGAGCGTCCGGGCGGAAGCAATGTAATTAACCGGTGTCCATGAAGATATGGCGCCAGGAACGAGATTCACTAACATTCTTAAATCTATGAGGGAGACCCGGATTAGGCAACGAGTTCCGAGGAGACGTCCACGAAAGGAGGAGCCGACATCCCATCATCCTGGTTTCGATCAAGGAGCAGACCCCCCTGAACAAGGGACGGATGCTGCCCGCCTTTGGAAAGCGGGACTGCGGGACCACAAGCCGCGCGCGCCCATCCCCTCGGGTCTACGGGTGCACGCACGAACGCGTCCTGGCGGAACAGCGTCGGAACAGAAACCCGATGCACATCCGTACTGAAACAGAAAAATGGTGAACCCGACGTGAATCTCTTCTCCTCAATTCGATGACTGATGGCTTTCAGAGGTGTTGGAAGACCAGCATGCTGCTCGACCAAGCATTCAACACTGGGGCACGGAACCCGCCAGGGGCTGGGGAAGGGAAATCGGGCACTCCGTCTCACGACGTCGAGGGCCTGGGTCCCCCCCATGGAAGGCGTCGTGGCACGAATGGTTGGTTGTCGATTCCTTTTCCTGTCAGTATTAATGGGTTCTTCTTCCTATCTTTAGGAATCAGGTCGTCCGATCCAATGCCCGATCGCCACCCGCCCACTGGCGCAGGGGTAGGGGAAACACCGACGCGGCTACTCTACGCGGTCCCGCCCGTTCCACAGCCATCCCAGCAGCTGTAGTTGCGGGGCAACCACGCCCTCTCTCCCCCTCGGAGGTCATCCAGAGAAGGGTTATCAACAACTTGGTGCGGAGATATGAGGAAGAGGGAGTCATCCCCACCAGGGACATGGCTCGCCTAGACCTCGAGGCAGCTGCACCTCGCCACCAACGCCGCCCCCGAGGGCCGCGCAGGGAGGCACCGCTGCCTACCTCGACGTCCAACCGCTTCGGGAGTTTATCCCCGGAGCGCTCCGACAACTCCTTCCCCTATGCGGATGAGGTGGAAGATGTTCGGGACCACCCTGTCTGAGATTCGCTCCAGGGATCCGCGATAAGGGCTCCTGTCAGGCCACGACGACAACGCCGCCAGGCCTCTCAAGTCGAAGAACGGACTCTCCACCTGCCCGTGCCGCTCATCCCGACTCGTTTGTCCCGACTCCAACATCGGGAACGAGCTGAAGAGGATGCCCACCGTGGGGCCCTAGAAACCGCGTCCGCGTTGGCTCAAGCCACTGTTGGCTCCAGTCGCCAGGCCCCTGCGCATCCTGAGCAGGGGAACTTCTATGCCCAACCTGGATCGAGGCCCCGACCGCCCCAAAGGCAGGTTGGGTTGACTCTCCTGGTTTCTGGTACAGGTAATAGCCACCGCGGACCACCTCGCGGTAGCGCTATTCACCAACAGGGTCTACTCCGTGTGGCCGATCCAAGAGGAATGGTTCACCCCACCTTTCGATCCCGGCTCGGAGGCCTGCCTGGAATCATCTCTCCCCGCGTCCCCTTTGATATCTGTCCCGGTGCTCCTCGCACCTTGGTTTCCAGTCCTCTTGGCCCCAGCACCAGTGCGGCCGGAGGACGCCAGGATAGAGATCAGCCATGCCCCGAAGAACCACCCAGGGGCAGGAAGGCGAGGCGTCGACGCCGAGGGAAGAATGTTACGGAATTCCGGACAGAGGTCCGACCGGTTCGTTTCTCTGATTCAGAGGCAGAGTATGATTCGGCGACGGAGCCCTCCCCCCGATCCTGCCAGTTAGGGGCAGGGGTAGGAATGCGGCACGTCAGCCTCGTACTTCCCGAGAGCGAGATCGATACGATCCCCGCATCTCTCCGAAGGTATATCCGGAGTAGCGAGGGCCTGGTAGACCCCCAAGGATCAAGCTTTCCGTTGGTACCAGCCCCTCCGGAAGCACCTTCTGCCTCGATCGGAGAAGCCGGAGACTTTTTCTGGGGACCGACGGTCGAACCACGATCTAGTGCACCCTCGGCGAGCACCGACGCTACGGCAGGATGTTCGCTCGCCGGCCCGTCCTATCATGATGTGGTAGTCGGGGCACCGCCACCCTTAGAGGGCGGCCCAGGATATGGAGGCCAATCGGCCTGCTCGCCGTATTCACCGCCGGCCAGCCCGTCGGCCCGGCGGCCCGCCTCGGCACCACTGCCGGTTCCCCGTCCATTCCTAGTCATTGAAGAGGACCAAGGAGACCTGGGTCCCGAGTTTGAGTCGTGGAGCTTCTGGACTGTCCTTGCAGAGGGCCACATCCCTGAGAAGTTTTGGCCAGTCGCAGGACTGGACATTGATGCACCTGAATCGCTCACCCCGGATGAGTTCGAATGCCTCCGCCGAACTCTCCGGGAGACTCACTCCCGTCTTCACCGCCTAGAAATGCCATATCCCGGGAGTCAAGTGCACCTGGAGGATATTGGTGAGCAGTGCCATCAAATTGACCTGGCCACACTCCCCGCGGTTCGGCACCCCGGGTCATTTGGGCACCACGAGGCCCTCCAACAACGATGCGTTGAGTGTTTTCAAGTACTCCGCAAGGTTCTCGAGGAAGCCACTCCCCACGTGTATATCCGTGGATGGGGGCAGTACGCTGCCCTACGCTTCAGTGCGATTCTCCGACAGCCCGATTCACTGGGTGGCCCTGAGAGTACATCCCCGGGGACGGAAACGGTCAATATGGCTGACCTGTCGGGGGAGGGGAACGGCTTGGAACTTCTCGACGGGGGCTCTCCCCCCGAAGACAATCCATAGTTGGATCCATCATTGAGAGTTACTCGTCACCAGAGGAACCTCCTGGGACTCCCCGCACCCACTGAAGCACTGATGTTGAGCCGAAACGTCAGTAAAGGTAAAGAGCACGGCGAGGCTATAAAGCCCGCCGACCCATCTGCCTACATGCAGAGGGCGGATGAGGATCCTGAGAAGGCTATGATATGTCAATAGCTCGCCGAGAAGAAGAAGCTATTTGACCAGCTCCTCGCCGAGTGCGCTGCAGAGCAGCTGCCTGACTACGGTGATCCTAGGCCAGGACAGCAGGGACAGGAACAACCACCCCTCGATGAGGCTCTCCCGGGCAACCGTGATTATGCCGTGTTCGCCGACAGGAGAGAGGCCATTGCCTATGGAAGGAGGCCGCGGTATGTTTCACCACACCCTCCCGAGCGGCGTGACTATCTGAGAGACCCCGCTCAGATTCCTCTCGCTGCCCCAAGGGCCGCTCTGCCCGCCATCCCACGAGCTGCCGAGTTCGACGACCCGGTCGACGACCCGATTGAAGGGCCATGCAATGCGCTCGTGGTTAGAGATCCTCGCCAGGACTGGAACCCATTTCCGGACGATCCGATGGCGGCACTCATCGCCCGTTTGGAAGCCTTGGAGACTCGGCAAGTGGCGATCCCACCGGACGGCAAGCCATACCCAGCATGGGTGGATGACATGCCGGCACCTCCGGGATTCGGGAATCCCACTTTCGCCCCCTTCAACGGGACTGGAGATCCGCCACAGCATTTGGCCCATTTCAACTCGAGGTGTGGGCCTATGTTGGGGACTCCGGCGCAGCAAGAGGCCGCTAAGCTTCGCTGCTTTGTCCAGACACTGGAAGGGCCAACATTTGTCTGGTACAGCCAGCTCCCCGTCGGGTCGATAACTAGCTGGGAGGACCTTCGTAGACAATTCCTCTACCAGTTCAGTTCCACGACCAGGAAGACGAGTATCACAGACCTCTTCAAGTGCAAACAGAGGCCTGATGAGCGTGTCGCAGATTTCGTCACCCGATGGAAGGGTCTCACGTATTCCCTTGACATGCCATTGACTCAGGAGCAGTTGCTGACAATGTGCGTCGGGAACGTCAAGACCGAGCTGGTCCCTTCCCTGATCACTCAGAATTACCCCGGAGGGTTCAGGGACTTCTCAGACAAAGCTCAACGTCTTGAGGAAGCCCTGCAACAGGCCAGTCAGGCACACCCGCTGCCTCCTGTGATTCCTGCAAGGAGAGCCAGTAGGGTTGAGCCCGCTACTGTTGCCCAGATAGAGGCCCCCAGGCCGTTGGAGCTGCTGCCGGCGAGGCCAGCTCCACAGCCTCACAGGAATCCGCCTCCACGGGCTCAGTTCCCTGCCCAGCAGCGGTAGCCTCAGAACCGGCCGGCCCCTCCGCGTAATGTACCGCCACAACCCAGGCGAGACAATCAGGGTCCACCTCCTCGGCAGGCCCCTCCAGCCCCTTGTCAATACCATGCTCCCAGGGGCCCGCGATACCTGACTTACTCATTTCACGAGGATCAGGTCCCCGGTTATTTCTGGAGCGCCTTGGAGCAGAGGATTGTGCGACTGCCTGAGTGTTAGAGGCCAGAGGAGGCGCATCTCACGGATAACCCCCGCTACTGCCCTTACCATCGGGCCCTGGGGCACACCATCCGGCGGTGCTACGTGTTTAAGGACTGGCTCCAAAACCAGATTAACAACAATGTAATCAGGTTGGGCCCAGCTCCAGCACAAGTGGCGGGCGTGTTCATGGGATCAGATGACGATAGTGGCAATGAGGACGAATGGAAGATGGTCTCCGACCGCGGATCCCAGAAGTATAAAAACTGGATGGCCCGCAAGACGATCATTCGCGCCCATGGAATCATCCGTGCGCGCTTGAATCAGCCTGAGCCCCCAGAATCTGCGGGTGCTGCTTCGGAATCGTCATCCCAGCCTGCCTCTTCCGAGAAGAGCAAACGGCGGCGGCGCAAGAAGGAAGAGCGCGCCCCGCCAGTCCCGCCACTATCCCGCACTCTCGGCGATTTCATGCCCCCGGAGATGGGGATCCCTCCTCGTATCCGCCCGGAGATGAATGACTCGTCCGATGACAGTATTGGGTACGCTTCGGTTAATACCGTCGAGCTGGTAAATCCCTTTTCGGTTCCCGACGTTGAAGAACACCAGGTGGACCTCCCTAGTGTCCCCGGTCGTCGCCACCATCGGAGGAACCGCAGCAACAGGAGTCGCCGGGGCACAGCAGTTGGTACCTCCAGCCAGGACGTGCACACCACTGAGACTAGGAAGCAGGCTCAAAACCGAGTTCAGTGCGCGCAGCCCCCCCATCCGGGGATGACGGATTCACCTCCGCCATTGTTTGTGGTGTGGGACCAGGCAGAACCGCCTCAGCCGCGTCGCGATCAGCTCCACCCTGCCGCAAGTCCGCCCCGGCCTCCTGACCCCAGTACGGTGACCACTTCCCGGGCTTCAACCAATGAACAACAAGATGCGCCAAGTACCAGTCGGCCTCCGGCCCAACCGGCAAGGCCCGTCATTCCTCCAACCGCAGAGTAACCTCCTACAACCAGGGGCTCGCGCTTGGCAAAAAAGTATGATGTCTTGAAGCACTTGGCCGACATCCCAGCAAGGCTCTCCATCCTTGAGGCTCTGCGCATGTCACCTGAGATGCGCGAGGCACTCGCTGAAGCCCTGAAGAGCCCCCTCTAGTTTGAGACAGAGTTTGCGGCTGCAGAGGCCTTTCACGCCGAAACGATCGAGGACGCCGAATGTCAGGCAGTTATCTCGTTCTCTAGTAAGGATGAAGACCCTCCTATACAGGGACACATTCGTCCGCTGTATGTTACTGGCCAGTTCAATGGCCTTGAAGTCTGGCGTTGTCCTGTCGACACGAGGTCCGGGATTAACCTGATTCCAACTCGGACGCTCCGGAGATTGGGGTTGTCTGAGGATGACTTGATTCCCTCCGACCTCAGGATCCAGGGGTACGACCGCACCGAGCAAACCCCGGTCGGCAAGATACGCTTGAAGACCCAGTTCGGTGACTTGGTTGCCAACACCGAATTCATGGTAGTCTCTCAAGACACTACGTACAACGCATTGATGGGCAGGCCATGGCTCCACCTTCACGCGGCGGTTCCCTCTTCATACCACCAATGCCTCAAATACTCCCTTAATGGTCGAGTAGGCGTGCTTCAGGGAGATGCCTCTCCTTTTGCCTCATGTGAAGCCCGTTATCTGGACGCGGACTATTACAAGAGAAAGGATAAGCAGATCTTGGCAGGTGAGGTTGAGCCTATCGATGTTGCAAGCAATCCCTGGGCAAGTTTGGATGACGCTTACGTCCTCCCGATTCATCGGTTGGACGTGGCCATGGTCTCGACGGCCTGTGAGTCTCCTGATGAGACGACCGCGACCGCCCGTGCCAGCACCAGCGGCCCAGCAGGATCCGGTAGCCCCAATTCAGTTTTCAACGCAGTCTCTCCCGTGGACGATCCCTCCCCGAGTGGAGAGGACGTGGAAGATGCACCCTCAGCCTTTGAGGAGGGCGTCCCCGCCACGGTCGATGAGTTAGTACAGGTGAACCTTGGAACCGAAGCAGATCCAAGACCCACATTGGTCAATGCCGCCATGCCCTCTGAGGAGCGGCAGCAGTACGTGGACTTCCTCAGGCAGCATCGTGATGTGTTCGCTTGGGGCTATGACGAGATGTCGGGGCTAGATCCTCAGGTAGCCGTCCACCGCCTTGGTCTCCCGGCGAACCATCACGGGTTCAAGCAGCCTCCCAGGAAGATGCACCCATTCCACAGTGCCATGGATGAGGCCGAAGTTGACAAGCTTATCAAAGCCAACTTCGTGAGGGAAGTTCAGTACCCCAAATGGCTGGCCAACATTGTGCCGGTAAGGAAGAAGAACGGGCAGATCAGAGTCTGTATCGACTTCCGCGATCTCAACCGCCACTGCCCGAAGGATGATTTTCCACTTCCGGTGATAGAGTTGTTGATTGACGCCACGGCAGGGTTCCAAGCCCTCTCCTTCATGGATGGATACTCTGGATACAACCAAATCCGGATGGCCCATGAGGATGAGGAGTTCACTGCCTTCAGGGCCCCCCAGGGTATCTTTTGTTACCAGGTCATGCCCTTCGGCCTGAAGAATGCAGGTGCCACCTATCAGCGGGCGATGCACCGCATATTCAAGCCAATCCTCGGCACACTGGTGGAATGCTACATCGACGACTTGGTGGTCAAATCGCGCCAACTTCAGGACCATCTCAAAGATCTTGAGAAAGTGTTCGGCTTCCTACGGTCTCGCTGCCTGAAGATGAACCCGTTGAAGTGTGCCTTCGGGGTCACCTCCGGAATGTTCCTGGGATTTGTGGTAAGATACCGGGGTTTTGAGATCGACCCGGAGAAGATCAGGGCGATTATCCAGATGCCTCCCCCATGTAACATCCGGGAACTGCAAGGGTTCCAAGGCCACTTAGCCTATATACGCCGATTCATCGTGAATCTGGCCGGCAAGTGTAAGCCCTTTTCTCGGCTCATGAAGAAAGGTGTCACCTATGTATGAGATAAAGAGTGTCAGACCGCTTTCGAGGAAATCAAGCAGTACCTGCTTCAACCTCCGGTTCTGATGCCGCCTGTATCCGGGAAGCCGCTGGTCCTTTATGTGACCGCCCTGGAACGGTCCCTGGGTGCCCTTCTCGCCCAGAAGAACAACGAGGGAACAGAGAATAGCCTCTATTAACTCAGTCGCATGCTCCTCGATGCGGAAGTCAGGTATTCCCCCATCGAGAAGAGCTGCCTGGCGCTCGTATTTGCCGTACAGAAATTACGGCACTACTTGCAGCACCATGAGGTACAGTTGGTTTTTCGGGTAGACCCGTTGAAATATATCCTGAGACGGCCTATGTTGACTGGCCGTCTAGCGCGGTGGGCTGTGATTCTCCAGCAGTTCGACATCAGGTATGTGTCTTAGAAGGCCATCAACGGGCAAGCATTGGCAGACTTTCTGGCTGCTCACCCAACCTCCGCGGATCAGCCGCTGGATCTAGGCTTTCCTGATGAGGCCATTCTCTCGGTCGATCGAGCCGATCCATGCTGGCAGATGTACTTTGATAGTGCCTCCCGGAGCCCCACCGGTAGAAGGCTCGATAATCCTAAGCTCAACAGAGTGGGCTTGGGTATCGTCTTCATTACCCCGGAGCAAGCTGTGCTGCCATACTCTTTCCTGTTGTCAGAGGGCTGTACCAACAATGAGGCGGAATACCATGCCCTCATCACCAGCCTCGAGTTAGCTCTCGAGATCGACGTGCCCCATCTGTGTGTGAAAGGGGACTCTGAGCTGGTCGTTAAGCAGATCAATGGCGACTATGTTGTCAGGAAGCCGGAACTTGTGCCATTGCTGGAGTGCACCCTCCTTCTGATGGCCCAGTTCCCTTCTCGGCCAGAGATTGTCCATATTCCCCGGTCGCAGAACGGTCGAGCAGATGCTTTGGCAAGCCTTGCTGCGTCACTTGCAGAGCCTGAACAGGACAACCTGATCGTCCGCGTGATGCACCGCAGGCTCATCGCTCCCGTTATCCCGGAGGGAGATCGCGGCCTGTCGGTAAGTAATCTCACCACGGTTGCCCCTATTCCCGGAGCCCCGAGTACCCCAGATATGGCAGTCGAACCAGCCCCTGATTGGAGGACGCCTTTGGTTGAGTACCTCCAACATGGCATTCTCCCGTCGGATCGGGCCGAGCGCGAGCAAGTTCGACGCCGCGCATCGCAGTTTGTCCTCCAGAGCAGTCCTGGCCTCGAGCAGATCCTATATAGACGCGGATTTGATGGTGTTCTCCTCCGTTGCCTTCATAGAGTTGAGATCCCACGAGTCATGCAAGAGGTTCATGTTGGTTCATGTTGGTTCATGCGGTGCCCATCAGACTGGGCCAAAGCTGTCCCACCAGATTCGGAGGTTGGGATACTTCTGGCCCTCCATGATCCATGACTGCATCGAGTATTCCAGGAGGTGCCATGCGTGCCAGGTTCATGTCAACTTTGTGCATCGGCCACCGGAGCTTCTCCATACCACTAGGTATTCTTGGCCCTTTGCAGTCTGGGGGATGTACGTTGTGGGACTTTACCCGCCGGCGACGGCTCGCCAGTGCCGGTTCATTTTGACCGCTACGGACTTCTTCTCCAAATGGGAAGAGGCGATTCCGCTCAGAGAGGTCAAATCCTGTTCGATCGCTGACTTTGTGACCTCCAACATCATTCATCGATTTGTAGTGCCTCACGCTATCCTCACGGATAACGGAGCCAATTTCCGAGCAGCCGAGTTGAATAAGTTGTACGCCAAGTACAACATTCGCTCGAACCATACATCTCACTATCATGCGCAGGTGAATGGACAGATTGTGGTGTTTAACAAGACCCTCTCTAACATTCGGCAAAAGATGGTTTGTCAGAACAAGAAGAGTTGGCCGGACAAGCTCCTCAACGCCCTCTGGGCTTATCGGACGACGACTCGCAATTCCACCCAGATGACCCCTTATTCCCTAGTGTATGGAGCTGAGGCCGTCCTGCCCATCGAGATCCAATTACCGTCCTTGCACACTGCGGTCTACGACCAGCAAGCGCCGGACAGAGCTGCGGAAGCCCGTCTAGTCGAGCTGGAAGCACTGGATGAGAATAGACTTCGCGCTTTGCACAACTTGGAGAGGCATCAGAGCAGGATGGCTCGAGCTTTCAATAAGAAGGTTCGCCTCCGCTCTTTCCTGCAGGGTGACCTAGTACTGGCCCTAAGAGCGTCAATGATCCCCGGCAGAAAGCCACCCAAGTTGGAGCCCAAGTGGGAGGGACCTCTTGTCGTCCACAAGGTCTATCCCAATGGCGCGTACTCCCTAGAAACTATGGATGGTGAGCGTGTCACTCCTCCCACCAACGCTAGGTTCCTCAAGCAGTACTTTGCCTGAGTCCATCATCCAAGATACAAGACGTTAAACTGTTCAGCATTCGTCCAACATGACGTTAAACTGGACCACGTCCGCGCTGCAAGACGTTAAACTGCCAAGCATCTTCGTCCTGCATGACGTTAAACTGCCCCTCAAGAACTACGTACGGCTTGATTCCCATCCTTATGGGATACGTAGGACCGCCTGAACATTCATGTTTCAGGCCCAGCCCCATCCTTCGGGAATTTCCATCCCATCTCGGGCCCTTGGCCCAATTTCCTCCGGGTGTGCGGCGTATGGTGTGAACGCGGGGCTATGCCCTCACTCACGACGGTTTTCTCACCACGCTGTACGCCCCCCACGTTTGGGGATTCCTTCTGCTCCCCCCTTTCTCTTTTTCGTCCTGCATGACGTTAAACTGCCCCTCACGAACTACGTATGGCTTGATTCCCATCCTTATGGGATACGTAGGACCGCCTGGATGCTTGTGTCTCAGGTCCAGCCCCGTCTCTTGGTTGATCACGGGGATCTGCTGTCTTTTGGTTGCTCTCATGGTGAGTCCTCCGACCCTTTCCGGTGATCTGTTAACATGTTTTGGGTACTTCGGTCTATGACCCGTAGTGTCGGATTCAATCCCGACAAGTCCTGTGTTTCTTGTCGGGCCTCGCACTTCCTCTGGTTCGAGCCTTCACTCAAAGGGATCCTCGTTAGCGGTTTGGGTACGATGCCTCAGTGCTCTCCTGCCGTTCCGGGTCGATTTACCGGTGGGTCCTGGGCCGCAAATCGATATGAATCCTGCGCTTGAGCGGTTGATGCTAGTTTGCTTGCCCCGTCCTAGGCTGACGCGATCGGATGTTGTGTTGCGAATATGGTCAGCGACATCCTTGATCGCCATGTCGACTCTTTCAGGCTCCGAACATTGGTTGTGCGGTCCTCATCACACTCCGCCTTTGTGCGTTGTAGTGGAATCTTGACACTCTCTTCATACTGACCTTCAGCACACCTTTACATGTTAGGCAGGCCAACCAGGGTAATGGTGTCTTTCGAGGCTCCCACGATCTGAGCACCAAGGATATATGTTGATGTCCTCCCTAAGGGCCATGTGTAGCTGGACCCTCGTCCCCATAAGGAGGAAGGAGTCACCCGAACAATCGCGTTCTGGGCCCAGTATAGTTGGAGGCTAGCATCTCTGCCCCTCGGGTGATGGACATACGCCGGCCCCTATCCCAGGATCCTTCTCCTGGAATCGTGCGTGACCGCAGGGCTGGGTATGTTCCCACCTCCGCTGAGTCCGCCATATCGCAACAAGCGGATTCCTCCATGGTCTGAACCACACGACCTTAAACTGTTTTGTCTGGTCCTACCACACGACCGTAAACTGTGATCGTCTTGCCCGCCCGACGAGAAACGGCACTGAATCGTGATGTTCTCCTCAGAGGACACTCACATTGGGCGCTGGTTACTAACCACGCCATTTGTCAATTCCTTTCATGGCTTGATTATTGTGGCGACGCCAGGGATTCCTTAGTCATAGGCATGTTGCTGCACAAAGAAAAACCATCCATCCTTAAGGACAAACAAGAAATATCAAATGCCGCTTCTTCTGGGTGCGAGGGTCAGACCCGCACCCATCCCCGCGCTGGTGCCCGATTGTGTTGCGCCGCGCTTCCAGAACTACGTGTGGCTTGATTCCCATCCTTATGGGATACATAGGAACGCCCGGATGGTTGAAACTTCGGGTCCAGCCCCCCACCTCTTAGATATTCCCCCTTCTCTGGGGAATCCGCCGCCTTCGGGTCACCCCCAAGGCGTGTCCCTCGACCCCTTGCAGTGGTCCACTGGTGTCAAGAGTACTCTGGTTTATTTCCAGGAGGGTCAGGTTCAGCTTGGTCAGGTTCCTTCCACTTTTCAGGCTTCGTGATCCCTTTCATTCGGACCCATCGCCAAGCCCTGGGTGGAGCCCCCGTGATCGGTCTGGACATAATGCCTCAGAGATCTCCCATCGACTCGGGCTGGTGCCCCCAAGGGCCTCGGGCAGCAAATCGATATAAATCCTCCTCTTGAGCGGTTTATGCTCGTTTGCTGCCTCATTCCATCAATGGTCAGTGCGATATTGATGCTGCTTTTCCGCCACGGTCGGCAGTACTCTGATATCGTCACGCCGGTGCCCCCAGTCCTTGAGTGAATGGCCGCATGATTCACATTACATTTTCCACCTCCCATTCTGACCAGGCGAAACCTCGACACTCTTGACACTATCCCTCAGTGCATCTTCGCATTTCCAGGGGATAGGAACACGATGTGGTGTACTTTGAGGTTCTTATGGTCCGAGCTTTAAGACCTTAATCTAAGATCTGCCCCTATGGTCCGAGCTCTAAGACCTTAAACTAAGATATACCCCTATGGTCCAAGCTCTACGACCTTAAACTAAGATCTCCCAAACGGGGTTCTACGTCCTACATGACATTAAACTGCACTTTCAGAACTACGTGTGGCTTGATCTCCAGCCTGATGGAGTACGTAGGAACGCCCGGGAATCTCGACTCGGGTCCAGCCTCAGGGATCGCTATGTCCCGCCCCTCCTCGTCGCCGGCCGTCTAGCCTGGCTTCGGGTAGAGTGGTGCAGTTGTGATATTTTCCCCGATTCAGCTCAGGATGACCCATCCCAATGATGGGAAGCGACAGTTTCCTCGTCAAAGAGGTTCTGTTTGAGAATTGGGGTGATTCACGGCCAGATTAGTGCATCCGCCTAATACGCTTTCCCCACGGTGGCACAATTTTGGGAGCATTGGATTCTGTCCGAACAAATCATCACTTCGCCCCACGCTTCGCATGCCCTGTTGATCTGTATTTCCACCCTTGTGCCTGAAGGAACCCCCAAAGCGGCATTGGTGATGACATGTGATCCGCCTCCTGCGATATGAATGATGACCTTCAGTCCGTCTATTGCGGTAGTATGGTCGATTGATCCATTGTCTGCCTGCCATCTTGGGCATTTCCTGGAAGGCCGACCGTTGTGGATTTCTAAATTCGAGACATGCAATTCACCCCTCCTCATTTCCCTATGTTCGGATAAAATCTCAACGCCCCTGGTATTGTCCCGCTCGTGTGTCGGAACAAGTTGGGGGGATGGTACATTGATTTGGTCTGAGGTCTCCTTTCATAGGAATGACCTCCCTCTCTTCTTTTGAAATTCAGGCCCAATTACGGATGCCTGAAGCTTGGCTAACGCTCCCGCGAGACAATGAATTGTGGTTGAGCATGTTAAGCCAAAAGATGCAGATAAATATGTTGGTTCATACAAATGGATCGAAATATTGTGTAGCGGAAGCAAATGTTCTGGGAGTGGAAAAAACAGAGCCCCTAGGGATTAGCGTGCTGGATAAGTCTTTCTAACGCCGCTACCCTTTGGCTGGCGGCCTCCAGGGCTGCTTCTCGCTCTCTGCGTGCCCTCTCCTCGTCGGCGGTCACAGCACGCAGTTCGTCGATCCTGGCTTGTGCGCGCTCCCGCTCGACTTGAAGTGTGACCATCTGTTGGCCCGCCTCCGTCAGCTGTACCAGGGCATCATCCAGCTGGGCCGTTAGTTGCTCCACAAGCTCAGTGCACGCTGCGACGAAGGCCTCCTTCTCTACCGCCTGCCCTTCGAGACGCCGGACTTCCTGCTCCGCCACGAAGAGCGCCCGCGTACTCTCCGACATGTCCCGACTTTGTGCGACGTCGGCACGCCGGCGGCTCTCGCGCATCTTTTCGGCCATGAAATCACGGACCGTCAGATGGAGGCGTTGAGCATCAGCTCCCCCGGCACACAGGAAGCGCAGCCAGGTTTGAAGTGATCCCATGCGCCCCAGCCATTCCGATGGGTCTCGCTTGAGGAAGCGCTGGATGCACTTCCACCCCCTGCGGCGCGTTATCCGGCTCTCCTCGACCGCCTCCGCGTCCGAGTCGTCCATCTCCTCGGGGTCGGCAGGCCGGTAGGCAGGGAAGGCAGCTAGCAGGTCTGCTGCAGGGTCCGCCCCTGGGGTGTCCTCACGGGGGATAGGTTCCCCAACATCTGGGAGACCTTCTTCTCCCGCCCCAGTGGCGTTGAAACCCTCGTCAGCCCCCGACCTCTCTCCGATGTCAGCACCGCCGGCGTCTGCAGCCCCCTGATCAGTAGTTGGTGGGGCCGGCTCGGTTTGGGAAGTCTTTTCCGGAGCAGGCGGCACGTCTGCCACCGGTCCACTCGTGGATGGCCCGGGTTCGACAGCCCGACGAGCCTCCAGTGTTGAGATCACTGCGCAGGGCATGCCGTGGTTAGTCACGGATCGTCAATGGCAAGCACCAGCAGTAAAGTAAGGAGACTTACGGGAGTTCAGAGCGTCATCTTCCGTTGCCCCGGCCGCCGCATGAACAATTGCAGCAGGGGACCCTTCCGCGCTTGTCAATTCAATGATGGGTGTCTGGCCCCTCCTTGTCCTGCTGGCGCCTCTCCTACTCGCGCTGAGGACGCCTGACCAACATCCGTGCGCTCCTGAGAAAGGTGGAGAAATGGGTTAGAAGCTGCATAATAGAATGGATGAAGAAGGTTGAGTAGGGATAGAAGCGGACCTCGAGGAGCTCAGTGACATCAAAATTGTCAGAGCCGGCCACCCCGCCGCTCTCCCGCGGGCTCCCCTGATGGGATCTTCCCTCGGAGCCTTCATCCTCCCCCGTCTCCTCCTCTTCCTCGGAGTCGTTGCTACTGTCATCTTCCTCCGGTGGCATCTGTTATGGAGCAGGCTCTAGACCGAGCATCACCTTCACCAGAAGGGATGGCTCCGCACACTGACCACGTTGGCGCGCGTACTCGTCCATGGCTGTCAGATACGCATACTGTCGGTTAAATTCCACCATGTCGGCGATCTGGAGGTGGCCGACCTCTGGCAGATGGATTCCTTCTCTGAGTATCTTTCGCCAGATGGCGTCGGTCCCCAGTGACTGCCGCAGGGTCATCCAGGCCGACCACAACGCCGGGAAGACTGCATCGTGGGAGGGTTCGAGCAGACGCCTTACCTGCTTCCCGGGCCGCTCCCCGACCGCCGCATGTGCCCCCTCTCTGGGCGCTGAAGTCGTGGCGGCAGCTTGTGATGTGCCCGCCGCCGAAGTCCCTGCCCGCGCCGGCTCCGCTGCTTGGCGCGCCTCTGTTCTCCCCCGTGTGGCGGCGCCTCGCCTCCTTCCTTGACGCCCGGTCTCCGCACGGGTGACCTCGAGCCGCCGAACTGGCTTCCGTAGAAGCCCCTCGGGGTACGCGATGGCCCAGTGTTCGGCGTACTCGGTTGCCAAGCCTGTGTCGACCCCGGTAGGAGGGAGAGTGATGACGTCGCCAGAGACAAAGGCGACGAACATCAGCCACATCTGGCGAAGGACGCCAGGGTTCGTCTCCTCCCGGACAACAGTGAATACCCTCTTCGGCATCCGTTGAAGGCACCCGAACTGCCTGGCGAACCGGGTTGGCACGTAGGGCTCGCAGATCACCTTCCCGTCGATCCGAGCCACGAGCACCCCGCCCCGCATGTTCAGGAAGTACTCGTGCTGCTCCAGCGGACCCTGCCCGTTGTCGATCATTTGGCCACCGAGAGTGGGGAACGGGCTGAAGTTGAAATTGGCATGATTTCCAATCCGAATCCTCACGCCCTCCTCACTTAGGGTCATCGGAGCGACCCCCACAATGTTCAGCAGGGAGGGTCGCAGGCCGTTGCCCGGAGGAATGATGGCGTTCGGAAACGTGTACCCACCGAGGTGAGCAGCCACCCAGCCGTGGAAGAATTGGAAGGGCCCACAGATCCTTCATGGCGACCCCCCTCGCGACATGCGTCCCAGGCTGGCGTACAGCTTAGCCAGCACTGGGACCCCGAGGTTGTATCTTTTATTGGCAGCCATGGCGCCCGCCATCGCCAGTGTCGCCAGGAGGACACCCATTCTCGCGTCCCGCACTGGCAGGAGCCACCCACTCAGGAAGGCGGCCAGGAACGCCGCGTACCGGACATTTGGGTCCCGGGCCTCGATGACGCGGTACCCCCATCAGCGGTAGTAGCCCGTCTCCAGGACCCGCCAGTACGACCCGTTCCGGCTCCTCTGAGCCGCGGTCGGGCACCGCTTCCCCCTGCCTGGAATCTTGACCGCCGGGTCATGCTCCAAGAACTGTCCAAACCACTCCTTGTAGGCTATTTCCTTGTGCAAGTCCTTGATCCCGAGCCGCTGCATAGCCAGGTCAAGCAGATGCCATGTCAGAATGGGAGTCCGTGACCTGTCTTCCCAGATGTTCTTCGGAGGCAGGAACTCATCGTACTGGTAACCCTCCAGCGGGATACCTCTGATGCAGTGGATGTCCCATAGACCGATGCCGACCTCCCCATGGTGAAGATGGAAGGTGTTGGTATCCGGGGACCAGCGGGTGAACAGCTCCGGCCCGAGCTCGGACTGCTGGTAGAAGTGGAACTGCGACGTCCACACCGCCTCAAACAGGCCGATGTACCGCAGCTCCTCCGCGAAGTGATCGCAAGTGTGGCGTACCCAGAATGCCCAGGCCCACTCACTGGTGAAATTGCCCCCAGACCGCAAGTCCCAGCCCTTGAGCCAGCCCTTGGTGTCGTCAGTGACACTCTGGCGATATGTGCTCGAGTAGAGGGCTGGAGAGTTCTCCGCAGTAGGCTCACTTTCGACAATGGTTCGTGTCCTCGGGTTCAGGACATAGACATCTAAGTGTCTGGTCTCTCTGGAAGGATGCCCATTGTTGGTGATGTTATAGCGGGGAATCTCATCCTCCCGAGTCACCCAGTTCCATGGCGCATCAACCTCGAACCATGGCACCGGAACCTCATCTAGGATGCCAAAGTTCCAGAGCGGCAGGTTTTCCGACAGCGGATATGTCTTCTGGGCCGGTGTCAGCAAGTCAAACAAGGATTGATTGTTGGAAACAATCTCCTTGGCTCCGTAGACCTCCTCGTTCGTCGCCATCTCAGCTCTGCGAGTGGCGGCATCCCCCTCATTTCCTTGATTCGCGGCCATCTCAGAAGCTCCGGGAGTCGTGCGGGTTAAGGGATGAAGCGTGCGGAATCGAACGAGGATGGTAGAGAAGTTTGAGAGTTGGCGCACAATCCTAGTGGACGGCGCGCAATCGGGAAATCCGTCGCGTAAAACCCCGGGTGTTCTCGCAAAATCAGGCCGAAATCCGGAGAGGTTTGCGCGACGAACGGGTGAATTCCTCACCGGAAAGGGCAATTTCGTGCACGACAGCTCGAATGCTTATCGCGCGGAAGGCCAGTGTACGGTGCGGGGGACCCAGGGCCCCTATTTATAGGCAAGGCCGGGAGTCCGCGCTGCGCGGAAAGCGCTTTGCGCGACCGCACCGGCGAATTTCGCGCCCGACGCCCCTTTTTGCGTGCCACCCAGGACTTCGGCATTCCGGCATCTCCCTCGGAACCCGATCGTTGCGACCTCTCGCCGATCAGATTCCGAGGGGGGGGGCTTTTGTAGACGCCGGAAAATTCCTTTGTTCCCAAACGAAGCTCCGGATGCGGGAAGCGAGGTCATATTTGGAGTCAGAAGCACGTTTCGGAGGGCCCGAAAGCCTTGCGCGGAATTTTGGAGGCCCGCGTGCAAAGTTGACGAGCCGCGCGCAAACCTCCCGGGATGCGCGCAAAGTGCTGGGCCGGCGCGCAATTTTGCGCGCCCGTGACCCGCGCGACTCCCTTGCGCGCCGGGCCCGATTCCGCGCCCGCGAAGAGAATTCCGCACCCGCGATCCGGATTCCGCGCCCGGGGTTGCCTATAAATATAAGGCGACCCCCGACGTTTTGAAGGTTGCAGGAAGTCGAAAGGTCTCTCGTGCATGCAATCCAACCCCTCCCGCGCGCAATACCGATCTTCAGGTAACCTCCTTTCTTTCGCTCATGAAATCCTCGGGGTTCGCCTTCGCGCGCAATCCCTTGGGCTCCTTTCCATTGAATAATTCTTCACCCTAAGGCATCCGCGCGCAAAAGAAGCCTCTTGCGCGCACCCCCCCCCCCCCTTTTCAAAGTGGTCATTCGATTAAAGAATGAGCCGTTGCCCCCGCGCGCTATCCGAAGCCCGGTGCGCGCAATCTCTACCTTCCGCGCGCAAAGCGCTGGCTCAATTGCGCGCCAACCCGACCATTTGCGCGCCGACCCACGGTATTGCGCGCCAAGCTCTTCTTTTGCGCGCAATCCGCCGGGGTCGCCCCCTTTGACCCCCCTGAGGGTACCCGCCTGCGTGGCGCCCGATGATCTTCATCCTGGGTGCCCGCACCGTGCGTTGTCTTCCCGTGCGGCCCACCAGGCTCGCGCGAAGTGACACGGACCCATCGGCGGCACCACCACGTCCAAGCTGCACGGCGTTAAACTGCCTAGCATATCGTCCGAGCTACAAGACGTTAAACTGTTCAGCATTCGTCCTGCAGGACGCTAAACTGTACTTCGTCCGGCAAGACGTTAAACCATCCGCTTCGTCCTCAACACACGACGTTAAACTGTACTTCGTCCGGCAAGACGTTAAACCGTCCGCTTCGTCCTCAACACACGACGTTAAACTGTACTTCGTCCGGCAAGACGTTAAACCGTCCGCGTCACCTGATCCCGTGTCTCGCACACAGGATCCCCTCGGTTTGGATGTGTCCCCCACCCGCGCGTCTCTGCAGGGATGTCGGGATTGGAGTGGCCTTCTCCCACGGGGGTAGAGTGTTACAAACAAAACGAACTACGTGGACTTTGATCCCTGTCTCCTAAACAGGGTACGTAGGAAGCCTCTCCGAGGTTCAAGCCCACCACCTGGTCGTCCCGGTCGTATTCACGTCGGTTCGTCCATCCGTGGACCCCTCCCGGGTTCACCTTCGCGTCGATTCACCTATGAATCCGCTCTTGTGGGGGACTGCACATGTGTATCTCCATTGCAATTCCCCACTGCCTTTTTCTATTTCTCTCTCCAGAACGAACTACGTGGACTTTGATCCCTGTCTTCTAAACAGGGTACGTAGGAAGCCTCTCCGAGGTTCAAGCCCACCACCTGGTCGTCCCGGTCGTATTCACGTCGGTTCGTCCATCAGTGGACCCCTCCTGGGTTCACACTTGCGTCGATTCACCTATGAATCCGCCCCTGTGGGAGACTGCACGTGTGTATCTCCATTGTGCTTCCCCACTTCCCTTTTCTCCTTTCAACGTCCAGAATGACGTGAAACTGTGATCCACCCGGCCGTTACATCCCCCTCTGTGCGAGGTGGTTCGGTTCAACCCTTCGCCCGGAAGCCTCGACCTCTTCGTGAGTCGGCTTGCTGATGTCCAGCATGACGTTAAACTGTATATTCGAACTACGCTGACTTTGATCCGCGCCAACGCGCGGTACGTAGGAAGCCTCTACGAGGTCCAAGCTCTTCACTCCATCATCCATCCTGATCCTTACCCGGGCCGCCACATCCCGGTGGGGTCATGCCACTTCATTCCACTCTACTTCACTCGGGAAGTCACCCATGTGATGGCCCCAGCGTCGGAGGTTCCCCGCAAGGGGTTCTGTTATCTGATCCACTTCTCGTGTTGATCAGTCCGATGTCGTCCCCGCTGGACGTTAAACTCACAGCATACCCCATGTTAAACATGGGAAGCTGAGGAAAACCTCAAGTAACACAGTTCCCCGCACCCAGCACGGGATGCCTCAGGCCATCACGCCTTCGAGAAGCCCTATTAGGGACGGAAGGCAGACATTCAGAGTCGCAGTGTTAAGACACGCCCCGGACACCCAGAGCCACCCGGTCTCCTCACCGCAGGTTGCTGCCCCGACCAAACTCCTTGGAGCGTCCGGGCAGAAGCAGTGTAATTAACCGGTGTCCATGAAGATATGGCGCTGGGAACGAGATTCACGAACATTCTTAAATCTATGAGGGAGACCAGAATTAGGCAACGAGTTCCGAGGAGACGTCCACGGAAGGAGGAGCCGACATCCCATCATCCCGGTTTCGATCAAGGAGCAGACCCCCCTGAACAAGGGACGGATGCCGCCCTCCTTTGGAAAGCGGGACTGCGGGACCACAATCCACGCGCGCCCATCCCCTCGGGTCGACGGGTGCATGCGCGAACGCATCCTGGCGGAACAGCGTCGGAACAGAAACCCGACGCACATCCGCACCAAAACAATCTCATCATCACACAATCCATATAAAAGAAATGGATATCATTTCATAATAAGGAAATTGAAACCATGTAAATCATAAAGACATGATACTTGAAACATACACATATGAAATAATGTCTTCATAGATGAAAATGGTTTTGATAAAACACTTGAAATAAATTCTTGAGGAAAATATCCTTTCTTATTCAAAATCATTCTCTTTCTACAAAATGTCATGCAATTTTAAAAGAATAGGATTTTTTTGAAAATAGTCATGAAATATTTTGGAGTAAGCTTCACGAAAATAAGGCTTTATGAAACCGTAAAAATCCATTCGTGCCGTATAAGTTAAAAAAACATTCTTCTCGTACTTTTGCCAAAAAAGTCAAGAAGTACCTTGTAATAGAAAGATTCCATACATACCATGTAGTAAAAGTCAAAATGGGTAAAAAGGAATTTAAACATGCATGAGAAAATTGTTAGAAAACATGGGCATGGATGATAACAATAACCCCAGTAAATACATACGAATAACAATCTCAGATAAGAATGAGATTGCAAAATTATCCCTTACCTTAGGTCTGATATGATTCGTACGTATCTGAACCTCCAATATAAATATTTAAATAATGTCATTGAATTATTACATAATCATATTCATTGTTATGATATCATATATGGTTCATTTATGACTTTATATTACCCGTTCTTTTGTAAATTCATGTTAATGTAGCGTTTTGGGTAAAATCATTTCATTTATGGTCCGTGATTTGACTTGTAATTATTCATATGATTACTCAGATCATGAATACGTAATTACAGAATATAAAACATGATTTATATATTATATATATTCATAATATACATATATATAAAATATTGATAAATGGAAATAAGTACACCATTCATGGAGATGGTAGGTCATACGTACGTGTGAACACTGGTTTTGTTTCCTTATTGAGTTGAATGGAATTAAGTAGATGACTTACATATATATATACATAAATCAAATAGTTTTATAATGTCATATATTTCATTATTATTGCTTATATATACTTTATAATTAATTTTTTATGGTTAGCATCGACAATGAATCTCATCGCGTTGTGGAGATAGTAGTCTGTACATACGCACGAGCGATTATATCTTTTCCATAATTATTGAATTGAATTGGAGTGGATGATACAATATATCAGAATCAGTATGATGTTATAATAAATATTTATAGTTATTCTTTACAACATTATACCCATCCGAGTAAGGTGGTGTTGGAAAAATAGATTACACCACGGCGTGGAGACGGTATTCCGTACGTACGCACGTGCAGTGATTTCATTTTCCATAGGATGGATAGAAGGTGAAATGGGTTTGTTTAATACTTATAATAACATATCAGTATATTATTGATACTGATTTTATTACATCATAATGAAACAACTAAAGAATAATATGTAGTAGAAGAAATAATGTTGAAATAATCGGTAACGGACATTACCTCTTCTTTGAAGTGCCTCTTTGAGACCTCTTATTAGGGAATTAAAATTGGACTTTAAAGAATGCCAAGACCTATATGATTTTTATAGGGAAGTGGAGAAGATAACTTGGTAGGGTTTGGCTGATCTTGAAGGCTCAACATGGTATGAGGAAGATAGGGAGGAGGTTCCCTTTTATAAGGGAGGATAGGGGCACCTTTGGAAAAACAAAAATTATTATTTTATTATAAAGTCATATTCTTTTGTTAATAGCTCCAATTTGACTTATTTCGAAGATAAGGTGGGGATGGGTCGAAATACTTTCATCCAATAGAATTTACACAAGTTTAGGTATCTATTTTAACCTTATCATTTAGATTTAACTTTAAGTTAGATAATTTATCTTTTACCATGTCTTCTTGTTTTCTTAAACTATAAGGTTAATAAAATTACAATAACAAGCCAAACGAACCCCAAAGTTTTTTATTATTAATATATATAACCTTATATAAGTCATGTGGTCGAACCTTATATTTTTAGCAATAAAATAACAGTTAATAATATAATATTTTTTTTAAAAACTATTTTATGTCAATTTTGACACTATTTGGTAATTGATTTTTGTGAAATCATAACAAAAATATTAGTTATAAAAAAGTAAATAAAATCAATAATAACATGTCATAGTAACCTAAAAAATTATTGTAATTCATAACAAGTCTGAAATTACTTTTATATGGGTATTTATAAAATCAATTATGTCAATATTTCATTAATAAGATAATTATTGCATGATCACTGTGTCATAAATAAATTAAATTATTTAATGTCTAAAAATTACAAATATAATATCATTATGTATTAAATCTTTTTATATTTATAATTAATAATTATAGTCTAATTTATCTTATGTATAACCATATATTAAAAAATGATTTAGTTATTAAACTTTGATTTTAATTATTTTAACACTTCTTTAAATAAATTAATAATAAATGTCCTAATCTAATCCAAGTGGGCCTAAATGGTAATATTTAATTCCTAAGGTCGTTTTTGGTGTAATTACACTTATCCAATAGAATTAGGACATGTGCTAGGGTAATATTAAAATCATTTTTACCCTTAATATCCCTATTTACTTTTAACTGTGGTAAAAAAAAGTAAAAAGTTACTATTCACCAAAAATTATTTTCATCTCATTGAACCACATTTTACTTAATAACATCAACCGTGTCTCTAAGATTTTTGAAATACCATTCACAAAAGTGGTAAAATTAGGTTTTATATAAATTTTCAAATTCTCCTAGGCGGTGGGTAAAAGACGGTTAAAAGTTCAATAAAATTTTTCTATATCTAAAATTATTATAAAATGACTCCAATGAATTACTTTGAAATTATATAGGTATTATGTATAAATTTTGACCTAAAATCAAATTAAATAAAATAAATAATTATTTGAATAAAAAGTAGGTTTTTAAATAGTAACCTAGTGTTGTCACTATTCATCAAAAATAGAAAGTTTTCAGAAAAATTCCAAAATCTCACCCTAGGATAATTTCGATATTCTGAATCCAAAAATGAACTCCATTTTGAAAAATAAAATTTAAAAAATTTCAAAAAGTTGGTATTAATATTCATAACGGCTAGTTTTAATAATATATTAATAATATATCGTTGTTTAGTAAAATCTGGTATTGCGTACAACACACGCTATCGAGGAAGGTTGTGATTGTGTGTAATGCAAGACAAGTAAAGGGTGCGTGTTGTGAAAGACTCCTTTGTTTTTTCGTTATAATAGAATCCAACCATTTATCATTTATACATTGAATATATATATATACTCAATTTTGCGTAGAATGACTATTACCAAACGAATGTAAAATTGTGTGTAACACAATCTAAGAATAGTGTTTCATATACTGCAAGCTAATACGGTGTTGCGTATAACACAAGATAATCTTGGTGTATCGTACAACAGAAGATATGAAATAAATTAAAACAAATATATCTTATAAAATCTTGGGTTGTTACATTCTACCCCCCTTAAAATGAATTTCTCCTTCAAAATTAGTCGGGGTTATAAATAATTTACTATTCATAGAAACCCACATCGTAAAATGAAATACCAAAACATACCTTTAAAAACTAAAGTATGAAACGTAACGGTTACCCAAATTAACTCATCATTGGATTTCCACGTAGGAGAACATAGGTGAAAATATGGATATGGAAGAGAAATCTAACCATCATGTTCTGATGGAGAGTGGTAGAGAACATGGCTATGAAATCACCAAAAATCACTAAGCCATAAATTTGTGATTATCTAAGGTAGCATCTGATTCATCAGATATAAGGTCACTAGGAAAACATTTTTGGTTTTCAAGATAATTTCTCTAAGAATTTTAATTAGAATAAATACTTACATTATTTTGATATAATCTCACCGTTGTTCGTGCCTTGAAAATTTTCCACTTCATCTCTTAAAGAAATGAAGTTGAATTTGTCATTCGTGAAGTGTTAGCAGATCATATGATAGAATGATGGGTCATTCCATCTGTCTTAATCAAAAGTTTATAAATATTTATATACATAAGTCCATCTATTGTATATCGTTCCAAAAATGGACTTATACTTCATCTATCATATCACTTAATAAATTAAAAGTAGTTTATACTAACAGTGGACTTCCTGTAGGCCAGTGGTAGGAAATAAATGCCAGACACACTTCAGTTGTGGGTTCGATTCCCACAGCCTTGTCCGACGCGATGGGTTGTCGCCCGTCCTGCAGGTTATCCTTTTTCTAAAACTACATTACTATAACATCCCATCAATAATATAGAAAAAAGTTTTATCCTTAAACAATACTAACTTATGTACAATATAATCCATTCCAATCTTTAGGCTTATCTAATATACATCGGTCCAATATCATAGTATAAAGAAAATTATTACTTGAAATGTCACATAACAATCATGTGAATGCCATCATTTATCCCCCATATATAATAAGATATATCTTGTTGGTCAAATTACAAACATGTGAATACCGTAATCATGTATTCTCTTGAAGAATGAATACCCATTGAACCTTAGTGAAAACATGAATGTTGTTAAAAGTTAACAATTTCCACATTCCAAAATCCTCAAAATTCTATATACTCAAACCATGATATTACTTAGTCCTTATATCAATCTTGAGCTCATGAATACAATCAAACATCTCATTATCTTCTTATCCCTTCATTATGCGCATATCATATACTTTCCAAAAATATCTGAATAACCTTCCATGGTTACCGGTACCATTCAACATATACTTTCAAATACTTTAGGGAAAACAATAGTGTAACAATCCTTAGATGATTCTTTATTCCATAGTACCATTAACTATACAACATAACTCTTGATAAACATACAATCATTCCCCTACCTTCTTAAACAACTAATTGAGCTTCAACACTTCTTTCAGCTCATATATCATTTGTAGTCTCCTCATCATCATCCATATAAATACTACCCATATGACCATGCTGATTCTCTTCATGAGATTTTTCCTTAGGGAATTGGTTTGCATAATGACTGTACATTCCACATTTAAATCATATAATCATTGTTGATGTTGTAGAAATACCATTATCCTTTTCCATGGTATTAACTGAACCATTTCCTTTGCACGTATTGGCTTTGTGTCCTTCTTTTCCACACCCAAAGCATCTTCTAGTTCCATTAAAATAATCTCCCCGATGCCTCTTCCCACAAGATTTACATGAGGGAAATTGAACTTTCTTTCCTCTATGATCATCATGAAACTCCATCGTTCTCTTATTATCTGAGTCGGGAAACTTGCCAAAGTTGAGATCATTGATCATATTATAAGATTATTGATTAGGAATAATAACGAAGTTTGGACTTCCAAATCCCGTTTCATTTGGTTGATAATGAAGAATATAATTCCATTGTCTGTCATATCCTCCATTATCATTAATCTTCCTGTTTCAGCCATTTTTTGAAACCCAAAAGGAATAGTGTGAGAGGAAAAAATCATGCTAGGGAAAACAACATAGTAAAGTGGTAGTACCGTCAATATCTAACATCTTAGGTTAAATTCTAAGAACGTTACCGTAGTTTTAGGACTATATCCTATTGTATACTTATCCTTAGGGACATCCCTAGACATACCTTAGAAATATCTCTAGGGATCTCACTAACGTTTTCACATCCTAGTTTCCAAAGGTTGACTAAACCTTTCCTCTGATACCAACTATAGAGACCCAAAACCTGACGTACATGGATATTACATTACTTTTTCATAATACTTAATACATAAAAAAATAGACACACAAGGACTGTAATAGTTTAGTGCCTTTGGAAACATGGAATATAAACATCTAATCCTGTTGAAAGATCTTCAACATCTCCCATAACGTTCTTCCCCCTTTTGTTTCCATACCTAAAACCTTTATTTATTTTCTGGGGAAAATAAAACATAAAAAGGGTGAGCTCAAATGCTCAGGAAGGGAAAACATAGAGAACATAAAACAATCCATAAAAATTTAAAAACAAAAACTTGAACATGAAATTTAAACATCAAAATCTTGAGAAAAGACATAAATCATGGAAGTACGTAAGGCATATATCATAATGGAACATCAATCATGACAAGATAAAACGGGAATAAAACATGTAATTGTGGAAACCATTCAGCACATGTTATGATTTCCGTATTAGCCAAGGCATTGCTTCCAAGACCATCTTAGTGGAAAAATTCCCTTTATGAATCGAGTTCACTCCTCGTTTCAGTCCTGTAACACTAAACCAGATTAACTTACCGTTCGAGCCATGTCTATCTCATGAGATATAAATCTTTACCCAATGCATTATAGGGAGATATAGTTCCCACCACTCTCATAATTAAATCATTCTTACTTTTTCCACAAAATAAACATACATCATTCATAATAACCCAACGAATAAAATGGGTTTCATAAACATCATCCCATATAAGGCCCCAGCCTTAAACCTTACTTAATCTTGAGTTATTAAAAGATTACACATTGAGGATCTTTTCAGGTTTAGAGTTTTAGAGAATTAGATCATAAAAATTACATTACATTCCACATATAAACAAAGTGGTTACATAAAGATAGTATTCTTCATTCCCATCAATGGAAACACATTTAAAATAAAAAATGGATTATTTCTTTACACATCCTTGACTCTATCATCTTATCATGTACCTTTCCCTTGACCTGTGAAAAACATTTCAAAAACTTGGGATGATCATAAAAACTCAGTATGGGTTATAAAAAAAACATGGAAAGGAAACATGAGTTCATATATACATAAGAATGAAATCATACTTTACCCATAAAACATAGGCACTTTAACATACCTCATAAAATCATGAATAAATCATAGAAATCATAAGACATAAAGGTAACTTGAGGCATTCATAACATTCTTACGTAGGGAGTAACCCTCTTGGTTATGTTTGGAATACCCATCACAGTATATTCCCTAAAATATCTTCGGAGAAACCTTAACGTTTCACTCCTTCGCGTTACCCAATGCATTGGAGAGCTATAACGGGCTCACCCGCCCTTAGTTTATCACGGAACCACCCGTCTTCATAATAATGCCCAAGAACCATAACATAATCATATCACATAAAACATGCATAAAGGAAACATAACATTTCCACATTTCAATCACGAGATATCAATACAACACATTGATATAATAAAAACATTATGAAAACCATTTTCAATACCAAAATAAAATAAAATTAAAACATGGTATTTATTTTTCTTTTAAAAAGAAGGTATGGCTTGTAGAGGAAGCCGAAACTCAAATAACGGTCACGACGGCGGAGAAGTCGTTGTCGCCGCATACGTACGACAAAAACATTCCCTTTTTTCATTTAGTAAAATCTTCGTATAAAAAATATTCCTTTTGAATAAACTTAAAAGTCAAAGGGTTTTATACACCGTATAAAATAAAGTTGTGTATAAAATAAAATATGCCTCAATGAAAGGAGATTGAGACGAAGTCCCATACCTCGTATCCGACATGAACCGACCGTTCTTTAATCTCCTGAATAATAAACTTGAGTTAATCTCTACTTGATTATGAATCTTTTTCGTGTTCAATATTCCTTTTATACCATGTTATGAACATCATGTAATCAGTTACGTTAATAATGTTCATTTTGTCGGTATTTGGTTCTTAAGTCCAAAATAGACTTCTTACACTTACATGTTGTTAATTTGGTCAAAGGTTCACTATATCCAGAATGTTATTCATGATGTAGATATCATATATGTCATATATATCCAGTACATACTTGCATTTATAATATTACATAATCATTTAGAGGTAAGAAATGAAGTGCACCGTTCATGGAGACGGTAAGCCGTACGTACGCATGAACGCTACTTTCATTTCTATTTCGTATTTTATAGAATGGAATCATAATGATATAAAGGTATATTATAATTCCAGTATAATATTATATATAATATCATTGTTCCATACTTTATATGTCCCACATATGGTATTTAACGAATCAAATCACTTTGAGGGGGCGGTAGTCCGCACTTCCTAAAATGAAGATATCGTGTTTACCCGTAATGGAAACCATAAAGGTATGCCCAAAATGAAAAAAAACAGAAGCATAAGGAAAACATAAACATATTATATATCATATATAAAAATAGTGACATCATAATTACCACCTTTGAAGGTGTTAAATGAGTGTTGAACAATCATCGTTTCGGGAGGCAGAATTTCGCCATCCACGGAAACCGTATGTTCTTTAACCATTTGATGTAGTTGTGTGAGAGTGTAGCTCAAATAAATCTTATAAAAACATCCTAGTATATTGAAGATACTGGTGTTGTTACAAAAGAAGTAAATAAAAAGAGTTTAGGGGGTTTGAGAAGCAAAATAAAACAAATGAACATGAGAGAATGAATTACCTTTAAAAGTGTAACTCCTTTTGATTTGAGCCTAAAGGCTTCCTTTTAAAGGATTCTGCCCAAAGGGAATCCTCTAGGGTGAGGAGAGGGATGTGGAGAGAGTAAATGGGTAGGGTTTGTGCGATCCAAAGGCTTGTGGAGTCTGTGAAATGAGGTAGAGTTGGGGGCCTTTTATAAGAGGAGAGGAGGGGCACTTTTGGAAAGTAAAGAAATATTACTTTATTTGAAAATGTGTTTCGGTTTCAAAAGGTCCCAAATTGATATAATTCGTGGATAAGGTGATAAGTCTTCGAAATCCACTCATCCAATAAGTTTTGGACATGTGTAGTTCATAGATTTTATATTATCTTTCCATTTTATTTTAGTCGTCAAATAATGATGTCATCGCTGCATCATTATTATGTCATAAATAATTTAATTTATTTAATGTCTAAAAATCATAAAAAAATACTATGAATTAGGAAATCTTTTTATCTTTCCAATTAATATTTATAATCAAAAATCTGATCTTTATAACCCCATGTAAAAATTGTTTTTGTAAAAAATCTCTTGTTTGTGTCATTTTTTACTTTAACATTTAATAAAAAGTTATTTATGTCATTTCAAAACCAAAGTGTCTCCATGGGGTCCCCAAGTTGACCCATGGCTTGTATTGGTCGGCCAAGACACAACCAATAAGGTTGGGACATGTTTCTAGGTCACTTCCTATTATTAAAGCATTATTTATACCTTAAACTACCCTAATTACCACTAATCGTGATTATGAACTTAATAAATTACTATTCACCAAAAATTATTATAATCTCATTGAACAACATTTTACTTCTTAATAAAAACCATGTATTTCAGATTTTCAAAATTCAATACACATTAGTGGTAAACTTTCATTTAACTGAAAAATCAGTTTGCTTGATTACCACTTAGTGGTTTCACTATTCATCAAAAATTGAAGTTTTTCAGAAAATTACCAAAAATTCACCCTAAGATATATTTGATATTCCGAATTCAAAAATAAAGTCTATTTTACAAAATTCAAATCATATAAGTCACATTAATTAATTTAATAATTAATTCCCGCTGCCAGAGCAAAAAGCGTGTTTTTACAAAACAATAAGTATCAAAAGATTGACACCAGTTTAAGTCTAATTTCAAATTGAAATTGATTCAAATGACCACCATTGGATAAAATGGTAAAAATATATTCTAATTTCACTTCAAAACCAATTCAAAACATAATCAAATCATATAAATAAATTAGGTTAAAAAGCAGTTTTGATGTAAAATGCAGTAATTTTCACTATTCATTAAAAAAAATGAATATTGTCAGAAAAATACCAAAAATTCACACAAGGTAAATTTTGATGTCCCAATCATAAAGAATAAGTTTATTTTGACAAAAATAGTTTATAAAATTGTCAAAATATAGATTCAAAAATGGTTTTCCATCAAAAGGCAGTAAAACAATCTTTTAAGAATATTACTGTATTCCATGCATAAGATTGTATTTATTTTCATTTTAAGCCTCTATAACACTATCTTAATCATTAATAGACATAGATAAAAATATATATTATTCATTACTTACTTGGGATGTTACATCCTTCCCCCCTTTAGAAAATTGGGTCCCCGCAATTTATTTACTTATCGAATAAATGGGGGTACTTATCCCTCATTGCATTTTCAGATTCCCATGTTGCCTCTTCCATCATGTGGTTTTTCCACAAAACCTTTACCTGATTAAAAACCTTATTTCGTAACACTTGCTCCCTGTGGTCAAGAATCTGGACCGGTTGTTCCTCATAAGATAGGTTCTCTTCCAGCTGAACCACCTCTGGACTCAAAACATGAGATGGATCTGGCATGTACTTTCTCAACATCAAAACATGAAAAACATTGTGTACCTGAGATAAAATCGGAGGTAAAGCCACTCGGTATGCAACTGATCCAACTCTCTCCAGAATTTCATATGGTCCAATGAACCTTGGACTCAACTTTCCTTTCTTACCAAATCTCATCACACTTTTCCAAGGAGAAACCATGAGAAAAACATGATCACCTACCTCGAAAGATAGATCCTTCCTCCGGTTATCCGCATAACTCTTCTTCCTGCTCTGAGCTGTTCTCATGTGTTTCTGAATCAGCTGAACGTTTTCTGCCATCTCTTCTACCAATTCTGGTCCCATCAACTTCCTTTCACCCACTTCATCCCAGGAAGCTGGAGTTCGACACCGCTTCCCATATAATGCCTAAATGGTGCCATCTGTATACTGGAATGAAAACTGTTATTATATGAAAACTCAACCAAAGAAATATGTTGGTCCCAACTTCCCTGATAATCCATAGAACAAGCTCGTAGCATATCCTCCAATGTCTGAATTGTTCGTTCTGACTGCCCATCTGATTGAGGATGAAAAGCTGTACTAAAATTTAATTCAGTACCCAACGACTTCTGAAGGCCTTTCCAAAAGTTAGAAGTAAACCTGGGATCACGATCCGATACAATGGAGAGTGGAACTCCATGTAACCTGACTATCTCTTTAAGATACAAACGGGAAAGTTTATCAAGAGAGAAAGTATCTCGTATAGCAAGGAAATGAGAAGATTTGGTCAAGCGATCAACAATAACCCAGATTGCATTATTACCTCGAGATGTCTTCGGTAATCCAACAACAAAGTCCATGGATATATTCTCCCATTTCCACTCTGGCACTGGTAAAGGCTGAAGCATCCCTTTTGGTAACTGCCGCTCTGCTTTAACCTGTTGACATGTCAAACACTTCACAGTAAAATCAGCAATATTTCTTTTCATTCCATCCCACCAGTAATACTCCCGCAGATCTCTATACATCTTAGTACTGCCCGGATGAACTGAAAACGGAGAACTATAAGCTTGACATAGCAGCTCTCTCTTCAACTGTGAATCACAAGGCACACACAATCTCTTCCCAAATCTCAAAACACAATCATTATCAATTTTGAATTCAGGCAACTTACCTTTCTGAACCAGCTCTACCTTTTTCTGCAACTCACTATCTTGCTTCTGTGCCTACTTGATTCTATCTGATAGAGAAGATCTCACTGATACCTGAAAAAAAACAGAAGGACTTCATGCACCAACAACTTCTATGCCAAATTTCATCAAATCGTTAACCAAAGGATCACGTTCCAAACGCAACATTGTTAATGAAGCATTACTTTTTCGACTCAAAGCATCAGCCACTTTATTTGCTTTTCCCGGATGGTAATGAATTGTACAATCATAATCCTTGATTAATTCCATCCATCTCCTTTGTCTCATGTTTAACTCTTTCTGAGTGAATATATACTTTAAAATTTTGTGATCGGTATATATTTCACACTTTACTCCATACAAATGATGCCTCCAAATTTTTAAAGCAAAAACAACAGCAGCTATTTCCAAATCATGTGTAGGGTAATTTACCTCATGAGTTTTCAACTGTCGTGACCATAAGCAATTACCTGATCATTCTGCATTAGGACGCAACCAAGTCCTTTCAATTAAGCATCACTGTATATAACAAACTCACCATTCCTGGAAGGTAGTGCCAAAACTGGAGCATTCACCAATCTTCTTTTCAATTCCTGAAAACAATCATCACATTCTTTTGTCCAGATAAACATAACACCCTTCCGAGTTAGCTTAGTCATTGGACTAGATAACCGTGAAAAATTTCTAACAAACCTTCGGTAATAGCCCGCCAAACCAAGGAAGCTACGAATCTCGGTTACATTTGTGGGTCTTGGCCATTCTTCCACAACTTTTGTTTTTGCAGGATCAACAGTTATTCCATCTTTAGAAACAATGTGACCAAGGAAAGAAATTTGTTGCAACCAAAAATCACACTTTCTGAATTTCCCATACAGTTTCTTTTATTTTAAGGTTTGCAAGATAACCCTTAAATGTCTTTCATGCTCTTCTTTACTTTTAGAAAACACCAAAATATCATCAATGAAAACCACCACAAACTTATCCAAGAACTCATGGACATTTCTATTCATTAAATCCATGAATACAGCAGGTGCATTGGTTAGCCCAAAAGGCATTACTATAAATTCTTAATGGCCATATCTCGTACGGAACGCGGTCTTCGGAATATCTGCCTCCTTTACCTTCAGCTGATGGTACCCTGATCTCAGGTCAATCTTTGAAAAAAACTGAGCTCCCGGGAGCTGATCAAACAAATCATCAATATGAGGCAAAGGATATTTGTTCTTAACAGTGATATTATTCAAGGCTCTATAATCAATGAAAGGTCTCATAGAACCATCTTTCTTTTTAACAAATAAGACAGGAGCACCCCATGGTGATGTGCTAGGTCTAATGAAACCTTTCTCTAATAAATCTTGCAATTGCTCCTTCAACTCTAAAAGTTCAATTTGTGCCATTCGATAAGGGGGTTTTGAATTTGGCTTAGCATCAGGAACTAAGTCAACAGTAAACTCAACTTCCTGATATGGTATTATTCCAGGAAACTCATCAGGAAAAACATCAGGATACTCATTTACCACTGGCACATCATTAATCTGAACAGTTCCTTTATTTTCAATGACATGTGCAAGGTAACATTCATTTACATCTTTTACAAGTTTCTCAGCCTCTTGATATGTTATCAAAAGTAAGGGTTCATTCTTGTAAACAAACTGAAAGTCTTTCTGAAAAGAAACTTCTTTAGCTCTACAGTCAATCTTAGCATGGTAAATAGAGAGCCAATCCATACCCATGATAACATCAAACTCTACTAGAGGTAGAACAATAAGGTTTGCAAGTAGGTTCTTTCCACAGATAAGAATAGGAAGATTCTTATAAATTCTTTTTGCCTCGACACTTCCCCCAGGTGTTTTTACCAAAAGTTCAGGAGTCATTTCTTGAGATGGTATTCCCATTTTACTAGAAAAGGTTTCAGAGATGAAAGAATGTGTAGACCCCGAATCAAACAACACACTGGCATAATCTGAAAAAACAAACAAAGTACCTGATACAACTTCATTTAATGGCCCGACATCTGCTGAAGTAGTTGCAAAGGATTTCACCACCCATTTCTGCTTGTAGTCTAACTGCTTCCCATCACTCAAGCTCCTTGTCGGACACTCGTTTGCATAGTGACCCATCTCATTACACTTATAACATTTCACTAACTGTAAATCAAATTTGTTCTTACCTTCACCTTGATCCTTTTCATTTCAATAACGAGCCTTATGTCCCATCTTACCACATCGGTAGCACTTCCCAGAATTCAGAAGACATTCCCCAGTATGCCTTTTGCCACATTTATCACAAACTGGAAACTTAGTTCTCTTACCATCAGACTTTATTGAAGAATTCTTACCTTTCTCCTGCCACCTCGGTCTCTTCTTCTGCTGGTTGTTATAGAAAACTTGGTCATCGGCAAACTCCATTTCCACCTTCTCAGCACATCGAACAAGATTTTCATAACTTTTAAACTCACGAGAAGCTAATGCCCTTCAATACTTTGGCTTTAATCTTGAGTAGAAACGATTGATTTTACTATCAAGGTCCCGGATAAAATTTGGAGCATACCTTGCCAATCGAGTAAACCTTTCTTCATAGGCAGCCACTGAGTCTTCCTCTTGCCTCAATCCAAGAATTGCTTTTCCATCCTAAGTCGAACAGCCATAGGAAAATACTTCTCAAGAAAAATACCTTTGAATTCATCCCAGTTAAGAGCATCAATCTCATCGGAATCCCTGATATTTTTAACCATAGACCACCACTGATCTGCTTCACCCTCCAAACGGTAAATAGCAAGACTAACCTTTTGATTGTCTGAACACCCCATGACATCAAAAATATTCTCCAGTGCTTTAATCCACCCTTCAGCTAGCACAGGGTCAGATGATCCTCTGAATGATGGTGGATGTTGCCTCATGAAATGTTCCACCACTGACATGTTCCTCTGCGGTTGTTCTGGCTGATCTCGTGCATGGATACCACCGCCATTTATCGCTTGAGTCAACTGCGCCATTACTGCAACAAACTGTTCAGTTCCAATTCCGACCATTTCTGGATGCTGATTCGGAAGGTTATTTCCTTCTGTATGCCTTCCTAGCACTGCTTCCCTGTTTCCTCTGCGGAAAACCATTCTGAACAAACATGTCTTAGATGAAGCAACATGGTAATCTTTAAATGCTATATCATTTCGAAAAAAAAATATATTTTTGGATAATCATTTAATATAATTCTAACTCCTAAAGTTATCTAAACCGACCTTTGATACCAACTATAAGGCCCCAGCCTTAAACCTTACTTAATCTTGAGTTATTTCAATATTACACATTGAGTATCTTTTCGGGTTTAGAGTTTTAGAGAATTAGATCATAAAACTTGCATTACATTCCACATATAAACAAAGTGGTTACATAAAGATAGTATTCTTCATTCCCATCAATGGAAACACATTTAAAATAAAACATGGATTATTTCTTGACACATCCTTGACTCTATCATCTTATCATGTACCTTTCCCTTGACCTATGAAAAACATTTCAAAAACATGGGATGAGCATAAAAACTGAGTATGGGTTATAAAAAAAACATGGAAAGGAAACATGAGTTCATATATACATAAGAACGAAATCATACTTTACCCATAAAACATAGGCACTTTAACATACCTCATAAAATCATGAATAAATCATAGAAATCATAAGACATAAAGGTAACTTGAGGCATTTATAACATTCTTACGTAGGGAGTAACCCTCTTGGTTACGTTTGGAATAACCATCACAGTATATTCCCTAAAATCTCTTCGGAGAAACCTTAACGTTTCACTCCTTCACGTTACCCAATGCATTGGAGAACTATAACGGGCTCACCCGCCCTTAGTTTATCACGGAACCACCCGTCTTCATAATAATGCCCAAGAACCATAACATAATCATATCACATAAAACATGCATAAAGGAAACATAACATTTCCACATTTCAATCACGAGATATCTATACAACACATTTATATAATAAAAACATTATGAAAACCATTTTCAATACCAAAATAAAAGAAAAGTAAAACATGGTATTTATTTTTCTTTTAAAAAGAAGGTATGGCTTGTAGAGGAAGCCGAAACTCAAATAACTGTCACGACGACGGAGAAGTCATTGTCACCGCATACGTACGACAAAAACATTCCCTTTTGTCATTTAGTAAACGCTTCGTATAAAAAAGATTCCTTTTGAATAAACATAAAAGTCAAAGGGGTTTATACACCGTATAAAATAAAGTTGTGTATAAAATAAAATATGCCTCAATGAAAGGAGATTGAGACGAAGTCTCATACCTCGTATCCGACTTGACCCGACCGTTCTTTAATCTCCTGAATAATAAACTTGAGTTAATCTCTACTTGATTATGAATCTTTTTAAAGTTCATTATTCCTTTTATACCATGTTATGAACATCATGTAATCAGTTACGTTAATAATGTTCATTTTGTCGGTATTTGGTTCTTAAGTCAAAAATAGACTTCTTACACTTACATGTTGTTAATTTGGTCAAAGGTTCACTATATCCAGAATGTTATTCATGATGTAGATATCATATATTTCATATATATCCAGTACATACTTGCATTTATAATATTACATAATCATTTAGAGGCAAGAAATGAAATGCACCGTTCATGGAGACGGTAAGCCGTACGTACGCATGAACGCTACTTTCATTTCTATTTCGTATTTTATAGAATGGAATCATAATAATATAAAGGTATATTATAATTCCAGTATAATATAATATATAATATCATAGTTCCATCGTTTATATGTCCCACATATGGTATTTAACGAATCAAATCACTTTGAGGGGGCGGTAGTCCGCAGTTCCTAAAATGAAGATATCGTGTTTACCCATAATGGAAACCATAAAGGTATGCCCAAATTGAAAAAAACATAATCTTAAGGAAAACATAAACATATTATATATCATATATAAAAATAGTTACATCATAATGGCCACCTTTGAAGGTGTTAAATGAGTGTTGAACAATCATCGTTTCGGGAGGCAGAATTTCGCCATCCACGAAAACCGTATGTTCTTTAACCATTTGATGTAGTTTTGTGAGAGTTTAGCTCAAATAAATCTTATAAAAACATCCTAGTATATTGAAGATACTGGTTTTGTTACAAAAGAAGTAAATAAAAAGAGTTTAGGGGGTTGGAGAAGCAAAATAAAACAAATGAACATGAGAGAATGAATTACCTTTAAAAGTGTAACTCCTTTTGATTTGAGCCTAAAGGCTTCCTTTGAAAGGATTCTGCCAAAAGGGAATCCTCTAGGATTAGGAGAGGGGTGTGGAGAGAGTAAATGGGCAGGGGTTGGCCGAGCCAAAGGCTTGTGGAGTGTGTGAAATGAGGTAGAGGTGGGGGCCTTTTATACGAGGATAGGAGGGGCACTTTTGGAAAGTAAAGAAATATTACTTTATTTGAAAATGTGTTTCGGTTTCAAAAGGTCCCACATTGATATAAGTCGTGGATAAGGTGATAAGGCTTCGAAATCCACTCATCCAATAAGTTTTGGACATGTTTAGTTAATAGATATTACATTATCTTTCCATTTTATTTATGTCGTCAAATAATGATGTCATCGCTGCATCATTATTATGTCATAAATAATTTAATTTATTTAATGTCTAAAAATCATAAACAAAATACTATGATTTAGGAAATCTTTTTAGCTTTCTAATGACTATTTATAATCAAACATCTGATCTTTATAACCCCATGTAAAAATTGTTTTTGTAAAACATCTCTTGTTTTTGTCATTTTTACTTTAACATTTAATAAAAAGTTATTTATGTCATTTCAAAACCAAAGTGTCTCCATGGGGTCCCCAAGTTGACCCTTGGATTGTATTGGTCGGCCATGACACAACCAATAAGGTTGGGACATGTGTCTAGGTCATTTCCTATTATTAAAGCATTATTTATACCTTAGACTACCCTAATTACCACTAATCGCGATTATGAACTTAATAAGTTACTATTCACCAAAAATTATTATAATCTCATTGAACCACATTTTACTTCTTAATGGAAACCATGTATGTCGGATTTTCAAAATTCAATACACATTAGTGGTAAACTTTCATTTAACTGAAAAATCAGTTTGCTTGATTACCACTTAGTGGTTTCACTATTCATCAAAAATTGAAGTTTTTCAGAAAATTACCAAAAATTCACCCTAAGCTAAATTTGATATTCCGAATTCAAAAATAAACACTATTTTAAAAAATTCAAATCATGTAAGTCACATTAATTAATTTAATAATTAATTCCCGCTGCCAGAGAAAAAAGCGTGTTTTTACAAAACAATAAGTATCAAAAGATTGACACCAGTTTAAGTCTAATTTCAAAGTGAAATTGATTCCAATGACCACCATTGGATAAAATGGTAAAAATATATTCTAATTTCACTTCAAAACCAATTTAAAACATAATCTAATCATATAAATAAATTAGGTTAAAAAGTAGTTTTGATGTAAAATGTAGTATTTTTCACTATTCATTAAAAAAATGAATATTGTCAGAAAAACACCAAAAATTCACACAAGGTAAATTTTGATGTCCCAATCATAAAGAATAAGTTTATTTTGACAAACATAGTTTATAAAATTGTCAAAATATAGATTCAAAAATGGTTTGCCATCAAAAGGCAGTAAAACAATCTTTTAAGAATATTACTGTATTCCATGCATAAGATTGTATTTATTTTCATTTTAAGCCTCTATAACACTATCTTAATAATTAATAGACATAGATAAAAATATCTATTATTCATTACTTACTTGGGATGTTACATCCTTCCCCCCTTTAGAAAATTGCGTCCCCGCAATTTATTTACTTATCGAATAAATGGGGGTACTTATCCCTCATTGCATTTTCAGATTGCCATGTTGCCTATTCCATCATGTGGTTTTTCCACAAAACCTTTACCTGATTAATAACCTTATTTCGTAACACTTTATCCCTGTGGTCAAGAATCTGGAACGGTTGTTCCTCATAAGATAGGTTCTCTTCCAGCTGAACCACCTCTGGACTCAAAACATGAGATGGATCTGGCATGTACTTTCTCAACATCGAAACATGAAAAACATTGTGTACCTGAGATAAACTCGGAGGTAAAGGCACTCGGTATGCAACTGATCCAACTCTCTCCAGAATTTCATATGGTCCAATGAACCTTCGACTCAACTTTCCTTTCTTACCAAATCTCATCACACTTTTCCAAGTAGAAACCTTGAGAAAAACATGATCACCTACCTCGAAAGATAGATCCTTCCTCCGGTTATCCGCATAACTCTTCTGCCTGCTCTGAGCTGTTCTCATGTGTTTCTGAATCAGCTGAACTTTTTCTGCCATCTCTTCTACCAATTCTGGTCCCATCAACTTCCTTTCACCCACTTCATCCTAGAAAGCTGGAGTTCGACACCGCTTCCCATATAATGCCTAAATGGTGCCATCTGTATACTGGAATGAAAACTGTTATTATATGAAAACTCAACCAAAGAAAGATGTTGGTCCCAACTTCCCTGATAATCCATAGAACAAGCTCGTAGCATATCCTCCAATGTCTGAATTGTTCGTTCTGACTGCCCATCTGATTCAGGATGAAAAGCTGTACTAAAATTTAATTCAGTACCCAACGACTTCTGAAGGCCTTTCCAAAAGTTAGAAGTAAACCTGGGATCCCGATCCGATACAATGGAGAGAGGAACTCCATGTAACCTGACTATCTCTTTAAGATACAAACGGGAAAGTTGATCAAGAGAGAAAGTATCTCGTATAGCAAGGAAATGAGCAGATTTGGTCAAACGATCAACAATAACCCAGATTGCATTATTACCTCGAGATGTCTTCGGTAATCCAACAACAAAGTCCATGGATATATTCTCCCATTTCCACTCTGGAACTGGTAAAGGCTGAAGCATCCCTGTCGGTAACTGCCACTCTGCTTTAACCTGTTGACATGTCAAACACTTCACAGTAAAATCAGCAATATTTCTTTTCATTCCATCCCACCAGTAATACTCTCGCAGATCTCTATACATCTTAGTACTGCCCGGATGAACTGAAAACGGAGAACTATGAGCTTGACATAACAGCTCTCTCTTCAACTGTGAATCACAAGGCACACACAATCTCTTCCCAAATCTCAAGACACAATCATTATCAATGTTGAATTCAGGCAACTTACCTTTCTGAACCAGCTCTACCTTTTTCTGCAACTCACTATCTTGCTTCTGTGCCTGCTTGATTCTATCTGATAGAGAAGATCTCACTGATACCTGAAACAAAACAGAAGTACTTCCTGCACCAACAACTTCTATGCCAAAGTTCATCAAATCGTTAACCAAATGATCACGTTCCAAACGCAACATTGTTAATGAAGCATTACTTTTTCGACTCAAAGCATCAGCCACTTTATTTTCTTTTCCCGGATGGTAATGAATTGTACAATCATAATCCTTGATTAATTCCAGCCATCTCCTTTGCCTCATGTTTAACTCTTTCTGAGTGAATATATACTTTAAACTTTTGTGATCGGTATATATTTCACACTTTACTCCATACAAATGATGCCTCCAAATTTTTAAAGAAAAAACAACAGCAGCTAATTCCAAATCATGTGTATGGTAATTTACCTCATGAGTTTTCAACTGTCGTGAAGCATAAGCAATTACCTGATATTTCTGCATTAGGACGCAACCAAGTCCTTTCAATGAAGCATCACTGTATATAACAAACTCACCATTTCTGGAAGGTAGTTCCAAAACTGGAGCATTCACCAATCTTCTTTTCAATTCCTGAAAACAATCATCACATTATTTTGTCCAGATAAATTTAACACCCTTCCGAGTTAGCTTAGTCATTGGACTAGATAACCGTGAAAAATTTCTAACAAACCTTCGGTAATAGCCCGCCAAACCAAGGAAGCTACGAATCTCGGTTACATTTGTGGGTCTTGGCCATTCTTCCACAACTTTTGTTTTTGCAGGATCAACAGTTATTCCATCTTTAGAAACAATGTAACCAAGGAAAGAAATTTGTTGCAACCAAAACTCACACTTGCTGAATTTCCCATACAGTTTCTTTTCTTTTAAGGTTTGCAAGATAACCCTTAAATGTCCTTAATGCTCTTCTTTACTTTTAGAAAACACCAAAATATCATCAATGAAAACCACCACAAACTTATCCAAGAACTCATGGAAAATTCTATTCATTAAATCCATGAATACAGCAGGTGCATTGGTTAGCCCAAAAGGCATTACTACAAATTCATAATGGCCATATCTCGTATGGAACGCGGTCTTCGGAATATCTACCTCCTTTACCTTCAGCTGATGGTACCCTGATCTCAGGTCAATCTTTGAAAAAAACTGAGCTCCCTGGAGCTGATCAAACAAATCATCGATATGAGGCAAAGGATATCTGTTCTTAATAGTGATATTATTCAAGGCTCTATAATCAATGCAAAGTCTTATAGAACCATCTTTCTTTTTAACAAATAAGACAGGAGCACCCCATGGTGATGTGCTAGGTCTAATGAAACCTTTCTCTAATAAATCTTGAAATTGCTCCTTCCACTCTAAAAGTTCAATTTGTGCCATTCGATAAGGGGGTTTTGAAATTGGCTTAGCATCAGGAACTAAGTCAACAGTAAACTCAACTTCCCGATCTGGTATTATTCCAGGAAACTCATCAGGAAAAACATCAGGATACTCATTTACCACTGGCACATCATTAATCTGAACAGTTCCTTTATTTTCAATGACGTGTGCAAGGTAACATTCATTTCCATCTTTTACAAGTTTCTCAGCCTCTTGATATGTTATCAAAAGAAAGGGTTCATTCTTGTTAACAAACTGAAAGTCTTTCTGAAAAGAAACTTCTTTAGCTCTACAGTCAATCTTAGCATGGTAAATAGAGAGCCAATCCATACCCAGGATAACATCAAACTCTACTAGAGGTAGAACAATAAGGTTTGCAAGTAGGTTCTTTCCACAGATAAGGATAGGAAGATTCTTATAAATTCTTTTTGCCTCGACACTTCCCCCAGGTGTTTTTACCAAAAGTTCAGGAGTCATTTCTTGAGATGGTATTCCCATTTTACTAGAAAAGGTTTCAGAGATGAAAGAATGTGTAGACCCCGAATCAAACAACACACTGGCATAATATGAAAAAACAAACAAAGTACCTGATACAACTTCATTTGATGGCCCGACATCTGCTGAAGTAGTTGCAAAGGATTTCACCACCCCATTCTGCTTGTAGTCTAACTGCTTCCCATCACTCAAGCTCCTTGTCGGACACTCATTTGCATAGTGACCCATCTCATTGCACTTAAAACATTTCACTAACTGTAAATCAAATTTGTTCTTACCTTCACCTTGATCCTTTTCAGTGCAATCACGAGCCTTATGTCCCATCTTACCACATCGGTAGCACTTCTCAGAATTCAGAAGACATTCCCCAGCATGCCTTTTGCCACATTTATCACAAACTGGAAACTTAGTTCTCTTACCATCAGACTTTTTTGAAGAATTATTACCTTTCTCCTGCCACCTCGGTCTCTTCTTCTGCTGGTTGTTATAGAAAACTTGGTCATCGGAAAACTCCATTTCCACCTTCTCAGCACATCGAACAAGCTTTTCATAACTTTTAAACTCACGAGAAGCTAATTCCCTTCGATACTTTGGATTTAATCCTGAGTAGAAAAGATTGATTTTACTATCAAGGTCCTGGATAAAATTTGGAGCATACCTTGCCAATCGAGTAAACCTTTCTTCATAGGCAGCCACTGAGTCTTCCTCTTGCCTCAATTCCAAGAATTGCTTTTCCATCCTAAGTCGAATAGCCTTAGGAAAATACTTCTCAAGAAACATACCTTTGAATTCATCCCAGTCAAGAGCATCAATCTCATCGGCGTCCCTGATATGTTTAACCATAGACCACCACTGATCTGCTTCACCCTCCAAACGGTAAATAGCAAGACTAACCTTTTGATTGTCTGAACACCCCATGACATCAAAAATCTTCTCCAGTGCTTTAATCCACCCTTCAGCTAGCACAGGGTCAGATGATCCTCTGAATGATTGTGGATGTTGCCTCATGAAATGTTCCACCACTGACATGTTCCTCTGCGGTTTTTCTGGCTGATCTCGTGCATGGATACCACCGCCATTTATCGCTTGAGTCAACTGCGCCATTACTGCAACAAACTGTTCAGTTCCAATTCCAACCATTTCTGGATGCTGATTCAGAAGGTTATTTCCTTCTGTATGCCTTCCTAGCACTGCTTCCCTGTTTCCTCTGTGGAAAACCATTCTGAACAAACATGTCTTAGATGAAGCAACATGGTAATCTTTAAATGCTATATCATTTCGAAAAAAAATATTTTTGGATAATCATTTAATAGAATTCTAACTCCTAAAGTTATCTAAACCGACCTTTCATACCAACTATAAGGCCCCAGCCTTAAACCTTACTTAATCTTGAGTTATTACAAGATTACACATTGAGGATCTTTTCAGGTTTAGAGTTTTAGAGAATTAGATCATAAAACTTGCATTGCATTCCACATATAATCAAAGTGGTTACATAAAGATAGTATTCTTCATTCCCATCAATGGAAACACATTTAAAATAAAACATGGATTATTTCTTGATACATCCTTGACACTATCATCTTATCATGTACCTTTCCCTTGACCTGTGAAAAACATTTCAAAAACTTGGGATGAGCATAAAAACTCAGTATGGGTTATAAAAAAACATGGAAAGGAAACATGAGTTCATATATACATAAGAACGAAATCATACTTTACCCATAAAACATAGGCACTTTAACATACCTCATAAAATCATGAATAAATCATAGAAATCATAATACATAAAGGTAACTTGAGGCATTCATAACATTCTTACGTAGGGAGTAACCCTCTTGGTTACGTTTGGAATACCCATCACAGTATATTCCCTAAAATCTCTTCGGAGAAACCTTAACGTTTCACTCCTTCGCGTTACCCAATGCATTGGAGATCTATACCGGGATCACCCGCCCTTAGTTTATCACGGAACCACCCATCTTCATAATAATGTCCAAGAACCATAACATAATCATATCACATAAAACATGCATAAAGGAAACACAACATTTCCACATTTCAATCACGAGATATCAATACAAAAAATTCATATAATAAAAACATTATGAAAACCATTTTCAATACCAAAATAAAAGAAAAGTAAAACATGGTATTTATTTTTCTTTTAAAAAGAAGGTATGGCTTGTAGAGGAAGCCGAAACTCAAATAACGGTCACGACGGCGGAGAAGTCGTTGTCACCGCATACGTACGACAAAAACATTCCCTTTTGTCATTTAGTAAACGCTTCGTATAAAAAATATTCCTTTTGAATAAACTTAAAAGTCAAAGGGGTTTATACACCTTATAAAATAAATTTGTGTATAAAATAAAATATGCCTCAATGAAAGGAGATTGAGACGAAGTCCCATACCTCGTATCCGACTTGTCCTGACCGTTCTTTAATCTCCTGAATAATAAAATTGAGTTAATCTCTACTTGATTATGAATCTTTTTCAAGTTCATTATTCCTTTTATACCATGTTATGAACATCATGTAATCAGTTACGTTAATAATGTTCATTTTGTCGGTATTTGGTTCTTAAGTCAAAAATAGACTTCTTACACTTACATGTTGTTAATTTGGTCAAAGGTTCACTATATCCAGAATGGTATTCATGATGTAGATATCATATATGTCATATATATCCAGTACATACTTGCATTTATAATATTACATAATCATTTAGAGGTAAGAAATGAAATGCACCGTTCATGGAGACGGTAAGCCGTACGTACGCATGAACACTACTTTCATTTCTATTTCGTATTTTATAGAATGGAATCATAATGATATAAAGGTATATTATAATTCCAGTATAATATCATATATAATATCATAGTTCCATCCTTTATATGTCCCACATATGGTATTTAACGAATCAAATCACTTTGAGGGGGCGGTAGTCCGCACTTCCTAAAATGAAGATATCGTGTTTACCCGTAGTGGAAACCATAAAGGTATGCCCAAAATGAAAAAACACAGATGCTTAAGGAAAACATAAACATATTATATATCATATATAAAAATAGTGACATCATAATGGCCACCTTTGAAGGTGTTAAATGAGTGTTGAACAATCATCGTTTCGGGAGGCATAATTTCGCCATCCACGGAAACCGTATGTTCTTTAACAATTTGATGTAGTTGTGTGAGAGTGTAGCTCAAATAAATCTTATAACAACATCCTAGTATATTTAAGATACTGGTGTTGTTACAAAATAAGTAAATAAAAAGAGTTTAGGGGGTTGGAGAAGCAAAATAAAACAAATGAACATGAGAGAATGAATTACCTTTAAAAGTGTAACTCCTTTTGATTTGAGCCTAAAGGATTCCTTTGAAAGGATTCTGCCCAAAGGGAATCCTCTAGGATGAGGAGAGGGATGTGGAGAGAGTAAATGTGCAGGGGTTGTCCGAGCCAAAGGCTTGTGGAGTGTGTGAAATGAGGTAGAGGTGGGGGCCTTTTATAAGAGGAGAGGAGGGGCACTTTTGGAAAGTAAAGAAATATTACTTTATTTGAAAATGTGTTTCGGTTTCAAAAGGTCCCACATTGATATAATTCGTGGATAAGGTGATAAGGATTCGAAATCCACTCATAAAATAAGTTTTGGACATGTTAGTTCATGGAGTTTACATTATCATTCCATTTTATTTAAGTCGTCAAATAATGATGTCATCGGTGCATCATTATTATGTCATAAATAATTTAATTTATTTAATGTATAAAAATCATAAAAAAATACTATGATTTATTAAATCTCTTTATCTTTCCAATGAATATTTATAATCAAAAATCTGATCTTTATAACCCAATGTAAAATTTGTTTTTGAAAAACATCTCTTGTTTGTGTCATTTTTACTTTAACATTTAATAAAAAGTTATTTATGTCATTTCAAAACCAAAGTGTCTCCATGGGGTCCCCAAGTTGACCCATGGCTTGTATTGGTCGGCCATGACACAACCAATAAGGTTGGGACATGTTTCTAAGCCATTTCCTATTATTAAAGCATTATTTATACCTTAAACTACCCTAATTACCACTAATCGCGATTATGAACTTAATAAGTTACTATTCACCAAAAATTATTATAATCTCATTGAACCACATTTTACTTCTTAATGACAACCATGTATGTTGGATTTTCAAAATTTAATACACATTAGTGGTAAACTTTCATTTAACTGAAAAATCAGTTTGCTTGATTACCATTTAGTGGTTTCACTATTCATCAAAAATTGAAGTTTTTCAGAAAATTAAAAAAATTCACCCTAAGCTATATTTGATATTCCGAATTCAAAAATAAAGTCTATTTTACAAAATTCAAATCATATAAGTCACATTAATTAATTTAATAATTAATTCCCGCTACCAGAGCAAAAAGCGTGTTTTTTACAAAACAATAAGTATCAAAAGATTGACACTAGTTTAAGACTAATTTCAAAGTGAAATTGATTACAATGACCACCATTGGATAAAATGGTAAAAATATATTCTAATTTCACTTCAAAACCAATTCAAAACATAATCTAATCATATAAATAAATTAGGTTAAAAAGCAGTTTTGATGTAAAATGCAGTATTTTTCACTATTCATTAAAAAATGAATATTGTCAGAAAAATACCAAAAATTCACACAAGGTAAATTTTGATGTCCCAATCATAAAGAATAAGTTTATTTTGACAAACATAGTTTATAAAATTGTCAAAATATAGATTCAAAAATGGTTTGCCATCAAAAGGCAGTAAAACAATCTTTTAAGAATATTACTGTATTCCATGCATAAGATTGTATTTATTTTCATTTTAAGCCTCTATAACACTATCTTAATCGTTAATAGACATAGATAAAAATATCTATTATTCATTACATACTTGGGATGTTACATCCTTCCCCCCATTAGAAAATTGCATCCCCGCAATTTATTTACATATCGAATAAATGGGGGTACTTATCCCTCATTGCATTTTCAGATTCCCATGTTGCCTCTTCCATCATGTGGTTTTTCCACAAAACCTTTACCTGATTAATAACCTTATTTCGTAACACTTGCTCTCTGTGGTCAAGAATCTGGACCGGTTGTTCCTCATAAGATAGGTTCTCTTCCAACTGAACCACCTATGGACTCAAAACATGAGATGGATCTGGCATGTACTTTCTCAACATGGAAACATGAAAAACATTGTGTACCTGAGATAAACTCGGAGGTAAAGCCACTCGATATGCAACTGATCCAACTCTCTCATTAATTTCATATGGTCCAATGAACCTTGGACTCAACTTTCCTTTCTTACCAAATCTCATCACACTTTTCCAAGGATAAACCTTTAGAAAAACATGATCACCTACCTCGAAAGATAGATCCTTACTCCGGTTATCCGCATAACTCTTCTGCCTGCTCTGAGCTATTCTCATGTGTTTCTGAATCAGCTGAACTTTTTCTGCCATCTCTTCTACCAATTCTGGTCCCATCAACTTCCTTTCACCCACTTCATCCCGGAAAGATGGAGTTCGACACCGCTTCCCATATAATGCCTAAATGGTGCCATCTGTATACTGGAATGAAAACTGTTATTATATGAAAACTCAACCAAAGAAAAATGTTGGTCCCAACTTCCCTGATAATCCATAGAACAAGCTCGTAGCATATCCTCCAATGTCTGAATTGTTCGTTCTGACTGCCCATCTGATTGAGGATGAAAAGCTGTACTAAAATTTAATTCAGTACCGAACGACTTCTGAAGGCCTTTCCAAAAGTTAGAAGTAAACCTGGTATCACGATCCGATACAATGGAGAGAGGAACTCCATGTAACCTGACTATCTCTTTAAGATACAAACGGGAATGTTGATCAAGAGAGAAAGTATCTCGTATAGAAAGGAAATGAGCAGATTTGGTCAAGCGATCAACAATAACCCAGATTGCATTATTACCTCGAGATGTCTTCGGTAATCCAACAACAAAGTCCATGGATATATTATCCCATTTCCACTCTGGCACTGGTAAAGGCTGAAGCATCCCTTTCGGTAACTTCCGCTCTACTTTAACCTGTTGACATTTCAAACACTTCACAGTAAAATCAGCAATATTTCTTTTCATTCCATCCCACCAGTAATACTCCCGCAGATCTCTATACATCTTAGTACAACCCGGATGAACTGAAAAAGGAGAACTATGAGCTTGACATAACAGCTCTCTCTTCAACTGTGAATCACAAGGCACACACAATCTCTTCCCAAATCTCAAAACACAATCATTATCAATGTTGAATTCAGGCAACATACCTTTCTGAACCAGCTCTAACTTTTTCTACAACTCAATATCTTGCTTCTGTGACTGCTTGATTCTATCTGATAGAGAAGATCTCACTGATACCTGAAACAAAACAGAAGGACTTCCTGCACCAACAACTTCTATGCCAAAGTTCATCAAATCGTTAACCAAAGGATCACGTTCCAAACGCAACATTGTTAATGAAGCATTACTTTTTCGACTCAAAGAATCAGCCACTTTATTTTCTTTTCCCGGATGGTAATGAATTGTACAATCATAATCCTTGATTAATTCCAGCCATCTCCTTTGTCTCATGCTTAACTCTTTCTGAGTGAATATATACTTTAAACTTTTTTGATCGGTATATATTTCACACTTTACTCCATACAAATGATGCCTCCAAATTTTTAAAGCAAAAACAACAGCAGCTAATTCCAAATCATGTGTAGGGTAATTTACCTCATGAGTTTTCAACTGTCGTGAAGCATAAGCAATTACCTGATCATTCTGTATTAGGACGCAACCAATTCCTTTCAATTAAGCATCACTGTATATAACAAACTCACCATTCCTGGAAGGTAGTGCCAAAACTGGAGCATTCACCAATCTTCTTTTCAATTCCTGAAAACAATCATCACATTCTTTTTTCCAGATAAACTTAACACCCTTCCGAGTTTTCTTAGTCATTGGACTAGATAACCGTGAAAAATTTGTAACAAACCTTCGGTAATAGCCCTCCAAACCAAGGAAGCTACGAATCTCGGTTACATTTGTGGGTCTTGGCCATTCTTCCACAACTTTTGTTTTTGCAGGATCAACAGTTATTCCATCTTTAGAAACAATGTGACCAAGGAAAGAAATTTGTTTCAACCAAAACTCACACTTGCTGAATTTCCCATACAGTTTCTTTTCTTTTAAGGTTTGAAAGATAACCCTTAAATGTCTTTCATGCTCTTCTTTACTTTTAGAAAACACCAAAATATCATCAATGAAAACCACCACAAACTTATCCAAGAACTCATGGAAAATTCTATTCATTAAATCCATGAATATAGCAGGTGGATTGGTTAGCCCAGAAGGAATTACTACAAATTCATAATGGCCATATCTCGTACGGAACGCGGTCTTCGGAATATCTGCCTCCTTTACCTTCATCTGATGGTACCCTGATCTCAGGTCAATCTTTGAAAAAAACTGAGCTCCCTGGAGCTGATCAAACAAATCATCGATATGAGGCAAAGGATATTTGTTCTTAACAGTGATATTATTCAAGGCTCTATAATCAATGCAAAGTCTCATAGAACAATCTTTCTTTTTAACAAATAAGACAGGAGCACCCCATGGTGATGTGCTAGGTCTAATGAAACCTTTCTCTAATAAATCTTGCAATTGCTCCTTCAACTCTAAAAGTTCAATTTGTGCCATTCGATAAGGGGGTTTTGAAATTGGCTTAGCATCAGGAACTAAGTCAACAGTAAACTCAACTTCCCGATCTGGTATTATTCCAGGCAACTCATCAGGAAAAACATCAGGATACTCATTTACCACTGGCAAATCATTAATCTGAACAATTACTTTATTTTCAATGACGTGTGCAAGGTAACATTCATTTCCATCTTTTACAAGTTTCTCAGCCTCTTGATATGTTATCAAAAGTAAGGTTTCATTCTTGTAAACAAACTGAAAGTCTTTCTGAAAAAAAACTTATTTAGCTCTACAGTCAATCTTAGCATGGTAAATAGAGAGCCAATCCATTCCCAAGATAACATCCAACTCTACTAGAGGTAGAACAATAAGGTTTGCAAGTAGGTTCTTTCCACAGATAAGGATAGGAAAATTCTTATAAATTTTTTTTTGCCTCGACACTTCCCCCAGGTGTTTTTACCAAAAGTTCAGGAGTCATTTCTTGATATGGTACTCCCATTTTACTAGAAAAGGTTTCAGAGATGAAAGAATGTGTAGACCCCGAATCAAACAACACACTGGCATAATCTGAAAAAACAAACAAAGTACCTGATACAACTTCATTTGATGGCCCGACATCTGCTGAAGTAGTTGCAAAGGATTTCACCACCCCTTTTTGCTTGTAGTCTAACTGCTTCCCATCACTCAAGCTCCTTGTCGGACACTCGATTGCATAGTGACCCATCTCATTGCACTTCAAACATTTCACTAACTGTAAATCAAATTTGTTCTTACCTTCACCTTGATCCTTTTCAGTGAAATCACGAGCCTTATGTCCCATCTTACAACATCGGTAGCACTTCCCAGAATTCATAAGACATTCCCCAGCATGCCTTTTGCCACATTTATCACAAACTGGAAACTTAGTTCTCTTACCATCAGACTTTTTTGAAGAATTCTTACCTTTCTCCTGCCACCTCGGTCTCTTCTTCTGCTGGTTGTTATAGAAAACGTGGTCATCAGCAAACTCCATTTCCACCTTCTTAGCACATCGAACAAGCTTTTCATAACTTTTAATCTCACGAGAAGCTAATTCCCTTCGATACTTTGGCTTTAATCCTGAGTAGAAACGATTGATTTTACTATCAATGTCCCGAATAAAATTTGGAGCATACCTTGCCAATCGACTAAACCTTTCTTCATAGGCAGCCACTGAGTCTTCCTCTTGCCTCAATTCCAAGAATTGCTTTTCCATCCTAAGTCGAACAGCCTTAGAAAAATACTTCTCAAGAAACATACCATTGAATTCATCCCAGTCAAGAGCATCAATCTCATCGGCGTCCCTGATATTTTTAACCATAGACCACCACTGATCTGCTTCACCCTCCAAACGGTAAATAGCAAGAATAACCTTTTGATTGTCTGAACACCCCATGACATCAAAAATCTTCTCCAGTGCTTTAATCCACCCTTCAGCTAGCACAGGGTCAGATGATCCTCTAAATGATTGTGGATGTTGCCTCATGAAATGTTCCACCACTGACATGTTCCTCTGCGGTTTTTCTGGCTGATCTCGTGCATGGATACCACCGCCATTTATCGCTTGAGTCAACTGTGCCATTACTGCAACAAACTGTTCAGTTCCAATTCCGACCATTTCTGGATGCTGATTCGGAAGGTTATTTCCTTCTGTATGCCTTCCTAGCACTGCTTCCATGTTTTTCTCTGCGGAAAACCATTCTGAACAAACATGTCTTAGATGAAGCAACATGGTAATCTTTAAATGCTATATCATTTCGAAAAAAAAATTATTTTTGGATAATCATTTAATAGAATTCTAACTCCTAAAGTTATCTAAACCGACCTTTGATACCAACTATAAGGCCCCAGCCTTAAACCTTACTTAATCTTGAGTTATTACAAGATTACACATTGAGGATCTTTTCGGGTTTAGAGTTTTAGAGAATTAGATCATAAAACAAGCATTACATTCCGCATATAAACAAATTGGTTCCATAAAGATAGTATTCTTCATTCCCATCAATGGAAACACATTTAAAATAAAACATGGATTATTTCTTGACACATCCTTGACTTTATCATCTTATTATGTACCTTTCCCTTGACCTGTGAAAAACATTTCAAAAACTTGGGATGAGCATAAAAACTCAGTATGGGTTATAAAAAAACATGGAAAGGAAACATGAGTTCATATATACATAAGAACGAAATCATACTTTACCCATAAAACATAGGAACTTTAACATACCTCATAAAATCATGAATAAATCATAGAAATCATAAGACATAAAGTTAACTTGAGGCATTCATAACATTCTTACATAGGGAGTAACCCTCTTGGTTACGTTTGGAATACCCATCACAATATATTCCCTAAAATCTCTTCGAAGAAACCTTAACGTTTCACTCCTTCGCGTTACCCAATGCATTGGAGAGCTATAACGGGCTCACCCGCCCTTAGTTTATCACGGAACCACCCGTCTTCATAATAATTCCCAAGAACCATAACATAATCATATCACATAAAACATGCATAAAGGAAACATAACATTTCCACATTTCAATCACGAGATATCAATACAACACATTGATATAATAAAAACATTATGAAAACCATTTTCAATACCAAAATAAAAGAAAAGTAAAACATGGTATTTATTTTTCTTTTAAAAAGAAGGTATGGCTTATAGAGGAAGCCGAAACTCAAATAACGGTCACGACGGCGGAGAAGTCGTTGTCGCCAAATACGTACGACAAAAACATTCCCTTTTGTCATTTTGTAAACGCTTCGTATAAAAAAGATTCCTTTTGAATAAAATTAAAAGTCAAAGGGGTTTATACACCGTATAAAATAAAGTTGTGTATAAAATAAAATATGCCTCAATGAAAGGAGATTGAGACGAAGTCCCATACCTCGTATCCGACTTGACCCGACTGTTCTTTAATCTCCTGAATAATAAACTTGAGTTAATATCTACTTGATTATGAATCTTTTTCAAGTTCATTATTCCTTTTATACCATGTTATGAACATCATGTAATCAGTTACGTTAATAATGTTCATTTTTTCGGTATTTGGTTCTTAAGTCAAAAATAGACTTCTTACACTTACATGTTGTTAATTTGGTCAAAGGTTCACTATATCCAGAATGGTATTCAGGATGTAGATATCATATATGTCATATATATCCAGCACATACTTTCATTTATAATATTACATAATCATTTAGAGGTAAGAAATGAAATGCACTGTTCATGGAGATGGTAAGCCGTACGTACGCATGAACGCTACTTTCATTTCTATTTCGTATTTTATAGAATGGAATCATAATGATATAAAGGTATATTATAATTCCAGTATAATATCATATATAATATCATAGTTCCATCCTTTATATGTCCCACATATGGTATTTAATGAATCAAATCACTTTGAGGGGGCGGTAGTCCGCACTTCCTAAAATGAAGATATCGTGTTTACCCGTAATGGAAACCATAATGGTATGCCCAAAATGAAAAAAAACAGAAGCTGAAGGAAAACATAAACATATTATTTATCATATATAAAAATAGTGACATCATAATGTCCACCTTTGAAGGTGTTAAATGAGTGTTGAACAATCATCGTTTCGGGAGGCCGAATTTCCCCATCCACGGAAACCGTATGTTCTTTAACCATTTGATGTAGTTGTGTGAGAGTGTAGCTCAAATAAATCTTATAACAACATCCTAGTATATTGAAGATATTTTTGTTGTTACAAAAGAAGTAAATAAAAAGAGTTTAGGGGGTTGGAGAAGCAAAATAAAACAAATGAACATGAGAGAATGAATTACCTTTAAAAGTGTAACTCCTTTTGATTTGAGCCTAAAGGCTTCCTTTGAAAGGATTCTGCCCAAAGGGAATCCTCTAGGATGAGGAGAGGGATGTGGAGAGAGTAAATGGGCAGGTTTTGGCCGAGCCAAAGGCTTGTGGAGTGTGTGAAATGATGTAGAGGTGGGGGCCTTTTATAAGAGGAGAGGAGGGGCACTTTTGGAATGTAAAGAAATATTACATTATTTGAAAATGTGTTTCGGTTTCAAAAGGTCCCACATTGATATAATTCGTGGATAAGGTGATAATTCTTCGAAATCCACTCATCCAATAAGTTTTGGACATGTGTAGTTCATAGATTTTACATTATCTTTCCATTTTATTTAAGTCGTCAAATAATGATGTCATCGCTGCATCATTATTATGTCATAAATAATTTAATTTATTTAATGTCTAAAAATCATAAATAAAATACTATGATTTAGGAAATCTTTTTAGATTTCCAATTACTATTTATAATCAAAAATATGATCTTTATAACCCCATGTAAAAATTGTTTTTTTAAAACATCTCTTGTTTGTGTCATTTTTACTTTAACATTTAATAAAAAGTTATTTATGTCATTTCCAAACCAAAGTGTCTCCATGGGGTCCCCAAGTTGACCCATGGCTTGTATTGGTCGTCCATGACACAACCAATAAGGTTGGGACATGTTTCTAGGTCATTTCCTATTATTAAAGCATTATTTATACCTTAAACTACCCTAATTACCACTAATCGCGATTATGAACTTAATGAGTTACTATTCACCAAAAATTATTATAATCTCATTGAACCACATATTACTTCTTAATGACAACCATGTATGTCGGATTTTCAAAATTCAATACACATTAGTGGTAAACTTTCATTTAACTGAAAAATCAGTTTGCTTGATTACCACTTAGTGGTTTCACTATTCATAAAAAATTGAAGTTTTTCAGAAAATTACCAAAGATTCACCCTAAGCTATATTTGATATTCCGAATTCAAAAATAAAGTCTATTTTACAAAATTCAAATCATATAAGTCACATTAATTAATTTAATAATTAATTCCCACTGCCAGAGCAAAAAGCGTGTTTTTACAAAACAATAAGTATCAAAAGATTGACACCAGTTTAAGTCTAATTTCAAAGTGAAATTGATTCCAATGACCACCATTGGATAAAATGGTAAAAATATATTCTAATTTCACTTCAAATCCAATTCAAAACATAATCTAATCATATAAATAAATTATGTTAAAAAGCAGTTTTGATGTAAAATGCAGTATTTTTCACTATTCATTAAAAAAATGAATATTGTCAGAAAAATACCAAAAATTCACACAAGGTAAATTTTGATGTCCCAATCATAAAGAATAAGTTTATTTTGACAAACATAGTTTATAAAACGGTCAAAATATAGATTCAAAAATGGTTTTCCATCAAAAGGCAGTAAACCAATCTTTTAAGAATATTACTGTATTCCATGCATAAGATTGTATTTATTTTCATTTTAAGCCTCTATAACACTATCTTAATCATTAATAGACATAGATAAAAATATCTATTATTCATTACTTACTTGGGATGTTACATACCATCATCACATAATTCATATAAAATAAATGGATATCATTTCATAATAATGAAAGTGAAACCATGTAATTCATAAAGACATGATACTTGAAACATACACATACGAAATAATGTCATCTTAGATGAAAAATGGTTTTGATAAAACACTTGAAATGAATTCTTGAGGAAAAGATCCTTTATTCTTCTAAATCATTCTCTTTCCAAAAAATGTCATGAAATTTTAAAAGAAAATTATTTTGTTGAAAATATTCATGATATCTTTTAGAGGAAGCTTCATGAAAATAAGGATTTATAAAACCGTAAAAGTCCGTTCAGGCCTTATAAGTTAAAAAAACATTCTTCTCATACTTTTGCTGGAAAAGTAAAAAAGTACCTCGTAATAGAAATATTCCATACATACCACGTAGTAAAACTCAAAAATGGGTAAAATTACTTTAAACATACATGAAAACATTGTTAGAAAACATGGGCATGGATGATAACAATTACCCTAGTAAATACTTACGAATAAGAATCTCAGATAAGAATAAGATTTCAAAATTATCCCTTAACTTAGGTCTGATATGCTTCGTACGTATCTAAACGTCCTGTATAATGATTTAAATAATGTCATTTAATTACTAAATAATCATCTTCATTGTTATGGTATCATATATGGTTCATTTATGACTTTATATTACCCATTCTTTTGTAAATTCATGTTAATGTAGTGTTTTGGGTAAACTCATTTCATTTATGGTCTCTGATTTGACTTCAAATTATTCATATGATTACTTAGAACATGATTAAATAATTCCAAAATATAAAATATGATTTATATATTATATATATTCAGAATATACATATATATAATAGATCGATAAATGGAATGAAATACACTGTTCATGGAGACGGTAGGCCGTACGTATGCATGAACGCTGTTTTTGTTTCCTTATTGAGTTGAATGGAATTAAGTAGATGGAATACATATATATATACATAAATAAAGTAGTTTTATAATTTCATATATTTCATTATTATTTCTTATATATACATTATAATCATTCTTTAATGGTTAACACGGAGAATGAATCGCATCGCGTCGTGGAGACGGTAGTCCATACGTAGGCACGAGCGATGATATCTTTTCCATAATTATTGAATTGAATTGGAGTGGATGATAAAATATATCAGAATTATTATGATTTTATAATAACTATGTATAGTTATTCTTTACACCATTATACCCATCCATGTAAGGTGGTGTTGGAAAAACAGATTACACCACAGCGTGGAGACGGTATTCCGTACGTACGCACGCGCGGTGATTTCATTTTCTGTAGGATGGATAGAAGGTAAAATGGGGGTTTTTCGTACTTATAATAACATATCAGTATATTAGTGATACTGATTTTATTACTTCATAATGAAACAACTAAAAATAAGAAGTGGAAGAAGAAATAATGTTGAAATAATCGGTAACGGACATTACCTGTTCTTTGAAGCGCATCTTTGAGACCTCCTCTTAGGGAATAAAAATTGGTCTTTAAAGAGGAACAGGACCTCTAGGATGTTCTTATAGAAGAGGAGAAGATAATTTTGCAGGGTTTGGTCTAGCTTGAGGCTCAAAGTGGTGTGAGGAAGAGAGGGAGGAGGTGCCCTTTTATAACGGAGGAGAGGGACACATTTGGAAAAACAAAAAATATTATTTTATTATAAAGTCATATTAGGTTTTTAATAGCTTAAAAAAAAATTTAGAAGCTAAGGTGGGGATGGGTGGAAATAATCTCATAAAATAGAATTTTGAAAAGTTTAGGTATCTATTTTAACCTTATCATTTAGATTTAACTTTAAGTTAGATAATTTAACTTCTACTGTGTCTTCTTGTTTTCTTACACTATATGGTTAATAAACTTACTATAACAAGCCAAACGAACCCAAAGTTGTTTATTATTAATATATATAACCTTATCAAAGTCATTTGAACGAACCTTAGCTTTTTAGGAATAAAATAATAATTAATAATATAATATTTTTTTAAAAACCATTTTATGTCAATTTTGACACTATTTGGTAATTGATTTGTTTTGAAAATCATAACAGAAAGATTAGTTCGAAAAAAGTTAATAAAATCAATAATAACATGTCATAGTAACCTATAAAATTAGTGTAATTCATAAAAAGTCTAAAATTACATTTATTTGGGAATTTATAAATCAATTATGTCAATATTTCATTAATAAGATAATTACTGCATCATCATTGTGTCATAAATAAATTAAATTATTTAATGTCTAAAAATTACAAATAAAATATCATTATGTAGGAAATATTTTGAGATTTCTAATGAATATTTATAGTCGAATTTATCTTATTTATAACCCTATATTAAAAATGATTTAGTTATTAAACTTTGATTTTAACTATTTTAACCCTTCTTTGAATAAATTAATAATAAATGTCCTAATATAATCCAAGTTGGCCTAAATGGTCATATTTTATTCCTATGGTTGTTTTTGGTCTAATTACACTTATCCAATAGAAGTAGGACACGTTTTATGGTAATAATAATATCATTTTTACCCTTAATTTCCGTATTTATTTTTAACCGTGGTAAAAAAAAGTAAAAAGTTACTATTCACCAAAAATTATTTTCATCTCATTGAATGACATTTTACTTACTAACATCAGTCGTGTCTCTCGGAATTTTGAAATTCCATTCACAGAAGTGGTAAAATTATGTTTTATGTAAATTTGCAAATTCTTCTAGGAGGTGGGTAAAATAGGGTGAAAAGTTCAATAAAATTTTTATATGTCTAAAGTTATTATAAAATGACTCCAATGAATTACATTGAACTTATATAGGTATTATTTAACAATTTTGACCTAAAATTAAATAAAATAAAATAAATAATTATTTAAATAAAAAGTCGGTTTTTAAATAGTAACCTAGTGTTTTCACTATTCATCAAAAATTGAAAGTTTTCCGAAAATTACCAAAATTTCACCCTAGGCTAATTTCAAAATTCCGAATCCAAAAATGAAGTCCATTTTGAAAAATAAAATTTACAATATTTCAAAAAGTGGGTATTACTATTCATAATAGCTAGTTCTAGTAATATTTGAATAATATATCGTTGTTTAGTAAAACCTAGTATTGCGTACAATACACGCTATCGAGTAAGGTCGTGATTGCGTGTAATGCAAGCCAAGTCAGGGTTTCGTGTTGTGCAAGACTCTTTTGTTGTTTCGTTATAACAGAATCCAACCATTTTTCATTTGTACATTGAATATATATATATATACTCAATGTTATATAGAATGACTATTATTAAATGAACTTAAAATTGTGTGTAACACAATCTAAGAATAGTGTTGCGTATACTGCAAGCTAATACGGTGTTGCGTATAGCACAAGATAATCTTTGTGTATCGTACAACAGAATATATGAAAGAAATTAAAACGAATATATCTTATAAAATCTCGAGTTGTTACAATTCTTGTGATATCTTATTCTTTACCAGCATGTACATTATTATTTTTATTATTGGATTGGTGGTGACATTAGATAATATCATAACTCCAAAGGAAACTATAACGGGATAACCAATGGTCACTGGACCAATCATAATAGGATCTTGAGAATCCTAACCTCTCCTAGTTAATGTTGTGTGCTATTATTGAGGGCCCAAACCCATTGTGACATGGAAAGTAAGTAAAGGACCTTAGTTCCATCTTATTGATAATTAGTTTCCCCAATAACGAGAAAGAAAATATTATAGTGAGTTACAGTTGAAGATCCTAAGGGTAGTTTACCATGTTAAATTTGGACCTATTGGGATTATAGATGAATCTATTCTATTAAATCTTCAGCTCTAGGTTTTATAACTCGATGCATGGCTAGGGCACCTACATCAGGAGCAATAGTGGTCCACCTTGAATATGTAAGGACCAAGTTGGGTTTTGGTTGTATTTTTTGTCAATAAGATTAGTATATAGAATGATGGAAGTTTTAAATGAGGGGAAATGTAAATTTTTTTTGGAAAAACCTTTCACTCATAGATTTCACAACTCCTAAGACTAGACATGATTTTCAAGTAAAAAAATCGATGATGCTATGCCAATCTAAATTTTATAAGCATCATGAATAATTCTCATGATACAAGATAGAGTGTGTAAAAGGAAAAAAAATTCATGTTTCCAAAGTTTCCAACATTGAATTGCTTTCAGATATAAGTCATTAGACCACAGAACACAGGATACAAATGTTTATATAAATATTTAAATGGGTATACTCTAAATTATGAAGAATTTTGAAAATTACTAACCATAATGAGAATTATAAAATTCATCGAATTGAATAGTCGTGGGAAGGAAAAGAAGGATTGAAATATTATTGATCAGGCTAATCCATCTAAGAAAACAATTCATAAAATGAACTATCAATTCATAAGTTATAGAGAGAAAGAAGTAACTGTTTTCAACAATCAATTAAATGAGATGTAATATTGATCTATCAGGAATGTTTCAACCACTGATCCATCATACAGGTGTTTGACACCAACAAAACATCAGAATCAGAGTTTCATCTGATATAGAACATCATATTACCATAACTATACAATTACAATTGTATGGACCATTTTTTATTATAAAAGTGAATCGTTGGTGAAATTGGTCCATAAGATGAGTTTATTACCACGATTCATTGAACAAAATTTTTTTATGAAAATTTAAAATGACTAGATAAATAAATGTAGTGATTCATGAAATAAAATATGAATATCTTATAAAAGATCGATGGGGATTTCATCTTTGTAAATGGGGTCATATGATCAATATGAAAAAATTTATGAAGAGTTTTGTCATAATAATAATGTCATTAAAGATATGAGACATATTGAAGTTTCTTCTATAGTGGTTGTTGGTGAAAAAATTCTTCAGAGATTGCAGCAATGTGATTAACCATTTTAAATTGGCTCAAAGTATCAGATCAATCAATCATTTGATTGTTTTTATTCTTTTATAGGTTAAGAGAAAAAGTTATTAATTATTTCAATAGGGTCAAAATTCATTGGAAAAGCTTTGAAACTGATCCATCAGATGAGTTTTTTATACTGATCCAATAACAGGACATTTGACACAAATCCATTGGATGAATAAAAATCCATCACACAGTTTTTTTTACAAAATTTGAAGTAATGATTCAGTATATATCAATATAATATAATATTTTATAGATGGTATGTTTTCCATATCATTATTTTCAAACAGAATTTAAATTTTTTGAGAAGAGATGGGAATATTCAAGAAGTTTCAAGAAGTCATAAGAAAAGTTGAGAATAGTTGAAATGGTAAAATACGAAGCTCAAATAAAAATGAAATTGGGTATTTTAGAATCTATGTTAGTGGTAAAAGAAATTGGTTTACCTAAAAATTCAATTCTAGATTACCTATAAATAGAAGTACAAAATACATCATACTATGACAATATTCACATGTGTGTAATGTTTATGTTGTGAAATTTGTGTTATAGGTTGAGATCCCAAAAAAAGTTTATTTCAGGTTGAAGTTGAGAATATTGAAGAAGGATTCATTAGGAAAAGTAAATTTCATAAAATTTTCATCGAATGGTGTTCCATCAGACATAGCTCTTTCAGTTTGAGAAATTTTGAGTTTTTGATTGAGTTTATACTCAGTTGAAGTAAAATGAGAAGAATCTGATAGAGACAAATCAGATAGAGACCATCAGACAGAGGTTATCAAAATGAGGTCAAAATGACTAACTTTTTCTAAGTATGTTTTTAAGGATAAAAATTATGGAATTTTTTATTGAGAATATTCAAATTCAATGTTCCCCAAGATTTTACAGATGTGAAGTTGATCCAATATTCTATGGAGGATGTGAAGAAATTTTTGAAGTGGATTAGAAAAGAAGAAGAATGCAGATTGTAGTTGGGATGCATGTTTTCTAGGGTGCATTACCAATATTTATGAAAGAGGATATAAAAAGGATATATAGGCATATAAGCAACTGTAGCAGGAAATTTGACTACTAGGTTGTAGAAATATTTCATGCTTGATCCTTTGTATTTATAAAAGGAGTTTGAAAAGTAATCCATGTTGGGGAAAATAAACAACGTAGAAAGGAGTATGTATTTATAAAAAACCTTATAAATATTGTATGCTTCATTCTGTTTATATTTTATTCATAAAAAATGTGAGGTTGAGATTTATATTTGAGTGTATTATATGTATAACAATTTTTCAAAGGATAAGAATGGTTTCTTAAGACTATGTAAAGGAAATTTATTATAAAAGAAAAATTGATCACTAATTCAGGCCTATCAATGATCTTGATCCTTGGGGAACTTCAATTGGTATCAGAGTGAGTTTCCTTTGGAAGACAATTCTCTGAGATTATAGAATTTCAATTTAGTGAACAATAGGGGTGTTATTATTTTTTATGGTAAAATCTATCATAGTTTGAATAATAGTATGTTACCCTATCTTCTATATCTTATAATTGAATTTAGAGATATAAAAATAATTATATTTCATCCCACCAATGAATTTTCTATGACTGCGGCTAAGAATTGAAGTTTAGAAGTTGATGGAAAATAACATAATTACATATTGATGGATATTATAGAAAATTATTATACAAATATTATGGTGTTTCCAACATCTAAGAAACCATGGGATATGTTAATAAGTATCTATGCATGAAATGATAAAGTTAAAGAATCCATGTTACAAATCTACAAGAGTAGATTTGAAGATATGAAAATTGATGCTGAAAAAAGTATTGATGATTACATTATATGAGTAAATGTGGTTGTGATTAAAATCATATGTTTTAGTGAGAATATAGAATACTCTAATATTGTTAAGAAATTATTGAAAGAATTTCCAGTTACATTTGATGCCAAATTTTCATCCTTAGAAGATCGTGAAAATTGATCCTTGGATGAACTTCAAAATATTCTAGTGGTATATGAAATGAGAAAATAACCTATTTAAAATAAAATGACCAAAAATGAAACTGTCTTTAAATATTTATTAAAGGGAAAGAATTAAGATAAATAAGTTGTATAATAATTGGGTAATTCAAAATAAGTATAATAAGCATATGTTTTCAAGAAAAAATTTTCTCTCATTTCTATAAGATTAAACCAAGGAAATTGGAAGGGAAAAATAAAAAATTATCTCAAATTTTGTAACTGGGAAGGGAAAGAAAATTTAACAAAAAATTTTTCTATGAATAAAATCAAAGAATATGTGTCTAAATAAGATGACAAGAAATATCATAAATAAAATTGGATGAAACATAAGGATAATTTTCCTCATCAAATTAATAAGATAAGTTACTTAAGAATAAGAAATAAGAATGATTACTCATCTAGTGTTGAATCTTACAGCCAGTTAACTTCATTACTGAAGTTATAAATGAAAGTTTTTTTTTAAACTAGTGATGATGATTTTTATGAGGAAATATAACTTGAGTGGATTCTAAAGGAAAACATGGAAAAATAACCTAGAGATAATACTAAACTCAAGAAAGAAATAAAAAATTTGAAGAAATATGTTAAAAATATAACATTTGAGAATGGTTTCCGAATTAATAAAGAGGAGATAAATCTCTATTTTATTAGGGAAAAAAATAAAGATTGGTAATCTTGAAAGAAAACATAAAATTTATTAGGAAAAATCATTTGGAGAGGAGAATATCAACATGATAAAATCTATACTTATTGAAGAAATTATGAAAAAGAGGTTAAAGATAGCTGAATCTTAGAATATTATATATTTTTTGAAATATAGTTTGGTTGAGATAAAATATTAGTTATTAAAAACAAAATCAGTTCTTCCTAAAATAAAAGGTGAGATATGAAAGATATTATAATAATTCACTAAGGTAGTTGATGATAAAAGTAAAACTTATTAATATGGTGAAAAGAACGATATATAAAAGTAGTTTATTTCTTATCTTGAACAATCAAAATGTACAATTATTTCAACTAATACTATAAGTATAAAATCTATGATTTGTGATAAAATATCTCTCACCAAGAAAAAATATAATTCATCAAGAAAGAATCTCCCTAAAAAACCAACAATAGTTTGTAAAAAGTAAACAAACAATTTATGAGTACCTTTACAATCTGTTTGAAAGATCAAGAATCAGATGTCCTTGTTGGTGTTGTAGAATATTTATACACAAAGATTATTTATGGTAATACAACATTTTTATACTAGAAAAAAAGTATTAATCATGTTAGAGTTATGATGAGTAATGAATATCAAATTTTCCTAAAAAAATTGTAGAATCAGAAAACAAAATTCAGAAGGTGATGAATGTTGAAGCCTTAATATACAAAAATAAAAAACAAACTAAGAAAGTTGAGAAAATTGAAAATGTTAAGAAATAAATGAAAGAATTATTATTAATTTTTCTATATTAAGTTTCCATGACCATAAATTAAGAAAAATCCTAAAAATAATCTAAATAAAGGGGGATGTTTCTAAAGATGAGAATAATGTTAATAAAATAGAATTGATTGATAGGGGTTTAAATATTTAAATATGGTTCAAGAGATGTGAGCATGATGGGTATGTTTCTAATCATTTTATGACTATATTACAATCTCAATAAGAGATTTTGAAAGAGACATTTCAAACTCATTATAACAAAGATGTTGTGAAAGTTGAAGAATATTTAAAATCATTATCTAGAAGATTAAATAGATGATATAAAATATGTTACAAAATCATAGAAGTATAAATCGATGGAAGAAAGCACATCCAATAAAAACTATAAAAATGAAGACAAATTAATGATAAAGAGGTGATTATCAGTCCAAACATTTCTTCTAAGAAACCTCTAAGGTTTTTTCTTATTCCCAACATACATGTTTATTTGTTCTAACATATAGGGAGGTGAATGATATGATGTTAGAAATCTTGGTAAGTGTTGTTGAAATTCTGGCCTATCCTTAAGGGGAAGTATATCTAAAAATGATGTTTGAGTCACTTAATTTTCTTATAAGAGAAGGTAATGAGGATAATAAAGAAGTTGTTTGGAAAGACTTTGTGGTTATAAACTTGAAATTTTATGATGTTCTTGTTGAGATGGGGGAAGATCATTTTTATCCTAACAAAATTTTCTCATATTACACCGTATATGAGAATTTGGAGAGAATCATACAAAAATAAATACATATAATGTTTTCTAATGGAAGACATTGATTCCTTTGATTATATACTCTTGTTTTTTACATCATTTTAGACCATGTATACTTAGAGATATTTAGTTAAGGTATCTTTGTTAATAAAATCATGTGATAAATATTTATCTCAATAAATTTTTTTAATATTCATGAGTGGACCCTTAAAATTTTATTTTCAATAAGGGGGGAAAATAGAGGATAAATATAACGAAAATAAAATTTGGTGAGAAATATGGGTATACATATTTATTATAAATATGGTTTATGTTTTCTGTGGGTATTAACAACAAACACAAACGGGAAAATTATAAGGGACAAGTCGTGTTTTTATTTTATTTTTTCTCAATAAGATCAATATATAGAATGTTGTATGTTTTAAATGAGGAGAAACAATAAAATGGATTTCAGATAAGCCTTACAGAAATATATTTTTGGAAGTAGATGATCATACATAGGTTATGGGATAAAATCTGATGATTCTATACAAATCTCAATGTTTAAACATATTGAAGAAGTTTCATAATATAAGATGGAATGTGTAGAAGAAAACAAAAATGAGAGTTTAAAAATTGAAGTGTGTCAAGATGTAGCTCATCAGACTAAGGGATTCCAGGTGTAGAAGTTATCATAAATATGGAAATATGAATATGATGAAGTTAAAATAATTTTCAAAATTACTGATCAAAATGACAATTTCAAGATCCATCATATTGACAAGTCATGAGAAGACAAAGAAGGATTATAATCTTGGTGATCGGGCTAATCCATCAGATGATACAATTTATTTAGTGAGAGATCAGTTGCTGAGTTATAGAAATAACTAAGTCACTTTTAATACCAATCAATTATACTAGATTCAATATTGATTTATTAGACAAGTTTTAGGAACCAATCCATTAGGAATTTGTTTGACATAGATAAATCCTTGGAATTAGAGTTTCATCAGATACAAAACATCACACTTTCCTACTATATAATTACTATTAGATTTACTAATGTTTTTGATTTTGAATGTGAAGAGTTGGTGTCACTAATCCATTAGACGAGTTGATGACCCTGATTCATCCGACATCGATTTGTTATGAAAATTGAAGATGAACAGAAGAATAAATTTAGTGATTCATGAAATAAAATATGAATATATGTGAAAAGATACTTGGGAAGTTCATCTTTGTATTTGGGACTCATACAATTGGTCTTCAAAAATTTATGAATAATTCTATCACAATGAGATAGTGATTAAATATGTAAGACATGTCAAAGTTTCTATTAGAGTGGGTTTAGGTGACATAAGTCTTTAGAATTTTTAATAACATAGTAAACCATTTTCAATTGGATCTAAGAATCAAAGTGATAATTCATTTTATTATTTTTATTCATTAGTAGATCAAGAAAAAAAGTTATGAATTCTTTCAATAGGGTCTAAATTCATCAAGGAATATTTGACACTGATTAATAAAATGAATTTTTTATACTGATCTATCGGTTAAACATTTGAAACCAATCCATAAGATACAAAAAATAAATTATATTTTTTATATAATGTGAACTACTGTTTGAATATGTTCAATTCAGTTTAAGATTTGATAGATTTTATGTTTTTTGGATCATCATTTTCTGAATGAAGTTCAAAAATTCAAAAAGAGTTTTGAAGATTGAAGATTTTTCAAGTAGCCTTTAGAAGAGTTGAGAATATTTGAAATGTTCAATGATGAATGTAAAATGAATGTGAAAATTCTGATTTTGGAATTTGAGAAAGTGGGAAAATAAATTTTCATCAGGCCAAGTTCACTTATAGGTAACCTATAAATAGAATTACATAGTACATAAAACTCTTCAATTATTCCTGTGTACGGAAAGCTAATGGTATGTCATTTTTGTGATAGGTTGAGATCCCAAAAAAATTATTCTTTTAGGTTGATGTTGAATATACTAGATATAGTTTTATCAGATGGAAGAACTTTCATAAAAAATCTATTGGATAGAGTTCCATAGGACAGATCTATTCCTGATAGAGAAATTGTTAGTTATTGATTGATTTTATACTTAGTTAATGTACAAAAAGAATAACCATATAAAGATAAATTAGAAAGATGTTATTAGACTAATGTTTAATAAACTGACTTTTTCTAACTATTTTTTTCTAGATAAAAGTTTTAGAAAATTATTATTGATCATATTCATAATTTCTAAAAATATGGAGGAAGTATAAAGAATAAGAAATTATGAAAAGATTTGTTGGATTTCAAGAAGATTAAAAAGGGGTGATGTTGATCCATCCCTCTTATAGATGTAGTGAAGAACATTCTAAAATAGTTCAGAAGCCAATAATAAGAAGTCTTATAATAGGGGGTATAACGATTTTCTGAAGGGGATTTTTTGTTGGGGTGTACAACGAGCTATGAAGAAAGAGGTTATGTAAAAGGTTTTGGGGGGTTGGGGTAAACCAAATATATTAGAATTTTTTTCTACTGGGTTTTAGAACTATTTTTGTGCTTTTATTCTTGAAATAATATAGTAATCTAATTCTTGTTGGGAGAACTAACCAAAATGGAAAGGAGAAGGTCTTTGTACCGAACCTTTTAAATATAGTGTAGTTATTTCTATTTATATTTTTATAATATGAAAGGTGAGGTTGAGATTTTTATTTTACTATATTATAACTCTTAAATGTTTTTATAGGTTAAGAAATTTTTCTTAAGAAAAAGTTAACAAACATTTCTTATAATAGAAAAAGTGATCACTGATTCACCCCCTTAGTGATATTGATCCTTTGGGTACCTCAAAACATTCCTATATATATTGTTTTAATACAAAAAATATTGACTAGGATTAGAGAACTTTTTCTCTTTGTGCCAGAGATCCTATATGGTTTCAATTCCTAATCATCTCTTCATATATCCTTGTCGAAGAAATACATTATCCTGAAAACATATAACCACTATTTTGATTGTTCGATGGATCACCCATGACCATGGAATGGCCGTGAGAGTTATGAAAGTCATAGTATTATGTATTTATATGGTTAGATGCATCAGGTCAGTCGATCAAAAATATTAATGACCCACTACCACTATACCACCCACTTTACTTATGGCCTTTGGATGCAACCCTATACTGGGAAATCAAACTCCATATCTAACACTATAGTCTTCAGTGCTAGCACATGGAGGGAGTGAATTATTTTATCATCCAATAAGAAAATTTCATATTATTCTAAATATAATTCCCCGGAATATAATATATTCTCTTAAGATATCGATGAATCCTACATGACTAAACTAGATAAATTACCTTATAACTATTGTCTTTCAATGATTTTATGTACTTGATGAGGTGTCAAATGATTTATTCTTTTCTGTATGTAATGTACTAAGAGAAGTGCTAAAACTCACTTGATTTATTCCTTTATAACACTCTAGATTATCTGTACTTGATCTCTTAATGTACGGACTAATAATAAAGTAATCTAGTGACTTTCTCTAACACATATTTCCTATATAACATCACTTCCTCTCTCCCTTACACCCTAAAAATAGGTCTATAAAGTACTCATACTTTCAAAAGATGGAAAATAAAGTATAATTATTTTATAGGTATGTAAAAAAGATCATATATCCCTAGACCCTTTTACTCTATTGGGATCATTTCAATCCTAACTATGGAAAATAATGTCTTACCTAGACATTTTGTCTCGCAAGCATTTATATAACTATTATCAACTATTAAACTATAATGAATGTGATTATTATAAGATGTATAAATAATTATATTATAATATATAGAGAATATATTGTTAAAAATAATTCTAAGGAATTCAATATTTCTTAAAAAAAATGTAAGAGAAAGTTTAATCTAGTTTAGTTGATCTGTTGTAATATATTGGTCTTAGTATAAAGACAAACAATTTATGAATCAATCTAGATAAGCTATCGAGAATAGATACTAAAAATATATAATCTCTCAGTCTACCTATCCCTTTAAGGATTTCCTTTTTAGATTATAAATTTTCAATCATTCATCATGGATATATGATATTTTATTATAATATTATCCATGTCCATCCAAGGTTCAGTTACTTTATGCTCTTTCAATCTCTATTAGTCTTGCTAAAGAAAGAGGAAATTTAGCAGTTTCTTTAAAAACACCAAGCCCATTTCCTACTTATTTTCATTTATATGTTTACATAGTGTTATCATAGGACTTGGGAGATGATATCCTAATATACCTTATCTAAATAGTTCTCTCTTTGTCCTATTGATATTACTTAGGATGAGACTGGCTAACCCATGATATCATGTTCGAACTCATTATCATAGTATTGTGGAACTATAAATCGATCAATTTAATTGGTGAATTCCGGTCTATGGTCTTTGATTGACTCACCCATTAATAAAACCATCTATCTAATAGTCTATATTGTCACATAGTAAAATCTAATAGATGGATGATAGAGAAAGACAAAGAAGAAGAACATTGAAAGAAAAAACTAAAACCAAAGGGAGATGGATCTTCTGAGATGATTTCCCCAATATATCTAATCTCCCCTAAATTAATAAACCATGCTATACTAGAACCCCCTAGTATACATATAATATAATTATCTACGTTAAATAATTTTTCCCCAAAACTTTCTATCATTGGATTCTATACTGGCTTCATCATTTTTCTCCCACCTTTCTAGTCTACTATATCACTACTGGATGGTTTGAAACCTGTAATGGTAAACTTAAGTGAAGGTTAAGAAAGTCACTAACTATATCTTCACACTTCACCCAAGTTATCCCATTACTGAACTAGTTAAAAGAAAAAATATAAATAAACTTCCTTTATGCAGACACTATACTATCATTTATTATTGATTCTTATCATTTATATTTTTTATTCATTATATATGATCCCATAAATAATTTCCATAATAAATATTAGATAGATTTGTGGTGGGTTGTTAGTTAAGAAACTGAAGTCATGAGATTGGGACCTTTCAAATGGTAATTGATCCCTCTATTGTACTAATCTAATCCATTTGGTAGTCTTTATACCAATACAATATCAATGAATATGAGGATAACTTGTCAACTATAAATGAATTGTAGAATAAATTTCATTCGAACTAGACTACTTTATTTCTTCTCTTATGAAATTTATTGTTTGATAGATGTATGTTTCTTAGTTCTTGTGCTGAAACTGCTTACTTGTTAGATTAATGTTACCCTAATAATTAGATTAGTACTTGGTTGATTCATCCTTTTTTAAAGGACAAGAGGCTAGATTAATATTTCATGAATAATTGAACTATAATAATGATAATAAACTATATTCATCGATTAAAAATGGTCAATTATTTATGTGAATACTTTCTGGGCCTATGTTTATGCTTATATAATCCATTTATTTTCATTACTTCCTCCAATCCTTTCTTATTTGGTGTGATTTCAACTTTTACAGATATGGAAAAAAAGTTCCTCTCATGTTTTCTCTTCATCGTGAGCTTCTTCGTGATTGGTAAAGGAATGGGAAGCTGATATTTCCTACACCTTCTTCATCTATAAAATTACAAGATTTCTTGATTAACTACGAGAGAGTAGAGATTTAAGGTTCAAAGAAAATTATTTCTTTTCTATTAGTGCCACCATAAAATATTAAAAAAGATAATATTCTGGTGCTTATCCCACCTCAGACTCTTAATTGATTGTTTTTTATGAATGTAAATGGAAATGGGGCCTACCTATGACAAATTTCTCTTATAGGTTCGAAATACATTTGATGCTTGGGATTATATCCACTTATGGTGTTGGGACAGATGGATTGAATGTATCATAGGTTTAAATAGAAGAAACAAGGGAAAAAAATAAAAGTGATACCTGTGCCTAAATAAATAAGGTGAATTAAGCATCCATCGACACTCACTTGTCCATGTTTCCTTTGTCAGTTTCCACATTAAGGATCATTCCTTGATCACTTATTCATTAAGAAATTGAACTCATCAGTTTTCAACATCACAAACATATATATATATATATATATTTATATATATTTCATGTGTGATGTGAGTATCTTTACAAACTGGAAAATAAGTTCGAAAGAAACCAACTAAACCAAACTTTCCCGAAAACTAGGAAAACTAAAAGAAGTAAGAACAAGGAAATAATTCCCATCTTTTCTCATATAAAAGCTACAAAAAGTGTTTGTTCTATGTTACCTAATTTTAATAGTTATGTATGGATAGGTATAATTCATTGGTGAAGAAATATATAACATATCACTCATCATTACGGTGGGAATATGGATTCAAAAGTGATACACATGCAATCTTGGGTGGTTGAAGAAGAGTTATTCTCCTAGGGAAAAAAAGATGACTTAAACAGAAAATCCCTAAGTACAGATTTAAAAACCCATGGATTAAAAATATTTTGGGATGAACCACAATATTTTTGACAACCATATCTTGTTAATTTGGTGTATTTTCATTTAAATTAACATATCATGTCATCTTTATCTATCCCCTAGAATATATCAATCAAGTTCGAGGTAGTTCCATCTATCCATACTATGCTCTTCAATTTACAATGTTTTACTTAGTAGAGGGAGTGAGAATTATATATATAATTCCATTTTATATTGTTTATATCACTCTTTTAGTCCATATATTACTAGTTATATTGAAAAGACTGAGTATTGGGTCCTATGATAAATATTTATTTATCAGACTATAGGATAATATTTATCAATAAGCGAGTTATAGCACACCATGAATAAAAATAAAAATATTATTATTTTACACGGATTGTTTAAATTTTTGGTTTTAATATATTTTCCAGGACCTATGAAAAATTAAGAAATATTTTAACTCTATCAACATGCTTAAAAATAGTTAGTTATATCAGCTATATATACAACCATTGTAGATATAAATCATTCTAGAAACAAAGTATTATTGATATAATCTGTTGTAGATATAATATATTATAGACAAAAATGTTTTATATAAAAATAATTATAGATAAAATCCCTTATATAGATAATCTATTACAGATAAAAACCATTATAGATACAATCCATTGCTAACACAGACATTATGAAGAACATTAACTACCAATATTATTATCTTTTAGTAAATAATTTCTCAAGTTTTTTCTCTCAATCTCAATAGAACCTATTCCTTCTTCCTATCTTCCTATAATGACTAAGAAGATAAATATAGATTCCTTCATTCCTAAAGGAATGTGAGTAATTTGAAGAGAGTAATTCATGATGATTGATTGGTCGTAATAGCACCCAATGTTTCATCGGTATTATTTAGTGATCAAAGGAAGATATGTGGATCACCACTAGAGGGGATCCTATTTGGGTCCTTAAGATGAAATAATGATTTTAAAAATGGGGTTTTAAGGATCAACTATATGAATAAAGAAATAACTCAAGTCTAATGTAATCTTTATTAATATGTTTTAAATTAATTATAAATTTAACATGAAAATATCCTCATGTTTCTAACATGTTTTGTCAATTTTATTGAAAAAACATTATTTTTCATGCAGTTACACTGTACATTGTGGATTATCCATTGAATTTAAAAAAATGTTGGATCATGCACCAAAAAAATAATTTTATTGTGTCTAGAACCTTAAAGTTGTATCAGAGAGGTCATCCTTAAATTTATATTTATTTATTTATTATTGATCATATACATGTTTAGAAGTCAGTTTTCATTTTAATAAATTTATTAAAATAATATGATTATTAATATCTCTTTTTCCTATATTTAGCCTCTCTTATATAACCCATATATTATTAATAATAAATGGATAACATCTTAAGAACCCATTCAGAGGAATTGGTGTTTCTAGTAAGATTGTATAGAAGTACATGACTTGTAGCCTGGAGATATATGTCATGTAACATTGTACATTAATCCAAGATGAACTAGATATTCCATGCGAAATCATGAAATAAATATACAAAAATGTATTAAATATATATTTCATATTTACTAGAATAGTTTGTCACATGGATTTACACACTACACATCATGTAACTAGGTACATACCATATATTCCATGTGTATTTTCGGTGAAAACATGTACTTAAATTCATATAATTTATTAATTATAGTACATATAAGGATTTGTAGCCATGTGATATGGAGGCTAAATGATGTGAACCAGCTGTATTTTTCATGTACCTTAGAAATGTCTACATATAAATACACACTCAATCCCTATGAATTTATCACAGATATATGATAAGTAATATACATGGTGCGTATTGTATATAGACATTGTGTAACCAACCTTTTTAGCTATAAAATTAAAAATAAATTTATTACATCAATAAAACTCATCATTATTTATATGTGTATCATTTATTGATAGTACATACCATATGATAAATTTAATATAACATTAAATGCTTAATTTATTTTTATGTAATATTCAGAAATACAAATCATATACAGTCAGTACCTACTAAATACTATACATGCATTAAATTGGTATATATAGAATAATTTTCATGTTTAATTTTTGTATTTTATTAACATAACACATTTTTAAATTACCTCAAATGTTATGTATGTGATATTTAATGTGAGTACATTACATTCAACAAGGACCTTGTTTTGTATGTCGAATAGGTACTCTCTAGTTGCTTCCAAGTATAAGTTGTGTACTTATTTTATTAAATTTTAAAAAATTAATTTATTTAATTTATTAAAAATCACATCATATGGGTATCTCCAAGATAGATTATCTAAATATTAAAATAAAATTATTTAATTGATTAATAAAATCATTAATCAAATTAATTTAGGTTCATTTGTTCTAAATGAAGAACAAATTAAAATGATTTCTAACTAGTTATTTTATATAAATAGTCATTCCATGTATGTCACTAATGATGATCTTAGACAAAAACTATGTAAGTGTTGGTTTTATTTAAATTAATATTAATTTCATGGGGTTTTTAATTATTTATTATTAAATTAAATTTTATGGTCTACATGTCATTCTTTCATCCATTATTATGTATGACATTGGTGTCCAAAGTTGTTTTATGTAATTTTACTTTAACCACTCTTTTATTCCCCTTGCATGAGTGTGAGTATGAAAGATATGTAAGGGAATGAGTATCTATAATTATAAAGGCATTTTAAGATGAAGGTGAGGTTAAAATAGCCTAGGTGATACATAAGATGGCAAGTGAAATTCTACAACTTGTGTCCATAAAAACATAAAGAGTTTCCCCCTAGGGTCATAGGTTGATTTATTATTACATAGATAAATAAACCAATATATAAGCTCATGGTCAAGTCATTAATTTATTTTATTTCTATATTTTCATTATTTTTATGTATTTTAGAACAGGATCACATACAAATAAACTAATTTACCTATGAATATAGAATTAAAAAATAGATTATGTGTGATTATTTTATTGGTAAATTTTTAATCGATTAAGTAAAATATACCTAATATTAATAATATATGTAAAAGATAAAAAATAAAATTTACACATAATGAAAATAATACCTCAATCAAATATTAATTGAAACTATACATTTCTTCATCGGAGTTAAAATACACCCACAGTAAAAGTGTATTTCTCCCTTAGTTAGTGTCGCTTTTCATTATTTTTAAATATTAACAAAAATAGTGGGATTACTTAACCATTTTTATATTAGGCTTAATGGAATTATTCAATCCAAAAACAATTTGGAATAAAGTGTTGAAGAAACCCAAAATAAGGATTTTTGTATTATGAAGACCACCCAATTGATCAACGAACAACAAATATACAATTGGAAATACCACTTACCTAAATACATTCTTATTTTTTCCATGAAATCTGTATGGATTATAAGAAGATAAATATGGATCTTTTCCACTATAATGTTCTCACAACTGAACATTTTGAGTCACATAGTGAAGGCTTCCGTGACTTTAAAAAATTAGGGGATACTAATAGTAAAATAATTATGTCTCACATAATTGTAGTCAAAAAATTATTAATTATCTAATTTTATATTATTGGAGTAAAATATAATGTTCATATAACATATTATCCATACATAAAATTATAGGAAAAGGTTATGTTCGTATTTATAGTAACATATAGGAATTGTAAAAGTACTTTTACATTGTATTATTCCATGAACAGAAGATTTACATACCAGAATCCCCAATCCCAGATCCCCCAGATAAGGAGGGAAGTGAAAAGGATTTAACTTTCTAAGAAAAACACTTAGATTAGGTGATATATGTCACACCACAACCCATAATTTACTAATTAATTAATTAATTTATAATTCATTATTTTTAATCTAAACTTTCAACCATAATTTTTTTAAAATTTAGAAAATTATAATGATTTATCATATTTCAATTTTAGCCCCCACATTATTAGTTAAAGCATCCAATGATTGCAAAGATGGTTATGTAGTTTTAACAAACATGTTTTATATTTTTGGTGGAGTATTTTTTCCACCATGTGATCTAACTGTGTGAGTATTTTAGAGATTCTATTAGGGAAAGCATGGTTGATTCACAGTTTAGTAAATTGTGCAGCCAAACCATGGGACTTACCCATTATTTATAAAAATTAAAAATTATAATTTTACTCATCCCCTTATTTTACATTTAATAATGTCCCTCCCCACACCCCACTCCCCCTTCACATGACACATCTAGGAGCCACCACCCTAGGTTAGGGTTTCTTCTAATCATCTTCCTTCTTCACATCATTTTCTATTACTTCTATTATTATGTCACTATGGCACATTTTTTTCAAAACCAAGGATGACATACTTGATGATTTTTTGGTTTTATTACACATATGGTAGGAGATATATCTTTTTAGCATCATTTATCCCATATTATAATCTTTAAACCCTTCACCTTTGATTCAATTTAGGTTTTCCCCCATTATAGACACATTAATTTTTGAACCGTTCATTATAAAGCTTTTAAATTTATATTTTTTGATACTTAATTATATTATTATGTGTCTTAATGTGATATTTAAAAATAAAATATTATTTCATTTGGGTTTCCATATAAATTTAAGTGTTTATTTATTTTTTACTTTGATGAAAATATGAATTTATTTAACTATGAACAATAATAGTTTATGAAATATCCCCAATATATCATTAAGTGGTATTATCAATTAATAAATGTATCCTTTTTTAATTGATTTATAAAGGGATTATTTATAAATTACTGATATAATTTGTTTTTTAGAAAATAATTTAAAAATATTATGTGTTTTAATATATTATTTAAGTCTATGTATTTTTCATTTATAACCTATGTTATAAAAATATATGAAATATTTAATTCTATTAAACATATAGATGAATAAATTAATATTTATATATATATATATATAAATACATTCATGTACATATATTCACCCAAGTATGTAGGTATGTGTGCATTTAGATGATGAGTATTTATATACCTAAATGTATATATCTGTAAGGATAAAGGAAGGTTTGGGTATATTGAACTATATATCTGAAACCTATTTTTAAAATGATATTCACATGGGTTTTCTTAAGATTCTTTGTAAAGATTATTATTGGTATATTATTTATTTTTCATAAATTTCATCTCACACTTATGATTAGTTTTTTGGGAGCCCTGATAACTTGGGTAAGTGAACATATATGGCATGAGGTTCCCCCAGTACTAGCTATTCTAGTGAAGTAGAAGTGGAACCCATATTGGCTAGTGACGTGTTAGTATCCTTTTCATAGGACACTGGTGAATTGTTATGCTAGGTGACCCTTTCCGAAGTATCTGATTGGGGTTCTTCCATAACATCAATTTTTTTTTCTTTGTGATTAAACTATGGATACTTTTAAATCATAGTTTTAAAACAAAAGTCATCATTATAAAATTTTTATTTTTCATGAAATGTATTAGAACAAGGTTTTTCTTAAATGTATGGGTAATTTATTTTGGAAAAAATGAATTTAAATTATGGTTTCATGTGAATTATTTTAAAATTAAAAACAAAATAATACATTGTTATTCATTTTTAAACTAGATTGAAAATTGTTATTTTTTTAAATTTTAAACATGTGGATAGTGGGTGGTGGCCTGCTAGGAATTTTAATTTTCACGCCTATATTATATCTCAGTATCAAATTATGTTTTATCTTTTTATATATATTGGAGTGTTTATTTATATAGGAATAGATGGTGACTAATGAAAACCTAGAGGTTAGTTGGTTATTTTTGTATTTAGTATTACTTGTTGCATCAACCAATGCCCGCATTTATGATTTCATTTTTCATTAATTAGTAGTGATTTATATATGTGGAGTTATAGATATTTAATTAAATGGGTTGTTGTTGGAGGTTGTTGCAAGTGAGTCATGTGATTTTATTACAATAAATTGTTTAAATTGGTTATTCTAATTTGTGTCTTCTTAATTTTTGTGTCATGGATATTCGCCTTATGGATGGGTTATGCAAGAATTTAAATTGAATTTCTAAAGTTTATTTAATTTCATTATTTGATTGAAATCATTACCACCTGATAAACTTTTATTCCATGGTTTTATTTTCCAACATGGGTAGATAAATAACGCACGCTAAGTATGTTGGGGACTTTCTCAAATTCATGATTTAAAAGTATCCCTATTAGGTTTTTTGAAAAAATATTATCAATGACTATATTTTTAGAGAGGATAGGTTCTGGAATGTACTTTTTAATTTATGTAGTAATGGTAGATCAAATATTGGATTGTCCGGACCCTGGGTGTAGGTGAGAATAAGTGCTTCGATAACACTTTCATTACTAAGTCATAAGTTACCATGTAAAGTTGGGTTTGAGTTTTGTATTTTGATTTTATCATAATTTATTATATTATTTCACAATTTTACTTGATGGTTTTATAGATTTTGTTGATGTTGTGTATTTTTATAAAACATTTCTCATGTTTGGATGGGGGATGGGAGTTGAACTAGTGGTATACGACGAGCTAAAAAGATCTATAAATCCATGTGGATCCTATGTATAAAGATCTGAATAACTCTATATTGCAATGGTATATTTTTCACATAGTCCACCAACCATGAGGCCAAGTCATTCATGGTAACCATTACCCCTTGAGTTTTATATTGGGTTACTTTTCTTGTTTTGTTTAGGAAATTTTTATGCTATAACTGTCAAACTTGGTTTTACATTTAAAAAATATTGTTTTGAAATGATAACATTTTGGTTTTTAAAACTGATAATTTATTTTTCATAAATTATTTTTGAAAATATACATGGAATTTTTATTTTTCTCTAAATTATTTTTAAAAAATGGGTTTTCTTTCAAGAGATATCATTTTCGATTTTGAATGACATTAAATTTTTAAAAAATACTTGGTTTTGTTAAGCTTTTTAATGGAATTAGTGTAAGGATATTTATAATGGTTTTAGTTTGGGATTGTAAAATTTTTTCAAAATGTTAATGACTTGTAAGGTTAGTAGTTTCAAAGTATTATTTTTATAGTATATGAATTTCAAAAGTTTATTTCAAATGAGTTCTTTGAAAAACTGGGTATGAAACTAGGAAATGATATCAAATTAACTATTTTTATTTAAGGAAAATAAGTAAGAATGTATAGAATGGGTTCTTTTTTTATTGTGAAGCTTTTTTCAAACGTATTGATTTTTAGAATAATTTTTGGTTTGATAATGTATTGGAAAATGTTTTAGAATGAGGTAGGGTGATTTATTAACTAAAATTTGTATCATTTTAAATAGGTATGTAGTGTTTTAGAAATGATTTTTGTTTGGTTTTATAAATGGGACAAAGTGTTTTGGAGGAATAGTTTGTTCTTTTATAAAATTGAATATTTTTTTTGATGTCTTATATATTTTTGAAATAATATTTAATTTATTTAATTTAAATTTATGGATTATAAAGTTGAAAATATTTATCTTTTAAAATAAATTCTAGATTTGTGATTTATATTCTTAGGTATGTATTTTGGTTTGATTCACATTTTTTCGGATTATGTTTTAATGTATGGCCTATATAAGAATTTTCCTTATGATATCTCTATTTTTCTGCACAAAAAAGTCTAAATGAAAATGGGTTTATTTCAACCTTTAGATTAATTCATAGTATTTATTCCTCTATCATCAAGGTGTAGTTCCTTTTTAAATTGGTGATTGTATATATTTTAGGGACTTTTTTTGAAGCCTATAATAGAGGGTATTTGGGAAGTGATTCTACATAGATGTGACGATTTAGATTCATCTTGGAACTTTTTCAATATAATGATAAATATTATTAGAGATATAATTGTTTTATAAAGTGTTTATGATTTTTTTATCCCACATTAATTCTATCCTTATTGTTTGATCTTTTTAGAGGAATTGGTGATTTAAAATATTGGGTATGTTCATGGATGACCAGTATGGGTGTTACCCCATTTTAAATTATATCATAGTATAAATATTTGTTATTTGGATGGGTTCATATGGTTCAGTGTCCCATGAATGATTCCCCAACATACAGTCACTTTCACCACTATTCTAGGTCGAGTGTTATTACTCTAATTTAGGCATACCTAGTTTATGAAATTTATAACAGTGCCATATTTTATTTTATCCACCCAAACTATATTTAGATATTTTTATGAGGTGATAATTATTATATATCTATTGGGGATGGTTTCAATATGGTATCTTTTAATCTTAATATTACCTTTTTGAATTTTATCCCTCTTATTAGAGTTTCCCCTTTGAGGATGAACTCAATTTAGTTATTTATAGGGAATGAGGAATGTTTTTGGAGATTTTTTGTATTGTTAGAGGTTTAATATGTCTGAGAGACTACCATAGGTAATATATATGTAATTATAATCTTCTTCAATATTGGGTGGGTTCTATATTCTCATTGTTAGTTAGTTCTGGGTGGTTCGGAATTAGTTTTTTGATTCCTTTCTAACCACTCTCGATCTAGGTAAAGTATTAGTTGTTGATTATTGTCAATTACTGGGATATATATTTAGGGTTGGTGATCTAGTTTAATTTTGGTATTCCCATCATTCCCTTTTGAGTCAATGTTTTCCTTGGATTCTGAGGCTATTCTTTATGGATTCAACCTCACCCTTCCTTTAAGATGCCCTTCATTTATTTAGAGTACTCTATGATTGTTCATGATAATAGAATTATAAATTGGTGATGTTTTATATTTTCTTATTGAGGAAAGTGTCCTTAATTTGTTTTAGTAGTTCCAATTGGTCAATGTATTTTTTGGTGTTTTGAATGGAATATTTCATGACTGAGTGGAACCTTGTATTATTATCTTGTGGCCTTTCTTTTCAAGGATTTATGTGTGCTGAAAGAATTATGTTGGGGAGACCTGTCACACCCAAACACATAATTCCCTATTGATAATATTTTTTTACTAGATTTTATTTGTATCCTTATGTTTTAGAATTATATTTTTGTAAATACTAAAAATAATAATGATTTATCAAGCTGCATGGTTAGTTAAATCCTATAATGACCATATGGATGGGTATTCAGTTATAATAGTCTCATTTCACATTATTGGCAGGTGGTATTTCTAGAAATGGAAGTTAAATATGAAATTTATCATGTTATTCTAGTAGGGGGAACATAATTAGTGCATGGTTTGGTAAACCATCTGACCAAACTATATGACTTGCCCAGCATTAAAAAAGTGGATAATTAAAATTATAACCATCCCCTTATTTTATCCCTAATCAAGACTAGACACTAAAACTCTCCTCCTCTATGTGATATGTATAGGATGCACCTCCCCTAGGATTTTTAGCCTCACCTCTCCTCCTTGTATTGAAGGATTTATCCATTTCAATTTATTATGTGAATCATCCATGTTAGAGTTTCCTCCTCTCCTCTTCCTTTTACCCCTCTTTCTCTCTTTCTTAACCTCTTCCCTAACAACTTCACATTTTTATTGAACCCTAAGGTATAGAACTTGAGTGATTATTATGTTTTTCTTATTCCTAGGTTGTTTAATCTCACTTTTTGGTCCTATTAATCCTATATTTGATGCTTCAAACATTTTAATTTTTAATAATTGTAGATTTTCCCCTTTCTTGGAACATTAATTTAGGAAATATTTATTTCCATGATTTAAAATTTATATATTTGATACCAAATGATAGTATTATTTGTGTTTATTAAATATTTAATGGTAAAATTTTGTTTTATTTGTGTTTCTATAAAAAGAGAAGATTTTATCTATTTTATATGTTGGTCTAAATATGAATTTATTTAATGGTTTGTACCATTGGTTTATGGATTTAAACTAATGTATCTTTAAGGGGTATTTTAAAATTAATAAATGTATCCTTGGTTTTTAATTGATTTATAAATGGTCTATTTTAAATTTAATGAAATGTTATATTTGTAAGAAGGGATTTAAAACTATTACATGTTTTAATATATTTTTTAAAACTAAGTATTTCACATTTGTAACATGCATTACAAATATTTTATGATATCTTTAATACTTATACACATATAATTGAATATATACATATTTATTTATTTATTTTTGTGTAAATAAATTTATCTATATATTGAAATAAGGAATTTTTAATATGAACATTGATATGAGGAGTATTTATATATCAAAATGAATACGTGTCTAAGGATACATAAATGTACCGAAAAAAAACAAGGTTAACCAAATAAGTCACAGAAGATGGCTTGGAAAAAGGCCCGAAACATGTTCCCAATCATCACGGGCTGCTGAAAAGCACATGGGAATCAACACGCAAAACCATGGGAATTATTTCACACTAAAAGATAAAATAACATGTATCAGGTATAACATGGGAAAGATAAAAAATTAGAGTAAAATTCAAAATAAAAAGTACAAAACCATGAGATATACAAAACCAGACCAAAAGGATAAATTCATAAAAAAACCAAACAAGACCAAACAAAGTCCCCATGTGCTCATCCATCACCACCATCCCATCCCACTAGATAGGTATCATCATCTATGATACTACTTTATGAAACATGATTCCCTTTACATTACATATATCCTAAAAAACAAAATTTATATACACGCAAATGAATATGAAGGCTGTGAGGAAAATTCCCACAAGGATACTTCCGTGAACAATAAATGGTTACTCACTTAAGTAAACCCACATAATATTAAAAATAATGTAATAAAGAATAAATTTTAAATTTATGAATAATGAAAAAATCCATAAAATAAATATATTATGTATGTATAGCTTCCACTACATTAGTTAAAACTAAAATAGTAGTTCATAATTCTTGACTAACCCAAGTCGAGTTTCTTTCAATTATCAGGGAATATTATCTTTAGTTTTTTTTGAATTGACTATGTTCACATTAAGGGTTAAAATATTATATAGTAATTTGTGTAACTAAGAAGAAATGTTTGAGTTAATCCTAATCTTGGATTTAAGGATTGAGGATTACACTCTACATATCAAGTAACTATGATTTAATGTTGTTATTAAATTATTACTACTTAAAACCCTTCATGTAACTTTTCAAGTCTAAGTAAGTGTTATTATAAGGGGAATAAAGGTCTTTTACACTATAATATCTATGTGATGTGAAGTTCCAAAACTATTGGTGGGGGCTATTTGCCTTTAATACAATAGAGAGAGATTAAAATAATTCAAAAGTTTATTTATCTAATTTTATAATCTGGATAATGTTGGGAAAAAATTCCTCAAGGTTTCCTCTCAGTGTTTTTTGGGTGTGGTTATGTTTGTTAACAAATCCAGATATCCGAAAATGTGTATGGTTGGTGTTTTCCAAATATAGGTTTTTATGGTGGTGCAGTTTCCCACTATTTGCCATGTTTTGGGGCCTCAAAATCAGAATTTTGTGTGAATAATAGAGAATGAATTTTGAAAAGGATTATTGTAATGCCCCAACCCCCGTTACCCAGAGTTGGTGCATTATTGCGTAACATTGGCATGATCACAAAAGTTCAAGTCTCGAAATACCGATAAGTTTAGTAGCCTTGGAAACACTAGATACATTCATAAATATTACATTACATCATAAAGTGAAAAATCACAATAACATAGTCTCCATAGTCCACACTTCTATCCCCTTCACACAATCCCTGTAGGTCAGTCATAAAATATTTCTTCACATCCTAGGAAAATGTTAAAACATTGAAAGGGGTGAGCTCATATGCTCATTAAGGATAATAATATAGGGGAACCTTTCATAAATAAACATAAACATTTAAGGAAATTTATAACTAAAAAAAGCCTTCTAAACTTGAACTTCAACATAATATGGAAAAAGTAAAATGAGATAATGCCATTTACTTATTCACATGGATATTCTACTGGTCTAATAATCACATGAAATATCAATAACCACTTCATAATGATGGAATTCATAATTCCAGAATATCATAACCACGTACCCAAGGCCTCGTGCCAAGACTACAAATATGATTTTTTTCAAGGCCTCGTGCCAAGACACTAGTTTGTCTCATGAGGCCTGCCAATTCATCGAGGATCGATAGCAGGCTCCACCCGTCACTTATTAATTCCAATGCATTCCTCATATGAACAGGTTTAAACATATCATAAACCATAACATAATTGTATCACATAAAACATGCATAAGGGAAACATAAGATTTACACACTTCAATCACAAGATATCAATACAGCACATTGATATAATAAAAACTTTATCAAAACCATTTTCAATACCAAAATAAAAGAAAAGTAAAACATGGTATTTATGTATCTTTTTTTAAAAAAAGTTATGGCTTATAGACGAAGTCTAAACTCAAATAATAGTCACGGTGGCAGGGAAGTTGTTGTCGCCACATACAGAATACAAAACATTCCCTTCTGTCATTTAGTAAAATGCTTCGTATAAAAAAGATTCTTTTGTAATAAACATAAAAGTCAAAAGGGTTTATACACCGTATAAATTAAATTTGTGTATAAAACAAAATATGCCTCAATGAAAAGAGATTGAGACGAAGTACCTTACAAAGATCATTTTTAAATAAAGTAGATCTTTTATGTGTATTCACTATATTTACACATAAAGAAAGTATAAATACAAGATAGGACATAATAATATAATGACATAATATGAAAGTAGGAGATTAACCCAAAGAATGGAAATTGGGTTAAGAAATTACCTTACAAAGATCACTTTTTAAATAAAATAGATCGCTCATGTGTATTAACTATAATTTCACATAAAGAAGGTATACATACATGATAATACATAATAATGTCATTACATAATTTGAAAATAAGAGATTAACCAAAAGAATAGAAATTGGGTTAAGAAGTTCCCTTACTTTGTGTCCGACTTGACTCGATCGTTCTTTAACCTCCTGAATAATAAACTAGAGTTAATTTCAATTTTCTTAAGATAATTTTTAAAGTTAGTTATCCCTTTTATATCACTTATTACCATGTTATGACCATTATGTAATTATTTAAGTTAATAAAGGTCATTTTGTCAATCTTTGGTACTTGAGTCAAAAAAAACTTCTTATATTACAAGTTGTTCATGTGGTGAAATATCCATTATAACTAGAATTATATTCATTATTTAGATATCATGTATAGAATATATATCCAGTATATACATTAATTCATAATATTACGTAATGTTTAGAGCTTAGAAATGAAATGCATCGTTCATGGAGATGGTAAGCCGTACGTACGCATGAACGCTACTTTCATTTCTATTTTATATATAATGGAATTAAATTATAATTATATAAATTTATAATATAATTCCAGTATAATATAATGTATAATACCATTTACTCCATCCTTTATACATCCCGCATATGATATTAACGATTCAAATCACTTTGAGGGGGCGGTAGTCTGCACTTCCTAAAATGAAATTATCGTGTTTACTCATAATGGAAATCATAAAGGAATGACATAAATGAAAAATAAAAAATCATAAGGAAAACAAAAACATAATATATATCATGTATAAAAATAGTTTCATCATAATGGCCACCATTAGAGGTGTTAAAATAATATTGAACAATCATTTTTCGTGAGGCAGTATTTCTCCACCCACAGAAATAGTATGTTCTTTAACCATTAGACGAAGGTGTGTGTAAGTGTAAATAAAATCATTCTCATAACAAAATCCTAGTATATTGAAGATACTGGTGTTGTTATAAAAAAAAGGAATAAAAAGAGTTTAAGGGGTTGGAGAAGCAAAATAAAAAAAATAACGTAAGAGAAGACATTACCTTAAAATCGGGTAACTCTTTTTGATTTGATCCAAAGGATTATTTGGGAAGAATTATGCCGAAATTGAGGCTTCTAGGAGTAATAGAGGGAAGTTGAAAGAGTATTTGGGTAGATTTTGGTTGATACAAAAGGCTTTGAAGGTGAGAGTAAGGTGGTAGTGGTGGGGGCCTTTTATAAGAGGAGAGGAGGGGCACTCTTGGAAAGTAATGAAATGTTACTTTATTATATATTGAGTTTCGGATTTTAAAGGTCCCACACTTATATATTTCGAGGGTAAGGTGATAAGGGTTCGAAATATACTCATCCAATAAGCTTTGGACAAGTGTAAGGCTTAGATTTTATATTATTGTTTTATTTTATTTAAATCGTTAATTAATGAGGTAATCACTGCATCATCATGGTGTAATTTATAATTTAATTTATTTATGTCTAAAAATTATAAAAAATAATAATGATGTAGGAAATCTTTTTAGATTTCAAATGAATATTTATAGTCAAAAAGATGTCTTGTATAACCCCATTTAAAAATTGTTTTAGTAAAATAACTCATGTTTGTGACATTTTCATTTTAACATTAAATAAAAATTTTGTAATGTCATTTTCCCACCAAAGTGGCTCCATGGGGTCCCCAAGTTGACCCATGGATTTTCTTGGTCGGCCATGACTTATCCAATATGTTCAGGACAAGTGTAAAGTTCATTTCATATTATTATAACATTATCTTTACCTTAAATTACACAAATTACCTTTAAACACGATTAATTAAAAATAAATGTTACTATTCACCGAAAATTATTTTAATACCATTTTACAACATTTTACTTCTTAATGACAACCATGTATGTCGGATTTTTGAAAATCAAATCACAGAAGTGGTAATATTTCATTTAAACGAAAAATACGTTTTTTAACTACCACTTAGTGGTTTCACTATTCATCAAAAATTGATGTATTTCAGAACAATGCCAAAATTTCACCTGAAGCTATAATTGATATTACAAATTAAAAAATTATGTCTATTTTACAAACTTACAAACATATATGTTGCATTAATTAATTTTATAATTAATTCCCACTGTCACAACAAATAGCGTGTTTTTAAGAAACAATATATATCATAAGATTGACAATTGTTTATGTCCAATTTCAAAGTGAAATTAATTCGAATGAAAACCATTGGATAAAATGGTAAAAATATATTCTAATTATACTTTAAAACCACCCAATAGTTTAATTTATCACTATACATTATTTTGATTAAAAATGATGATTTTAAGTATTTTTCACTATTGAAAAAAATTGGAAGTTCTCAGAAAATTACAAAAAATTAAACTTAGGATAATTTGGATACTTCAAATACAAAAATGAATTCCATTTTGAAATATAAAATTTCTATAATTTTAAAAAGTTGGTATTACTATTCATAACGGCTACTTTTATTGGTCACAGTGTGTTAGAATCTCAAACTTGCGTACAATAGATGTTATTGCATTATTGAAAGAGAAGCATATCATGGAAGCTCGGGGTGTTACAAAGATAAATTAGGAGCCTGGGACATGGATTGAATACCATGTTTGGGAAGAGTACATGGCCACGTACCAGGTAGTGGGAATGGTACCTGGGTTCGGTTCTCGAAACCAAAAATGTTTCACAGTGGAAGGAGGTGCGGTACGCAGATGGATTATTGTCGGTGTAGAAGATCGAATGTGTAGGAGCAATTTTGGTATGCAGACTGTGTATGAAAAAAATGTTCATGGGATTCTTGTGGTTCGTGGTGGTAGAAGGATCGATATGCGTTGAAGGCTGAATTGGAGATTTGATAAATCTTGTATTAACAATTTTTGCAGATATCATTGCCTCTATAAGAATTTATAGTCCCACCGATTACTATTGATATGAAATATCATTAAAATAAAATTTTTATCCTATATTTTTACAAGGTTTGAAAGACGTTTGTGAGGAGGAATTCAGTGAAAGCTAATGTGGTTTTTATAGAAGTAATTATGCCTAAGGTGTTTATGGGGAATCATAACATGTATATAAAGTCTAGTATATAGAGAAGGAATCTCAGTATGTGAAGGAGGAATCTCTAGTACGTGAGAGGGAGTGTTCTACAGGTTGTATGCGGAGGGGGAGCTCTGGTAAATGGAAGTGAAGATAGCCCGTGAATAAAGAACATTTCCCAGACAGAGAGTAGTTTACGGAGGCCTAGCAAAGGCAGCGGTACGCGGAGGTTATTGTGGTTCGCAGAAGCGGAAGTAGTATGCATAGGGGGTGATATGTGTACCAAACATAGAAATTAGTATGCAGTAAATAATTTGGTTCATAATTTTTTCTAGGAAGCTTTAAAAATATTCAAATCAATTTGCGAAAGGAGTTTTTGGTACCTAGATGTACCTGGGAAGGTGGAATTCATCTATGGGTGAAAAAGGAACTTCAACAAATCATATACTTATAGTTGAGGATACTCAAATTTATAAAAATTAAGGGACCTACATGTCTATAAATTGTGTTTGACCTACACATCCATAAACTGTGACTGTATTTTTTTCCACGACCAGTGAGTGAAGGAAGATGAAGACGGCGACCCTTTCCACCGGCAGTGATCCAATGAAAAGGGAATAGGGAGTGATGCTTAGGAATGTAGTGAGTAGACCCTAAGATTTGTAAAAGAAGTGATCATGGGCGTAGAAGATCTATCCTAAACATTGTACTCATTTTTGGCCATGAGCCTTAGTGAATTTGGTACGTCGACACATTTCTATTGCATGCTTCTTGGACGTAGCCCAATTAGGGTAAACTAAGTAAAAATAGTTGTTTCCTGTGCATAATTTCATATCTATTAGTATATTTCTATGGGAGGAAGGGAGAATTGAGTTTTTTTTAACAACAGAACAAGATACAAATGAGAATAAGTTTTAATCTGTCATACCCTGATTCACCCCCCTCTTATGGTATTTGACCTAGTGGACCTAATAGATAAAGTATTAATATTATATTCATGATTATTATAGAAATAGAAAGCCATTTGAATTTGATTATATCACTGTAATCCATACTATATAAGGATAACATTCTCACTGGCTCAAATTTCTTAGAATGCTATAGGGGATTCAATATTATACTATTCAATGAATGAAAATTTTACATGTTATAAACTTCACTTCTCAAGTATCTTGATAAATATTATAGCAAGGAAGAACTATCTCTAAAAATGAAACATGTGGGTGATTCCATAGATGTGCAATGTTAAATTCTATCATCCATTTCAAGTGATATACGTAACCAATATAAGGATATATATGAATATAAAATCATGTTACACCAATGTGATATTTATCATGAAAGAATAGGACAAGAGAGATATGATATATCCAATGCACGTTTCATGTGAAATCATAGAGAGTCGGTACTGACTAGGCCTAATATTAAATATTTTGGTCTACATATAGTTATTAGACATCTTGGAATTTAATATCCCTGAGGATCTATAAAAAAATATGATTTTATCCTCACTACCTAAAGGCTAATCTAGTTTCATTGTGAATTTCAACATGAGAAATAATGACATGACTATTTCATAACTTCATTCACTTATTCACCATGTAGATAAATATATGATGCTTGAAAAATAAGTAGTCCTTATAGGGGATAAGAAATATAAGATAAAGGAAAAGTTCCTCTTAACTCATTTTAAGTATAATGATACTTAGAATCATCCTTCCAAGAGTTAGAAGATCCAATAGTAAGAAAAGGAAAAAATTTTGGTATGTTGTGAATGTGGAATGTTGTTCCTTTGGATGAATAACTTCACCAATTTAATGAAGCAATGGGAAGATTTAGATTTATTAGTTATTGAGAGTAATATTTCAATATCTATAAATTGTGTATTATAAATTTCTTTTGGTGCTCAAAAATATATCAAAATATGGGAAACAAGTAGATTCTTGAATATTTCTAGAGTAAAGTTTAATATTTGAGCATCCAATGGAGCATTACTTACTACATTGGATTTAGAAGACTACCAAATTCTATTTCTAACCATTTAGATTTTGGTTTTGAAGAACTTTTATTTTGTGTAGATTGTTATTGATAACATCACATCTATTTATTTCCTTGACATGGATGGAATTATTTTAAAATATTGAAATAATGAATATAAATTTTAAAATAATGGAATTTGATATAGTGTGGCATAGATAAATAATCACTTTAATTTATTAAATTATGAAAACTATATATTGTAAATTGATAGTGAATCAAATCAGCATGAATTATTTAACACATAGTTATGGTATCACTATCTAGGTCATATAAACAAGAAACCAATGAAAATTATCTATCTATATGGTTATTTAAATTCTTTTGAGATAAAATCACTTGAAATATATCCTACCTATTTATGAGAAAATATGACAAAACCACCATTTGGTGGAAATGGTGAATGATCCACAGAGCTTCTAGAATTGAAACACACTAATGCGTGTGGGCCTTTTCCAATAAAAGATAGTGGTTTTCATTCTTACATCATAAATTTTATTGTTGAATTGAGTACATATGGTTATATTTAATTTATAATGTATCAGTCATGGTATTTTGAGAAATTAAAAGAATTCATGAATGATGTAGTTAATCAAATTGGAATAAAGATAAAAATATTTTATCTGACTGAGTTGGTGAAAATATATATCAAGAGTCTATCAACATTCTACAAGATTATTGGATTCTATCTCAAACCACACCTCCTTATACACCACAGGGGAATAGTGTAAGTGAAAATATGAATAATAACTTCTTTGATATGATAAGGTTGGTGATGATTCATTCATAACTTCCATTACCCTTTTTGGGATATGCATTTCACACTATATCATTCATAGTAAATCAAGTATCAATAAAAGTTGAAAATATAATTCCATTTTAGTTATGGAGTGTAAATAAACTCTTTTATTTCATATACTCATCAATGGGGATGTGAGTACTTTCTTAAGTCACACTATAAAAATAACCTATCTCCTTGAGGAATTGTTTTATTTTTATAGGGTATCCTAAGTAAATAATGGGACACTATTTATACAACCCTGCAGACAAGAAGGTCATCATTATAAGATAATAAGTTTTTAATGGGTAAAAGCCCATCATCCAGATTTATAAAGGGAGAGAGATTGATGTTGATAATTTTTATGCTTGAGATGTAAAATAGTTTGTATAAAAACACATTAGATAGGTATCTGTGGAAGATATTGTTTCTAAAATATAATAACTGTATAGGATTTCCAGAGATGTTGAAGAACTAAAGAGATGTGTTTTTTAGTAACTTAATTAAAAACACTTATATTATTTCCTATAAAGAGGCATTAAATATATTATAATCTATAAGATGGTAGGAATCCCTGATTTCTGAGATGGATTCCATGTACCATAACAACGTTTAAGTTCATATCAACCCCCCAATTTATATAAAACCTATTGGGTGTAAATTTGTATTTAAGAGAAAAAATTACATGCAATGTAAATTGAATACCAATAAACAATGTTTTATGTCTAAAGGGTTTAAATAGTGTCAATCCATTTACTATGATGAAAACTTTTCACCAGTATCCATGTTTTGTTCAATCAAAATTCTACTCACTACAGCAGCTTTTTAGGACTATGATATTTTGAAATTGGATGTAAAAATAACCCTCCATATTTGGATCCTTTAGGAAAATTTATATATGAAAAACAAATTTTTTTTTTGAATCCATGTGATATAAAATGGGTATCCAAATTACAGAGATCCGTTTATTGATTAAAGAAAGGATCCAAGTCATGGAACATTTTTTCAATTAATCTATAAAATTATTTGGGTTCATTAATTACGAATGCGAGACATGAAATTGTAATTGGTTTAGTGGGATTTAATTTATTACCCTATTAGTATATGTCAATGACATATTACTTATTATAAATGACATAAAAATATTACAGTCAATTAAGGAATTGTTAAACAAGTTCATCCCCATTAAAGACATAGGTGAAAAATTATACACTCTAGTGATCAAGATCATTCATGATATATCCTATAGTTTAATTAGGATCATTCAAAGAACAATAATTGATTGGAAACAAAAGAGATTTAGTATGGAACAATCCAAGAGTATATATATTCTACTGTCACATGGTATACATCATTCTAAGAAGATGTGTTCTCAAACACAAGAGAAAAGAGGTAGAATAGTTAAGATCCCATATTCTTCTATGATAGGAAAAATATTTTATGGCATGTCATATAATATGTTTGATGATTCCTATTCCATGATCATTATATAAAAATATCGTGATTATATTTTTTAAGTGCATTGGTCTTCTATTAAGGCTATCCTTAATTATCTTATGTGTACTAAGGATATATTCATAGGGTATAGAGGAGGTGAGGAGTTGGTTATCAGTGGTTATAATAATTATATATTTCATATAGATCATAAATATTTGAATTCAAGGTCAGGATTTGTATTTAGTCTTAATGTAGGAGTTTTCAGTTGAATATAGTGGATTCTGTGTATACAACAACTTTTGATGCAGTAAAAGAAACTATTTAGAAATGAAACTTTTCCAAGGTATTTATGTGGTTCCTAGTTGTAAAAAACCTATCAAATTATATTGTAATAATACTATAGTGGTGGATCATACAAAAATCCAATGTCACACCAAAAAACAATTAACATAGTTCATAAGTATCACAACTATATGCATTTTTCTCAAAGGGGTGAGTTTTAATGAGACGGTTTTCCACAAATATAGTGGACCCCTTTACGAAATGCTGATTTGAGAAAAATAATGGGTATCACGTGAGAGCTAGTGGACTAATGGTTGTTAGCATTTGACTATAGTGAAAGTGGTTTTATGTTGGAGTTTATTCCCTACATCGAAATTCTATGTACTTTATGATTAACTTTATTCATTATTTTGAATATTATTAAATTTTTTCACATCATGGTTATTCTTCTCTGTGTCATATTATGTGATAATTTCCTAAGAGTATCTTCCACACTGAAAGGTAATATAAATTTTTCACTATAATGAGAACCTATAAGTTCCATGTTAATATTCTTAGATATATCTTCCAAGGTGTTCTTTGGGAAGGTTCAATTCCAGAAATTCAAAGAAAGATTTATTGAGTACATAGGTTGATGACACCGACTTGCAACCTTATTGATTAGATATATCATAATAATGAGATCATATTAGATAGTGATAATTAATATAAAGTAATTTATGACATAAAAACCTTTCTCTAAGGTTTTACTAGAATGTTTTTAGATGCTAACCTTGTACTTCTGGCAGTTCTCCCTAATTCTACTAAGAAAGAGGTCTAGATAGTCCGCCATTTTTTGTATCCAGAATCTCATTAAAATTATATTTTTATTTAACAAGTTATGATAAATATTATTCCATATTTTTGGCTTAATAATTATTAATTATTGGTTGATCACACATATTTGATAATGAGATATTATAAATAATAAATATGTGAGTAAAAATATAATAGATATTTCTTCACAAGATTTAGTGGATATAATATTTATTGAATTCATGAGTGAATAATTTAATAATATTTACTTATTAATTAAATAAACATTATTCAAGGTTTCTTAAATTTCAAGGAGGATTTATGGACTTATTTTAATTATAACTCTCTAAAATTTAAAAGAATAATATTATGTTTGATAGCATATATGACACACAACACTAAGTCTAAACAAACCACGATATAGTATTTTAACACAATCGTTATAACCTAGCTGTTATAATTGGAAGTATGAATCATAATAACCAATTTTATAAAATTACATATAAATATTTTAGATGAATAAAATATATTGGTAAATAAGTATTCAATTTTTAGTTGTCTTTATAGGCATAAAAATATAATTTTCATCCAAAATATTTTTATTGATTTTGTGAGTAAATAATATAAATAAAAACTACCAATTTTAGAAAATTTATTTGATAAAATGAACAATATTTTTGAAATCAGAATACAAAAATTAGATTATACTGATTTTTTTAATTTTTTTTAAAAGTTTCAGCTTTCAGTAAATAGTGAAAAATACTATTATTTATTGAATTTTTTTTAAATGCATAATTTATTTCCATTTTAATTAATTAAAATAATTATTATTAATGAATAATTTAAATGAAATTTATATATTATATATATAAATATATGAACTTAAATTCATATATTGATGATCACTAGTCATATAGTAATGTAAGATCAACTTATACTTGAAAAATGCATTCGTGGAAAACCCATTTTCAACACATTTTGTTGGTTTATTTTTAAATAAAATTATATTAATTATGTTAATTGAATTTGATAAAATAGAGTACATATTTTTAGTCATCATAATTAATATTACATAAAAATTACAACTAATTTTTTTTCTTAATGAATATTAAAAACAAGAAAAATTGGTTACCATGGTTAAGGGTAAAACAACATTACCAGACATTAAACTAAATGGATAATAGTTTTAATGACCTAAAAACTTATATAATTTATATTATATGGACATATTTATATCTTATCGCATCTAGTTTCTCTATATTTCCCATTTTGTATCTATATTGGCATGATTATTACATTAAAAATAATTTTCGTAAAGAAAGGACAAATATCACTCTTTTACTTTTAAAAATATCGTATGTGTTCACATAAGGATAAAGAAGAGGTATGTTTGGTTATAAATATTAATTTTAATGATAAATAATTTTTTAACATTATAATTTATATAAAATTTTTTGTGATGAAATAACTACTTTAAATACTTAAGAAACACATATGGAGTAATTAATCAATTTAAAATAAAATGAAATAAATGATATTCAAAATATTAAAAGTAAAAAATTTGAATAAATAGTTATGTTTCAAAAACATTTAGACAGTTATACAATTATATGTATGTTTTAAAGGTATGTTTTATTATTATCTCTTGGTCATGATGTTTTTAATGAAATATTAAATAAATAGTTTCAAAAATAACATTAATGATATTTTATGTTAAATAATATTTTATTGACATATTTAAAATTCTTTAAAAACATTCAAGAATAAAAATAGGATGATGAGTTTTTTTTAAATCTTCTATAATTGATGATCCAACAATTATCTTACGAGTTAAATTATAACCCTTTCTGTTTGAAGAAGTTGTTATTGTCATCAGGGTTAAAATAGGATTTTGTGTGTTACATGCGATTGTGTTAAATTTAATTTTCCAAAAACATAGGATTTTTATTTGATAAATTATAATTTATATTTATAATCAATGGGTCCAAATTATCTAATAATTATTATTTATTTTTATTATTAAAGGAAAAAATACCTAGGTAAATAAATAAATAAAAACTAATTGTCGTGGTGAAAACAAAATTGGTAAAATTGAGTTACCTTAGAGTTTATATGAATAAAATGATTAAAAAATATATTTTCTATATAAAACATGAAATTTTAATTCATAAAATACATTATTTATCAATTTTAGAGGCACTTGGGTTGAGATTGACTTCTCATTATTCAAATATATTTGGTATTTACAAAAATGTCACTCCTGCTCAATTATAAAAGGGAACCACTTCCCCTCACTTGTTTACACATCTTAAGAAATTTATCATGACTAAAATATGAAAAACTATCTCCCCAATGTCATTATACATATTTGAAATATTATGTTATTCCCAAAATACCAATCTTAGGGTCTATAATAAGAGATCCAAAGGATTTTTTTATAAGTAAATGTAATTGTATTCACAGATCTCTTTCTTTTTACTTATTCTCTAAAGACGTTCATTCATGTATTAATATTTAAAATATAATAAAACCAGTATATAACATATAATAAGATGTTATTTTGTTTATTTTACAACCTATATCTATCTTCTATTCCATCAAATGGGAAACGAAACCGTCGATCGTGTGTATGGCGGACTACCGCCTCACGAACCGGTGTACTTCATTTTCCATAACCTACTATAATAGATGGATCTATTGATGTTTTTAATGTTTATATATGATATTTACTACATAATTATACTTCTTTAAATATAATATCACAAATAACTTCTTACCTAAAAATCTGTAGGAAAATGAAAATACCAGTTGTTTGTACATGTGGACTGCCTCCTCCAAGAATGATGTGATTCATTTGTTTTTGAAATGGATGATAATAAGGATGAAAATAATGATAATATATTATTTATATGACATTATCATGATTATTTAATGTTTAATTATTATTTTACATTCTTTTATTCATTAATGACATAAACTAGTAGCTCAGAACTGATGTCTACTTCATTCACATCAAAAAATATATATCTATGGATATCATTTGGAACTATGGTCATAGGCTAAAAAATCACATCTATAACATATTTATATGGTTTTATAATCCTATGAGGCTAAATAAATTTCATTATTATTTATAAATTATGATATTTGAAACTATACTAGTAGTCCATGTGTTTCTATAGTTTAAACTATGGAAATTACTACATATAGAAATGATTAAACCGTGATTATTAAATAATCATTACAAGGTTAAAACCATGGATATAGGATATTTATTTATATGTTTTAACCATTCCAATTTCCTAATATATATATGGGTAAATTGAGGATAGTAAATCCTAATTATATGGTTGAAACCGTGGTTGTAGGCTTTGTATTGGCATAATTTAAACCATGAAAATATATAGCTATATACATAGTAAATCAAAAGAAATTAAAATATAATTCCATGGTTAAAAAAATGTATATATCATCCAAATTTCATAAAAAACTCATCCCTTATCAAACTCATATTCTCCTCAGATTCCCATAAATCATATTTTGAATTATAAAAATTCTGTTAAAATTTAGGGTTTTCCAGCTTGAGGAATTTTGGCAGTTTGTCGTTTTCTCAAATTAAAATTACCCAAATTGGAGGAATAAATTTATAATTAATGTAAATTAGAAAAATTTAATTAATCATAATAATAATAATTATTAATTAAATAAGTACTTATGGAATTGATTTTATATTATAAATAAGTAGAAATTACCTCTTTCATCAGAGAAGAACCATATTATAGAGATAATTGTGCAACATCTTCATGTAATTCAATCCAAACTCTTATGTAATAATTAATGATTTAAAAAAAGACCCAAATCAATAAGGACCACATCAAGGGTAGTCAATATAAATTATTAATAATGGAAACAAGGATTTATGATATCTCTAATTGCACCATATCTAGTATAAATTGTTTTGAATCTGAATTGGTGATACTTATTGAATTAAATTGTAAAAAGAAGAAATAATTTATGCAAATACAAACAAAAAAATATTATAAATTGTTTCATAGAAATAAAAACAAGAAATGATAAGGATATTGAAATTATAAATCCGTTTGTGGTGTTTATGAGCCTTTGTGGATGGATAAATCACTAAAACATTGATAATATATTCATCTAAAAATTGAAAAGGATTTATGAATATAAGGACTTAATAACTTCATGGGAAGCTATTTTTAGGAAGAAAACAAAGAGAAATTATTGATTTTTGGAAAGATTTATTTGAAGTGGAAAATGAGGAAAGGAACACTGATTACTCTATATTTAGAACTAACTAATCTTTAGGAATAAAATAGAGAAAAAGAAGTTGAAATTATATAACTAAAGAAATAAAGTAAAATTAAATATCAGGTAGGGTTAAAATCTAAAAAACAATGAAAAAAGGGGTTTTAATGATGTGGAGATCTTATGATTGAGATGGAATATTTTGGACCCTTGTTTATATATATAAAAATATCTTAAAATTATATTAATGACTGTGTACTAGCTTTATATAAAAATTTACAGATAAAAAACAATCCAAAATAGTTGTGAATAATTGGGAAATGAAACCCAAAAAATCCTATAATAAGGGGGATACTCATTACTATAAATATATAAATAATATATGGCTTATATAAAACTATTTTCTACATTAAATAAAACCACAAACAAAAAATCAAGTTTATAAATACTTTAAAGTTTGATATCTACAAAAAATTATAAAATAGAATATGGATAGATCACAGACAAAACATACACACTTTAAGTGGCTATATGTTATGGAAAAATATTTATTTAAAGAATATAACTATACTAAATCAGATAAATAAATAAAATATTCTATAAATTATAAAGGAAAAAATTCAATAATGATTAAGAGTTAAATTGAATTAAAAACGTTGTTCATAAACATCATTATACCTATGAGTAAATGTAAATATGTTAATAAACTTTTTTTATTAATGGTGCACTAAGTGAAATAAAAAATTATTAGGTTTAACCAAGGTAATTAATTCTAATAATCAATTCAAATCCTTTATAACTACTTTTAACCAAAATATGAATTATCCAAATCATATACCCTAGGAGTATCAAACTAGGTGTGTAGTAAGGCTCGTTTTCATGTTCCAGGTAACACTAGAGTCAATCCCAATATGACTTTTTTCAGAGTTATTATCATTAGGTACATCTATTCTAATCTACATATACTAATAATATCCATACAAAGATATATTTTAAGAGAAATACCATATAATACATTCCTTACCATAACATTAGGCTGTTTTCATATACTTATCCGCAATGTATATAATAGGTATATGTTCCATAATTTATGTTTCCCTAATTCTACATCCCAAGGTTTCTACTAAACTTTATCTAATACCAACTGTATCAAACCTTACCTAAGTGTCCTTGAGCTAGTGTCTACTTTATTACATTATCACTAGATATAAGTGATCGAATTCTAAAGGAAAGAAAATTTTAGTAATTTTGGTAAAAAAGATATATAAATGATTCCTATATTATATTTGAATACATAAATTACCACATAATATTTCTTGAGAATTTCATTATTACCTCTATAATATCCTTTAATACCATTCTTAGTAGACTTCTTGGATTCCTAGAATGTAAAATAAAATAAGGTGAGCTCAAATGCTCTATAAGGGTAAAATACAGCAGATGCTATTATGAATCAATAAGAATAATCAAATATGAAGTGGTAAATAACTAAAATCACATAACATTTAAATTATTTTACTATCATGATTAGATAAGGAATAATCAACATGGAAAGGTAAATAACTAAACACACATTTCATTTAATAAATAACTTGACAACCGTAAATAGATAAGGAATAATTAATAGGAAAAGGTAAATAGTTGAACACACATTCTATTTAATAAATAACTTGATTTTCATGAATAGATATGGATTAAACATTATTAATAGGTAAATAACTAGGCACACATTTCTTTTAAATTAATTTAATATCATGAATTGATAGGGAATAATCAATATAGAATGGTACAAACATGAAACACAAGTAATTTAATTAATAACTTGGATTTAAATGTATCAAAATATAATATGATTGTAAAAATATCATGGATAATATTAATTGAATTCTTAATGAATGAAAATTTTAATTATTATATGTAATGATATCATGAATCATGATACCTCTGACCCCAATACCTTTCACAATGTTCTTTGAAACAATAGTTAGAAACATATTTAATTCTAGATTATAGATTTACCTCACGAGACTACATATCCATTGATGGCATATATAATTCTAGGTCCCATCTATCACTATATGTCTAAAGAATTCCTCGTATATAAAATAATTTATTTAATTCATTAACAATGTGCCTTATCATCAAATATCTATATTGAGTGGAGAATATAGATTTGTTAATATTTTCTCATATTATCAAATATATTTTAATATAGAAATTCATATTTAGAAATGAGGTATATTTTAAGAAATATACATATTCTTGATAAATAATATGGATATTTAGGTGTAATTTAATGTCTTATTTTCATAGGAATGTGAATATTTCATAAGAAAGTTAATGATTAAAAAATGAACCAAGAAAGTGAATGTCAATACTTGGTCAAAGTAATCATAAAAACTATATATAATGAATTATTATAGTATCAATACAACATATCCCCAGTGAAGTATAATTAAAATAAAGGGTTTTTTTCATTGATGAATAGAAAACCCATAAATATTTCATTAAAACATTCTTGATGAAAATATTCTTTTTACAATGAAAATATTTTTAAATCTAAAATTTTAAAAAAATATTTTGAAAATAAAAATTTAAACTTATAATTTATAATTTAATACATTTATTGATTAAAATTTAGGGAGATTCTATATATTTAATTCATGTTAAAACAAATACTCTGCTATATTTTTTAGTAAAATACAAATAGGCCTTATTTGAAAAATAACAGGAATATTAAATTCAATTTTTTTAAAAAAAAATTAAAACATAGGTAAATATGTCATTAATAATTCAATTGGATAATTTTAAAAAAACAAAAACTTTTTTAGAAAACATGGTTTTATAATAAAAATGTTTTTTGACCGATGAGAGAAATACCGTTGGATTTTATTTAAAATATTTTATAAGTTATTTTAAGTAACAAAGAGTGGGAAAATGTAACTATTATATGAAAAATTCATGAATAAACATATGGTAATAAAATTTAATTGGTTTATTAGAAAATGATAAAATAATTTCCTTTAATGTATATTCATACATAAAGAATCACGATTAAAATGAGATTTTGAAATAGACCCTTACAAATATCATAACACTAAAGAGATAATTAATCAACAAATTTATTATCTATATAAAATCTAAATCCAAATCAAAAAATTGGAAATAAAACAAAATATTATCTAAATTAATTACACACATAATCTTAGAACATCAAAAACAATGAAGATATAATATAACCCAATAAAAGAAAATTGAAGTATGAAATTCTATACCACTTGATAATTTTCATGTAAAATCTACTAATATTAAATAATTAAAATTGAAATGTAAAATACCATTAATTTTTAATGAATAATTATATTACATTTCAAATGATCTGTATAAACACTATATAAAATAAATTAGTTTCATAACACTATAATATATCTTAATGTAAGGGATATTGATATGAAGTTTCTTACCTCATGATTACTTTTGGTTGAACATGATTTAACATCATATATAATTGTTTTAATAATTTTATTAATTTATATAAGAACCAGATTCATATTTATAATATCATATATTATCCTTTTATAACATCTTATCACCCATTTGTTAATAATCATTTATTATTTTCATTGTTTTGGGTGTTAATTGCCTTGTTTTTTCATGTGTATTTTGTCATGAAATTTATGGATATTTCTTATATTATGAAGTTACATAATAAATAGATTTATATTAATGTTATAAAATAATTTGTTTAATTATATACATTTTTATATTCATTAATGAAATTTTAACATAGAGAATTGATTGCATTGCTTCATGGAGACGTTAGGTTGTACATACGCGTGAGAGACTTTATCATTTCCTTAATTGTGAAAGGGTAATTAAGTTTTTGATATATGAATTTTTTATAACAAATATTATTTTATATATATCACATGTATTTACTAAATATATCATTATTACCTTCCATGTAAAGTGTTATTGAAAAATGAATCACATAGCTTCGTGAGGTGGTTGTCTATCATACACATGAGAGACATTATATTATTTTAAATTGATTGGAATGTAAGAATTTTTTATGTGATATTAATATTAAATAATTAAAATAATATAATTATTATCATATAAATTTTTTAAATCCATGAAATGTGGTGATGGAAAATGAATTGCATCAGTTTGTGAGGAGGTAATTCGTCATATAGATGAGGGGTAATTATGTTTCCCATATGATGGGGGAGGAGATAGATATAGGTTATGAAATTAAAATAATAAAATATAATAATATTTAATATAGTTTTTCTATTATATAATCATGTTTTAATAATATTTTAAGTATGTGAAAGAAGAAATAAAATAAAAAATACCAATTTAAAATGTTATATCTTCTTTGGACAACTACTTTAGGTTTTCACTGAAATCATTACTTGGTTAGATTTATATTCTTAAAATGGGATATATAATGTTTTTATTGGATTAAGGAATTGATTTTGATAGATATTTTCTAAACCAAATTTATTTTTTAGTATGAATAGTGGAGGATAGTGGGTGGCCTTTTATAAGTGAGGGAGAGGACACACATGGATTTTTCTTAGAAAGAATCAATTACACCCAACTTTTTATCATCAAAAAAGCCACCAAAATATGTAATTATCAAATCTTATATGACATAAGATATAAATATGTCCATAAAATTATTTTTGGATAAGTTATTAGGTCATTTTAACCATTATCATTTTAGTTTAACCCCCTAAGAAATGGGTATTTCCTTAACCGAGATAATTAATTCAACTATTTTCACTATTCATTAAAGTCAAAAATAAAGTTTAAATTTTTATATAATATAAATTATTTTGATTAAAAATATTTAATCCATTTTTCCAATTTAAATTCACATAAATGGTAGAATCCAATTTTAAATTATACTTGGAGACGTGATGAAAGAGAGGGTTTCCAAAGAAAACATTCTCATATGTATAGAAAGATTTAATATAAAAATTCATCATAAAAATGATTAAAATGAAATAAATATGATAAATTGTAATATAATTGAAATAATTTTACTTTAAATTCAATTAAAAATTTAAATTTTTCATTTAAATTATTTAAACCAAAACATATATTTCAATAAAAATTTTAATTTTCACTATTCATTGAAAAAAAATGAAAAATTGTAGAAAAATACAAAAAAGATAACCATAATATAGTTTTTATATTATTATATAAAAAATTAGTTTCATTTTGTAAAATAAATTATCTAATATTGGTAAAAATTTATTTTAAATCATGTGCACAAAGTGTGACTAAACCATTTTTTAGTAAAATACAATTTTTTAGAAAAAAATTCCTTTTCTTTTAAATGATTATTATTTTATTTATAATAAATATATAAAAATAATTTTCATAATTTATTTATTAATATTAATTCATACCAATTTAACTGCTAGGTTATAATGGTATACTGTATTAAAGTTCATTTAGGCTCAAAGTTGTGTGTTCTACAAGCTATCACAGAGATCAAATTTAAAGAATTGTATTTTGTGGGTTGTTTAAGTTCAGTATTACATGACACATACACTGCCAAATAATATTTTATTATTTCAAAAATCAAGTTCTTACACATTCAATATTTCAGAAAATGAAAAAAAATTAGGCGTACATACGGCCTATTGTCTCTATAAACGGTGTAACTCATTTTTATCAATAACTTTTATGGAATATTTAATTATATAATAAATATATGTTATATTTATATATTTTTCATAAAATTATATATGGTGGAACCATGATAAAATTATAAGGAACTAAACTAACAAACCAAAACATACATGAAAAACGAAGTAGCGGTTACCTGAAATAGTGATTTTAACAAAGAATTGATAATTTATAGGTGACAAAAGATTATAAGTGAGTAATATAAGGTATGATTAATTTATTTATGATTCTGGGATATATTTTTAGTAAATATATATTTTTAATATTGTAATTTTTAAAATTTGTGACGGAATTTAGATCTGAGGTATGATATTTCATCTTAATTTCCTCTCTCGAGGCATGTTTTAATATTATACACCAATATATTTTTTATAGTGTATATACAGACCCTTTTATATGTTATATCTTAAATTATTAACACTTAATGGTATTTTATATTGAATCTGAAATTATTTCAACCAATGGTATTTAACTTAAATGTTACCATGTGGTAAGGGGTTTCATAACTCAATTTCCTTTCGTTGGGTTATATTACTTCATCATTGTTTTTGATATTATAAGATTATGTAAGTAATGTATTTTGGGGATAATATTCTATATTTAAACTTATTTATATGGATTTTTATTTGATACAAATAATTAATTCATTGATTAATTATCACTATAAATGGTATGTTCTTTGTAAGATATTTAATCTAAATTTTTACTCTATTAAGACATAGTTTGTGTTATACACTTATTGTTTTTGAGGTGTATCTAATATACCATAGAAATTTTATATCATTAATCTATTTATACTCTTGAAAACTAATGTTTCATTTGATTTTAATTCTTTTATGGGGGTTATGATTCAAAAGTTATCAAAGTGGTAAGGGTGTATGATTCTGTCTAATTTTAAAAAGGATCATTTATGCTTAGATTTATATTAAGGGAATTTGTTGGATCATTGTATAATAAACCCCATTAATTTTATTGTAATATATTGATTCAAAAAAAAATTCAATTAATAAGAACATTTTCAACTCATTATACATGATATGATATAGAACTTTTTTTAACAAAAATCTTGCTTTATTACTATTTTCGTTTGAAAATTATTTATCTTATTCGTTTGTGTGTAAAAAAATGTGTTCATTTTTTTAATATTATCATTTGTTTGTTAAACGTAATTTTTACCCAAGTTTAAATTTTTATATAATTTTTTAAAAGGAATATTTCTATAATTTTCTGAATGGTGTACTTTTTTGACTTTTATCAAAAATGATAAATGAATATTTGTTTTAACATAATTGGCATGAGTGGAATTTATCTATATCATGAGCACTCATTTTATTTTAATCTTAAATTATCATTTTTCTTGATTCTTGTCAATGAAAATTATTTTTATAATATTATCAAAAATTTACATTTTTAAATGTTATTTTCCAACTGAAAATGTTATTTTTTTCAAGAATTCTTCTAATCATGTTTTTATGGAATTTATATTATTCAACTACAAAACTAATTATTTTAGTTATGATCCACTAGGTATATTTTGTAATGATACCATTTTTATAATTTTTATGGATGTTTTATGATTAGTTTGACTAGGGATGTACTATTTTGATATGAATATCCATATTACTCTATACGTTTTATGATTATGTTTGTTGATTGGGGAAATTATTAACATTTCATATTCATGTTTTTTCAATATGAATGTTTATGTGGATTCTGTTTGAACACTTTAATAAGAGTAATGAATTGGACTTATTAATTGGTGGGAAGGATCTGTTAAATCCCCACAAATTATCAATGGGTCTTATCAGAAAAAATAAATTGGTATTTGGCCGAGGATTTTACCATTTATGTAATATATCTTGGCATAAGTCATTGATGGTATTTTTATAATGTATAGATTTATATACGTCCACATTATGAGATTATTTATTGATGTTCATGTGATTACATGATTAGTTATGATATCCATTGATATGTTTCAATATCATATAATTATTTATATGGAATTATTCAATCATTATTTATTCCTACCATATTAAGTTGTTGATTAAATAGAATGTAGGTTTTAGTTATTTAACTTTCCATATTTATTATTCTTTATTTATTCATGATACCTTCCACTATATGCATACCATTTATGAGCATATAATATCACCCCATTCTAAGTTTTCATTTCCCTATGATTACCGGAAATGTATTATGATTAATATGTGATGATATTTTAAAGGGAATAGTAAAGTTCTCAAAGGAAATAATTTGTTGTATATTTACATTTTCAATTATAATGTGAAATTCAAGTATCTATCATGTTTTCTGATACAAATAAACTATTTGTTTTTTTGGGATGTGATCTCTTATATTTATAAAGAGTTAAATAATGTAACTATAGACTTTATATTACTAGGTTCAGGGACATTATAGTTAGTATTTGAGAAAGTTTAGTATAAACATTGAAAACTATATTTATAAAAACAAAGATTAACGAGTATAACTATATGATAGACTTTGAGGATATTACCTAAAGACCCTGAGTTTATGGTTTAGATTAGGGTTGTTTAATATTTTTAGGTTTCATCATAGGTTAATAAGTCTTTGAATGATTACATGTATAAATAAACTGATAACCCTTATAAGTCTTTATGCGAGGGAAGTACCTTGTACACATTTATTGAATTTTACGAGATGTTTGAGGTATATTTAACCCTTTTGTATAACTTGTGTTCTAGTAAGAATGTTATTTGATTAATAATTATTTTATATTTTGTCAACATTATTTAAAATTTATTGATAAACATTAGGGTTAATAATATCCTTGATGTTAATGCAATAATAGTAATTAAGATTATTTTATATTGTGAAAAAATAAGTCATATAAAAAACCATTGTAATCAAAGAGTGATTTGATGAATAATATTATTCTTGACGTTATTCATCATATTTTTTGGAATATTATATGAATTATGTCAATATAGTTTTATAAAAACGAAAAATCATGTTTTAGAAGATAATCCATCATATTTGGAAAGGTTGTGGTGCTTGGACCCAGAACCAAAGGGTGAAAATGGGGAGCCACCTTCCACTGGCTTATGTGTTGTCTTAGTCAGAATGAAATTGTTTTTACTTAAATTATTTGATGGATAAATATTAATTTCTTTATGGAAACATATTATAGGATCAAATATTTATGAATTTTTATGATTTTGAGCTGATTAGGAATATTTCATGAGTAATTTTATTTGATTGAGGTATATATAACCATTGGGTTTACTATAAAGGATTATATGAGAATAATGATATTATATTTTTATAGGTGTAATAAGAAAGGAATGAAATAAACTTTGAGGTTATTTTTTTAATCTTGAGGTTATTTGAGGTTAATTGGGATGTAAGGTTATTTATTTATGGAATTATATATATCAAACCATTATATTTATTGTTGAATTTTAGAAATTGATGTATTATATTGGGTAAATTTTTCTAACCATTTTAGTTTTGATAACTATTTATAGATAGTTAGATATAATTTACACACTTTTATAGAATATATGATATATTAATAGTTAATTTTAGAGATTCATTCATTAAAAAAATCATCTCATATTTTTTTTCTTGGAGTAAGGAATGTAGTGGGAATTGATCAAAGAATCACCAAATGATGATATTTTTCTTATTAAGTAAAAAAGATATTAAAAATGAATATTTTTTGTATTTGATATATTGATAATAAAATAATAACTCAAATTTAGTAAAAGAATCTTGAAATAAAAAATTTATATATTTTTCTTTATTTCTAATGAATCAATAGATGTTTTACACATCAAAGATTTAGGGATTTGGGTTCAGTAACTTTATTCAGACTATGTTCTCTATCACTTCATATTTGTCCTTTGTCATTATATTTCTCCTCCATATCCATATTTCACCTCTCATTAATGTTATCCTACTTGGAAACAAAGATTTGTTTTATTCTAGATGAAATTTTTATTTTCCTTTCCATTATTTTAAGAGGATGTTTTATTATCCCTTTTTGGATATGGGTTTCTCACAAAAAAAATATATCAAATAAAAACAATAGATTTTAAAGAAAAAGTTCAAGTTTTTATGATTTAATATATTTGAGGTGAGGAGAATGTAACACCCAAAGATTTTAAAATAAGAACATTATGTTTAATAATGTATAAGGCATGCAACTTCATGCCTAAAATAACTATGTTATACTATTCAAATGTAATCATTATAACCTAGCTGTTAAAATTGGCGGTATGATTCAGAATAACAAATTTTAAAAAATTAAGTATAAATATTTTAGATGAATAAGACATATTGGTAAATAGGGATTATATTTTTAGTAAGGTCATTACATGTTTCAACAATATATTTTTCATTAAAAATGATTTTATTTATTTTGTGAGAAAATAATATAATTAATTTCATCCAATTTTAGAAATTGTATTTGAAAAAATTAATTTCATTTTCCATTTAAAAATATTAAAAATATATTATCGTTAATATTAATGATTTTTTCAAAGATTATTATTTTTTGATTAATAGTGAAAATATACGACTTCTAATAAAAAGTGTTTCTAAATGAATAATATGTTTCCATCATAATTGATTAAAATAATATTTAATAATGTATAATTTAAATTAAATTTATATATTGTATATATAACTATATTAATTTATTTCAATAATATGAGTATCACTACTCATATAGTTAATATAAGATCTTTTAGTACTTTAAAAATGCATTAAATGAAAAACCATCTTTCGATAAGTTTTGTTGGTTTATTTTTAAATTAAATTATGCCACTTATGAGAAATAAATTTGATAGAATGGATTTCAAGTTTTTAATCATATGAATTAATATATGTAAATTTGATCCACTTAATTTATGTTCTTAATAAATAGTAAAAATAATAAAAATTGGTTATTATGGTTAAGGGTAAAAAACGTTTATCGAGGGTTAAACTAAAGCGATAAGGGTTATAATTTAATAACTTTTGTTTTTGATTTCTATTTTATATAAATATTACAACCCTATATCATATAAAGTCTATAAATTTTCCATTTTGGATCCATATAGCATGGCTTATGACCTATATAATAATTTATGTAAAGAAAATGATTGATGTCACTCTCTTACTTATAAAAATATCCTATGTGTCCACATAGGGATAAAAAGTATATTTTTTTATTATAAATATTTATTTGAAGGATTAATAATTCTAATTTATCATTTTATTTTATTTATAGTTTTTAGGGATAAAATAATTACATTAAATTCTTATGCAACATAGATGTGATAATTATTTAATTAAAAGGAAAATAAAACAAATGATCATAAAATAATAAAAGTAATGTAATTTGAATAAATTATTGTGTTACAAAACTTTTTTAGAAAATTATTACATTTTTGGGTTGTTCTGAAGGTATATATTAAATATCATATTTATATTTATATTTTCAAATCCAATTAAATGAATAGTGTCAAAAAAATCAATAATGATATTTTATCTTTAATATTATTTTATTAAATTATTTAAAAATAATAAAAATCATAAAAGAAAAAAATAGGGTGATAAATATTCTAAAATTCCACCTCCTTTCAATTATTTTATCCAATTGTAATCTTATAATTAAAATTATAACCCTTTTAGTTTGAAAAAGTTATTATTGTTGTTAAGGTTAAAACATGGTTTTGAACGTTACATGTGCTTGTGTTACCTTTAATTTTCCACAAGAGTAGGATTTCTATTTGATAAATTCTATTTAATATTTATAATAATGGTGTCCAAATTATCTAATATTGATAACATATTTTTATTCTTAAAGGATAAATTACCTAGGTAAATAAAAAAATAAATAACTAGTTACCTGGGTGAAAACTAAATTGGTAAAAGTGAGCAACATTTGAGGTTAAGTGAATTACATTGTTAAAACATGTTTAATTATTTGTCTTTAATGAGTGGATAAAAATAATACTCCATTTAGTCCATTATTTTTAAATTTCTTTAGGCACTTGTATTAAGAGTGACTTCACATTATTGAATCATTTTGGGTATTTACAAAAATGCCACTCCTCCTTGATTATAAAATGGAACATCCTACCTTCAATTATTCATATATATTAATCAATATATTTTTCCCAAAACAAGATTAAATATCTCCCATAAATAATTATCCATGTTATAGAGTTTTTTTCTTCCTAATACACCAACCATAGGCCCATAATAATATATCCAAAAGAGATTTTTCTTAGGGAATGCATTTGTCTTCACCAATCACATTCTTTTTTACTTCTATTACAACATTAATTCCTGAATTAATATTTAAAATATAATAAACCTAGTCTATACATTATATGGATATGTTATTATTTATATTTAATAACCCATATCAATATCCAATTCCATTAAAAGGGAAATAAAACGGACGATCGTGTGGACAACATACTACAGCCTCGTGAACTGATGTAATTAATTTTCCATATCCACCTCTCATGGATGGTTATAATTATATATTTAAGGTATAAATAATATATTTATGAAAAATTGTATTTATTTAAATATAATATCCTATCTATATTCTTACCTACCAATATTTAGGAAAACGTTAATGTCGCTTGTGTGCATGTGTGGAATTCCACCCCCACAAAGTGATGTAATTCGTTTTTAATTTTATTTTAACATAGATAATAATAAGGGTACATTTGATAAAAATATATGATATATATGATATAATAATTATTCATTAATGTTTAATTGTTTTTTACCATTATTTCATTTTATCCATCAAAAAAAGAAAAGATTATTAATGCGTACGTACGACCTATTGTCTCTATGAATGGTGTAACTCATTGTTATATCACTAAATTTTATAAACATTTATAAATATATATAATTAATATATGTGATATTTATATCATAATTAAAATTATTTATATTACATAACCATGATAAAATTACAAGGACCAAAACTACAAGACCAAAATAAACATGAAAATGAAGTTGCACTTACCTGAAAGAATAGTTTTAATAAATAATTGTTAATAAACAGGTGAAAAAGTTTATATGTGAATAATATATGGTATGATACATATTATTATGGTTATTAGATAGAGATATAATAAATTTATATTTATTATACATGAAGTTTTAACATGTATGAAGGAATACATACCCGAGGTAAGGGATTTCTTCTTAGTTTCATTTCATTATGAACAATTTTAATATTATGCTTCTGTTTATTTTATATGGTCTATATAATTACCATTTTATATGTTATATCTTGATTACTTCAAATTTCATGGTATTGTATTTTTTAATTCATATTATTTCATCCAAGTTTATTTGACTTAAAAGTTACCATATGGTAAGGGTTTTCATAACCCAATTTCCTTTCATTGGGTTATATTAATTATTTATTGTCTATGGTAATATAATATTATTTTTGTAATGAATTTTATTTATTTTTTTATTTCAAAATGTTTTTTATGGATTTATGTTTGAAACACATGATCAATTCATTCATTAATTCTCACTTTAGTGGTATCTTCATTGTAACATATTTCATCTTACTTTCTACTCCATTAAGACATCTTTGGTATTATGAACTTATTTATTTTTATAAGGTGTATCTACTTCCACTTTTATATGTTATATAATGAATCTATTTATGTTCATGATATTTAATATATAATTTTATTTGATTTATTTCATTAAGGTTGTAATTTAAAAGTTACCAAAGTCATAAGGGTTTATGCTGCAATATCAATTTTAATCTTTACTTTTTAGGATTAAATTTATATTGAAGGAATTTTTGGTATCACTATATAATAAACCCATTAAATTTTCTTATAATATTTTTATTCTATAAATTTTTAATTAATTATACTATTTTCATCCCTTTGGTACTTAAATGTATTGAGAAATTATTTTATGAAAAACTATATTTTTTTTCTCTTTTCAATTGAAACAAATTTCTCTTCCATGTCCATCTTTTCTAAAACAGTTTTTGATTTTTTTACTATTCTCATATGATTTTTAAAATTCATTTTTACCCATATTTGAATTTTTTACAGATAGGTTTAGAAAACATTTCTTGTCATTTTCTTAATGAGGTACGTTTTTACTATTATAAAAATTGATAAAAGAGTATTTGTTTTAACATTATATATAAGAATAAAATTTACAACCATCATGACCATTAATCACATTAAATCTTACTTTATAAGTTTCTATTATTCATTTTTAATAAAATTTCTTTCCTAATATTTTAAAGATTTTGAGTATTTTAAAGTGATTTTCTATGTGAAAAGTGTATTTTCCTCAATAATTATTTTAATGAAATTTTTATTCTATTTATATTAATCAATGACAATAAAACTTATTTTATTTATTCAATACTACTGATATATTATAATGATACCATCCTTATTATTTTATTGAATGGTTTATGATCAGCTTGATTAGGGATGTATTATTTTGATACCATTCTCCATATTATTCTAGATTATATATGATTATTCTTATTGAATGGGGAAATTATTTACATTTAATATTATTTATTTTAAATATTAATGTTTATGTGGATTATGTTTCACCCCTTTCATAAGATGAATGCATTATACTTAGTAAGTGAAAAGTGGGGCCCACCATATCCCTTCGATGCATCGATAGGTCCGTGAGACTATCTAAATTGCGTTTTTATCCGAGGCCTTACCCATTTGTGTAATATGTCTGAGAACAAGGAGTCAATGGTATTTTTATGGTATCAAGAATTATCCATTCCCTCATTATGAGGTTATTTATTGATTTCCAGGTGATTATTGGATTAGTAATGATACCCATTGATACGTCTCAACCCCATGTAATTATTTGTATGCAATTATTTGATTATCATTTACTTAAGCCATATTATTCTTTATTCTAAAGTCATTAATTAAATTGAATGTGTTTTTTGTTATTTACCTCGACATATTGATCATGCCTTATCTATTCATGATAGTTTTCATTGTACACACACCCTTACTGATTATCTGAACTTACCCCTTACATATGATTCTTTTTCCCATGATTTTTGGAAATGTATTATGATTGATATGAAGGGATATGATAATGGGAATAGTGGTGTTCTTAAATAGAATACTATGTTTTATTTTATATTTTAATTTTTAATGTGAAATTAATGTATGTATCTAGTTCTCCAATACTACTTAGGTATTATTCCATTTAGGATGTGATCACTTATATCTAGCACCGATGTAAAAAATGTAACTACCGAATCTAATCTACTAGGGCCAGGGTCTTTAGATTAATGTTCTATATAGAAATAAAATATTAAAAATTATTTGAAAAAATAAATAATTATTTATTTATCAAATGATATTTATTTACTTATACGTGTTGTGCATATTAAAAAATGATGATAATAATATTATTATTATTATACTTGGTGTTATCTAAAGAATATGGGATTTGATAAGGACTTTTTTCAATTACAAAACCATATATAGCTTTATATAAACCCAATTATATCACTATTTAGTTTTGTCCCCTTATTGTGCACAAGAATCTTAAGAATAATTCCCATAATACCTAGAGATAATCGTCTCAATAACACTCTTTAGAATAATAGAACCAATCCTTATATGATGTAACACTTTTATATTTTAGTTTATGAATACTATGTATTATTTATTTCTATATACACAACATCGAAATTAAACGAACTATGATATACTATATAAATATTATTATTTAAATATAACTATTATAACCAAGTAGTTGGATTTTTAGGTATAAAATTAGTAATCGCATTATAATATATATAGAAAATCCTTTATAATAAAAATATTTTTATTAATTCCTAAAAAATAATTATTCATGATTTAATGATAATAATTAAATAATTTAAGGTTAAAAGTATTTAATGATTAAATTAGTCATTTTTTAATAGTATTCAATTTTTTAATAAGTAAAAGTGGGTTTTCATTATATCATATATTTTTAATTTAAAATTATAATATAGATTATTTTTATTATTATATGTATTTAAAATTTATTATTTAAAATTTAAAATAATTAATAATAATATATATAGTGATTTTCATTTTGTTATAAATGAAGATATAATAATTATATTGTAAAAGGTATATTTTTAAGAAAACTATTTGTAAGTGTGCTATGTATATTTTAAATACTAAATTAAATAATAATTATCAATTAATTATTTTTATGAAAATTATTTTTTAGATATTTAATAAAATAAATAAACAATCATCTACTAGTTGTTACTAGGAAAGGAATGAGAATAAATTTTTTTTATTCTTAAAAATACTTTTTTTAATACAAGTTGGTTTTACGTGTTTGGATAAGGATTTTATATTTATTTTCTGCCATAATTAGGAAATATTTTTTATAAAAAAAATTATTTTTGATTTATTCATATAAAATTTTGTTTTTTGTGAATTTTATGGATTTTTTAAAAATAGATAATGTTTGGGTGAATAGTGAAAAAATACTGAGTTAACAAATAATGTCAGTTGTATGACATTAATATAAATGTTTTTGAAACCTATTTGATAGAAAAAATATATATTTAATAAAAAAATTATTTCATTTAAAAATATAATGTTGAACTTATAAATCTATATTTAATATTTTTGAAATAAAATTAAGGTTTTTATTCAAATAAACACTAATTTTTATTCTTATATTTCATCATTATTTTCACAAGGTTCCATTTATTTTTGGTTTTATTTGAAAGTAAAATAGTTATCATTTTATTTAACATAATCCAATTAATTCAATGTTAATTGATTCATGTCTATATTAGGTTTTGAGAAACTATTTTTTATAAAATATGTATAGTCTAGTGGTTAACTATGTGTAGTCTCCTAATGAGGTGTGTAAAAAACGGTTTTTCCCTTTTGATTAATTTGAGAAAATTGATTTTATTTTATTTTGAGAAAATAAATGTATAAATTAGTTTAATTAAATTGATTTAAAATAATAAACTAAGAGGGTGACTGGACTAGGAATAGATAGAACTAGTTCAATGCTATCATGGTTATTTCAATTATTACTAATTCTTCTCATGCTTTCCAATAATAGAGAAATTGAAATATTGCATCCTCTCTCCCCATTTTCTAGGTGGTGAATGTGAGAATAACTATAACTAAAATATCATATTGTTTTACTCTTATTTTTATGTGTGTGTCGATGCAGCATGTCCTTTTGATTAATTATTGTAATCCATGAACTAGTATTATTATTCCTTAATAATCAATAGTTTCTACCAAAATCATGAATATGTGTTGGTTATCACCGATAAATCGCCACCCAAGCCTAATTTGTTCCAATATATACAAATATTAATTGGGTGAAGGGGTATTTGGATCATTAAATAGGGAAATTAATATTAATATAATCTGACATAATACAACCACATTTGGTATTATAAATAGAAAATAGAAAATTAATACTATATAAAATAAGAATTAAATTATTTTACTTAATTTAATCACAAAAAAAAAATAGGTCAAACCTCCCCCTTTCTGGATTACTCAGAAAACTACCCCTCCATAGCTTGGGTAAAAAAGATGGCTCAAAATAGGGGCGAAATAAAAATAATGAAAGTAAATTAAAAGAAAAATAAATAAATAAGTAATGTAGTGTAATATAATTTCATCATCTAGAGATTCCCCTTACTGACCAATCCTCTTCAATACCCTCATATCTCTATTTATTGAGATAAAAAGTAGCACCATGAAATCATTATTTCCCAAATAAATTATTCAAAGTCAATCTTGGGGGTGTTTGATGGTCTCTGATAAAAAATTAGAGATCATGTCATAATTTACATCAAATTATATAATTTATAGTCCCATCAGGGCATTACAAATCATTAATAGTGTTTTCATTAAGTGAAATGTATGGGGTCGACATTCCTATAGCTTGCATTCTTGCTCTAAAAATTTATGGGCCTTCGTTCGATGTGTCATGTTATGATACATGTAGTCTTAATATAGAAATAATTTTCCATAATGTATTCACTTCATGTCCTATAATTATATTTAGATTAATATTGTTAATAGAATTAATGAAATTAATTATTTTTTTCCATCAGGTTTTCCCAGTTTCATCCCATTTCTTCATTTTCAATCCCTAGACTTGGTTTTTTAATTTTCATTCATCATTGGACCTCATTTTCATCATCAATTAAACATATTTTATCATATATTTGGTTATTTAATATATCGTATAATAAAATAAAATAACAATTAAATACTATCATGAATAATCAATTACATTTAATAAAAAACGTGTCTTTTCTTAAAACATTCATGAAAATATGACTCTATCAATTTCCCCACACTTCAATACTTTTTTTCGTCAATAATGTAATATCAATGAAAATTAAAGAGGAACACCATGTTACTAATATTTAAATTAAAATGTAATTCAATAGATTAATTATCAAGGGGTTATTTAACTTCTATGTTCCCCATTAAACATCAATTTAAATTTACACTTTTCAAAGTAACATATCGACCCAGGTATTTCATTTATTCCCATTCACAAAATATGGATTTAATCCTTTCATTTAGTTATATTTCATAATTAATTATTATCAACAATTTAAAATTATGATTTACTTCACAATGGATTATTTTCTCTCATCACTTAGGATACAAATTCAAGTAATGTTATGATATTTTCATGAGTACACATAAATTTTACATAGGCTTGAAAAGGATCTATATTCCCCACATTGTAAAGAACAAATTAACATAAAATAATGTGAGATTTTAAATAAATGTCATTACGAATATGAGTATTATGTTTCATAGGGATTGATGTTTAAAATATTAATTCACTAAAAGGAGGGTAATTTTTAAATCATACTACATGATTTATAAATTAAAGTGAAGTGAAAGTTTCTTCTATGAAATAAAAACTACCACTTCCCAGAACTAAAAATATGGTCATGATAAGTGTAAGTATAATGTAAATAATTCCCCCTCTTGATTCAGTTATTTAATTTTATTAACTTTTTCAAAAAATATTCTTAGAATAAGTCTAACATCCACCACCTAACTAAATATGATCAAAAGATCATCGATCTGACAATAGTAATTTTTTATTTTCTCAAAACACAGCCCTTGTTTTTATTCATTTTTTAAGGATAGGAATATAATAAGTACAATGTTTGTAACATGATCCTGTCCCAATAATCCCGATAAAATCACTATAATTTTTCAATGCTAGGTAATACATCTCTTTAGCCAGGACTCACTCCACCCTCAAACATAAACATTAACATGTCATGAAATATAAATATATCAGATTAAAAATGGGAGTAAATGTATTTTAACATGACTCATTATTATCTATATCTTTCGTAGATTATATAGGATATACAGGTTTTTATTCCATGTTGGTTCCAAGGATAACGTCTCAATAATAAAAAATTATTTAATATTATTAAATGTAGTTTTGAATAGTTGCAGCTTTGAAATGTTTGAATGAAAGTTATTCCTCATGGATTGAACCAAAATCGACTAGGATATATGGTCAAGATAATATAGAATATATTTGGTTTATAAATACTCACAGGATTGGAATATATGAATTTGGTTCAATCACTCTTGGAAAAAATAATAAAAAATAAATTTTCAAAAGTTTCAGAAATTCAAAGTATAAAAATGGTAAAGAAATTTTATTTATCTAAATCAAATCATTATATTAAATAAAGATTCATCAAAATTAATATCTTCAGATTCCCACTAATTACTCAATTCATGTTTTTAATTATTTAAACTCTGTAACTTAAAAATATGAAACATGGAATCATGGTATTTCAAAGAAATTTGTGTCTCCTACACCATTCAAGTTAAGAAATAAATCAAGCTTTGGGTATACGATTTCATTTTTTTAAATATCTAAAATATAATTTTGAAAAAAATATCTCGAGTTCAAATGATAATGATTTTAAATGCAAAATCACATAGAGATGATACTTCAGTCAGGTTTTGTAGGTCTTGTTACATTATCACTATTCTATATCATGTTATTGACGTGAATACTTTTCATGGTGTGATTTTTCATTTCATGGATGTTTTATATATTATTTTATGTAATATATTATCTTATATAATGTGAGTTCCATTTTTATGATGTATATTCTTATTTCACAATGTGAACTCTATATAGATTCTCCATTATCTTTTCCTTCCCTATGTAAAATTCAACATTGGACTGAAAAATAAGAATACAAACAAATAATAGTGTATTAAAATTTAATTATTATTAAAAAGGATTTAAGGGAAGAGAGAAATAAGGAAAACATGTGAGTTTCCCCCTAGAATAAGTTTTTTTAACATTATTATATTTACTCAATAAATGAAATTTTTTAAATAAATACTAGACAATAATATTCCACCCCCACACTTAATTAATGTAGTGTTTATAATGAATTGAAGTATATTGTTTAGGAACATAGATTTAAAATTGAATTTATGAATTTAATTAAAAGTAAATGTGGGGTATAACCTAGTGTATCTTTATTTATAATTAGGATTACAGTGTAATATAGTTCATTGGGTCAAGATGTAGGTTCCCATGTTTCTTCTTTAGAATGTTCCCATTTATAGTTAATGGGGTTTCTTCTCCTTTCAATGAAATTTTCTCTCCACTGGTTCTATAAATTTCATCTGTTTCCTCCAATTTTTTATATAATTGAAATATGTTTGGCTAGACGACTATGAATTTTTTTTTACATTCTTACCAATGGATTTCTTTAGAACCCTCGTTCCTTTAAAGGAATAGAGAACCTCTCTTTCTATCTTTATGATGCATACTTCAGTAATACTCCCACATGGTTTTTGACTATTTTCTAGTAAATGTATATTAAACTAAAAAGGATATGATTGTTTTCCATTCATACCATAATACCATAATAACCCTTGAACGTTTGTGCCCCTAGGTTTATTTTGGGTCTATCTAATTATTTTTAATTGTCTTATTGAAATTTGAACCTCACATTGATTAAGGGGATGTGGCCTCCTTGGATTATTCTCCCATTCCATTTTTTGGAAGATTTCTAATTAGTTTTATTGACCCACATAACATTATTTTTTTCTTATTTCACTATTAAAAAATATATATTTTGAAATTGATTAATTACATATTTTGTATATTCTCATGATCCTTTCTTCACATAATTGTGAGAATATTATGTACTTAAATATATTGTTTCAATGTAATTTTTTCTAAAATTGTTATATTTGATTTTTATAGTGAGACATTTGGATTGTGACTCGGTCATTTCTCTTTCCATAATAGCCAATTTATTTTCATGATCTATGATAATATTTCCATTTTCATCTTATTTAGGTTTCTATATCTTGAAATCATCATCACATCCTGGTTTAGATTCTTCAAAAAGAAATTAAGAAAATTTAAAACAATATCTTATCTCTTCATCAAACATGAAAAAACATTTTTTACATATTTTGAAAATTATATGTTTTATAGTATTTTTATAGATAAAATGACCTTCTATGTCTAATAATTTTCAAAGAATAACTGATTATTTAGGTGGTTTTTACCTTCTTTATATGATATTTAATTCATTGAATAGTTTCTTGTTATAATATTCACAGATTTATGTATTTTGAAATTAATTTTACTCTCTCCATGGTCTATTGTGAGTTTTCCTTCATGCACGTTAATTATGGTCTTGGTAGTTTTTAAGAAATGTCTCCCCAAAATGATGGGTGAGTGTCTGGATGTCTTGTATTCTTATAGAAAACTATGTAATATTAGAATAATACATTTTAAAACACATATATATTATTTATATATTTTATAGTTATATTCAATATAATAAAATTAAGTTATTTTTCAATCAAAAGGAAAAAAGCATTATATCTATACAAAATTTGTTTTCATGAATTATATGTTTTTATTCAAAATTTTAATTTTAAAATGATATAATGTTAATTTAATAAAATTAATTTAATTCTTGATTTAATCATTTCAAAATTATCTTAGGTTAATTTTTAAAAAATCTTTAAAAAAATATAGTTTTTCAATGAATAGTTAAAACTTCTTATTTTTTTTAAAATTGTATTTAATTTTTGATAATTTAAAATTTTAAATACTACTTTTGGGTTATTTTTGCTATTTAATTAGTTAATAATTATTTAAAATAATATAATTATGGTTTTTAAAATGAAAATTTTTACTTGTTTTAGTATAAAAACATTTTATACTTAAAAAAGATCATTTTTATGACAAAAAATTGCATTACTTTTTACTGGATTAATATTAAATTAAATTCATCTACTTCTGTGTTTTAAAATTTTAAGAAATTATTCAATGTTTGGAATTAGTGGGTTTAAATTTAGTAAATATTTTCCTTTCATTTTCGGTCGATACGAATATTAACCTTAGTAATTTTTTAAAAATAGTAAAGGGTAAATTGGGTAATTAATGTTTAAAAAATAGATAAGGATAATAAAATTACCCTAAAACATGGCTAATTTTTTTAAGGACTATATTTTTCCAATATTAATTTTAAATTTAAATGTATGCCCTTTTATTTTCATTTCTATTTGATTAAAACATTTATAATATTTTATGTAAATAAAAGTAAAAAATATCATACTATTATTTTTAATAACAATAATAATTTTAACGTGGGGATAAACAATGTATGTCTTTTTTTAATATTATTATTTTCAAATAAAAATAATTTATATTCATTATATTAATTTATTTTTAAATTTTATTGAATAAAATAATTACCTTAAGTGATTATACAATTCTAAGAGAGTAATTATTCAATTAATGGAAAAATAAAATAAATGGTATTAAAATTATTATAAGTAATATTTGTTTGTAATAAATAATGTGAAAAATACATTTTTTAGATAGCTATAAAAAGTTAGGGATATTCCAATTGACTATATTCCAAATCTTTCACAGTCTAGATGTTATAAAAGTTAAAGTAAAAAAATTGTTCTAAAATTGGAAATATTGATATTTTATGAAAATAATATTTTATTAAATGATATGAAATTTATAAAAATACTATATTTGTTAAATTAATTTGGATATGATTCAACATATCAAACATTGTTCATTTATGGGATTTTTCCAATTTAGACAAATAATACTGACCCTCAAAGACTAAAAAACACTATTTTCACAATAAGTGTGAAAAAGGTTAACGAGGGTTAATACCAAAACATAAGGGTGAAAATTTGATATAAATTAGTCCAAAATTATTTTATTAGATTATTTAGACTCATCCTCATATTATATTCTAATATTATAAATTTCTAACCAACTGAAAGTCAAAATTAATTTATATTAAATTAGTACCTTAAGAATCACCAAGAGTACACCTCCCCTATCATATAAAAGGACACAAACTATTATTAATTATTCATACATAAAATATTATTTGGATCAGACAATACCCACCCAAATCCATTCCAATAACACCTACTCATATTCCAAATGAATATTTTAGGCATAATACCAAACTTAAAGGGATTAAGGTAATAATAAATGGATACTTTACATTGAAGGGGTATAGTTTTTAACAACATGTTTTAGTTTTATTTATTCTCATACCTTATTCAAATACCCCTTAGACATGATGATATAATATAATTAGAATCAAACATATAATAAGATGTTATTTTTACGGGAATAACCTATATCATTTTCTAATACAACAACCCTTTCTCTATATTAAAAATTAATTCATGATTTATTACATAAAATGGAACATAATAAAACATGAAAGACCAATAAATTTAGTGTTTTTATGAATTAGGTTTATTAAATAACCACTTAAAACAAATAATACATCATATTTATTGAAAACCTCTTTAATATGCTCATAATATTCTTTAATACTTAAAACTACAGAGGATAACCTAGGAAAATACATAAGAAATGGGGGAGTTATAAAGCCCAGTAAAGGAATAAACATATAATATGGTAATACATGTAAGAAAATGGGCATATAAATGGAAAATAAAAGGGACATGAATAATAAGGCATGATATAACATGATAATCTTAACTTTGTAAATGTGGGATAACATAAGACAATACATCATAAACATAGGTTAGGATAACTACCAAGACATCATGATGTACAAAGTCCCATAAAGAAATAAAATTCACTTCATATCCCTAAATGATGGATCATGAGACTAAACATTACTCAATATATTGGATCGCTATATAAATCTGGATATACCCGTCACTTTTAATTCATTCGCATGTTTAAGTGTACCATATAGACCATACAAAGTGGATTCACTCATAATAATATTTTATTCCATGGTTAAGGATTTTGTAACACATACATGTAATTCCCATGTAAATGAAGTATATATTTATAAAGGTGAACACCCTTGATAAGAAATGGGTATGGTCTTCACTACACAATTGTTTGTTCACCCTATTTGGGCCTTCGGGCCACTGGTTTGGGCCTATGGGTCCCCAGGGCCTTTGGGTCATCAAAGGCCTTCAGGCCGTAGGGCCTTCGGGTCACGTAGACCATAGAGTAGCCCAGTTCACACAGAACAGGCCCCAGAAGAGGATCAGAGCAACATGAGTAGCAACCACCAGATGCAGAGCTAACCAGATTGGAAGAATGAGAGGGTATGGAAGCCACCATCAGGACCAGGCATTGTGCTGCTTTGTACGGGGAAATTCTACCTGATCAACAATGTAAAGTGGGGAGCTTGGTGATCAATGATAGAGAAAGCTGGGGAGGGAAAGTTCAAGTGGGATAGGCCTACGGGTCATGTATTGGCATGGTATGCCTCTGGGCCTTCAGGTCATGTATTGCGGGTTTTTCGGGCCTTATACCTTGGGCCTACAAGTCATGTACGGGTTCCCCTTAAACCCTTAAAAGGGGGATTATCCATAATAAAAATAAAAAATAAGGCATTCGTGCCATTCGGTCGAAGAGAATGTGAGGATCCCTTACTTGAGTTCGTGACTCCAAATGCTTGGGAGGGGATTCTTGATAGCATGGGGAACCTTGGGAGGTATCTAGAGGTTATTAAATATTAAGGATATGCTCCAATGTTTTTCAGTGAAGAGAAATGGGATATGTGGTGGGGTTTTATAGGAAATTATTGGGGAATTCTTAATTATTTCTATAACATGGGATTTGGATTCTATATTATAAAAATTAAAAAACACAAAAACCTTATAATGGTATTTGTCTATGATTTCTACAAAAATAGAAGTGGTTTTAATTATTTTATAAGAAAAATGGTCGATCTTAATTATATAACACACATTTCTTATGTGGAGGTGATTCAAACTCTTAAAGAAACGATTTTAAAACCTTAAAATATAATAATGGTTTTGGATGATTCATAATGGTATTATAAAATTAATAAAATAAAATTAAAATGTCATTATTTTAAATAGATAATAATTAATTTTTTAGGGATACCATTTATAGTATTTATTACATCACTTTTGGGTCATTATGATGTCATAATAGACAAGTATATTTATTCGGTATTTAATTTTTTACCCAAAAATTTGACTATTTCAAAAAAAATTGAAAAATTCACCATTGAATAATTATGTCATTATAATTACAAAAATAATATTCAATCTATGTAAATAATTTTCTAAATATGATCATTTTCATTGTTTAATATATTAATTTACATTTATTGAGAAATGTTGGGGTTTTTTGACAATAACAGTTTTTAAACCCTTATGAAAATTAAATTTGACATCATAGAAATTATATAATCATTTATATTTAATAAATATTATATAATAATAATATTATATTAAAATGATAATTATTTAAAAAATCCATTAATTATTCAAAATAAATTCTAAAATTTAATGAGTATTACCCAAAATTAATATTTGTTTTTATTGTATGAAAATCATTTATAAAGTAACAATAATATGATGAAAATATATTCATTATTATATTCAAAATTATGTATATAATCATATTTCAAGGTTATTGATACATATCCCATTAATACACCTGTAAAAACCATAATATTATGGTGTGAGATTGTGAGACTTTCAGGGGGGATTCGACGTACATGGTTTGGGTTTTGATCTCAATAAGCATTAAGGTACACTGTAAATGGTTTCACATATGCTTAAGTTGTTATATATCAGCTTTTCATTGGCCAAGGGTAAATACCATGGATTCTATCTCCCTCATAAGGCAAAAAAAATGGGCTTCATAGGGTACAATCCTACCGGTTGATGTTATCGCTTCCTTTTTCTGTGTCAATTGGATTTACTAAAATCATATATTTATACAAATCACGTTATCACTATTTAATGGCTATATTATCAATGGTGAATATTTTTAATAGTCATATAAATTATATAAGATATAATAAGCCCAAATAAGTGCGTTTATTTTCTATAACCCTATTACATAATAATACATTTAATTAAATTATATTGTAAATTTTATTTATAACAGTTTGGGTCATTACATTCTTTACCCTTTTAGAAATTTCAACCACTCAATTTTCATTTCCCATACTAAAATAGATGATAGTAACTATTTTTCAACTCCTCCTCTGGTTCCCAAGTTTCTTATTTATACTCTTGGTTTTTTCACAACACTTTTTGAAGGTTCATTGTCTTATTTAATAGATCTTTATCTCTATGATCTATAATCTTCATCGGTTGTTCCTCATAAGAAATATCATTCTCCAACAACACCACCTCTATATTGAGTACATGTGAGGGTTCTGATATGTAATTTCTCAAGAGGGATACAACGAATACATTATATACTAGAGATAGGTTTAGTGGTAGTTCTAGTTGATAGTCAATCGCTATGATGTGATCATGGATCTCAATGGGGATGATGTATCTTGGACTAAGATTTCCATTATTTCAAACTATCATCACTTTATTCCATGGAAATATTCATAGGAATACCATATATCCAACATCAGATTCTCAGTCTTGTCGATGATTTTTAGAATAAATATTCTATTGAATTTGAGTATCTTTGATGTGTTGTTGAATTTTCAAAACATTTTATACCATTTACTCAACCATTTTAGGACCTAGAATGTTTCATTCCCAAAATTCATCTCATCATGTAGTTTTTATGCTCCTATTCCCATAAATAGCTTTATAGGGATCCATTTGGATGCTCTATTGAAAACTTTTGTTTTAGGATAACTCAAATTGAGGTAGATTTTGATCCAATTCAACTTTTAATCCCTAAAAAAATTCTCCCAACATGTATTCCAATGTCTGATTAGTCCTCTTAGATTGGGCATCCATTTGAGGATGATAATATGTAAAGAAGTTTGTCTTATTATTTATGGAATTATGAAGAATTCTCCCTAACATGGAAGTGAATCTTGAATATCGATTAAATTTAATTTATAGTGGTATTCCATGAATCATCACCACTTCTCTGATATATATCCATGCAAGTTGGTCTAGTATGAAGTCCTCTCAAATCTCAATAAAGTATTTCTCTTTGTAAGATGATCCATAAAAAATCAGATAGCATTGTTTCCTCTAGGTGTCTTTGAAATTATAGTGTCATGTCTATGATGGTGTTTCTCATTTGTATGTAGGTATGGGTAATGGTTGCATCTTCCCCATATATTGTTTCCTTTCCGCCTTCACTTGATGACATACAAGACATATTGATTTAAATCATGTGATCTTTTTCTTCATATTTTCCCACCTGTAGTGTTCATAGAGATCTCATTACATATTTGTGCTTTCAGGATGGCTAGAGAATTTTTATCTATGTGCATCATTCAATATCTCATTCTTTAACCTAGGATTTAATGGTACACATAATCTTGACCAAAATGTCACAACACCTTATTTATTAACATTGAACTCTCAGGATTTACATTTTCATATATTTTCCACTTTCTTTTTAATCACCACATCATTTATTTGTCAATACATTATCTTCTCAAGAATATATGATTGAGCAATAATTTGTAAAAGTATTAACGATTTTCGATTCTTTATGATTCCCAAGTCCATCCTCTTAAAGTCTAAGAAGACCGAGTCCCTCTCAATTCTCTTTAATGATAGAATTTATATATCAATTATACTTAGAGCATATACCACTTTATTTTATTTCTGGGATGGTAGTGTATTGATCATTCATAGTCCTTAATCAGCTCTAACCATCTTTAATGAAAAATATTCATCTCTTTCTCTGTGAATATATACTTGACGCTTTTATGACCTATATATATTTCAAAATTCTCCCCCAATAGACAAATCCTCTATATGCTAAAAAAATATCAATAAATCCGACTCCAGATCATGTGTTGGGTAGTTCAATTCATGAAATATCAATTTTCTTGAAGCATAGTCTATGACTTTGTCATTTTTCATTAACACATAGCCCAATACCTTCTTCGAAGCATTAATAAATACCATGAAAGGATTTTCCCTTATGGGTAGTAGGATCATAGGTGTAGTGATAAGACTTATTTTCATCCCTTTTAATCTCCCTCACATTAATTATTCCATGAAAACTTGACTCCCTTCCTTGTTATCTTGGTTAGACGGGTTGAAAATAATTAGTGATTTCTCACAAATCGATTATAATGCTAGCTAATCTAAGGATACTATGGATATTTGTCAAATAATTTGGCCTAAACAATGCTTAAATTACTTCTATATTTATGGGTCCATATATATCACATTTATTATGATGATATACCCCAAGAATGAGACTTCCTTCAACTAAAATTCACATTTTCTATAGTTTGAATAGATCTTCTCCTTGCGTAGGGTCTTTTTCACAATGCTCAGATGATCCTCATGATCATCCTTACTTTTGGAGTATATTAGAATATCATATATAGATACTAGTGAATTTTTTTGAGATAATATATAAAGACTCTATTAATCATTTTCATGAAGATTACTAGAGAATTAGTGAATTTCTATAAACTTATAGTACATGTACCTTGTATGGGAAGTGGTGTTGGGGATATCTTCATTATTCAACCTTATTTGATAATATCCTGACCAAAGATCCACTTTAGAGAAGTATTATGATCTACATAGCAGATGAAATAAGTCATCAATCCATGTAATATGATACTTTTTATTTATTGTGATCTTATTCAGATTTTTATAATCAATTAAAAGGCGTATTGACCTATCCTTATTCTTGAGGAAGTGGAATTGTGCACCCCATGATGAAGAACATAGGATTATGAACCCTTTATATATATTCTTATTCAGTTATTTCTTCAACTCGTTAATTTCCATAGTAGTCATTCTACATAGAGTCTTGGATAATATCAATTCCCTAGGTATAATCTTGATTGAAAACTCAACCTCTTAGATATGGGAAAGACTAGGGAATTCTTCAGGAAACACATCAGTGTATTCCCTCATAATGGGAATGTATTTAAGGATGATTATATCCTTATACACAATCATTTTAGCTAGATATTCTATCTCATAGGGAAATAATATCCTTGCATAATATTTTTGTGATAAATAAGATTAATTCTCCTCCTTTCACGTGTACAGAATCAGGGATTGATTTCAAATATGAATATTTATTTCCATATCACAACAATTTATGTTCGCACTATATAGGAAAATAAAATCCATGACAAAAATTGCATCGTATTCCACTAAAGGGAGTATGATAAGTTTCACTAGTACATTCAACCCACCATTTTTTACATGAGAGACATTATAAACTTGGGATGAAATAAATTCCCCATTTTTTGTTTTCATCGAAAACTCTACTTTAATGCTTTGTGGTGGTTTTTGAATAGTTCTACTAAAATTTCAGGTTATGAAAGAATGTTTAGAACCAAAATAAAAAAGTGCATTCTCTATTCTTGAATGAATAACTATAGTACCTTTCAACACTTAATTTTCAGGATCCATCTTGGTGGTTTTGACATAAAATTCCCACCCTTGCTGACTTGGAGGTTTTTGGTTGTCTCTAAATACCCTTGTCTTGGTGAAATGGTTTGAATAGTGCCATTTCTCATTTAATTTGAAGTAATGAAAAAAGCATTGAGGGTTTATTGGAGAATTCATTTCCTCCATCACATTAGTGTATTTCCCTTGTCAGTAATCACTTACTAGGTACCCTTCCTTTCAAGCCTAAAGAATCTCCTCATACCCCTCAGGAAGTTTACAAGGTGCTTCTTTTCACACCTTTGACAAGCTGGATGTTGAAATTTATTATCAACATTATATTTATCCATCAGACCATAAAAATTTATCTCCACATTCCAATTCTTATCCCCATGATATATTTTACATTCACCAATTTCCATTTCAACATTTAGGGAACATTAGAACATTTCTTAAAAGCTATCAATGTCACAGATCATAAGGTATTTTCATATAATAGGTTTTATCACACAAACGAAGTGTTGAACCTTGAATTTGGGGGTAAGCACACATACAACAGTGTATCATGAAAGTATAAATTTTTCCTCATATTCTCTAATAGATTCTTTTTCATTTTTCATGAGGGAATGGAAACTCATTACCATTTTAAGTTGGAGAGTGTGAGGAAAATATTTATCAAAAAATAATTTTTGTAATTCATTCCACCTCATTGCTTCTATATCTTCTTCGTGCTTCATTCTCTTGATCAATGTTCATCACTGATCAAATTCTCCCTCCATATGATAAATATCCAGTAAAATCTTCTCTCATTCGGAATATTGAATAATGGAGGATATCTTCTCAATGGATTTGATCCATTGTTCTGTGATTAAGGGATCATATAATCCATTAAAATTTAGAGGCCTTTGTTTCATAAAGAACTCAATTAAAACTTATTTTTTCATAGGGGGATTCGGTCCCTCCTCTGGATCCAAGTTTCTATTAATAACAACAGTTATTTGAGATAGTATCTTTAAAAATTTCTCGATTCCCTCTCCCATTAGGCATTAAATCTAGTTAGGCAAGTCATCACATTTCCCATCACATTGATTGCTTAGTTGATTCCTCATATTTATGACCATTGGCTGGAATAAATAGAAAATTATGGTTGAGTATTTTTAAACTATTAAACATGTAAATGGGAATTTAATAACATTAAAGTGATAACTTATATCTTAAATTTATTTACATAACTTTTGAATTTTAAGGCTTCAATATCTGTTATCCATAATCTATTTCCTAACACATATTATTATGGGAATTTTATTGTTCCCTTAATATTGGTTCATTGGGATCTTATGAATTTACCAATTCATATCCCCTATAAGTGGCAAACAAAGTGCATAGTAAGGCCCTTTATTATGTACCAGGTTACACCGAGTTAGGCTCGACACACATTGTTGGAGTTATTACCCCTATGAATATCTACGCCAGAACCACATCCACATATAGTATTGAGACAGAGATTTATTTTATTGATAAAACAATAAATCTATAATTTATAAAATTTAGGGATGTTTTATTATACATAGTATTATCTCTAATGTTTTTGTTATATATTCCTAACCCTAATTGTAAAAATAACCAAAATTTTCATTTGATATCAACTATAAGAACCCTTATCTTTATTACAAATTACTTCATGTGTTATTAAATAAAAATAAAAATAATAAAACCTATAAGATCGATAGTTATAGTTTATTTTGGAATTAGGTATATTAAATAACAACATAAAATAAGGAGTACATCATATTTAATGAAATCCGCCTTAACATGATCTTAATATTCCTTCATACTTAAAACTATATTGGATAACCTAGGGACATAAATAAAAAAGGGGTGAGATATAAAACCCATCAATGAAAGAAAAATGGAATAAGGTAATACATGTAAGAAAATAGGCATATCAATTGGGAATAAAAGAATAATCAATAATAAGGCATGATATATCCTAATAATCATGACATGGGAAATGTGTCGACAACTTAAGACACTACATCATAAACATAAATCATGGAAAAATACCAAGAAATCATGATTAAATTTTTTTTGATAATTGAATTATATTCACTCTCTTTCAAAAAATTATGTATCATGAAACTAAACATTACCCAATGCATTGTAGTGCTATATAATTTCAGCGACATATATTTCTTTCATTTCATTCTCATACTTAAGTGTGCCACATTAATAATACAACTTAGATTTATTCATCATTAAATTTTATTCCAAGATAAAGGAGTTTTGAATACATACTTATAAGTCTCAAATCAATGAAATACTATTATAAAGGTAAACACCCTTGATAGAAAATTGTTATGGTATTCAATACATAATTATTTTGGTAGGGAAAATCACGGTGAAGTTTCTATAGCATAAGGACATCACATAAAAATTCCTAAAAATCGTTAATTAAAGATAAATGTGTCCATAATCATTTTTAAATAAAATTGTAAGTTCTAGAGACATGGAAAAGACCTCTCAAAACATTATAAATCGGAAATATAAGGCATAATATAATAAAGAAACTTGAAAAAAGAATAGAATTTGAGGATCCCTTACATGAGTGTGTGACTCCAAATGCTTGGGAGGGGCTTCTTGAGAGTTTGGGGCACCCTAGGAGGAATCTAGAGAGGGAACAGAAGAGTAAGGACCTGCTCCATATAATTTTAGTGAATTTAATTGGAACATGGGTGGGTTTATATAGGAAATGAGTAGATAATTTTTTATCATTTCTCAAACATAGGTTTTTGATTCTAGATAATAAAATAACCTAAAACATAAACCATCCCATGTTATTTTCCTACTATTTCTTTAAAATAGGAGTAGTTTTAGTTATTTTATAATACCAAGGTCTGAATTTAATAAAATAATACTCTTACTTATGTGTAGGTGAGTCATACACATAAACAAATGATTTTAAAACCTTAAAGTATATTAATGGTTTCATAGGATTCATAATAGATTTATAAAATTAATAAAATCAAATTAAAATCAAATTATTTTAAATATAAAATATTTATTTGGTCGTGGATACCTTTTATAGTATTTATTACTTCACTTTTATATCATTATGATGTCATAATACACAAAGTATATTTCTATGGTATTTAATTTTTTATCCAAAAATTTGTCTCTCAAAAAATTATGAAAAATTCACCATTAGATAATATTGATGATTTTTTCAAAATATATTATTATTTTTATTTAATTAAATTTCTATATATCTGTGTTTTCACTTTTAAAATAATAATCGACATTTATTATTAAATTTTGGTTTTTTTGACCATAACAGTTTTCGAACCCATATTAAAATTACATTTGACTTCATAAAAATTATATAATAATTTATATTTAATAAACATTATTTAATAGTAATATTTTATTAAAATATTAATTATTTCAAAAATCTATTAATTCATCAAAATAAATTCCATAATTCAATTTTAATAATACCCAAAATACTATTTGTGTTTTATTATATAAAAATAATTTATAAAGTAATAATAATAAGATAAAAATATATTAATTATTATATAAAAAATAATTTACATACTCATATTTATAGGGTCTGATACATATATCTTCAATATACTAGTGAATTCCCCAATTTTAAGGTGCCATGTGATGATAAATTCTTAGGGCGGTTTAGTGTACGTGGTTTGGGTCATGATCTCAATGAGCTTGAAATTCTCACATAAATGGTTTGTCTCATGCTTATGTTATTGGATATAAGCTCAGAATTGGTCAATGGACAAGTACAGTGATGCTATCTCCCTTAGAATCTCTTAAAAATGGGATTCATAGAGTTTAATCCTACTGGTTGTATCCATCACTTCCATTGTCTATGTAAATTGGATTTGTTAAAACCCTATATTTGTACTAACCACGTGATCATAGTTCAATTACTAGATTATCAATGATAATGATTATTAACATTCATTTAAATATGATCAGATAGAGTAAAAAAATAAGTGCATGTGTTTATATTAACCTATTATAAAACAGGACATTTAATTAAATTACACGGGTAATTTTATTTATAACTGTTTGGTTCATTACATCCAACCTCTATCAAATGAGAATAGAATTCATCATTCGTGTGTATACAAGACTACCCCCTCAAAAACTAATGTAATTTTTCCATAACAATCTATCATGATTTTTTATAATGATATATTTGAGTTATATATATATGTAATTCATGACATATTTATCATTCTATAAGTATAATTTAAAACATATTTTCTTACCTTTCAATACATTGGAAAATTATGACATCGTTTTTGTGTTTTTGTGGACTACTACCACCATGAAACAATGTGATTAATTTTTTCATAAACACATTGAATGGATGATATATATAATTATAATTAATTAAATAATTTTATATTTATGATATAATGATAATTCTATTAGTATAAAATGATATTTACTTTCTTTTCATAATTTTTTTTGGAAAATGGAAATGTCACTCATGCGTATGTATGACCTACCTTATCCATGATTGTAACGTGATTCATTTTTCAATAACATGTATCATTACTAGATTTAAAGTATAATTTATGTATAAAATAATAATTATTTCATTATTATTATTCTATATATTATGGAATAATGAACAGTTTGACCATAGTTAACTTCTCAAATCCATTTTCGACTTATGATCTAAATATTTTCGAAGCATATGACATGAACTGAAATGATTAAATAATTATAATAACATGGTTATAAGTGAGATAAAATGAATAATAAAATTTATAACATTTCTAAGGATATTAAATAATTACAATATGTTTATTATTTTGGAAGATAAATAATGTGTGTGATGAGTCAGACTTGAGGTAAGGGACTTTCTTTTATAAAATCCTCTTTAAAATATTCATTAAAAAATATTTTTCTTCATTTTCCACATTTTTAAAATTATTTGATGGAAATTTTAATATTTAAATAAAATTCTTATAAAAGTTCATTTTATATTTTTTATGACATTATTTCAATTTCTCTCAAAAGGAATCTATTATGGAATTTTTTAAAGTTCTTTAAAAAAGTAATGTTCTATATGAACATATATGGGGAAAACTACATTTTCCACCTCTATGACAATTATTTGATTTTTGGATTCATTTACATGATTCCATGTTTTATTCAAGGGAAAACTGTCCTTTCTTTTTTACTGGTTATTTTCAAAAATGGGATTAAAATTGAATTGATATATAAATTTCTGAAAATGTTTTCTTATTGGTGCAAAGAACATTTTTATGATGAAATATTTTTTTTATTTTTTTATGGTTCTTGGGAATTTTTTACGATGATAATCAGTTTAATTATAAATGAAGTTCCTAGGGTGGTGATACATCACTAAGAAGCAAGGGTTTAATTTTTTTTATTTTTATAATTTTTATTTCTTTTAAAATTAACCTATGTTGACCTGTTTGAATGTGAACCAATATTATGATTACTCACCCTATCATGAATTTAGTAAAAATAAATAGCACATGAAGAAAATATTTTTACATGGTTTTGTATTAATTTTATCCTATTTTTGTTGTGATTGGTTAGACTCCCCAATGAAAGATTCTCTACTATAATCAAAAATAGTTACAACATAAATTTATTCCCTAACATAGAGTCACACTATTATTTCTTGAGTTCCATGGGAATAATAGTACCACACTAACTGTTATAAAAATAATTAAAAAATACAAAAGAAATTTTAATTTTAAATGTTGGTTTTTGTTTCAATAATTCATTAAGATCTTACTTTTGATCCTTCAAGATAAATAAAATAGTATATTCCAACTTTCTGAAGAAATTCATTAAAATGGTTCTTTCCTAAAATTATATATTTTTACTTCCCAACTATATATTGATTATATTATATGTGAAATAATCATTTTTTATAAAAATAATTATTAAATATCACATTTAGGCCTCCAAAAATTGATGGCAAATATTTTTACCACTACACGAACTTGTATTTGAACTACACGTGACAAATTATTTTATTCAAAAAATATCTCTCCACTTCAGTACTAATTCAATATAATAATTTGGGAATTAGTCTAGTAATTATTTTAAATAATTAATCGACTATTTATGAAATTAATGCATGTTAATTCTAAAAATACCGTAATAAGTTTAAAATGGTCTAATAACTTCTGTATATCATGTTCACCATGATGAATCTTCTCTGTAAAACATTATTTGTCCATATAAAATTCAAAAATAATTCATGAAAACTAATCATCTGATAATTCTCATCAACATAGCAATTAGTTCATCCCCAGAACATTTTTTATTCATGGATAAAAATAATTTCCATTCATCTCCACATAAAATTTTCATTCATTTCTATATTGAATTTTATTATCTATTCTTATGTACTACATGTATTCATCACAAATATTATGCAAATCCATGCACTATAATTCTCACTGAAAAGCTTCATGTTCATATAGAATCTGCATCCACAAACTCGTCCTCAGTAAGATGTCATGTGAGCATACATCCATTACTGTATAGAATTTCATTTTCTATGTAGCTTCCCATAACAATGCTCATTATTATAGGTGTTTCATGCATATTTCATAAAATTCAGGTGACTGAAACCTCATAAAGCATTAATGTACAAATATATTCATCATCTTTCATATAACATTGGTTTTCATAGTAGATTAATCTGCAAACTCATCAATATAGTAAACTTTCATTAACATATAGAATTTAATTTTCAATGTGGAATTGTGTAGGATCTTCACAAAATACCACTAATCATAAAAAAGTATACATGTCTAGAAACTGATATTATCTTTTTATCATCACATTCTTCCCTACAATTTCAACATTATAAATAATTTTTATGCTTTTTGGAAAATCATACTTTGGAATTTTTTAGACTCTTGACATGCTAGGTTGAACTTGAATGGTTCTTAGATTCATATGTGGTTCCTCACCCAAAAAAACACTCATTTGAACTGAACATCAAATGTTGGAGGAAGAGGAAGATCTCCTAACTCATTCAAATAGATCATATTCAAACATTAGATTATATTTCATGGGTGATATTTTATGCATATCATTTAACACATGTGAAAAGTACCCACAAATCATCGGGTCCCACATTGAAAAACAAAATAACGATTCACTCCACTTTATAAGAAAATTGGTAACTTCTTCTCATTCGAGTAGGCTATCAGGGATCAATATCGGTCTCAATTCACACACCACCTGAGATTTATCCCACTAGCTGCTAGTCCAACCTCTACATTAAATTGGGAATTCTCTCTATAGGAACTATGAATGGGCCCACCGATATATATCTATACCCTTATACATGTGGGTTATCTTATGATCCTATACATCGTCCACTCACACCATAGCCACCATATGGCCTCCTGGGAAGGCACTCCCATGGAGGTTGACACCTTGGTTCCCCCTAAATATGGTTGAGGGTAATCCATGGGGGATTGTTTTGTTAGATCCTAATATTTATGGAAACCACATAGAATTATCTAAGAATAAATAGAACCTCATATAATTATAAAGGAATCCTCAAATAATATTCCAACACAATAAAAAATCTTCATCTTCTTAATAGAAATTGATATAAGCATGGACTTCGTCTTTATCATATAGAAAATAGTGTCATCACTCACACATGTCTTAAAACTAAAGATCAAAATAAAAAAAATCATCTATGTTGGACCAAGGATAATTTTACAAACATGAAATCTAATTCCATTACATGTATCCATAATAATTATCCATAAATCACCACTTTATCCAAACTCACCAAACACATATTGACACAACATGGAAAAAATGAAACCCTTATATTCAACAATATCCCTATTATATTTTGTTTTCAGTATCAATTCAAAAAATAATTCAATACAGGTGTGAAATATTTACTCCCCTATAATGAAAATAAAATGAAAAGGTTAAATGGTGTCTTTTTTATCACATCCTTCTTCTTAAGAAGCTCTTCTTCTTTTTTTTTGAAATAAGGAAAGACATCACATGTTACTTAGAAATATCCCTTAATTAATCACCTCTATGTTTATGTGGTTATACCTTGTATAGAAGAAAAGAGATATATAACCAAGGGTATCTAAGTTTTCTATTAAATATCTAAACATGTGAGATTAATCTTAGAGTGTCTTATATGGGGATTTAAAAAGATATTTAATATAAGATCATGAATACACTTGATCAAAAACATTCAAAAGTTCCAGTCCACAAGAATAATTCCCCTTATTCTCAGCATTTTATAAATAAAGAACTCCCCATAATTAAATAAAACTTATAATGAGGGTTGAGAGTGTTACTATTTTACTCAATTCTCATGACGAATCCCCCTTAAGAGATTCATCCAATGGTCTCCGAGTCTTAATTTTTAAATTTGTCAATTGCACTTTCATCCTAATAATTTGTGTTTATTCATGTGTAGATATGAAATATTAAACCTCTTTCATGCTTAGTTTTACTGAATTATTCTTATTTTATACCAACTACATTTACTTCTACCATAAAGAAGGTTCCACCTAAATTTGATCTTATGTCTGTACACTCACCAACCAAATCAGTATCTGTAAATCCCAACAGTTTTAAATCTGCACTATGTATTTATAGAAGCCCATAGATCAAAGTTACTTTCACATATCATAGAAATATATTAGAAGACCACAAGTGAGAATATTTTGGTTCACAATTAAATTTGGATAAAAGAGTCAATGTGTAAGTTATATTTTCCCTTGATGTTGTTAGAAAAATAAGACTTCTAATGATTCTTATAAATTCTTTCTGGTTAATATTTCTTCTTACTTCATCATTCCACAATTTAGTCCCAACTAAAATGGGAGTTAAAAATAATTTTTCATTTTCAATAAAAAAAATTCATCAATTCTCTGGAATACTTTTATTGTGATAGAAATATTGAATTTTAGTTCATCTAAATTTGAAATCCCAGAAAATATATCACCTGACTAAACATGTACATATTAAAATTTCATTTCATTTTCTTAGAAAAATATTTATATAGAGATTCATTGTCATAAGAAAATATCATTTCATCCACAAATACAATAACTATGAGTTTACCTTTCGACATTTATCTCACAGAACTGATATTATCAACAATACCTTTCATAAAATTCATAACCCTCAAAAAACCATCCAATTTGGTATACCATTCTCTAGGATACAATTTCAAACCATACACATCTTTCCTTAATCATAATACCATATTTCCATCATTTTAAATCATAAAACCCTTAGTTTTTTTAATATACATTTCTTCCTCAAGATCACCATTTAGAAATTTATATGTCACATTCATTTGATAAACTGTACAATTTTAATGTTCTAAAACTACAAATACAATTATAATAGATTCCAATCTTTCTACTAGTGTAAAATTTTCATCAAATTCAATTACATCGATTTAATAATATCCTTTTCATATAATTCTAGCTTTATTCCTTGAGGCTTTACCCTTCTGATTTACCATATTTATGAAAACCCACATGGTACCAATAAAAGTATTTTTTAGGTCTTAATATAATATCCAAGTGGAGTTATGCTCAATCTGATCATGTTCTGAATTAATAGCTTGTATCCATTCCCCATGCTCAACTACTTCTTCCATTATATGAGGTTCAATTTGAGAAATAATTGTGTTTTTATCTACAGTTCTCAATCCTATTCTAGTTTGAATTGCATCTTGTTGAGATAAAATTGATTTTTTATCCCCAACATATGTCTCCAATTTTTTCCAACTTTTATTATTAACATCAACTTCATCATCATCACTTGTATGTTTAAAATCAGTGTCAATAATGTTTGGTTAATTCTCAGTAACTTCATCGTTCCTTTGTTTTAGTTGCACATGATTTTCTTCAAAATCTTCTAAATATGCATCAACTAGGATATCTAATTTGAACTTGTTTCAATAATTTTGACATAACCATAGTCAACTATGTTATGCATCTGTTTGTTCCAGCATCTGTGTCCACTACCATTAGATAGATACCCCATAAAAACATTTCCCTCATATTTTTTTTCAAATTTTTCTTTATTGATGTTCATTATATTTATAATTCAAGGACTCTCAAAAACTATGATGTATTTAAAATTTATATTTTTCTTATACCACATTTCATATGTTGTATTATTTGGTTCTGTTCTTAGTAAACACTTTTTCTATATGGGTATGTTAGTACATATAAATTCTATCTAAATGTAATGAGAAATTTTGTGTTCATCTAACATAGTCTTTCTCATCTGCAATATGCTTCAGTTCCTTATTTCAACTACACCATTTTTTATGGAGTATATAGTGTGATATATTAATACTTAATTCAATGTTTAAAATGATAACTTTTAAAATGATTATAAGTAAAATATTTACCATTATGTGATCCCAATTTTTTAATATAGAGACCCATCTCCATCTCATCATTCCATCTATTTTTTTTAAAAAAAATAGTTTCCTATGACTTGTGTTTGATAAAAATGACATAAGTTATATGAGTATAATCATCAATGAATGTAATGAAATATCGATAAATTATATTATAATTTTATCTCATTTTAACATATAAGTCATTATTAATTAGTTCAAGGTCTCTAAAGATAGACTATCCACCCCTTTGTGTGAAATTTGGGACAATTTCCCCTGTGGATGGTATCATAGATTTCAACCCTTTATATCATTAGCTTGAAAACATATCTTATAGTATCATGATTCATAACTTTACTTATACTCATTTTACCAGGATGGCCAATCCATTTATTAATTAGTTTTTTTTCAATTTTGGAACTCAAGTAACAGGAACTGTTAGAATCACCAATTTAAAATTGATTACCATTAGTTATTTTTCCTTAAGTGATAATTATTCAATACTCTGTGGTTCTGATGATGCATGAATCCTTTTAAAAAATTACTTAATCTACATCATAAAAATGGAAAATTGTGTTTCATCCCTTCAACAAATAACATGTTTTTAGACATCAGATTTTGGGCTTCAACCTCTAATTTTTCAACTCCCTTAATTTTTAGGGAATAATAATGTCAAAAGGTTACTGATCCTTATTAATAGAGCCAAATGTTTCTTAGAATTTTTGTTTCATCATTCATGCGTGATGAACATACACTCTCAAGAATTCATGGCTTGTTTTTCTACAATATTTTGAATCATCTTCATCAAAATATGATTTTGTTTCATTAGTTTTTTGAACTCCATTTCTTTTCTCAAAATTTGATATTTTTTAGAGATAATTCTCATTCACCTTTCAAAAATATGTCCTTTATGATAAAATATACCATATATTTCTTCTAAATAGACAAATTTATTTTGTTTTTGCAGATAAGATGAATTCTTGATTACTTCTTACTTAGTTTGAAAATTTTCTCTCGATTTTTGAGAATAGATCCTATTGGTTCATATCTCATATATGGTTGGAACATGTTATACCATTATAAATATTATTTCATCCTAAACACTCTACAACACAAGTAGTTTCTTCTAAACATTGATCTTACCAACTGATAATATACATATTTTGGATGTTATTGTTGTTGTCTTTCCATATACTATGACTTTCTCTACTTTCGGGGAAAGGATCTTCTTTGAAAAATTCCATACTCTTTTAAATTAGAACCTGATCTATAACTACTGTTCACGATCCATACTATTCTAGAATTTACTTATGGACCTTCATTTCTAGAGATAATATATTTATTTTGAAATTTATATAATGTTGAATTAACCTACTTATTTTAACCCCTCCTATTAAGAGTTTGTGATTATTCTTCCTTGACCTCATAAACCTTGATAAAACCTTAAATAATTTTTTCCCATATGTTATATGCCTCAATAAATTTAGGAAAACTCTTTGACTATTTTTCTTCATTGAGAGAATGTTTTTAATCATAGTACTTTACTATATTTTCCATTTCAACGACTTTTAGTCTGTGTCTTTTGACTTATTCAATTAAAAGAATATATATCATTGAAAATTCTTTATTTTCCTCAGTTATCAATTATTTTTTTTAATAATAGTTTATTTTACCTATTGATATTTTTTTCTCAATATAAGATTATAATTCAATTTTCAAAATGTGTTGTATCTCTATTCATTCACATTCATCATCTTCACTATTATAGGAGTCAAATCATATTTCCACATGAGCCATAAAGTTAGTTGCATATTATGATCAGATATTTGAGGTGTAGTTATCTTCCTTTTCCTTGATAAATAACCTTCTTCCATTTCTTTTACATAATTTCTTTCTACATCAATCAAATTTGGATATATCTTTTGAGCTCCCACACTAATTAATTTTCTATGGTTTTAGATCATATCTCCTAGCTTCAAAAAACTTATTTTTAGGAAAATTTAAAACAATTTTCGAATGTCATTATAGTTATAGAACCATGGTGGTAATTTACCTTTACTATTAAACATTACCTTCTTGAAACTTTTTGATACACGAGAAATTATTCTTTTGTAATATTAATTTTAATTGTAATCATCATATTCACTAGATTTTGATATTTTATCATCTCAAATTTTGAGATTTCTTATAGCCTCAAAATTCATCTCAACATTGATTCTATTCTTGAAGACTAAGATTGTTTTTATATCATATGAAATGAGTATGTTATATAATTCATTAATAGTAAGAACATCTATATTTTACAGAGGTGAAACTTTAAAATCAAAAATATCTGCAAAAGTTCACATTAATTTTTTTACAATAGTTTAATCATCTTGATTTTCACCAAAATCCCAAATATTATTAAAAATTTCATTGACTCTTGTGATTATTCATCATAATTTTATTCATTTACAATTTTTATATCTTCACATTTTATCCTCCAAATTTAAAATTTGGCCTCTTTGATTTTCATGTTTCTTTTATAACTACTTTCCATTTTATCCCAAATTTACTTGGAATTTTTGAGTCCCATAAACTTTGTGTAAACCTTTTATGAAAGAGACATAAAAATTGAAATTTGAGATTTTCCATAATCATACATATTTATATTATAAGTAAATTCTATAAGATAATCTTCAATGAAATTAGGTAATCCTACACTAACTACATTATTAACTTCATGGACAAGAGAGAAAAAAATAGAGAGACATCATATTCATAAAAATGTGATGGTTCTTTACATACAATGTAGGAACACTGCTATAATTTATATAATTCATATTATCCATATTTAGTACATAGTGCTTTGTGAGACAGAGAACATCCCTCTGATACCAATTGAAGTTCCCAGAGAGGTGTTACACCACGGAGAAGGTGGGTTAAATCAGTTGTGATTTTTTAAAATTTTCATTTCTTTAAAATTAACCTCTGTTAACCTATTAGAATATGATCCAGTCTTATGATTACTCAACCACTCTAAAATTCTGTAAAAATAAACAGAACAAGAACACAATATTATTACGATGTTTGGTCTCAATGTGATCCTACTTCTTATTATGAATGGTTAAACTCGCCAATCACTCATTCTCCACTATAATCACAAGTTGTTACAACTTTCATTTACTCACAAGCATAGACTTTCACTATTATTTCTGGAGTCCCATAGGAACAACAGTTTCACACTACCTATTAATAAATGATTATGAATAATAAAATAAATATCACTTCTAATCTTTTTGTTGTGGAAAAAATTGACGATGATATTTATTTTTATCCTTCAAGATAAATAAAATAGAATATGATAACATTCTGAAGAACATCACTAAACTAGATCTTCCTTGTATTTTGGCTTTTTTCATCTCAACTATATGATTCTTATATATTATTCGAAATAATAATTATGTATAAAAATAATTATTTCAAATCACATTTAGGCTTATTCATACTGTCATTAGAAAATTTTACTTCCTCACAAACTGATATTTTCATTATGAGAGAAACATAATTTTCTCTAAAAATTTGTTGTACACTTGAGCACTCATTCATTATATTAATCAAGGAATAAATCCATAATTTATAAGAAACACATTGCTATTTATTAAAGTAGTTAATGAATGATAATTTTACAAATTTGGGATAAAGTTTAAAGAATTTAAATGACATCTTCATAACATGTTCACCATGAAGTCTCTTCTCTATAATGATGTCTTGGTCCATATAGCGTTAAAAAATAATTTATGCAATCTAATCATTAAACAACACTCATCTACATAGAAACATGTTTATCCACAAAGCATTTTTTATTCATGGCCGCATAGAATTTCCATTCATATTCACATATAATTTTCATTATTTCCCACATATAATTTTTTATCCATCCTAATATAATTCTCCTATGAAATTAAAATAGTATGCATATAAATATATTTTAATTCTCACTACAAATCATTATGTATGAATAGAAACATCTTCTGTAAAATATTCTTTAGTATGTAGTTATGAGAGCATACATACATTCTCTTGTAGCATTTCATTTTCTATTTATATTCTAGTAATAAATATCATCTACAATGGAGTTTCAACACATAATGTATGGCTTTCCAAAGAAAAAACTCCTAAATTATTTATGTACAAAAATTATCTTCATCTTCTACATAGTATTGGTTCTTATTGCAGCTTAGTCTAAAAACTCTTCATGAAAGTAATCTTTTATTCAACATAGAATTTCATTTGGTATGTGGCTTCGCATAGGATCATCACTATGTAAAAATTATCTTCAAATCATTTATTCATCGTTAAAACCCGATATTATCTTATTTTCATATCATTATTCCTCAAAAAACATTGTAAATAATATTTAGGATTTACAAAAAATCTTAGTTAGCTATTTTTAAGAATCGTGGCATGTTGGGTTGAAATCGCCTGGTACTTGGACTCATATGTTGTTTCACATCCTATAAACCCATATTTGTGAAGGGATTTGAACATATGAGTAAGAAGAAGATCTACCACCTTGATCTGAAGAATAATATTCAAATAATCAATCATATCATAAGAGTGATGTTTTATGTATATCATTAAATGTGGGTGAACGGTAACCACGAGAGGCTTGACCAACATCAAAAACTCAAAGTGGATTTACTCTTCTTTATAAGATAATTGGAAACCAATGCTCTTTCAATATGGATATCGGGGATTAGCACATATCTCACTTAACACACCACATAGGCTTTGGCATATGGGCTACTATCCCAACTTGTGCCCACCTTCGGGTGTGTGCTCCATGAGCCCATCAGTATATCACTCTACCCTTATACATGATGGAACTCTTCTGGGGATATACATGACCCACTCGTATCATAGCCTCCATGTGTCCTCCCTAGAAGGTTCTCCCTGAGGGTTGTACCATTGGGTCCCATTAATATGGTTAAGGTCTAGCCATGTGGTCTCATATGATTGTATCCCATTTTTTTTGGAAACCACGTAGAATTATCTAAGTATAGATACCACCTCTAATCATAAAATCATTATCAAATAATATTCCAACCCAAAACTCCTCATCTTTTTAATAAAAATTTATGTAAGCTTGCCCTAATTCTTTATCTTATAAAAGAAGTGTCATCATGGGGACATGTCTTGGAACTTATGATCACATTAAACAATCATTAGAGTTTGAAAAATGATAATTTTACTTGAATAATATCCAATTCCATTAAATATATCCATAACAATTCTATAAGAATCAAAACATCATTCAAACTCACCAAACACATATTTATATAACTTTAAAGAAAATGCAACACTTAGGTTCAAAAATAAATTGAGTGTGGGTGAGCCTATTATAGTCCTCTAATGCATTGTTTAAAGGGATTGAGTTAACTGATTAGTTTAAATAGATTGAGGGAATATAATGAAATGATTATTCCAATTGTATCTGTGATGGTTATGTTATGTGTAATTGCGATGGTTATTCTAAGTATAACCAGGAATGTTATCCCATTTGTTGGAGTTATATGAAAATGATTCCCCCATGTCACCGACATTATTTATCTATTCTTTATATGTGTTTTATGGAGATATTATGATTCCACAAGGTAAAGTAAAATATATTCTATTGTTTATGTTTGAAAAGTATAACTTTGTGAAAAAGTTACTAATGATTTTTTCATGATTTGAAAGAAACTGCTATTATTTTTATTTTACCATTAATATTTCTTATGAAATGTTTAATGAATATATTTAGGCTTAAAATATTATTTCATGGGTAATAAAATGTTTATTATAAGCTAAAATTTTAGTTTGAAAAGGAATTTTTTATAAGTATTCAAGTACTACCAATTTATTTCTTTATTACTATGTCCCTTACTAATATGTTTGAGTTCATCCCATATTTTAAGAAAAATCATTGTTTTTAGTAATTATTAGGGACAAGTATGAGGTCAAGATAAAATATTTGAAGATATTTCATGAAAATAATAATGTTATATCATAAAAGTTTTTTTAATGGGAAATATGGATACCAAGTTGTAGTGTCCACTTTTTAATATATGGGTTTTCTATGTAATAATTATGAACTAAATGTATAAAACTATATGACTAAATGATATTTGTAAATGTAATAAATTTAATTATAGTTTAAAATCACTAAAACATGTAATTTATAAGGTCAGTTCCTTATAGTTTTTATTAGTGTAAGGTTTATATGACATTACAGGTTAGGAAAATGTTAATAGAATTACATTAAAATATTTTAATTTATGGTTAAGTAAAAAAAGACATAAAAATTGAAGATTACTACATTTTTTGATTTAAACAATGTCCATAAAGAATTCTTTTCCACATATGAAATAAGGAAGCTAAAGTAGGGATTCATTGAGGGGATGATATCCTTCCGAATTAGCAATCTGTAAATGTTAGAATTAGAAAAGAGTTGTTTGTCACTATGATGGATTAATTAATGCATGTTATAAATAGTGGTTGTATTCATTCTATATAATAACCAGATCTACCATAGATGACTATTTTACTAGTGTAACATTTTATGAGACATCACCCTCTGAAATTTAATGGATCTTATAACCCAATGGTATCAAAAAGATGGATTAAGTCCCTAGATAACATATTTGAAATCATTGGATGTTTAGATCCTCAAAAGAAAAGTCTTTATATTTTTTTCTATGTTTAACCAGACCAATGGTGGTCAATGGTCAAGAGTATCAAGTAATGAGAGGATATTGATTCCTTGGAATGAGATGAATTTATGAATATCTTCCTTGATTTTTTTTTAAAACTATTAGAATTATATTGGAAAATAAATTATTATAATTGAGTTAAATTGATAAAGATTTAATGGTATCATATGAATAAAATTTAACTAAACTGGAAATATGAACACTAAATTTTATTTGTGATGTTGATAGTAATATTAATGGTTTTTACTCAGGATTAAAGCCAAAATATTTAAAGGCCTTGGCTTTCTGTGAATTAAAAAGTTAGAAAAACTTGTGTGATAAACTAAGAATGTAGAAATGGAATTTTTTGATGATCATCTATACTTTGAAACCCATCAGAAAAATATATCTTGGTTTTAAGGAAAATAGAAGAATGGATTAAAAAATTGATGGAATGAAAGTTGATTTTTCAATTTGTGAGTGTTGTGGGGAAAATTACACTAGTGAATGATTTATAAATTCTATTATGTTCTTAAAATGGGGTAATTTTGGGCATATGGATCATAAATGTAATGAAAAATATCTTGGAAGTGGTAATAAAAATTCGAATAAAAAATAAAAAATAGTTTTATATGTAATGAGATGGGTCATTATACACATGTGTGTCTGAATTTGAACCTAATTAATGGGAAGAAACCTAACTATAAGAACAAAGGTGTGATGAAGTCATGTATAACTACTTCATCAAATGTTCATCCTTCAAGTGAAGTGGTTTTAGGAACATTACCTGTTTATTCATATTATGCTAACTCCTTGTTTGATTCAGCGTCTACATAATATTTCATTTCTGATAAATTTTATATTAAATTATAATTTCAACCTTAAGAAATAAATTTAGAACTTATGGTAAAAACACCCGGGATAAGTATTGTGGAAAAAATACATTATAAGAATTTTATTGTCATTGTTTGTTAAAATAATTTTCCTTCAAATGTTTTTCCTTGTACCTTGTATAATTTTGGTTTATTATCAATATAGATTGGCTCTATGTTTACCATGATAAGATATATTATTGAAATAAATAATTTTTTTGTTATAAATAGTTTTATTGTGAATAAGAGAATATACTCATACCATTGATAACATATCAAGAAGATGAGAAAATGATAAAATATATAAAATAATCTTATATTTAAAATATTTTTGAAAAAATGGGAAGTGTTTAGATTAATTATTTCATAATAGTAAAAGAATACCTAGATGTTTTACCATGTGAGTTTTTAGAATTACAAATGATTGGGATGTTGAATTTACAATTTAATTGGTTCATAATGATAAAAATTTTCAAATCCACCTTATTGGATGGCTTAAGTAGAACTTTTAGAATTGAAAAAAAATACATGTGTTATTTAATAATGGTTTCATTTATCCTTAAAATTCAAATTGGAATGCTCATTTTTTGTTTTATTAGAACAGAGATAGTTCCATATAGAGTTTCATTGATTGTAGATATTTGAATAACATTATTATTAAGAATAAGTATTTGTTACCACATTTTTCTGATTTATTTGTCTATCTCTGAGGAACTCAGTATTTTTCAAAGGTTGAAATAAGTTCCAGGTACTATCAATTAAAGGTTAAGGAGGATATTATTATGAAAATAGCATTTTAGAAAAGATATGTGCATTATGAGTTTGTGGTTATTCCCTTCGGTTCAAAAAATTCCCCAGCTATATTTATGGATATTATGAATATTGAATTACTTGTATATTTAGATATGTTTATTATCGTTTTAATGATTGTATATTGAATTATTTAAAAATTTATGAGGATCATAAAATCCATAAAAGTATTATTCTTAAAACCATGAATGAAAATAAGTTATATGGAAAATTTATAAAATGTGATTTTTAGTTATAGAATATTTCATTCCTTAGAGACATATTACATAAAGATGCAATAATTATTTATCCCATAAAAACTAAAGTGGTTAATGAATGGAAAATATCTATAAATTTAACATTGATTCACAGTTTTCATAGATTGGTTGGAAATTAATTGTATTTTTTAGAAAAAATTGTACAATTATCTATATCACTATCTAAGTTAACTCAAAAATATGTTAAATACATCTTGACAAAAGAATGTGATGATTATTTTCAAGAACTAAATAGAATATCAAAAAATGCTCTAATTTTAGCACTAAAATCTAGAAATGGATAATTTTCATCAATAGTGATAATTCTTTGAAGGTTTGGGATTTTTTATTGATTTATAATTACATGGTAATTTATTATGCTTTATGTCAACTGAAACCTCATTACTTAAATTATCTTACATGTGATCTTGAATTAGTTGTTATGAGTTTTTTCTTTAAAAAATTTTAATCATCTTTTATATGGGTTCATGTAGGAAATATATACTAATCATAAAATTATAAATTATTTATTTAATCAAAATGAGTTGATCCAGTGACAAAGGAGATTAATGGAATTGATAAAGGATTATAATTGAACAATCTATTATCATCCTGGAAAATAAAAAATAGTAGATGATTATTTTAGACAAAAAATAAGTTTTCATTAACAATTTATGTTTCAAACATGAAATTTTAGTCAATGATTTGATGAATTTTCACCTAGAAATTTTTGATAGAATAACTTCCTCTATTTTATTTCAGGTGTAATACATTTGACTCTATCAAAAAGAATCAAGTAAGCTCATAAATAAGATCTTGAGTTATAAGAAAATATAGAATTGGTAAGGAAGGTTAAGTTGAATGAATTAAAATTTATGAAGAATATATTTTCAGATTTTGAAATAGATTATGTGTGTCGTGTGTTCCCTAATTGAATATATAATTGATGAGTGAAGATTATAGTTTCATGTTTTAAATTATTAATTTAAGTACTAAAATTTAGAGATTCCTCTAAGAGTATTATTGGTTTGATGGAATGAAAAGTGATATTTCATATTTTACCATGAAATATTTTACTTGTCAATAAGTTAGAGTAAACTAATTTTTTTTAAAGGTATGCTTTCACATTTTACATTTTCTAATTTCAAATGGGAAGATAAATACATGTATTTCATAGTGGGATTTCTAGATGCATCTCAAGGTAATAACGTGATTTGGGTTGTTATGGATTAATTAACTAAATATGCATATTTTCATCCCATTTGAGATAATTTGACTTTATATAAAATTTATCAAATATATATTATGTAGATAGTCATGTTATATGGAGTTAAAATCTCTAATGTATTTGATCATCTTTACTAAAAATAATGCCCTTAATAGTGATAAAATAAACAATTTTCAATACAAAAAAACACAGATATTTAAAGTGTTATTAAAACCCCTATGATTTTATCAACGCTTGAAAAACACTGATAAAGTGAAAATTGATGAGTTATAAATAGGAATGGAAAAATTACACATTTATTAGCACTTCTTTAAGTGCTGATAGATGAACCCTTTTATTAGTGATTTTATTCATCACTAATAAAGGGATCCTTTATCATCACTAGGAAAAACATTCATAAAGGGATCATTTTTCATCATTTTTTCTAGCACTAATAAAGGGGAATACTACTATAGTGTTATGTTAAAATCATGATACACTACAACAAGAAAAATAGTAAATACCAGAGAAATTATAAGAGAAATGTAGGATAAAATATAAAATTTAATTGAAAAAAAATTCACAAATAATAATACAAGAAAAAACACTATATTATAAACATAGAAAACATTTTTATGTACAATTACATGAGTATGTAAAAATTATAACAGACATTCAAAAACATCAATTTTCCTTTTTATTTGGCATTGACCCCCAATCATGCTATTAGTTGAAGAAAAATCCACCACATATCTAGAAAAAGAATGCACCTATATGAGAAAACAATTATTATGCTATTAATACTATAAAGAAATAAATTAAATGAAAAGTATAAATTTTAAACTAAAAACATATAATATGAGTCATACCATGGACACCATGTATCCGATTTATTTTTGGTTGATTCTTAAACATCACACAATTTATTTTTTTTCTCAAAAGTATGTCCTCTTAAATTTACTCTAATCTATGATGATAAAAAACTCACTAAGGATGGGAGCCAATTCAAGAGGAATTTCTTTTTGAGAACAATAATTCAAGTAGTATTCCATTTCTTATTCATCTTTAATCATTATCCTAATGAAAATTAGCTAAATAAGTATAAGATAAAAATGATTAGTAAATTAATTAAGTAATATAATATTAAATGATGATAAAAAAATCTGAACTTGTTTGATTAGTTTTGGAAATGTGATGAACGTTTTAAACTAAAAGGATACCTATATATTGAAAACACTAACTTCATTTAAAATTGACCACATAATGTGTAGAATTGACATGAGGTAAATTTCCATTTGTAAAAAATGAATACTTGACTAATTTCTTATGTTTTGAAAACAATATGATCATGTTTTTTTGGTTTTGGCTAGTGATGTGGGTTTTAAAGTAAAATAATGTATTTATATTAAAAACAAGAAAAATGAGTCATATCAGTCACATCATTTGTCAGATGGACATGAGATCAATTTTTACATGTTAAAAATGAATTTTGGATCATTTTACTAAATTTGGAAAGAAATCTGAGATCATTTTATTTGGTTCATCTATTTGATTTTCATTTTAAACTAAAATGGCACTTTTGTATTGAAAACACGTTCTTCAAGTCGTATAAAACACATCATGTTTCATATTTATCAGAGGTCAATTCCTACACATCCCAAAAATTATGGATCATTATCCTAATGTTTGAAAAAAATATGAACTCATTTTCTTAGTTTAGGCTATTTTATGCGTGTTTTAAACTAAAATGGCACTTTGAAAATATAAAATTTGAGTTATATTGACCACATCATGTGTCAGATTAATGTGAGATCAATACCTATACATGAAAAATGAATTATGGATCATTTTAGTAAATTTTGTAAAAAAAATATGATCTCTTTTTCTTATTTTTGATTATTTGATGTGTTTTTTAAACTAAAATTTCACTTTTTTAAACAACATTCACTACATGTAATATTAACTACCAAATGTGTTGGATTGATGTGTGGTAAATTACAATAATTGAAAATTGATTATGGATCATTTCCCAAAATTTTGAAAACAATTAGAGCTTATTTTATCAATTTTAGCAATTTGATGTGTGTTTTAAACTAAAATGACAATTATATATTCAAAACATTCACTTCAAGACATATAGACCACATCATGTGTTATATTGATGTGTGGTTAATTCCTAAACATGAAAATTGACTTATGGATCATTTTAATGATTTTTTAATACAATATGATATTTTGTTTCTCTGTTTTTGGTTATTTGATGTGTGTTTTAAACTGAAATGATACTTTTGTATTGAAAACCAAAACATCAAGTCATATCAACACCATCATGTGGTAGATTAATGTGATTTTAATTCCAACACATATAAAATTGATTATGGATCATTTTACTAATGTTTGAAAACCATCCATGTTCTTTTTCACAGTTTTGGCTATTTGATGTGTGTTTTAAACTAAAATGACACTTCTCTAAGGAAAATATACACTTCAAGTCATATCGACTACATCGTGTGTCAAATTGATGTGAAATAAATTCCTAAATGTGAAAATTAATAATGGATCATTTTTCTAATTTTTGAAAATAATTATATCTTAGTTTATTGGTCATTTCTATTTGATGTATGTTTTATACTAAAATGGAATTTTTTTATTAAAAACAACCACTTCAAGTCATATCTAGTACATTTTGTGTTGTATTGATGTTAGGTAAGTTACTACAAATGAAACATGAACTATGAATAACTTTTATAATGTTTGAACATAATAAAATCTTGTTTAAAAAGTTTCCATGATATGACATGAGTTTTAAACTAAAATGTAATATTTCTATAGAAATCATGAACTTTGAGTCATACCCGCCATATTTTCTGTCAAATTGATGTTAGGTCAATTCATACACATAAAAAATGAATTATGGATATTTTTTCTAATGTTTGAAAACAATCCAAGCTCATTTTCTGGGTTTTGGATATTTGATATCTGTTTGAAACTAAAATCAAACTTTTGTATTGAAAACACATATTTTGAACAATATTTATCACATTGTGTGTTAGATTGATGTGTGGTCAATTCTTATATGTCACAATCAAATTATGGAATATTTTCCAAAATTTTGAAAATAGAAGGAGCTCATTTTCTCTGTTTTTGATATTTGATGGATGTTTTAAACTAAAATGACACTTTTGTTTTAAAAACAAATACATAAATTCACAATAACTACATTTGGTGTTATATTGATGTGAGGTCGATTCCTAAAAATAAAAATTTAATTATGGATTGTTTTCCTGTATTTTAAAAACTATCAGAGCTCATTTGTTTTAGTTTTGGCTATGTGATGCATGTTTTAAACTAAAAGGGAACATTAATATTGAAAACATTAATTTCATTTCATATTGACCACATCATGTGCTAGGATTATGTGAGTTAATTTCCTAGAAATGAAAAATTAATTATAGATCATTTTCCTAATGCTTGAATATAATTCAACTCTATATTCTTGGTTTTGGATATGTGAAACATGTTTTATACTAAAATGGCACTTTTTTAATGAAAACACACACTTTTATTCATATCTACCACATCATTTGTGATTTTGATATTCGGTCAATTACTACACGTAAAAATTGAATTATGGATCACATTTCTAAAGTGTCATATTAATCTGAATTTGTTTGATTGGTATTGAGAATTTTACCTGTGTTTTGATATAATATGTAAATTTTAAAAAATAATTATCAGAAAAAATAATAAAAAATTAACTAAAAGAGTAGATAAAATGGTGATAAAATAAACTAGGTATTAGAAAGTCACCTCTTCTTGATGTAAGTAAACATTTTGAAGCCATGTATTCTACCAATTTGTTTCTAAAAAAATATTTCCTCTATTATACTTCTCCTTGAGAAACTGATCAAAAATAATTTATAAGCTTTCAGAGATTATTTCTTCTCAACCCAAATATATTTTTCTGGTCATATCCTACAATAAACTATAATAATGGTATGTAATCTCCTAAATTTGATGTCGAGAAATATTATGACATCATGTAAGTTTCCCACTTATATCTAAATAAATTTAATTCTTCTTTTGAGTATATATATTGTTGCTAATATTGGTTGTATATAGAAAATATAAAAAAACTAATAATTAATAAATATTTTAATGAAATTGCAATTAGCTTTGAAAATTACTTTTTCAGAGATGCTAGTATTTTTGTTGTTATATGATATATTTCATAAATTTTCAAACATAAAATCCATAATCATTATGGTTATGTTACTTATAACACTACAAAAACATTGAAAAAATATGTAAATTGCTTTTGAAATAAGTTTTGATAGTTAAATATTTATATATATAATTTTATCTATTTTGATTTTAATTAATCCATTAACTTCATATTTTCAGTCACTAGCCTCATACCATGATGTTACTTATATTCAGTGATCTCCTACTCATAAAAAATATTGTAAAAACATAGACTGAAACATATAATACATTTTTTTCTTTAAAATTTTGAACTTAGTTCATTAAAAATTCGCAATAAACCTCACGTGCGGTCGGTGTTATGGAAATCCATGTATTAGATCCCAAAAAAAGAAATATTGGGGGTATCCTAATTGATTGCAATCAATACATAGTTCTTCTTAAAAACAATAAATAATAAGTAATAAATAAAATAAAAATATATTTTATATGATTAGATTTAATGTTTTACCCTTGTATTTTAGGCATCAAAAATAATATTTTGCCTATTATTTTATTCGAAAACACCTTTTATAGATCATATTTTTCTTATTAATTTATTCCAACTCTAACAAAAGTTTTTCCTACAGAAACAATATAGGGATTAAAAAATAAAAATGATAAATCATAGGGTTTTTCCTTTAAATAGTATTAATATAAATTCCTATAGAAAATATGAATATTTATTGACATTAATGAACATATTAGATCTTTTTTGGATAGAATTATTAAAAAACTACCTTATATATGTATTCAAAATTGATACTATTATCCATTCAAACTTGAGAACATCATTTATACTCTTAGTTCAACCATATATGTAACGACAGTTCTAAATATTTCTTCTTCATATGGAATGTAAGATGTATCTTCATATTTGAATGTGGTGTCTTCTTTAAGTTGTAATGATGATATACATTTCAGTGGAATTAGTGGGGGAAGGTACTTCTAGAGGGTCTTTTTTTTCTTGTTTGATTCACTAGATTGTCTTGATCATGCCATTTATTTCCCCATAATTTTATCCATATGTAATACCATACCTCACTTCAACCCTTTTTTCATTACATGTTATAGGTTTTTAATTTTAAAAAAGTTGTTAAGGACATACCTCATGTATAATTATAAGATTAAAGGTTCATGCTATGAATGTTGCAAATAACATCATTGGATGTATGAATATAGGAATCATCAAATGGAAAAAGAAACTCAACAATAATCTATTGATCTACTTTATCCAAAATTATCATGTGATCTTTCGGGATTTATTTATTGTGAATCATGTCTCCCAAAATATTATACACCGTACCCCTTGAAATGACGCATTGTGTGGGTGTTGATATATATAAATCACATAAAACTTTACCCTACTATGTTTTAGTAATATAAAGTTATCATATGTTGTTTTATTCACGTTTAAGAGAAATATTAGTGAAAAAATTGATTACCTTTGGTAAGTTATGTGGTTGAGGATAATGACTAGCCTCAAAGGCAGTGGGGTCATTTTTTTGTTCTTGTACTAATATTTTTTCCACTATCAGTTTTCTTTAATCCTTTCACATATATTGTTTTACCAAGCCATACCAGGGAATAATATCTTGGAAAGAATTTATTTTCACCCAGAATCCTTTCATAATATGATATGTATCTTCTTAAATTTTTATCTTCTGTAAATATTTTTGAGGAGATACTCCAAAACCTACACCTCTAATGAGAACAAATTGTTCCGGCCACTTCAAATCAACTGAAAGTTGATTTTCATCCAGTATAGTTGATATCAATTCCTATGGTTAAACGGTATAAAAAACATATGAATATAAATAGATATTTTTATTTAATATTATTTTAAATCATAGCAAATTACTATTATGTCATACTTAAACATGTTTCCATTATTGATTTTTTTATTTTCATCTACTAGTTTTCCATCTATATTTCTGGAGGCCTCCTTCCATGGAACATGACATGGAATGGAAGTAGATTTTGATTTTGATTTGTCCAAATTCATATAAACAAAATAACATATGTTGTTTCATATCACATAATTTTTCTTATTCATTCAAAATAGATACGATTGTCATCCCGAGAAAGTGTACCCCATCCTTGTTTGCGATATGGGTACTTTGGTTTTGATGAACATTTTTTATATTCATAAATTCTACGTTGTCTCATAATTTAATAATTTTCAATCAAGTTGGATAGAAAACAATGTAAAATAATATATTATTTAATACAATGAAACTGAAATGATTTCTCATTATGAGGACTAATGAAATAATTCTATTTTCCTACTTTATAATGTTTACATAAGTTACTAGTTAGGGGGGGAATTAGTTTCCCCTCAACATCCTTAATATGAAACATGGCAAGAAGTTTACAAAAGCCGCTATGGGATTTTCAAACAGCCATTAAGACATAATTTTTATAAATAATCAAAAATAAATTAAATCTGTAAGGGATAATGAAAATTAAATCAATATTTTATTAAATATTTTTTTTGGAAAAACAGAGGAAGAATATAACAACATTACATTAATATCTTCCGAAATGGTTTTTTTGTTACAGGTTGGATATTTCATCACTAATATATATCAATCAATACATTCTTCCTCATTGTTAAACTAATATAACTATTGAACGTTGACTTTTTGAGTTCAATAGGTTGTTTGTTTTGATTATAGAAAGCCTCATATCTTAGACCCATACTTATTGACGTGATAATTTTAGTCAACACTATGATTCTGGTTAGACCTTTTATTCATTAACATGGTGTTAATACCTAAATATTTCTATATTTTTAGAATCACCCACCTATTATTACCCAAGATTGGTGAAATATTCATGTTTATAAGTGGTTGTCTGTATTATTAATCAAACATTTAATTTATTATATATAAATATAGAAGATGACACATAATATTATGAGAGAAATAATAGTACATTAAAAAACACATTAACATGCTAATTGAAATATCGTTATTTTATTTAAATTTTTAAGGGATTTGGATCCTCTATCTAGATTAAAAATATCATATTTGTGGTTATTTTGTAAGATATATTATAAAATTCATGATGCATTCTCACATAGTTAAAATTAGAACATTACTCATCATATAATTTTACATGTCATAAACCCATTAAGAAATAGAAAAATAAATTATAGGAAGATGAGGATTTTGATGGTAGGGATTAAAAATACACACATAGTTACACTTATAGAGATGTTATGACTGAAAGGGAGACTTGATTACATGCATGGAGCGCCGCCACGGAGACCTTCTTCACCACCATTATTCACCGTCATTCTTCTACGGGTATCCAGGATGATTGTTCTCATCATTCCTAGCAAGAGCTAGTAGTTTTTATATTTTAGTTGAAGTTATTATAGGGGGAAGTTAGGGATTTTTTATTTTTATTATTCGTGATTTGGATTGCTAAAACACCATTTATCAACTCCAACATTCTTGTTTTTTGAATTTCATGACCAATGCTTTCAATTTGAGGATATTTATATCATTGAATCAATTAATTGGAAATTTGGGATAGCCCAAATGACTAAAAGTGAAATATAGAACACTGGATCCCTATTTTATCCCCATTAATCATCAGGTACCCATGCTACTCATTCTCATCATTCCTTGAATGAGTGTGTAGTTTTCATTATTCCCAGGGGTGTGACTATTGGGGATGTTATGTTAGGTATTGTTTCTATTTTATTATTTATGTTTTGGATTGATGCACCACCATTTATTTATTTCAATCTTCTTCCTTTTTCAATTTTAGGACTATTGATTGTGAATTGAGGACTTTAATTTCAATGAATCTATTAATTTGTATGTTTTGTGTATGAACATTGCTCATTCTAGGTTAGTAATGTTTAATTATTGTTTTGTGTTTCTTAATTTTCTGATTTCACCTACTAGATGACCATTCCAATGGTTCAGTCATATGATTAGTGTAGGGTACCTAGACCAAAGATCCCTTGTAAACTAATTCCAACATCAAACATGAATAAACCCATAATCAATTTATCCAACACTGATCTTATGATTTCACGTTTTGAATGGTCATATAATAGTTTTAATTGAAAAACTGAGTGACCTATAAACTTATTTAAATATAACCAACCTATATTGCATAATGGTCATACAAAAAATATGCCAGTTAATTGATGCAATGAAATAAACATGATAAAATCGAAAGAAATGGTCATGTAATTTCAAAAACAAGAAGATTGGAATTCATAAATTGTGTTACAGTAATTCCAAAATTAAATAATAAAAATAATCCATCCCTAATAGAATGACCAACTAATATCACATCATCCAACACCAAAAACACCACTCTCTTATGTTATGCATGTAGGGAATGAGAGTAATGGATACCCGAGGAAGAATTGCTATAATGAATGGTGGAGAAGCAAGGATCTATTGTGGAACTCCATGCGTGCAGTCATCTAGGAATCTCCCTCTCGGTCATACCATCTCTAGAAGTGTGGTCAAGGGTGTATTTTATAATACCTCCCATCAAAACCCTCATCCTCCTATCATTTATTTTTATGTTTCTTGATGAGTTCAGGTCGTGTAAAATAAATGATGTGTAATTTTAAAATTTCATTTCATGATACGACGTCACAAATTTTATTGTATCTCTTCCTAAATAGATTCTCCAGAAAAACTAAAATTTTTTAATGCAATACGTGATGTATAAATGTGATGCTCCAGTTATATAGCTTCAAAACATGCTAAAAAATCATGTGTCATGAAATATTTACCTCTTTTAATTCCTTTTACAAATATCTATTATTCTTGTGATAAAACATGAAATGAATCAAAGTATTTTCAAATTGGAAATAATAACCATTTAAATACCAAAATCAATATTTTAAAACACCATAAAATACATGCATGAAATATAGATATCAAATACACCCACACTTGAATTTATATTTACCATCAGGGATAGAATCTTAAAAAACTATAAAGGATCTTCACCACACTAGGATTCAAATTCAATTTCAATAAAATCAATTGATCAAACGAAAAATTAAATATTCTAGAATCACAAATAAGTGAACAGTAAATGTGTTGAGGCGTTATAGGGTTTGGTTTGTATGGTTAACCATGATTTCATGTTCATAGTAAAAATAAAGTGTGTCACTCGAATCATAATGAGTTATACCCTCAAATCATGTTTTAATGTTTATTTTTATTTGTTATGTAAATTAAATCATTAGTTATTCAATTAAAATAAACACCCAATTTGGCCACTTCATATCCAATCCTTCATCAAATCATATTGTATATATGTTTCTTCTTTGGTCCTTAGGGATTTGATAACCCATGTTTTACTACAAGAGACCTCTTATACTATATAACTTAGGTTAATTTTGGAGAAACCACATGGTTTTATATTTTTTCTACCCATGTTTCTTCTATTTTGTTCACAAAGACATAAATACTTTTTTATAAAAAAATCGACCTTATTTCCTCTTTGTTGTTAGGAATAGTCTTCCTCCTTATCAATATTTTTCAGAAACATTACTTAATTTTTCTATCTACATTTAAATTATTGGTAATTTTATTTTCCATCATATTATTTTTTTACAATGTTTTAAAAGTAATCTTGATAAATTTCTCAGAATAATATTTTTTGAATTTTTAGAAAAATATGAGAGGAATTCTCTTTTTTTTGTAAATAGTGTTGTAGGATTTTCCCACCACCATGAAAATTATTAATTGTATTGATTCCTCTAAAAGATTCCACAATTTACTTAAGAAAAACCCTTTTCACTATTTATTAATTTTTTAGTTTTTGTAATAGAATTAAAATACATTATTTATCAAAAGTTTGAAAATAATTTTGGAAATGATTTATAACTTTGTTTTTAAAACGCTGTTACAAATATTTTAATTATTTCTATTTTAAAGTTTTTCTACCATTATCATATTTTACCTTTATTTTTGGTGCATTTTCCATCTTTTATCATCCTTTTTTAATTTAGGGATTATACATTATTGTGCGATTATTCACATTATCATGATTATTGTTCTATATCACTATCCATTATTAATTGGACATTATTTTTCTTATTTTCCCATAATTTCAGTATTATGGATGTATTCTGTATAATTTCTTCTATATTTTTATTATCTAAATAATATACCATTTTAATATATAGTTTTAGTAGACAGAATATTATTAAGATATTTATTTCTTTTACTTGGGAAATTTTGATGTTCTATATTCCTAATTCAATATAGACATTTATTTATTTATAATGAATATTTATTTCTTATTATATTATTGATTAAATATATGTGGAATTCATTATAAATATGTAATTTATGGGTGGATATGGTTATAGATATCCCCTCAATGTGTCTACGGGTCTCATTAGAAAAAACAAGTAGTCATGATGTATATATTGAATCTAGAAGATCATATCATAATAATGGTTTATTTGGTATATACCTACTCATTATTAAAAGTGATTTGGATAAGACCATAAAGGTAAGATTAATGATATCTTATTCTAGGCATTGATGGTAAGATCATAAATGTCCAGAATTATGAATTTCCTTCATTATAATTTTACTTATTATTATCCATGTGATTATTTTATTTTCAATGGATATATTTTTTATCCTAATTTATTTATTAAATAAAATATATATTGATTATTTAATCTTCCATATTTTTCCACCTAACATATTTATGATAGATTTTATTTGATGCATTCTCTTGTTGAGAATCTTAGATAACTCTTTATTATGTTTTAATTTTTCTGTGATTTAAATAAGGAACCATTGAATTACCTTCAAGGATACATTAATGTTTTTCATGCTATGTTTTATTTTATTTTAAATGTAATATATAAGTAATGTATGTATCTAGTCCCCCAATGCTTCTAAAATGTTCAATCCTTTATTAGGAGATCCCTTGTATCTTGTACTAATTTAATAAAGTAACCACTAGAGATTTGTTAATAGATTCAGGGTTGTCACATCTAACCATTTAACCCTTCAAGGGATCCTTAAAAATCCTTCATAAATGAAGATATTATTCCTATGATCAATGAAAAATTACAGAATTATAATCAACCACACTAGTACCTGATGATTCTACAATGACATTCTGAGATTTTTGAGCATGTGTGGATCACCTCTAGGGATATTATAATCTTGCATTCTATAATGTAATGATGTTACGACATGAAAATTCGACCAAATTATCAAAAAATAAAGAATTATAAGTCTAGTTAATTATAAATATATCTATAAATTAATTATAAACTATATGTGATTATCCTTCTTTTTATTTTTGTTATCAACAATTCAATTAATCATTTATTTAATCATGTTGGTTGTGACATTTTTCATCATGTACATCTTGTATTATTCATCAATTAAAATATACATTTGAGTAGGTTATTCCCAATAAGTTCTTCATTTATTCCCCAATCCTTCACTATATACTCTATGTAGGTGGTTACAAACTATTTCTAATGTTATACATAAATTATGTTTTGTTCAATAAATATATGGGGGTAGCGTTATTTATGTGTAACTGGAAAAAACCCACTTTAGGTTTCCATTATTCCAAAAAAGATACACCTAGGTAGTCTCATATAGGATATAGGGAATATGATCTATCTTTCACAATATTTTGGGTCCAAGTTATAACGAGATTGATTTCATGTGTTAAAAAGTTATGTGTTTTGGGATGTAATGGTCGATGAGATTATCTAATGTAATATATATGGTTTTGAAGATTTTATTGGCAGTGATGGATGTTCCTTGAGGCATGGCCTGTGAATTGGTGACAACCACTCGCTATAGGGTTGAGCCCATTAAAGTCATGTATATATAAGATAGGGCCCATGAGGTTTCTTAGTCTACTCATCATGGGTGTTATACTCTATAGTTTAGAGGGATATGGATAATAATTTCTATTATTTATGTAGAAAAGGGATACATCATATTTTTCAAAAAAAGGTGATGGAAATCGTCATATGAGAGTGGAATACTCACTAAATATATAAGGTATAATGATATTAGTTATGGATGTGTCGTTGCAAAATCAGGGATGATTTGAGTTGATGGTTCCAAGTGACATGGGAATTGGTTGGAAGGCTGAGAAAAAATTTATTAAAAAAAAGTTGGATGTATCATTCCACTTTGTCATTGAAAAATGTAGGTAAGGTCTCACTAGTGTTTAGTAAAGTGTTAGTGGAGCATAATTAGGCATGTGTTGTGTCTTGTTGTTGTTTTTTATGCTTCACATAAACCCTTATAAATATGGATATTACATAGGGACATAATTAAAGGTGACCAATTTATTTTATACTCACACCTTATAAAATCTATCTAGGATGCATGTAGACCATTTGTGTCATAATTCATGTAAGTGTAAAGGTTCAACATTATGAGCCTAGAGAAGATGGAACTATAGTTGGTGCATGAGCTAGTTTTTTTTTGTTGCAAAAAAGATGGGTAGTTCGTCGGTATTGAGATGGAAATTATTTTGATTATTTATTGTATGTGTACATATATGATTGGACAATGGGAAATCATTTGGATTTTTTTGGATGAAATTGCAAGAAACATATTTATTATATTAAACATATGTATATGTATATTTTTATTATTATTTTTTGTTATTTATATTTCATTCACTATGTTGTATTGATATTATTATTATTTATGTTTATAAGGTATATTCTATCAACAATCACCCCATACATCCTCACTACTAGTCGGTGGCCTTCGGCATACTGGGAGGTGCACCTAAGGTCTAGTAACACTTTGATCCTAATACTATGGAGTGAACTAAGTAGGGGAATTATAGATATCAATTTTAAATTATGATAGATAGTTCCCATTTTCGGTCGTAAAATATGATACAACCTTAAATTGTTAAAAATTTAATAATTTGATTAAATTGATTATAGTTTACTAAATGTTTATAAATATTAAGATTTAATCATTATAAAATGATATTTTTATACTTATATTAAATATGAAATATTCATATTATTATCTCTTATTTGGAAAATAAAAAAACTATTTTTTTCATTTCCTCAGTATATTTATGTTCATATATTTCTTGTGAAATATGAATATTGCAAATGCTTTAATTTATGTGATAAATTTTTATTGAAAACGATTCTAGTCACATATTATATGTTAAGTAAGATAGAATAAGATTTATTTTTCATCTACTACTACCATGGTTTTTAATTAAAGTTATTATCTTAAATTTACTTTCAAAATATAGTTTATACAGATGAGAATATATCCTTATTATGAATTATATTCTCCCTTGATTATAGTATCCTTGGGTAGAGGGATTTTGGGTCATACTTACCATCTTTTTGAAGGATTATGCATTATTCTAGAAAGGTGGTTGTTTTCTATCTATGGATTCAGTCATACTCATGTGGATATTATCAATCATATATAATTCTAAACCTTTATATAAAAACTTTGTGTAACTTATGATTGAGTTTCATTTAGATATGTGTAAATATGTTTGGGTTCTATTTTTGGATGATTAACACATGATATAGTTTGGAAAAAGAGTTTTATATTAAAATGGAGTGAGAATATTAATATGGTGGTTGGGATATGGATTCAGTTGTACAAAAAGATGTTTTTTCATAGGGTTGACATTTTTTTGAAATTTTATTTTAATATCCAAAAGGGGAGAATTTTAACATTGGTTGTCCTATAACTAATTTTAAAAGTGTAATTTTAACATTGGTTAGGCTATAATAGATGTTAAAAGTGTTTAGAATTATATTTTTACATTACTTATAGAGTAATTTAATATAATATATGACTTTTAATGTCATTTATGACATAAATTATGTAAAAATTTGAATTTTTAAAATTGGTTATACTGTAACCGACATTAATAGATTTTAAATTTTTAAAACACATGAGTTAACATTTTTTATCCCTTCTTTTCTAAAACCCTAATATTATTAACTCCATAATACACTCTAAATTATTTATTTTATTGATTTTCTAATTATTTTTTCATGATTTCTCCTCTATCTTCCATCATTCTCCCTGATTCCATTATTGTCATGTATATTAATTCCACTGGAAAAGTATTCAACTTGTCTCATTCATTATCCACTATCATTAGCATTCAATATATATTTTTAGTCACACCTCTATTTTATTTAATTCAATTTGAAGTCCTTATATCACTATTAAGGATCTATTTCTCATGGATATTATTATGAAACTCTATATTTTTTAAAGATCAATTAATTTTTTATTTTTAAAGGAATTTTAAATAATTTATTAGTTATAAATTTCATTCATTAATTTATTTTTTTCTGTTTAAATCTTTGTCAATTATAAATTTTTGTGGGTATAATAAATTGGTGGCATAAATGTTTTATAATTATAATTTTTTTATGATTTTAATTTATGGGTATAATATTTTTGTGGCCATAATTATTTGTATTTATAATTTCTTGTTTTTGTAAATTATTTTTCCTTATAATTTTTTTGGTTAAAAAATTTAAAAAAATAGTTTTTTGTCACCATAATTTCATTTATTTATAAATTTGTTTCTAGTTACAAATTTTTTAAGTTATATTTTTTTGTGGTTATTATTTTTTTGTCATAAATATATGAATTATTAAGTATTTATATCCTTATAAGTTTTATATTTATTTGTTTAAATATATGTTAAACTAATTATATATTTTAATATATTATAAAATTATAATTGCGAATTTTGGTGATTAATTAATTATAGTTGGATAAATACATAAATAACTAGTGATGAATAAAATAAATTAGTTGAAAATTTAAAATAATTTTTTAAACATAATCTTAAAAATAATGATTCAGTTTTTTTATCATGTATGAAGTGTTTAAATTTTGGAAGATTAGGATATAGATAAATCAAATACCATATGATTTTATGTAGTTTTTTTAACACCCCAAGATTTAACGATACGCTTCTCTTTCAATAATGCAATAGCTTGCATTGTACACAAGTTCGAGATTCTAACACACCGCGACCAATCAAAGTAGCAATTATGAATAGTAATACCCAATTTTTGAAATTATATAAATTTTATATTTCAAAATGGACTTCATTTTTGGATTTAGAATATCAAAATTACCTATGTTGAATTTTTGGTATTTTTCTGAGAACTTCCAATTTTTTTATGAATAGTGAAAAATACTTAAAAACAACCTTTTTAATAAAAATACTTTATAGTGATAAATTATAATATTGAGTGGTTTTAAAGTGTAATTAGAAAATATTTTTTCCATTTTATCCAATGGAGATCATTAGAATTAATTTCACTTTGAAATTGGACATAAATAATTGTCAATCTTTTGATATATATTATTTCTTAAAAACACGCTATTTATTGCGACAGTGAGAATTAATTATAAAATTAATTAATGAAACTTATATGTTTGGAATTTTTTAAAATGGACATCATTTTTCAATTCAGAATATCAATTATAGCTTAGGGTGAAATTTTGGCATGGTTCTGAAAAACTTCAATTTTTAATGAATAGTGAAACCACTAAGTGGTAGTTAAAAAATTGATTTTTTGTTTAAATGAAACATTAGCACTTCTGTGATTTGATTTTAAAAAATCCTACATACATGGTTGTCATTAGGAAGTAAAATGTGGTTCAATGGGATTAAAATAATTTTTGGTGAATAGTAACTTTTATGTTTAATTAATCGCGATTAAATTTAATTAGTGAAATGTAAGGTAAAAATGATATTATAAAAATATGAAAATACATTTACACTTGTCCTAACCATATTGGATGAGTCATGGCCGACCAAGACAATCCATGGGTCAACTTGGGGACCCCATGGAACCACATTGGTATGGAAATGACATTAAAAACTTTTTATTTAATGTTAAAATAAAAATGTCGCAAACATGAGTTGTTTTACTAAAATAATTTTTAAATGGGGTTATAAAAGTAATATTTTTTACTATAAATATTAATTATAAAGCTAAAAAGATTTCATACATCATGATATTTTGTTTATAATTTTTAGACATTAAATAAATTAAATATTTTATGACACCATGATGATGCAGCGATTACCTCATTAATTAACCATTTAAATAAAATAAAAAGATAATGTAAAATATAATAATTACACTTATCAAAAACCTATTGTATGAGTATATTTTGAACCTTTTTCACCTTATCCTAGAAATATATATGTGTGGGACCTTTAAAATCTGAAACTCATTATATAATAAAGTAACATTTCATTACTTTCCAAGAGTGCCCCTCCTCTCCTCTTATAAAAGGCCCCCACCACTACCACCTTACTCACACATTCAAATCCTTTTGGCTCGGAAAACCTCTGCCCAAATACTCTCTCAAATTTCCTCTCTTACTCCTAGAAGCCTCACATTGGGAAGAATTCTTCCCAAGGAAGCCTTTGGCTCAAATCAAAAAAAGAGTTACCTGATTTTAAGGTAATGTCTTCTCTTATGTTATTTTGTTTTATTTTGCTACTCCAACCCATTAAACTATTTTTATTCATTTCTTTTGTAATAAAACCAGTATCTTTAATATACTATTATGTTTTTATAATAATGATTCGAGCTACACTTACACACACCTACATCTAATGGTTAAAGAATATATTGTTTATGTGGATGGCGAATTTATGCCTCACGAAACGATGATTGTTCAACACTCATATAACACCTTCAAAGGTGGCCATTATGATGTGACTATATTTTTATATGATATATAATATTTTTATGGTTTCCTTAAGAATATGTATTTTTTATTTATGGCATACCTTTATGGTTTCCATTATGAGTAAACACGATATTTTCATTTTAGGAAGTGCGGACTACTGCCCCCTCAAAGTGATTTGAATCATTAATTTCATATGTGGGACGTATAAAGGATGGAGTAAATGGTATTATAAATTATATTATAATGGAATTTTATTATACATTTATATAATTATATCTTCATTCCATTAAATACAAAATAGCAATGAAAGTAGCGTTCATGCGTACGTACGGCTTACCGTCTCCATGAACGGTGCATTTCATTTCTTACCTATAAATGTTATGTAATATTATAAATGAATGTATATACTGGATATATATGATGTATATGGTATCTAAATCATGAATATAATTATGGATATAATGGATATATTACCACATGAACAACTTGTAATTTTAAGAAGTTTACTTTTGACTCAAGTACCAAAGGTCGACAAAACGACCGTTATTAACATAAATAATTACATAATGTTCATAACATGGTAATAAGTGATATAAAAGGAATAATAAAATTGAAAAGGGTTCTTAAACAAATATAAATTAACTCTAGTTTATTATTCAGGAGGTTAAATAATGGCCGAGTCAAGTCTGACCCGAGGTAAGGGAATTTCTTAACCCAATTTCCATTCTTTGGGTTAATCTTTTACTTTCAAATTATGTCATGATATTATTATGTCCTATCTTGTATTTTTACTTTCTTTATGTGTAATTATAGTGAATACACATAATAGATCTATATTATTTAAAAAAATGATCTTTTTAAGGGGCTTCGTCTCAATCACCATTCATTGAGGCATATTTTGTTTTATACACAAATTTCTTTTATACCGTGTATAAACCCCTTTGACTTTTACATTTATTCAAAAGGAATATTTTTATACAAATATTTTTACTAAATGACAAAAAGGAATGTTTTTCATGTCGTACGTATGCGGTGACAACGACTACTCTGCCGCCGTGACCATTATTTTAGATTCATCTTCCTCTACAATCTATAACTTTTTTTAAAATGAAAAATAAATACCAAGTTTTAATTTTCTTTCATTTTCATATTGAAAATGGTTTTGATAGTGTTTTTATTATATCAATGTGTTCTATAGATATCTTGTGATTGAAATGTGGAAATGTTATGTTTCCTTTATGCATGTTCTATGTGATATGATTATGTTATGGTTTATGATATGTTTAAACCAATTTATGAGGAATGCATTGGACTTAATAAGTGACGGGTGGAGCCCGCTATAGCTCCTCGATGCATCGGCAGGTCTCATGAGACAAAGTAGTGTCTTGGCATGAGGCCTTGACAAAATCTTATTTGTGGTCTTGGCACGAGAACTTGGCTATGTGGTTATGATAGTCTGTAAGTATGCATTCCATCATTATGAAAGTTGTTATTGATATTGCATGTGATTATTTGACCAGTAGAATATCCGTGTGAATAATTAAATGGAATCTCATTTTACTTTTTCCATATTATGTTTAAGCTCAAGTTTAAAAGGCTTTTGTTTTAATTATACATTTCCTTAATTGTTTATGTTTATTTATGAAAGCTTCCGCTATATTTTTATCTTTACTGAGCATCTAAGATCACCCCTTTCAATGTTTTAATTTTTCCATGATGTGATGAAGAATATTATGAATGACCTGCAGGGATAGTCTGAGGGTATATGAAGATAGGATGTTTTTTTAGTTCTGTTTTACTTTAAGATGTAATGTAAGACTTATGAATATATCTACTGTTTCCAAGACTACTAAACTAATCGGTCTATCGAGACTTGATCTTTTGTGATCATGCTAATTATACACAATAATGCATTGACACCGGGTAACTGGGGTCAGGGCATTACAGTTAGTATCAGAGGCAGTTTAGTACTAACCTTGGAAACTAGATTTAGATAAACTCTGATTAGATCACAAAGCCCAAAATAGACATTGAGGATTAGTATAGAAGAACTTTCAAGAATTTTCGTATTATAGAGATTTTGTGAGTTTTCCGATCAATACATCCCTGTCTGGATACGAGCAGGTAGAGGTGACTCTGGAATAGATGTACCTAGGGGTAAAACCCGAAAACACTGCTTTGAGCTAGACTTGAACAGGGACTGGTGCACGACAACGGGTCTTGCTGCACTCTTGGTTACGACACTACCGAGGGATATTCTTAGGATAATTCTCATTTTCCTTACAAACCACTATGAAGGGTTATGAATATATACTTCCTCAAAGAAAACATTTTTATGATTTTGGATTATATCCATAAATAGTTCAATTTATGTTAAGTATTTTACAAGTATGGAATTATGTATTTTGCTACATGAACTAATCTTGTTTATGCCATTGTTTAGAAATGGTGCCTAGTGGAAGGAATGGAAACTGTCTCAATTCATGCACTCCATGTAGGGATTTCCCTCCTGCTCAAGATAATTATCGTGGATCTGGAGATACAACTGGTGCTGATCATCTTATCACCATACAGGGAAAACTTACCCAGGTTATGAATAATAACCTTACTCGTATGGAGCACCCTGATCTGCAACGTGGAGGATCAATGTTAGACCGCTTCATGAGGCAACAACCGCCAACATTCAATGGAATAAAAAATCCCTTAGTATCTGAGCAATGGATAAATTCCTTAGAGAAAATATTCCATGCCTTGGGGAGTAGTGAAAGGGAAAAGGTTATCATGGAAGTTTACCACCTTACTGGAGATGATGATCAATGGTGGTCATTGATTCAAAATAAAAAGGAAGATGAAGAAGTATAAAGAATGGAATGGAGGGGGTTTAAGGAAATTTTCTTAGAAAAATACTTTCCTTGTGACCATCAAGCATATATGGAAAGGCAATTTTTGAGTCTGAGACAATAGGAGGATGAGAATATTGCAAAGTATGAGGCCAAATTTACAAGGTTAGCGAGGTATGCTGAAGATTATATACGTAACCCAAGTGGTTAGATTGATCGTTTCTTTGATGGGTTAAAACCATTTCTCCGTAAAGCTTTAGTATCATAATCCTTCTCATCGTACGAAGATATTGTCTCATGTGCTATCAAGACAGAAAACGAATTCTCTAAGTCTTATGAAAACAAAGTAAAGCAAGAGAAGAAGATAAAGGTGGAACAAGAGACAGATAAAGGGAAAAAGGAAAAGAAGGATTTTCCTTTATGTGATAATTGTGGGAAGAATCACCCTGCTACTTGCCTAAAAGGAATTGGAGTTTGTTATAAATGTGGAGGAAAAGGTCACTAGGCTCGTGATTGCAAGGGAAAGAAAGAGGATATCAATGTCGAATGCTACAATTGTAGGGAAATGGGGCATTATGCAAATGAATGTCCTAAGAGTCAGGGAAACATACCTCAGAAAAGGCCAAGGGATCAAGGAAAATCTTATGTTGTTACTACAGTTGAAGTGGAATAATTAATGTATTGGTGCTTTTGGACTCAAGGATTATATTCTGGTTATAATAATAATGTGATATATATAAGGATTTTACTTCGGTACTTTTTTTTTCATTAAGGTTTTAATATGATGAAGGTAATCATATTTTTAGTATGTGACAATAAGAGAAACTTTACTTTGTTTGGGGAATTTGATGTTACAATTGATTTTTGGAATTTAGAGACCTTTTAGAGAAAGTCTGGATAGAGGTATTTTGGATAACTATATAGGTTGGAATGGATTAAGTTGAACCTTGGATAGTATTGTTTAAGGTTAAAACATTTCTTAAGATTATTTTTGGAATATTATAATACTATAGTTTTTGGAAAAGAACAACCAACAGGTTGGGGGATAACATGTCGTGTCAGACAATGCTGCAGGAATCGAACCCACAACCATAGTTCGACATGCCTTTATTACCTACCACTAGCCTACAGGATGTCCCTAGTTGTTACAAAATAGTTTTCTTAATCTAAATGGTATGTGGTAATATTTGGAACCTTATACAATTAGGATAAATAGAATATTTTTGAGTTCTGTTACCATTTGGAGTGAAAGATGGGTTCATGGTAAAATATTATTAAAGAATGAAAGCCTACATGACAAGTAAGTATATTTCCTTACATTCTTAGAAAATCTCTTAAATAAATTCCTTAAATTTATAAAAGGTAACTTAAAACAAAAACGTTGTCAGTTAACTTTTACAACTGGGGATTCAATGACAGTTTAACCAATAATATGATTGTGATTTTCTTGTGGTTAACTTTCCCCTAATCCTGTTTTCTACAACTCTCCATCAGACCATGATGGTTTTTTTCTCCTCCATATCCATATTTTCATCGAATCCTAGTATGGGTTATCTCTGGTGACCTTTATACTTCTCTTTCTTTCTTTTAATAGTATATTCATATTAACCCTATTTTCGATGTGGGTTTTCCACAAAGGTATTTTCTATTTTCAACCTTTTATTTTTGAAGAACATTTTTAAATTGAGAGGATGTAATTTATTGAAGGAGGGGAGAATGTAACACCCCAAGCTTTCACGGTATTCTTCTCTTTCAATAATGCAATAGCTTGCATTGTACGCATGTTTGAGATTCTAACACACCGCGACCAATCAAAGTAGCAGTTATGAATAGTAATACCCACTTTTTGAATTTATATAAATTTTATATTTCAAAATTGACTTCATTTTTGGATTCGGAATATCGAAATTAGCCTATGTTGAATTTTTGGTATTTTTCTGAGAACTTCCAATTTTTTTTATGAATAGTGAAAAATACTTAAAAACTACTTTTTAATCAAAATAATTTATAGTGATAAATTATACAATTGACTGGTTCTAAAATTTAATTAGATTATATTTTTATCATTTTATCCAATGGTGGTCATTAGAATTAATTTCACTTTGAAATTGGACATAAACAATTTTCAATCTTTTGATATATATTATTTCATAAAAACACGCTATTTGTTGCGACAGAGATAATTAATTATAAAATTAATTAATGCAACTTATCTGTTTGTAATTTTTTAAAATAGACATCATTTTTGAATTTGGAATATCAATTATAGCTTAGGGTGAAAGTTTGGCATTGTTCTGAAAAACTTCAATTTTTTATTAATAGTGAAACCACTAAGTGGTAGTTAAAAACTGATTTTTCATTTAAATGAAACATTACCACTTCTGTGATTTGATTTTCAAAAATCTAACATACATGGTTGTCATTAAAAAGTAAAATTTGGTTCAATGGGATTAAAATAATTTTTGGTGAATAGTAACTTTTAAGTTTAATTAATCGCGATTAAAGGTAATTAGTGAAATTTAAGGTAAAAATGATATTATAAAAATATGAAAATACCTTTACACTTGTCCTACCATTATTTTATGAGTCATGGCCGACCAATACAATCCATGGGTCAACTTGGGGACCCCATGGAGCCACTTTGGTTGGAAAATGACATTAAAAACTATTTATTTAATGTTAAAATAAAAATGTCACAAACATGAGTTGTTTTACTAAAAAAAAATTTAAATGGGGTTATACAAGTAATATTTTTGACTATAAATATTAATTATAAAGCTAAAAAGGTTTCCTACATCATGATATTTGTTAAATAATTTTTATAAATTAAATAAATTAAATATTTTATGACACAATGATGTTGCAGTGATTACCTCATTAATTAACAATTTAAATAAAATAAAAAGATAATGTAAAATCCAAAAATTACACTTGTAAAAAACCTATTGGATGAGTATATTTAGAACCCTTATCACCTTATACTTGAAATATATATTTTTGGGACGTTTAAAATCCAAAACGCATTATATAACAAAGTAACATTTCATTACTTTCCAAGAGTGGCCCTCCTATCCTCTTATAAAAGGCCCCCACAACTACCACCTTACTCAAACCGTAAAAGCCTTTTTTCTCGGCCCTCCTCTGCCCAAATACTCTCTCAAATTCTCTATATTACTCCTAGAAGACTCACTTTGGCAGAATTCTTCCCAAGTAAGCCTTTGGCTCAAATCAAAAAAGAGTTACCAGATTTTAAGATAATGTCTTCTCTTATGTTATATTTTTTTATTTTGCTTCTCCAACCCCTTAAACTATTTTTATTCCTTTCTTTTGTAACAAAACCAGTATCTTATATATACTAGGATGTTGTTATAATAAGTATTTGAGCTACACTTACACACACCTACATCTAATTGTTAAAGAACATACTGTTTCTGTGGATGGCGAATTTCTGCCTCACGAAACGATGATTGTTCAAGACTCATATAACACCTTCAAAGGTGTCCATTATGATGTCACTATATTTATATATGATATATAATATGTTTAACTTTTCCTTAAGCTTCTGTATTTTTCATTTATGGCATACCTTTATGGTTTCCATTATGGGTAAACATGATATTTTCATTTTAGGAAGTGCATACTACCGCCCCCTCAAAGTGATTTGAATCGTTAATGCCATATGTGGGATGTATAAAGGATAGACTAAATGGTATTATACATTATATTATACTGTAATTATATTATACCTATACATAATTATAACTTCATTCCATTAAATACGAAATAGAAATGAAAGTAGCGTTCATGCGTACGTACGGCTTACCATCTCCATGAACGTTGCATTTCATTTCTTACCTATAAATTTTATGTAATATTATAAATAAATGTATATACTGGATATATATGATGTATATGATATCTACATGATGAATATAATTATGTATATAATGGATATTTTACCACCTGAAAAACTTGTAATTTTAAGAAGTTTATTTTTGACTTAAGTACCAAAGATCGACAAAACGACCGTTATTAACAGAAATAAATACATAATGTTCATAACATGGTAATAAGTGATATAAAAGGTATAATAAACTTGAAAAGGGTTCATAAGAAACTATAAATTAACTCTAGTATATTATTCAGGAGGTTAAAGAATGGTCGACTCAAGTTGGACACGAGGTAAGGGAATTTCTTAACCCAATTTCGATTCTTTGGGTTAATATCCTACTTTCAAATTATGTCATGATATTATTATGTCATATCTTGTATTTTTACTTTATTTATGTGTAATTATAGTGGATACACATAATAGATCTATTTTATTTAAAAAATGATCTTCTTAAGGGACTTCATCTCAATCACCATTCATTGAGGCATATTTTGTATTATACACAAATTTCTTTTATACGGTGTATAAACCCCTTTGACATTTACATTTATTCAAAAGGAATCTTTTTATACAAAGAATTTTACTAAATGAAAAAAAGGAATGTTTTTCTTGACATACGTATGCGGCGACAATAACTTCTCCGCCGCCCTGACCATTATTTGAGTTTCGGCTTCTTCTACAAGCCATAACTTTTTTTAAAATAAAAAATAAATACCAAGTTTTAATTTTCATTCATTTGGGTATTGAAAATGGTTTTGATAAGGTTTTAATTATATCAATGTGTTTTATTAATATCTTGTGATTGAAATGTGTAAATGTTATGTTTTCTTTTATGCATTTTTTATGTGATACGATTATGTTATGGTTTATGATATGTTTAAACCTATTCATATGAGGAATGCATTGGACTTAATAAGTGACAGGTGGAGCCCGCTATAGCTCCTCGATGCATCGGTAGGTCTCATGAGACAAACTTGTGTCTTGTCACGAGGCCTTGAAAAAGTCTTATTTTTGGTCTTGGAATGAGGCCTTAGATACGTGGTTATTATAGTCTGGATTATGCATTCCATCATTATGAAAGTGGTTATTGATATTTCATGTGATTATTAGACCAGTAGAATATCTATGTGAATAAGTAAATGGAATTATCTCATTTTAATTTTTCCATATTATGTTGAAGTTCAAGTTTAAATGGATTTTGTTTTAGTTATACATTTCCTTAAATGTTTATGTTTATTTATGAAAGCTTACGCTATATTTGTTTCCTTACTGAGCATCTGAGCTCACCCCTTTCAATGTTTTAATTTTTCTAGGATGTGATGAAGTATATTTTTAATGACCTTCAGGGATAGTATGAGGGGATGTGAAGACAGGATGTTTTTTTAGTTTTGTTTTACTTTAGGATGTAATGTAAGACTTATGAATGTATCTGGTGTTTCGAAGACTACAAAACTGATCGGTCTTTCGAGACATGATCTTTTGTGATCATCCTAATGATACACAATAATGTACTGCCTCTGGGTAACTGTGGTTGGGGCGTTACATTTGGTATTAGAGGAAGTTTAGTACTAACCTTGGAAGCTAGATTTAGATAAACTCTGATTAGAGCACATAGCCCAAAGATAGACTTTGAGTATTAGTATAGAATAACTTCCTAGAATTTTTTTTATTATAGAGATTTTGTGAGTTTTCCGAGCAATACATCCCTGTCTGGATACGAGCAGGTAGAGGTGGCTCTGGCACAGATGTACCTAGGGGTAAAACCTGAATACATTGCTTTGAGCTGGAATCGAATGGGAACTGGTGCACGACAACGGGTCTTGCTGCACTCTTGGTTACGAAACTCCCGGGGGAATGCTTAGGATAATTCTCATTTTCTTTACAAACCACTATGAAGGGTTATGAGTATATACTTCCTCAAAGAAAACATTTTTATGTTTATGGATTACATCCATAAATAGTTCAATTTATGTTAAGTATTTTACAAGTATGGAATTATTTATTTTGATTCATGAACTAATCTAGTTTGTGCAATTATTTTGAAATGGTTCCTAGTGGATGGAATAGAAATCGTATCAATGCACACACTCCATGTAGGGATTTCCCTCCTGCTCAAGATAATTATTGTGAATCTTGAGATACAGCTGGTGCTGATCATCTTATCACCATACTAGGACAACTTACTCAGGTTATGAATAATAACCTTACTCGTATGGAGCACCCTGATCTGCAACGTGGAGGATCAATGTTATATCGCTTCATGAGGCAACAACCGCCAAAATTCAATGGAATTACAAATCCCTTAGTAGGTGAGAAATGGATAAATTCCGTAGATAAAATATTCCATGCCTTGGGGAGTAGTTAAAGGGAAAAGGTTATCATGGAAGTTTAACGCCTTACTGGAGATACTGATCAATGGTGGTCATTGATTCAAAATACAAAGGAAGATGAAGAAGTATCATATACGGAATAGAGGGAGTTTAAAGAAATTTTATTAGAAAAATACTTTCCTCATGACCATCGAGCAGATATGGAAAGATAATTTCTGAGTCTGAGACAAAAGTAGGATGAGAATGTCACAAAGTATGAGTCCAACATTACAAGGTTATCGAGGTATGCTGCAGATTATATACATAACCCAAGTGGTAAGATTTATCATTTCTTTGATGGGTTAAAACTATTTCTCCATCGATATTTAGAATCACAATCCTTCTCATCGTACGAAGATATTGTCTCGTGTGATATCAAGCAGAAAATGAATTCTCTAAGTCTTATTACAACAAAGTAAAGCAAGAGAATAAGAGAACGGTGGAACAAGAGACAGATAAAGGGAAAAAGGGAAAGAAGGATTTTCCATTATGTGATAATTGTGGGAAGAATCACCCTGGTGCTTGCGTAAAAGGAATGGGAGTTTGTTATAAATGTGGATAAAAAGGTCACCAAGCTTGTGATTTCAAGGGAAAGAAAGATGCTATCAATGTTGAATGCTACAATTGTAGGGAAATGGGGAATTATGCAAATTAATGTTATATGCGTCATGGAAACTTACCTCAGAAAAGGCCAAGGGATCAGGGAAAATCTTATACTTTTGCTACAGTTGAAGTGGAATAATTAATTTATTGGTGCATTTGGACTCAGGGATTATATTCTGGTTATAATAATAATGTGATATTTAAGGATTGTACTACAGTACTTGTTTTTATCATTAAGGTTTTAATATGATTAAGTTAATCATATTTTTAGTATGTGACAATAAGAGAAACTTTACTTTGTTTGGGGAATCTAATGTTACAATTGATTTTGGAATTTAGAGACCTTTTAGAGAAAGTCTGGACAGAGGTATTTTGGATATCTATATAGGTTGGAATGGATTAAGTTGAACCTTGGATAGTATTGTTTAAGGTTAAAACATTTCTGAAGATTATTTTTGGAATATTATAGTACTATAGTTTTAGGAAAAGGACAACCTGCAGGTTGGGGGATAACCCATCATGTCGGACAAAGCTGCTGGAATCAAACCCACAACCATAGTGCGACAGGCCTTTATTACCTTCCACTAGCCTGCAAGAAGACCCTAGTTATTACAAAATAGTTTTCCTAATCTAAATGGTATGTGGTAATATTTGGAACCTTATACAATTAGGATAAATAGAATATTTTTGAGTTCTGTTACCATTTGGAGTGAAATATGGGTTCGTGGTAAAAATGTATTGAAGAATGAAAGCCTACATGACAAGTAAGTATAATTCCTTACGTTCTTAGAAAATCTCTTAAATAAATTCCTCAACTTTATAAAAGGTAACTTAAAACAAAAACGTTGTCGGTTAACTTTTACAACTGGGGATTCAATGACCGTTTAACCAATCACAAGTTTGTTATTTTCTTGTGGTTAACTTTATCCTAATCCTATTTTTTACAACTCTCCATCAGACCTTAATGGTTTGTTTCCCCTCCATATCCATATTTTCATATAATCCTAGTATGGGCTATCTTGGGTGACCTTTGTACTTCTCTTTCTTTCTTTTAATGGTATATTCTTATTAATCCTATTTCCGATGTGGGTTTTCCACAAAGGTTTTTTCTATTTTCGAAATTTTATTTTCGAAGAACATTTTCAAATTGTGAGGACACAATTTATTAAAGGAGGGGATAATGTAACACCACACGCTTTCATGATACGCTTCTCTTTCAATAATGCAATAGCTTGCATTGTACGCAAGTTCGAGATTCTAACACACTGCGACCAATCAAAGTAGCAGTTATAAATAGTAATACCCAATTTTTAAAATTATATAAATTTTATATTTCAAAATGGGCTTCATTTTTGGATTCTTAATATCAAAATTAGCCTCTGATGAATTTTTGGTATTTTTCTGAGAACTTCCAATTTTTTATGAATAGTCAAAAATACTTAAAAAAACTTTTTTAATCAAAATAATTTATATTGATAAATTATACAATTTAGTGGTTTTAAAGTGGAATTAGAATATATTTTTACCGTTTTATCCAATGGTAGTCATTAGAATTAATTTCACTTTGAAATTGGACATAAACAATTGTCAATCTTTTGATATATATTATTTCTTAAAAACATGCTATTTGATGCGACAACGGGAATTAATTATAAAATTCATTAATGAAACTTATATGTTTGGAATTTTGTAAAATATAAATCATTTTTGAATTTGGAATATCAATTATAGCTTAGGGTGAAATTTTGGCATTGTTATGAAAAACGTCAATTTTTTATGAATAGTGAAACCACTAAGTGGTAGTTAAAAAACTAATTTTTCATTTAAATGAAACATTACAACTTCTGTGATATTATTTTCAAAAATCCTACATACATGGTTGTCATTAGGAAGTAAAATTTGGTTCAATGGGATTAAAATAATTTTTGGTGAATAGTAACTTTTATGTTTAATTAATCGCGATTAAAGGAAATTAGTGAAATTTAAGGTAAAAATTATATTATAAAAATATGAAAATACATTTACACTAGTCCTACCACTATTTTATGAGTCATGTCAGACCAAGACAATCCATGGGTCAACTTGGGGACCCCATGGACCAACTTTGGTAGGAAAATGATATTAAAAACTTTTTATTTAATGTTAAAATAAAAATGTCAAAAACATGAGTTGTTTTACTAAAACAATTTTTAAATGGTGTTATACAAGAAATATTTTTGACTATAAATATTAATTAGAAATATGAAAATATTTCCTACATCATGATATATTTTTTTATAATTTTTAGACATTAAATAATTAAATATTTTATGACACCATGATGATGTAGTGATTACCTCATTAATTAACGATTTAAATAAAATAAAAAGATAATGTAAAATCTAAGAATTAAACTTGTCCAAAACCTATTGTATGAGTATCTTTCGAACCCTTATCACCTTATCCTCGAAATATATAAGTGTGGGACATTTAAAATCCGAAACTCATTATATAATAAAGTAACATTTCATGACTTTCCAAGAGTGTCCCTTCTCTCCTCTTATAAAAGGCCCCCACCACTACCACCTTACTCACACCATCAAAGCCTTTCGGCTCGGCCAACCTCTGCCCAAATACTCTCTCAAAATTCTTCTCTTACTCCTAGAAGCCTCACTTTGGACAGAATTCTTCCCAAGGAATCCTTTGGCTCAAATCAAAAAAAGAGTTACCCGATTTTAAGGTAATGTCTTCTCTTATGTTATTTTGTTTTATTTTGATTCTCCAACCCCTTAAACTTTTTTTATTAATTTTGTTCGTAAAAAACCAGTATATTAAATATAATAGGATGTTGTTATAAGAAGGATTAGATCTACACTTAAACACACCTACATCTAATGGTTAAAGAACATATTGTTTTTGTAGATGGCGAATTTCTGCCTCACGAAACGATGATTGTTCAACACTCATATAACACCTTCAAAGGTGGCCATTATGATGTCACTATATTTACATATGATATATAATATGTTTATTTTTTCCTTAAGCTTCTGTATTTTTCATTTATGACATACCTTTATGGTTTCCATTATGGGTAAACACGATATTTTCATTTTAGGAAGTGCGGACTACCGCCCCCTCAAAGTGATTTGAATCGTTAATGCCATATGTGGGATGTATAAAGGATGGAGTAAATGGTATTATACATTATATTATGCTGTAATTATATTATTCCTTTATATAATTATAACTTCATTCCATTAAATACGAAATAGAAATGAAATTAGTGTTCATGCGTACATACGGCATACCGTCTCCATGAACGGTGCATTTCCTTTCTTACCTATAAATGTTATGTAATAATATAAATGAATGTCTATACTGGATATAAATGATGTATATGATATCTAAATCATGAATATAATTATGGATATAATGGATATTTCACCCCATGAACAACTTGTAATTTTAAGAAGTTTATTTTTTACTGAAGTACCAAGATCAAACAAATGACCGTTATTAACATAAATAATTACAAAATGTTCATTACTTGGTAATAAGTGATATAAAAGGAATTATAAAATTTAAAAGGGTTCTTAAGAAACTATAAATTAGATCTAGTTTATTATTTAGGAGGTTAAAGAATGGTCGAGTCAAGTCAGACACAAGGTAAAGGAATTTATTAACCCATTTTCCATTCTTTGGGTTAATCTCATACATTCAAATTATGTCATGATATTATTATGTCCTATCTTTTATTTTTACTTTCTTTATGTGTACTTATAGTTAATACACATAATAGGTCTATTTTATTTAAAAAAATGATCTTTTTAGGGGACTTCATCTTAGTCACCATTCATTGAGGCGTATTTTGTTTTATACACAAATTTCTTTTATACTGTGTATAAACCCCTTTGAATTTTACATTTATTCAAAAAGAATCTTTTTATATGAAGAATTTTACTAAATAAAAAAAAGTAATGTTTTTCTTGTGGTATGTATGCGGCAACAACAACTTCTCCACCGTTGTGACCATTATTTGAGTTTCGGCTTCCTCTACAAGCCATAACTTTTTTAAAAATGAAAAATAAATACCAAGTTTTAATTTTCTTTCATTTTGGTATTGAAAATGGTTTTTGAAAGGTTTTTATTATATCAATGTGTTGTATTGATATCTTGTGATTGAAATGTGGAAATGTTATGTTTCCTTTAAGCATGTTTTATGTGATATGATTATGTTATGGTTTATGATATGTTTAAACCTATTCATATGAGGAATGCATTGGACATAATAAGTGACAGGTGGAGCCCTCTATAGATCCTTGATGCATCGGCATGTCTCATGAGACAAACTAGTGTCTTGGCATGAGGCCTTGACAAAATCTTATTTGTGGTCTTGGCACGAGGCCTTGGCTACGTGGTTATGATAGTCTGACATTATGCATTCCATCATTATGAAAGTGGTTATTGATATTGCATGTGATTATTCGACATGTAAAATATCTGTGTGAATAAGTAAATGGAATTATCTCATTTTACTTTTTCCATATTATGTTGAAGTTCAAGTTTAAAAGGATTTTTTTTAGTTATACATTGCGTAAAATGTTTATGTTTATTTATGAAAGCTTTCGCTATTTTTTTCTCCTTTCTGAGCATCTGAGATCACCCCTTTCAATGTTTTAATTTTTCTAAGATGTGAGGAAGTTTATTATGAATGAATTGCTGGGATAGTATGAGGGGATATGAATACAGGATGTTTTTATAAGTTGTGTTTAACTTAAAAATGTAATGTAAGACTTATGAATGTATCTAGTGTTTCCAAGACTACTAAACTAATCAGTCTTTCGAGACTTGATCTTTTGTGATCATGCCAATATTACGCAATAATGCACCGACTCTGGGTAACTAGGGTCAGGGCGTCAAAGTTTTAATTATAATAATACTCAATAGATTTGACATGGTGAAATATAAAAAACACAATATATAATGATGGTGAATATGATCATCATGATAGAGGGGATCTTCTTGAAAAATTAATTCATGATACAGGAATTGAACCCATGGAAAAAACATTATGTGTTGAACAATTTTATGAATATTCTAAGAAACCATTTTCCTAGTATTCAATAAATTTATAGTGACATCAACATTTTTGATACTAGTTAAATTATAAGAAATAATTCATTTTAGTGATAAATGATCCCTGTGATTAATTGAAATTTTAGAAGAGTTTCTTTAAGAAGACTGTGTTATTATATACAATAAGTACGATGACACATGATATTATTCCTAATGGAATTGGCATATAAAAATATAAATGATTTCCAGAATTAATATGTATCATATAGAAAGAAATATGATAGTTTATCAGAATTTCCTAATTATGGGACAACATGATATTAAATGGATGGAAAAACTAATTGTGATTTATTCTAAAGAGCACACACTAAACCTCCCACCAAATAAATATATTATCTTCCAATAATTCCACATTATATGAATATATTTGTAAATTCATATGATATAAATATATTAATATGTTATAAGGATAAGAGAATATATAAAAAACCTTTTTCACCTTTCTGATTTACAACAATGGAAGATATTTAATAAATCATTTCATAATTTTGGAAATAAAGTTAGAAACCTTATAATGGGACAGTTCACATATGAAATGAATCTATATTAGAGTTGTAGTAGCCAATATATTTCATGTCATGTTATGTTGTTATTTTGAAATTTTCTCCACATATATGTATAAAGAGAAAATGTGTTTTAATGATCTTAATGATTTCTAGACCAAACCATTCTGGAAATGATATTAATGTTTATGTATCACCATTAATTAATGATTTTAAATTTCTATAGGAGATCGATGGAACAATTTTTATTACATAAAATAAAGAGTATTTTATTTTTCATTCTATGATATTGTTCGTTATAAATTACTTTTCTATATATGAAAACTTATTCAGATGCAGTGTTAAGGGACATAAATCTTGTATAATTTACAATGAGGGTAAATCATATCATGAATTTCATAAAGATAGAGTACATGGGGCATAATAGAATTTTTGGTTCAAATGGATCATTATTATGGAAGATAAAAAATGTATTTTAATGGTTTATAAGAGTGTGATTTTTCTCCACACCCATTATTTGTTGATAAATGTTATGACAAGTTAAAAAAAATTGATATCAAATTTGTAAAAAATGGACTTTCCTTTTTTTAAACAAAGACATGGTAGAAATTATCAATCTTATTCAAGATATATTATTAGAATTATTTTAGGTAAAACTTAACAATGATGTTATGAATTTTAATAAAAAAAAAGTGATATTTTGGTTGGAACTTTTTCTAATATGAAAGTAATGAAAAATATATGGATTTAATGGAATATTAGACTTAATATCCTTGGTAATCAATGTGAAGTTAGCTCCCACTATAAAATAAAATAAAATATATTTACCTTTGTCTTGTTAGAAATTAAAAAAGAGAGAGAAGTTAATTTTTGTTAATATCATTATGGTATTAATGTACCTAGTGGGTGTTATTAAAATGTGAAAATTTTAGTTTCATTAAAGGATTTGAAGTTAATATATTTTAAATATCAGTAATTATCTATATTGATGAATTAACAGTTATCTATTGCACTGTGTGGTATATTATGAATATCTATCAAAAATTATATCACCCAGATATGTTACTTTTTAAATTTCATTTGTAGTAAATTCATAGATCCAAATATGTTAGATGTATTAGATAATGAATATTTCCTCATAATTTTTCTTCTATAAATTTATTTTTCACCATAGTTCTTTTATATAAAGATTAACCTTATGATTCATTTGGTCTAAAAGGTATTAATATTTGGTAATTTTTATTAACATTGGATAAATCCTTTTGAAATATAAATAAATTTTTTAAAGGTACATGTCAAAAATAAATATCAACTAGAGTACTCTATTATTAAAATATATATATATCAAAATAGGTCATGGAGTTATGTATTTATTATTTATATGAATTTGGGAATGTTTTTCTCCCTATATATATACATTTGATCATTGATAGTGAAGATAAATAGATATTTGGATTAAAGGTAAAGTCAATTCCATGTTATGAAGTGATTCAAGACCATTTATATATTTTGAACAACACAAATGAAGATCATCCAAATATATCATCACATATTGATGAGTTAAAGATGTTATGATTGAAAATAAAGGAAAATTGGTTGACGAATGAATATAAAAATACATTTTTTATGGTTTAAGGAAAAAATTTGAACATCATTATTTGTTTTAAAAACATTGAAATAGTTAACAGGGGGACCATGAGTAATTATAATCACATTGTCTGGTTATCATATTAATGGTTACACATTTAACATAAAAAATGGATGATAAGAGTACCATTAAAAATATTTGATTAATGCTCATTGGGAGATCATTTCATTTTTTGAGTGAAAATTATAAATACACAATTTCTATATTAAATATATATTTTGGAGTTATTGAGGATATAAGAGAGATTGATTATACTAAAATTTGAGTACTATTATTTATGTGTAGATTTTTTTATAGTTTAGTAGTGTTAAGCATGATTATTATGGATTTATATTCATGGATTTGAAAATATTTTGTGGAAAAGAGGTATAATTTATCATGGATATGCATGAGAAGTAGATATTTTATGTTACTAACCCATCAAATGATTAGTGGATTATTATTTTAAATGAAAAAAATCACTTGGGTGATGATGATTTAGATGAATTTGTGTACTTATGTGAGTTTTCTTTATTTATTATGTGATTACCTAATGATAATAATGAAAATTATGATGAAAACGTCTATACTATACAAAATTATCATATTGAATGGACATGAGAAAACACTATATAACTCCCCTAAATATTTAGGTAAATTTTTATTTTAATTTTTTAGAATATTACACATGTAAAAACTCTATTTTGTTCACATAGTTTTATAAATCTATCGATGATTATAATTAATGTCTTTTTTAACTAAATTTTATATTCATTAGCCTTAGTTAAATATTTGTTTAGTTCAAGATGCCTAACATTATTTCGTGTGTGAAATGTACACATGTAAGATAACTTTTTTTAACTTGGTCATTTAAATATATAAATTCTAATAATTTTTTTTTAAAAAAATTGAATTTATTTTTATATTTATCATTTTTAGTTACACAATTTTTTTGTTAATAAGCCTAAAATCACTATTTTCCACAAACCAAAACATGTCATTAAATTATTTTTTTACTTGAATATTTTTTTATTCATTTTTTTATATTCACTTTTCTTAAAATATATTAGTTAATGTAATAAATAAAATTTACTTTTGTATTATTAAAAATAATCTTTTTTCAACTTATAATAATAATTTAATTATAATAATATATAGGTATATATAATTTCATTATATTAATCTATTTAAATGATGGACATGGAGGTAGATGAAAATTTACCAAGGTATGTGAATATATTTTTTATATTAATATATCTTTAATAATTAACTTATTTAATGAAAATAAACTTTTTTCCATAATTATTTTCGGCACTACTAGTGAGCCTCCTATGGTAGTATCTTCATCTTCATTGGATAAGATGATACCCAAACTTTATTGATAGGGGAATGTATATTTACCAAAACATACACTTTATCATTTGTAGAAGATGATATGAATTTAATTTGATTATAATAACAACCTATGTGTCTTGAATGAAAATTATGTTAAGAGTTATATGGGTATGTAGTAGTCAAAAGGTAAATTTTAATTTTTTTTTAAAAAAATTCAAGTTTGTTTTTAATCAATGTTCTATACAATGTTAAAAATTATACTTTGAATGTCAATTATATAAAAAATAAATTCAAAACTATAAATAAAATTGTATATTTTTAGTTATTTATACATTATTTTTTCTTAAAACTAACATTTAAAATAAAAATATTGTATTTTTTACCTTTAATTGTCAATTTTATGAAAAAATAACCTTGAAAATAGATTAGGATGTCATTTTTTCTTAAAATAGACCAAAAAATATTGAAAAAAATTATAATATTATTGAATAAATTGCCTAATAAATTTAACGATATTTATAGTAAAACAAATGGTATAAATTGTAGAAATCATCAAACCAATTTGAATATACTAAATTTTAAATCAAAAGATAAATTCATTCATGAAACCTATCTATAATTTAATAAAACCTAAAAAATAGTTTTTAAATAGACATATATGGTGATTTAGGTCTTTATACATACATGATGTAACATCATTAAATGCCTACAAAAATATTTATTATTATAAACTTAAAAAATATATATTTTTGTAAAACCTTAGAGTTGTAATAGAACTAACCTTATAAAAGTATATCATTATATCGATCATGATAATCTCATACATGACAATTATAATATAGTAATCACATTCAAACCGATCTTATTGATTATGAGACAATAGTTATTAAACAATACTTTTAATATAGAAATAATTGTTTATGTTAGCTAAAACAATTATTAACTAATATTAAAGTTATTTACCTATACATTAACATATTTAGTTTTATTTGGGATTTCTATAAATAGTTGATCAGTATTAAACTCTTCCAATGACCTATATTTTCAAATATCAATAATAAATAATATGCAATAATAAAATTTAAAAGTATTGTTAATGTGACTCCTAGAAAAAAAAGTTCATAATTATGGAAAACTTGTTACATCATGCATCTATATGGAAAGAATATGTATAACATATAATGACTCCTAGAATAAAAAATTTCTTATTTATTGAAATTGTAATGAATATTATTTCATGATTATATTAATATTCTTACTCATCCTGAAATGGGAACAACCAATACACAATATCTGTATTTTTAAATATTTCACTTATATATTTAACTCTTACATCATTACTAAGATATAGAACAAACATATAAATATACATTGTATCCAAAAATACATAAACTATAGTGATGTCATTTTGAATGCAGAGAGTGTTGAGATACCTAATTATATAAGTAATAAATTAACACCCAAAAAATTGTATTTATTTAATGAAATTTATCTAAAATTCATCTTTTACTTAATAAAAAATCACTAAAATATGGGTATGGGGAGCTAATAAAAAATAAAAATGTATTTAATATATTTTCTAGGTATTCTTAATGCATAGTCCTTACAACATATGTTAGTGGTCATTAGAAAATCAAAATACAAATACAAAATGGAAGAAATATAGTATAATCTTTGTTAGCCCAATAGGAACCTCAAAATTATCTTCTGGTGCTGGTTATTAAAAAAAATTCATTCAACACTAATTCATTTTCCTTTAAAAACTCTTATATAAGGTAAATATATGAAAATATTAATATTTATTTGAAATAAAAAGTAAATCAAAATTAAAAACAACACATTCCACATATGTTAGCTAACGAATATGAGAAGCTGTCTAGATTAAAAAAATTCCCACATTTTCTCTAACTCTAGCCACCTCTTCGATAGTAAATGGAATCAGAGTAGTTGGATCAATAATATCATGTATCCTTACTCTTATCGGACCTAGATAAATCAGTTATTAATGTGAATAATCCACCAAAATATGTATGACTCTATACACTATAATATCTAAGTGTGGATCCATAATATACAACTCATATTTCATGGTTTGGTTTGAATAAGTAGGTTGAGTATCTGGGTAGGTAGGTTATTCAAGCTTCGACTATATTTTTATTTCTATAAACATAACCTACACAAATGATTTAATTTGATAGTTCATCTATTGTTTTAGGTCTCACATACATCCTTTAGAGAATCTATTTATCCCCTATATTCTACCACCCTTTATGTCGTATTGAGATGACCAAAAACATTCCCAATACTAACACTCACCTCATATCCTCTTACACATCCTAGATGTTCTAGATTTACTAAAGATGTATCCAGAATGATCATCCTATCCACAGAGATAAAAGTCCCCAATTTGATTTTCTCATGAAGAGAATCCAAAAATTATATATTAAAATTTTTTTCTAATCAAACGAATATACAAAATATCAATATTCATGAAAAATATATCTATTTATTATATTTTTTCTATCTACTTCTCCTGATGGATATGTAAGAAAACATCCATTTTTTCATATATTCTCCCTTTTCCATTACACATGGAAATTTAGGGGGTGGGGGACCAAACTAAATCACATCTATTCTGTTACAATATTTTTCTCTTAAGGAATCATATTTTTTATAAATCATTTTATCCTTTAATAAATGATACCCTCTATGTGATTATTTATGAGGGTATATATTTTGTGGCTAGATCTCTTTTTGAAATCTCATCAAGGCCTATTAGATAAAAATAATTAATTAGTTAATAAATAAATAATATTATAAACTGATTTTATATATAATAAGTACCATACTAGAAAGGATTCCTCTTTTCATATTCCAATAATGTTTCCCCATGTATCTATATGTAAATACCCATACATGAAGCATGTTTTTTTGATTTTTACTTACAAAAAATATAATTTTTAGTAATTTATTTAAATTATCCCCATCTAATTTACGAAAAATATATATATTTTTTAATTTATTTCATCTCAAGAAAGTTTAATGTTATCAATAATTGAATATATTAAATATTAACAATGTAAGTAATATAAAATTTTAGGATTAAAAAAATCATATGTTTTACTGTAATTGACTCCCATATAAGTTATTTCACTATATTTTTGAGATTCCTCTAATAAAGATATTGAATAATAACTCTAAAATAGCTTTTAGTGTAAATATAACTCTATTTCTAATCTCTGAGTGGGATTGTAATTTTGACTATTTTAATCAAAAGCACTTCAACAGCCAAATTTGGATCAGGATTCATGGTCTAAATATTGTGTATTGGCATCTGAAAATTTTAAATGATCCTTATTCTTGTTTTGGTTCCCCTATAAAGAAGGATTAAAGAACGTTGGAAGGAGATTTAAGTCATTATAATAGAATTCTATTGGATGTGAATTTGGATTTAGAATGACCAAAGTCCATTTTACATCTTTCAAATGACCGTATAATTGATGTTAAGTTTGATTTAGAGTGAATTCCACGATTTTGTGATTTCTAAAAAATTATAAGAAATTCTATTGAATATTGTAGGGTGATTCAAAAGAATGTTATGCTTCCTTATAAAGAAAATGATTTAAAGGATGATATTATTTCCTAAAAGAACAAAGGGACTTCCCCTTAGTTGGTAATTACTAGAAATCCCATGAGGAAAGATCCAAATTCTCTTCCTCTCTCTTTGAATGTCACCATGGACAAATCTTGGGATGATATTGTTGAGGGAGAAGATAATTATCCTTCTGATCCTTTCCATCACACTCTTCCACCAGAATATGGTGTTGTCATTAATGATAGTTCAATTTATTTAGAGATCTCTCAAGTCATAACATAATTTTTCTATATTATTCAACATAATTTGGAAGGATAATCAGTCTACATCTCAATTACTAAGGATATTATAGACCTTGTTTTGAGTTTGTAGCCATCTCGGTCCTTTATAAGCCTCCATTTGATGTAGAATTCCCCTTCTGAAAGCATGATTTTATCCAGAATTATAGATGTTATTCCTAATTTTATAACTGAGAAGGTCCTGTTATAATTATCCAGATAAGAGGATATCATTTCTTCTAGAAATTATGATCCTATAAACATTCCCCCAGCAATTATAGGCTGGTTTTAGTTAAAACAGAAAGGAAAAGATTGATTTTCATTCTACACAAACTCAAGAAATATCTGATCTTGGGGAATCTGAACCTGAAATAAATTATTCATATTTTACTACTTCTCAAAACATGGAAAACGAGGGTTTGGGTTCTTCTCAAGAGTAGGAAAATAAGTCACAATCAGTTGTAGACATCACTAGGGAAATTAAAAATCCTAACTCACCTAAGAAGAAAGGAGGTAGACCTCCTAAAATTACTAAAAATAATGAGGGGGATGGGAATAATATGGGGTCCACCCCAGACTGGGCTTCAAATGAGGATCCTTTTTTGGAGTTTCCAAGGCATGGCTAATCAAGCCACAATCAGGTATCTTAATCTTTATATTAGGCTTCATAGAACAATTTTAATTAGTATTTCAGAGCCCAATACAATTTTCTATAATTTTATTTCTAGATTAGAAAATATGGGGTTTACTTAACTTGGTTTGAACAATATTTTTTGAGATGTCAAAAATCTTTGGTCATACTTTATTGTTCTCTTTCTGATCCCCTCTTGGTCGGTTCAAGCAATCAACATGTTACTTGATCATTTTCCAATTTTGGAATTAATCAGGTTTGTTCTTTCATTTGTGATAGTAATAATTATCAGGATCTAAGATCTCTTTTGGATAAAATTGGTGATCTCAAAAGTAGTATTAATGATTCATGTATCATTATTTAGGATTTTAACTTGATTATTAATTCTGATGAAAAAATGGGTCCTATGACTTGTTCTATTTCTTCTAGGAAATTTAAGGGTTATATTGAACATAATGAGATTATTGAAGTGAATATTTATGGGGATAAGATTACTTGGTATTGAAGACACCTTAATAGTATGGTGTCTAGTAAAATTGACAGGGATTTTTTTAATCAATTTTCATTACATTCTTGGGATTCTATTTATTGTATGTATTTATATTTAATTAACTCGGGTTATCATCCTACCATGATGGACCTATTATGAAAGGGTAATAAATCTCCATTAAGCCTTCTGATACAATAAATATTGGATTCTCCATCTTGAATGTGACAATCTTATTAGGGATGTTTGGGGTTCAGCATGTTGTAAGAAGAATGTTTTTTCTTTTATTATTACACTAATGATCCTTGAGTAAAATCTTAAACTTTAGAGTAAGGATATATTTATTCATCATGACATGGACATTTCTAATCTTTAAGCTCTCTTCGGACTTTCCAAAAGAATTGTACCCATGAAGATTTCTCTAGTGGTGTTTCTTTGGTAACTGAGATAACTCTTAACCTTTACAATTTTCTCAATATTACTAACGCTATGAAAAAAATATTCTTTCAAATAAAATTGGATCAAGGATGGGGATATAAATAAAAAATTCATTAAAAATATTCAAATATTTTGGAAAATTTCTAGTCTTCTTGCAATGAAAAAAATAGAAGATCAAATTTTGGACAATAGACATGACCTTTCAGAGCACATTATTTCTTATTATAAAGAACCCATTAATGGATCGTCTACCAATTCCACTCCTATTAAAAAATTGGTAAATGAAGAGGATAATATTAAACATGTCTCCATTCCTTTGTAACTTGAAATAAAGGCTGTGGTTTTCAGTCCTAGGCTGGACAACTCCCTAGGTCCTGATGGATTTAGCAATTTCTTTTTTCAGAATTTTTGGGAGATCATTGGAGATGATGTTTGCAAACTTGTTTTTCATTTTCTCAAAGGGAGAAATTTTTCGTTAAGGGTTAAATTTTCAATTCCTTTCTCTAATTCTAAATATGGAAAATGCAAACGAGATACCCTTATTCAGGCATGTTGCTCTTATCGACACTTTATACAATGTTTTTACAAAAAATATTTCTAGTAGACCTGCTCCCATCTCTAATAAATTTGTTTCTTATAATCAATTTGGTTTCATAAAAGTATGTTTTATTCACGATTTTATTATTATGGATTTTGAGTGTGTAAACTTCCAAAAAAATTCTTTTTGATCTGGGAACATTTCCCTTAAATTAGACATTAAAAAGTATTTTGATACAATGGATTGGTGTTTTATATTTAAAATTATTTACATGTTTGGTTTTTAGGAAACATTCAATAATTGGATTACGATTATTTTTTCATCTTCTTGTATCTGAGTTCTTGTGAGTGGATCACTAGAGGGATAATTCTCTTATTATTGAGGAGTTAGGCAATGTGATCCATTTTTTTCTATAATGTTTTCTATTTCAGAAGATTATCTTACTATATTGTTTTCCCTCATGTCTATGAATGGAAAGATGAAAGATATTGGTGTTGTTCATGTTTCCTTTTATCCTACCCATCTCTTTTATATTGATTATATTATCCTCTTCACTCAAGGGGATAAAAGAAATATCATGAATATCAAGAAAGCTCATATGCATTATGAGCAAGTTTCTGGCCAACATTTTAATTGGAGTAAGTCCTCTATCAACTTAGGTAGAAATATCTCACAAAATAGGAAATCAAAAGTCATAACTGGTTTTAGGATCAGATAATGTTTTCTCTCTTTTAATTATCATACTGTTTCTATGTTTTGGGGTCGACCAAAGGCTTGTTATTTTTCAAGGATTATTAATAAGATCAAGAATCAACTTTCTTCCTGGAAAGATAAATCCCTTTAAATGGATGGTCATGTATGTTTGGTTAAATTTGTTATTGTTTCTAAACTAGTTTATTATTTTATGGTTTATAAATGGCCTGCTTATCATATAAAATCACTTAATGTGGCCATCAAAAACATTATTTAGACTGGTGGTATATTGTAACGAATATTGGTAACTATGCCTTGGAACACTTGTTGAAAATCATTTGAGAGGGGAGGGATTGGTATTTACAGTCTCGGACTTTTTAATAAATCCCTTCAAGATTTTTTATTTAGAAACTAAAAAATGATAACTCAGAAGCTACTTCTTTCTATAGGTTTAGATTCCTTATTAAACTCAAAAGTGGCATCATAAACTACATGGATTCCTCTATTTAGTCTTCTTTTGAATCAGTATTTTCTCTTATTAATACTGATGAAAAATGGTTTGCCTCTCTAGATAATTCTCTCATGTTTTGGAAAGATAATTGAATTGGTGTTCATTTTATTGATTCTATTAGTCATGATGTTTAAAACTTGGATCTTGATGTTTCTATTAAAGATCAATTATATGATATTTTTTCTTTCCATGGCCATGTTAAAAATATTATTAATAAATATTGTTTTTCTTATGTTGGTGATTTATGGATCTGAGAACCACACCCATCTAGTATGATCACATATAAATACATCTATACTCCTAAAATTAATACTGTGTTAGGTTTATATTGAATTGGTAAGTTTAATATGAGAATCATTCCTCCTTCTCAGCTCACATTTTTGTGGAGACTGGCTTATAGAAAAGTCCCTACTGACTTCTATTTACAGGTCTATGGTATTTCCCTTTGTTCTATTTGTATTCTCTGTAATCAGAATAGTGAGGAATTGGATAAACTATTTCCAAGTTTTCCTACAACAACCTCTATGTTGAAGGCACTTTATGATATTTTTTAGGTTCAAATTAAAAATTTCTCTGGAGTTCGAGACATTCTGGAAGGTATGTTCTTCCTTCCTTTATCTCTTATGCTGTTGATTCTTTTCTAGGTTACTACTACTGAACTTGTTCATTCCCTATGGATGGTGAGAACATTGGACTTCATGATGGAGTTGGTTTCAATCTTATAACACCCTAATATTTCATAGTACATTATCTCTTCAAAGTAATTCAATAACTTGTGCAACACGGAACACCAAGTTTGAGTGCACCATGACTTACAAACTAGCCATTAAAAAAGTGGTTATGAATAATATAATTGAATTTTAAATTGTATATACTCTATATAATTTTATAATCCATATTATGTGTTTCTTAGACATAATATACGAACAAATTAATTTTTTTCAAATAAAAAAAGTTTTTTTCAAAATATGGAATTTTATTGCCTTCTAATGGGGAACCCATTTTTATAAACCAAAATTTGACACTTTTATATATTTAATTTAATGAAATTAAATTCTCCATTAGAAGAGGGACATAAAAATTTTATTTTGGATAAATTTTTGTGTACTTTTCTCATAACTTTCATATTTTGATGAATAGTAAAAAATAATAAATTTTAATTTAAAAAGAATTTTTTAATCGAAATAATTTATAATGTTAGATTATGAATATGAATAGTTTGTAATTATAATTAGATTATATTTCTATCATTTAATAAATTTTAAGTAATTATAAATAATTTCACAATTAAATTTGACATAAACACATGTCAATCTTTTGATAGTTTTTATTTTTTTAACTATCATTTTGGTTTTGACAACAAGAATTAATATTAAATTCATTAATGATACTATTAGGTTTTGAATTTGGTAAAATATAATTTATTTTTGAATTTATAATATCAAGATTATCTTAGTTTGAATTTTTTGTATTTTTTTGAAAACATTCAATTTTTGATGAATAGTGAAAACACTACGTTATTGTTTTAAATCAAGTTTTTATTTAAATAATTATTTATTTTATTTAAATTTATTTAAAGTAAAAATAGATATATAATACCTATATATTTTCAATTTAATTCATTGTATTCATTTTATAATAAAATCAGATGTATAAAAATTTATTGAGCTTTTTAGTTTCTATTACCCACCATCTAGGCACATTTGCATATTTTCATAAAACATAATTTTACCACTTCTATGAATTTAATTTCAAAAATCTGAGAGACATGGTTGACATAAGTAAGTAAAATGAGGTTCAATAAGATGAAAATAATTTTTGGTGAATAGTAACTTTTGACTTTTATTTACCATGATTAAAAGTAAATAGGGTAATTAAAGGTAAAAATGATATTATAATTACCCTAAAACATGTATAATTCCATTGGATAAGTGTATTTCGACCAGAAAAAAACATAGGAGTAAAATTTTATCCTTTTGTTCTACTTGGTTTAGATTAGGGAATTTATTATTATTATTTTTAAATAATAGTTAAAAGTGTTAAATTCAATGTTTAATAACTAAATCATTTTTAATATAGGGTTATACATAAGATAAATTCAACTATAAATATTCATTAGAAAGATAAAATTATTTCTTACATAATGGTATTTTATTTATAATTTTTTGACATAAATTAATTAAATTTAATTATGACATAATGATGATGTTGTAATTACCTTGTTAATGAAATATTAAAATATTAAATATTATAAATTTCCAAATAAATGTAAAGTGAGACTTTGGATTAATTAAATTAATATTATAGGTTAATATGACATGTTAGGGTTAAATAAATAAATTTTGTTTGAAGTGATAATGTTTTTAGGACTTTCACAAAAACAAAATACCATATAGTTTCAAAATTGATATAAATGAGTTTTTAAAAAAAATACTATATTATTAATTAATATTATATTCCTAAAAATCTAAGGTTCGGCCAAAAGAATTAGATAAGGTTAGATATATCAACAATGAACCACTTGGGGTTCTCTTGGATTTTTTATAGTAATTTCATTAACCATTTATTATAATAATACAAAAATACATGGAAAAAGTTAAACAATTAAACTAAGAGTTATATTCTGGGATGTGGGGTGACATCTCTGAGGCGGAAGAGATATCAGAAAGTCATGGAAGTCTTATCACTTTCACAGATGCACTACTTTTTGGGAAAGGTAAAGTTGATGATTGCTTATTCTTCGCTCCAACTCCCTCGAAGAGACGACCAAGGAAGGACTATTCTAACATATCTCGTACTGTGTCTACATGATCTTTTATACTTTCAGGTAAGTTCAATTTTGATATTCTTAAAATCCTCAATCAAGGTATGTCCCACTCTGAATGGGAAACTACTAATGATTCAGATTACAGGAATGACATGTCATATTATGATCTATAATGTTGTGTTTGACAGATGATGGAATGTTCTTTTGTTTGACCTTCCCACCTCCTCTATACATTTTTCTTTTATTTAATAAATAGTTAGAATATTAGCTTCTGGCTGGTCTTTCTGGTAAAAACTAAGAGTTAAATCTAAAATATAAGGTTAATATATGACCTAAAACTAGCTAAAACCTATTGGTTGAGAGGTTTTAGACCCATCCCCACTATCACCTCGAAATAAATCAGTATGGTTCCATTATAAATAGAATATGATTGCATAATAAAATAATTTTTCAAACTTTTCCTAATGTGACCATCACCTCTCTTATAAAAGGGTAATTCCCTTGTCTAAAAATGACACCTCCAAAGCCATTTGGCTCGGCCAAACCCTTCAGAAATCTCCTCCCAACTTCCCCCACCTCAACCTATAGGCCTTCCCTTGGGAAAAAAGGCAATCTAAGTATCCCTTTTGTTCAAATAAAAAGGAAAAACCCAAATAAGAGGTAATTATTTTATGACCTCTTTCAAAGTTCTTTTCTTCTTCCACTTTCTATTTCTTTGTTATTTCCATACCAAAATGATAAATCTAGTATATTCTCCATATTGTGATGTTATTATAAATATGTTATAACCATTCCCATTACTCTATCCATCCTATGACTGATATTTTCACCATGCGTGCGTACGTATTGCTTACAGTCTCTAGGTTGTGTTTTAGTTTGTAATTCAACACTATGTTATTTGGATGGATATAATGATGAGTAATATGTATATAAATAATGAAAATAAAATGCTAATTTCTCTGTACAATTAATATACCATCCAATTACACACCTTTTAGTCATTAAGAAAATTATATCATCGCTCATGTGTACGTACAACTTACCGTCTCCATGAGGCAATGAGATTCATTTCTAGTTTCAACATTCAATGATGATTAAAAATATATATTATTAATAAGCATGTAATATATGACATAATAATGACACTATAACTATATATATATATGTATATATGTATATTTATATGTATGTATTTATGCACTTACATATATCTTATTCACTTACTTCGGCTCAATATGATATGATAACAGAAACAACGTTTATGCATACGTACGGCCAACTGTCTCCATAAATAGTGTATTCCATTTCATATATGTATCTATTATACATATTTATATTCTAAATATATATTATATATAAATCATGTTTTATATTCTGGAATTATTTAAATCATTATCTAAATGATATGATAAATAACAACAAGTTCAAACAGATACGATAAATAATATGATTATTACAAGAAATTCTAATTTAACATGGAAATCATATTAATTGGGTTGTATAAAGTCATAAAAGAATCATACATGATATAATAAATATAAATATTTTTTGGTATAATTTAATAACATACTATGGTCATAATATAGGAGTTTTGACATACCCTCGACCAAAGGAAAGTGGAAGGTAATGGTTAATTCCTCAATCTCATTATTATTTGATATTTTTTTGTGTAAATATTTTCAGGGACATATTTATTATCCATGTTCGTTTTTCATAAAATAATATTTCAAAATTATTATTTTAAGGTACTATTTAACTAAAAAATCATTTAAAATGTTTTATATATTTATTCTTCTTAACTATTCTCATTAATTTTCCTGATTTAAAAATAGTTTTAAGGATTTATTTATATGGACATTATTGTTTTAAAATGTTAATTACTTTCAAAAGTTTCAAAATTTCATATGACAGTTTGATTCAAAAATATATTTTAAATGTATTAAGTTTTACTTTGTGAGACTTTAAAATGATTTCATGAAAAAAAATATATTTCTCCCAAAGGGTTTTACTGATTATTTTCAACTATGTCAACATCCTTTTTGGATACTATTCTTGATTGAGTTTCAATTATTATAAATAATATATTCAATATTTCATTGAATGAGTTATGTTATGTTTGAACGTGAATGTGTTATTTTTATACCCTTTATGGATTATGGTTGAAGTACTGACATTTCGTAAGCTAGTTTTAATACGAATGTTTGTGTTATGTTTCAATATTTTCATATGCTGAATGCAACGGACATAGTAAGTGATGGGTGGGACCCGTTATAGCTCCTTGATGCATTGTTCGGTCTCATGAGACAAATTATTATCTTAGAATAAGGCCAGGAAAAAAAATTATATGTAGTCTTGGCATGAGGCCTTGAGTTTGTGGTAATGATGTCCGTCTTTAGGAATTACCTCACTATGAAATTAATTATCACATGTGATTATTCATCTAGTAGAATATCCATGTGCATGTTTATATGGTAATGTTTGATTTATTTTCCCTATATTATGTTCATGTTTATGTTTAAAAGGATTTTTTTATTACACATCTTGCCTTAAAAGTTTATATCTTTCGCTAAATTATTTACCCTTACTGATTATTTGATCTCACCCAATTCTTATGTTTTGTTTTCCCAGAATTTCAATAAGTGTATTACGTTTGATATGCATGGTTAAGATAGAAAAATAATGGCATTCTCAATGGATTATTTATGTTGTGTTTTCTGTTTTAATGTGTAATGTAACATTCATGTTTGCAATCTATTTTCCAAGACTACTAAACTGAGTGGTCCTTCAGAACTAGATTCCTTGTAATCATGACAATGTATTGAAATTAGGAAATGGCTCCAGGATTCTGTGGTTAGAGCGTTTCATTTTTTATTAGAGGAATTTTAGTACCAACTTTGAAAACTAGATTTAGAAAAACACTGAATAAAGGACATTACCCTAAGATAGACTTTGAGGATATGTATAGAATAAATTCCTAGAATTTTGGTAACATAAATATTTTTTTATTTTCTAAGTAATACATCCATGTATAGATACGAGCAGGTAGAGGCGACTCTGGTACAGATTTACCTAGGAGTGAAAACACTAACATGGAGCTTTTGACTTGACCTGAGGTATCCTCATACACGACAACGGGCCTTGCTGCACTCTTGGTTATGACACTCCAAGGGGATATGATTATGATAATTCACAATTTATTTACAAGTCATTATGAAATATAAATGAGTAAATAATTCCTCAAAGAAAACATTTTTTATGATTATTTATTATATTCATAATATTTTCAATTTATGTTAGGTATTTCAAATGCTTGGAATTATGTATTGTGATTCATAAACTAACCTAGTGTATTCCATTGTTTAGAAATGTAGCCCAATAGAAGGAATGATAACTCCAACAATACACATGATCCAAATTGTAAGAAGGATCATATCTTTAATGGTATTAAGAAAACATTTAGAAGGTAAATATTCTCCCATTTATTCTCATCATTTGAAGAAATAATTTCATGTGTTAATAATATAATTAAATAATTCTATGAGTCCTATGGCTTTGAAGGGAAGTAAGATAAGAAAATAATAGTAGAGAGAAAGATGGGTAAAGGGAAGAGGGGGGAGAAGGATTTTCCCATATGTGATAACTATGGATAGAATCACCTTGGTAAATTCTTGGAGAGAATGAGGGTTTTTTATAAGTGTGGAGAAAAAGGAAACCAATTACGTGATTTCAGGTGTAAGAAAAATGTTTCAAATGTTAAATTCTTTATCTACAAGAAGCTGGGACACAACGCAAATCAATGTCCAAATCATCAGAGTATGCCCCAAATGATGCCATTGGATAGTAATCAAGTTATGATACTACCACAGATGAAGGGGAATAAATAGTGTTCTTATTTTTTTATTAAATAATTATTTCATTTTAGTGTTGTATCAATGATGTACTTGTTATATGATTTATGTAAATAAATAAGGATTGTACTGTAGTACTATTTTATTGAGGATTTGATATTATATGGTTAGAAGAAAAGAGACTCAATAGCATGTTAATATTTTTGGAAAATACATGGTAGAAGGAAAGATAAACTTTAATATTGGTCTAATACTGATATAGTGATTTTGGAATAAGATATGATCTATTTTAATAAATTATATTCTATATTCTTGACTACTTTTAAACTAATAAATTGTTTGTTTATTGCAATATTGTTGAAGATTACAAAATTTTTGGATATAAGGAGTATATCTAGTGTTCTATAAGGGATAAGGGAGCATGAATATAATCAATAATTTATTATAGTAATTCAGGGTTTTATCATGTTATAAAAGAATACAAGATGAAGGTCTTCACATTTTATTACGTGGAAAAAAAAGATCTTCATTGGGATTACCTTCATTATAAATTTTTGGACTGTGAGTTTGGATAGAAGTATTTTGGATAAGTCTAAAGTTTGGAATGGATTAAGTTTAACTTTGGATACTATTATTAATGTTAATTCATTTCAAAATATTACTTTTGGATTGTTATAAAAAGGACAACCTAGAGGTAGGGCGACAACCCGTCACATATAGTAAGGTCACGAGACTTGAACCCGCAAACGAAAGGCGACAAGGGTGCATCACCTACCACTAGCCTACATGATGTCCGGGTTTATATAATGTAGTATTTCTAAATAGTATTATAAATGAATTATAAATTCATTATTTTTTGAACCTTATATGATTAGTATAAATAGAATATTTTTGAATTATATTATCCTTTAGAGTAAAATATGAGTTTATGGTAGGAATTAGTAGAAGGATGAAACTACAATTGTCAATTATATTTATTTCCACTTATTCAATGAATAAATTATTTATTTATCATTAGGGAAGGGATCTTAAAACAAATTTTTTTTTCTTAATACCTTATGTTTTGTTAAACCAATGATATTTTAAATCATCATATATTGATGGATTTGAGGCCCTCAATTTTACACTTTTTTGTGATTGATGACCTCAATCACTCTATAAATATTTATGTTTTTCCTTCAAATATGTGTCTTTAATTTCCAAAAATATTCTCCTAATCGATATCATATTTTGGAGGTGGCTTTCTCATTTCCCTTTCCCTCTAATTAAGACTAAATTTTATTAAACCAATTTACAATGTGGGGTTTCCTCAAAGGTATTTTTCTAATTTTAACCTTTTATTTTCAAATAACAATTTCAGATTACAAGGATTCAATTTATGGAAGGATGATAGAATGTAACACCCCAAGATTTCATAGTATGTTATCTTTTCAAAGTAATTCAATAACTTGCACTACACGCAACACTGAGTTCGAGCGCACCACAACTTACCAAACTAGCCGTTTAAAAGAAAGTTATAAATATTATTAACTGGTTTTTTAATTTTATATACTCCATATAATTTTAGAATCTATATTATGTGTTTATTAGACATAATATAAGAACAAATTAATTTTTTTCTGATAAAAGAAGTATTTTTCAAAAAACTCAATTTTACCACCTTTTAAGGGAGAACCTATTTTTAAACCAATATTTGACACTTTTATATAATCAATTTAATAAAATTAAATTCTTTTTTAGAATAGGGACATAAAAATTTAGTTTGGATAATGTTTTGGTACTTTTCTGATAACTTTCATATTTTGATGAATACTTAAAAATACTAAATTTTAATTAAAAACAACATTTTTCATTGAAATAATTTATAGTTATAAATTATGAATTTTAATTTTTTGGATGTATAATTAATATATATTTTATCATGTAATAAAATTTTGTTCATTATAAGTAATTTCCCATTTAAATTTTTCATAAACACATGTCAATCTTTTGATAGTTTTTACTTTTTAAAAACATGCTTTTTTGCTTTTGACAACGATAATTAATTTTAAATTTATTAAATAAACTTATATGTTTTTAATTTGGTGAAATAGATTTTATTTTTGAATTTGGAATAACAAAATTAGCTTCTGGTGATTTTTTGGTATTTTCTTAAAAACATTCAATTTTTGATGAATTGTGAAAAACACTGCGTTATTGTTTAAAACTGATATTTTCATTAAATAAATATTTATTTTATTTAAATTTATTTTGATTCAAAATAGGTATATAATACCTATATAAGTTAAATTTAATTTATTATACTCAATTTATAATAAAATTAGATGTATAAAATGTTATTGAACTTTTTAACGTCTATTACCCACCTTCTAGGATCATTTGCAAATTTTCATAAAACATAATTTTACCACTTCTGTGAATTTAATTTTAAAAATACGAGTGACACAGTTTACATCATTAAGTAAAATGTGGTCCTATAAGATGAAAATAATTTTTGGGAAATAGTAACTTTTGACTTTTATTTACCACGTTTAAAAGTAAATAGGGTATTTAAAGGAAAAATGATATTATAATTAACCTAACTAATGTTCTAATTCTACTTGGTAAGTGTATTTCAACCAAAGAAAACCTTTGTAATAAAATAGGATCCTTTTGTTCTACATGGATTAGATTAGAACATTTATTATTATTTTATTTAAAGAAGAGTTAAAAGTGTTAAATTCAAAGTTTAATAAATAAAACATTTTTAATATAGGGTTATACATATGATAAATTAGAATATATATATTTATTAGAAAGAAATAAAATCCTAAATAATGGTATTTTATTTATAATTTTTATACATTTAATAATTTAATTTATTTATGACACAACGATGATGCATTAATTGCCGTATTATTGAATGATTAAAATAATTGATATTATAAATATCTCAATAAATGTAAATTGAGACTTATAACAAATTAAAATAATTTTATAGGTTAATATGACATGTAAGGGTTTATTAAATATTTTTTTTTTGAATTGATAATGTTTTTATGACTTTTAAAAAACAAAATACCCAATAGTGTAAAAATTGACATAAATGAGTTTTTAAAACAAATACTATATTATTAATTGATATAATATTTCTAAAAATATAAGGTTCAGACAAAGGACCTAGATACGGTTATATACATCCATAATGAAACATTGGGGTTTCACTTGTCTTTTTATAGTATGTTTATTAACCATTTATTATAATAATACAAGAATACGTGGTAAAAGTTAAACAATTTAACTAAGAGTTAAATCTATGAGATAAGGTTAATATGGTGACCTAAACCTATCTTAAACCTATTGGTTGATATTTTTTAGACCCATAACTAGATTATCCTCAAAATAAATCATTTTGGAGTCATTATAAACCGAATATGATAATATAATAAAATAACATTTTGAACATTTCCTAAAGTGACCCTCACTTCTCTTATAAAAGGGTACTTCCTCTTCTCTCAAAATCACACCTCCAAAGCCATTTCGCTCAGCCACCCCAACCCAAATTTTCTATAAAATTACCTCACTTCAACCAATTGTCCTTATATTGAGAAAATATCCATCCTTAGGAACCCTTTTGTTCAAATTCAAAAGAAACACCCAAATAAGCGGTAATTATTGTATCACCTCTTTCAAGGTTCTTTTCTTCTTCCACTTTCTATTTCTTTGTTATTTGCATACCCAAATAATAACTACAGTACCTTCTACATATTGTGATTTTATTATATATATGGTACAACCATACTCATTATTCTATCCATCTTATGAATGAAAATGTCACCATGTGTGCGTACGTACAGTTTACCATCTACACTCCATGGTGTAATTTGTTATTCAACACTATGATATTTGGATGAATATAATGATGAGTAATATGTATATAAATTATTAAAATAACATTATAATGTATCTTTACAATTAATATACCATCCAATTACACATATTTTAATCATTAAGAAAATTATATCATCGCTTGTGTGTATTTATAGCTCACCATCACCATGACACGATGAGATTCATTTCCAGGTTCACCATTCAACGATGATTATAAAAATATATATTATTAATAAGTATGTTATATATAACACAATAATTCTGCTGGATATATATACATATATGTACTTATATATATCTTATTCACTTACTTTCGTTCAGTACGATATGAAAACAGAAACAATGTTTATGCGTACGTACGACCTTCCATCTCCATAAACTATATTTTCCGTTTCATATATCTATCTATTATAAATATTTTTATTCTAAATATATAATATATATAAATCATGTTTTATGTTTTATAAGTATTTTAATCATGATCTAAATGACATGACCAATAATAACAAGTTAAAACACGTATGATAAAGAAAGCAATTCTTAAACAAAATGTGAATTTAACATTGAAATCATTATTAAATGGGTAGTATAATGTCATAAAAAATCATGTATGATATAATAAATATGAATATGGCCATTGTATAATTTAATAACATACAATGGTTATTATATAGAATGTTAAATGTACCCTTGACCAAATAATGTGAAAGTTAAGGGTTAATTCCTCAATCACATTATCATCCAAGATTGTTTATGTGTATGTATTTTCTAGGAAATATTTATTATCCATTCCCATGTTTCATAAAATAATTTTCAAAATGTTTCTTTTAAGGTAATGATTAACTAAAAAATCATTTTATATATTTTTAATATTTATTCTTCAAAATCATTTTCATTAATGTCTATGATTTCATAATAGTTTTAAGGATTTATTTATGTGGGAATGGTTGTTTTAAATTATTATTTCATTTAAATATTTTAAAATTGGTATTAGACAATTTGATTCAAAAATATATTTTAAACGTATGCCTTTATAAATTGTGAGACTTTTAAATGATTTTATAAAAAATATATATTTCTCTCAAATGGTTTTACTGATTATTTTCAACTATGTCAACATCATTTTTGGACATTATTCTTGATTGAGGTTGATTTATAATAAATACAATCTTCCATATTGTATTTAATGAGTTAGGATATGTTTGGTCTTTGATGTTCTATTTTTATACCCTTTATGGATTATGGTTGAAGTATTTACATTTCTAAAGATAGATTTAATAAGAATGTTTATGTTATGTTTCAACATTTTCATATGAGGAATATAGTAGAATTAGTAAGTGATGGGTGGGGCCCATTATATCTCCTCAATGTATTGGTATGTGTCATGAGAGAAATTAGTGTCTTGGGACAAGGCATTAACAAAACATTTATTTGTAGTCTTGGCATGAGGCCATGACTATGTGGTAACGATGTCCAATATTAGGAATTCCCTTATTATGAAATTAATAATTAAATGTGATTATTCGACTAATAGAATATCCTTGTGTATGTTTATATGGTAATGTTTGATTTATTTTCTTCATATTGTGTTCATGTTTATAGTTGAAAGGCTGTTGTACTTATTACACATCTTGACTTAAATGTTTATGGCTTCCTCAAAATTATTTAACCTTACTGAGCATCTGAATTCACCCCTTTATTATGTTTTGTTTTCCCAAGATTCCAATAAGTGTATTATGTTTGATATGCAGGGTTATTCTTGGATAATAATAGTTTTCTCAAATAATTGTTTATGGTGTGTTTTATGTTTGAATGTGTAATATAACATTCATGTATGTAATCTATTTTCCAAGACTACTAAACTAATCAGTCATTTGGGACTTGATTCCTTATAATCATGCCAATGTATTAGAATAATGCACCGGCTCCCTGCATCCGGGGTTGGGGAGTTAAAAATCCTCAGGTCTACCTTGCTAGAATTTTTTTCAGCACTAAAAAATGTAGATCTTACCCATAAATCTTATTGTCACAACTCGTGGAATGATTTTTTAGTTCTTAGGAATATTAACGTTAAAGGTAATTTTTTTCCTATGTTGGGTACTATGAATGTTTTTTTGTTTTCTCCTATTTTGGGTTGGATTAAAATTAATACTGATGGCTCTTACAGAGAAAATCCAGATCCTTAAATTTTTGATTTTGTTTTCAGGAACAAATTTGGTGATGTTTTGGGAAACTCCTTCATCTCTTGTGGTATTGCCTCCTCTGGTGAGGATGAGATTCTAGGATTGATTTGTTTCTCTATATCTTGCTAAGCAGAGGGGATTGAATAAGATATAGTTAGAGTGTAATTCCACCACCATTGTTCTTGTAATCAGAACCTCTTCGGCTCATATCCTTTGGAGGCTTATGAATAGATGTATTAATTTTTTTTGTAGTTTCTGTCATCTATTGACTTCATTATTACCCAGATTTTTAGGTAGGAAAATGATCTGGCTGATAGTCTGGCTAACAAAGGATCAGATGGGGGGAACCTTTCTTGGTCTGATCAAATTCTAGAGGACAGTGTCTCTTTTTTTCAAAGGGATAAGTGTATTTTTCCTTCTTTTAGACTGGTCTGGCTTATTTCCAAGTTAAATAATAGTGAACAGCATGTCACATTCAAGTTCTTGATGTTATTATTTGTTTTATTAAAAGGGACTACGACATATCTCCCATGTTTAGTCTTGTGTATGTTGTCTTTTATTTTTTATTAAAGGATCCTTTATTTTGGGAAAGGTCTCTTTTTTCTTTTAAAAATGGTAGCTCAAGTAATTAGAAGATGCTTGTCTCAATTTTTCTTATTCTTGTTTGGTATGTTTTTATATTTTTAGCTGAGTTCTAGTAATTGGTAATATTTTTCAAAAGTTTGTTTTTTTACTTCATGTTTATCTCTAATCATTTCTTATAGTTTTATTATATTAATTTTTTCTTATCTATCATGGTTGAAGTTTATTTAGGATATTTCTCATGGATTTCCTAAGATGATTGGTTTCAATCTTTTAGTTGTCTTGACATTAGCTTGGATGGGATGGGATGGCTTGGTTCTTGTGTAGATGCTCTTGGATTCACAACAGATAGATACTGTTTGGATTCACAATTGTGGCATGGATGAATCAACTATTTTATCTCTATTCATGTTCGGTGTCCCTAGGGCGTCTTCGAGTAGGTGTAGGAGGCAGCAACCGTGCGATCCCTCAGGCCTTGGTTCAGCTATGCATTGCTTCTCTATGAACCTGTTTACTTTTGATGGCTATGGCGGTGTGGTTTTTTGTCCTGGGTAATTGTTTTAAAGGTTTTGGTTCTTTGTGGTTTTGGGTCTTTTATGTTAAGGCATTTTGTGCCCTGGTTATGTGGGTTTTGCGGGGTTCTTCCCTTACCCATTTCCTACAAACGAGGATTGTGTTTTTTTCTACATAATAAAGGGGTTTTCCAATCTCAAAAAAAACATAAATGAATATAATAAAAAATGAATAAAAAATATATGGTTAAAAAAATAATGTCATCACATGTGTAAATTTCACCACAAAATAACAATTCCAATTTTCTTAAGAAAAAAATATTCAAATAAAATGAAAAAATAATTAAAACAATTCAAAAATTATAGAAATAATCAACATATTTAAATTTCAACATCCAAATTACCAAATAGTAGTTTTACCTGTATAATTTCACCAAATTAAATAATAATGTCAGACTTATTCAACCAAAAAAATGTTTTATTGAACATGATGAATATAAAATTTAACACAAAATTGATTGATATAATCAATATCTATATATTTATATATCATTTTTTTCAAAAAATTTTGGAGTTTTTACATATTTATCTTTCATAAAAATTAAAAAATATATATTTACCAGAATAATTAAGATATTAATAGAGTGTTTTCCCAAATCCCTTCAATGTGAAAATTCCATACATTATATATTATGTCTAAATTGCAGTTATTATTATCATTGGGTAATCATATACTAGATGAAGAAACATTGGATATGTCCACAAAATCATCAACATCCTCATCACCCAATTGATTTTTTTCATGATAAATGAAATACCACAAATTATTAAATGGATTAGTAATATAAAATATATTCATTACATGTGTTTCTATTATAAATAGTACATCATTATTATTAAATCATTTCAAATCAATGAGTGTAAATAAAAAATAATCATATTTTACACAACTTTTTCTATAAACCTAGTAAACCTTAAACATTAGTTCTCAAAATGTTGTATAATTAATTTCTCATATATCATAAATAAAATCAAAATATGTTTTTATGAAAAAATTGAATTTTTTATCTTTTTCACTACAAAAATAAAATTATTCAGTGACAACCATTACTCTACTATTTTGACCCTTACTTTTTTATCATGATTTTTTTTGTAAAATTTGTAACCATTAATATCAAAACCAAACGATTTTATCACATTAACACATATTCCCCCTTCTAAACATTTGAATTTTTTTATACAAACACATCAGTGTTTAATTTTACCTTAAACCATGAAAGAAATGTATTTTTATATTTAATGATAAACCATTTTTCATATATTTATAGACACCATACTGACCTAAACGGTCGTTTAAGTCTATCAAAGTTTTATATTTATATTCCTACCAACTTCATTATATGTGGAAAGTTGGGTCGAACCCATAAGGAATGAAATTCTAACCACTATTCATCTAAAAACCTTTAAAAACTCCATTGTTGTCTGCAGTGGAGTGGATACTCTATTTTATTTTTCTTTTTATAAAGCATTAAAGTGATAGAAAACTTTAAATCTTGTATCAAAACTAAATTGAACCCAGCGATAGTTGAAAAAAAGAGACACAGAGATATAGTATGATGTTAAAAGAATAATCTATTAAAATGCTCGGGGAAAAATCTTCATTCTCCTAGTTTTAAAGGTATTCTAATTCACTTAAAGGTTGTTGTAGAGTACCACCATAAAAAGAATGAATCACCTCCCTGACCAGATGTTAAGTCGCAAATTCCAATCCATTTAAGAGTTTTCCACTCAAAAATAAATTGACTATGAATCGTTTGAAAAAAATTACAACAAGAAGAACTCACCGTAAGTCTTGAAGTCTTTTGAATTTATTATCTTTTAAAATGTGTTTCCACTACCAACATTGCCAACTAACTATGATATCTTGATATTATGTTATAGTGGTACACGAAATTTGATAAACTTTGTATCGATCTCACCGATCAATACTGAAATCATCAAAATGATTAAGTGAAAATAAAATTAAAAGGTAACTAGTATATCTTCAATTCTCCCCCGAACTAAAATATTTAGCCTACTATATATCACATAATCATTAAACAAACTAAAAACATACTAAAAAAGGGTATAAAAGCTAAATTAAATATTGAAGATAAACTCCCATGATGATGATCTGCTCCTGAACTCTTCCAGCTCTAGGAAGTGGTTCCAGAGTCACCCTCCGGACTCCTCTACTCAAACCTGGATCAATTGATGTGTCGAATGAATGTCTGTCTCTAAAATCCTCTCCAATGAATTTCACCCTCAATGAATTTCACCCCATAAATTATGCTTCTCCTCTAATTAAGTATCCTTCTATCATAAGCTTCATGTAACCACTCGGTTTCCACCGACTTAAAGTGTCCTTTATATGTGCACCGCAGATGTGTGTTTTTTGTGATTAAAATGTCACGCTAGTTTTTCTCACATAACTAACTTTGAATGAGTTAGTTAGAAGCACTTGGACTTGTTTTTTACTTTGGTATGAACCTGCACAAGAAATAGAAAAATATAATAGTTAAAAACAAGAATAAAGTTAAATATAAATATAGTCATTAGTTAATAAAGGAATCTTAAAACAAATTATAATGTTTCTAAATTAATATGTTATATAATTGAAATTATTAATAAAAAATTATTATTGAATTTAAGGATTTTGATTAAAAATCTAATTACTATTATTTTATTATAAAAGTTGTGTATTAAATATTAATGTATCAATTAGTTAAATAGATTTGTTTTATAAATTATATAGATTTTTATTATTACTTTTATAATTTATTTTATTATTGTTAATATTAATGTTATTAATTAATTTAGTAAATGATAAATTAATATTATTAATGTCGACTTTAGTTTCCTTAATAAATTTATATTAATTTTTATAATTATATTTAAGTAAATATCATAATTTATAACTTGTTAAAAATTATTTCAGTTCCTATAAATTATATTTAGTTAATTATCATATGATATATTTTATTAACATCTTGAATTAATAATTACTACTATTTAATACATTAGTTATATTAATATTTCATTTAATTTTTTTAAAAAATTTAGTTTTAGTTTAAGTTAATTTTTTTAAATTTTACTTACTTTGCTTCTCCCCCCTCCCCCAATTTTGGCACACAGTAGGGGAGGGTTAGGGTTCATTCTTGATGAAGGAAATCTGCCACTGCTCCATCATCCATCATCACTAAAGAAGCCTCATCCTCCCGGTGAAAGGCAGTCTCCACAGCGGCGAAGTGAACTCCTCACGCAGTAGGTCGGCTTTCCCTTCTCCCCACATATGCAGCAAAGGCCTCCTTAGGTCAATCTTGCAAGACAGTTCAGGCGGTGAATGTCATGGCTTCAATCTTCGGCGATGCACAGATCCTCTTTTGGTTCTCAAGAAAATGGTTCGCGTTTAGGCTCGGTCCTCTTTCTTCTCCACGATGATGGTGCGAAGTGATTCCGAGAAGCGGGGTCCTAATTACAGATCCTCAGTACCGACAATGGAAAAGATCTTACTTGAAACTCGGTACAAAGGTTCAGATCCATAGCAGCAGATCCAGATTTTAAAATCTATGTTTAAGAGTTTTTATTGCTTTAACATTGTTAAATTCATGGTAAAAATTATTGAGGCCTTGAGATTGATGTATGTGGGTTTAATGGTGGATGGTTTGCGATGGCAGAGGATGAAAGGATAACAAATATAAACAAAATAACCGGTGTCAGGGGTGGGAATAGTGGAATTGAACACAATTGGAGGAGGGTTAGATGAAAGTGTGAAATAGTGAGGTACATGGGAATGGTAAGAGGGTGCCTAATGGTGAGTCAAGTACATTATGCAAAGGAATAGTGAGATAAAGGTGTGAAGTAGTGAATGATGAGAGTGAGGGTCACCAAAAGACTTAAATGAAAAAGGGTGGTCCCCCATAAAATAAAAAAATAAGAAGAGTCACCATTGGTTAAAAAAACAAGAGCAGTGACGTGGGGGTCACCATTGGCTTAAAAACAAATGGTCACCAATATAAAAAAATAAAATCTCACTGGTGACTTGAAACTAAATCTCACTGATATAGATAAGGTTACTGATAGAGCCAAGGGTCGCCACTAGTTAAAATAAAAGGTTACCAGTAGTTTATAATTAAAAGATCACTATTGCACAAACAGAAATGGGTCAATGATAGGATAAAAATAAAGAACTAACGATGACCTTAAAAAAATAGATTGGACATAAAATTAAATATTTAAGTTCACTAAATAAAAAGATTGAAAATAATTAATTAAAATATATATAAATACCATAAATTTAAAATAGTATTTTTATTAAACTTTAGACTATTAATATTACATTAAAATTGTTAATTGATAAAACATAAATTAAGAACTGGATAATTGATAAAAAAATTATGTAAGACTTAAATTAAAATTATTATATAAATTAACTATAGGGTAGGTAATGAGTGAAAATGAAAAGAATCGGTGACCGAATAGTCCACCGATATCACATATATGTCTCACTAGTAGACTAAAAGAAAAAATTAATGAATAAATAATCTAACTGCATGCTTAAGACTAAATAGTTAATGTTTTAAAATGCTTAATTAATTAATTAAACAAATATTTGAATAAATAAAATTAAAAGTGAAATATTTATTTAATTTAAACTAAAACTCTTTACTTAAAGAATAACATGATGGTTAAACATATTATTTAACAAAGTTAACCTATTCCAATGAAATTATATTAAAGGATAAAATATTAAAATAATAGTCAAAGTTAATTAAAACACAAATAAGGATGTTAAATGATTATTTATTATTAATGTCAAATTATTGAAAGGTGAGTAGATTAAAATTAACAAAACTAATTAACAAATAATAAAATTAGATAAGAAAAGTAAAATTAAAATTATTAATTTAAAGAATAAAAAATACTTAATTAATTATAAAAAATGATTAATAAAAAATTTAATTATAAAAATATGAAAGTACAATTAACTAGTATAAATTTCTTAGATAATTAATTAAACCATTGAAAATTAAGTAAAAAGATGTGGAAAACTGTGTAAAAATAGAGCCACATCAAATTACCCCAAACATAAGCATTGTTTGTCCTCAAACAATCCCATGTTTTGTAATATTTGAAAAATAGTAATGTGGTTATTATTTAGTATAAACTGCAACATGTTCTGCCATTTGAAAACAGAGGACTAAAAATTGGTTTAGGCTTTAGAAAATAAATTTTCAGATCAAATATTTCCTAAACAAACACTTAAGGTTAATTAAGAAAGAAAAGATCCTCCATCAAAGAAGATTTCATGGCTCATATATGAACCTACTCAATGATTAATTTCAAACCAGGATCAAATTCTAAATTCAAAAATGACATGAGGTAAAATATCAATGGAACTAAGATCTTTACCATATGAACTATGTACTTAGACTTTTCACCTGGGTTCTACTAAAAAAATTGTGAATCATCTCAATGACACAACCTAAAAGACTCTCATATAATTCAATTGACCCCTTCTTCCTATGGATTTCATCATTCCCCTCACCATAATGAACTCGTTTTTGACCTTAGACACTTTATTTTATTTTTCCCAAGCCATGTATCATAGGGCTAAGCACTATGCAATGCACTTATTCAAGGTGAACAGAGGGCTTAAAGTTAACAAAAAATGAACCCAACATCTAGGGTCTCAGAGACTCACTGTGGGATCCCAACTGCCCAAAATACTCTAGTGTCAAAATATTTTTATGAAATCCATTTTCAATGTCTCATTAAAACAATTACTTTAATAAATAAAATAGAATGAGATCCCCAGAATCAATTCAAACATCAAGTTCCAAGGCTATATTCATAACTATACAAACATGTAACCCACATCACTCTTCAAAGATAGTTCCTAATCTAAGATATCTATTCAAACACTAAGTAAATTTCACTTAGCAATTTTCCAATATCATTAATTTCATACTCAATGCACAACTTTACTACCAAAGAAATACTGTCCTTAGGAAAGACCCAATTGAAGAATGAAGTAAGACTAAAATTAGGATATAATTTTGAAAAAAATAAATCATTTTTTTACAAAATGATTAAAGTGAAGTGGGAATTGATGGGAATTCATTAAATCACAATTTAGCATAATCAATAATTGACCCCCTCCCCCACACTTAAAGCCCAAATTTGTCCCCAAAGTTGAATTATAAACATAGATAAGAACAATTAATCAATTAAGGTTCAAAATAGATTTTCAATTTAGTAGATTAGTGAAATGTATAATGGTAACATTAAAGTTTAAATATATTGTTTCCCAAAATTAATAACTTATCAGCGGGTTCATTAGAATGTATATGCATTAAAATTTAATCCAGTGACAAAGATTTTCCATTAAAGTTCAAACAAGGCATGAAACTTGTGGGTGCACAGTGGATAGGGTGTAAGCATGTTCGGAACTATGATTTAGATGGATGTTCAATTCAGTATAAAAAGTCCATTCAAAAGATCCCAAACCAAAGAAGATTTAGAACAAAAAAAATTAACCTATATATACTCCTCCATACATTGTTTCAGGAAGTGAGAAGATTTTAATAATAATGAAATTCAGTTTCCATCACGTTATATGTAGATTTTTTATATACACTGTGGAATAAAGTAGATTTTCATTCCAATTCAATTATAATTTTAAACATTTGCAGAATTTCTATTTCAGTATCAACAACTGCAGCTTGATTTAATATAGTTTAAGTCATACAACAGAATTTTTAGTTTTTTTAAAACAAAAGTAGCAAGAAATATAGAATAATTTTCGTGCAAGACAAGAAACATATTTTTAAAATCCTTAAAGAGCAGAGGAATAAATGAAAAAATTATGATTTGAGTACTTCCATGAATATATTCATCAATTTCCCTTCATTATGGGAATTCCACTCCTTAGATGACAATAGTAGAAATATCTAAAAAATCACAAGGAAAGCATAAAGAGACAAAAATTTCTAGTAGAGACATATCCAATATAAGACACCAAAGAAACACATTATTCAACCCAAAAAAATATAAAAGTGAAAAAAATAAAAGAACATGGGTTGACTCTCTTGAAGTGTAGAATTTAAAGTCTTTAGTTAGAATTTATTTAATCAGAACTTTTTATTTATTTAGTAACACAGAAAAAACCATTGGTTGCCTCCCATGCATAGCTAGGTTTATTGTCCCCAGCCACACTTCATTTCCCTAAATGTTTTCATCCATGATCATTTAATGGGAATGAATTTTTAACAGTGTGAACTTCACTATTATTTAAAAACTCAAGAATATGTACAACCAAAACATTCTCATCTACAATACAAAATAATATTCTCTAAAGTTCATTCAACAAATCAGTTTTTAATATACTATAATGCTTATGTCGGCCTCTAGAGACCACTTCCTCAGCTCTAAAAATGTTCTAAAGCTTCCTAAGAAATTTAGAAAATTTAACTGTAATACTTACATGGATCCCCCCACACATAGAGGTCAGCTCCAACCCAGAATTAGAAGAAAAATCCTCAGCAATATCTTTAGTATTTTCAAAAAATGTTCCTAACATAGCTTACACAAAATACAACTCAGAAAACTATTTGAAGAAGGAATCATAATCAGGTACCAATAGGTTGTACCCAAAGTCCAAATATGACTCAAATTATGTGAATATTTCAATTCAGGTTGGAAGTCTTCACAGACAATACCAAATTGAGCAGAAAAAAAGGTTCCCAGAAAATACACTCGTTCATAATGGGCCAATCTAGTTTTTCATCTGGACTCATCCCAGAACATTCATCAACTTCATAAACCATTAAATTGTCAACTTCAAGAAGAAACTTTTCAAAAATGGGTTGAGAAATTTCATGAAAAAAATGTGATTCAATCTCTAGAAAGGGTTTTAGGTATAAAAAATTCTCATCTAGAGGAAGGAGTGGGATAGGAATAGAAGCCTGTAGAAAAGTTTCAATAGGATTTCCAATCATAATCACTGTGACCTAAAGAGGAACAGAACCATTCTCAACTCAGACCTCAATTTTAAAATATTTATTCTTAGTACCATCTATCAAATCATCACCATCCACATGTTGGGTCTTTTTAACCACTAAAAACTCCTCCACTTAATCAACATCTTAGAGAGTGTGTTTTCCCTTGGACACATCTATGACAGCACCCGTTGTAGCAAGGAAAGGTAACCCTAAGATGATTGGGACTTTTTCATCACACTCTATATCTAAGATAAGGAAGTATGTGGGTAGTGTCTGTTTTCCTACACTCACTAATAGTTTATCCACCCTCCCTGAATGGTGTGTGAGTGACCTGTAAGCAAGTTGACGACAAAAAGATGTTGGTTGCAAGTCCCTAATAACATAACTTTTAAATAAGGAGTAAGGCATAAGATTGATTCTTGCTCCTAAGTCACAAAAACAATTAAATTTCTCACTTGATTCTATTTTTCATTGAATAATAAATCTATTAGGGTCCTTTAATTTTGGAGGAAACATTTTTATCAAGATTGAACTACACTCCTCATTGATATTAACTTTTCCAAACTTCTAAAAATCAATTTAATTTTTTAGAAATATTTTGGCAAAAGAAATATATGAAGTGATTTTATCTAAGTCTTCTACAAATGGTATATTGATACTAAAGTTTCTAATCATTTTAAGAAACCTAAAATAATCAGGTTCATTATTCTTCTTCACTCTTTCTGGGAAGGGAATAAGAGGGGCATAATTTTTTATAACAGGTTGATTATTCTCCTTATCCTCAATTCCATTTTTTTTATTTTCTTCTTTAATTAATCCCCACTTCATTTTCCTCTGTTATTAAACTTTTTCATATGTATGTTCAACATTCTGTTCAGGTTGAACAAATCCATCTAGATTCTTAGAATCTATTTCAAGAAGATTTTTCTTTCTAGAATCAAATTTTTTTATCAATTTTTTATTTCCCAGAGTGTATATTTACTTATTCTTGGATGTGAAGGCTAGATCTGGTGGTTACAACCATGATATTCTCTCTTGGATTAAGAATTCAAGTGTTGGGCAGCTTTCCCATTTTCTTATAACCTTGATCCCTATCAATTTAAAATATATGATGTTCTAAATTGTGAATCATAACATATGTTTCCTTCCTAAATGAACTGATATCTTTCAAAAACATGTTGGAAAAGACCCTTCAAATCCCCTTGATAATTATAAGATTAAACTTTATATTGGTATGAGTTATAAATTTTAGGATGTGATTGATAGTTATGGGATGTGGTCTGTTTTATGACACCGTGTTCATTCCAAGACAAATTTGGTTTATTTTGATTTCTAGAAGTGTACTGATCAGAGAATTGATCAATTTCCCTTGGTTCCTCGCTCTAAAATCCAATAAATTGGCACTCTCATCATTCTGGGTAGGGAGATCAAAATTAGGACAACATGTATAAGTGTTATTGAACATCCCACAATGATTACATTGCTCCCTTAGGACCCTATCACTAACAACAGTATCCTAAGGATTGAATTATGCTCTATGGAAGAGACTCTTCCTAGAACACTTGTGCTGAGATTTTTTAGCAATATTGTCTTACACAAGTTTCATCTCATCGGCAGTGTAGTCAGAAAAGTAACCCCCATAGAATTGGTCAACTAAATTTTGGTTGTAAGGGTGATAGCATTATAGAAGGTCTCCATGAGTAGATGGGGACCAAATTGGTGATTGGAACGTTATCTAAGGAGATATCTAAACCTATCCCATTGCTTGTGAAATAACTCTACCTCATCCTGTACAAACCAAGTAATTTTGTGCCTAATCTACGATGTGGTGTTCCTAGGATATAATTATTACATAAAGGCTGAAAAACCTATTCCCAAGTCTCAAAAATTTATTCATCCAAGTTCTGAAAACAAACCCTAGCCTTTCCCTTCAAAAAAAAAAGGAAACATCCTCAATCTTAACTCATTCTCCCAAAGTTCTCTCAGAGGTAATTGTTGTGGAGAACTATAGAAATCTCTACTGAACTCAAGTGAATCCTCTCCTAGAAGACCATTGAATGAAGGAAGTTGAGAAAGGTGAGACTGCTTAATTTCATAGTTCCTAGACCTAGGGGTCAACCTAATTTAAGATGGGTTACTTAATAAAATTGGAATTTGAAACTCCCTAAGTCTAGATAACTAAAGGGTTGGAACTATGGGTTGTGGTATATTCATGTTTTGATCAACTCTATTATCCTAATTCTCCATTTCAATGTTTTTAAGGAGTTGTTAAATGTTTCTCTAGTTTAGTGTTTTAAGGCTCTAATGTAACAAACGAATTTTCTTATGCTCAAGAAAAGTGTAACAATAGTTCAAAATAGAACAACAATAGAACTCGTAGGAGTTCATCAATACAAAAAAGAGTAGAAATTTAGTAGTAAATAAATAGGATTTTTTTACAGTTTTAAAATTATCAATTTTTTTGGTGTTTTTTATATGTTTTTTTATTTGTTTTAAAAAATTAATGGCTCGTGAATTCCCCGGAAATAGCACCAAAAACATTACCTAAACCATCATTGAATTCGGTCAAATTTTAAAATTTATATTCCTTCTAACTACAGTATATGGGGAAAGCATGATCGAACCCACAGGGAAGGCAATTCTAACCACTATTCCTCTAAAAACCTTCAAAAACTCCACTGTTGTCTACAGTGGAGTGAATACTAAATTTTATTTTTCTTTTTATAAAGTAGTAAAGTGATAAAAAACATCAAATCATGTATCTAAACTAAATTGAATCTAGAGACAATTGTAAACAAAGATACACAAAGATATACTATGCTGTTAAAAGAACTATCTATTAAAACTCCCAGGATAAAATCTTCATTCTATTAGTTTTAAAGGTATTCCAATTCACTTAAAGGTTGTTGAAGAGTAACACCTTAAAAATAATGACTCACCTTCCTCACTAGGATTTAAGTCACACAAGCCAATTAATTTAAGAGTTCACCACTCCAAAATTAATCAATTTTGAACCATTTGAAAAAATGACAACAAGACGAAGCCACTGTAAGTCTTGAAGTGTTTTGAATTTATTATCCTTTGAAAAGTTTTTCCACAACCAATCTCTCCAAATAACTGTGAAATCATGAGATTATGTTCCATTGGTACATGCAATTGGAGGAACTCAGTATTGATCTCACTGATCAATACTGAAATCATCAAAACGATTATGTGAAAAGAAAATTAAAAGGTAACAGTGGATATTTAGTTCATCCCCAAACTAAAATATTTATCCTACTATCTTTCTCATTATAATTATAGAAATGAAAAGCATACTACAAAAGAGTACAAAAACTAGATTAAATATGGAAGATAAACTCCTAAGATGATGCTCTACTCCTGAACCCCTCCATCTCTAGGAAGTGGATCCAGAGTCACCCTCCGGTCTCCTATGCTTGAACCTGGATCAATTGATGTGTCGAAGGAATGTATGTGTCCAAAATCCTCTCTAATGAATGTCACCCTTAATGAATGTCATGCCATAAATTCTGCTTCTCCTCTTCTTAAGTATCCTCGTGTCATAAGCTTCCAGTCACCACTTAGTTTCCACTGAATTAAAGTGTCCTTCATGTGTGCACCGCACACATGCGTTTTTTTCGCTACTAACACGTTGCACTAGTTTTTCTCAAGTAACGAACTCTAGATGAGTTAGTTAGAATAACTTGGACATTTTTTTTTCTTTGGAATGAATTTGCACAATAAAGAGCAAAAGACAATAGTTAAAAAAGAAGAAAGTTAAATATAAATATAGTCATTTACTAATAAAGTAATGTTAAAATGAATTATAAAGTTTAAAAATTAATATGTTATTTAATTTACATTATTAATAATAAATTATTATTGAATTTAATGATTTTGATAAAAAAATATAATTACTATTATTTTATTATAAAATTTGTGTATTTAATATTAATGTATCAATTAGTTAAAAAATTAGTTTAATAAATTATATAGATTGTTATTATTACATTAATAATTTATCTGATTATTGTTAACATTAATGTTATTAATTAATTTATTAAGTGATTAATTAATATTATAAATGGTAACTTTAATTTCTTTAATAAATTTATATTAATAGTTATAATTATATTTAAGTAAATATCTTAATTTATAACTTGTTATAAATTATTTTAGTTCTTATAAATTATTATTAGTAAATTAGAATATTGTATATTTTATTAACATATTGAATTAATAATTATTAATATTTAATATTTTAGTTATATTAATATTTAATTTTAATTTTTTTAATTTTTTAATTTTAGTTTAAGTCAATTTTTTTAACTTTTATTTACTTTTCTTCTATCCCTCCCCCAATTTAAACGCACATAAGGGGAGGGGCAGGGTTCATTCTCCAGGAAGGAAATCCATCACTACCCCCATCTTCCACCATCACTGATGAATCCTCATCCTCCCGGCGAAAGGAAGACTCCATAGCGGTGAAGTGAACTACTAATGAAACAACTCTGCTCACCCTTCTACCCACATCTACAGAAAAGGACTCCTTAGGCCGGTCTTACAAGATAGTTTGAGAAGCGAATGTCGTGGCTTCAATCTTCAGTGATGCAATGATCCTCTTTTGGTACTCAAGAAGATGGTGTGGGTTTAGGCTCGATCTTTATTCTTCTCCACGATGGTGGTGTGAAGTGATTACGAGCAGTGGGTTCCTGATTCCAGATCCTTAGTACCGACAACGGACAAGATCCTACTTGCAACTTGGTCTAAAGGTTCAGATCTATAACAGTAGATCTGGATTTTGAAATCTAAGTTTAAGAGTTTCTATTACTTGAACTTTGTTAAATTTATGGTTCGAATTTTTGATGTTTTGAGATTGATGGTATGTGGGTTGAATGGTGGATGGGTTGCGAAGGTAGAGGATGAAAGGATAACAGAGATAAAAAAAAGAACCAGTGTCGGTGTGGAAATGGTGGATGTGAACATAGTTGTAGGAGGGTGAGATGAAAGTGTTCAATAGCGAGGTGTAGGGGAACGGTAAAAGGATGCTTAACGGTGAGTCGAGGACATTAAGAAAAGAAATGGAAAGCCAATGGTGAGAAGCTATGAATGGGGAGAGTGAGGGTCACTGATAGACATAAATAAAAAAGGGTGGTCAACAATAAAATAAAAAAAATAAGAAGAGTCACCATTAGTTAAAAAACAAGTGCAGCGACGTCGGGGTCACCGTTGGCCTAAATACAAAGGGTAGTCCGTAGACAAAAATAAAATCTCACCGGTGACTTAAAAAAGAAAGGTTACCAATACAAATAAGGTTACTGGTAAAGCTAAGGGTCACCGCAAGTTAAAATAAAAGGTTACTAGTATTATATAATTAAAATCTCACTATTTCAGACATAAAAAAGGGTCACCGATTGAACAAAAATAAAGAACTAACAATGACCTTAAAAAACATAGATTGAACATAAAATTAAAATTTTAAGTTAACTAAATAAAAATATTGAAAATAATTTATTAAAATAAAGATAATCACCATAAATTTAAAACAGGATTTTTATTGAACTTTATAATTTTACAATTACAGTAAGAATTATTAAATTATAACACTTAAATTAAGAATTAGATAATTGATAAACTAAAATGATATATGAATTAAATAAAAATTACTATATAAATTAATTACAGGGTAGTAAGTGAGTGGAAATGAAAAGCATCAGTGACCCAATAGGTCATCGATATCACATATCTGTAACACCCCAAGGTTTTGGAAATAAATATAGAATTTAATTTTATAATCTATCCTCTTATATGTTTTTAATTTCAAGAAATGTTCATCTAGAGTTGTGCTCATTAAGTCATTTGGAGTCTGATAGAACAAACTTGTTTTTTTGGTGAATAGTAACATACCCTTATGAATAGTAATATGAATAGTAATATGACCTCATGAATAGTAAATATTATTATTATTTTATTTTCCCAAGTAAATAGGATAATGGGATCTTAATTAATTTTCCAATGTCACATAAAACTAGTTCCACTTAAATATTGTTATTTTTCGAATTAACTGTGTCCTTATTTAAAAATTAAATTAGTAATATTTAGAAAATTATTTTTGAAAAATGGAGTTCATTTTTGAATTCTACACATCGAAAAATGGTTGGGGTAAATTTTTGGTATTTTTCTGAAACTCTTGATATTTCGGTGAATAGTGAAATACGATAAAATACCGTATAATCAATTTATCAGTAAATATGCACTTTTTATGACATCATAAGTGATGCAAGGCCACTTTCTTCGAAATAACGTGATATTATCACTATTTAGGGCCACTTGTTTTGAGATTATTCATAGTCTTGATAAAAATATTATAATAATGATTAAAATAATCTAAAAAACCTCCCCTCCTCCACTATAAATACCAGCCTCACTCCCCTCTTCCTCCCACACCTCTCAAGCCTTGATCATTGTCTAAATTCTACCAAATTCCCTCCCCAATCATCTTCCCCACGTCCTAGAGCTGCTGGTCTCACCAAAAGACCAAGACCAAAGCCCTTAAGGAGGATCTCAAGGAGAAGAAATCAAGAGGTAAACATCCTCTTTCATTTTCATTCTTTTCTTCCATTTTATGTTATTCTCTTCCTTTACATTTGTCTTTTGTTGGGATATTTCATTAAATATTTCCCCTTAATGTACGAATTTTGTATGATTGATGAGATATTCCATTCCTCTCATCAATCTTGTTTTTATGAAATTTTAAGAGACGCTGTTAGGCTGCCAAATTTTCGTAAGAAATTCCACATGTTTTCTTTATTTCATGATTCCTTTCTCTTCTTTCTTCAACCCCTCTTATCCAAGAGGCATGAAATCTACAGAATAATGTATATTCTGGATGTTGTCATGTTTATGGAAAATTACAAATCATTATTCCTCTCCTCTCTCACTTATTTAAAGAATCAAAAAACATTGTCCATTTGTGTCGAATTACCGATATCGTGGACGATGTATTTTCAATTTCCATTAATTATTTCAAGTCTGGTCATGAAACCATTTATATGGTTGAACCAGGTTATAATATATGTTTTATGACTCATATAAGGTTCTGGAATTCTTTTTTACTCATGATTCAAATTTATAAGACTAAATGAAGTTGTAATTATCAAAAAACCACTCAAATGAGCTAAACGAACATAATTAATGTTTTAACTTATTAATCGTCATCATAAAAATCATCAAAGTGATAAATGGTAAAATTTATGGTATTGAAAATATTTAAATACTACTCCTTTACAATTCTGGAGTTTCACGTCCAATCAACAAGAATGATTCATCATGAACCGATCGTGAAAATCACAAAAGAACTCACCCAAAATAATGCAAGGAACAAAATACTAACAAATAAGGGGTGAAATGAGGTTATGAAATGACCATATAAGATGTTATAAACATGAACATGTTTCTGTAAAATACTAATAACAGTCTTTTAACCATTATACAAGAGGTTTTAACATGTTTGAAGTAAGACAAGATTAAGGTAAGGGTTTCTTCATCTCACTTCTATTTTTGTGGGATATTCCGTAATCACTATTTTTACTTTGTATGGTGTATGTATACTGCCCATTATTGTATCGTATCATGAATATCATTATTTTTATTATATTCAATTTATCATTTTGACAATCATTAATTTTGGGTCATACAAATCAATTGATTACAATTTTGTAAGGGGTTCCTCGTCTCACATTCATTTTTGTGAGATTTTAGTCGTTCGCTGCTTATTACTTCTATGTGGAATATGTGTACTATCATTTGATATATATAATAACATTATTCTCTTTATATTCAGGTTATTAAATGATCCAATTGATATTTATTATGTTCTGGTCATATGATTCGACCGATCACATTGTTGTAAGGGAATTCTTAACCCGATTTCCATTCTTTGGGTTAACATTCTACTTTGTTAATTATGTGGTATTTGAATTGTTTGTGTGATGAATTATGATTATAATATATTTAATAATGTGTATTTACAGATTATTTACATATTCCATCCACTCTATTAAGTCTCACTTCAAGTATACGATGTTTATAAGGGACTTTTCTTCTAAAATCCTCTTTTAAAATTCAGTTTTATAAGATTCAAAAGCAATGTTTTTATGCTATTGTTTATGTTGTATGATTTTGTTTTGGTTATTGGGCATTGTTTATGATAAAGGGTGGGACCTATATTTCCCTCCAATGCATTGGGTATGAGTAAGTTGGAGGTCAGCCGTATGGTTACTCCAAATGTAACTATTATGGTTACACAAAGTAAGGTAGCCGTGAGGGTTATAAATTTTAAGGTAGCCAAGATGGTTACAAGATTATGTAAGTAATGCCCCAAGATACCTCTATGATTATATTTATGGTCTCATGTTTCATGTGGTTATTCGACTAGTAGAATACCCATAATTATGTTTAATTATGGTATTATTTGTTTATCTCATATTTCATCCATAATATGTTTCAAGTTTATTATTAAAGGAATGTGTTTTCAATTATTCACCATGTCTAATGTTTATATTATCTTCCGCTATATTGCTTACTCTTACTGAGCATTTGATCTCACCCCTTTCTTATGTTTCATTTTCTCAGGATATGAAGAAGTAATTTGTGAATAACTTACAAGTATAATCTAAGAGACGAGATGTTTCTAGTGGATTTAAAATAGTGTTTTTGTTTCCCTTCATGTTGTAATGATAAACTTATGTATGTATCTTGTTTCCAATAATACTAAACTACTCGGTCCTTTGGGATTCATATTCCTTGTATGTATTCCAACGTAATCAAATAAGGCACCAGCTCCGGGCAACTGGGGTCGGGTCCTTACAGTTGGTATCAGAGGAAAGTTTTGTAGAAAACTTGGAAACTAGATTTAGAAAACGTAGATTAGGGAATAAAGCCCAAAGATAGTATTTGAGGATAAACATACAAAAGCATCCTGGTATTTTGGTAAGGAATATAATATGTTAATCCTTCTAGCAAATACATCCTTGTCTGGATACGAGCAGGTAGAGGCGGCTCTGGCATAGATGTATCATGGGGTAAAACCCGAAAACACCGCTTTGAGCTAGACTCGAACGGGAACTGGTACACGACAACGGGCCTTGCTGCACTCTTGGTTATGACACTCTCGAGGGATATGCTTAGGATAATTCATATTTTTTTAAGCCATTATAAGGGAGTTAATGTAAATTTTCCTCATAGTATTGGGTTTGAATAACTCTGGAATCTAGAACTGAACAATTACTAACTTTCTTAAACAATACTAAGAGCGATGTTTTTTTATTTTCAGATGGAAAATGAAGGTACAAGTCTTTTTTCCCTCCCCATGGAAATCCTAGAAACTATAATTGTGAAGTCATGTACAGAATACTTTGAACCATTTGGAAACCTTCGACTATCCTGCAAGTTTTTTTACAATGTTTCGAACAACTCAAATGTCCTTCGAATCATTCGGGGATCAGAAGTTGTGTATATCCAAATGGAAAATGCACTATTTGAGAACTATAAAAATAAAGGGAAGTACTATGATGGACTCTTCCTGTGTTTTACTCTGGATAAGAAATGGTTGGCCATCACGGCTTTTGGAGAAGCTGCAAATGAGCTGGACTTCCGCGCAGTCTTTATGTACCAAATCCTGAGTTTCAGCATGCTTGGGGACCTCTGCGATTTTGAATCTTTCATCGACTCCTTCAAATATGATGTGGTTTGGAAGATCTTTAGGAACAAAATCATAGAGGATGTCGTAGAACTTGATGTTACTCGTGCCTATCTCTGGAAAACAACCTGTATCAAACGAGAGCTTGGGTTTAACCATGATCTAATTTGCCGAGAGTGTATTTAGGAAGAGGAGACCTGCGAGCTTTGTTCTGCCCTGGGAGTAGAGTTGAATAAAACCTTCCTCCTTAGGTGGTGGAGGTAGAGGGACATCACCAATGATGTCAGGAAGTCCATACCAATGTTTTGTGAAAGGGATTAAGAGATTGTGTAATTTATTGAGTTTTATAAATCATGTCTAAATGAATGATATTGTATTCTCTTGTTTGTTATGTTTTTATATAAAACAATAACTTGGTTTAAAAGGTATTTTCCATACTGAATGTTGATTTACTAAAACTTTTCAGATAGAAGATGAGTCAACCAACCAATATTTTATCAATACCTACTGAGTTGTTAAAGACTATAATTGTCAAGGCATGCTCTGAAGAGGACCAGCCCTATACTAATATACGTCTGACTTGTAAACTACTCTATAGGGTATCAAATCATCCAAACATTCTCCATCTTTACCATGGAAGCAATCTGGTCTATTACCGTATTTCATATGCACAATTTTCTGCATATAGGAAAAGAGGGAAGTATCATGAAGCTCTTTTTCTATGTTTCACTCTGGCTGATAACTACTGAGCTGTGGGTAAATTTCTTGAAGCTGCTTTGGATGGTGACCATCGAGCGACCTACCTATTTCAGATCTTGAGTTTTAGTGTGTATGGAGAACTTTATGACATCAATATCTTCAAGAATGATTTGGTGCGTGGTAATTATAGGGATTTAGTCCACACTGAAATTTCTGACCTCCACACTTCTCGTGCCTCTCTATAGAAGCATATGTGCTTTAAGCACAGTTTCGACCCTAGCTGTCTGGAGTGTGTCTGGGTTAAGGAAATCGAGCAGTTGAATACTACCTTATGAATTCACCTGAGGTCTTCAGAACCCTAGAATCGGTGGTGTCTCCGATAAAAGGACTTCTAGAGTAACGTGTGTTTGGTGTTGCGTTTGGTTTTGGGGGATTTAAATCTTTGAACTAGTTTGGGGATTCATGTATTGGGGGACTTGGGAAACCATTCACAGCTTTACTTTTTGAACCCGTGGTTATATACAAATATAGCATGTTGTCTTTTCTTTTTGTTATCCTTTCATCGGTTATACTTTTAAATGAGTATCACTAGGTAAACTTTTATAATAAATTTTCAGATGGAAGGACAAACCCATATGTTATCTCTTCCTGTGGAGATCCTGGAAATAATTGCAATCAAAACCTATGAAGAAGAGTACCTACCTCTCAAAAACTTTCGAAAAACGTGTAAGAAACTATATGAAGTGACAAACAGTTAGGACATTCTCCGCACCTACCAAGGGAATGATTCCACTTACTACCGCTTATCCATGGCACAATTGGTTGAGTAAAGGTGAAGAGGGAAATACCACAAAGGGATTTTCCAATGTTTCACCCTAGGGATAAACTATACGGCCAGATTATGTTTTCAAGAGGCTGCTTTAGGGGGAAACCATTGTGCAACTTACATGTACCAACTCCTTAGTTTTAGCTTGTACAACACTATCTACGACTTAGATGTTCTCAGTCGAGACATAGTTCAGCGATTTCTTCGTATGTTGGTCCACTCAGACATTTCACAACATTGCACTGTTCGAGACCTCCCTTTGGAAGCCCGAGTGTTCGATGCAAGAGTTAAACGCCTTCTTTCAGAGGTGTGTCTGGGTCAGAGAACTAGAGGAGTTGAGCAACAATTTGGGTTTTCTGCTGAACGCACCTAAGGATCCTCTACGACGGGAGATGTGGTAAGAACGTCCGAGAGCTTTCTTTTGTGGTTATGAAATGAATTGCGAGGACGCAATTATTTGAAGGAGGGAATAATGTAACACCCCAAAGTTTTGGAAATAAATATCGAATTCAATTTTATAATCTATCCTCTTCTATGTTTTGAATTTCAAGAAATGTTCATCTAGAGTTGTGCTCAGTAAGTCATTTGGAGTCTGATAGAACAAACTTGTTTTTTTGGTGAAAAGTAACATACCCTTATGAATAGTAATATGAATAGTAATATGACCTCATGAATAGTAAATATTATTATTATTTTATTTTTCCAAGGCAATAGGATAATGGGATCTTAATTAATTTTCCAATGTCACATAAAACTAATTGCACTTAAATATTGTTATTTTTTGAATTACCTGTGACCTTATTTAAAAATTAAATTAATAATATTTAGAAAATTATTTTTGAAAAATGGAGTTCATTTTTGAATTCTACACATTGAAAAATGGTTGGGGTAAATTTTTGGTATTTTTCTGAAACTCTTGAATTTTCGGTGAATAGTGAAATATGATAAAATACCGTATAATCAATTTATCAGAAAATATGCACTATTTATGACATCATAAGTGATGAAAGGACACCTTCTTCGAATTCACATTATATTATCACTATTTAGGGCCACTTGTTTTGAGATTATTCATAGTCTTGATAAAAATATTGTAATAATGATTAAAATAATCTAAAAAACCTCCACTCCTCCACTATAAATACCACCCTCACTCCCCTCTTCCTCCCACACCTCTCAAGCCTTGAGCATTGTCTAAATTCTGCCAAATTCCCTCCCATCTCTTCTTGCCCACGTCCTAGAGCTGCTGGTCTCACCAAAATACCAAGACCAAAGCCCTTAAGGAGGATCTCAAGGAGAAGAGATCAAGAGGTAAACATCCTCTTTCATTTTCATTCTTTTCTTCCATTTTATGTTATTCTCTTCCATTCCCTTTGTCTTTTGTTGGGATATTTCATTAAATATTTCCCCTTACTGTCCAAATTTTGTATCATTGATGAGATATTCCATTCCTATCATCAATCTTGTTTTTATGAAATTTTACGAGACGCCGTTAGGCTGCCAAATTTTCGTATGAAATTCCACATGTTTTTTTATTTCATGATTCCTTTCTCTTATTTCTTCACCCCCTCTTATACAAGAGTCATGAAATCTACAAATCATGTATATTATGGATTTTGTCATGTTTATGGAAAATTACAAATCATTATTCCTCCCCTCTCTCACTTATTTAAAGAATCAAAAAACATTGTCCATTTGTGTCGAATTACCGATATCGTGGACGATGTATTTTCAATTTCCATTAATTATTTCAAGTCTGGTCATGAAACCATTTATATGGTTGAACCAGGTTATAATATATGTTTTATGACTCATATAAGATTTTAGAATTCTTTTGTACTCATGTTTCAAATTTAAAAGACTAAATGAAGTTGTAATTATCAAAGAACCACTTAAATGATCTAAACGAACATAATTAATGTTTTAACTTATTAATCATCATCATATAAAGCATCAATGTGATAAATGGTAAAATTTATGGTACTGGATATATGTAAATACTACTCCTTTCCAATTCTTGAGTTTCACTTCCAATCAACAAGAATGATTCATCATGAACCGATCGTGAAAATCACAAAAGAACTCAACCAAAATAATGCAAGGAACAAAATACTAACAAATAAGGGGTGAAATGAGGTTATGAAATGACCATATAAGATGTTATAAACATGAACAGGGTTTTTTAAAATACTAATAATAGTCTTTTAACCATTATAAAGGAGGTTTTAACAGGTTTTAAGTAAGACAAGATTAGGGTAAGGGTTTCTTCATCTCACTTCCATTTTTGTGAGATATTCCGCAATCCCTATTTTTACATTGTATGGTGTATGTATACTGCCCATTATTGTCTCATATCATGAATATCTTTATTTTTATGATATTCAATTTATCATTTTTACAATCATTAATTTTGGGTCATACAAATCAATTGATTACAATGTTGTAAGGGGTTCCTCGTCTCACTTTCATTTTTGTGAGATTTTAGTCGTTCGCTGCTTATTTCTTGTATGTGGAACATGTGTACAGTCATTTGATATATATAATAACATGATTCTATTTATATTCATGTTATTCAATTATCCAATTGATATTTATTATGTTCTGGTCATATGATTCAACTGATCACATTGTTGTAAGGGAATTCTTAACCTGATTTCCATTCTTTGGGTTAACATTCTACTTTGTTAATTATGTGGTATTTGAATTGTTTGTGTGATGAATTATGATTATAATGTGTTTAATAATGTGTATTTACAGATTATTTACATATTCCATCCACTCTATTAAGTCTCACATAATGTATATGATGTTTATAAGGGACTTTTCTTCTAAAATCCTCTTTTAAAATTCTGTTTTATAAGATTCAAACTCAATGTTTTTATGCTATTGTTTATGTTGTATGATTATGTTTTGGTTATTGGGAATTTTTTATGATAAAGGTTGGGACCTATATTTCCCTCCAATTCCTTGGGTATGAGTAAGTTGGAGGTCGGCCATATGTTTACTCCAAGTGTAACTGTGATGGTTACACAAAGTAAGGTAGCTGTGAGGGTTACAAATTTTAAGGTAGCCAAGATGGTTACAGGATTATGTAAGTAATGTCCCAAGATACCTCTATGATTATATTTATGGTCTCATGTTTCATGTGGTTATTAGACTAGTAGAATTCCCATAATTATGTTTAATTATGGCATTATTTGTTTAGCTCATATTTCTGCCATAATATGTTTCATGTTTATTATTAAAGGCATGTGCTTTCAATTATTCACCATGTCTAATGATTATATTATATTCCGTTGTATTGCTTACTCTTACTGAGCGTTTGAGCTCACCCCTTTCTTATGTTTCATTTTCTCAGGATATGAAGAAGTAATTTTTGAATGACTTACAAGTATAATCTAGGAGATGAGATGTTTCTAGTGGATTTAAAATAGTGTTTTTGTTTCCCTTCATGTTGTAATGATAAACTTATCTATGTATCTTGTTTCCAATAATACTAAACTACTTGGTCCTTCGGGATTTGTATTCCTTGTATGTATGCCAACGTAATCAAATAAGGCACCGGCTCTGGGCAACTGGGGTCGGGTCCTTACAATATATGTCTCACTAGTAGACTAAAAACAAAAATTAATGAATAAATAATCTACCTGCATACTTAAGACTAAATAATTAATGTTTTAAAACTCGTAATTAATTAATTAAACAACTATTTGAATACATAAAATTAAAAGAGAACTATTTATTTAATTTAAACTAAAATTCTTTACTTAATGAATATGCAGGATTGTTAAACATATTATTTAACAAAGTTAAACAATTCTAATGAAACTATATTAATAGATAAAATACTAAAATAATATTCTAAGTTAATTAAAACAAAAATAAGGATGTTAAATGATTATTTATTATTAAATTCAAATTATTAAAATGTGGGCAGATTAAAATTAACAAAACTAATTAGAAAATAATTAAATTAGATAAGAAAATTAAAATTAAAATGATTAATTTAAAGACTAAAAATACTTAATCAATTATAAAAAATTATTAATAAACAAATTTAATTATAAAAATACCAAAGTACAACTAACTAGTATAAAGTGCTTAAATAATTTATTAAACCATTAAAAATTAATTAAAAAAATGTGGCAAAACCATGTAAAAATATAGCCACATCACGTACCTTCAATCACACAATATGTGATGATATATATGGTTGAACCTTTCCCATGTTGTTCAAGAGGTATAAATGTGAATGCATAACTTTTCCATGTGATGTTAAATTTACCCTTAATCCATAGATCCCTTTACCTTCACTATCAACTATCATATATATTGAAATGATATATTTTATAAAAATAAACAATACAGAACTCAATCACTTATTATTATATACATATTTTTCAATAATAGATTCCATTGGTCAATGAATATTTTTGACATGTTTATTCAATATTTTCATATATATTTAAAAAGGATGCATATAATATAAATAAACCATCCCACATATTATTATCTCTTAGAACAAATAAATCACTATATGAATCATTATATCAAAAAAATGGTTGAAAATATATTTATAATAGACAAAATAAAAGGAAAACAACATTCTCCAAAACATATAAGAAAGTATTATCATGATTTTTTTACAAATGGAATTTAAAAAGTAAAAAAACCTAAGGATATATTTTATAACAGGTATCAGTAATATACTACATAGTGAAACCAATATCAGCTGCTACATCAATATATGAAATTCATTAGATTGTAAACCTACTTATATCAAGTCCTTTAATGAAACAATAATTTTTTCATTTGAATAATTCCCCCGGGAAACTTTAATAATATGATAACATTTACCAAAATTTATCTCCCAAATATTTCCTAATGAGTGATAAGTTAGTGGTGAATGTGTTCTATTTCATTTCACAGTGGTAGCGAACTCCAAACATATTCCCACAAATATTAATTCTATGCTTTCATACAATCCATATTTTGTATTTCCATTTATATTTAACAAAGTTATAATCAAACCTTCACATATCTTATTACCAATATGTATAACGTCAATGTTATGTTTTACCTCCATAAATCTATTATAAGGTAAGTTTAATTAGATATACCATTTCTTCCATATATTTTTTTAATCTCCAAAACATCTTTTCTTCCTAACTCTGACATAAATTTTTTCTCCTTGTCAAAATATTCTTTAGTTAATAATGATTATAGGGAAAATCATACTCTTGTAAACTATTGAATTCCTCCCTTAATCTTTTGTAAGGATGATCTATTCAAAAAAATATCTGATATACTATGTACACTATCATTATTCCATTCTATAATTAATGATATAAAGTCCTTTCATTATAAATTAGAGAAGAATTCTATTCCTAGAAATTTTTTCAAGATAAATTTTCATACGCAAAAAAAGTTTCTTATAGTGAAAATTATAATAACATACAAAGTAAAGTACTATTTATTATTTTCATAAAAAATGGTAATACTTATCTACCATAAAATTCTCAAATCATCAATAAATGGTGAGAGGTAAACATCAATTTAATTTTATGGTTGTTTTGGTCTTGAAATCTTCATTTTCATTACCAAATTTTTTATCTTCACACATATATTTGGATGAAATTATATATATATAAAATAATAGGTTATGAACTATGTTGTATATTGAGGCTCTGATATAGATTCATTCCATATAGGAACATTCTCATTAAAAAAGATCTAAATTCATTTTAATAATCAATTAATTTTTTATCAAATTACTTTCATTATGATGAATCAGTAGGGTGACGTAGCATTCCATCAGAGATGTTCTCTTCTATATACCATCTTACCCCCTTTGAATCATTTTAATTTGAAGATTTACACTTCAAATGAGGTATTATTAGAGGATAATAAAACTATTTAATATGATGATTGATGTATGATTATGAGAATTAATCACGGTTGTATTTTTTAACCCTTTTATTCCTTATTGTCCCTCATTTATGACATTATACTAAACATTCATATTTATTTATATATAGAAAATGATAATTGGGGAAATAATATATTTTTTTTACTCTAATAACATTAATAATAATATTGTCTGCCTTATAATATGAATCTGAGAGACTGTTTCTTTCAAGAATTATCACTTTCAAAAGATTAAGCAATTCAACGAAACTTTAATGACTCCATCCATTTTTTCACTTTAATGATAATAAATCACATCACTTATAATAACACTATAACTTTAGTATAACATAGTAATAGTGGTTTCTTGGCATATCTATACAATCATTCAAGATTTTTTTTATTCAATGGTTTCAATAGCTATGTCATGAATTAATTATTTAATCTAATATAATATATCATGTTGAACATCTTCACCATCATTAGATCTTGACATGTTTTTAATTTCACCATGTTAGATCTAACATGTATAATTCTAATTTAAACCATATAAAATTATATTTTCATTTATTTATATGTAAATTGATTTTCTCATATTGAGAAACTTCACACAAATATATAAAATAATATCTTTTCTTCAATATTTATATCAAAAAATTCGAAAACAAATTAACTCATTTATCATATTCATCATTGGTTCATCGTGTTGTTTTCAATTTATGATCCATTAATTTCCTAATGTTTCACTGTAATTAAAGAATATATTATAACATATAAACATTTTAAGATATATATATAAGGAAATAAATTTAAAACATAGAATCATATAAATATATAAACATGTATATATTTATAATTTACAATTTATAACATAAAAATATTAAAATAAAAGAAAAATTTATAACAAAAGATATACTCCATTCACTTGAATAAATATTATTTATAATCCCATATGCTTACTATTATATATAATTTGGTTAAGTATAAATCCATTAGTATCCCCCCTTTATAATAAATTATTTATGATTAAAAATAATTTATAAATAAAAAATATGGTAACCATGAACAAATTACAAAAAAAATCTATAAATACAATTAATTATAAATAAATAAAATTATTCCTAAAAAAATTAAAAATATTATAATTACAAATAATTTATAACAAAAAAAAATTATAACCATAATCAAAATAAAATGTAATTTATAATCATAAATAATTTATAATAAAGTAATATAATAACCAAAAACAAATTATAAATATTCTTAAAATAAAAAAATTAATTATAAAATATACATATTTAAAATGATCTGTGACTGAGAGTAGCAAATTACTAATATAAGGACTTCATATTTAAACTAATGTATGAGATGTACGTATAAAAAAATATGGAATGATGAAAATGATGTAAGTGAGATGACATATCGAAAATTTTACTTTAGTTTGTAGAAATCGATCAAGGGTAAATAAAACCTAATAGATAATAAAGAAATCATACAAATAGAATTGGGACATGGTATTACTAATAATAAAATGAAAAAACTATTACACAAATCAAAATTATAGAGGAAATAAAAGATGAAATCACATTGCCTGAGTTGATGGTGAAAGTTTTTACAAAAATCTTCTTAAAGAGAATGGGTTATGGGGGGTTTGATTACTAAATCACATGTTTTTAAAAGGTTTTATCATAATTATTTTTTATCTATTACATCCTAGATAAAATTTATTCTATATTTTATGATTAAGTGTATGTTTCTCAAGTTCAGAGGTCATAGGGACTGTTTTTGTGTGTTTTTCATCATATACTAGGTTTGGTGCTTCCTAAAATATGTTTTTATAACATAAGACTATATCTTATGTAATAAATAAATCACGATGAATATTTAGAAAAAAAATTAGTCTGTAAATTATTTATAGTTTAAATATTAATTTTACATCATAAAATCGTCACTCTAAGAAGTTTATCTAAAGGAAATATGTTTATTTATAATTAATAAATATGGTAAATTTATTCAATAAATAACTGATTTACAATATAAACTGCTTGTTCCCAGCAGATTTTATGCAATGCAATACTGAATCCAAATTAATTAAAAAAAATCTTACATTTCTTAAACACTAGGCTCTTACAGGTAATTTTGGGTGACTCCTCCTCTTCTGGATCACTTCGTTTAGAATTCAATATTCAAATGGGTTTTATTATTTCTATTCAGGTAAACATATTTTCTACTCTTTTTTAATTTTATTATAATAGTTTCATTGGATTGGGTTTATGGATATATGATCATTTGATGAAGATGTTCTCTTATAGTCACTTCATGATCTATCATGTTCTTCTCACCCAGGGGACGACCTTCATGTTGGTTGTGGTACGACATGTGTGTTCTCATGGTATTTTGTGATTTATCCACACCACAAACCCTTTCATTTATAGAATCGATTATAATATATGGGAATCGATTATAGGGCCTCCATTTTTTGTTTTTTTCTTCCTAGTGAGTAGATCCCATTATGTTTGGTGTGAGACTTAAGCTAGGATTGGTGGTTTTATCTCCATCCTATGTAAGGTGAAAATTGAATTCCCTCATTTTTTTTAATTATTTTATAAATTAATTGGCATGATTTATTTATTTATAGGTGTGTAAATTTATTTCTGAGACAATATGGTTTTCAACTTGTCTTTTTAAAGGAAAAATTAATTCCAAATCACTATGAAATGGATTTATTAAATGGTTTTCAAAGAATTGTTTTGATAAATTGACTTTAGAAATTTAGTACATGGGAAGCCTTTGGAACATATGTAGAAGATGTAAAAATAGGCCTCATGAGTTAATAATGTTATGGGGGTCACTCATGGGGTGTTCCTCTACTAAATATTTCATGTGTCCTAGGGACTTTTTAGACAGTTTTAGGGGTTTACTTGGTGTGTTCTAATGTTCCCTGTATTAAGTGCATGTGTCTAGGGAATTAATGTGTTCACTTATCTTTGTTGGGTTATGAGTGATCTTGGTAGCCTGGATTGTAGTGATAATTGGCATGATTTAATTTTTATTTGGTATGTAATATTTTGTATTTGATCACCTATAATGATAAATGTGATATGCATTGAAATTTATATACCTTTCTCATTTTAGTGTTGTGCATAAAAGGGGATTTATTTACTATTATTTTGATTGAAATACTATTTAACTACTTATCATGCCTATTTTTCCTATAAATTGAGAATATTTGGATTTTTGTACAAAGACATTATATGGAACACCTAGGTGGTATCCTATTGAGCCTATTTAGATCACACCTTTTATGACCCTTTTACAGTGTGTGGACCTTGTTTTATCTTTCTATATAGGAAATGGAATGGAATTACAGTGTGGTAGTGAGGTTCATGTTAGATGGGTGTGGTTAGCTAGTGGTGAGATGGTGGAATATTTCCCACATTTCAAATGGAGTAGTAATTTATTTTTTTACTTTTCCCTATTGGAATTTTACCAGTGGGTTTTATCAATATTTTGAGTTGTATCAATATTGTTATCTCTTTTTTATGGAATATATTTATTTTAATTTTATTTTACTTTTGAATTATTTTATCGATATATTTCATGTATCTTATTTCATGTTGGGATAATTTATTCCCTATGGGCTTTTATGCTCGAGTGCTAGTCTAAATCCTTTGGGGATTGATAACACATTTAAGGTATGTGGTGGATTGGGTCAGGTGTGAGTTTTATAGGGTAACCAAAGTCAATTTGTTAAAAATTAGTTTCAAAGGATAGTTAGTCCTAAAGTGTAGATTTTTTGGGATGTCTTTTATAAAATATATGGTATTATTGGAACTTGTGTGGTAGGTTTTGGTGAGTTTCTTTCTAAATATTCTCATGAAAAGCATTAAGTTACCTTAGGTGGTTGGGATGTGTGCGTCTCCTATAATGAGTTTTAACATTAATCATAGTTTTTACTTATGGTTTTCTGATTTGAACTAACATTATACCATTTTCTAATTGTATGATTTTATTTTATATGTGCAACAATATTCCTGTGAGACAAGATTCACAGGTTCTATAACAGGTTGTAGCGTATATCCTTAAGGGAATCCTCCTATGGATTAAAATCTTATAGAGGTTATCGTGTGATTATCTTGTGTAATGGACTAAAATGTACCAAGAGTTAAAGAAAAATCTATTGAGGTGTAGCCAAATGTTTTAGGATATGAAGATAATTCATGAGAGGTCTTATAAATGAAACCCCCAACTTTTATGGGTAAGTATAAACCCTAAGAGGTGGAGGACTAGCTGTAAAAGATTGATTAGATCTATGAATTCCTAGATACAATTGAGGAAATCAATGTAAAGTGTGTAACAATAAACCTTGAGGTTATCATGAAGGACGATATGGATATGATGGGAAAGATTCATTACACTTCCACTAATCTTCTACCCAATGTTAGTTTCAGTGGTTTATAGGGGAATAAGATGAAGTAGAATGATAATTTCAAGAGTGGTGGAGGTGGTTCTAAGAAGTTAACTCCATCTAAACTATCATTCATAGCTATTAGTGTTCCCAAACCTAATATCAATGTGTGATGGTAGGGAACACCAATAATACTTTTCCTTCTCCCCCAAATATGTGAAATTCTTGTGTCCACTATTTCCATCTATAGAGGTTCTATGAGTCCATGTATATGACACATTATGATCTGGGATATCCGGCTATGAAGGACACTATGTTGAAGTCAAATGATTCAATCGCTATAGATATCTAAACATATTCCTCAGAAGTGAATTTCCACCATGCAGTGGATGAGTTTCTAACAGAGGTTAATGTGGGCCTATCTGTAGTAATAGGTACCATTTTTGTGGAATCCTATATAGAAACCCCTCAATTTGATACATGTGCCTTACACTAGTTTATATCTACCAGGTTTATTGATGTTCCCAAACATCCAACGAAACTCATGTCCTTTGTTTTGGATATTTTGATGCTTCTTGTAAAGAGAAAATATAAAGGGTTTCGATGTCAAAATTTTTATCTATCGATAGATGATTTAGATATGGTCTAGAATTTTTTGTTCTCTATCTAGATATTTTTACATCCTCATTGGGATGGAATGGCTAGTTTCTCATCCTGCTAAAATTGACTATTATCATTGTTGTGTTTTTTTTTCTAAGGATGGTAGATCTTAGGATTTTTATGGAGATTTAGATCCAAGGTCTAGTCATGTAAGATCTCCCCACCAAGAGATCATGAGTTTTTTGTCTTCTTTCATACTCAAGACCGATAAAATTTCCTCTTTTGGTGATCTTCTTTTGGCTATCTAGGACTTTCATGATGTCTTACTGGATGACTTATTCAGTCTTACTCAAGATAGGATGGTAGAGTTCATGATTGATCTAGTCTCATGTATGCAACTGATCACAATATCTTCTAATCAAATGGAACTGAATGAGCTGAAAGAGATCATGGTTTCGTTAGATGATCTTCCTATGAAGGGATATATTCCTCCTAGCGTTTTACCATGAGAATCCACTATTCTCTTCTCCAAGAAGGCTAATGGTTTAATTTATTTTTACATGGACTATCCAAAGTTTAACCAGGCGATGGATAAGAATAATTATCATTTCCCCTCTCAGGGATGATTTATATAATATATTGAAGGGGGAAAGTGTTTTTCAAAGACTGAATTTTAGTCGGGTTATCATTAGCTTAGGGTTTGAGAATTTGATATTCTGAATACAACTTTTGAGACTAGGTATATCGATTGTGAGTATCTTATGATGCCTTTTGATATGACTAATTATCTTCCAGTTTTTAGGTCATTGAGGAATTTAATATTTCATCAGTATCTCAACACCTTTTTTTGGTGTTCATAGAGAACATCTTAGTTTATTCGAGATCTAAGCTTGAGCATCCATGCTCTCTAAATCTAGTTTAGGAGATCCCGAGGAGCCATCGAATTCAAGGATTGATTTTGGAATAAAATTTCAAGATCCAAGAAGTAATGTTCTTGGGGAATGTAATTTATTAATATGGATTGTCATTTTATCCTAATAAAGTGAATGTTTTCTTTTCAAGGGGGAACCAAAAGACATATTCAATATTTGAAGGCTCTTAGGTGTTGTTGAATATTACTAGAAGTTATTAAAGTATTTATCACTATTATAATAACTCTTGGACACTATTACTAAGAAAGGGGTGAAGTTCACATGGGATGTCAGATGTGATACTCCTTTATATGATTTGAAATAAATTCTGACATCAACTCTTATTTTGATATTAATTAATAATACTAAGGGGTGTGTGGTATACTATTACACTTATAGTGTAGGTATGGGTTATGTGATTATACAATATGATAATGTGTTGGCCTATGGTTCACATAAAATTTCGATGCATGATAATAATTATACAACTAATTATTTGGAGACTTTTTTAGTTTTGAATGCTCTTAAGTATTGGTGACACTATATTTTTGGGGAGAAGTTCAGAGTCTTTTTGGATCATAAGAGTATGATCTTAATATTTTCTCAAAAAATACATGAATTTATGATAGAGAAGGTGAGTTAAATACCTTAATTCATTTGATTTCAATAGTATATACACCTTGGGGAAGGGGAATTTCATTTGAGATGCTCTTGGTAAGAAATATCCACCGCAAACAATCCTAGAATTGAATAAAGAGTGAAACCAAATGGAGATATTCACTTAATTGCATCTTGATACTCAAAAAGATGATTAAAGTATGGTTATAACCATGTTTTAGTTAACATCATTGCTTCTAGAGTATATTATGTAGATCCAACTAAACGATTATAGGTTTATAAGAATCAAGGAAGCTGTATATGGTGGGGAGACCATTTCTGGTTGGTCTCTCCCTTTTGATAGTATTCATCACTGCTAGAATAAGTTTTCTATCCAAGTGTTTTTTGAGAAATTCTATATTTCATGACTGTTAAAGTTATTTTTGGGCTATTTTTCTAAGCAATACAATGTTTTATTATGAAAAAATATGAAATTTCTTGTGGCCAAGTATGAACCACGATATTATTGAATTTATGTTCCACTATTAAACATACCAAAAGATAATGTAAGATCATATAAATTATTATATCCTATTACAGCCTCTACTAGTTTTGGTTTGGAAATGGGATGAAGTTTCTGTAGACTTTTTTATTGGTTTTCCATTAAGTCCCCAAGGTATGAATTCTATTTTTTTTATTGGTTTATTAATTGATAAAATCAAGTTATTTCATTCTCATCAAGGATACCGCTAAATTTGATGATCCGGGAAAGTAGTATGTATAGTATATCATGAGGTTACATGGGGTTTCCCAATTGTCTCATACATGGGCCCTAGGGGTTCCTCCATATTCTATAAGATTCTCTAGGAAAATATGTGGATTATGGTTTAGGTGAGTAAAACTTATCATCCATAGATGGATGGACTAACGGATCATGTTATTCAAATCCTAGAGCATATAATTTGTGCCCACATCTAGATTTTTTTGGATCATGGGATATAAATATAGAAATGGATGAGTTTTTTATAACAATAATTATTAGTCATTGATCAAAATATCACCCCTAGAGGCTTTTTATAGTCACCCATGAAGGTCACCTCTTTATTGGGAAGAGTTGGGTGAGGACTCTCTCATGGGACTGAGTCACATTATGAATATTTGAAAATGCATCCAAAGTATACATCATTGTTTGGTTATAGTGAAGATTCAAAAAAAATCATATTTGGTCATCGACGATGAATTTTGAGTTTTTTATTGGTTACCAATCTTTCTTTATAGTTTCTCCTTGGTTGGATCATTGTTGGATTAGAAATAAGAAAAATTAGATCTATAATAGGTAGGATATTTGAGGTGTAATGACTCGTATTTTCTCTAGTTTTATTTTTATAAATTAATATTTAAAATTCCAAGACCTGTTGTTGAGACTGCATGTGATTTAGAGGTCTGGTATGCCTGGAACAAATTGATGAAAAATGTACAGTTTTTAAAAAAATGTGTGAGAATTTTTTATTAAAAAATGTATAACTTCTAAACGGGTGTCTGGATTAGAAATCCAAGGGCATAGTCGTATTCAGAATAGTGAGTATAAACTAGGTGAGGCCTAACATTGGACGATGGGGGTCAACTACGAAAAGTAGTTTTCGGGTGTATCTGTAATATAATATTTTATTAAAATATTTTATTTTGACGCAGTGAATCTTTTATTTATATTTGAGTTTTTTTAGGAATTTAGGGTTATCACCATAACCTTATAATTCCCCTACGATGAGGAGAAGTGAATTCTCTCTACAGGGATGATGGATTAGAGATCGATACTTTCATAAAAGTTTGAAGGATTGGAGAAGGATGATGAAACTAATTTTCCCTTCCTCAACAACTGATCCAAACCCCAGGTAGGGTGTTGTTTCATTATGATTCATTCACTATTCTTAATTTCTATTATGAGCATAGAGAAACCCATGAATAGTATGATCTGCAGTTTAATTGCTTGCGGGATGGGAGTTAAGTTTTAGTAATAAAATTGGGATTATATTTTCATGATTTCTTCTTTGTTCGTGATTCCTCTAACAAGGAATAATCGAGGACGACCTGAAAAAATCCCAAGATCCATCCTTTGGGTGATTTTTTGCTGCTACTTTCCGCCATTTTTCATCATTATTTTCACGATTGTATGGGAGGATGATTGTTTCACCTCTGTTTTATGGTGAAATAATATGTGACCAATGATCTGACACCTAGAAAACACCCTAGAGTCCAAGAAGTGAAGGTGTGTCACTTTCAGTATAGGCAGAACATAAGGGAAGGATATAGGGCCGTCGACGGTGTGACCGGAGGTTGCAGTAAGACACAACCTGGTGAGGTCATTATAATAAGAGAACAATGGGGCAAGGCCACTGGTGGGGTTTTCAGTAGAGGTGGAGCGCTGAAGGTGGGCGTCGCGTCAGAGCCGGCAGGGCCAGCGGGCACTGTCAAGGACATTGACTGGGGGATGTGGTTTGATGCCAAGTCAGAGGAACCCACAGCGCTGAGGACATGGGGAAGGTAGCGTTGCGAGGTAAATGTATGGAAAACGGCATGACACCACATCAGCATAGGGGGTATGTGGTCGGGGTGGACACCATGTGGTGCAGTGAACAGGCCCACAATGCGGGCCAGATAGTGTAGTTGGGTTACTCTAGCGTCCCAACAGAGTGGGTCCGGTATGCCTAGTGGGCCAAGCTGTACTGGGCTGGGTCCAGTAGTCCATTTGGGTCGATCTTAGTGGGCCATGATGTACCGGGCTAGTTTAGGTTAACTAGACTAGGTTGGGTCGGCTTTCCTGTTTGGTCGGGTCCAGTGGGTTGGGTTGGACTCGAACCGGACCCAGGTCAGGCCTTTTTATAAAAATACCTGTAGCTTTCAAAACATGTGTCTGTTTGACGAGACATTTGAATTTTTTGTACCCTTATAACAAATAGGGCCTTTCAAGATACACTAAGGGGGTATTTGTGAAAGTTAGAATATGACTATTAGCATGAGAAGTGGGTTCTCCCAAAACAAGTGTGCTATGATTGAAATCATGTCATGGGTTGTGATCTTGAAACTAAGTGACTTGAAAACTACATGACTTTGGGGTTTCATGACGTACTGAGATGATGTGTCTTACTGAGACTCCAAGCCTTACTGATACTCCTTGCATTACTGAGACTCTGTGTCTTATCGATATTAGGTGTTCTACATACTACATCTGATAGTCCTATTTTCCATTCTATAGGCTAATACCAATGTGAGATTACCATGTTTTCTTTTGTGGTATACTTCATGTATTTATTTGTGGTATACTTCATGTATTTATTTATTTTTTTACTTCCTGTATTTATTTTTTGTATACTTCATTTATTTATTTTTTTTATACATCATTTATTTCATTGTGGTGTAATTCATGTATTTCTTAGTGGTATTCCTTTGTGGTTTTGGGGTATCCTATTGGGTATTGTTTTACTCACACCCGCATGGGATTTTCCCGCACGTGTAATGTCTTGTGTAGATGATCGACTATTTTATGGAGTTATTGGTGGACCAATAATAAGTAGTTAATAGATTGATCAAAGAGATGAGGTATGCTCCTATGGATTTATATAGTTATCCTACACCTACCATTCAGGTAGGGTTCTCTGCAGTTGAGTTTCAAGAACTTGTGCATTCACTTTGACAGGCTCTTTCTTTTGGTGGGATTGTATTCTTGACCTATTTTTATTCCAATTTTCTATTTTTTTACACTTTGGTGGGTATCATAGTGTATGAATGAATTGTTTACTTAATGTTTGTATTTTCTAACATTTTGGGATTGGATATGTGTGCATGTGTACAAGTACTTAGGCAAATACCTCTCATCATGGGATATGCCTACTCAGTGCTAGTTGTCAGCCCATATCCTATCAGAGGAGGTCTTGGGGTAGTCATGAAATATTACCATATGTTATGGGTCATGAAATAGTGGTATCTAAGTGGTTTGGTTCAACTTAAGGATCGAGAGTCTGTGAAGTTGGTTTGGGGAAATAGTGTTTAGTGTTTCGAGTTAGGATTATAGGCTAGGGAATCTAGTGTTGGTGAGATATAAAATGTATCCATACACAATGAATCTGGGCACCTTCTACTAAATATAGAACATTGAAACACTATTTTTAAGGAAAATTAATAGTAAATACATCATATAGGATCTGGGGGTGTTCTCATGTCCTTCTTGAGTTAGCTCACCAGGTATACTCTATTGATCGTGGACCATCTTGATATGTTTCAGGATGACTCTCTATATCCAACCAGCCAAGATTACATTGTTTGATCATAAGGATGACCCTACTAGTGATGAGGCATTAGTACAGGGGCTTGTTCCATACACAGAACCTCTGGGTAGTTTTCTTATTGTATGGTCACACATCGAGCAGTAGTTACTACCAGCACTACTGGCTAAGGATGCATGAAAATTGAGCTTTTTTGCATGAGTTATAAAGGTCGGGACCTCGTAGGTTTAGGGGTGATCCCAAACCCCATGTATCTTAGTATTGGATGGAGGTAGTTAATCGTGTCTTCCACCATGTGAGGACACATTCCGACCAGATGGTAGTCTTAGCCGTGAGTCTTCTTCAGGGCTCAGTGGGGCGACAGTGGAGCTTAGTGACCCAAACAAAGGATGATGAGACTATATCTTGGTAAGACTTTGATTGAATATTCATAGATTATTTATTATTAGATATGTTACACTCTATATTCTTGCAGGAGCTCCTGCATCTGCAGAAGGGCGTTATGATAGTTGTAGAGTACTCAATGAGGTTTACTGATCATTCCCACTACTCCATAGATATGGTATGAGACACATTATTTTGGAATTGGACCTTTGAGAAGGTATTGCACTGAGATATCAAGGAATCCACGATATCCCTTCACAATCCAACATATGATGGGGTACTAGAGCAAGCTATGCTAGTGGAGAGATTTCTGGCGGAGCACACGCCAACATTCGGATCTACCAGTAGGTAGCAAGCAGCTGAGTCTTCGGTGGTAGGTAGTCAACAGTAGTCATAGGTTCCAAAATGGGTTAAGAAATCTAGGGGATGATCCCAGGACATGAGATGAAATATTCATGGATCCCAAGGTAGAGCGATTCAGCTGAAGGATAGGATGTGTTACTCTTCCAGAAGTTAGGGACATCAGGTATGATTTTTCCCAACCCATCGTATGGACAAATTGGAGACAGTTGAGGGACCGTTGAGGCAGAGGATAAGGAATGATTTGGGTGGTCCATAGGTTCTTAAATATGTCATAGGAGCAATTAAGGTTATAGTAGGTGATCAGAGGTTCGACATATTACCGCCACCACACCCATGTGGTCCACCATGGGCTTAGTGAGCTGGTGGAAATTGACAAGGATAACTACAGGTGATGGAGGCATATGACCCTAGTGCTCTAGGGATGATTAGAGGTCTAATATAAGTCTTTTCCACCCTAGATGTAATTTTAATAGACACAGGTGTTGGTCATTCTTTTTTTACCATAATTCTTGTTCAAGACTTAGAGATTATAGTTAAACCTTTGACTCGACCGTTACATTTAGAGACTCCTACAGGATGGGATTCAATGATAACACACTATTACCGATAGTGGGACCTTACTCTTAGAGGCCAAAGTTTTGGTTGGGATATCTTGGTAGCTGCATTAGGGCCTTATGACACCATTCTTGGAATGGATTGGTTATCTTCAATTCATACTCAGATAGACTATTTTAGGAGAAGAGTACGATGTGTCCATGGTGATGGGACCATGTTATCCTTTTTAGTGAGAAGAAAATTCATGCAGCACTATATAGAATTACTCATAGGAGGGTTCATCCTATTACCCATTAGTTGGATAGCCTCACCCTCGTTGTATTGGATGGTAGGATTCTTTAGTTTCCTATAATGATGGTGGAGTTTGAAGACGTATTTACTGAGGATATACGAGGATTACCTCCTCCCAAGGAGGTAGACGTCTACATTTATTTATACCCAGAGAAGACACTAATATCTAAACTTTCATATCATATGGCTCTTGTAGAGAATCGTGTGTTGAGGCTACAGTTGGAGGACTTACATAGGAAAGGCTTTGTGAGACCCATTATTTCACCCTAGGTGACCCTACATTTGTTTTCAAAGAAGTTATATGAGATATTGAGGTTATGTGTGGAATTATGGTGGCTGAATCAGGTGACCCTGAAGAACAAGTATCCACTACTTATGATTTATGACCTCTTAGCTCAGCAAAAGAGAGTGAGGTGGTTCTCAAAGATTGACCTCATATTTGTTTATCACAAGCTTTGAGTACGAGATGAAGATGTGCCAAAGAAAACCTTCAGATGTCGGTACAACCACTATGAGTACTTGATGAATTCGTTTGGTGTAAAGAATTCCTCAAAAGTCTTCATGGGACTCATGAACAGGATTTTCTAGCCTTATATAGACCAGTTTTTGGTGGTCTTCATTGATGACATCCTAGTGTACTCGGTGACCTAGGAGGAGCACGTGATACACTTGAGGATGGTTCTGGACACACTCTGAGATAACAAAAATTATGGAATCTCTCAAAGTGTTAGTTCTGTATTCAAGAGGTCCACTTTTTGGGGAACATCATTTCAGAGGGTGGAGTTGCAGTGGATCCAGTGAATATTGAGGAAATCTTTTCTTGGGAACAACCCAAGAGTAGTACTGAGGTGCATAGTTTCTTGGGTTTGGCTAGCTACTATCTGAGTTTTGTACCTAGCTTTTTCATATTAGCAGAACCCTTGAAAATTTTTACATGGAAGAGGCATCCCTTTGTGTGGAAAGATAAGTGTCAACAATACTTTTAGGAGATGAGGCAAAGGTTGATGAGTGCCCTCATCTTAAAACTACCAGAGGGGGGTGTTGACTATTTAGTGTTATGTGATGTATTAAGGGTCGTTATTGGTTGTATTCTGATTCAAGGGAATGTGGAGATTTCCTATGGTTTGTGCTAGTTGATACAACATGAGAAGATCTATGTGACTCATGATCTTGAGATAGTAGTGGGTGTCTTTGCACTAAAGATGTGGTGTCACTAACTGATGGGTTAGAGGTTTATCATCTACTCTAACCACAAGAGTCTCTAGTATATCATCCCTCAAAGTATCTGAACATGAGATATATGTGGTGGCTAGAGATCCTCCACGAATATGACTTTGAGATTGTTTATACTCCTATGAATCAAAACATAGTGGAAAACGCTCTCAGTAGGACATCTATCTTGCAATTTCTGAGCAAGGCATCATAGTAGTTGGCCTCATTATAGATATCCTTTTTGGATGGATATATAGTATCTTACATCCAATCGATGGTTATCACCCCTATACTCTTATAGTGATTTAGAGTGACACAACTAGGGGATATATACTATGAGACCTAACGTGCTTAGTTGTCCATAGGGAAAGCTCCTAATGGATATTCGATAGGTGGGGAGTATGTAGTTCTTCGCAGAGGATGCATAGTTTTACTAGTGGTGTTGTTAGAGGAGGTTTTTAGGGAGTTCACACATCCCATTTGGCAGAACATTTGGGTGTGGCGATGATGTACCAAGACCTCCGACGTTAGTTCTGGTGGCTGGTGGTAAAGAAGGTGAGGGCAGAGTTCATTTCTCAATACATCACCTATCAGTAAGTGAAGGCTGAGTTCCATGATCCAGTAGGATTGACCCAACCACTATAGGTGCCAGAGTGGAAGTAGGATGGTATATCAAAAGACATTATGATGAGTTTACCATGAAATTCCAGGGGACACAATACCATCTGTTTGATCATTGACAGACTCACCAAGTGAGCCCGCTTCCTAGAGATCTAGGGGAGAGGTTCAGTAGATTCATTGGGATTCCTAAAAATCCATAAGATAGTTTTACTTCATTGGGATACATTGATGATTGTTTCTGATCATGATGTCATTTCACATCCCAGTTGTGGGAGGTATTTTAGGAGGTATTTAAAACTCAGTTACGCTTGATCATGATATTTCATCCATAGATAGATGACCAGAGTGAGAAGACCATTTAGTTACATGAGGATATTATATGGGCCAACATATTGGACTTTGTTCGTACCTAGGAGGATCACCTACCACTGGTGGAGTTTTCATACTTTAACTACCACTACATCATTTGTATGGAACCATTTGAGGCCTTATACGAGTGACCATACATGTCACAATTTTTCTAGACTGACCCTGGAGAGCTAACACTCAATGGTCTAGTGTTAGTATGTGCTACCACTGAGAAGGTGAAGATATTCCAAGAGCATATGAGGATTGAATAGAGCTGGAATATATCATATGATACCAAGATAGGTAGGCCTCTTGATTTCGAGGAAGGAGACCATGTGTTCCTTTTGATCTCACCTCAATGGGGATTGCGAATATTTGGCTAGGGTGACAAGTTATCTTTGAGATACATCAACCCTTTTCAGATTATGAGTATGTTTGGAAAGGTGTAATATTTCCTAGCTCTACCCCCACAGTTGCATCGGGTACATGATTTATTCCACATGTCAAAAATGAAGAGGTATGTGCATGATCCATCGCACATCATCGACTAGGGAGAGATGTATATTGATGATGGGTAAACATTTGTGGTGTACCCAATGGAGATCGAGGATTGACCAGAGATGATCCTTCTTAGGCAGTCTATTCCTCTATTTCACATTTGTGGCATCATGGGAATCTTCAATTGAGCACTTTAGAGAAGTATTCTCAGATTTGTTATCAGTACCCTCATATTATTGTTGGGTAGACCTTGTTTTGGATTTTGGGGATGTGAAGCCCTTAGGTGAGGCCAATGTAATGAATCATATTTTCTCTAACTTGTTTTATAAATTAACTAAAAAAAATTAAATTTTATGTGAAGAGATGACAGGTGATTCCAAGGCCGGATGTTCCCAAGAAAAATCGATGAAAAATGTTTAGTTTTTAATAAAACAAAAATTAAAATTTTCTTTAAATCTAAATAACATATAAATGGGTGTTTAGATAAGAAATATAAGGGCATCATTGTGTTTAGAATAGTTAGTATACCTTAGAAGACTCAAACATTAGTTACTGTAGTTCAATTGTGGAATGTATTTTTTGGACATATCGGCAATAAAATATTAAATAAAAATATTTTATTTCAACATAGTGAATATTTTAATTATATTTGAGTTTTTCAGAAATTCAAGGTTATCACCATAACCATGTAATTCCATGGACATAAGGAGAATGATGTTCTTTCAATGAAGATTATGGATTGGAGATCAAAACCTGGATCGAAGATCGATGAATCAATGGACGATGAAGACATAATTTCTCCCTTCGTCAATAATTGACGCATACCCTCGGTAGGGTGATTTTTATTTGTGATTCATTCCCCATTCATAAATTCAATGATGAACACAGGCCAACCCATGAATAGGTTGATATATGGTTTTATATATTACAGTATGTGAGTTATCTTATGGGAATTAAATGGGAGTTAAACCTCTGTGATTTCTTCATTCTTCATGATCTCGCTAAAAAGGATGGATTGAGGAAGACATGAACAGAGTCTAAGATCCATCCTTCATGTGATTTTGTGCATATCCTTTTCCCTATTTTTTAATTTTTTTCACATTCTAAATGATTTTATTGGTGTTTTATTGTTGTTCCTTCGTTTCATGGAACAAAAATCCAAGAATGATGATCTGAAACCCCTATGACACTACAGAGGTGAGACAATGAAGGTGTGATGATTTTGATCATGGAAGACTGTGAGGGAGGGACAGTGGGCCATCAGCAGGGTGGCTGAAAACTGCGGCAGGATGCAGCCCATCGGGGTTTGTCCAAGTAGAGAATGAGGGTGAGGCCTCTCGCTGGGTATCTGGCAGTGGTGGAGCGTAGAAGGAAGGAGCCGCATGGGAGTGGGTGTGGCTGGATTGCATGGGCAGTGACTAGATTCTTTGATGATGACCACATGAAGTGGCACAATTCTGTAGTAGATGAACCTGAGGAGGTGAGGCCATGGGGAAATCAGTGTTATAGGATGGTTTTGTGGAAGTAGGTACGGTGGACCGACCATGTGGAAGGCAGAATGACACCGTGTCAGTATGGGGGGCATGCGGTCGGGGCAAACCATATGCGGCGTAGTGAACCGGCCCGCAACGCGGACCAGACCTGGGAGTCGGGTCGCTCCAACAGCCTAGTAATCCAAGACAAAGTACTGGGCTGGTTCAAGATGGACTGGCTTGGGTCAGGTTGGGTAGACCAGGTTGGGTCATCTGACGGGTCGGGTCGTCGCCAGACTAGACTGGTTCAGACCTTTTTAGAAAAATAGATCTAACTTTCAAGCCGTCTGTCTATTTGATGAGTCGTTTACAGCATTGGGACCCTTTAGATGAGACAACCCTTTTTATATACTCTGTTTGGGTCTTTGTGGAAGTTGACATACGGCCTATTGTTTGGAGGAGTATGTTCACCTATAATAAGCGTGTTGCGAGCAAAATTCTATGGCTAGATGTGATCTTGAAGTTATGTGACTTGAAGACTACATGACTTTGGGGCTATGTGACTTATTGAGACTCTGTGTCTTACCGAGACTCCGTGTCTTACCGAGAATCTGTTTCATATCGATATTGGGTGTTATGTGAACTATGTTTGATAATATTGCTCTGCATTCTAGAGACTAATAACTGTGTGAGATGGAGATGTTTTCATTTTTGGTATACTACGTGTCTTTCTTTGTGTTATACTTCATGTATTTAATTATAGTATACTTCATGTATTCTAGTATGGAATAATTGTGTATTTATTTGAGGTATACTTTTTGTATCTCTTTGTGGTTTAAATCATGTATTTATTAGTGGTATTCCTTTTAGTTTCGAGGTATCCTACTGAGTATTGTTTTACTCACCCCTACATAGGCTTTTCCTGCACGTGTCATGTCTTGTGCAGATGATAGAAGATTTGAATATGTTCTAGGTGGACCATGTTCAGGTGGTGCTTAGAGTTATCCAAGAGACAAAGTGTGATCTTACGTCTTCAAACAACGGTCCTACACGTACCCATAGGGTATGGTTATCTGCAGATGAGTTTCAAGAACATGTAAATTCACTTTGACAGATTCATTCTTTTGGTGGGCTTGTATTCTGGCCCGTTTTTCATTCTAGTTTCCTACTGTAGTACTCTTTGGTTGGTATCTTAGTGTATTCATGAATTGTTTACTTAGTGTCTTTAACTACCATCATTTTGGTCTTGGAGATGTGTGTGTGTGTACTAGTACTTAGGAAAATGCCTCCCATTATAGGAAATACCAACTCGGTGCTAGTCTCCAACCCATAACCTATCAGAGGTGGGATAGGGATAGTCATAGTACAAATCCCTTTGGGATGGTTCATGGAATGAGGTCACTGAGTGGATTAGGAAGGTTTCTTATATATTGTAATTTCTATCTCAGTTGATGAGTATGCATGATGTTTCCATATACCTCAGCTCCAGACATACCATCCAAATCCTTCCAATGATCTGAGTTGGGGTGATATTGAGTTAGATCTAGATACTTTTATTATTTAGAAACTAGTAAAGATAATTGATACATAGGTGAATGTTTTTCAGGGGAATTCTAATATTTTTATTATTATTATGGTGACATTGATCAAATTCTCATGAGACTTGGGAGCATGAATCATCGATAAGGAAGTGGTGGCCTCACCTATTTCCAGAGCACCCTTCTTCTGAATGAAATCCCAAGGATATAAATTTCTATGGATGGGATATTGTAACATTTGGGATAAAATTTATGATAATTTTTATATTTAAGAGAATATTTATTATGTTTGGAGGGCTATGAGATTATTTTGAGATTTTTTAGAAGACCATGGGATGGGTGCTTCATATAAGATATATTTACATCATAAGATTATATCGTATAGCATAAATAAGTCATATCGCATAGGCTGCAAAACCTTTTAAGGCCATAAAATATTAATCAAATTAATATGGATTTTACATCATAAAATATTTCCTTAGGTTACTTCAACCTGAGGTAGAAGGATTTTCATCATAAAATCAATGTAGGAAACTTACACCATAAATCATTGACTTATGGTGTAAGTCCCTCATTCATGGTAGTTTTTATACACTAAAAGAATTAATCCTAATTTATTTGGTTTCTATATTCCCTGTCTCAAACCCTAGGATATTCAATGTGATTTTGGGTGTCTCCTCCTTTTTTGGATCACTTTATTCAGTGATTGATATCTGGTTAGGTTAAATTTCTTCAATTTTGGTAGGTGGTATTTCTGCTTCTTCATTATTTTGTTGCGGTAGAAATATTCAGCTGTGTTTACAGATCTATGATAATGCGATGATTATTTTCTCTTACAGTCCATCGTATATCCATTGTGATCTTATCATAGGAGGATTAACTTCATGTTGATTGTAGTGTGGCTCATGTGTTCTTGAGGTGTGTTGTGATTTTTCCTCCCCACTAACCATTTCATTTATATAATAGATTCTAAGATGTGTGAATTTATGATAGGGACTTTTTCAGTTGTTATGTGTTCCGCCAGATGTTTGGATCTCACATCTTTTGGCATGCAACCTGAGTTGAGTTATGTGGTTCTACCTCTATCCTATATTGGGTGATCCTCGACTTCCGTGGTTTTCTTATAAAAAAATTTATAAATGAATTACCATGATTTATTGATTTTTATGTGTGTGAATGAGTTTTTGAGAAAATATGGTTTTCCTCTTGTTTTGGTAAAAGAAAGGTTATTTCAAATCATTGTGAAATGGATATATGAAATGGTTTTCAACGTATGATTTTGATGAAATGATTTGAGAAATGTAGCAGACTGGAAGCCATGGGTACTTGGGTGGAAGGTGTAGATATCGGTCTCTTCCCTTAATATGATCAAGGGTTTTACTCATGGGGTGTTTCTATGCTCTCCAACCCAAGTGTCCTAGGAACTTGTTAAACAGTTTTTGGGGTGTTCCTCTACTCTATAGATTTGATGTATATATCTAGGGACTCGATGTGAGCACTTGTCTATGTTAAGGTGTGAGTGATATATCTCGCATGATTTTTAGAGATACTTTTTATGATTTAAATTTTATTTAGTCTATAATATTTTTAATTTGATTACTTACATAGATAAACGTGATATGATTATAAACTATTTTACCATGATGGTTTTAGAATTGGTGAAAAGGGGGAATTTATTTACCATAATTTTAAATTAAAATCTGTTTAATTACTAGTCATACCATTTTGCTATAAATTTAGAATATTGGGATTGTTATACAATTACTTGATATGGAACACCTGAGTGGGATCCTACTGAGCATGTTTAGCTCATACCCTACACACCCCTTTGGCGGTGTGAAGACATTGTTTTTTCTTTTGACATATGAAAGGACAAGGTGTCTGCAGTGAGGCAATGTGGTTCATATCATCTCAGTGTGGGTATCTCATGATGATATTGTGGTACATTACCCACATATCACATGTAATAGTGGTTTCTTAGTTTGGTTTTACTTTTTACCATTATACATGTACCTTTCGGTTTTATCTGGATTTTGATTTTTAATGCTATCATTGTTTCTATTTGGTTATGGAATATATTTCATTTAGTTTAATTCCACTATTTCTTTACATTATGTATATATTCTATGTATCTAGTTTTTTGGTTAGGAAAAATAATTCCATATGTTTTTTGATAACCAAGTGCTAGTCACTATTCCATGGGGATCGAGAACTCTCATTGAGTATGTGGAAGATCTGGTGGGGTACTAGTGTTATAGGGTAACCAAGGTCATTTTTTTTATAGTTACTAACATTAAAATCGAAACTAAATTTTTTTGACATCATTTTTTAAATAACAACTGTCAAAATATTTTTTGTAATCATTTATTAAATAACATATATCAAAAAAAGTATGTTGAAAATATTTTTTATACATCTAATTTAGAGATATTGTAGGATTAACATTTTATATACTAACTGGAGGAGAATCGACAAGACAATGAAATATCAAGTTTGGGAGTCTATAATAATAAAATATCTTGAATGATTTCTTTTTTATCTAATTATTTAGATATTAAATATTTCAAATTATTAATATTTAATATATTCAATTATAATTGACATTAAACTTTCATTAAATGAAATAAATTAAGAACAGGTGGATATCTTTTAAGGATATTAGATAGAGATATTTTAAAAACAAAGTTGAACAATCTTTTGTTTTTTTAGTATGACATTATAATAACTAATTCATTATGTATGAGTTATCATATGTAGAGATATGAGATAATGTTATTGTCAACTAGAAGATGGATTCCTTTCTGGTATGATAATTATTATTTATATAATCAGTTTTTAAAATTATTTATTTATTACCTAATGACTTATTTATTTTTTCGTATTTAATATGTCTCTAGAATATCTCACAAAAAGAGTCAATCTAGAATTTATACCCTCATAAATTACCATGTAGATGATATCACTTACTAGAGGAAAAAATGTTTTCCAAAAAATTGATATAATAAGAGCTAAATCCAATATCATCTATAAATAGGTTCAATTCAACCCTGCATCTCCGTCCATGGAATTAAAAATAGAAAAGGTCAAATATGAAGAGAGGAAAAATAAATTTTTCTTTCATATCCATCAAGATAAGTAACTGTTAATATTATAACAAAGTAATTTCAATTTTTTATGAATAATATCATCTTTAAACTTCATTATAAAAATATATCATTTTAATATATCATTTTATGATACCCTTAAGAAGTAAGAGACATAGGTTTTTTTATCCTTAAGGGTGCGATGGAAATTCTGGAAACTGCTTTATAGAAATAAGAACACTCAAGTAGTGTAAATGGATATATGGTGGGTTTTAGTATTTGTAATTTTTTTTATCTTTCTATCATGACATCAAGGGAGGTATAATAAAGTGGAGAAATAGATTCCTTAAATTATGAGATGTGAGATACAAATAAGCCATTAGAATATTATATTAAATCTTTTGTATAGGCTATTATTGAAAAAATGGTCGTCATGTACAACCTACCTTCCAAGGTCCCCACCTCCTCATTCATACCCAACTATGTATTATAAGTTGTATTTCATATATCTCCATGTATATATTGAAGAATATAGAGTAATATATAGTTTGGGAGACTATATAGAACATCAATTTATGCATTCAGTTTAGGTAAGAGAATCAGTATAAGATATTATTGATCTAATTTCTCCAATGTTATTTCATACTAAGGATGTGGTTAGAGTAAAATATAGTAGTTATTTTTTACTCTGGCTAGCTATAAATCTTTATCAGTTAACATTTGAGGATGTTTTGTTTTTGAATTTTTATTTACTTTTGATTTCAAATTATTTGTAATATTTCCTTACATTTAACTTATATAAATGTATTTAAAATCAAAGTAGTCAGGGTCAAAGAAACAAAAGTCTCACAAGTATTCACCTTTTGATACATCTGATGTTTTATATGGGATAACAATATTATATCAAAAATATTATATTCCAGGGTCATTTTAGGAGTTTCTAATGACCAATGATTTATTCGGAAGAGGCCATTCATTAAAAATACTTAAAAACATATTATGGGGCTGTTAAATGATGATATTCTAAAAGTACATGTTTTATAGTTTTTTTTCCATGTAAGAAAAATTTAGTTTCAATTTTTATTTCTTTAAATAAATATAACTTATTGTGACTTACTTTTTTTACATATCTAATTATGTATCTTTGAATTGTTTTCATCCAAAATTAGAGAAATTATATTTATTTTTTTATTGTTATAGGGTGCATTTCAAAGATTGTGTCATATCTAAAGGAAGATGTCAGAGTTAATTATATATATATAAGGCTATAAAATACAGACATTTGGTGTTGATTTATTCCATTCCTTGATAGGTGAGAAGAATAATATAATTTTAAAAAGATATTTATTATAATTTCATTAATTTTAAACTTTTTACATTATAGTGGTTATTGCATGTTATGCATATTATTCCTACTTGAATTCATGATATATTGGTTATTCAATTTACTGAGTGGTGTTTGTAAAAGATTAAAAAATTATTGAATTCAAAATTTTTATTCTATTATATTATATTCATCAATATTAAATTTTTATTAGTATATATGTTTTTTATTGATATGTGAAAATATAGTTCATGGAAATATATTAATGATGTTCACATGTTGATAAAGAACCTAAAAAAATAAATATTTTGAAGTGAAGGTGGATAAAAGTTATATTTGTTAAAACTTTTGTTATCATATATATATATATATAATCTTTCTTATTTGAAAATTATTTTTTATAAGAATAGTTTCATCATCAACATGGTATTATTGAATGTGGTTACTATGTTTTAAGAATCATTTTTGTGATCATCACATTCAAATCGATGATATATTTTCTTAAGGTTAGTTCCATTAAAAATATTATATTTTTCACCCATATGTTTAATTTTTTTTAAACAATAATTGTTTTTAGGTTTTTTCGGATGATATATCATATGTGCATAAATACATAAACCAACTTAAAATTTTATTTCAAAACTTTCTTAAGTTTTTTTGGATTTCCCTTTAAAAGTTGTTAGGTCCAAAATAGGTCTAGATACCCAGAGGGGGGGTGAATCAGGGTATAGATATTCTTTTTAATCTGCTTCCTACCCCACTGAATCATCAAATAAATATAACAATGGCCACTTATTATTATCTTTAATGTCAATATTGATTACATACCTTCAAAATTTATCTAATAATAATACACTTAATTTAAGGAAATAAATAATACACAAGGACACATAGATTTTTACTCGGTTTACCCTCACTGGGAAACATCCAAGGAGCATAAAATAGAGATTTTACAATTGTACCAATTGAAGAATGGCTAACATTCAAATTAAAATGTTTGGGATAGATCTTTTATTCCCAGTATCACTACCTTTACAAGGTTTAGAGTCATTTAACTACATTCTTGAGGTTCACTCCCTATGTCTCTTCCTCTACCTCACTACCAGTGGGAAGGATCATCATCTTCCTCTTTCTTTACTTACTAATATTAGAAGGGATGCACACATAGTTTATGTAATTGTAGGTCTATTAATTTGAATGAATGAAGAATACTAAACTTTATATGGATGATCTATTGATTTCAAACTTTCATCCACCGATGAATACCTCTTTACCACAGTTGTACTGGGAAACTTCCTACATTCATACAATAACAGGTTGACGTGCCTGTGACTTTAAGCATGAAATGCAAGTGTTACCTTTGTATTGAAAAAATAAACTTTTTTGCTTCTCTAAACATGAAAGATGCAGGCAACTCATACTCACAACTTTCATGACACACAACCTTTTACACCCAACTCATTATTGGTGTGCAATTACCATCTGGTGCAAAACTTTTGAGTAACTCTCTACTTGCAAGACCTCACCACTTGCACGACCATAGCTCCAATTTTCACTATGATTTGTGATTATCCAAAATTATGGGGTATACATATATTTGTAGAAATTTTTAAGAACTTGAGTGCATGGTGAGAAACTTTCTCCCAGATGCGCTACTCCATTCTCTATACACTATGTCACGCTAGTCACCTTGTGCACTGATCCATAACTTGCTTGCCCTTATTTCCTTTTCCATATTTTGATGAACTGATCTTGAAATACATATGGCATGAAAAATTATAAAACCTCTTATTACTGGAACCCAACATCCTTTTCCAAAAACACTTTTCTCCATTCTCCAATTTTTAAACCCAAAAATTAAGCAAAAACATGAAAATGGTGCTACCTTGTATACATTCATTTTGTACCACCTCTAGATCATAAATTATTTTTCATGGTTATTTGTCAATATATATCATCAAAAATAAATCTGGAACTCAAAAAAACAATGGAAACCCTATTTTTCAACAAACAAAATCAGTCCAAAAATGCCTCAATGTTTCCTTGATGTATTTTTTCTATCCAAAAGTTCTATGTATTCTTATTTTTAATTTTTCAATGTATAAAAAATGAGGATTATAATAATTTATTAATTTTTATTTTTATTTTTTATTCAAATACAATACATGATAATGTTCTTGGGTTTATTTATTCTATAATATTTTATAAAAAGCTAATAAGTCTTCACTGTCAGTTATTTGTAATATTTTCATTAAAAGACCTTTAAAAATTGAGTTTTTTATGAAAAAGGAAGTTGAAAACTACTTTTAACATCGATTTATATAAATAAGATTTGAAAAGTTCTTTTCAATATCAGTTTAAAATAACATAAATTAAAACTATTCTATTAATTTCTACTATATTGATTCTAATTTTTTACTGGCGATAAAAATAAGAAATTACATTAGAGTGTTGATTTCCACTAGTGACTCCAAAACTAAATCCATAGAAGAAGTAATACATAAAGGAACATAACAAATAATAATAAATATTTATTATGTTTTAATAATTTATATCTTAATATCCATGTGATATATATTTATTTGGTGATAATTTAAAATAAATCCCCTCAAATACTTATAATTAGATTTCTTAAAAAAACACATGTTAATACCTCGATCATTCAACTGGGTAGGTTCATACTAAATCTAGGTTCCCTAAATTATCTTGTGAATGTAATGGTGAAAATAGATAACAATAAAATTTAAGTAACCAAATACCATTTTCATTTCGGGTGACATTTTGTAAAAAAACCATAATATTTTATATTTTAGAGAAACATAGTTTATTTTATATCCATATAATGGATTTAGGATAAGTGTTTTCCACATTGATATCTATGAGTAATATGTGATATTTTTGGTATTTTATCCTACCTAAATAGTAATGATTTGATATGAACCCAATAGTGAACTCAAAACTTAGTAAAATTTGGATCATAGATCAATAAATTGATATGATGTATGAGGTAATCATTTTTAGTGTTTGTAATTTTATTAAAATTTCTTTATGAAAAAGATATAAAACATGACACTCACTTATAGATATGTATTTGTAGTATGTTATTTATTTCATCATATTTATCAATTTGGTATATCTTAAATTTATCATATTAAACATTTCTATATTGGAATCTGAGGTTTAGAAGTGTTGTCAGAGGGAAGAATTCAAAGTATATGAATGTGAATTTTATAAATATCAATTTCTCTGACTCTGACTCATGATTGTTGAATACCTGGTGTGTATCACACATTTATGCTGATAAATATAAATTTAGGTATGGGATGTAATTAATAAAAGGTAAATTATATCTATGTGTTCGAAATGGAGTAAGAGTTGTTGCATTGAAGGTCAAAAATTATGATCATAGTCTACCAAGTGGATTAGTATTATAATTAGAGAATTTTTATTATGTTTCTACCATAAATATAAATTTAATTTCTACTTCCTTTTTTGATATTAAGAGATTTTCATTTTTTATTAAGAAAAAAAACTAATATATATATAAATGAAATTTTTTATGGAATCAATAATATGGTTAGTAGTTTATACTTTAAATTATGAAATGTTAGATAAATTTTAATCTTCTTTATTAATAAAAATTAATAAATAAACTTTTAATGGAAAAAGTAATAGATATAGTGGACTATTTCATCTTATATAATGTGATATATATACTCTAATGTGTATATTATAAATTAGATGATTTAGGTACTTTTTAACCTTTATCAATGACTTTAGTTTTTAGGGTTATATGTTTTTGATGAGATACAATTATAAAACATTTGAAATATTCCAAGAGTTTTAGAAAAAAGGGAATAATAAAATAGTAAAAGGTATTAAGATTATACAATAAAATCCGGGAGTTGAATACTTAATATTGGAATTCATAGATCATCTTAGAGATTTTTTAATTGTTCCACAAATCATTCCTCTTGGAATACTACCGTGCAATGTTATATCTACAAGGAGGAAAAACACCTTGTTGGATATGGTTAAAACAATTATGAGTAAGTGTTACCTTCCAATTTCATTCTAAGGATATGCTCTAGAGACTACTACATTCCTAATTAATAGTGTTCCATCTAAAAAAATAGTAAAGACACCATGTGAGGTATGGTACGAGAAATATCTGAGAATATATATTATAATTATTTGGTGTTGTGAATCACATGAACAATGATTGGATTCTAATAAGTATATCACTAAGACAAATAAATTTTTATTTTTTGGTTATTCCAAGGATACAATGGAATATTATTTTTATAATCCTACTAGACACAATGTGTTTATGGGTCAATATGGTGTTTTTATTCAGATGGATAACATGAATCAAGGATTTGGTGATAGCAAATTTAAACATAGACATGTTCAAGACTAAAAAACTGGAAGTGTTCTTATGATATAAGTTTAGTGGTTTTTGTAAAAAATTGTAGAATAATAACCAACTCGGCCTACACAAGTATCTAAAATATATAGAGGATTTATTAAGAACCCAATATAAAAAGGGTTACAAATAAATTCACGGTATTGACTATCAAGATACATTTCCACCTGTGGTAATGATTAATTCTATTAAAATATTGGTTTTTATAAAAAATCATTATGATTATGAGATACATCAAATGGATGTAAAAATATCTTTCTTTAATAGGAATTTATTTGAGGATGTGAATATGAGAATGAATTAAGATTTTCAAGTTCTTAATGAGTATATTATTGTATGAAAGTTACAATGATCCATTTTGTGGATTGAATCAGACTCATCAGAGTTGGATTATTTAGTTTATGAACTAATAAAAGATTTTTTTTTCATAAAAAATTTAGATGATTCCTGTGTATATAATCAGATTAGTTAGTTTATTTGTTAAACCCTAGTGAACCTTGAATGGGAAGGGGTAAATCAGGGTGTCATCACTTCATTTAAATTGAATGGATCTTAATCCTACATTGTTAGGAACTCATAAAACCCATATAATAGAATTATAACCTCCCTCGACACCCATATACTAAAATAAAAACACAACAAAACAATTTTAATTAGTTTTATAATATGTGATTGTCCATGTATCATATCTTAATGGTGTTTCATTCATACCAGAATCTAATAAACATCACTAGATTATGTGGATTATATTTTTTTGGTCATGGATACTTTGTTTCAAGCTCACTACCTCTATAAGAATTTAGAGATAGCACACTATCTCCCTCAGATAACATTCAGAATCTTTCATTTTATCACTTATTTGGGTGAATCATTCCATATTTTATTAACTTTAAGGTCACTTCCATTTATTAGTACATTATTATGATGTTTTTTATCATTATGATCCAAATATGATGTTTCAATGCTCTCCAAAAACTTTTCCCAACTGCAATTAGTTAACGCAAGTATTTTCAAAAAACATCCCTTGACACAGAACATTTTATTTCACTAAAACCAATAACTTTCATAAAACTACAATTAATAAATCCCTTTATCAACTTTGTTTTAAACCACGATTTTTAAAAAACATGTTTTATTTTATAGTCCATGTTCCACATAAGACATACATTCAGATAAGTGTTACATAAAATTAGATTGATTAGTCCTCCTATAAAAAATTTGTGCTTCAAATGAAGATTAGGGACTTATTTAAAATAAAAAATCACCCCTAAATAAAATTTATTATTCCCAAGAAAATGTGTCTCCTCTATATATTATTTTGAAATGAATCTTTAAAACTGCAATATGTTCATGAAACTCTACTTTTGTGAAAACTCTTGACTTTCATGACATTTTCTCAATTGTGTGAAACTTATTAATTTGCTAAAAAAAACTCTACATAACTTTCAAAGATTGACTTTCATGTATGGCATTCCTTTTCTCTAAAATCATCTACACACCTACTATAAATTTTCACAACCATAAATTAAGAAAACACATAGAAGTGGTTCTATTAACAAAAGTCTTCTGGAATTCCATTTTATTACAAACTACATACTATGTATTTAAAATTCCTTGATCAACCAAATGCAGATTGATTAAAAAACAATATACCATCAATTTCCATCTGTGAAACCCATGTTTACAATATTAATATAGTATTTATAATATTTTATATCTATTACATACTTGTTATTGAAAATGACCTTCTTTACCTTAAACTATGTAAATATATAGTTTGGAAAATAATTCTCAATGAAAAAATTTATTGAATTAGACTACATACAAGGTATGAAGATCTATAAATATATATTTAATATTTCACTATGACTGATTTAGAACACATATATTATTAAATGTCGAAAATGATTTATATCTTCATAGATTAAATCTATGAGATTTTTTTACTGAAACAGAACACATATATTGGTAAAGTGATAAAACAGTTTAACATAGAGAGCTCCAAAATAGGGTCATTACTGGTTTTTCATGTCTTGAATCTTAGAAAGATTCAAGATCATTTTAAGTAGTTATAAAGGATGGACATAATTTTTTATATGGGTGTTATAAGATCTATCATGTATTTCGTGTTGTGAAATCGACCCAGTTTTTCTTATGCTTTTGGAATTAAAATTATATACCAATAAAATACTAGGGATATTCATCATATTACTATTTAGAACATCCTTATATACCTGATAAAAACTAAGGATATGTTCTTTATATTTAGAGGATAATATGAGCTATTTTTAAGGGGTTACACTAATGCATGTTTCCAATCTGATAAATTTTATATGATATCTCAATATGGTTTCTTATTTTTCCCTAACAATAGAGTTATCAGTTATAATAGTTTGAAATAGGCCACTATAGTGGACATTAAAACATATGAAATGTTCATAATTGCATAAAATTCCATGAAATAAGTTCTTTGTATTAATATGTTCATTTCTAAATATGGGTTAGTTTCAAAAATTTAGTAATGAAGATTTGTTGTGACAATAATAGATTAATTAATCAAGCCAAGGGACCATAGATTCATAAAAGGATTAAACACATCTTTCATAAATAATATATCATTTGATATATCATTAATACTAGTTATGTAAATATATTTTTTATGGATACATAACTGAATATAGGGGATCTATTTATGAAACCATTACCACATCAAAATCATGATGGTCATGTTGAATATGTTGATATAAGGTACATGAGTGATTGGATTTTATGGTTGTAAAATATATCATGGGTTTATAATAAAGTAAATACCCATTTATAATTCCTTCATGTGTAATATAATTTATATTATATGAATATTTGAATGATAATTGAATTCCACTTATGTATTTTTTATAATTTTTTTGGATTTTTTGTCAATGTGAAAAGTATAGGTCAATTCATATTGAGGTTCATTGGATACGGGTTGGGTATTCACCCACAAATAAATAAGAAGAGATGCCCATAAATTATGGGTAAGGAAGCATAGAGTTAATTTCCATTCAAATGAAAATAAATTTAGGAAAGTGAGGATCTAGTTGGACGATTTATAGGTAGTGGATATTCACATAGGATGATTTAAATAGTTTATGTTCATAGTTATAAGTGATAAGTTCCAAAAGAGTATTTATAGTATTTTCTACAAAAATTTATAAGAATGAAAGCGCTAGCTACATGAAATTGTTTGAAGGGATACTATTCCAATGTCAAATGGCTATATGATTGGAGAGTTTTAAGAACCATGTGTTGGGAGAGGGATATTATAGTGTGCTATTAAATATTTATATTGAAATTAGTGTAGAAAAACACTTGGATGAAGTTTCATTGAGTCCAAAGTTTATAAGTAATGAAGTCCCTAGGAATACTCTATATATAGTATTTAATATGTTCCATGTTCTTACAAATGGAGTTGAGTGGTTTAAATATGGTTGATAAATTACATAAGTTAAATTTTGATGTATAGAATTGATTGATCTTGGATGAAGGTAGTTTTATGTAACCCTGTAGTTTATTGAATAAATTCAAGTTTATAGTTATGTTTGGATGTTTCTGATTAATTCACTATATACACCTAACACATATCCTTACATTCAGTCAGTGACAATTATGTGTGATTGTTCTACCCACCACAAAGTCACACGATTGATTTTATACTTATAACTCACATTCATTAGACTTTTCATGTGACAATGTCTATATTTGGAATATCATCCTCAAGATTCCCTAGAGATGTCTTAGGCTCATTTGGATCTGTCTCATAAAACATGACATGGAAAGATTCTTCTACACATTTAGTTCTTTTGATTGAAATATATAGGATTTACTATAGATAAAATATACTAGAAAGTTTCCTTCATCACACTTGGAAGAAAATTTGTCAAGATTTTCCTTAGTATTAAGGATATGGACATTGCAACCAAAGACATTGAAGTAGTTCACTTTGGGTATTCTATTGTTCCACAACTCATATGGAGTTAGTTTAAGAATAGGTCTAATAGAAACTACATTAATAATATAGCATGATGTATTTAAAGCTTCAGCCCAAAAAAATATTTAAGTCATATTGACTAATCATGGTTCTAGAAATTTCTTGAAAGGTCATTTTTCTTCATTATACAACTCCATTTTGTTGAGGTGTTCTAGGGGCATAGAAATTATAACAATATCCATTTTTTGAGAAAAAGGATTCAAACTCTTGATTTTCAAATTCATGACCATGGTGACTTTTTATAGATTTAATTCTATATCCAATATGATTTTTGATAGTTTTAGTATACTTGGTGAAATTAGAACACGCTTTACTTTTTTGAGCCAAGAATAATGTCCAAGAACACCTATAAATGTCATCTACATGAACATAAACATAGTGCATCCCATTTAAACTAGAAACCATAGATGGTCTAAACAAGTCCATGTGAACCAACTCGAGAGCTTGAGAAGTTGAGACTTCATTATTTTCTTTGAATGAAATGTTTTTTTGTTTACCCTTTTGAAAAGCATTACACACGTTATCATTTGGAAACTATAGTTTGGGTATATATTTGACTAATATATTACTATTTATCTTTCTAAGGGAGTGAATGTTTCATTGTCCTAGTATTTTATGCCAAATCCAAGAATCTTTGTGAAATAAAATTTAACATGAATTATTTCGAGAAACTAAAGAATCTACGTTAAAAAAATATAAATTTTCATTTCTTAATAAAGAAAATAATAATTAAATTTTATAATTAATGAAAAATCAAGATTTATATTCATGTTTAACTTGAAATACATCCTCACATAGCTATGAAATACTAAGCAGATTATATTTCAGTCCATCAACAAAAAGTACTTTAGAAATTAAAACTGAGTGAGATTTACTGATTTGGACTAGGACAATGAATTTTTCTTTTACATTGTCACTAAAAGTGAAATTCCCACTATCAATCTTTATTAGGTTATTGAAACATGAATATTCCCATGTCATGTGTCTTGAAAACCTTTTGTCCAAGTACCATAATCCTTTACAGGATCTCATCAAACAATTTTATTACAAAATAGTCAACTAAAAATAGGCTTTGGTACCTATATTTTATTCGGTCCAGTAAGATTAGTAAATAGTGATTTAGGAACCCACATTTTCTTCCTAGGTTTACTATAAACATTATGTAAATTATTTGAGAAATAAACATTATTTGGTCTACAAACACTCATAACAGTAGAGGATTTATCATAGTTTGAACTAGCAGAATGTTTTCCTGAACTAGGAATAAAGCTATATGTTATCGATTTTGAAAAAAAAATTAGTTACCGAAATATTTATTTACCATGTTGATAGACAATACTAGTAATTTATTTTGGGGATATTTTTTTCAAGCATTTATACCAAGATTTCTTCACTATTAGTAAACCTTTCAATGTCCTTTTTCAATTACTCATTAGATTGCTTTAATTCATTATTTTATTTGATAAATTGAACATTTTTCTATATTTATACAACAAGTTCATATTTAAAAGTTGAGATAATATCATATTGTCTCTTTAAAGACTTGTATATATCTTTTATTTCATTACATGTCTTTTCAAGCATAGTTTAATACTCAATCATTTATGCTTTAGACATATTTTCAAAATCATTATAATCTCTATAATAATAAAAATTTGGTACATGAGGTTCTAGGATTACCTCAAATGCGTTTTTCATTAAACACATATTGGATTACTTAGCATGTTCATCATTTAAAGAATCTGATTCTCTTGAAATTACCTCATAAGCACTCTATATTTCTTTCATTTCCTTTTAATACTTTCTATCTTTGTCCTAATTTTTCTTTATACTTGATCTTGGGACAATCAACCTTTACATGTCTCTTTATCTTACATTCATAACATAATATCTCTTCATACTTTTCATTTCTTTTCCAATCCTTCTTCTAGCTTCTCTTTTGATCATATCTTTCTTTAAAGTTAGGATTACTGAAACATTTTTTCCTTTAGTAAAATTTCAAAAAAACATCTGGCTAATGGATCTATCTCCTCATCACTATTAGGTGATTATTTTTGATTGCTGGAACATTCTATAGAGGCCTCTAGTTTCACATTTTCTTTGTGTTTAGAGGTAGTGGTCTTAAATGATGCAGATTTTCTTTTGGGTTCATCCTCTTATTCCTTGTTGACATTCAGCCCTTCTTCATACATCATTAGTTTCCCAATGAGTACTTTGACAAGTAATTTTTCAATATCAAATGACTCTCAAATAGATATAGAATTTCCCCTCCATCAATCAGGCAGGCATCTGAGATTTCCCATAATATTTTCATTATAAGTAACATCTCTTACCAAATAGATTATAGTGTTTTCTATTTAATTGAACCTGAGATACATGTCAAAAATAAGCTCATCAGAATACATTTAAAAATTACCATATTTAATAGTATATGTGATAAGTCTCATTTCCTTAACACTAGAAGTTCCTTCATGTGAAATAGATAATGTACCCCAAATTTCATGGGATGTTTTACATGGGGAAATTATATTAAATTACTCATCTCTTAAAGAGATGTATATAAAATTCATGGATTTTTAATTATTGTTATAATCAGTCATAATTGGTTCATACCACGTAGTTCTAGCAGTAGCATAAATATTATACTCATCTATAATGGAAGACCAAATTTCAAAACCCATACTTTTTAAATGTATTTTCATTTTAATTTTCGAATGCGCATAATTGGCTCCATTAAAAAATGGAGTTCTATTTGTAGTAGAAACTTCTAACCCATTATCCATAATAAATAAATATTTTTAAAGAGATATAAATTCATAATTAATACAAATTTGAAGATATTTAATGTGCAACTAAAATCACATTTGAAAATATTTTAAAATGGATCTTTATCAAGAAGAAACACATCTGATACCAAATATTGGTCGGAGTAGATTACTCAAGAGGGTGGTGAATTGAGTATCTAGGAAAATTTTTGTTAAAAAGTTCTCTTAAAAACATTCCCCAATAAAAATAAATATAGGACAATAAATCAATTTAATGTGGTTATAATGGTTTAACTATTCAAATAACTTCTCATAAGATTGACTAATTCCCAGTAATATCAATGTGAGTTATTGATACAACTTTTGAAGATACTCTAATAGGGAAAAAAATTATAACTTCTATCCAAGACTAACTATCAACGTAATATATAGTTTTAAGAAATATTAAGTAATGCAGATAAAAACCAAATTAAAAAACACAGCAGATAAAACAAGTGGTTCAGTCTCAAGATGAGACCTAATCCACTCCACTAGGTGATCACCTACCACTAAGAAGTTTATATTAATAAACATGACCACCACCCTGGATCAGGGTAAACAATAGTAGACATGACTATCCAGATCACACGACCTCTTCTTCTATTTTTCATGGGTATAATCTACCAGGTCACACAAGGACCTATTCCACACTTATCCATTAGAGTAAATAGATGTAATAAGATATAGGAGGAAGGTTATCTTATATCCTTTAGTTTGATATAAGATATAGTGTGTGTTTTAATACATACACACACACTACTTGAAATCTAAAAATAATACACAATAGAGAAAAGATGATGAGAAAGGATTATAAATGCTCTGAGTGTTTCTCTATGTAGCACTAGACTTTTAGGATGAAGAAGATGAAAAAATCGAGTCCTCTTATGAAAAAATAGTATTGTGAGTCTGGTGCTCTAGTTTCCAATTCGATGAAGTATGATATTTAGATTTTGTTCTTTCTTTGAGATTGTACTGTGATGATGTTTGAGGCTCTGACATGTAGTAGTTCGGCCTTATTAGGATCAAGAGTTCTCTTTGTGTTCTTCAGTTGTATATTTTTTCATGCATGTGTTATCTTTTCAAATGCTCACACTTCTCTTTCTCTGAGTCTCATGATCTTGTCTTTATTTCAGGGTGTATGTGTTGGGGATGACATGAAGCATGATTTCTACACCTCGTACCTATTACTATTAGGTGACATGTCTAAAAATAAAAATTAATTATATTAGTTCTATTAAATGACTCAAATATTAATGTTATAAATAACATTTAAATTAAATTAAAAAAGATATAATGTAAGGAACAATGTCACAGTATGTCTTTAAATGGTTCACTGGAAATGATGTCATCTCATTTTCCTTTTAATGGTGAGACAATCACTGTTCCATAATTGTCTTGAGATCTGGAACCGGTAGCACAGATGCAGTGTCAGAATCACAGTGTCCTAGGTAACAGTGTCTATTCCTTTTTCAAAATATTAAATGGTGTCTTGGTGGTGGTAATAAGGAACCGGTGTCACAGAATTTTTGAAATCTGAAATATGTTATGGTGTCCGAGTCATAGTGTTAAGGTTACGGTGATAGGGTTACGATGCCAGGGTTATGGTGTCAAGGTTATGGTGTCAGGGTCATGGTGTATGGATTATGGTGTTAGGTTCATGGTGTCTGGGACTTTTCAAAAATCCATATTCTGTGGAAAACATATAGTTTCTCAGATAGATCCAAATATCTGTAAAACTATCTTAGGAAATCATATACAAAGAATTAATTAGACTTAATAATTAATATAATAAAACATTATAGAACTAGATGAAAAGAATATTAAAATATTCATAAATTATTTATAAGATTCTAAATCAGGATCTTGGGAAATTTTATTCCATGATTTGTAATCATTAAATCATAGCGAAACCAATCATCTCTACACATGATTTGAGACAGATTAAACAATGATAACAAGATATTTGATCACTAAAACATGATTAAAACATGAGGATTCCTAAAATTATCAATCGTTTATAACTAGTTCAAGAGGATAAATCATGAATAATGGATAAAGAAGAGTCAATAAATTTCTGATTTCATTTGAACACATATGACATCATTCAAAACGGAGTTCAGACGGGAAAAATGAGAGGAAAAACAGCTCTCGACGCTGATGCTCGTGAACCCGGCTGATGGTTCTTCCCATCAGACGAAACATGAGTCTACTAACTATTTTAGACAAAAATAAAATAAAATTACATGGAATGTATTTTAAAAATACACCCCATGTTCATTCATTTCCTAGAAAGACCATTACATGGTTGTGTACCTGGATCATACGGCATGTAACCCACCTACAGGGCGTGTAAGAATCTTTTTTATCCATCTCATTAAGTATAATTTGAATAGGAAGGATTCATACCTCAACGAAAGAACTACGTTCTTACAAAAATGTACTTATTCACATCCTAGGGAAGAATAAAACATAAAATATGGGTGATATCAGATGCTCATTAAGGGTAAGTAATACAGTGTATGTTATCATAAACATAAAACCTAGGCATTGTGAATAACTAAAAACACAAGCCCTTAAAAATAAATTTTTTTCATTATATGGTATGAATGAAATCAGAGTAAATAAATCCATATAACTGATAATAAGAGAATGAAACGTAACCATGGATATTAAACTAGTCAAAAAAATTACATGGTTTATCAATTAATATAATTATAATGAGGTAATTCATATTGTCATACATCTAAAACATATTTTCGAGGACTCAACCAAGACGTCTAAAAATACTTGGGTAAGGCCTAGATAAAACCCCAATTCTGTTTGATATCATGACACCTAACAATTAATATAGGGGCTATAGGAGGCCCCACCCATCACATTGTAAGTCCAAAACATTCCATATATAAATGGGGTTAAACATAAAAATCATATTCAAATGAATTTTAAATAACATTCCCCAATTTGTAATCACAAATACTAACCATCCTGAGTGGTATGGTGAATGGTATCAAGATAGAACATCCATAGTCAAACTAATAAAAAAAATTCATAAAAATATGGTGGATGATAAACATAAAATAATAACCTCAATAAGACATAAAATTTAATAGTGGTGTATAAATTTACAAAAATAGTCTAATAAAATCATTGAGGAATTTTTGAGTGGAATACACTTTTACTTTGAAAAGAAGAGTTATCATGTAAAAATCATTGCAAAAAATCCTATGTGAAATAATTTATTTTTTCCAGGATGAATTTAGTGGTTTTATAAAAATAATTTTTTCTTTAAATATATTTTATAGTGAATGTGAAAATAGGTAAGAAATCAAGAAGTTCTCTTGAAACGAACCTATTTATCGAGAAGAATTTGAGATTGGTCCTTTTATAACATGTAACTACCTATAAAATAAAGAAGCATTATGATTGTTACATATATATAAAAAATTTACACGGATTTTGTGAGTATTACACAATAATAATTAAAAATTTCATTGGGGTAAATAGAGAAAAGGAGCAACTATAATGAAATTGGAGGTTCTAGTAGAAAACCCTTACCTTATGTCTCAACGTGTTATGAACTTGACCAAAACATTCTGAATAATAAAATTAAATAAATTAATTAATAAATTGATAACCTTATTTACATTTATTTTATTTATTATTGTTTTATTATGTTCATTTATGGACTGTTTGATGAGTTGTGTGATATAATTTTATGGCTCGAGAGCGTTCATTTCTTTGGTTTTCACGATCTGTATACTTTTATACGAGTATGGAAGTTCATGTGGAATGGGTATAATTATCCAAAATATAATTTATATGATATATTAAATTTTAAATTATTATATATATCATATGGTTATATTTTATGAGAATTAATATTTTGATAGTACATTTAGTGATAATCATTTAGATTATTACGACGGTATTTCGATCACCCCGAATGAGTTTTGTCATATAAATTATCATTATGAATATATATAGGTTAAAAAACATTAAATAATACATTATACATATTTTATAATATATATCAACCATAAAAATGGTTTCATTACTATCCTTGAAGGAGAAATTAAAGAAGGAATGTTCGTCTTCCATGAATGTTGTAAATCGGTACCTCTTGGATGATGATTTTGTTTTCAAAATAAAAGAGAGGGAATAAGGAGATTGATTATCGTTCTTTCATTAAAATTATATAATTATAGTATATAAATTATATTAGATTTATCAGGATCATTTTTATATAGTATTTGATGCGTGAATAATAAAATAACGATATTGAAAAAAAATACAAGTAAAAGGAAGAGGATTTTACTCCTTGAATACTCCTCCTTGAGAATATCCTTAAGGGGGTTGTTTTTGATATTTTGATGAGACCTAGAGCTTATATAAAAGGGGGAGGATATTGGAAGGAATATTGGGAATAAATTTTACTAGGAACTAATCTTGGAAGGTGTGGGGATAAGAGGGAGCAAGGGGTGGTTTTTATAGTAAAGGTGATGGGTTATTTCTCATTATTTTTTCATTATTTTATTATTATGCTCAATACCACCAATAGTGTTGATTATTGTGACTAAATACATTAATTAGTGAATTAAATTTCAAACCAAGGGTTATTACACCATCCATGAATCAAGTAATAGTGTATTTAGCTTGTAATGTATTTATACTATAGATTACCATATTTTACTATTCATTAAAAAATTCAAGTATTTTAGAAAAATTAAAAAAATTCACCCTAACTATTTTTTGATTTGTAAAATTAAAAAGTAAACTCCATTTTATGAAAATAGTTTTTTGAATATTAATATTTTAATTTTTAGTTATTATTGTCATTTACTCAAAAAATAAAATTTTTAAAATTAAAACTGTAACGCCCCGACCCCAGCTACCCAGAGTCGGTGCATTATTACATAACATTGGCATGATCACAAGAAAGATCAAATCTCGAAAGACCGATTGGTTTAGTAGCCTTGGAAACACTAGATATATTCATAAGATTTACATTACATCATAAAATGAAAAACTAATACAACAACATAATATTTCCACAATCCACACTACAATCCCCTCATAATATCCCTGCAGGTCATTCATAACTTACATCTTCACTTCCTGGGAAAAATAAAACATAGAAAAGGGGTGAGCTCAAATGCCCAGTAAGGATAACAATATAGCGGAAACTTTCATCAATAAGAATAAACATTTAAGGCAATGTATAACTAAAACAAAATCCTTTTAAACATGAACTTTCAACATGGTATGGCATAAATAAAATGAAATAATTCCATTTACTTATTCACATGGATATTCCACTAATCGAATAATCACATGCAAAAATAAATAACCACTTTCATAATGTTGGAATGCATAATGCCAGACTATCATAACCACATAGCCAAGGCCTCGTGCCAAGACTACAAATAAGATTTTGTCAAGGCCTTGTGCCAAGACACTAGTTTGTCTCATTAGACCTACCGATGCATCGAGGAGCTATAGCGGGCTCCACCCGTCACTTATTAAGTCCAATGCATTCCCATATGAAAAGGTTTAAACATAACATAAACATTCGTATTAAAACTAGCATACTAAATGTCAATACTTTCACAATAAACTATGAATGGTATAAAAATAGCACATCCACAGTCAAACATATCACAAAACCTTCAATACAATATAGAAGTTTTTTATCATAATAAATCAACTTCAAATAATCTTAAAATCCATCAAAGGATGTTGACATAGATGAAATCAAAATTCTTTTTAAAGAAATATCTCCTTTTATTTTGAAATCATTTAAGATCCATATAAAATAAAACATTTTCTTTGAAAATATTCTTATAAGCTTGTAAGGAAAGCTTGGAGATTTTATAACGGCGTAAAATAACCGCACCCGCCGTATAAGTTAAAAAAAACATTCTTACCTCAATTCTGTCGAAAAGGTTAAAAAGGACCTTGTTTTGAAAACGACGGAAAGATTCCTTTATAAACCTCTTATAAAAAGTCAAAAACAGGTATAAATGACTTTAACCCATATTCTTTTAAATAGTAAAAATGTTTTGAAATACATTTTTAAGAAACATGGATGTGGATGATAAAGAGATCCCAGTAGATTATTACATATAAACAACCTCGGATAATGAAGAGATTGTGAAATAACCCTTACCTTGTACTTTTCCTTGGTTGGGGTAGGTTAACCTCCTGTATAATGGTGAAATAATTGTTATTAAATTATACAAGAATCATATATATTAATATGATATCATATATGATCTTTTAACATTGATTTATTAATAATATCTTAGAATTATCATCGTTTCGGGTGTTAACTTACTCATTTTCTTTTATACGTCTTGTTACATAAGCCATGTTTCTTGTATCTTATTCATATCCAGAATGATATCAAGTCCTTAAACATCATTTTTAAATCATAAAATGATAATTATACTTGAATGGATACGATGGAGAATGAATCTCATCGCGTTCGTGGAGACGGTAGTCCGTACGTACACACGAGCGACAATATCATTCTTTTGATATTAAAATAATATATAAATGAATGGTATATCATATATACAGAATCATTAACATGTTATATTTATTATTTACATGAGTTACACATCATTATTATACCCATCCAAATAATATTATATTGAATAACAATTACACCACGACGTGGAGACGGTAAGCCGTACGTACGCACGTATGGTGACATGTTATTCAAAGGGTGGATAGAATACTGAATATGGTTGTACCATACTTATAATAACATCACAGTATATGTGAGATACTGGAGTTATTATTTTAGAATGGTAAGAACAAAGGAAGAAGAAGTGGAAGAAGAAATGAACTTAGAAAAGGGTGGTGAAATCATTACCTCTTCTTCAGGTTCTTCCTTTTGATTTGATCAAAAGGGATCCTTAGGTTGGCTTTCTGATCAAACTAAGGCCTCTAGGTTGTAGTGAGGGATGTTGGGAGATTATTTGGTCAGAGTTTGGCCGAACCAAGAGGCTTTGAAGGTGTGAAGAAATGAGGAGGAGTGCCCTTTTATAAGAGGGGTGAGGGGCACCTTTGGAAAAGCTAGAAATATTAATTTATAATAAATTCATATTCGGTTTCTAAAGGCTCCAAAGTTGACTATTCAAAGGATGAGGTGGGGATAGGTCGAAAACAACTCATCCAATAGAATTTAGACAGGTTTGGGTACTTATATTATCCTTATCTTTAAGTATTAACTCTAAGTTAATTAGTTTCACTTTTACAATGTCTCTTTGTATTTTTATATATTATGGTTAATAAACTTACTATATACATCCAAGAGACCCCCAAGTGGTCCATTAATGATTAACCTATCATAATATAAGTCTCTTGGCCGAACCTTAGATTTTTAGGAATTTAATATCAATTAATAATATAATATTTGTTTTAAGAACTCTTTTATGTCAATTTTGACACTATTCAATAGTTGATTTTTGTGAAACTCATAACAGATTGATTACTTCTAACAAAGTCCATTAAATCAATCCTAATATATCATATTAGCCTAGAAAATTAGTTTAATTCATTAAAAGTTTCATATTATATTTATTTGGGTATTTATAATATCAATTATTTTAATTTTGCACTATTATAGTAATTACTGCATCATCATTGTGTCATAACTAAAATAACTTATTTAATGTCTAATAATTATAAATAAAATATAATTATGTAGGAAATCTTTTTATCTTTCTAATGAATATTTATAATCAAAAATCCAACATGTATAACACTATGTAAAAATTGTTGTTCTAAACGATATATGCTTGTGTCATTTTTGTATTCATTTTGACTTAATTAAAATAAAGTGTCATTATCACTTACAAGTGGATCCATGGGGGCCCAAAATAGACCCAAAGATTCCCATGGTCGACTATGTATCAACCAATAGGGTTAAGACACATTTTAGGGTAATTTAGTATTATTATAATATTATTATTTTTTAACCCTTATTTACCGGATTTACCCTTAACCATGGTAAATAAAATATTTACCGCAGTAATTATTCAAAATGTCTAAAAATAAAAGTTACCTATTTACACAATTTGAACATCCTGATTCCAAATATGGAATCCATTTTTCTAAATTCAAAACACATAAGTGGCAGAAATTAATTTAAAATTAATTCCCGCTGTCAAAACAAAAAGCGTGTTTTTAAGAGATAATAACTACCAAAAGATTGACACTTGTTTATGTTCGGTTTAATTGTAAAATTATGTCCAATGACCAAAATTATATTAAATGGTAAAAATATATTCTAAATATACTTTAAAACCAATCAAATTCATAATTTATCACTATTACTTATTTTGATTAAAAAAGTTGTTTTTAATTAAAATTTAGTAATTTTCACTATTCATCAAAATATAAAAGTTATCCGAAAAGTACCAAAATTTCACCCTAGGATAATTTCGATATTCCGAATCCAAAAATGAAGTCCATTTTGAAATATAAAATATATATGATTTCAAAAAGTAGGTATCACTATTTACAACGGCTAGTTTAATTAGTTGTGGTGTGTGTTAGAACTCGAGGTTGCGTACAACACACGCTATCGCATTATTCAAAGGGAAACGTACCGTAGAAGCTTGGGGTGTTACATTCTCCCCTCCTTCAAATAATTGCATCCTCGCAATTTCTAGGGTATTACTGCATAAAAAGACTCGGGTGGTTCTTCATCATAAGTTCCTCGGGTTCCCACGTTGCCTCTTCCATCTTATGATTCCTCCACAAAACTTTTACCAGACGCGTCGTCCGGTTTCTCAGCACTTGTTCTCTCGTATCAAGAATCTTGATGGGCTCTTCGCAGTAAGACAGATCAGGTTCCAGTTCTAAATCTTCATAGGTGAGTACATGCGTTGGGTCAGGCATGTATTTCCTCAACAGAGATACGTGGAACACATCGTGAACTTTGGAGAGACTTGGCGGCATTGCCAATCGGTAAGCTACAGCCCCAATTCGTTCTAGAATTTCGAAAGGTCCGATGTACCTGGGACTCAATTTACCTTTCTTACCAAAACGTATGACTCCCTTCCACGGAGATACCTTTAGGAAAACATGATCACCGACTTGAAATTACAAATCCTTCCTTCGATTATCGGAATAGCTCTTCTGCCTACTTTGAGCTGCTTTGATGTGATTTTGGATTACCTTTACCTTTTCCATCGTTTCCTCCACCAGTTCTAGACCTACAAGTTCTCTTTCACCGACGTCATCCCAACAGGTTGGTGTACGACATCTCTTTCCGTATAACGCTTCATATGGTGCCATCTGAATACTTGAATGGAAGCTATTGTTATAGGAAAATTCTACCAGAGGTAAATATTGATCCCACATACCCTGAAAGTCTAGTGAGCAAGATCTCAACATGTCTTCTAAGGTTTGAATAGTCCGTTCTGATTGTCCGTCTGTCTGAGGGTGGTAAGAAGTGCTCAAATGAAGTTCAGTATCCAGGGATTTCTGAAGAATTTTCCAAAATCTTGAAGTAAAACGGGGATCACGATCAGAAACAATCGATAGGGGTACTCCATGAAGTCTCACAACTTCATTAATGTATAGTCTTGCTAGACGTTCCAGGGGTAGATCTTCTCTTATAGAAAGAAAATGTGCTGACTTGGTAAAACGATCAACAATAACCCATATTGCATCATTCCTTCTAGGAGTCTTTGGTAGCCCCATGACAAAGTCCATTGTAATATTGTCCCATTTCCACTCTGGTATGGGAAGAGGTTGCATGACTCCTCCAGGTTGTTGCCTTCCAGCTTTCACTTGTTGACAAACCATACATCTTGACACAAAATCAGAAATCTCCCTCTTCATGTTGTCCCACCAAAAATGTTCCTTCAAATCTCTATACATTTTGGTGCTCCCAGGGTGTATAGAGAAATTGGAACTATGAGCATCATCCAGCAATTCCCTTTTTAGATCAGGTATATTGGGAACACAAAGTCTCTCAATTTCCCATCATTCACAACTTTAATCTTCTTCTGAAATTCTTCATCATCAGTCTGAGAACTCTTAATCCTTTCTAGTAAAGATGGTTTGGCAACCATTTGAAAAAGCATTGATGTTTCACCTTCCCTGGTTATTCCCATGTCCATCTTCACTAGCTCCATGAAAATTGGATCCCTTTCAATTCTCATATTGTTCAAAACTCCATGGTCTTTTCTACTCAAAGCATCTGCCACCTTGTTTGCCTTCCCTGGGTGGTAGTGTATCGTACAATCATAATCCTTGAGTAATTCAAGCCATCTCCTTTGCCTCATGTTGAGTTCTTTTTGTGAGAAAATATACTTCAAACTCTTGTGATCAGTATAAATCTCACATTTTTCACCATAGAGGTAGTGCCTCCATATTTTCAAAGCAAAGATCACTGCTGCTAACTCGAGATCATGAGTAGGATAGTCTTGTTCATGAATTTTCAACTGTTGTGATGCATAGGCAATAACTCTATCATTCTGCATAAGGACACAGCCAAGTCCTTTCTTTGATGCATCACTATAAATAACGAACCCATCATTCCCCGATGGTAGAGTCAATATAGGAGCATTGAATAATCTTCTCTTCAGTTCTTCGAAAAATTCTTCACACTCTTTTTTCCAAACAAATTTAACCCCTTTACGTGTGATCTTTGTTAATGGGTTAGCCAATCGGGCAAAATTCTGGACGAAACATCGATAATAACCTGCCAAACCAATAAAACTACGTACCTCAGTTATACTCGTAGGTGCTGGCCATTCTTGGATTGCCTTGGTCTTAGAAGGATCAACAGAGATTCCATCTTTAGAGACAATATGGCCAAGAAAAGAAATCTCCTGAAGCCAGAATTCACACTTGCTAAACTTTCCATATAATTCATGCCTCCTCAGAGTCTTCAAGATAATGCGCAAGTGATTTTCATGATCTTCGTAGGTTTTGGAGTATACCAAGATATCATCAATAAATACCACCACAAATTCATCGAGATACTCCTTGAAAACTCTATTCATCAGATCCATGAATACAGAGGGTGTATTAGTCAATCCAAACGGCATTACAGTAAACTCGTAATGCCCGTACCTGGTTCGAAATGCTGTTTTCGGAATGTCTTCCTTCTTTACACACAACTGATGGTATCCAGATCGAAGGTCAATCTTTGAAAAGTATTGAGCTCCATGCAGTTGGTCAAATAAATCATCAATACAAGGTAGGGGATACTTGTTCTTTATCGTTATAGCATTGATCTCCCTGTAGTCGATACATAACCTCATAGATCCATCTTTCTTTTTAACAAAAAGAACAGGGGCTCCCCATGGAGAAACACTAGGGCGAATAAATCCCTTATTACTCAATTCCTCTAGTTGTTTCTTTAGTTCGACTAGCTCTACAGTGGACATTCTATAAGGGGTCTTCGATATAGGCCTTGATCCAGGAATCAAATCAATGGAAAACTCGACTTCTCGTTCTGGAGGATGTCCAGGTAAATCTTCCGGAAATACATCTACAAATTCTTTCACAACAGGTACATCCTCTATTTGAACATTCCTTTCCTCACCGACAGTTATTTCATTCTCTTCCTCCCCAATAATTGAATTAAGTTGAACTACTGGGGGTGGATCTAAATAAGAATTAGGTGGTGACGATTCTGCTCTAAAAATAAGGTGTTCCTTATCATTATCATCAAGAATCGTAACCTCTTTCTTCTTACAATAAATCTTCGCATCATAGTCCGAAAGCCAGTCCATACCGAGGATTATATCAAACTCAATCATAGGTATGACGATGAGATCAGCAGATAAAGAAAATTTATGTGCTCTAATGGGGACTGATTCACAAAACTTTGTTGCAACGATACTTCCCTTAGGAGTTTTAACTGACAACTCCCTTATTAAATCAAATTGGAAATATCTAATTTTCTTAGCAAACTGGGAAGATATGAAACAATGCGATGATCCAGAATCAAATAATGCATTTGCTAAACTTGAGGAAACCATTAAATTACCTGCCACCACGTCTTTCAGAGTTTCTACCTCAGCAGTAGTGATAGCATAAGCCTGGCCTTGATCCCTTGGCCTTTTCTGAGGTAAGTTCTCCTGACGCTTAGGACATGCATTTGCATAATGCCCCATCTTCCTGCAATTGTAGCACTGAACGTTGGTAGATTCCTTCTTCCCCTTGCAATCATGAGCTTGGTGGCCTTTTTCACCACACTTGTAACAGACTCCCATTCCCTTCAAGAAAGTACCAGGATGTTTCTTCCCGCATTTACCACAAGATGGATATTCAACCTTTCCCTTCTTCCCCTTATTTCCATTCCCAGATTGATCAGAAGGTCTCTTCTTCTCTTGCTTCACTTTAAAGTCATAAGACTTAGAGAATTCTTTTTCGGTCTTGATAGCACATGAGATAATGTCTTCGTACGACGAAAAGGATTGTGAGACTAATGCTCGACGGAGAAATGGTTTTAACCCATCAAAGAAACGATCAATCTTACTTCTTGGGTTGCGAATATAATCTCCAGCATACCTCGCTAACCTTGTAAAGTTAGCCTCATACTTTGTGACATTCTCATCCTCCTTTTGTCTCAGACTCAGAAATTGCCTTTCCATATCTGCTCGATGGTCGCGAGGGAAGTATTTTTCTAAAAACAGATCTTTGAACTCCCTCCATTCCATGTTTGATACTTCATCATCTTCCTTCATGTTTTGAATCAATGACCACCATTGATCAGCATCTCCAGTGAGGCGGTAAACAGCCATGGTAACTTTTTCCCTTTCACTACTCCCCAAAGCCTGAAATATTTTCTCTAGGGAAAATATCCATTGCTCAGCTACTAAGGGATTTGTACTCCCATTGAACGTTGGTGGTTGTTGTCTCAAGAATCGATCTAACATTGATCCTCCACGCTGCGGATCAGGGTGCTCCATACGGGTAAGGTTATTATTCATAACCTGAGTAAGTTGTCCCAGTACGGTGATTAGCTGATCAGCACCAGTTGCATCACCAGCCCCACTATAATTATCTTGAGCAGGAGGGCAATCCCTACATGGAGTGCGTGCATTGATACGGTTTCCATTTCTTCCACTAGGCGCCATTTCTAAACAATGGCATAAACTAGATCAGTTTATGAATCAAAATACATAATCCCATACTTATAAAACACTTAACATAAATTGAACTATTTATGGATATAATCCATAATCATAAAAATGTTTTCTTTGAGGAAGTATATACTCATAATCCCTTCAAAATGATTTGTAAAGAAAATGAGAGTTATCCTAAGCATATCCCCCGGGAGTGTCGTAACCAAGAGTGCAGCAAGGCCCGTTGTCGTGCACCAGTTCCCGTTCGAGTCTAGCTCAAAGCGGTGTTTTCGGGTTTTACCCCTAGGTACATCTGTGCCAGAGCCGCCTCTACCTGCTCGTATCCAGACATGGATGTATTGCTCGGAAAACTCACAAAGTCTCTACAATACCAAAATTCTAGGAAGTTCTTCTATACTAATCCTCAAAGTTCATCTTAGGTCTATGTGCTCTAATCAGAGTTTATCTAAATCTAGCTTCCATGGTTTGTACTAAACTTCCTCTGATACCAACTGTAACGCCCCGACCCCAGCTACCCAGAGTCGGTGCATTATTACATAACATTGGCATGATCACAAGAAAGATCAAATCTCGAAAGACCGATTGGTTTAGTAGCCTTGGAAACACTAGATATATTCATAAGTTTTACATTACATCATAAAATGAAAAACTAATACAACAACATAATATTTCCACAATCCACACTACAATCCCCTCATAATATCCCTGTAGGTCATTCATAACTTACATCTTCACTTCCTGGGAAAAATAAAACATAGAAAAGGGGTGAGCTCAAATGCCCAGTAAGGATAACAATATAGCGGAAACTTTCATCAATAAGAATAAACATTTAAGGCAATGTATAACTAAAACAAAAGCCTTTTAAACATGAACTTTCAACATGGTATGGCATAAATAAAATGAAATAATGCCATTTACTTATTCACATGGATATTCCACTAATCGAATAATCACATGCAAAAATAAATAACCACTTTCATAATGTTGGAATGCATAATGCCAGACTATCATAACCACATAGCCAAGGCCTCGTGCCAAGACTACAAATACGATTTTGTCAAGGCCTTGTGCCAAGACACTAGTTTGTCTCATGAGACCTACCGATGCATCGAGGAGCTATAGCGGGCTCCACCCGTCACTTATTAAGTCCAATGCATTCCCATATGAAAAGGTTTAAACTTAACATAAACATTCGTATTAAAACTAGCATACGAAATGTCAATACTTTCACAATAAACTATGAATGGTATAAAAATAGCACATCCACAGTCAAACATATCACAAAACCTTCAATACAATATAGAAGTTTTGTATCATAATAAATCAACTTCAAATAATCTTAAAATCCATCAAAGGATGTTGACATAGATGAAATCAAAATTCTTTTTAAAGAAATATCTCCTTTTATTTTGAAATCATTTAAGATCCATATAAAATAAAACATTTTCTTTGAAAATATTCTTATAAGCTTGTAATGAAAGCTTTGAAGATTTTATAACGGCGTAAAATAACCGCACCCGCCGTATAAGTTAAAAAAAACATTCTTACCTCAATTCTGTCGAAAAGGTTAAAAAGGACCTTGTTTTGAAAACGACGGAAAGATTCCTTTATAAACCTCTTATAAAAAGTCAAAAAAAGGTATAAATGACTTTAACCCATATTCTTGTAAATAGTAAAAATGTTTTGAAATACATTTTTAAGAAACATGGATGTGGATGATAAAGAGATCCCAGTAGATTATTACATATAAACAACCTCGGATAATGAAGAGATTGTGAAATAACCCTTACCTTGTACTTTTCCTTGGTTGGGGTAGGTTAACCTCCTTTATAATGGTGAAATAATTGTTATTAAATTATACAAGAATCATATATATTAATATGATATCATATATGATCTTTTAACATTGATTTATTAATAATATCTTAGAATTATCATCGTTTCGGGTGTTAACTTACTCATTTTCTTTTATACGTCTTGTTACATAAGCAATGTTTGTTGTATCTTATTCATATCCAGAATGATATCAAGTCCTTAAACATCATTTTTAAATCATAAAATGATAATTATACTTGAATGGATACGATGGAGAATGAATCTCATCGCGTTCGTGGAGACGGTAGTCCGTACGTACACACGAGCGACAATATCATTCTTTTGATATTAAAATAATATATAAATGAATGGTATATCATATATACAGAATCATTAACATGTTATATTTATTATTTACATGAGTTACACATCATTATTATACCCATCCAAATAATATTATATTGAATAACAATTACACCACGACGTGGAGACGGTAAGCCGTACGTACGCACGTATGGTGACATGTTATTCAAAGGGTGGATAGAATACTGAATATGGTTGTACCATACTTATAATAACATCACAGTATATGTGAGATACTGGAGTTATTATTTTAGAATGGTAAGAACAAAGGAATAAGAAGTGGAAGAAGAAATGAACTTAGAAAAGGGTGGTGAAATCATTACCTCTTCTTCGGGTTCTTCCTTTTGATTTGATCAAAAGGGATCCTTAGGTTGGCTTTCTGATCAAACTAAGGCCTCTAGGTTGTAGTGAGGGATGTTGGAAGATTATTTGGTCAGAGTTTGGCCGAACCAAAAGGCTTTGAAGGTGTGAAGAAATGAGAAGGAGGAGTGCCCTTTTATAAGAGGGGTGAGGGGCACCTTTGGAAAAGCTAGAAATATTAATTTATAATAAATTCATATTCGGTTTCTAAAGGCTCCAAAGTTGACTATGCAAAGGATGAGGTTGGGATAGGTCGAAAACAACTCATCCAATAGAATTTAGACAGGTTTCGGTACTTATATTAACCTTATCTTTAAGTATTAACTCTAAGTTAATTAGTTTCACTTTTACAATGTCTCTTTGTATTTTTATATATTATGGTTAATAAACTTACTATATACATCCAAGCGACCCCCAAGTGGTCCATTAATGATTAACCTATCATAATATAAGTCTCTTGGCCGATCCTTAGATTTTTATGAATTTAATATCAATTAATAATATAATATTTGTTTTAAGAACTCTTTTATGTCAATTTTGACACTATTCAATAGTTGATTTTTGTGAAACTCATAAAAGATTGATTACTTCAAACAAAGTCCATTACATCAATCCTAATATATCATATTAGCCTAGAAAATTAGTTTAATTCATTAAAAGTTTCATATTATATTTATTTGGGTATTTATAATATCAATTATTTTAATTTTTCACTATTATAGTAATTACTGCATCATCATTGTGTCATAACTAAAATAAATTATTTAATGTCTAAAAATTATAAATAAAATATCATTATGTAGGAAATCTTTTTATCTTTCTAATGAATATTTATAATCGAAAATCCAACATGTATAACCCTATTTAAAAATTGTTGTTCTAAAAGATATATGCTTGTGTCATTTTTGTATTCATTTTGACTTAATTAAAATAAATTGTCATTATCACTTACAAGTGGATCCATGGGGTCCCAAAATAGACCCAAAGATGCCCATGGTCGACTATGTATCAAACAATAGGGTTAAGACACGTTTTAGGGTAATTTAGTATTATTATAATATTATTTTTTTAACCCTTATTTACCGGATTTACCCTTAACCATGGTAAATAAAATATTTACCGCAGTAATTATTCAAAATGTCTAAAAATAAAAGTTACCTATTTACACAATTTGAACATCCTGATTCCAAATATGGAATCCATTTTTCTAAATTCAAAACACAGAAGTGGCAGAAATTAATTTAAAATTAATTCCCGCTGTCAAAACAAAAAGCGTGTTTTTAAGAGATAATAACTACCAAAAGATTGACACTTGTTTATGTTCGGTTTAATTGTAAAATTATGTCCAATGACCAACATTATATTAAATGGTAAAAATATATTCTAAATATACTTTAAAACCACTCAAATTCATAATTTATCACTATTACTTATTTTGATTAAAAAAGTTGTTTTTAATTAAAATTTAGTAATTTTCACTATTCATCAAAATATAAAAGTTATCCGAAAAGTACCAAAATTTCACCCTAGGATAATTTCGATATTCCGAATCCAAAAATGAAGTCCATTTTGAAATATAAAATATATATGATTTCAAAAAGTAGGTATCACTATTTACAACGGCTAGTTTAATTAGTTGTGGTGTGTTTTAGAACTCGAGGTTGCGTACAACACACGCTATGGCATTATTCAAAGGGAAACGTACCGTAGAAGCTTGGGGTGTTACAAAAACTGATTTTAAAACACCCTAAATAATTAATTAAGGTCTTAATAAATTATCCTAAAATCATAAGACAAAAAATTTATTTATCAGTACATTTTATGAAAATTAAAAATTTTTTAATCAATTTATTAATTATAAAATTTTAATTAAATATTTATTATTCACAAAAATACCAACACTTAATTATTAATTTTTAAATATTAACTTACTTATACCATTATATAATTATATCATTATTTCATTTATAAGGTTCCTAAATATTATTTATACATTCATTGGTGTGATTACTGTTCATTATTCTAATTAACTATTCATAAGGGTCATATTATTATTCCTAAGGTTAAGTTATTATTCACTAAAAATGAATGTTGATCCTATCAGACCCTAAATATCTTATTTATCACAATTATGAATGTCCATTTTTTAAAATTTAAATCATAAAGGTGGAAAAATTATGTTTAACAGCTATGTTATAATAACATAGTGTTGTTTCAAAGAGACTCAGTGTTTCATGCATTACATTCTATATTAAATTTATTTGAAAATCTTTGGGGTGTTACATTATTCCACACTTACAAAATTTTTATCCTCAAAATTTCCATAATTTTACCTCATAAGAATATTGGTGTAGGTCTTCATCATAAGTTCCTCAGGGTCGCATGTCACCTCTTCAATTTTATTATTTTTTTCATAGTACCTTTACCATCTGAGTCATCTGATTCCTCAACACCTATTCTTTAGTGTCCAAAATTTGGATAGTCTCTTCATATTAAGAAAAGTCTAGTTCCAATTTTATTCCTTTATAAGTGAGTACATGTGTTGGGTTTGGCCTGTACTTCCTTAACAAAGATACATGGAACAAATTGTGTACCTTTAGGAATCATTACCAAATAATAAGCCACAATTCCAATTCTCTCCATAATTTCAAAAGGAACAATGTACGTGGGGCTCATTTTTTCTTTCTTCTTAAATCTTACTTCACCCTTCCATAGAGACACTTTAAAAAAATTTGATCCCTTACTCTATATTCTAAATCCTTACTTCGATTACATGCATAGATCGTTTCTCTTCTTTGAGCTACATTGATATAGTTTTGAATATTATTTACCTTTTCTGTTGTTTATTCCACAAGCTCAGGGTCCAAAAGCTTCCTTTAACCAACTTCATCCCAAAAATTTGATGTACAAAATCTCTTTCCATAAAATTCTTTATATGTTTCCATTTTAATACTGAAATGGAAACTATTATTTTAGGAAAACACTACCAAATTTAAATAACACATACCTTGAAAATCAAGTGAGCCGGATCTCAATATGTTTTTTAATGTTTGGATTTTCATTTCTGACTGCCTATCAGTTTATGGGTAATAAGAAATACTCAAATGAATCTTAGTATCCAAATATTTCTGAAGACCTTTCCATAATTTTGATGTAAATCACGGATTATGATTAGACATAATTGAGAGAGGTTCTCTATGAAGTCTTATAAATTCATTTATATGGATTCGTATGAGGATCTCTAGTGGAAAATATTCCCTTATAGAAAGGAAATGTGTATATTTGGTATGTTGGTCAACAATCACCCATATTTCATCATTCCTTGTTGGAGTTTTTTGTAATCTAGTGAAAATATCCATAGTGATTTTATCCCATTTTCATGTAGGAATATAAAGAGGTCTCAAGACTCCTCTATGATGTTGTCTTTTAGACATCGCAAATTGATATACTAAAAAATTGGACACATAATCATATATTTCCATCATGATGTTATCCCACCAAAAATTTTTCATCAAATATATATACATCTTAGTGTTACCTGGGTATATAGAGAAATTTGATCTATGATCATCATCCAATAACCCCCTTTTTAGCTCGGGTATAGAGGGAACACAAAGTCTCTCCCCAAATTTAAAAATTCTATCCTCTCACATAAAGTCATCCAAATTCCCATAATTCACACCTTTAATTTTCTTCTAAATATTATAATCATCAAACTGATAACTTTTATTCCTTTTAAATAATATGGTTGGTCAACCAATTGAAAAATTAATGATGCTTCACCTTCCTTGATAATTTCTATATTCATATTTACTTGATCAATGTTCAGAAGATTCCTTTAAATAATTATTTTATTTATAACTCTATGATTATTTCTGATTAATGCATCGGCTACCATATTTTCCTTTCATGTGTGATAGTGTTTTGAACAATCATAATCGTTGAGTAGTTAGATCCATATCCTTTTCCTCATATTGAGTTCTTTCTATGAGAAGATATATTTCAAGCTTTTGTGATCCATATATATTTAACATATTTCACAAGATAGATAGTGTCTCCATATCTTTAGAGAAAATATTATAGCTATTAACTCAATATCAAGAGTTGGATAGTTTTGTTCAAGAATTTTTAACAAGCTTTATGAATAGGAAATAACTATATCATTCTACATAAAGACATAGCCATGTCCTTTCTTTGATGTATCACTATAAATTAAAAATCCAACATTTACTGATGGTAGAGTCAATATTAGAGTATTCACTAACCTCTTATTCAATTATTAAAAACATTCTTCACATTATTTTTCCCATATGAACTTAACCGATTTACTAGTAATATTGGTTAACGAGTTAGCTAATCAGGAAAATTTCTGAATGAAACAGTGTTAATAACCTGCTAAATCAATAAAACATCATACCTTGGTTATATTCATTGGAGTAGGAAATTGTAGAATTTATTTTTTTTATTTTCAAGATCAAATAAGATTCCATCCTTATAGAAAATATATCCAAGAAAAAAATTGTTTTAATCCAAAATTCACACTTTCTAAACATCCCATATAAATCGTTTCTTTTAAGTGTTTTTAGAATATTGTGCAAGTGATTCTCATGATCTTCATAGCTTTTGGATTAAACCAAGATATCATCAATAAATACAACAACAATGTTATCAAGATATTCCTTGAAAACTCTATTAATTATATTAATTAAAATAGAGGATGAATTAGTTAGTCCAAAAGGAATTACTGTAATATCATAATGCCAATACCTAGTTTGAAATTATATCTTTGGAATATCTTCTTTCCTCACACGCAATATATGATATCTAGATCGAAGGTTAATCTTCAAAAAAATGATCTCTATGAATTTGATCAAATATATCATAAATCATAGACATGGGATACTTTATATTTATTGTAATAACATTGATTTCTCTATAGTTAATGTACAACCTCATGGATCTATCTTTCGTCTTGAAAAAGAAAATTGGGTCTCCCTCTATAAAAACACTACGACATATAAATCCTTTATCAATTTATTCCTCTAGTTGTTTTTTTAGTTCTACTAATTACATTATGTCCATTATATAAGGATTAATTGATATGTGCCTTGATCTACAAATTAAATCAATATAAAACTCAATTTCTTTCTCTGGAGGACGTCCAGGTAATTCCTCTAGAAATACATCAATTTATTCTTTCACAATAGGTACATCCTCAATTTGAATATTTCTTTCCTCACCCAAATATATTGTTTCATATTCTCCCCCAAAAGAATTTCCCTCAGTAGAGCTACTGGGGTTTTATCTAGATAAAAATCAAATGATGAGGTTTCTTCATTAAAGACAGTGGATTCAACATCATTCTCAAAAATTGTAACATCCTTTTTTTGCAATAGATTTTCATATAATAACATGAAATCCAATTAATACTAAGAATTTAATCAATTTAAATCAAGGTTATGATAATAAGATCAGTAATTAAATCATTTTTTGTGTCCTAAGGGGGGTTTATAGACACATCTTTATTAGAATGATAATTCCATTAGATGTTTTGATCGGTATATCCTTCATTAAATAAAGTTGTAAATGACTAATTTTATTGGAATATAGGGAAGACATAAAAGAATGTGATGACCCATAATCAAATAAACTATTAGATAAGTTTTAGGAAATTATTAATGTACCTACCACAACATTATTAAGAACTGAACCCTCAATAGTTATGATCATATTACCTGGGCCTTGCCCTCCTGGCCTTCTCTAGTTAATGTTTCGTTGATGCATTGGAAAATAAAGGAAATAATGTCACATATATTTACAATTATTTTATAGAACATTGGTATATTCTCTCTTTACATTGAAATATTGATATTGGTTTACTCTTTCTCCATATTTTTAATAGAATTTTTTAAGAAGGCTATGAGGTCATTCTTTCCACAAGTATCACATGTTGGAAAAATCCCCTTTTTATTCTTCCCTTTATCCATTATTTCCACCACCTCCCTTTTCATCTCTTATTTTCCTTTAAATTCATAAGACATAGAAATTTCATTATATGTATTGATTGTACATGAGACATTATCTCTATATGATGAGAAAGTTTGAGAAATTATTTACCTTTATAGTAATGGTTTTAAACCATTAAATATTCGATCAATATTTCTCCTTGGATTATGTATGTATTATACTACATGATTTTCTAGCCTTGAAAAATTTGATTCATACTTTGTAAATTTTCCATCATCTTTTTTGATTCAAACACAAGAATTACCTCTCCATATCTCGTCATTATTCTCTAAGAAAATATTTTTCTAAGAATATTTCCTTAAAGACCCTCCATTCGATTGATACTATTTCTTCTTCCACCTTCATGTTTGGAATTAACAACCACCTTTGATTTTTATCTCCTAATAGATGATAAAATACAATGATAATATTGTCAATTTTTTATATCCCAAAGTGAGAAACATTTTCTCTAAGGAACTTATCTAATATTCCTATATGAATGGGTTTGTAGTCCCATTGAATTATGGAGGTTGTCGTTGCATAAAGTAGTCTAACATTTCCCCTCCACATTGTGGATTAGGATGCTTCATACGAGTAAGGTTATTATTCATAACATGAGTTATCTGTCCCAATATAGTTTTATGTTTCTCAGCACTAGTTTCATCTTGAGAACAAAAATCAATATTTTGCATAGGAGAGAAATCCTTACATGGGGTTCATGCATTCGTGCAGCTTTCATTCCATCCACTAGGATCCATTTCTAAATATTGTAATACACTAAATTAGGTTTTGAATCATAATGTATAATTTCAAACTAAAAAACAATTAACATAAATTAAAATTTTATTCATGTCTAATTTCATAATCATAAGCATGGTTTCATTGGGGGAATATTACATTTAAATCCTTAGTAATGGTTTGTAAAGAAAATTTAAATTATCTTAAGCATATCTCCTAGGTATGTCAAACCGGGTGTGCAGTAAGGCTCATTTTCATGTATGAGGTTACCCAAAGTTAGGCCCAGAATTTAATGTTAGATTTGTTACTCCTAGGTACATTTATGCAAGAACCACGTCCACTTGTATTATTTACGCATAGATGTATTTTCTATGAATATCCACATAATATTTACCCTCTAAAAATTATAGGATTTTCTTGTATGATTATCCTAAAAATATATCTTACGGTTTTGTTCCATACTTTATGTTGTTTAAATCTACTTTCTATGAATGTTATTAAACTTCCTCTCATACCAACTGTAATGACCCCAACCCCAGTTTCCCAGAGTTGGTGCCTTTATTCATTTAACTGATATGATTATAATTAATCTCATCTATAAGGAATTAATTGTTTTGTAGCATTTAAAAACTAGATACATACATATTTTTTACATTATAACATGAAATGAAATACAACATATCAAATTCTTTTGAGTCATACATAAACTCCTAGATTATCCATGAAAGTCATTCATAATATACTTCTTCACATCCTAGGGAAGAATAAAACATAATAAATGGGTGATCTCAAAATCTCTGTAAGGGAAATTAATTTAGTGTAAGTTATCATAAACATAAACATTATACATCGTGAATAACTAAAAACGCATGCCTTTAAAAATAAACTTGAGTATATTAAGTCAGGAATGATAACTGAGTAAATAAATCCATATAACTGATCATAAGAGAATAAAGTTTAAATATTGATATTATTCTAGTCGAAATAATCACATCGTTTATCAATTATATTTGACATAATGAGGGAATTCATAATTTCGAACATCTGAAACATATTATCAATGTCTCGGCCAACATGTCTGAAAATACTAGCGTAAGGCTTCAGCCAAAACCCAATTTTGTTTTGACTCATGAGACCTACTGATGCATCGAGGGGAAATATCTCCCCCAGTCACATTCTAATTCCAATGAATTCCTCATATTAATGGGGTTACACATAAACATTATATACATATTCATTGTAAATAACTTCCCCCAATCTGTAAACATAATTACTAACTATTCTAAGTAGTATGATAAATGGTATCAAGATAACACATCCACAGTAAAATCGATCAAAAAACATTTAATAAAATATAGTGGATTATAAACATAAGATTTTAACCTCAATAAGACATAAAATTCAATAAAGTTGTTGAAATAAAAAAAATACTCTAATTAAATGATCATGGAATTTTTGAGCGAAATATAATTTTATTTTGAACAGAAAAGTACTTTTGGAAAAATAATTGCATAAAATAGAAATTAACTAAGGATTGATTTCCATAATTACATGACTAGTTTTATAAAAATAATGGGGGCCCAAAATAAATTATATAGTGAACTTTAATATAGGTAAGAAATCAAGAAGTTCCCTTAAAATGGGCTTGTTTATTAGGAAGAATTTGAGAAAGATCCTTTTAAAACTTGTAACTCCCCTTGAAAGAAAGAATTATTCTGATTGGTAAATATATATAGAAATTTAACACATACTTTATGAGTATTACACAAGAATAATTAATAATTTAATTGGTTTAAATAGAGAAAATGAGTAAGCCAAAATAAATTGGAGGTTTGGGTAAAAAACCCCACCTTGTGTCCGAATGTGTTATGTACTTGACCTTAATGTCCTGGATAGTAAAATTAAATCCACTAATTATTAATTAAGAACCTCCTTAAAATTTAATTTATTTATTATAAATTTATTAAGTTCATTTAAAACTTTTTTTATTAGTTATAAGATACAATTTTATTTCTCAGGAGCATTCTTTTTCTTGGTTTTCACGATTGGTATACTTATATATGAGTATGGAAGTTCACGTGAAATGGGTGTAATTACAAACAATTGAATTTATATGATATTAAAATTTGTAAATTATAATATCTATCATATGGTTATATGGTATGAGGATGAATCATTAGATAAGACATTTAGTGATAATCGTTTAGATTATTACGATAGTATTTCGATCACCGCAAACTAGTTTGGTTGTATGAATTAGTATTATGTATATATACAAGTTATAGAACATTAAATAAGACATAATACATATTTTATAATCTTTTTCAACCATAAAAATGGTTTCCTCACCCACCTTGAAAGATAAATTAAAGAATGAGAGTTCTTCATCCACAAAGGTTGTAAATGAGTACCACCCGGACGATGATTTCATTTTTAAAATAAAAGAGATGGAGTAAGAAGATTGATGATGGTTATTCAGTTAACATAATATAATTACAGTGTATAAATGATTCTGGATTTACCATTATCATTTAGATAGATTATGTTAGCATAGAATAATAAAAAAATAACATGAAAATAAAAATATAAGGAAAAGGAAGAGGATTTTACCTCGTGAATACTCTTCCTTGAGAATATCCTTATAGGGACTAATTTTGGTCTTTTAATGAGGCCAAGATATTTAGGGCGTTTATTAGTATCTTGGGAAGAGTATTGGGTAGAAATTTGATAATTCTCAAATCTTGGAAGGTGTGCGAAGGAGAGGGAGTGAGGGGTGGGTTTTATAGTGGAGAATAGGTGTAATGTCTCATTATTTTATTATTTTGATTAATAAAACCAATAGTTTTGATTATTATGACTAAATAGAGTTATTAGTTTATGTGATTCTTAAACAAGGGAGATTATATAAGATAATAATCAAATAATAGTGTATTTAGCTTATAATGTATTTATACTGTAAATTACCATATTTTACTATTCACCGAACAATCATGTATTTTAGAAAAATTCCAAAAATTCACCCAATCAATTTTTTGACATGTTGAATTAAAAAATTAACTCCATTTTATTAAAACAATTTTTCAAATATGAGAAATTTATTTTTTAATTAAAATCATCATTTACATGAAAAATGAAATTTTTAAAATTAATATTAATTTTATAACACCCTAAAAATTTATCTAAGGTCTTATTAAATTATCCAAAAATAATAGGACAACAAAATATTTATTTATGAATACATTTTATGAAAATTAATTTTCTTTTAAATAAATTTAGTAATTATAAAATTGTAATTAAATATTTATTATTCACAAAAATACATGTATTGAATTATTAATTTGTAAATATTCGCTTACTTATACCATGACATAATTATATCATTGTTTCATTTATAAGGTGACTAAAATTTAATTTATACTTTCATGGATATGGTTACTATTCATTATGCCAATTTATTATTCATAAGGTTCATATTACTATTCATATGGTCATGTTTCTATTCACCAAAAATGTAAGTTGATCCTATCAAACTCTAAATATCTTACTGATCGCAACCATGAATGTCTATTTTTAGAAATTCAAATCATAGTGGCCATAAAATAACAGTTAATGGATTGGTTAAAATAACAAAGTGTTATTTTAAAGAGAGTGAGTATTTCATTAATTTTATTATATATCAAATTTATTTATAAATCCTTGGGGTTTTACATAAACAATATGGTCCTAAACTCTAGTATAGGAAATATAAAAAACTATCAATAATGTCAACCAATGTTCTATAATACTTTATAAGTTCTTTTATATATTAGTCAAGTGTGTACCATTTTTCTTCTCTTAAAATATTACCTATTTATCTTTTTAACAATCATTAGAATTGATGTAACCCTAATTCCTCCCTCTAGAGATGCATCTAGAGCCTTGGCTGATAGCCATAGTAGATAACACTCCACATGGGGGTCTTTGAAGTCTTTGTTAGTTTTTTTTAATATTTTTTCTTTTTAAGATGTGTTAAGGGTAAATTGAAATTTATTTGTTTTATAGTTTGAGATAATAAATACGGTATTTTTTAGTCCATTATAACATTATTTTTTTCATATTAATCATATTCTATAGAGTGTTCTCCATATCAGTGGATGTTCTTCCCATGTTATTCATAATCTTTTTATGTACAAAAACATGAGAATAAGATGACAATAAAACCCAAAAATAGAGAAATCCCTTTTTAATTTGATTAATACGAGAAAATCCCATTATAGTTTAATTCAAAACACCATATTTTCAGTCGTCCCATTTCTATAGATTTATTTACCAGTATGCAGTAATGATACATTCAGGTTAAATTGGTCTTTATTTGTTTTAGAGTTTGTGACTTTATAAATCTATGAAATTTATATGATGTGACTAGTAAAAAATTTCTAAAAACATAGGAAACAAATTCTACTAGAGACATTAAAATTTGATATCTTGGAAATTTTTTGTGAAATTTAGTTCTATGGTATATCATATTAAATCACAACATTACTTCAATCCAATAACTTATAGATATTCACCACATACTCAAATCCATCAACCTATAAAAATCACTACCTTAAATTTTTGTATAATACATACATATAAATTAATCCACATTTATTCAGTAATTAACTACAATGAAACCAATGTGTATTTGGACATTATTTCCACACATGTAAAAAAACTCTTACCTTGAAACCATTGCAGTGTAACAAACAATACATCACGGTATGATTTTCAAAAATCTATGAAACCATTATTCATTTTTCATCATCACTACTCCAGTCAATCTCTAACTCATCCATGAGTTGGTTAATAATAAATAAAACATGGAAATAAATTCAATGCTCATGAATAAATACACTTAAGAAACTAGTCATAAAATCATCCTAATATGAGAGTTATTTAAACACCAAAACAATTTATAGAATAGTATTTTTGAGATTTATCAAAACCTTAGTGTAATGAATAATAATATATCTGGCTAAGTATGAATTGGGTACTTAAAACTCATCATTTTCTAATTCACTTCATAAGGCCTCTACAATTTCTAAGGAAACATAAATTATGATTAATATTTCGAATAAACATAAAATTTACATGAATTATTTTTTATAATTTCTTATTTTAAAAAATCTATTTGTATGCTTATGAGGTTGATAATTTTCTAAAAACAAGGTTTTTTTTAATTTTGTGTGGTTTAATATAAATTTTTATTCATGGTGTTCCTTTGATAATTATTTTCTATATGGTGATTTTAAAAATTTATTCTCAGTGACATTAAGAATTGAATTATACATTTTTATAAAATATGATGTTTTTTTGGAAATGTAGTTTCAATTTATATTTTTCATTATTCTAAAAAAAGTTCTTTTAAATCCATGATTTATTTTTGTGTTTTTTTCACTTTTTTAAGTTGAAAAATGGGTCTGTTTTCACTAGTGGAAAATTTCCTACTACTGTATGCTAAAATCGTGGTTGTAGCCACTGTGATCATGGACATATCCTATGGAATTGATCTTCTTGGTTATTCATTTTATTGGAATTTTAATTGGTGTATATCTTATGTACATGATCATAAACATGGTTATAAATCTAAATCACCAAGTCCAGATATATCAATATACTATTTATGGACGTTGTTTATGATCATGGTTTTAATATTTGAAAAGATACAGAACGATGAGGTTTGTAGCCAAGATCCCCTCCAAATTACATCATACATTTTTCAACTGAGTTGTGATGTAATATATATATATATATATATATATATATATATGTACACACAAACACATATCTATATGTATAATATTTTATAGAATCATAATTATTATACTTTTAGAAAATTGAAAACAATGGTGGGCCTTGGAACCTATAGACACAATATACATGGACTATAGTAACCCATAATTCTCAAACATAAATGTTACATCTTATTATATTAATATTCGTTACGTTTTTCAAATATACTCTCAAGAACTATAATGTTTTAGTGTATTTTGATAATATATGCATAATATTCTTATTTCATGAAATATATTTTACATATCCCATAATGATCTTCCATCATACTAAACATCTTAGACATACCCTACTTAAAACCATTATTTATAACCTAGGGAAGGAAAAATATGAATGGGTGAGCTCATATTCTTAGTAAGGGTAAACAAGGAAGATATCAATGATCACTTAAGTATAACATAAGCATCAGGGGTATGAGAACATGATATTAACATTTAAAAATCATACCTTTCATATTATAGATCATAATACTGAGTGATAACATAAATATTCGTAGTTCCTAAGATATTAATCACAAAATAATCATATAGAAATAACTATCAAATTATAATAATGGAATGATACATAAGTTTCTGTCATATAAATCAATTTATAAAATCATTTCCTTAATATTCAAGACTAACTGATAAGATTATCATAGTAGATTGGGTTAACACATCATTCCAAAAAAATTAATGAACATTTACTCCTAACAATATCATATTGGATAGATTCCCTTTATAAACTAGTTCTACTCCCCATTACTATCCTTATTATATTATGATATATCAATATTTACCCAATGAATTTGAGGGCAATATAATTTTGGTACAACACATAATATAATTAAAATCATTCATATGTGTGCCACATAATCACAAAACATTCATCATATCATAATATCATAACCCATGGAAGGAAAATGAGTTTCATAAATATTTAATTATTTCATCATAACATAACCAATGGAAAAGAAACAACTTTAATAATGGTTCTTCATAACATAATTAACCCATGGGAAATAAAAGGGTTTTATAGAATCATCCATAAATGATCATCATCCCAATTCATACAAGTAATGTAAGTTGATAGTAGAATTGTATAATATACATATTAATTAATAACTAACATCAAATGATGTTATAACATATGAAAAATTTATTTAAAAGATCCCTGAAACATTTCATGAGGAAAATACTATTTTTAATTTGAAAATTATTTTTTAAAATCTAAAAATTTCCCAAATATTAAGAAAAAAAATTATTAAAAAATAACTATAGAAAATTGTAAAGTAATTTTCATTTAATTTATAATTCATGATGATATTAAATTTAATTCAGGATACTTGTGTTGAAATAAATATTCCTTTCACATTTTTGGTAAAAAGTCAAAATTACCTTATTCTAAAAATAACAAGAAAATTTCTATTAAGAAAGATTGTAAAAATTATATCATGGGTAAAAATGAATTTACAAATAATATTATAATATAAAAAACATTTTTCAAATCAATTTTAGAAAACAATGATATGAAAAAAGACATATTTTTGATCAAAGAGATAAATTACCTCAATTTTCTTTAAGAACATTTTTTTGTGTCCTATGATATTAAAGAGAGGAAAAAAGAAATTAAAACATGTAATTTACCAAAAATACATTGGATAATAAAATTCGTGATTTTATTGAGATATAGATCAAAAACATCCCTCATCATAAACATGATCATAAACATTCTTGATAAATAATGAGATTATAATATAAATCCCATAACTCGAGTTTGAATTGCATAGAAATATCATCTAACATCTAGTATAATAAATTTTAATTTATTATAATTCCTTAAGAAAATTATTTATTTAATGATAATATAATATTTGATCCACTTATAGCATTTTAACACCCAATTAATAACAATTCCTTATTAAAATATTTTTATCCGGGTGTTAACTCTTTCATTTTTCATGTGAATTTCGATTCAGAAGTTCAAATCCTTGTACTGTTATAATGGTCACATCATCAAAAGAATGTTAATAATTATATATATATCATATATATTAATTATATATATATATTCTTCCATAAAATTTATAGAATGAAAAATGAATTACAACATTCATGGTGACGGTAGGTCGTACATACGATTGATAGTTGTTTTAGGTTTTTGACGGATGGGATAAAGGAAAGGTGAATAAAAACTCACATTTAAAAAATCATTATTATATAATATATACCATATATATTTATTTTTTCCATTTTTATAACTATCCAAGTAAAGTGGTGAAGAAAAATGAATCGCACCGCTACGTGGAGATAGTAAGTTATAAATACGCACAAGCAATATTTTCATTTTCCATAGGATGGAAAAAGGTTTTACAATAATCATAATAGATTCTAAGTATATTTATGATACTAGATTTATTTTATTATAGTTTATACTATATATTTAATAGTAGTATAAGAATAAATAAAATTGAAAGTACTTCGTTAAGAGTTGTACCTCTTCATTTAAAAACCTCTTTTTGATTACACATTAAGCTTTGAAATGATGGTATTTTGGCCAGAATATAAGCTCTAAGACATGTATAAGTAACATATAAAGATATTATGGTTGGTATTTTCCATTATAGAAACATGAAAAGGAGTAAATAAGGGAGGATAATAGGTTTCATTTTATAGGTGAGGGGAGGGGCACTTTGGGAATTACATAAAGTATTAAATTAATAAAAAATAATTTTCATAATAAAGTGGATATAAAATAATATATTATACATATAGGATGAATATAAGTCAAGGTAAACCCATATAATAATATTTATACAAATATGTCATGTTTTAACCCCCATCACTTTATTTTAACCTCTCGTTAACCCTATTTTTTTAAAATATTGGAGTCGAATCCTCCTTTATTATTAAATCAAAGTAAAGACCTCTTTTAACAAAGTAGAGGGAGAGTCATTACCTAGACTGAAGGACCAGTGTGCATATAGCCTATTACATGGCCCGTAGGCCCAAATTATTGTCCCAAAGCACATTCGGTGAATAGTACTACTATAGTCCCCTTCTCCTTCAGTACCGTACAGTACCATGCCGCCGCTACAATACCATGTCGTCGCTACAGTGACATGCCACCACTACTGTTCCCATATTTGCTACAGTGTCTCCACTACTACATTACACAACATTACTTCTAAGATAACCTGCGCCCAATGGGTTTTGAACCCCAATTTTTCATATATGATTATGGGGTGCTTTAAGGGTCAAGAATGTTACTATAAAAGGAAAAGTGACTCATAAATGAATCATAGTTGTTATTTTAGACCATATATCATTAAAGTTTTCAATGATAGTATTTTTATGTATTTTTTATAATTTAATAAAATATTTTTTATTATAAAATATCTATAATGTCACATTTTAGAACTATTCATTTAATTTGACTTTAAAGACATCTATATAGTAATGGAATTCAAATATAAATATTTAAAAAATCCAAAATCTGTAATATAAATAGATAAAATTCTTATAAAATAATATTCCATCCAAATTATATTATTTTTAATATTTTTAGAATCATTTATTTTATTTTTTTATTAATTGTATACATATTTTATTGGCATTGAATAAGCATTTAAACTAATTATTCAATCAGTAAAAATTAAAAAAAAATTTACCCTTATAAAATGATTTAATTACTATTTCATATAAACTTTTTAAAATAATCATAACATTTTTTATCTTTATGAAAGAAAATATTAGAGATATTAAAGTCGAGAGAGTGACATTTTGTATTTATTCTTTTCTTAAAATTATATAAAGGTCAATATCAATGAAAAATGGAATGAAGTGTCCTTACTTTTGACACATGGATAATAATCGTTGAACCAAAATAATAATATATTATAAATACGGGTGTTATATAAATTTTAAAGTCATACACTGAATTTTTAACCTTTTTTAACTCGTTTTACCGTTATTGAGGTAACAAATATTTACCAGGAAAACAATTCATATTGACCAAAACTATAGGGGACAGATTTAACAAAAATTCATCCTCTTGTTTCCAAATATTGAATTAATATTATCAAATAAAATTCATAAAAGGTATACAAATTAAATAAAATTAAACCATAAAAATGCGACGAAAAATAAGTTTCTAGAAAACAATATCTTCTTTAATATGAATTTTTTTATTCCAAAATCCATAAAAAATAATTCTGATGACTTTAATATAAATTAACTAATTTTACTTTGAAATAATTTTAAAATAAAATGTAACTTTTTAAATTAATGAAACAAAAATATGGGTTTCAATAAAAATTGGTATTTTAAATATTCATTAAAAAATCAATCATTTTAGAAAATTCTCCAAAAAATCAATAAGATAATTTTGACAAGATGACTTAAAAATTTTAATTTTTCAAATAAATTTTCTAAAATCGGGAAATTTTAATTATTTTATTTTCTCCAAAACATAATAAAAACTATTTTTATAAAAAAAATTATTTTTAAAGCATATAAATACTATAAATAAATTGAGTAATTATTTCTAAATATATTATATTTATCTTAAAAAATTATACATAATTTTTAATATGTGGTTTTTACTATTCACTCCACTAATTTAATGGTTATTTTATAACTGTATACTATTTTACTACCCATTTAGAGTCGAGTTTTCTGTATGACATGATATCCAAGAAAGTTAATTTAAATAAAAATAAATATATCATTAAATATTTCAGTATTACATTCTAACCCCCTTAAAATGAATTTATCCTTAAATTAATTCACTTCAAAACAAATAAATGAGGATATATCTATTTCATCACTTCCTCAGGCTCCCGAGTAGCTTCATCAAATTTCTTATTCCCACAAATAACATTAACTAAGTGAGTAATCTTGTTATGTAGCACTTTTTCTATATGATCGAATATTTCGACTAGGTATTATTCATAAGAAAGATAATTCTCTAAAGGTATAACCACTGAGTTCAGTACACGTGAAGGATCCGGTATTTACTTCCTTCAGAGAGATACATGGAACACATTGTGAACTTGAGATAGGTTTAGTGGAGGAGATAAGGGGTGAGAAAATGTCTCTACTTGATCAATAATATTGAAGGAAAAATATACCTAGGGATCATCTTTCCCTTATTTTTGAATCTCAAAATGTTATTCCATGGATAAATTCAGAGGAATAACTTCTCACTGAATTAGAATTCTATATTTTTCTATTGATTATTAGTAATAAATTTATATCAAATATGGTCTTACTTAATGTGTTTCTAAATAAATCTAACTTTATCTTCCATTTACTTATCTAACATAGGCCTTAAAAGATTTATTTCTCTAAATTCATCCCATCACATTATAGTTATACACTTCCTTGTATAGTGGAATTCATAAGGATTTGTATGAATTATTGATTGAAATTTACTGTTATAATAGAATTTTACAAGAGGAATGTGTTGGTCCTAACCAATTATGAAATCAATATAATAAGATCTAAAAATATCGTTCAGGGTTTGAATGGATCTCTCAGACATACTATCTTTATTAGGATTATAAGCTGTAATGAAACTAAAAACTACATCCAATGCCTTCCAAATTATTTTCTAGAACATCATGATAAACCTTAGATACTAATAAAATATAATCAAATTTTGTACTCTATGAAACCTTAACACTTCCACAATGAGTATTGTGGTAATCTGGTCCAGAGATAAATCATATATTATAGTAATGTATTATGATAACCTCATAAGGAAATAAACTACAATCTAAATAGTATTATGGCCTTTAGACGATTTTGGGAGTCCAATGACAAGTTCCATAGTGATGTTTTCCCATTTAAATTATAATAAAGGTAATTTTTGTAATAACCCATTATAATTCTATCTCTTGTCCTTCACTTGATGGAATAACAAGAACTAAGATACGTACTCTATAATATCTCTCTTCATGGTGTCCCACCATAAATAATCTTTTAGATCTCTTTATTTCTCCATACATATAAGATGAATAGAGATTTATGAAATATATAATTCAACCAATATCTTCTTCTTAAAATTTAGTATGGATGTGACACATACAATGTTATTAAACCTTATTATTCCATCATAATCAAGGATGAACTTAAGAACATTTTTTTCTTTCTTTTTTAAACTCTAAAACCTTTTTAAATGTTTCTTTAATTATCTCAATAATAGATGGTTGAACACTTATTTGAGCAAGATAGGATCCCCCCTTAATTTAAGATTTATAAATCCATACTTTTCAAATCCATCAATAATAAATATTTTTTAATTCTCATCATAGATGAGATAGAATAATCCTTTCAACTCAGATCATATGTCACGTTGTCTTCTTTCTTAGTGTAGTAATGTTTTGAGTAGTAATAATATTTAGTCAAATCCAACCATCTTCTCTACCACATATTCCATTATTTATGAGTGAATATACAATTTAAAAAATTATGATTGGTATATATGTCTCACCTTTCTCCGTAAAGATAATTTCTCCATATCATTAAAGGAAAAACCTACCATAGTTAACTCCAAATCATAAGTTGGGTAATTCTTCCCATGAACCTTTAATTTTCATGAGGCATATTCTATCACTATATTATTATGCATGAGGATTCATCTTAGTCCCTTATTCAATGTATCACTAAATATCCCAAGCCTTTCTCTATTGGATGGTAGTGTAAGAACATGTGCACTAACTAAACATCTATTTAGTTATTTGAAATTTTATACATATTCATCTATATATAATAACATGTCTCCCTTTCATGATAACTTTGTGAGTGGATTATATAGTTGTGATAAATTCTCCAAAAATCATTAATAATGTCCATCTAAATGAAAAATACTACATATAAAAGTCACAGTAGTTTGTTGGGGCCAATGTTCAACAACATTATCCTTTGTGATATCCAATGATATACCCTCACTTGAGATTATATGACCCAAAAAATGACACTTTTTTAACCAAACTTCACATAAAGTAAATTTTTCATACAACTTCTTCTTCTTTAGGGTCTTCTGTAGAATCCTCAATTGATATTCATGCTCTTTCTAACTATTATAATATATAATAATTTCATCTATAAATATGTCCAAAAACTGATCATGATAATCTCTAGATACTCTATTAATTAAATCCCTGAATATAGTGGGGAATTAATAAGACCAAATTCCATCACCATAAATTAATAGCGTCTATATCTCATATGGAAGGTTGTATTGGGTAAGTATTCACTTTTGAACCTCATTTGATAATATACAGATCATAGATAAATCATGTAAAAGTATTGATCTCCTCATAATAGATTGAACAAATCATCTATACGGGGTAAAGGATACTTATCCTTGATTGTGATCATGTTTAGATTCTATAATCAATATAGAGTTTCATTGATATATATTTATTATTAATAAAAATAAAAAGTTCCCTACAAGGGGATGCACTTAACTGAATAAATCCCTTTTCAAAATTCTCTTAGAGTTTCTTCCTTAATTCCTAAAACTCAATAAAGTACATTCCACTTAGAGTCTTTGAAATAGGTGTATCATGATGTATGATTACTATGGAAAAATCAACTTTAAGATTTGGTGGAAGACTAAGAAATTATTCCAAAAATACATATACAAAATCTCTTGTAATATGAATATCTTCAATTTCAAGTTTCTCTCCAGCCATTTGATATAAACACTCCTTTTAAATAAGAATAAATACCCATACAATGCATGAAATTTACATCCGAAAATTATATTTATCATCGAAATTATAGATGATCATAGGATGGAACTAAATGTGAAATGTGACTTCAAATCCTCATCAATTGATGTCATATTTATGCAAATAAACCCAATATTTTCTAAATATAACAACAAAATAAACTAAAGGAAGAACAAATATATTGGTCAAAAATACATTCTTGTAGACTTTGATCAGAATAGAATCATAGACATGATATACTAGGATCATATTATTAGGAATTTCCACTAATAATTTAATATATAATAATTTAGTTAATATTTTTATACCATTGTAAAATTATTTAGGCATAAAAGGGTGGGTGTATCCATAATCAATAAGATATTATAAGTTATAGATTTGATGGTATGAGTTCCTTTAACTACTTCATTATCGCACCTACCATCAGAAAAAGTGATCTTGTTAGATTTTCATTCATCTCTAGGATTATGAGGTTTTGAAATAAATTATCTTTATTATCCTTTGTATTTGAGAATTTGTTAGCATAATTTCCATACAGTTTACATTTGAAACACTAGATTGTGGGTGGTGCATTCTATGGTGTTTTCTCTCCATCTTTATCTAAAATATTCTTCCCATCACTTTAGAATTAGATTACCTGATATGATTCATTTAAACAAATAAAATATTTACTATCCGTCTTAAGAAAATTCCTTCACGTTTCATTCCACACGTTTCTCAAAAATAAAAGACCATCTTCTTCTCTCACTTACTTTCATTATTATAATTTCTATTAAATTCTATCTTTCTTTTCTTATCAAAACCTTTAGAATGGTGAGTAACTCCAGTATCCATTTCCAAATTTATAACACATTGAATGATTTATTCATATATAATGAATTATTTTATGTCTAACACCATTTAAAGACTTGTTTTTAAGACACTAAAGAATTGATCAATCTTACTTTTAGGTTGGATGATTATACGAGAAGCATACATCACAAGTCTTGTAAACTTTACCTAAAATATATTAATTTATTTGTAATACATATTCATTAGATCCAATAATTACTTCTACATTTTCATTTGAATAATATGAGTAAATTAATTTTTCAAAAATAAGTTCATAACTCATCCCACTCCATGGATTCAATTTCTTCATGTTTCCTTCTTTCTTGATAATATTCCACCATTGATCTTTCCCTCCATCCAAATGAAAAATAGATAAAATAATTTCATGTTCTAAACATTATAGAATGAAAAATAAATTTTTAGTGGTACTCATACATTACTCAATAACTAATGGATGAATATACCAACTAAAATAAATTGGATGGTGCCTCATAAATGACTCAACAGAATGTTGTTCCATCCTTTTCTTGTATATAATTTAAGCACAATTAATGAATTATGAATGTTGTGTAAACATAAGAAAAATATTTTTTATTCCATCTCCCATAAAATTTTATTTCTTATTAGGAAAATAATTTCATTTTCTATCACATTCTACATTAACATAGTTTTTTCATGTTCCATAAATTAAATATAACTAAAAATAATATTATGAGTATTAATAATCATATTGGAAATATCATAATAATGAAAAATAATATATATAATTTCTATATCACGACACCTATGAAACATTAGGTTTAACCTAGTTTAACCATGGTCATTACCAAAACATTAGAATCTTGTTATATAATTAGATGTATCCCCATGGTTTTCATAAATTTTTATAACCCTAATATCAAAATATTGACAAAAACTATGCTAGGATACTATCAATAGTAACCTATACTTTTCAGACATAAATAAATACATCTTATTGGCTGAATATTCATTACATTTTATAAATACACACTCAAGGACTATAAATGTTTAGTTTATTTAGAGACATGATACACAATCTTCTAATTTCATGAATGATATCCAACCTATCCCAAAAATATCTTCCCACATAGTACTATTCTTAGATATACCCACCTAAAACCATTTTTTATAACCTGGGGAAAATAAAAATAATAAATGGTGATCTCACATTCTCAGTACAGGTAAACAAGGGAGATATCAATGATCACTTAAGTATAACATGAGCATAAGGGTATGATAACATGATATTAACATTTAAACATCATACACAACATATCATATATTATAATATTATTTGATGGAATAATTATTGGAAAATCATAAGACATAAATTCTAAAAGAAACAAATAACATAATCTATGAGAGCATAATATTGGCATAATTCATAAGTTTTTTTCACACCCATAAGCATATAAAATCATTTCATTATTAATCAAGGATCACTACCAAGAATATCATAGTGGATTGAATTCACTCTATATTAAATAATATCCTTAGTCATGTTTAACTCCCAATACTATTGTAGTGGAAATATTACCTTAATTAACTTGGTTCACACTCCATTCTAGTATTTATTATCTCATGATATATCCATATTTACCTAATATATTAGAGTTTTATATAATTTCAGTCCCACCTATCATATAATGAAAATCATAAATATGTATAGAACAAGATAAAAAAACATTGATCAAATCATAATAGAATAATATTTGTAAATAAAATTAGTTTCATAAAAATTTCATAATTTCATAATAGCATAACCCATGAAAATTAAATGGATTTCATATAGGATTCATCATAACTTAGTTAAACTGTGGGAATGAAATAGGTTTCATATAACTATACATAAATCATCATCATCAAAAAATCTCCAAAGAGATATAGTGTATGGTAATATTGGATAGTATCCCTGGTAAATAATAATTAATATCAATAGATGTTTCCATAGATGAAAAAATCCTTTAAAGTATCACTAGAACATTTCTTGAGAAAGTGCCCTTTTTAGGTTGAAATATCTTTTTTAAAATCCAAAACATTCCAATATATTAAGGTTAACATTTTCTTTGATAATAGCCTTGGAAACTGGTAAATTAATCTACAAAAAATTTACTAGTTATTATGGTGGTAAATTATGTTTATGTAATGTATATTAAAATAATGATTCATTTCACATTTTTGATAAAAAGTAAAAATCACCTCCTTCAAAAAATGGAAATAATATTTTTTTAGTTTTTCTAAAATAAATAATGGGTAAAATTAACAATAGAACCCATATAATAATATTAAAAATATTCTTCAAATAAGTTTTAGAAAATATTTCTATAAATGAAATTGTATTTTTGATTGAAGGGAGAAATAATGTCAGTTTTCATAAACAAAAATTTTCTCATTCTGTTGAGTTATTAAAGGGATGAAAATGAAAGGAAAAAATTAAACATCTAGAGATAAAATGAGGATAAAAAATTTGAGTGTTTCTTGAGAGGTACATCATTAAATTCCATCATTGGAAAATTAATCATAAACATTCCTGGTAAACAATGAGATTGTAACAAAGATCCATTACATTGATTTTGAATTACATTAAAATATATTTTAAACTATTTTATAATAAATTTAAATTGATTATAATTACATAATATAGTATTTTACATACTTATAATATCATATATGATCGACTCATAACATTTTAACACCTATTTATTAATAATTATTTATTAAATTCATCATTTCTGGGTGTTAAGGGTTTTGTTTTTCATTAGAATTTTGGTTTGGTAGTTCTAATCCTTGTACATTGATCAGGGTTTGATCATATAAAAATTTTCAATAATGATATAAATATAATATGTATTCATTATATATATATATATTCTTCTATAAAAGTTTGAGAAAGAAAAATTAATTGCAATGTTCATAGAGACGGTATGTCGTAAGTACGCATGAACGTCATTTTCATTTTTTAACGAATGGAAAATAAGAAAGGTTAATAATAGGTAACCATTAAAGAATAATTATTATATCATATATATCATATAAATTCATTCTTTACTTCTTTATAACTATACAAGTAAAATGGTGATGATAAATGAATCACACCACTCTATGGATATGGTAAGTCATACGTATGCACGAGCGATGTTTTTAATTTCCATAGGATGAAAAAGATATAGAAAAGGTTATACCATAATAATAATAAAATATCAACATATTTATTATAGTTTATTAATTATTTTATAAATTATACCTTATATTTAGAGGAGGTGGAAGAAGAAATAAAATTGAAAGTAATCTATTAAGAGTTGGTCATCGTCATTAAGAAACCTCTTTTGGATTACACCTTAAACCTTGAAATGATGGTGTTTTGGAATAAGGGGAAGATATATGATGTGATTAATGGATATAGTAATATACTAATATAGGTATTGGTAATGATATAAGGCTCAAAATTGTTTAGTAATATTGGGGAATAGGTTCCCTTTTATATGTGAGCGGGCACTCTTGGAATTACATAAAGTATTAAATCAATATAAATTAATTTTCATTGTAAAGTGGATCTAAATTGATTTATTTTGAATATTGGTTGAATATAAGTCTAAATAATATCATAAAATAATATTTATACAAGTATTGGTGATGTTTTAACCCTTATATAATAGTTTTAATCCCCCATTATCCCTTTGGACAATTATAACAATATCAATGTTTTTTTTACACTTTAGGGGTCAGTAATGATACAATAAAAAGAAAAGTGACCCATAAATTGGCCATGGTAGATATTTTAAACTATATATAAATCAATTGGTTTAATATAGAGTTTTTATTAACTTTGAATAATTTAATAAAATATTATTTATTATAAAATATCATCAATGTCATTTTTAAAACTATTCATTTACTTTGAATTTATAGTCATCTAGATAGTGATTTAATTAAAATAAAAATCTTCCACATAGCCAAAATATTTTATATTAATATAAATAATTCATATAACAAAATATTTGTATCCAAATTGTATTACTTTTAAGATATTTGTAATAATTTATTTGATTTTTCTATGAATTGAAAAAATATTGTGTTGGAATTGCGTAAGCATTTAACCTAATTATTTAATCAGTAAAAATTAAAAATAAATTTTCAGGATAAAAAAATTATTTCATATTTCAAATAAAAATTTAAAACTGAACATAACCTCTTTTTATTCTTATTAAAAAGTAGTATAGATATTAAATTCAACCGAGTGACAATTTGTATTTATTCTATTCTTAAAATAATATAAAGGTTTGTATCAAAGAAAAATGTAACCAAATGGACATATTTTATTTATTTTGATGAAAATGGTTGAATTAGACTCATAAAATAGGGTAAATGTAAGTTTTAGAAAAATTTTAAAGCCTTATCGCAATGTTTTAATAATATCTTACCCATTTTAATGTTATCGAGGTGATAAATATTTACCAAGGTTACTATTCATATTAACCAAAAAAGGAGGTTATTTAAAAACATTGATACTCTTGATTCAATATATGGAATTAATTTTATCAAATTAAATTCACAAAAATGGAATAATATAACTTTAATGGAACCATGAAAATGTGATGAGAATCTGTTTTCAAAAAAAAGTCTTCTAAAGTATGAAAACATTTATTACAAAATACAACATAAAAATGATTATAATGACCTTAATAAAAATTAAATAATTATACATTGTAATAATTTTAATGAAATTAAACATTTTTATTTATTTATGTGAAGATACATTTTTCAATAAAAATTAGTATTTTTCATTATTCAATAAAAAATAAACCTTTTCAAAAAATATTAAAATTTCCCTCTAAGATAATTTTGACCTACTGATTATAAAAATGAAGTTAATTTCATCAAATAAATTTTCTAAAAGTGGTTAAAATTAATTATATTATTTTATAATAAAAATAAATAAAAATTATTTTTAAGGAAAAACATATTTTTGAAACATATAAAAAATTAGTAAAAACTGACTACTTATTTATCAATATATTTATTTATCTAAAACCATTATACATAATTTTGAAAATTTGGTTATTTATATTCACTCCACCGATTTAATGGATAGTTTATAACGGTGTAATATATTTTAGTTCATTTATACTCAGGTTTGTGTGTAACATATGTTCTGAAGGAAATTAAATTTATTTAAAAGAAATATATCATAAATTATCATGGTGTTACAAAAGTCATGATCAGAGGCCTTTCTCGTGCCTCTCCCATACTATTCACTCTTCTTTCACATTCTTACTTCCATGGCTATTTTTTTAATACGGTATTTGGATGCCTATAACCACAACCCTTGTTTGACTATGGTTGTTGGATTCTCTACAACCACAATTTTACCGAATATAGTTATAGAATCGTGGTCGTTGGAATGACTCCCAACTTTCACCCATTGACCTAGTGATAAAAACATAAACATTAAATTTATGGATTTGATGATTATAAAAGTGACAAATTTGTTTCCTTACAAAACATACATCATAAAAAAAGTTATTGGATCACTTATATACTGAATAAAATTTTTGGTTTGGAGATTAATTAGATTAGGAAAACTTCTTACATAAAAAGGAATCATGACTTCGATGGGTATTTATTTCCACTATACCCATCTTTTATTAATCCATATTAATTATTAAAAACATCATATTAATTTATTAACATATTAAATCTTTATAAACTCAAATCATGTATCCTCATTCTTTATAACCTAGGGAAAGGAAACATAAGAAGTGTGAGACAAAATGAATGGTAAGGGTCAAAAAAAGAATTAACACTTGATTTTCATCAATGATATTAGGATGAATAAGTATTTGATAACATAGTCAGTGATAAAAACATAATATAATTTATACTCATTATTTCCTAGATTATCAATTATAAAACAATGTATAAAGATATAATAAAGGAATGATTCATAATAATCACTAATCATGAGAAATTTGATGTAAATCTTAATTAAATAAATCATTAAAATCCCAAATAAAGAAAAAAACCGTTTCAAAAAACATAGATCCTCATATTCAAGACCTGCTTTAAACACATGTTGGAAATTACTCGAGTCTAGTTAAATCCGTAGGAGAAATCACATATGTTAACTCCCTTATTCTTTCTTTTTATAGAAAACATAACCCAATTCACTGAGAAGATATAATGGGCGTCCTCTTTCATATAATTTATATCATGCTCACTAATTTGTCATATATAATGCTCAAGTACAAAATCATGAATAAAAAAATCATTATTACACCTTCTTATAAATCCATTGATGAAAATTTGGATCCAAATGCTAAATAATTCTAGACACCGAAATACCATATCCTTTTAAAAACTAATTTTCAAAACATAAATCACCCAAAAAATAGGAAAATGGGTTTCCTTTAATCTAAACATGAAATATTATAGGGGGATCTAATCATCAAATTAAGGACATAGGAGGTAAATTTCGTTGTCACCATATATGTTAAAATAAAGCATTCCTTTCATAAATTGATTAACACATAGAAAAGAAAAAGGTTCTATGAAATCATATTTTAAACAGTAATAATTCATAAAAAATAATGAATATGGAATAATTACAAAATATCCCAATTTAATCATAATAATGATCACGTTTTGTTGGTGTTGATGATTGGAAATACCATTAAATATTAGAGAAACTATTCTTGATGAAAAAATAATTTCACATTGAAAATAACATTTAAAAACTAAAAATTCAAAAAATATTATGAAAAAACAATTATTTGAAAATATAATTATCAAATTATAAAGTTATCTTAAATGAAAATAATGTTCTTAATGGTTGTAAAATCTATACATGTTGAAAACATTAAAAATTAACATTCATTTCAATTATTTTGTACAGTCTAAAGTGAACCATTTTAAAAATGTTAAGAAATTTTTATTTTAAATAATTTTAAAAGAATTTAATGATTTTAAATAGATTTAGGAAAAAAATTATATTCAAGATAGAAAATATTATAAAACATGGATTTAGAATAGAATGATTCTCGATCTAAAAAAATATACCATATCAGTATCACTTACAATCCACTTTCGTGATATTTATTTAATAAATAAGGGAGGAAATGGAAATTAGATATATAAATGAAATTAAAAATGAGTTTATAATAAAAGATATTTATTTAAAGATAATAATTGAATATTATTTCCCCTCAAGTAACCTTGAACAAAATCAATCTAAAAAATAAATGGGATTGTAACATAAATCCTTTGCCACTTTTGTAACCTTACAGTCATAAGCCCCAAAGAAAAATAGCTTAAAATGAAACATTAAATACCATGAACATAAAGTTATTTATGATATAAAATTTAAAAGGGGAATTTTATAAACATCATTAAATAATATAGGTGCATATCATAAACATAAGTCCCAAAGAAAGAGAATTTGAGACGAATTACCCTTAGAAAGATCATATCATTAATTGAGAATTAATAAATGTGGGAGATTATGTGTAAAAAATATAAATCTGTGTAAAACAAGTGTAAATATATAATTAAAAATTTATATTTCTATTCAGATATAATCATGTCGTTAAAATTTCAATGAATAAATGTTATAACCCATTGAAAGGAATTTGAGTTATAAACCCCTTTACCACTTAGTAACAATCCAGTCAAACCATTTTGGGTAAAATAACTCGAAATATAACCTTAAATTTCATGATTTTTAAATTATTCACGATATTATATGTAAATGTGGTAGCAAAAAAAATTTATAAAACACCTTAGGTGGAAAACAATAAAATATTCCATAATTAAAGGAAATTGAGATGAAATCCCTTCCCTTGAGTATAGACTTATTGTATATGTCCTTTAACTCATGTATAATAAACTCATATCAATTATTTTATTTCTTGAGGACCATTTATTTGTTTAATAATTTATACCTAAACAATTTATTTCATTTATTTTAAATATATATTTAATTACTTAGTTAGTTAAGTCCATGCCTAGTTTTTTTAGGATGTTTGGTTCATAATTTTAAAACCATATTTATTCTGTTGATCGTGATACATGGGTTTATTGTCACATAATATAAAAAATAATAACCCTGAGATAAATATTATTTTATAAATTAATTATACCTTTTGTAATAACCATTTAATATGGTTTTGAAAAATAAATTACATTACAATCCAAAAGATGGTAGGTTATACGTACGCTTGAGTAACTTTTCTATTGTTCAATAATCATTATAGAAATAATTTAAGTATTATTATATATTTATGAAATTATAATTATATAATAAATAACATAACATTTCTCTAAACATACTTATATATATCACCAATGTTGTGTGGCAATGAAAAAAAATCATATCTCTTCATGCAGGTGGTCATCCACACATATGCACAAACTATGTTATCATTTTTCAGTGAATGTAAATGTAATAATGTAAATTATATATTTTATTTTCATAATGATATATATTCATGAATACATAAATATATATTCTATAATTATGATCATCCATGGAATATATTGGTAGAAAAATAATTACATCGATTCACGATATGGCAGTCCGTTGTACACACAAGCAAAGGATTTATTTCCCATCTGATGGAAGATGAGATAGATATATGTTTATCTATTAACATAACAAGACCTAATAATATGTAATTTTTTTATTTATCATTTTTTAATAATTTTTTAATTAGTTAGAAGAAGAAATAAAATAAAAATGTTTGGTTAATATCTATATATCTTCTTCTTACAACCTCATCTTCTTTAGACCTTAAAACCTCTATAAATGGTATTAAACCCTATATAATTTCTCTATGATGTGTATAGGTGTGGAATTAAAATATTATTTTACGATTAGGGTGAAAAAAATGTTTTTTAAGTGTGACTAAATGAGAAGAAGAGATACCATTTTTTATGAGAGTTGAGGGGAACTCTTTGAATTTATTAATATATTAAATTAATATAAATTAATTTTGAAGTAAAAATGGAAAAATTTTATAATAATCAAAGCAATTATTGGGATGATTCAAATTCATCTCATAAAATAAAATTTGGGCATGCTTGGTTCACATTTTTACCATTCGTTGTCCCTTTTGACTATTACTGTGAAACAAAGTTGTTTACCCATTATGGGTTAACATAATTACAATAGAAGTGAAAAAATCCCATAAATAGACCATGATTGATTATATAAACTATACAAAATTAAATTGACAAAAGATAATATTTTTTAAAAAATTTAAATCATTTAATAAAACATTATTTAACATAAAATAATATTTATTTCATTTTTTGAACTATTAATTTAATTTGAATTTTAAAACTACAAGACAATAATATAATTCAAATAAAATTAGCAAAAACATCTATAATGTGTAGTTTTTATCTAAAAAATTTTGGAACAAAAAACGCACTCAAATAATAGTATTATTGGAGTTTTTTATATCATTTTTTTGATTGTTTTTACTGGTTTCTCAGGCACTGTGTCAGTGTTCCTTAAGCATTCAAGATAATTATATCATTACTAAAAATTTAAAAAAATAACATGATCAAAAAAAATAATCATTAAATTGAATATTTATAGCCTAAAATATTATTTTTTATCCCTATGTCAAAAGGTTTATGATAATAAAAAAAGATAATGAAATTTTTTATTTTCCTTTATATAAATTAATATAAAGTGTTAAAATCCTGGAAAAATGGAAAAATAAATCCCATATATTAGTCTTTTTGGATGATTATGGATGATATAAAATCATCCAATAAAATTAAGGTAAGATTTATGGTCATTATTTTGCCTTTATAATTTTATTTTTATTATACATTACCTGATTTGTGCTTTAATATGGTAATCAAAATTATTAAAGTTATTATTCATATTGTCCAAAAATAAAAGATTCATATTTAACAAAATTTTATATATTAGTTCCAGATATGAAATTAATTTTTCAAGATTAAAATAACATAATTTTATGAATTTAATTTAAAATTCAATATAAAAAATGTGATGAAAAATCTTTTTTAGAAAAAAATGCATTTTTTAAGTTTCAAATATTTTCATAATAAAGTCAGTATTTTAAAAATAATAATTGGATTATTTTAAATCAAAATGAACTAATTAAATTATAAAACTAATCCAAACTATATTTTTACTTTGTAAATACTATAAAATAAAACAAGTTTTTTAATTAAAATAATTATTTTTCATTACTCAAGGAAAAATCGCAATTTTCAAAAAATTATCAAAATTTCAACTTAAGTTAGTTTTGGAATGATAATTTAAAAAATTAATTTCAATTTATAAAATATATTTCTATAAGTTTTAGAGGTTAATTATAGTATTTTCTCACAAAAATTAATAAAAATCCTTTTTGAAGAAAACATATCTTTGAGGAATAAAATTGCTTTTCAAAACAAATCAGTGCTTATTTATAAAAAACAAATCAATAAATTTTAATTGATTAGGAAATTTAAAGATTTTTTATAATTTTGTTAATATTATTCATACCCATAAATTAAACAAATAGATTATAATGGACATATTTAAATAACAATATTTTTTTGGTTTATGGTTGGTGTTGTATAGTTTTTATGCTATTGAATATAGATGCTATTTTAAAATTTTGGGATATTATAGTTGTAGTTGGTTTTATAGTATTGTTTAAAATATAAAAAATTTATTTATTTTTGTGAAAAGATTCCATTCATCATGAATTTTAGTGTTCAACTTAATTAGACTATTTATATGAATTAGTTATAGTTAATGTATTGAGTTAATGTTCACAAAACAATCGAGAATAGGGGGAGATTTTAAATTGAGGCTACAAAACATGGTTAAGTTCATTTAAATTCCTTTAAATTATTTATTCTTTGAGTCTTATTTTCAAAGTAATGTTTATTTTTTGACATCATTCCTTTTTAAAGTTTGATATTTTTTATGTTGGTTGTATATCACTGAGGATGGAGAATTTTTGAAAATTGATTTTTACAAGAATTTTACATTATTTTGGAAACGTCTATATCACGTTTCTAAGTATATGGCGTTTATTTCATAACAACATATTATGAGATAAATAGATGTGGCATAATTTTTTATATTTTTTGAATATATTTTCTTGACATTTATTTATAATTTTATAATGAAATTACACTTTATTTTATTAATATTTTTGTTTTTACAAATTAGAAAAAATAAGATTTTCATTGGAAATATGTTGAAAATCATGATTTTTAGATTAAAATATTAATATTTCCTCTTCAAAAATATGCGAATGTTTTATAAGAAACTTTTATGTTTTTATTTGGAATTTTTATGATAAAAAATAATAATATATAATTATTGACATTGTTTCTGAAAGTTGAATTTATTTTACTTGTTGATTTTTCTATGATATTGGAATTCAATTATAAATTGTCTTTTGGAAAGATATTTTAATGTTTTTATAATTTTTGGAATTTTATTTGAATATGATCCTTTTGAATAATTTCATATCGAAATTGAAAATATATTTTTAAATTAATTTGAAATAATTTGTGCTTTTAAAGACAATTTTAATGGGAATTTTTAATTTTATTTTTTTTAATGGGGAATATTTGAGTTGATAATGGGCCATTTCATAAAGCCATTAGCTGCGTGTATTACTGTTGAGAGTTATTTTTGGAGGAACTAATTTTACATGTAGTTTTATGCCCATTTACTGATCATAGTATTGGGTGGCTGCATCAGGCAAACAATTCTGGAGACATTCGATCTCATCCTCTGTATCACTAAGCCATAAAATTTCTAACATGTAGATCTGAGGATATTATATCAAAGTTCTATCTAAGAAACCAATTAATTGATTCATTTTTCCAGATTCCAATGGGAAAATTTTCTGATTTACAAGAAAATAAAAAATAAATTCATGATATACATTAATTGGGAAAAAATTACAAATATAATGATGGTGAAGGGTAGGTTATTCAACAAAAAATATGTATTTAAAAAAACAGCTTCCTTTATAAACATATAAAATAAGGGAGTTGATAAGAAAATACCTTTTGGTTGAGTTTTATAAAGAATGTGCTTTATTATAAAGCGCTTTCTTTGGATTATTTCTTAAGAAATATCTTTATCGTAAAATGTCTGCTTAGAAATAATTCTTAAGAAGGAAATTTTTGAGAAAGAAACTTCTTAAGAATATTTCTAAAGAAAATTCATTTTTATAAAGCACCCATTCTTCTAATCAATTTTAGTAATGGTTTAGTTAAAATTATAATAGTATTATTTAATTTCACTAATATTTATTTTAAATTGTATTCTTAACTTCACTATTAATTATATTAATAATTTCATTATTTTAATCATTTTTTTAATTATTATTTTAATTATTGTATATTAATAATGTAATTTATAATATCTAATAATAAAAAAATAATGAACAATACTTAATAATAATTATAACAATAAATTTTTTAAAGTGAAAATGTTATGTTTTTAATTAATAATGATTGTTTCATGTAATGTATTTTATTATTTATGAAAATATTTCTATTTTTAATTAGTTTTTATATTTTTAGTCTTCGTATCAAATTAAATTTATATTTTATTTAATCCATATAAATTATTTTTTGTAGAAATTTTTGTGTGTATAAATTATAATTTTTTCTCTATTGGGTTTTTAATTCATTTTATTTTCAGTTAATTTTTATGTATATATTCAATGATTTAAATTTCGTTTAGATTTAATGTCACTATATTTTTTTTGCAAAATGTTTTTGAATTAATGTAATTTCTTTAATCAGTAAATTTTGTGTCATGTAAATAAATTTTGGTATGTTATATTTGTTACTTTATTTTACATATCATTTATTTTTTACATGTTTAATCCATTATTTAAGTTTCATTTATATTTTACTTATAGGTTATATTTTATAGGCCTCCAAATTCAAAAATTTGAAATATAATAATGTTTCAAATAGGTTAGTTTTAAAGCCTATAAAATATAAAGTATAAATACAATATAAATAATATTTTAAAAATTGACTAAACATATAAAAAATATTGAAAATGAAAATAATTTCTTAAAAAAATTTATCATACAAGATATTATAGTTTCAAAAACTATAATTTTTTTTATAAGTTGTTTTTGAACCAAATTTTTTTTTGTAAATTTAAAAAAAAAATTATTGTTTATTTGTATTAATTTTATTTTTAATTAATTTTCATTTATAGAGTATATATTTTAAATTTAATTTTTGATATTATTTATGATATATTTTTTATGTATACTTTTTTGATGTAATGTTATGGTTTTAATCAATAAATTTTGTGTCAAGTGAATTAATTTTGGATTGTTATATTAATTAAATTCTTTTAAATTTCAGTTATTTTTATATTATTAATCCTAGTTATATTTTTCATTTATTTTGTACTTATAGTTTTTATTTTATATGCCTCCAAAGTCAACAACTTGAAATGTGATAATTTTTCATGTATGTTACTTTTAAAGCATATAAAATATAAATCATAAATACAATATAAATAATATTTTAAAAAATGACTAAACATATAAAAAAGTGAAAATAAATATAATTTCTTAAAAATTATTGGTTAAAAATAATTTTATTCACACAAAATATATTTTTTTCAACACCTAAGATTTGTAAATATAAATTATTTTTGATCTAAACATTTTGGTGTAAATTACAATTTTTTATTATTTTTTACATTCCTTTTATTTTAAATTAATTTATATTTATATAGTCAACATTTGAAATTTAATTTAGATTTTATTTATAGTAAATTATTTGTATATAAATTTTTTGAATTAATATAACATTTTTATTTAGTAATGTTTGTGTTATTTAAATTAATTATGGTTTGTTATATAAATGAAATTATTTTACATTAAGTAATTTATTTTTATATTCAATACATGTGTTATGTTTTATTTTTATTGTACTTATAGTTTATGTTTTACAAGCCTCCAAAGTCACCACTTTGAAACATAATAATGTTTTGAGTTGTTTAATTTGAAAGCCTATAAAATATGAAGTATAAATAAAATATATATAACATCACTCCCATCTCCCCTTGGGTTGGGAAGGGGTGTAGGGTGGTACTAGCCTTTGGTGACATCCCCAAGACACCAAATGCTAGAAATAAATGTCAAGAGATTCATAAAATATTGGGGAAAAGTTTCCCTTTAATGATAAAAAACAAACCATGATAACTATCAATGCCCAAACAACTATATTAAAAATGTGTACAGAAATTCAAATCGAGACAAAACTAAACCAAAATACAACATCATAGTAAAAGAGTAATAAATGTGAAATAATCAAAAGAACCAATAGATGTAAAAATCCAACGACACCGACCAACAACTATCAAAATGCTCAAAGCTCCAAATCCACATGCCATGACCGCATTATCAAGAACAATCACTAAATATATGGGATACCTTTCCTTTACTTTGTATCAGTATATAACATCTGTGAATACAAAATAGTTCTCAAGAAATGGGTGAGTATAAAACTTAGTAGGATTTCCCAAATGATTTCGTAACCCATGTCACTAGGACAAAACATGTAACCAGATTTATATAATTTTTTTAAAAAAAATAACAATTTATAATGAAAACAAATTTAATTAAAAGAAATAACTTTTCAAAACCATAAAACTAATTATCAAATATATTTTCCATACCCATTACACACATTCAAACATCCACACACACATGCCCAGGTGACAGTTCCATACTCTTGAGTGGTTTATCACGGATCTACTTGGTCATCACAAGTTAATCAATACCAGGTCCCCCAATGGCACATACCCCTTTCATAAGGTCGCATCAAATACAAATAAACTCACTCCAACTATATATTCTAAATACCAATCCAAATCAACCTTTTCAATCCATTCCAATAAAAAATTTCTTTTATTGAAAACACTTATAAAAACTATTTTTATACATCAAAACCAAACTATATTTTAAAATCACAATTTCTATTTCATCATCCAAAAGAACTTTCCACAAAGCCATCCAATTTCCATAATTTCCAAGAAAACATAACTAAAGAGGTTTCTATAAAATGAAACAAGGGTTTCCAAAATATTTCAAGAAACTAAATAAATTTTAAACCAATAATTCAAGTTTTAAACAAGTACAATTGAGAGATAATCCACATATCTCTTAAAATTTTTAAAAAATGATGAAAGAAACAACAAATTCAAAAACCCATCTTAGATATTCTATATTCAACCTTGGATATTTTACCCTTTAATAAAAATCATCATATCCCATCAATATTGATGTCACATAGCATAGATCTATCCCCAATTTATTATATCCATGATTAAAATAGAGGGAAAAAACAATATATCTATGGATAATGATGAAGAAAAATATCTTATCGACGAATCTAGTCCTCCAACACACTCAGATTTGCCTTGGAATCTCTCTAGGATCAAAATTCATTATATCCAAAGTCTTAATAAGAATAGGAATTCATGTTATGTCTAGTTCATGGGGATAAAGGAATTAAGTAGGTAAACAACATTAGATCCACAATTTTTAGATCTATTTTTTCATAGTTCATGGTTTGCGCGCACAGTTAGGAAAACCGTGCATGAGCTACTTCCTCAACCCACACCTCACATGGTTGAATCGTACAGTAAGAAAAACCATCTTCGAACCATGTTATTCCCCATTGTCCAAAATTCCATGGTTTCTCCTGTGAATCTAAAACGTTTGGATAAATAGTGTGCCACATTGTGCAACTACACAGTACCCATTGTTTACGGTGCATTTTTTCCACGAGGCATTACACATTTTCTACTAACCATAATCAAATCATGCTCCTCCATAAAAGCCTCAAACACATTTCAAATATCCTCATAACCTCCCAAAGCATGACTCAATCACACTATATACTTAAAATACATAAAAAATCATCAAGTACCTAAAATAATGGGTGTGTTATTCTTATCACCATTATCCTTTTTGTCCCTAGAAAGTATAAAACTACCTTTTCCATAAAAAGGTCAGGCCATATCTCCACCTTTTCCTTCTCATGATCTGATGTTTCTTCTTGAATCTAACAATGTTTATATAAAACCTACACTTAGTCAATTGTTTTCTTATGAAATACCTTTTCTTTCCAATGTACAATTTTCTCTCGCACATGAACCAACATAGAATTTGGATCTTGAGAAATGTGATCTCATCTAATCACATTTTCCTAATTAGGTTTATACTTCTTTAATTTAGATATATGAAACACATTATTCAATGAACGGATTCTTGGTGGAAAATCCAACAGATATTCTACCTCAACAAAACATTCAAGTATCTCAAAATGGAATATGTATTGAGGAGATAAATCTACTTGCTTTCCATGATGATGATGCCCAAGGAATGAAGATATTCTAAAGAACCCATGATTACTCACCTCAAATGATAATGGTCATCAATGGTGATCTGCATGTGATTTAGGATGATGCTTTTTCATCTTCATCCTCTATCTAATCAATTGTATCTTCTCTATTATCTTTTTCACAAGGCCCGGTCCAACCAGTGAAGTCTCACATTTTTTCATTCAACAAATTAGAGAAAAACAAGGGTTCCCATACAATTATTCAAAATGATTCATATATATTGAGGGATGCTAACTATCTTTGTACGAGAACTCCACTAACGATATGTGATCCTCCCATGAACCACTAAAATCTATTACACAATCCCTAATCATGTATTCCAATGTTTTTATCATCATTTCAGATTGTACATACATTTAAGGATGATATGTAGTGTTTATAGTAAACTGAGTCCCAAGGTCTTTCTATTCATATTTCTAAAAATAATATGTCAAACATAGATCTCATTCTGATACTATCAAAATTAGTATGCCATGCTTTTTTTAACACTTCCCAGATATATATTTTTGACACATCTTCCATCGTATTAGATTAATGAATAGGGATGAAATGGTACAAAATTGTGAGTTGATCCACTATAACCTATATGGAATCATTTTTCCAAAAAATCATTAGTAGACCTATTAAAAAATATATAGTTATATTCTCCAATTTGCACATGGTAATTGGTATATACTACAACATGACCATTGGTTATTGGTTGTTTACCTTAACATGCTGATAAGTGATACATTTTTAAAAAAACCACTTTTTATTTGTTGTGAGCCCACAAATGTTTTGAATTTAGTTCCTTATACAACATTTATATTTTAGGATGAATAGCCTATCTCTAATTTTGGTAAGGATGAAGAAGTCATTACTGAAAATCCAATGGGATGACCATTTAATGTCGAAACCATAACACTAATATTATGTCTAGATTCCATCCCTTAATGGTCTCCTCACCATTGAGTTTTGACCTCATATAAACACATTTAGAATCATATGTTTGTACCTGTTTAACCTTCTCAGCAAAATCAAGAACCAAATAAACCTGAAATAAAATTTCCACACTACCTCATTCTTCACAACCAAGTGCATGTCATTTATCACCAATATCAGCTATGATTGCTATAAATACTATTTTTTAACATAATATATGACTTTATTCTTAAGGAATCTTCTATAGAGTTTCCTTTACCTGGTGTATACATTAAGTCAACATAAAACATTTGAAGATACTCCCCCCATATTCTTTTTCTTATATTTGAATCCCTTTGTGATAAAATGTTTTCAAGATCTTATGATTCATAAATTCCATGAATTTCTCACCAAAGAGGTAATGATTCCAAGTATTAAATGGATAGACCATATCGTCTTATTTTAAATTGTGTGTTATGTAGCTTTTCTCATGAAACTATAACTACCATGATCCATAATAAAATAAATGATCTCCCTACATGAGAACACAACCCATCCCAAATCCTAAAGCATTAAAATACACTACATATCCTTTTCTTTGTTTTGGAAAGATCATGATCAGTGTTGATGTCAGGAAAAATTTATGCTATTGAAAAGAATTTTTATTTTTTCATTCCATTGGAATGGAACACATTTCCTTGTAAAAACTATTATTTGTTAACATAGTTGTAAAAATTCACAAACAAAATGTTTCTAATAAATAAAAAATCAAAGTAAACTTCATATATAATAAACATTATTTAGAGGTTTCCATGAGAGCACGATCTCTATCTTTCCTGGATCCATAAAAACACCTTTTTAGATATAAAATGACCTAGGAAATGTACCTCTTATATCCAAAAAACTCTTCAAAATTTTTTCATACAAATGATTATCTCATAAGATACTCAACACTATATCCAAGTGTTTCTCATGATCCACCTTTTTCCTTGAATACACAAATATATCATCTACCAACACCACTATAAAAGAATCTAGATATCTTTGAAATATCTGATTCATTAATTCCATAAAGTCAGAGGATGAATTTTTAAGACCAAAAGGAATAACCACATAATTGTAATGGTTATATATAATCATAAAAGATATATTTAGAATATCCTCCTTCTTAATATACTGTTTGTGATATGCTGAATGAATTTCAATTTTATAAAAACACTGGAATCCCATTAATTGATCATACAAATCATAAATTTTTGGAAGAGGATACTTATTCATTGTCATAACTTGGTTAAACATATGATAATATACAAAAATCCTAAGAGTTTCATCCACCATTTTCAAAAGAAAATTAGATGTGTTTTCCATATAGACATACTTGGATGGATGAAACCTTTTCTTTTCAACTCTTCCCACTGAAATTTCAATTCTCTTAATTATATTGATCTCATCCGATAAGATGTAAGTGAGAATGTATTGGTCCCTAGTAAGATATAAATTTTAATCTCCACATCACTTATGGGTGGAAAACCTAATAAATTATTAGAAAAACATCAAGAAACTAATAAAAAATGGTTAAAAACCAATATTCTCAATATCATTCATTGATTCTATGGTCAAGGCTTCTAACTAGTATGAAGTAGTTCTAACTTTTGTTTTCAACAATCTTACTCGACTTGCCTTCATGTTTTGATCTCTTCTAAATAGATTCTCAATTCCATCATTAGTTATAAAACCAACCCTTCAGGTATAATAGTTGATGTGATTTTTAAAAATTACCATCCAATCCATAAATAGGATTAAGTCCTATAAATACATACCAATCACAAAGAAATCCAAAATCAATTCAACTCCATCGATATTTATATAAAATTATTTTCACATAACGGTTCAAAATTCTCTTTGTTCAAGATGGGGTTTCTGTTTCAAAAAGAAACAATCATCTCAATATACAAACCTTGAATATTAACTGCATGAGAAGTAATAAATGAATAGTACATGCCTACATCAAACAAGGCTTTCATAAGGGTTTAATTCAAAATAATTGTACCTCTCATCATCAAAGTTGTAGATTGATTATCCCTAATCATTTTCGTAGTTCCATATAATTTCTTACTTGGTTCACTTTTCTCTTGGTTATTTTGTTATGATTTCACTAGTTTATAATTTATAGTATTCCTAGAATCTCCATGAATTGATGAGTCATACTGATGATATATATTCGTCTGTGATTATCTTGTTAAAGCATGTAATGCCTAGGAAGCATGATATGTGTCTCTAGTACCCGACCATGGTGCACTATAATAATAGCGCTAAATATTTCTCATCTAGTTTAATTTTTGTCATGCTCTAGGTGGTGTCATACAATATCAATTATTATGATCAAATGATCAATGCTGAAAACATCCTAACTTACTCTTCAATCGAGGACGAAATTTAACTAATCTCATAGCCTAGTTTTATGATATTCTATATTCTTGAGAGTAGGTGTACGTCCCCTGTTTGTTTCCAACATTGGTGTTCCCACCAGTTCATATAAGAATAAACATGCTTCCTCCCACTATTTTCTTCATGATGTCCCTCTCTTCCACCATTTCTCCATTGGCTATGTTCATTTAATCAATTATACAATGAAAAACAATATTTGAGTGAATTTCTAGTTTCAAACCTTATTAAAAAATGTGTGCCTTCAAGGATTCACTTGCAACAACTTCAAATGAAAAGAAAACAAAATTCATAAATTTAGCTTCATAATCTTACTAAAAGAATATCCTTCTTAAAAATGAATAACTCCATTGTTCTATAAATTATGAATGTGTGAAGATATAATTATTTGTTGAAAAATTATTCAAATTACTCCCCTGAAATTCCTTGGTCTAATTTATCCATAACTATTAAATCCCACCCTTAGCTTACTATAGCATCCAACATATACCTTACCTACTTCACCTAGATATCATTTAGTGCAACATGAAAATCCAAGATGTTATTCATCCTATTAAATCATACTTCTATATTTTTTGGTTCCAAATCACCCCAAAAGGTGGAAAGGTTCTACTTCTAAAACTGAACCAAATGGTCTACATTCCTTGGTTTATCCCTCTTATGGACTCTATAAACTACCTGAAAATATTGAACAATACACTGATCATTTTCTAGTTCACATGTGGCTAAATAAAAACCACATTATTAGAAGCCTCTTCTATTTTTATGGGATTCTTACCTGGTTTCATTCTGTAAAACCAACAAAAAAATCATTTTGTCTCACTCTCTAATAACTAAAGGCTTAAAAATTTGAAATTTACCACATCACACATATCAAAACATGGCTTTAAAAAATTCAATAATTTCCATTTTCAAACCATTTTTGAATATTTCACCTTGATTTTTGAAAATCAAACCATTTTCAACTATTTTCAAAAATAAAAAAAATTCAAAAAATCATAAGTCTTTATTCAAATTAATTATACACACATTGGGGGATGTCATTTATATCAATGCATTCCATGCAATTGTCATCAGCTAAACCCATGATAATGAGGTTACAAATATTATAAGTGTCTCAAAATAATCATATGCCCAAACTACCCAGTAACATAAATTTTATCATAAATAGGTTAGATACACCTATTTATGATGTACATTTTTTGTTCTGATGATCCTACTCCTTGATACTAACTCAAATCAAGGACTAAATGCTAATTATTTTCTAACTCTTGGACTAATCAAACTGATACCATTTGTAATATCATGCCCCACTCCTATTTTCTTAGGAAGGGGAGGAAGGTTCTATAAGCCTAAGGTGACTTCCCCAAGACACCAATGGCTAGAAGGAAATATAAAGGGATTAATAAAAAATTGGGGTATAATTTTTCCTTTGAAGATAAAACAATCAAACCATGATACTCATAAATGAAAAAACCTCTATATGATTCATGAGAACAAAAAATACAAGATAATGAAAAACCAAACCAAAATAGAATATCAAAGTACAAGATCAATCAGAGTGTCATAAAAAAAGAACCAACATATGAAAAAACCAAGGACACTAAAGACACTGAATAACAACTATCAAACTATAACAATCTCTAAATCCACATCTCTCTCCCAATGTATGAAGAGGCATCACTATAGAACTGGGATACCTTGAATTTACAAGTTTCTCAATATATAAAATATAAATATGAACCATATTACCCCAGAAGGTGGTGAGTATAAAACATAGTATGATTTCCGCATTGAATTCCCAACCCATTCCACTAGGATAAAACAAGTTATCCCATTTATATAAAATTATTTACAAAAATTACAGTAGTTTATAATAAAACTAACAAAATTCCAAGGACAACATGTTTAGGTGAAAGTTTCATACTCAGTAGTGGTCTCTAATATATTTACCAAGGCATTACATGGTAACCAATACTAGGTGCCCAATATCACATGCCCCAGAAATAGGGTCACATCTAATGAAAATAAACTCATGCCAACCATGTATACCAAATACCTTTCCAAATAAACTATGTCATCCATTTTAATAAAACATTTCTTTTATTGATAAATTTTCAACAACCATTTTTTCATGCATCAAAACCAAGATATATTTTAAAATCATCATTTTCAATTTATAAACCAAAAGAACATTCCACAAAACCATCCAATTTCTAAAATTTACAAGAAAATGTCACTAAAGAGATTTCAATATAATCAAAAAAGTTTTTCACAACATTTTTAATAAATTCAATCAATGTTAAATCAATCCTTCATGGTCAAAATAATTGTAATCAAGGTAAAATCCTCCTACCTATCAATATTGGGTGAAAATGAAGAAGAGCACAAAAACATCAAAAACCTAGAATAGATCTCATATATTAAACAATTGATATTTTTCTCCTCAATAAAAACAATAATATCCCATTAATATTGACATCACAAAACATTTAACCACCCCTAATGGATTAGATCTATGATTCCAATAGAGGGAATAAAAAGATATCTAAGGAAAATGTTGAATAATGTGAACTTAATGGAAAATTTGGGCCTCCAAAACACATAGATTCAATTCATAATTTCACTTGAAATAAATGGAATTGTCTCAACATCAATGAGAGGAATAAGAATTTGTGTTATGACCATTTTAGAGCAAAAACAAGGGATTAAGGTCATAAAATGAGATATATCAACAATTTTGGTTTCTAATGTTTCACGATGCAAGGTTGGGGCACATGGTTAAAAAAATTCTGTGATAACCATGCATGAGCCCCCTCCTCAAACCACACCTCACATGGTTGGGTCACACAATTAGTCAAATAATGTTCCAACTATGTTATTCCCCACTATCCAGCATTTCATGGTTTCTCCTAAGCATATGTAAAGTTTGGACAAATTGTGCACCTAACTGTGTTCCTACACAAACACCACATTTATTGTAATATGATTTCCGAAATGGGTTTCATGGTTTCTACTAATCGTGCTCAAACCATGAACCTACAAAATATCCTGAAAAATAAGTCAAAACTCCTTCAATCCTCACAAAACCTATCCCAATCAATTTATATACTTAAAATACATAAATAAAAGTATAATTACCTGAAATTGTGGGTGCTACAATATTAATTAAATTTTAAACATTGACTAAACCTTTAAAAAATAATTGAAAATGAAAATAATTTCTTAAAAATAATAGATGAAAAATAATTTCAATCAAACAAAGTATTTTTGTTTCAAAAATTGACATTTATATTTATAAACTAATTTCTCACAAAACATTTCTTATATAAATTAAAACATTTTTTTTATTTTCTTATTTAAATGAATTTTATTTTTAATTATATTTTATTTTTTCAGTCAATGTTTTAAATTTCTTTAATATTTTATTTATACTATATTCTATGTGCATAAATCATTTGAAGTAATGTTATGTTTTTAATCAAAAAACTTTGTTTCATGTAAATTAATATTGGTTTGTTATATTAATGAAATTATATTACATTTAAGTAACCTTTTATATTCTTAATATATGTTTTATGTTTCATTTAAATTGTACTTATAGTTTATATTTTATAGGCCCTTAAAGTCATGAACTTGAAATGTAATAATGTGTCAAGTATGCGAGTTTAAAAGCCTATAAAATATAACCTATAAATATTATATAAATAAAATTTGAAAAATTGACAAAAATATATATAAATAATTGATAATGAAAAAAAATTTCTTCAAAAAATTGATGAAAAATAATTTAAATTTTATAAAATATTATTGTTTCAAAACATAACATTTGTATTTATAAATTATTTTTGCAGAAAACATTTTTTGTGTAAATTAAATTTTTTTTATTGTTTATTAACATTCCTTTTAATTTTATTTAATTTTTATCTATATATTAAATGTTTTAAATTTAATTTATATTTTATTTATACTATATTATATGTGCATAAATTTTATGAAGTAATGCTACGTTTTTAATGAATAATGTTTATGTCATGTAAATAAATTTTGATTTATTATATTTATGTAATTATTTCCCATTTAAGTAATTTTTCATGTGATTAATCCATGTTTTAAATTTCATTTAAATTTTATATATAGTTTATATTTTATAGGCCTCCAATGCCACCAATGTCAAATGTAATAATTTTTCAAGTAGGTGTTTTTAAAAGACTATAAAATATAAATTATAAATAAAATATAAATAAAATTTGAAACATTGAATAAACAAATAAAAATTATTTGAAATAAAAATTATTTATTAAAAATAATTGATGAAAAAAAATTCCATAGAACAAAATACAATTGTTTCAAAATATAAAATTTTCCCTTATAAACCATTTTTCACCATATGTTTTTTGTGTAAATTTTTTTTTATCATTATTTTTTTATTCCTTTTATTTTAAATTACTTTTTATTTATACCATCTATTTTTAAATTTTCATATAGATTATATTTATTTATTATTTTATTCTTATAAATATTTTGAAGTGTAAATGTTGTGTTTTTAATTAATAATGTTTATATCATTAAATTAGTTCTAGTTTTTATATTTTTGAGATTTTTTATTATCAACTATTTTTTATATGTAGAATAAATTTTTGAAGTTTAATTTATATTTTAATTCTAATTGATATTATATATAAATCTAAAGTTAACTACTTGAAACATAATAATTTTTCAAGTTGGTGATATTGAAGGCCTATAAATTATAAAGTTTAAATAAAATAGAAATAAATTTTGAAACATTTTTAAACATATAAAAATAATTTAAAATAAAATAAATTTTATAATAAATGATAAAAAAAATTCAATTAGAGACAATATTTTTGTTTCAAAATATAAAATTTGTACTTATAAATTTTTTTGTTGCAAATATTTTTTGTGTAAATAAATTTTTTTGTTTATCATTTTTGCAAGAAAAAAATATTAGCATGACTTAATTATCATGACTTTATTATATTTTAATAATTATCATAAATTATTATATTTTATTTTTCAATGATTAGACTTGTGGTTCATGACTTTATTATTAATAAAAAATGTCATGAATTTATTATCATGATTTATTATAATGACTTTATTATAAATAATTTCTTATTGTCAGGACTTTGTTAGTTTGAATTTATTATTAGTTGTTAAGTCCTTGGATTCATGTATTTTCATGGTATCTGATTTCATATATAACTTTAGTTAATTAATAATAACATTATTATTATTTATAAAGTTAATTAACAAAAATATAATTTTCATGACACAAAACATTTTTGTTTTGAAATAATATTATTAATAACATTATTTATTATTATTTATTATTATTATGTTTTAATAATTATATTATTATTAATTTTTTATTTACATTTTTATTATTAATATAATAAATTACTTTATATATTTTTATTATAACCAATTATATTATTAATTATAACTAATTTTTTTTAATATCAAAATAATTATATAATTAATATCTAGTAAATACATTTTTAAATGATATTAAATTATTAATAATGTATTCTGATTAATTATTCGTTAGCATTAATTTTCTATTATAAAAAAGTAATTATTCATGTATAGGTGGAAAATAAATGCATTTATCTCACATCATAAATATAGAAAATCTGTGAAGGGGTGAATGCTTATACAAGGGGGGAATTGGTGAAATTTGGTTTAATATATTTTTAAATTGAATTCCTTGTATGTTTTTGGAGGAATGTGTTTTCTTAGAAAAAATACTTCTTTAAAAAAAGTTTAAGGAATGCAAGATTATTCCTCAATTATAAAAGGGTGATGACATTTTTCAAGAAAACACCCACTCTACTTCACATGTCCGCTTGAAAGCAACCCTAATTTTGAAATACTTTTTCAATTTATGTATTCTGATAAAACATTTTTCCCATCCTCATCTATTCAAGAGATGAGGTACCTGTTTAAGATTTGAAGTCGTTTTATCATCTACAAAAGGCTGGATTGTTCATTAATGATTAACCAGGGCAAATATCTAAGGTTCTAGATCTATTTATTATTTAATTTAATCATGATATGCATGTTTCAGTTCATTATAGATGTTATCTATGTCAAATCATGAAACAATTCAAAGTGGGAGGAAGGTTTGAGAGACTTATGTTGAGTCATTCTTTCATGGTTTTGTAACCATCGACACTCCGCTACACCCCCTCTGATAGTGATATTTGCTGATTCATTTTTTATCATTCAAAGATAATTATATATTGAGGGAGTTGGAAAATCCAATGATGATTCGATATGTAGAAACATGGAAACAATGGTGAGTCTCATGGAATGATTGTAATAGAGTAGATAATTTAGGTATAAGAGGCAGGATCATGGAATTTAGTTGAGGGGGACTAACTAAAAGGAATTTTGACTGCGATTGGGAGGCCTAGTCTTGGATTGATACATACAGGATCTTTGCCTTCTACAATAGATGACCTTATTCATCATCGAAGAGGGATTCATTTCCTCTTTTTACTCTGTTTATCACAATTCAATTTTAATGGATAATGCACATGTTTTTCTTCTGTATATGAAAATGATGATTATTTATTTCTCTTTGGGGAACTAGGATTTTGTGTACTATTCATATATAATCAATTATTTAATTTTTTTTTCATGATAGATAATTTTTTCTTCATTGATTTTCCTTATTATAAGACTTATTTCAAGGACACTATCAAAGAACTGATAGTATTCAAGAAATACTTTTAAATTTATAAATTGATCAATTCATTTAACACAAGTTAACTTGAGGAACAATATTCTTTGAATTTTATTATAGTATAATTTCAATTATGGTTGAAACATTGCATTAATCTCATTTTTTTTATTATATTACTTGATTGGGATAGGGATTAAATTCATATTAGTTCAGTAATGTCAATGGTTGTAACTCAAAAACTCAGTGGTAGTTTATATTAATCATGAATATAAATCATTTAAATAGCTTACAATAATAAATTTATTCATTTTCGTTCTTGTGGTTCATCAATTTTTTCTTTATTTCTACAGTATTTCGCATGTGCCGTTACTTTATCACTATTAGTTTTATCTTTTTTGTTAATTGTGTTCAAGGTTTTTCTTCTCAGTAAATCTTCCATTATAATCAATGTTTTATTATGACATTATTCCTCCCTATTTCCTTATATGTCTATTATACTGCATGTTTCTTTTTAGAATTTTTAAAAAAACCTATGAATATGCCCCTTTCCTATGTATTTAACCCATCTCTGATATACTAGTTAGTATATGGTGTTGTTAAAACATTATTTTGACAATTTATAATGACTAAAACTCCATCAATAACTCTGTCCTTAATAAAGACCTTGAATTTATTATCCCTAGGTTAATTTACCTTCTCATTCTTTTTATATTCCTCAATTTATTTGATTAACTCCTAGAGAAAAATAACATTAATATTATGATTGAGAGAATTTATAACATTATTCCAATGGGGGATCTTATCTATGATGGATATGACTATGATGAAATCATCAATATTATATTTATTTGATTAAAATGTCTTAAAATTCATTAAATTTTATAATATTTCTATGAGGTGAGGCTATGATCAACCATCTTTAAGCAAATAAATTTTCTTTCTAGGAATTTTTTTGTTTCCCCTTCCTCAATTATGTAATTTTTATGGGTTTTATATTATCATCATATGAACATAAATAGCATAACACAAACCAAAAACAGAATAATTTATCTTCAAGAATAAATAAACAAAAAAATATGAAAAATATAGTACCTAGAAAATGTCAACACAAAAAATATTCTTCTTCCAAGACAAAGGATAATGGTTGATAACGATCTTGACGTAGTGAAAAAAAACACTCTTCCTTAGAGGGGGGAACATCAGCCAATGGGTTTCTGATCATGTCGTGAGGATACTCAAATTTATAAGGGGTACTAGTTCCTTTATCATAGATAATAAATAGCCATATGGGAGGAAGAGTTAATTGGGAGGCTTGCTCTCAATTGGGTGTCTTCAACATGAAGGATCGCATCACATTATATATCCATCCAAGATGTGCTTCATAAAATGAAATTCATCTTCCATATTTATATATCTATGTACATTTATTCTCAATGAAATTAATTCATTGAATCCAATTCAATGAATATTTAATCCATTTAATCCAATCATAAAGATTGACAATATATATATATATATATATCATACACATATATTTGTTATCGCATGTATTTAATGAATGAACAATAATACATGCATTGAAATCATATTATTAAATATACGATTATATATACATATTGTCATATATTAATCATATATATATATAATATCATATATTATATATATATATATATAATATCATATTATATATATATATATATATATATTAGTTCATATTAAACAATCTCTCGGTTTCACAAAAATCCCATAAGAATTGTATGCACAATTTAAAAACTCTTTATGAATCCATCCAAAATATTTTAAATATAGTTTTTCATCAAACTCTCTTCATTTTGGATAAACACATTATCCAAAATTTTATCCTTATCCAAGGACCTAACTGTGGGACCCTACAGGCCTTCCCAACATTGAAATCAACTAAAAAATATCTATTTCATATATGTAAGGAAAGATTTCCATCTAGTAAAACATCAGTGCTACTCAACCTACTAAGGGGACTAGTGTGATCTCCATCAAACATACTAATATCTCTATATGAATATTTCCACAAAAATATATATCATATATATCATACTTATCTTATATAATCCCTTTTTCCAGGACATCAATTGTCCACTAGACATGGAACATGTCCATCTAGTCTAAGACTCTCCTTATTTTTTTAATTCTTCGAAAAAGACTAACTAAGTGGATGAAACATCAAATGTAATTAATTTATCTAATAAGAATATCACATGTCACTTTTCTTAGTGGTTGAACACATCATATGTGAAAAAACTATGCATGGTCATGCATTTTCTATGTCTGATTCATTCAAGGGACAAATTTCGTTTCTTGTCATAAAAGTGGGAAAATATTATCTTGGTTCCAATATAATTGACAACATGATCAGCAACAAAACCAACCACCCTGATAATATATAACTTCATTTCTTGAATTTTGTATGCAGGTTATCAAATCATGAAGGTTATAATTATAGTTATCTCACTAACATCAGGTGAGAACGTTTGATAATTAGCATGGACCCTTAAGTTATCCATGATTGTATAACGTTCCATGAAATACACTATATCAAATTAGTCCAAGTAATATGTGTTTACTTTTTACCTAAAAAATATATTATTTCATATTTCATAAACAACCCTTTAAATAGATATAATAATTTATTCAAGATAAAATTTACATATCATCATAAGAAATTTTAATCCATTTCGGTCATCTGTTAGGAACAACTCACAGGTTGTACTTTTAAGGTGATATTTATCATTTTATTGTTCATGTAAAATAAATTACAGCACACATGAATAAATGATAAATAGATATTTCCTTTATTATAATAACATTATATTATTTACAACCAATCTATTCACTGTTAAACATATTGAGATATAACATGACCCTCATATGGTTGTTTCATTATTGAAAATTTAACACTACATTAAAATATAATTCTTATTACATCCCAATGTGACCATCTAATAAAATACTACCACTAACTTCTTATTGAGTATGAATTTCAAATCAAGATATTTTGAATAATTGTGATACATAGGAATGAAATTAATAACTTGGAACTCGTTAAATATATTCAAACTTCTTGAATTCACAACATCAAATGTTATAATGAAATTTTTTTTGTTATCTACATATAACTCTTTATCAGTACATCATCATCATCCATGAAAAAAATTTCCTTCCATATTTTCCCTTGATTTTTTTTTTAAATAATATAATTATTTATATTATCTCTTAATCAACACGTCCTAAACTATTTTATGATAAATTGATATTAATTTTTTTATGGTAACTAATGTAACTATTTAAATTTTCTTTTACCATCATATCCTAAATTCTTAGGATAAATTGATAATATTTTGTTATGGTAAATAATGTAAATATTTACATTTCTCAATACTTATGTACCCTAAACCCTTTTAGGATATTCTATGTAATACTTTTGAGTATTAAATATTATAAACCTTTATGGAGTAGTGATGTTCACCTGTTATGGTAAGTAAATGAAACTATTTAGATTTTTCATTACCATTATATCCTTAAAACATTTAGGATTGAAAGGAATTTCAAATTTTCACAACAACTAACATAACTATTTACATTTTTCATTAACATCATATTATGAAACATCTTTTAGGATATAAAGTGTAATTCAATTTCTTATAATGACTAAATATAATTCTCTATATTTATTTTTCATCATATATCCTAAGTATTTTAGGAAATTCTATAAGGAATCACTACAATATTATATCGGTATAATCCTTTAGTTAATAGTAATATTCACATTCCTGAAATAAGTAAATGTAACTATTTTTATTTTTCATTACTATCCCATACCCTAAATCTTTAGGATATTTAGTGAAATATCAATCAAACATGGTTTTTCACAATCTTTTATTTGTAAACGTTTAAATTCTTTAAGTCATTTCATACTCCCACTAGCCTCTTAAACATCATATTATCTTCAAAATATATTTATAATATTCAACACAAAGTACTTTTTGTTTTTCTGGATAATAATATGTATCTCCTTTTAGTAAAAATATTAAACAAATAAACTATTTTTCTCTATAATATATGACATTATATGTGTTTGGAACCTTCTTACTTGAAAATAAGTCAGTATTAAAATATATAAATAATAAGTGTTTGAAACGCTATCCCACATATTTAACAAAAAATTGGATAAAAACTTTTATTCTAGATAAATACTTTATCCAAATATTATTCTCAAAATATGTTATATAATCCAATGAATCATAAACCATGTGTATACATTTAATCATATTATATAAACTATTTGTTATCTAAAATCCTCTTGTCATATAAGATAAGTGATATAAAGATGCAGTTTCTTTACTTTGATTTATTTGGGCATGATAAAGTATTTTATATTCAAGTTCTAGATGAAGTACATATTCACATCATCTCATGAATATAAGAGACAAGATCAATCAATTATTCCATCTCATGTATATTTACAAAACATTATAAAATATACTTTCAATATCACATACCATTCAAAAATTGAATAATTAATTTCTATAACATCTTTACCTGATATAAACCATCCATGGTGTCTCACGAAATCTATCAGGTATATTTTCAATAAACAAAGAAGATTTAATTATAATTATTCATTTCCCGATAGCCCATGGTTTCAATAACCTTGATTTTATTCTTTAAGAAACACTGTAAAACTTTTCAATTAATTTTTCTTCTTCTAGTTTAAACTTTTACCCACTTGTATGATAGATATAGTACTAGAATCTTGATATCATATTCTCAGTTTATCCATTATAAACACTTTGAGAATAATGGGAATTGTTTTTCAATGAAGTCAATCATATTGTCAGAACATTTCTATAAATGATAATTGGATATATTCCCTAACCAGAACAAACCATCTTAGTCACATATTTAATACATGTTATATAATTATACTAATCATAAACCATGTTTAAAAAAGACATCTCATTTAATTTTAACAACCATTGTTTACAATCTATTATCAAGAGATAAATGAGATAAAATATGCATATTATGATGAGTTTATGAAAGCTTGAATCAACTATGTTATTAATGTAGCAATACATTATCTCTATTACATGATAGAAAAATTCAATATTTAATTACTTCTTAAATTATAACCTTCTTTATATTTAAAAAACATTGAAAAACAAATACCAGATATCTTATATATATATATATAAGAACAATAGAATTTATTTCTCTAAACAATAAAGTGTTAATGAAGCTTTTAGTCTTATTAATTAATATATATATACTAAATCATATTTAATATTACTTTACTTACCAAATAATGTTGATTATATGAGACTAAAATCATTAATTTACCTAATCTTATTGAGTTCATGAGAAGATATTAAAATACTTTTTTTCATTATGCATCTAATGACTTTGAAACCTAAAATGAATTACTCTATGATTTCATAAACAAGTTAATTTTATTTTTTAACATCTTCAACACTTCGTTTCTCTGGAAAGAAATTTTTTAACACATAAAATATTTCCCTTTGTTAAATTTTTTTCATAATCTATCATTATTAGGAGTTTATTACATGAAGATTCTCATTTAAAGGGTTAATATAAAGTTTTCTTGATGATGATTATACATTTATCAATAACAAAACATTTTATATGATGAATATCATGTCTAATATATTTTAGTTTAGATATTTAAATGAAATTTATCCCGCTAAACATGATAACCCCATATATCATATCCATTTAGTGAGTCAAGACCTATATTTCACAAATCAATGAGTCCGCTATGGAATTTCTCTCACTACATTGTTATTTTTGGAAGGGAATCATCTCGATCACAATAGTTATGACTCAAGGATAGTTGAATGGGAAACCCTTTATCCAACACCATCTTATGGATTAACTCAACTTGATTCATTTGGTAAGTTAATCCTATTAAGGTCTCCTAGCTTGTGTAAACTAAATGAAATGCCAAAATTATGAAAAAAGGGTAAATCCAATGGAACCTATCTATGGAATGACCTACCGAAATATGTTTTGATTTCACTGATTACTTCTTGGACTTACACAAGATAATACATGGGCACCCATAAATTTAATATTCCTTATATGCATATTGAATTCACAATTATTATATCCTATGTAATAATTATTTTCACATGTTTTATTTAATTTCTCTATATGTATGCTTCTAATGTTTTGGTTTTGGAATTCTTATTCCACCCACTAAATTAATGTCTCCATGCCACATTAATGTGTAACTCTTTAAACAACCCAGAAACCTCTGATAATCATCCAAAGATAGAAGTCAAATATATTCATACATATCTAAATACATCATATACATAAGATACATGAACACTACATGTAAAATAATACATTTATATGAGATTGAAAAACATCACATGAGTAAGTCTGGAGCGATATATAGCCAACCTCATTCAATTTCTTATACTAGGAATGCCACTAAGAAAGTAGGTGGTATGACACCAAATTCCTTAACCCAAAGAGGCTCACTAAAAATATATAATTTAGCAATTTTCATAAAATGTTTCCAATTTAGTAATACTTCCTAAAAAATGTATTTAATTTAGCGATGTTTCCTAATAAACACTGATAAATTACTAATGTTTATTGAAAACACTGATAAATTAGTGACGTTTCATGAAAACATTGTTAAATTAGGGACGTTTTTCAGGAAACAACACTAAAAATATATATAGTTATATAGTTTATTTCCCTGCATTGAATTAAATATATAGTTAGATATATATATATATATATTAATATATATAAATAAATACACACATATATATAAATATATGTAAATATATTTACATAAACACACACACACATATATATATATACACATATATTAATATATAAACACACACATACACATATATATATATATATTTTTTAAACTTAGTCACATTTTTAAGAAAACATGGATATTTTATTAAAATGTTACCATTGTTTTAAAACGTGACCAATTATATATATATATGCATACATAGACATATATATTTACCCACACACAAATATAAACACACACACACATATATATATATATACACATTTATATTTATATTAATATAAATAAATATATATATATATATACAGTATAAAAATATAAATAAAAATTAAATTTAAATAAATATATATATATATATATAATTTCAAAATATATATATAACATATATATATATATATATATTAATATGTGTATATTAATATATATATATATATATAATATTAATTTTTAAAATACATAAATATATATATATAATATAATACAATTAGTGACACCTCATTTAACAATGTTTTTTTAAAAAAAATTATGATTTAAAAAACAAATTTTACTACATTTTTTAAAAATGTTTATAAATGTCACTAATTAAAGACACTACATTAACTGACATTTTTTATAATCATTGATAAATGAATAAGATATTTTTTTAACAATATTTTCTATTGTAAAAAAAATTAATTACAATAAAAATGAACTTTAACTACATTTTTTAGTAAAATTTATAAACTTCTATAATTAGAAACATAGCATTTACTGATGGTTTGAAGAAATGTTTATAATATATAAGCGATGTTCTGAAAAAAAATATTTTTTATTGTAAAAATTTATAAATTTAAAAAAAATAAATTTAACTACATTTTTCTAGTAACATTTATAAACATCGCTAATTAGTGACACCAAATTTACTAACTTTTTTTAGAAACGTTTATAAATTAATTAGTGGTGTTTTGAAAACATTACTAATTCATACTTTTTTGTAGAGAATTTAAACAAGAGAGAATAAAATTCCTTAAAATTATAACACCTAATATGCACAAACTATGATCAACAAATATTCTCAAGCTCATAACTAAAATTATATACCCAGGTAAAGCTAGATGAAAACTAAATTTTATGATATCAGACCTAGCATGATAGGAAATTCTCTATCCTAGAAGTAATTATTCTTATAAACATTGGTATATGGTCATTCATAATATAAAAATTTTATAACTATGAATTTAATTGGGAATAACCTTTTACTAAATGAGAAATTCAAATATTTAATTAAGAGATAAACATTTATGACAAAATTCATAAATAAAAGAGAATTATAAAACATTTTATAATTTTAGCTTTAATATTAAGTAAATTCCATAATTAGGAATATAAACTCATTATATACATTCTAATAAAAACTCATTCATATTTTTTATTATATGTCATTTTATTTTAAATATATGATATTATATTAATTATAAACTATTTATAATTCAATTATTATTATGTCAACATTTTACATAATCTAAATATCATATATTTAATTATAATTTAAACCTATATGATACCAATTATAAGAAAAAATTTGATGTGACTTAAATAATATACATTTAAAGGCCCTTTAATTTTAACCATTTCAAATTAATTAATTATGAACTAAAAATGAATATTAATGAAATTTAATAAATATATAAACAATTTATTTTTTTTCAAAAAACCAGATGTTAATAAACTATTCATAAATTCATTCTAATTAAAAAATTTTATAAATTAGAAATAATAGAAATATTTTATATTTATTTCAATATGAACATATTCATAGTTTATTTTAAAGAACATTTATATGATATTTCATGAATTATAAACAATTAATAATTTGATATCTATTATATAAATATTTTTATATAATTCATATATCATATATGTTGTAATTTATAAATATTATATAAATAAACATTTATGATTTATAAATTAACCATCTATTTATATATACTTTAACATGCTATTTAGTTTATAAAAAGATATTTTTAATAAAAAATATTTATCCATTAACCATAAAAATTATAAAACTCATTAATTATAATAAACTTATAAATTTTATAAATATATCAAAATATTTTTCTTCATTATTTATAAATAGTTTATAATTAATATAATTCAATTAATAATTGAATTCTCTTTTTTAAAATAAATACTTTACTTATTTTCATTAAAAAGTGTAATTTATATCAAATTTTTATGTGTATTTCGAGGCTTGAAATATCAATTTACAATTAAAACATGTTTTTTTCATAAAATAATAATCACGTTGAATCATCAAATAAGTCTATGTTCTGATACCACCGATGAGTTTTGTATGATCATCATATAATCATATACAATAGGCGACTACCCAAATAGAGACAGATCTATCTTCAAGAATTAATACGTAAATAAATTTATAAAATAGAGTACCTAGAAAATATCAACAACATTAATATTCTTCTTCCATAGGAAAGGATAATTCTTGAAAAATATCCTGAAGTAGTGAACAAAAGAACCCTACCTACAACAGGGGAACACTTTACAATGGATCCACGATCATATCGTGAGGATACACGAATGTTGAAGGGGTGCGAGCACTTTTATCTCAGATGAAAAACATTATTATGGGAGGAAGAGTGAATTGTTATTATTTCTCTCAATCAGTTGTCTTCAATAAAATGGATTGCATCTATTTAGATATCCTTTCATGACGTGTTTCTTTAAATGAAACTCATCGGCCATATTTAAGTATCCATATACATTCATTCCTATTAAAATTAATTTATTGAATCGTATTCAATGAATATCCACTCCATTAAATCCATTCATAAAATATTGATAATAAAATCATTTGGGAGAAATAAATAAATATATTATATACATATATTTATTATTTTATGTATTTAATACATGCATAATAACACTTACATCAAATTCATATTATTAAATATAAAATTATATATATATAATATCATATATTATGTATATATATATATATATATATTAGTGTGTATTCAACAATTTTTATCCAAGGTATCTCATATCTATTTTGTCATTACAAGGCATTGATAAGAATCAAAAAAATCATTAAAAACTGAGTTGAGTTTATATCCTTGACATGTAAGGTTTCCATTCTCTCATTTCTTCCTCATTGAAGAAACATATGGTATCTCATCATCGGATGAAGGAGGGTTTAGAGTTAGAAGAATATACACTACCTTGAGTCTTGCAATAAATAAATCCATCCTTTTCCTCCACCTTTTAAAAAAATCCTTTAAATTGATTTGTCATTGTCATATTGTTGAGCAAGTCCAAATCCATGTCTAATCTCAAATTTACTCTTAATAATGTAAACATACGTTTGATAAAAATGGACTAGATTCAACAAATGATTATTGATAGGGACTGCTGACACACATTACCATGTCTATCTCCTTAAGGGTAGATTAACCCCCATCCCCCCCCCCCACACACACACAATTTTTAAAATATTATGGGTTATAAGAGAATAAAATGGTGTCTCATCACATGAAACTAGTACTTAATGGTGTGTGATCTTTGAATAACTTCAAAAAAAGAGCACATTATAAGATGTTTTGTTGTTTCAATACAAAAAACACTCTTAATTACTGTAGAAGACAAGGAAATAAATTATAATCCAATTGAAGTGGTTTGTTATCCCATGGATCCTTCTTTTTATAGGCATGGAGATTAATATTTGGATAAGATATCCCATGCCTTTATATTAGAGCTACATCTATCCTAAAAGGTATATCTTTATGGATTTAATATTGTCCATTGGATCTCATCTGATCGACTCAATAGTCTATATCACATAAACATGATAAATTTTTGTTCCCATTATGCTCAATAAAATTATATGGTCTTGATCACACCTACCTAGTGAATCGTGTTCACCGATCATATGAAACCCCTCAAGTAGTGGATATCTTACCAGTTCCTTTGTTCAAACATGTTCCTAAATTTATATAGGGAAATCGATTTGTTGGATCTAACCAACCACTATGAAAAAAAGTCACCTCAAATCACCTCTCACCAATTAGTCACACAAATAGTAAAGTGTTCCATCATAATGTCATGTTTCATGATTGAGTGTATGTTCATGGGAATATGCACAAGCATTTGGGGATAGTTTAGTGCACCATATTTCCATAGGTTATTATACAAACACTTTATCATTTTTGAATAATTGTAAAGTGACCCCCTATAAAATGGGGTCCCATTTCCCCTTATTTCTTCATATGGGATTTGATACCTATAACTCCATGACTTCCCCTTTAAAATAAACTAGAAAAATATTTTAAAACAATGTTATTAATAACAAGTGGGGTAATCTTGAATCCTATGGTTTCATCTAGTCCTCTTGTTTATTAGACAATGATAGATTTTTTGCATCTATATGAGGATTTTTGAGGGTTTTGAGCTTCTTTCGTAAATCAATCAATGTTATGTTTGATACCATGACTGATTCATAAATTGAAAAATACTTTTATTATTAAATCATAAGGGTTTGATTCCTATTCTTTAATAGAATACATTTGATAGGACATATTTTTTGTTATTTTAGTATTTTTTATTACGATAGAATTGTGTATGTGTTCCAATATTTGTATATCGGTTCTCTTCAAATTATGTATTATTTTATAGAATATTTTTCATCATAGAGGATTCAAATTTTTATAGAGTTTCTTGATTCCGTGATATAGGATATAATGACATTCAAATTTAATTTTCACTTCTAGAGGGGTACATTTTTTAGATGGTATAAAAATATAGAGTATGCATACTAATCTGATTAGTTTTTTTACCTCAATTAGTTTCATTGGGTGTTTATGATATGGTATTTGACTATGAGGATATTTTTCTCCGTTTAGTAATACAATATTTATTCATGTTTTTTCATTGCATCAATTTCTATTATAATTGTATGATTTGAGTTTTATGTATTCTCCACTTATACCAAGTCTTTAATTTTTCTATTTCATTGGACTATCATGGTGTTTTTATAGTTCCTATATTGCATAATTTGAGAGATATCTATGGATTTATCAATTTTATGGTGATGTATTACTCTTTTTTTGTCACAAAGTCACATCACAGGGTGTTGGTGGTGTTACATCCCGAGATAAAATGACAAAATACGAGAGGAGGTATGGATTTTATTTCCTTGAACATTATCAAGGTAATAGAACTAAAAAATAGAATTTGAGAAATTTAAGAGTTTCACTATTCCCAAAAACAATGATTTTTATATTATTTTGCATCAAATGATACTACATATACTCTTAAAAAACACTCTATATAAGTGAGAACTGTTAAAAATACTGAAATGAAATATTTTAAAAAGGTTCTGACTCAACTTATCATGATGCCTTTTATGGGTAAAAGAAGAACCATGTATATTACACTATACAGATGAAACCTATGATTTTTTACTCAGGTTTAAGGCAACCTAGTATGTTGGAAAAAATATCACAAGGTGAAATTTTATTTATTTTTGGATTTTGTTTATTGACAAGAACGATTCAAAATGTTTTATTGTATTTGCTGACCAAGAAAATTGACAAAGTAATTATATGAATAGTTTAAGGTGTTCATATATTGTACATAAAATTATTAAATGTTTCTTAGAAATTGAAAAAAAAAAATAGGTAGGAAATTTTTGAGGATGATCTTACTTGTTTTTTTGGGGAAAAAGGAGAAATTTAAAAAAAGAACCACACGGGCTGCATAGTACTTTCACGAAGATAAAAAGGAGGTTTGCAACCATTTTCAAACCATTTTTCAACTATTCTAGAGGAAATTTTGAAAAGTCATAGATTTTATGGAGGAACTATTCTATAGGGACTACATAGTATGGACATAATGTCATGTAGCAATATTTATAAAGAAATTAATCTGATTCATTCTTCTCATATACCATGTATGTTATCCTGAATGGAGTTTTTGAAGGATTCTCAACATTTGTGGGAGAAAAACATTGATATTAAATCATTTTAAATGTAGTAAACAATATTTAAATCCACATAGGAAGATTATTTATCGCATGGAATTTAAAAAATAAATATACAGCTGAGAGTTCATAGTTTCTCTTCATTTAAGGAGTGAGTGATTTTGATTAGACTGTGGAGGAAGCCCCGAGACCAAAAATCTATGAAAAACAATTTTATAATTAGTAGTATATTATTTTTTTACTATATATGGATACCTAGTCACTTCATTATATGAAATTAAAAATTTATCTTTGAAGATCATCATTGGAGATTTCAAAAAAGTCTAAAGTTATTTCCCTTTGAAGCAGAAGTAGCTTATAAATAAACCGGTCTAAAAGAACAATAAATTCACAAAGGAGGAGCAGTTCATAAAGTACAAATATTGTTCACTGAGTAACCATTCTATGGATCATAGGGTGTTCATGTAGCATAAGTTCGACTCGTGAAGGGGTATTACACAGTGAATAGTGATTCATGAATATATCTTTCATAAGGGGATTTGCAAAAAGAATAGTTCATAAAGGAATTTTTCATATGGAAAATTCTTTGAGGTATAGTGAATTTCATCTCTCGTGTAAAATAAGATCTTTATTTCACACCCATTTTAGTGTTGATCCAAATAAAAGATGATATAGATCATCAATGGTTTCTTTAAGAGGAGGAGTGAGTTTTTTTGAGAAGAGAGACCAGAGTGTTCACAAGTGGGATTGATTGTAAACTATGAGGGGTTGTAAGTCTTATCTAATCATTGTAACAATGGTGCACTTTAGTTATTCTGATACATTAACACATTGTCTTTTTGTGTTTCTTGGATTATCCCAATTAAGGTGAACCATGCAAAATTTTCATATCACTTTCATGCTTTCATTTTAGTTTATATATTGTTGAGAAAATATAATAGAATAGAATTTATCTTAAGGATGAAACAAGATCAAAAGGGAGAGCTATTTTAATAATGCATACCCTGATTCAGTATTCTCTTAGGGAATTAAACTTAGTGGGTCCTATACAGTCTCTTACAGGGAATACTAAACCTATTGACATTCCTGTTTGAGTGGTAGGAATGATAAACATTATTTTTTACAAGTATATACTTGTAAATATTCTTTTTTTCAGATGGTTAAAAAAATTACCTTTTGATTGGTGGTATAAATACGTGAACTTTACAATGAAGATAATCCGGTATGAAAAATAATAAAATCATGAAACCCAATAAATATGAAAAGAGTATTGGAGCATTTTTAAATTGAATTCATACCTTTATAATGAAAGTAAAACATTTTAGCTCTAGGAAAGCTGACACAACCTCAAAAAATTAAAAATTGTGAAACAATTTTCATTCATCCTTACAGAGCTTTAGTAGTAATGTAATTGTGTGTTTGTGTGTCATTTCTTGATTGCATGAGCCTCTTTTCTTGAAAAATTATCAATGTCAAATTCCTTTTCACATCAATCTCCATGATCTTCCCAATGTAGATATTTCTTAAATATTCATCATAATTGACAATTGTAAGAAAAATATAAACATGGAGAAATTATTTGTTCATTTGATTATGTGTATTGTGTATTCAAAATATAATTATCATCTTATTCTTGCATCAAATACTTTGAAAATACTTCTCATAACTTCATAAAATTTATTATGTAATTTCAAAATAGATAAAAAATAATAAATTTTCTAAAATATGATCAAGTGAAAATTGAAAAACTATATATATACATAGAATTTTAAGGTTTATTATATATATAAACCATGATGTAGTGTTCTATAAGTGGGGTATAACATTTGAGATCATTAGGTATCTTCTACAATTTGAATAGATCATGCATATACTAATTCAGATCATGTGATATTTATCTCTATCCTTTATCAATGCTTTTTAAAAGAGCTAATAAAGGGTAAATTTATCAATACTAATAAAATTGCTGATAAAAGTGCTTTTGTCAATGATAAAAAAGCATCACTAATAAATTGTGACATTTATCGTCATTCTCTTTCTACTAATAAAAGGTATAGTTCATAAAAATATATATATCATTAGAAAAAATATTTTACTATATAAATATATTTATATTGGTATAAATATAATATATTTTATTAAACATGATTTATATATTACTAAATATGTATTTACACTTAATATGTAATATATTTAGTAAAAAATGATTTTAAAAATAATTATAAATTAATATTAATTAAAAAAATTTAAATATTATTCAGTAGTATTTGTCTAATAATAATTTTATGATATAAAAATTCAATAAATTAATTAATCATCTAAACTAAGTTGAAAACATGACACAGGCTTCAAAGACTCATAACTTTTGATTCAAGTGTCTATTTGGGATTTACCACATATCAAATTGATGATTGAGAAAAGATTTATGACGTAGTGACACAAGGAGACCTTAGTCGGTGTTTTTCTCAATGTCAAAAAATTATTATAAATCCCCCCAAATTGAGTTTTTTGTTGGGGTACCCCAATTTTTTAACCTTCAATATAATTTCACCTTCATTTAAGGAGTTTTTTGTCTTTTTCGGTGGGAAATGAATTTTTTACCCGGGATTTTTTTCACGTGGATATTATGATGTTCAAATTTTTTCATTTTTCATATTTTATTAGAATTTATAATTAAATAAATACATATATATAAATATATTAAATTTTATAAATAAATATTTAATCAAATTTTCATGTAAAATATATTTAAATGTAGCATTTATTATTCATTTTATTTATAAATATCTTTATATAATTTTTTTATATAACAATAAAAATATATTTATATAAATACATATATATATTTAATAATTTATAATTTCATTTATTTTTTTATAATTATCTTTAATAATATGTGACTATTATAGAAGTCACTTTTAAAAGTGATAGATTAATCTTTTATTAGTGCTAAAAAGCACTTTTGATCTAAGCGCCATTAAAAGTAAAACACTTTTATCAATGGTAAAAAATAAATAATAAAGGGATGCCTTTATAAGTGATAAAAGGGGCTCATAATGATTTTCCTTTATCAATGTCAGTTTAGAGCTGATAATAAAGGGTACCCTTAATCACCGCTTCTTTTGGTACTGATAAAGGGCATACTGCTATAGGGTGTTGTTAAAATTATAGTACACTACAATAGAAAATACACTTGTAAATGGAAAATTCATAATTTAATTTAAATAAAAATATATATCATAAATACAATGAAAAACACTATATCATATAAATTTAAAACATTTTTTCCAATTATATTTACAATTACTATCACAAACATTCAAAAAATCAATGGTTTAATTATCTTTGGCACCGAACCCCCTCTCAAATAATTCTAATCATTGTATCAGTTTCCAAAAAAGCCACCCCAACTAATGAAAAATAATCCACCTATATATAGAAATAATTATTATGTTTGTGATACTATAAAGAAATAATTTAAGAAAAAAATATGAACCAATACATCGGTAAAATAATGATTTTAAATAAAATGATACACATGGAGTCATACCAGTCACATTGTTCATCATATTGATGTTTGGATGATTCATTCACCTCAAAAATAAATTAAAATTTATTTTCTTAAAGTAATAATACATTCTGATTGTGTTTTATCTATTTGAGTACGTCCTTTACATTTTTTTACTAAAATTGGGATTTAAACTGAAAACATGAACTTGAGTTATACTGGTCACATCATGTGTCAGTTTTATATGAGACTAATTCCTAAACATCAAAAATTTATTATCAATTTTTTTCTAAATTTATATATACAATATGAGCACATTTTCACGGTTTTTAATGAGTGACGCATGTTTTGAACTAAATTATCAATTTTAAAATGAAATAGGATAATTCAAGACATACTAGGAACACCATAAATTAGATTGAGTTATGGAAGTTTCATACATATCAAAAATGACTTATTTATCATTTTCCTAAATTTTAAAAACAATCTGAATATGTTTGATCAGTTTTGAGTATGTGATGTTTGATTTGAATGGTAATTTCCATTTTAAAGAAAAAGACATGTAATGTTATTCTCGTCACATCGTGTGTTGTAATGATGTAAATATTAATCCTACACATCAAAAATGACTAAAGGATAATTTACCTAAAGTATCAAGACAATATGAATGTGTTTTCTTGGTTTTGAGTATGTCACATGTCTTTTTTGATAAAATTTCAATTTAAACTAAAAAATGCACTTTCAGTCATACCAGCTATAACATCTCGAGTTTTATGAAACAAACACTATATTCAATAGTGTACCTGATATGATTAATTGATCTTGAATGAATAACTAAATATTAATATTTAAATGTTACTATTATAATATAGTTGTCAGAATGGAGAGAATAAACAATATTAATTGAATTATGAAAATATGGTCTACATGTGTCTGTATAATGGTTTATTGGTTACCAACTTTATGAGAAATGGAAATAAAAACCAATTAAATATAAAGGATTTGTTTTTATGAAATTCTATTTAAATGAGAATAATTGTGTTTATAAAATCATATCACTCTTGTTGGATTATTTTAATGAAATATAAACTAAGTATAATATTTAAAATTCATATTATATGTTTTCTAGGCAAGACATATGAAAAAAAATAAATTTTAATAATAAAGGAAGTATTTTTCAAAAAATTCATTTTTAACACCTTTTATGAAGAACCCATTTTAAATCAAGTTTTTGAAAATTTTATAAGTTCTATAGTGAAAAACACTACATTTAAATTTAAAACTAATATTTCATCTTTGTTATTTAAATTTTTTAGATTTAATATTTAATATTTTTTAAAGTATAATTAGATTAATGTTTTATCATTTAATCGATTTTTCATTGTAAATGATTTCACAATGAAATTAGATATAAACACGTCTCAATATTTTGATGGTTTCTACTTTTAAAAAACCTTTTTTCTCATTTTTACAACATGTATTAATTTTAAATTAATTTATACAAATTCATTGTTTTTAATTTTGAAAAATTGATTCCATATTTCGAATCAAATTTATCAAATTATGTAAATATTTCCCTTTTATTTTTTGACAATTTTAATAGTAACATTAGTAATTATTTTTATTTACCACGGTTAAAGGATAAATCAGGTAAATAAGGGTCAAAATAATATTATAATAATATAAAACAACCCTAACACTTTTCCTAATCCTATTTGATAAGATATGGTCGACCAAGACAACCCTTGGGATGAAAATTGTTTCTTTTTAAACCACTTGGGTGTTATTATGACACTTATAACTTTTAATTTACAGTAAAGGAAAATATATTATTAATAAATATATTCTTACTAAAACAATTTTAATATGGGTTCATATAAGTAATATATTAGACCATAAATAGTAATTATAAGATAAAAATATTTAATACATCATTATATTTTTTTTATAATTTTTAGACTTTAAATAATTAAATTTAATTATGACACAATAATGATGGAGTGATTGCTTTATTAATGAAGGAATCAAATAAATGATATTATAAATATTAAAATAAATTATATTTGACATAATTTTTATAATCCATGATTGTTATAGGTGAATATGAAATTTTATAATACTATTAAATGGTTTGGTTTGAATTTATCTATCTATTAAATTTAATTTAAATTTAATAAAAAGAATAGTGTAAAAATTGACAGAATTGATGTTTTATAAAAAATTATTTATTAAATTATTTAAAAATATTAAAAAATATTAAAATAAAAAATTAACTATTATAAGGTATAAAAGTTCATTAATTATCCAATTATGGATAATTTGACCCATATAAGTAAAATTAATAGCCCTTCAATAATTACAATGTTGTTACTATAATTAAAATTGAAAGAGAATAATTATGGGTAAACCAAAAATATAAGGTTTAAGATAAAACCAATAAATGTATAAATATTATTGTATGAGTGGATTTAGAAATATACTCATATTATATTTTACTTATCTTAAGTTGAATCCATTTTAAATAAAAAAATAATTTTCATTAATTTAATAATTTATGAGTTTCCAAGGGTGTTAATTCCCTCTCCTATAAAAAGGTACCCTCTATTCTCTAATAATCACACTTGAATAACCCTTTATTTCACTAAATAACTACCCAAGTATATTTTTATAATCTCTACCCTCATCATATAATCCTTTTTAGGGAATAATGCATCCAATGAAATCATTTTGGTATAAACTAAAAGAAGTTACTCGATTAAGAGGTAACGACTTCTCTCATGCTTTTTAGTTTCATTTCCTTTCTCCACTCTCAAAACTAATCTTATTATATGATTACATAACTAAAAATTATCCTAAAAATACTATTATTTTGTTATTTTAATTTTTCTATCAACACTTACAGACACCTATATATAATGGGTAACAAATATATTGTTTTTTGTACGACAAGCTACCGGCTCATGAAATGATGATTGTTCAATTTTACCCTACAACCTCCAATGATGTCCATTATAATGGAAAATATTTTTAAATATGATATATATATATATTATATTTATATTGTCTCTATACTTATGTAATTTTTATTTATATCATACCTTTATGATTTCCATGTTGTATAAATATAGTAATTCTGTTTGAGGAAGTGTGGAGTACCGCCCCCTCAAAGAAATATGACTCACTCCAACTATAAATGAAATGTAGAAAAGATGATTTTATTAAAAACATTAGACATATGTTACAATAATATAATAATTTTATTATAATATAAATTTATGTAATTTAATTATTGTTCTTTAAATATGAAAAAGAAATGGTTGTAGCGTTCATACCTATGTATGACCTACCATATTTGGGAATGGTGCATTTCATTTTTTATCTCCAAATATTATGGATTATTTTGAAAAAAAATATAATAGATATATATTATATTTAAATCATGAATACTGTTCTATAGATAATGTAATTTTGACCACATGGATAATTTATATCAAAACAAGTTCATTTTTGACTCAAGTGCTGAATATCGACAAAACATCTGATATGAACATAAATAGTTATCTAATTTTTCTAACATGGTAATAAGTGATATAAAAGGAATAATAAACTTAAAAAAGACTCTCTAAAATTTATAAATTGACCTCTGTTTATTATTCAGGAAAATAAAGAACATATGAGACAAGTCGGACTCAAGGTAAGGAAAATCATAAATCAATATTCATTAATTGAGTTAAATATACATGTAATTGGTTTTGTTTTTCCAAGAACATGTGTTAATGACATCTTATTGTTTTACACTAAATATCCAATTATATAGGGTGTATTTATATTTTTCACACATAATTTTTTCATTGGTTTATCCATAATCTAATGATATAATCTTTATAAGGTTCTTCATCTCAATATCCTTTCATTAAGGCATATTTTGATAATATACACCATCTTATTTTATAAGGTGTATAATAAACCCCTTTAAATTTTAATTTCATTAAAATGTTTTGAAAAGGAATCTTTTTTTCTATGAATAATTTTACTAAATAACAAAAGGAATGTTTTTTTAATGTACGTGGTGACAACAACTTTTCTACCGCCGTGACCATTTTGGTATTTATCTTCCTCTACAAGACAAAAAAAATTAAAAGAAAAATATATACCCAATTCCCATTTCAGGTATTTTGGTATTGAAAATGTTTTTATGAATTTTTTTATTATAACTTCTAATGATTTCTTATGATTGAAAATTTTATGAGTGAAATGTTGACAATTGAAATCTTTTATGTGATATGATTATATAATGGTACTTGAACATTTTATGGGTGGTTATATGATAAAAAAAAGATGGGTGGTTATAAGATAAACTAAATATGGGTGGTTTAGTGATAAACCTAGGATAGGTGGTTAAGTTATAACCATCAATGTATTGGGTATGAAAGTTGGTTGTATGTCTATACCATTTAGTGATATGTGTGGAATTCGACCATAGGGTTATTCTATTTAAGTATGATTATGTCCCAGGATACCTTTATATGTTATATATTACTTTTATATGGGTTTTATGGTAATATTTTGATTAAAAAACGGTAATAAATTATCTTATGTTCAGGGAAGAGAATTTAATACTTCATAAAGGTGAAAAGTATTACTTTATGGAAAATTATTCATGGTCTACATGTTTTCACAAGGCTACCATCTTTCCTTATTTTTGTATCCCTTAATGAGCTGTTTATTCTCATACCAGATTTTTAAATGTTTTCTATGTGGTTTAAGGATTTTTAGGATAAAGGAAAAGGTCAATAATATTTTTATCAAAAAATGGATCAAGAAAAATTTATGATGTTTAAACATGAAATGAAACCATGTTTTCTAAAGTTTGTATTTTAGGAAAAAATGGATACTGAGTAGAAGTGTCTACTTTGTAATATTTAAGTTGTTATGTATGAGTTATGGAATAATTATCTAAATATATAGAACTGAAAATATCCTCAATATAAATGAAAGTAAAATTATTGACTAAACTCAAGATTAAGTAATGTTTACGGTTGGGGACTTATAGTTGGTATCATATGATGGTTTTGAAAACAACGAAGATTAGTATTTTTCTTAAGAGTTTTGTATATCATCATGGGTTTATAATATATAGGTTTATCATAATTTCAATGTCTTAGAAACCTATTTTCAGGCTTTATGATCTGAATTATTAATGTGACTAATGGTATTTTTGGAGACATTCACCTTTGAGTAAATTATAAGTTATTAGTTTCTAGAATGGAAAATGCCAAGTATGAAATATTTATTGAGATTAAACCTTTCTATAGTTATTTTTTGGTATTTATAATCTTTTGTGGAATAGTATAAGAATTATATAGTTTTATAAAAACAACAACCCATGGGATGGGTGACAACCCGTCACGTCTGCAATGGCGTAGGATTCGAACCAACAACCGAAGGGCGACAAGGGTTCATATTCTACCACTGACCTACGTCAAGTCCCTAGTTAGTAAGAATTTTTATTTTTAGTAAAAATATTTTTATTTAATAATATGAAGTTGATTTTTGGAACTTACATTTTATCAAATAGATATCCTTTGTATTGTAAAATTATATATGTATTGAGTGATACATGTTATTATGGAATTTTATCTCTATTTTAGGAACCCTATATTCCTAATTAAAATATAATACTATGGGATTATATTTGAGGAGTAATGGTTGAATTTTATTTTGTAAGAATAAATGTTTTATAGAGGACTTAGGGTGATTAGGTTATTTATGGATGTGATTAAACTATCTTGGAGAAAATTTGATTAGGTAATTTACTTTTTGGTATGAGACACTAAGAGTGTTTGATGTTATTTGTAGATAAATTTTAAAATTTATCTTAGAAGAAAATGTTATAAATCATTTCAAATTTTTGGGTTTCAGTATTACTTTGGATTATTTTGATAAATTTTAAGGACAATTATTTATCAAATAGTATTTTTTAACTTTAGATATTACAGTTCAATATTGGAGATTAAAAATCATTTTGGTTAATATTTCAAGATATGATGAATATATAGTTAATATTTTGTGGATTATGATATTCTATAGAAGTTGATTCTAGTTCTTCAGGTGTGACCTTGTCATCTTGAATACTCATTATTTAGAGAAAATATGAGTTTTTATAGAAATTTGTTCAAATATGAAACTCTACATGAAAAGTATGAATATTTCCTTATGTTCTTAGTCAATATTGTAAAGAAATTCAAAACATTAAGAAATTTATCTCTAAAGAATATTTTCACTTTACTTTTCTTACTAGGAAATCAAAGTTCATTTAACCCATCAAAATTTTTTGGTTTTCTTATTGTTAACTTTCTCTTGATAATATTTTCTGTAAGTATACATAAAAACCTAACACTTATTTTTTCTTCTATATCCATGTTTTCCTACATGGAATCCAAGTATGTGTTATCTCTGGTGACCTTTGTACTTCTCTTTCTTTCTTGTAAAGTGGTAGTTTTATTAACCCTTTTTCTGATATAGGATTTCAATATAGGTACTTTAAAAAGTCATACCCTGGTTACCAACTTGAAATTCAAATTTTCAGGATGCAATTTATTGAATTCGGTGAGGATATGACATCTCTAGTTTTAAGAAATAAATATTATGTTCAATAGCATACATGATATGATACATCGAGGATAAACGAACAACTAAATATTATTTTTCCAAATGTTACTATTATAAACTATACATTGGAACTGTGGGAATAAAAAGTATTAACTAAACTATAAAAATCTGGTTTACACATGTCTATATTATATTTTATTGGTTACCAAATTTATTAGAAATGGAAATGAAAAACAATTGAATATAAAGGATGTGTTTTTATGAAAACCTATTTAAATGAGAATAATTGTGTTTATAAAATCATATAACACCTTTTTAATTATATTAATTAAATATAAATTTAATGGTATGCTTAAAATTGATATTATAGGTTTTCTAGAAAACATATAATAATAAGATCAATTTTAAGCATAAAAGAATTATTTTTCAAAAAATACATTGTTTACCACATTTTGATGCTGAACCTATTTAAAATCAAGTTCTAACACATTTATAAGTTCTATTTTAAAAAATAAAATTATTCTTGGGAATCAGGACATAAAAATTTACATTGGTTGAAATTTTGGTATTTTTCTAATAAAATTCATATTTTAATGAATAGTAAAAAACACAAAAGTTTTATTCAAAATTGATTTTTTTCTAAGTTATTTATATTTATTGATTAAATATTTAATTGGTTTTAATGTATAATTATATTTATTTTTTATCATTTAATCCAATTTTTTTCATTGTATGTATGTTTACATTTAAAATAGATACAAACACACCTCAATCTTTTGATGCTTTTTACTTTTTAAAAACTCGTTTTATCATTCTCGTAATGGGGATTAATTTTAAATTATTTATTGAAAATTATGTGTTTTGAATTTTTAAAAATGGTTTATAAATTTTTAATTATAAGGTAAAAATTATTTAAATTGTTCCCTTTAGTTTTGGACATTATGAATTGTAACATTAGTAATTATTTTAATTTACCACTATTAAAGGGTGAGTCGGGTAAATAAAAGTAAAAATAACATTATAATAATATAAAAATACACTAAAAATTTTATTAATTATATTAGATGATATATTTATGACCAAGACAACTATTGGGATAAAAATTTGGCCTTTGAAGACACTTAGGTGTGATTATGACACCTATAACTTTTAATATAAAGTAATGGAAAATATGTTATAAACATATATATTCTCAAAAAAGAATTTTAATATGTCTTTATATAAGTTATATATTTTCAAATAAATATTAATTAGAAAAATAAATAGATTTAATACATCATGTTATTTTATTTATAATATTTATACATTAAATAATTAAATTGAATTATTACACAATGATGATGTAGTGATTAAATTATTAATTAATAAATCAAATAAATAATATTATAAATATTTAAATAAATATTATTTGACATATTTTATGACATAAAATATTTTTCTTGGTGTACATGACATTTTATAAGACTATTAAATGGTTTTTATATGTTTTATCTCAATTTAGATTTTATTTACATTTAATAAAATGAATAGTGTAAAAATTGACATAATTGATCTTTTATAAAAATAATAACTTTTGAAATTATATAAAAATACTAAAAAAGTTTTAAAATAAAAAATTTACTATGATAAGGTCTGAAAGTTCATTAAGTGTCCAATTATGTGAAATTTACACCATATAATTAAAATTATTATCTTCTTAATAATTAAAATATTGTTTACACAATTAAAATTAAAAGTTAATAATTAAGGGTAAATAGAAAAGATAAGTTTTAAGATAAAGTCAATACATGTCTAAAAAATTATTGTATGAAAGGATTTAGAACTATAAAAATATTATATTAGGCATATCTCATGTAGGGTTCATTTGAATTAAAAAATTAATTTATATTAATTTAATAATGTAACATTTCCAAGGGTGCCCCTTCCCTGTCCTATAAAAGGTACCCTCTCTTCTCTAATAATCACACTTGAAGAGACCTTTTGTTCATAAAATACCTACCCAAACCTCTTCCTAGAATTCCTCCCTTCATCCTAGAATCCTCCATTATGGCAGAAAGCCTCCCAAGGAAGCCTTTTGGTATAAACCAAAAGAAGTTACCGTATTAAGAGGCAACACCTTATCTCATGCTTTTTAGTTTCATTTCCTTTATCCAGTACATAAACTCATCAATTATATTATTACATAACAACACCAGTATACTATATATACTGTTATTTGTTTTTTATATGTTTTCTATCTACACTTACACACACCTCCATTTAATGGGTAAAAAACATAATGTTTCTATGTACTGTGAACTACTGCCTCATAAAAAGATGATTATTCAATTTTCCCCTACCCCATCTCATAGTGGACATTATAATGGACAATATTTTAACATCTAATATATATATTATATCTATATTTTCTCTACACTTATGTATTTTTTATTTAAAATATACCTTTATGCTTTACATGTTGTTTAAATACGATAATTTCTTTACGGAAATGTGGACTATCGCCCCCTCATATAGATATGACTCATTCCCACTATACATGGAATTTATAAAGAATAGGTTTATTAAACCTATGAGATATATGTGAAATTAATATAATACTATTATTATAATATACATTTATATCATATAATTATTATTCTTTTAATATGGCAAAGAAATGAAAGTAGTGTTCATATGCACATACGACCATCCATCTCCATGAACTATGCATTTCATTTCTTATCTCCAAATAATATGGATTAATATAAATACATATATACTTTATATATATGATATTTAAATCATGAATACTATTCGGGAGATGATGTACTATTGACCAAAGGGAAAATTGATATCAAAACAAGTTCATTTTGGGCTCAAGTACCAAATACCGACAAAATGTCCGATAAGAACATAAATAGTTATGTAATTTTTATAACATGATAATAAGTGATATGAAAAAATAATAAACTTGAAATGAATTCTCAATAAATTATAAATTAACATATTTTTATTATTCTGTAAAATAAATAATGTGAAGGACAAGTTGGATTCAATGTAAGAGAAATCATAACACGATCTCCATTCATTTAGTTAAATATCCATGTAATTGGTTCTGTTTTTTCAAGAATATGTGTGAATGACTGTAGACGCCGGAAAAGTCCGTTGTTCCCAAACGAAGCTCCGGATGCGGAAAGCGAGGTCATATTTGGAGTCGGAAGAATGTTTCGGAGGGCCCGGAGGCCTTGCGCGGAATTTCAGAGGTCTGCGCGCAAAGATGATGATCCGCGCGCAAAACCCCCGGGATGCGCGCAACTCCCTTGCGCGCCGTGCCCGATTCCGCGCCCGCGAGGAGAATTCCGCGCTCGCGCCTTGGATTCCGCGCCCGGGGTTGCCTATAAATACTAGGCGACCCACAACGTTTCAAAGGTTGCTGGAAGTCGAACGGTCTCCCGCGCGCGCAATTCAACCCCTTCCGCGCGCAATGCCGATCTTCAGGTAACCTCCTTTCTTTCGCGCAACAGAGCCTTGGGGTCCGCCTTCGCGCGCAATCCCCTTGGCTCCTTCCCTTTGAATAAATTTCAACCCGAAGGCCTTTGCGCGCAAAATAAGCCTCTTGCGCGCAGTTGCCCCCGGGTGCGCGCAATCCAACCCGATTGCGCGCACCCCCCATTTTCAAAGTGGCCATTCGTTAGAGAATGAGCCGTTGCCCCCGCGCGCTACCCGAAGCCCGGTGCGCGCAATCCCAATCATCCGCGCGCGAAGCGCTGGCCCAATTGCGCGTCAGCCCGCCATTTTGCGCGCCGATCCGCGGTTTTGCGCGCAAAGCTCCTCTTTTGCGCGCAATCCGCCAGGGTCGCCTCCCTTGACCCCCTTTGGGTACCCGCATGCGTGGCGCCCGATGGTCTTCATCGCAGGTGCCCGCGTTGTGCGTCGTCTTTCCGTGCGCCCCCCCCCCCCCCCCCCCCCCCCCCCCCGAGGCTCGCGCGAAGTGACACGGACCTACCGGCGGCTTTATCGTCCAGCATGACGTTAAACTGCATATTCGTCCAGCATGACGCTAAACTGCACCACGTCCTGCACGACGTTAAACTGTATACGTCCAGGCTACACGACGTTAAACTTCCTAGCCCCCATCGTCCGCGCTGCAAGACGTTAAGCTGCCAAGTGTTTCGTCCTCAACACACGACGTTAAACTGTACTTCGTCCGGCAAGACGTTAAACCGTCCGCTTCGTCCTCAACACACGACGTTAAACTGTACTTCGTCCGGCAAGACGTTAAACCGTCCGCATCATTCGATCCCGTGCTTCGCACGCAGGGTCTCCCCCGGTTTGGACGTGGCCCCCACCCGCTCGTCTCTGCAGGGATGTCGGGATTGTCACCCTTTTAGGACGATTTAATGGGAGTGGCTTTTCCCTACGGGGGAAGGGTATTACAAACCCCTAGTTTCTCGTGGGAGGCTGCACATGTGTATCTCCATTGCGCCTCCCCACTGCCGAAGCCAGTAGAGGGTGTGACTGGGATCGAGGTGTCTTCTGCTTTCGGTCCAAGTCCCTTCCAACTGAGTTTTGCCGCATCCGGGCTGCCTCAAGTGCGTAAGTCCTGACAGAATGAACTACGTGGACTTTGATCCCTGTCTTCTATACAGGGTACGTAGGAAGCCTCCCTGAGGTCCAAGCCCGCCACCTGGTCGTCCCGGTCGTATTTACGTCGGTTCGTCCATCAGTGGACCCCTCCAGGGTTCACGCGTGCGTCGATTCACCTATGAATCCGCCCGTGTGGGAGACTGCCCGTGTGTATCTCCACTGTGCCTCCCCACAACCCCTTTTTCCATTTCTCTTTTTATCGTCCAGCATGACGTGAAACTGTGATCCACCCGGCCGTTCCATCCCCCTCTGTGCGAGGTGGTTCGGTTCAATCCTCCACCCGGCGGCCTAGACCTCTTCGTGAGTCGGCTTGCCGACGTCCAGCATGACGTTAAACTGTATACCTGAACTACGTTGACTTTGATCCGTGCTAACGCGCGGTACGTAGGAAGCCTCTACGGGGTCCAAGCTCTTCACTCCATCATCCATCCTGATCCTTACCCGGGCCGCCACATCCCGGTGGGGTCATGCCACTTCACTCCACTCCACATCATTTGGGAAGCCGCCCATGTGCTGGCCCCAGCGTCGGAGGTTCCCCGCAAGGGGTTCTGTCATCTGATCCACTTTTCGTGTTGATCGGTCCGATGCCGTCCCCGCTGGACGTTAAACTCACGGCATACCTCGTGTTAAACATGGGAAGCTGAGGAAAACCTCAGGTGACACAGTTCCCTGCACCTAGTACGGGATGCCTCAGGCCATCATGCCTTCGAGAAGCCCTATTAGGGACGGAAGACAGACGTGCAGAGCCGCAGTGCTACGACACGCCCCCAGCACCCAGAGCCACCCGGCCTTCTCACCGCAGGTTGCTGCCCCGCCCAGACTCCTTGGAGCGTCCGGGCGGAAGCAGCGTAATTAACCGGTGTCCATGAAGATATGGCGCCGGGAAAGAGATTCACGAACATTCTTAAGTCTATGAGGGAGACCCTGATTAGGCGACGAGTTCCAAGGAGACGTCCAAGGAAGGAGGAGCCGACATCCCATCATCCCGGTTTCGATCAAGGAGCAGACGCCCCTGAATAAGGGAAGAATGCCGCCCGCCCTTGGAAAGCGGGACTGCGGGACCACAAGCCGCGCGCCCATCCCCTCGGGTTGACGGGTGCACGCGCGAACGCGTCCTGGCGGAACAGCGTAACCCGACGCACATCCGCACCGAAACAGAAAAATGGTGAACCCGACGTGAATCTCTTCTCCTCGATACGAAGACCGATGGCTTTCAGAGGTGTTGGAAGACCGGCGTGTTGCCCGGCCAAGCATTCAGTCTTACCCGCCAGGGGCTGGGGAAGGGACATCGGGCACTCCGTCTCGCAACGTCGAGGGCCTGGGTTCCCCCCACGGAAGGCGTCGTGGCGCTAATGGTTTGTTGTCGATTCCTTTTTCCTGTCAGTGTTAATGGGTCATTCTCCCTGCTTTCAGAAATCAGGTCGCCCGATCCAGTGCCCGATCGCCACCCGCCCACTGGCGCAGGGACAGGGGAAACACCGACGCGGCTACTCCGCGCGGTCCCCGCCCGTTCCACAGCCGTCCCAGCAGCCGCAATTGCGGGACGACCACGCCCTCTCTCCCCCTCGGAGGTCATCCAGAGAAGGGTGATCAACACCCTGGTGCGGAGATACGAGGAAGAGGGAGTCATCCCCACTAGGGAAATGGATCGCCTAGACCTTGAGAAGGCTGCGCCTCGCCACCACCACCGCCCCCGAGGGCCGCGCAGGGAGGCACCGCTGCCTACCTCAACGTCCAACCGCTTCGAGAGCTTATCCCCGGAGCGCTCTGACAGTTCCCCTTCCCTACGCGGATGAGGTGGAAGAGGCCCGGGATCACCCTATCCGGGATCCGCTCCAGGGATCTACGGTAAGGACTCCCGCCAGGCCACGGCGACACCGCCGCCAGGCCTCTCCAGTCGAAGAGCGGGCTCTCCACCTGCCCGCGCCGCTCATCCCGACTCGTCTGTCTCGACGCCAACGTCGGGCACGAGCGGAAGAGGATGCCCACCTTGGGGCTCTAGCAACAGCGGCCGCATTGGCCCAAGCCACTGCTGGCTCCAGTCGCCAGGCCTCTGCACATCCTGAGCAGGGGAACTCCTATGCCCGACCTGGATCGAGGCCCCCGACCGCCCCAAAGGCAGGTTGGGTCGACTCTCCCGGTTGCTGGCACTGGCAGTAGCCACCGCGGACCACCTCGCGGTAGCGCTATTCACCGGCAGGATCTACTCTGTGTGGCTGATCCAGGAGGCATGGGTCATCCCACCTTCCGATCCCGGCCCGGAGTCCTGCCCGGAATCATCTCTCCCCGCGTCCCCTTTGATATCTGTCCCGGTGCCCCTCGCACCTTGGTTCCCAGTCCTCTTGGCCCCCAGCATCAGTGCGGGCCGGAGGACGCCAGGACAGAGATCAGCCCTGCCCCGAAGAACCACCCAGGGGCAGGAAGGCAAGGCGTCGACGCCGAGGGAAGAATGTTACGGAATTCCGGACGGAGATCCGACCGGTTTGCTTCTCTGACTCAGAGGCGGAGTACGATTCGGCGACAGAGCCCCTTCCCCAATCCCGCCAGTCAAGGGCAGGGGTAGGAATGCGGCACGTCAGCCTCGTGCTCCCCGAGAGCGAGATCGATGTGATCCCCGCTTCTCTCCGAAGGTATATCCGGAGTAACGAGGGCCTGGTAGACCCCCAAGGATCAAGCTTGCGGTTTGGTACCGGCCCCTCCGGAAGTGCCTTCCGCCTCGATCGGAGAAGCCGGAGACTTTTTCTGGGGATCGACGGTCGAACCACGATCTGGTGCACCCTCGGCGAGCACCGATGCTACGGCAGGATGTTCGCTCGCCGGACCGTCCTATCGTGATGTGGTAGCCAGGGCACCGCCACCCTCAGAGGGCGGCCCGGGATATGGAGGCCAATCGGCCTGTTCGCCGCATTCACCGTCGGCCAGCCCATCGGCCCGGCGGCCCGCCTCGGCACCACTACCAGTTCCCCGTCCGTTCCCAGCCATGGAAGAGGACCAAGGAGATCTGGGTCCCGAGTTTGAGTCGTGGAGCTTCTGGACCGTCCTTGCAGAGGGCCACTTCCCTGAGAAGTTTTGGCCAGTCGCAGGACCGGGCTTTGATGCACCCGAATCGCTCACCCCGGATGAGTTCGAATGCTTCCGCCGAACTCTCCGGGAGACTCACTCCCGTCTTCACTGCCTACAAATGCCATACCCCGGGAGTCAAGCACACCTGGAGGATATTGGTGAGCAGTGCCGTCAAATTGACCTGGCCATGCTCCCCGCCGACAGCCCGATTCGCTGGGTGGCCCTGAGGGTATATCCCCAGGGACAGGAACGGTCAATATGGCTGACCTGTCGGGAGAGGGGAACGACTTGGAACTTCTCGACGGGGGCTTCCCCCCCGAAGACAAGCCGTCGTCAGATCCATCAGTGAGAGTTACTCGTCATCAGAGAAACCTCCTGGGGCTCCCCGCACCCACTGAAGCACTGACGTTAAGTCGAAACGTCAGCAAAGGAAAAGAGCACAGCGAGGCTATAAAGCCCGCCGAACCATCTGCCTCCATGCAGAGGGCAGAGGAGGATCCCGAGAAGGCTACGCTACGTCAGCAGCTCGCCGAACAGAAGAGGCTGGTTGACCAGCTCCTCGCCGAGCGCGCTGCAGAACGGCGGCCTGACTACGGTGATCCTAGGCCAGGACAGCAGGGACCGGAACAACCGCTCCTCGACGAGACTCTCCCGGGAAACCGTGATTACGCCGTGTTCGCCGACAGGAGAGAGGCCATTACCTATGGCAAGAGGGCGCGGTATGTTTCGCCACACCCTCCCGAGCGGCGTGACTACCTGAGAGATCCCGCTCGGATTCCTCCCGCTGCCCCAAGGGCCGCTCCGCCCCGCCATCCCACGAGCTGCCGAGTTCGACGACCCGGTCGACGACCCGATTGAAGGGCCATGCAATTCGCTCGTGGTTAGAGATCCTCGCCAGGACTGGAACCCATGTCCGGACGATCCGATGGCGGCACTCATCGCTCGCTTGGAAGCCTTGGAGACTCGGCAGGTGGCGATCCCACCGGACGGCAAGCCCTACCCAGCATGGGTGGATGACATGCCGGCGCCTCCGGGATTCGGGAATCCCACTTTCGCCCCCTTCAACGGGACTGGAGATCCGCCACAGCATTTAGCCCACTTCAACTCGAGGTGAGGGCCTATGTTGGGGACTCCGGCGCAGCAGGAGGCCGCTAAGCTTCGCTGCTTGTTCAGACACTGGAAGGGCCAGCATTTGTCTTGTACAGCCAGCTCCCCGTCGGGTCGGTAACCAGCTGGGAGGACCTCCGTAGACAGTTTCCTCTACCAGTTCAGTTCCACGATCCGGAAGACAAGTATCGCAGACCTCTTCAAGTGCATGCAGAGGCCTGATGAGTGAGTCGCGGACTTCGTCGCCCGATGGAAGGGTCTCACGTATTCCCTTGACATGCCATTGACTCAGGAGCAGTTGCTGACAATGTGCGTCGGAACGTCAAGACCGAGCTGGTCCCTTCCCTGATTACTCAAAATTACCCCGGAGGGTTCAGGGACTTCTCAGACAAAGCTCAACGTCTTGAGGAAGCCCTGCAACAGGCCAGCCAGGCACAACCCGCTGCCTCCTATGATTCCTGCAAGGAGAGTCAGTAGGGCTGAGCCCGCTGCTGTTGCCCAGATAGAGGCCCCCAGGCCGTTGGAGCTGCTGCCGGTGAGGCCAGCTCCACAGCCCCATAGGAATCCGCCTCCACGGGCTCAGTTCCCGGCCCAGCAGCGGCAGCCTCAGAACCGGCCGGCCCCTCCGCGTAATGTACCGCCGCAACCCAGGCGAGATAATCAGGGTCCACCTCCTCGGCAGGCCCCTCCAGCCCCTCGTCAAGACCACGCTCCCAGGGTCCCGCGAACACCTGACTTACTCATTCCATGAGGATCAGGTCCCCGGTTATTTCCGGAGCGCCCTGGAGCAGAGGATTGTGCGACTGCCTGAGTGTTGGAAGCCAGAGGAGCACATCTTACGAATAACCCCCGCTACTCTGCCCCTACCATCGGGCCCTGGGGCACACCATCCAGCGGTGCTATGTGTTTAAGGATTGGCTCCAAGACCAGATTAACAACAATGTAATCAGGTTGGGCCCAGCTCCAGCACAAGTGGCGGGCGTGTTCGTGGGATCAGATGACGATAGTGGCAACGAGGACGAATGGCAGCTGGTCTCCAACCGCGGATCCCAGAAGTATAATAACTGGATGGCCCGCAAGACGACCATTCGCGCCCATGGAATCATCCGTGCGCGCTTGAATCAGCCTGAGCCCCCAGAATCCGTGGGTGCTGCTTCGGCATCGTCGTCCCAGCCTGCCTCTTCCAAGAGGAGCAAACGGCGGCAGCGCAAGAAGGAAGAGCGCGCCCCGCCAGTTCCGCCACTATCCCGCACTCTCGGCGATTTCATGCCCCCGGAGATGGGGGTCCCTCCTCGGATCCGCCCGGTGATGGATGATTCGTCCGATGACGGTATTGGGTACGCTTCGGTTAATACCGTCGAGCTGGTAAATCCCTTTTTGGTTCCCGACGTTGAAAAACACCAGGTGGACCTCCCTAGTGTCCCCGGTCGTCGCCACCGTCGGAAGAACCGCAGCAACAGGAGTCACCGGGGCACAGCCGTTGGTACCTCCAGCCAGGCCGTGCACGCCACCGAGACTAGGCAGCAGGCTCAAAACCGAGCTCAGCGCGCGCAGCCCCCCCATCCGGGGATGACGGATTCGCCTCCGCCACTGTTTGTGGTGTGGGACCAGGCAGAACCGCCTCAGCCGCGTCGCGACCAGCTCCGCCCTGCCACAAGTCCATCCCGGCCTCCTGACTCCAGTACGGTGACCATTTCCCGGACTGCGACCAGTGAACAACGAGATGCGCCAAGTACCAGTCGGCCGCCGATCCAACCGGCAAGGCCCGTCATGCCACCAACCGCAGAGCAACCTCCTGCAATCAGGGGCTCGCGCTTGGCCAAAAAGTATGATGTCCTGAAGCACTTGGCCGACATCCCAGCAAGGCTCTCCATCCTTGAGGCTCTGCGCATGTCATCTGAGATGCGCGAGGCACTCGCTGAAGCCCTGAAAAGCCCCCTCCAGTTTGAGACAGAGGTTGCGGCTGCAGAGGCCTTTCACGCCGAAACGATCGAGGACGCCGAATGTCAGGAAGTTATCTCGTTCTCTGGTAAGGATGAAGACCCTCCTATACAGGGACACATTCGTCCGCTGTATGTCACTGGCCAGTTCAATGGCCTTGAAGTCCGGCGCTGTCTTGTCGACACGGGGTCCGGGATTAACCTGATTCCAACTCGGACGCTCCGGAGATTGGGGTTGTCTGAGGATGACTTGATTCCCTCCGACATCAGGATCCAGGGGTACGATCGCACCGAGCAAACCCCGGTCGGCAAGATACGTTTGAAGACCCAGTTTGGTGACTTGGTTGCCAACACCGAATTCATGGTAGTCTCTCAGGACACCGCGTACAACGCATTGATGGGCAGGCCATGGCTCCATCTTCACGCGGCGGTTCCCTCGTCATACCACCAGTGCCTCAAATACTCCCTTAATGGTCGAGTGGGCGTGCTTCAAGGAGATGCCTCTCCTTTTGCCTCGTGTGAAGCCCGCTATCTGGACGCGGACTATTACAAGAGCAAGGATAAGCAGATCCTGGCAGGTGAGGTTGAGCCTGTCGCTGTTGCAAGTGATCCCTGGGCAAGTCTGGATGACGCTTACGTCCTCCCGATTCAACGATTGGAAGTCGCCATGGTCTTGACGGTCCGCGAGTCTCCTGATGAGATGGCCGCGACCGCCCGCGCCAGCACCAGTGGCCCAGAAGGATCTGGTAGCCCCAATGCAGTTGCCAACGCAGTCTCTCCCGTGGACGATCCCTCCCCGAGTGGAGAGGATATGGAAGACGCACCCCCAGCCTTTGAGGAGGGCGTCCCCGCCACGGTCGATGAGTTAATACAGGTGAACCTTGGAACCGAGGCCGATCCAAGACCCACATTGGTTAGTGCCGCCATGCCCTCTGAGGAGCGGCAGCAGTACGTGGACTTTCTCAGGCAGCACCGTGATGTATTCGCTTGGGGCTATGACGAGATGCCGGGGCTGGATCCTCAGGTAGCCGTCCACCGCCTTGGTCTCCCGGCGAACCATCGCGGGTTCAAGCAGCCTCCCAGGAAGATGCACCCATCCCACGGTGCCATGGTTGAGGCCGAAGTTGACAAGCTTATCAAAGCCAACTTCGTGAGGGAAGTTCAGTACCCCAAATGGCTGGCCAACATTGTGCCGGTCAGGAAGAAGAACGGGCAGATCAGAGTCTGCATCGACTTCCGCGATCTCAACCGCCACTGCCCGAAGGATGATTTTCCCCTTCCAGTGACAGAGCTGTTGATTGATGCCATGGCAGGGTTCCAAGCCCTCTCCTTCATGGATGGATACTCCGGATACAACCAAATTCGGATGGCCCCTGAGGATGAGGAGTTCACTGCCTTCAGGGCCCCCCAAGGTACCTTTTGCTACCGGGTCATGCCCTTCGGACTGAAGAATGCAGGTGCCACCTATCAACGGGCGATGCACCGCATATTCAAGCCAATCCTCGGCACACTGGTGGAATGCTACGTCGATGACTTGGTTGTCAAATCGCGCCAGCGTCAGGACCATCTCAAAGATCTTGAGAAAGTGTTCAGCTTCCTCCGGTCTCGCTGCCTGAAGATGAACCCGTTGAAGTGTGCCTTTGGGGTCACCTCCGGAAAGTTCCTTGGATTTGTGGTAAGATACCGGGGTATTGAGATCGACCCAGAGAAAATCAGGGCGATTAGCCAGATGCCTCCCCCAGGTACCGTCCGGGAACTGCAAGGGTTCCAAGGCCACTTAGCCTATATACGCCGATTCATCGCGAATCTGGCCGGCAAGTGTAAGCCCTTTTCTCGGCTCATGAAGAAAGGTTCCATCTATGTATGGGATAAAGAGTGTCAGACCGCTTTCGAGGAAATCAAGCAGTACCTGCTTCATCCTCCGGTTCTGATGCCGCCTGTATCCGGGAAGCCGCTGGTCCTCTATGTGACCGCCCTGGAACGGTCCCTGGGTGCCCTTCTCGCCCAGAAGAACAACGAGGGAACGGAGAATAGCCTCTATTACCTCAGTCGCATGCTCCTCGATGCGGAAGTTAGGTATTACCCCATCGAGAAGAGCTGCCTGGCGCTCGTATTTGCCGTACAGAAATTACGGCACTACTTGCAGCACCATGAGGTACAGTTGGTTTCTCGGGTAGACCCGTTGAAATATATCCTGAGCCGACCTATGTTGACTGGCCGCCTAGCGCGGTGGGCTGTGATTCTCCAGCAGTTCGACATCAGGTATGTGTCTCAGAAGGCCATCAAAGGGCAAGCATTGGCAGACTTTCTGGTTGCTCACCCAACCTCCGCGGATCAGCCGCTGGATCTAGGCTTTCCTGATGAGACCATTCTCTCGGTTGATCGAGCCGATCCATGCTGGCAGATGCACTTTGACGGTGCCTCCCGGATCCCCACCGGTAGAAGACTCGATAATCCTAAGCTCAATAGAGTGGGCTTGGGTATCGTCTTCATTACCCCGGAGCGAGCCGTGCTTCCATACTCTTTCCTGTTGTCAGAGGGCTGTACCAACAATGAGGCGGAATACCATGCCCTCATCACCGGCCTCGAGTTGGCTCTCGAGATCGACGTGCCCCGTCTGTGCGTGAAAGGGGACTCCGAGCTGGTCGTTAAGCAGATCAATGGCGACTACGTTGTCAGGAAGCCGGAACTTGTGCCATTGTTGGAGTGCACCCTCCTTCTGATGGCCCGGTTCCCTTCTCGGCCGGAAATTGTCCATGTTCCCCGGTCGCAGAACGGTCGAGCAGATGCTTTGGCCAGCCTCGCTGCGTCACTTGCGGAGCCTGAACAGGACAACCTGATCATCCGCGTGACGCGCCGCAGGCTCATCGCTCCCGTTATCCCGGAATAAGATCGCGGCCCGTTGGTAAGTAACCTCACCACGGTTGCCCCTATGCCCGGAGCCCCGAGTACCCCAGATATGACAGTCCGATCAGCCCCTGATTGGAGGACGCCTTTGGTTGAGTACCTCCAACATGGCATTCTTCCATCGGATCGGGCCGAGCGCGAGCGAGTTCGACGCCGCGCATCGCAGTTCGTCCTCCAGAGCAGTCCCGGCCTGGAGCAGATCCTCTACAAACGCGGATTTGATGGTGTTCTCCTCCGTTGCCTTCAGGGAGTTGAGATCCCACGAGTCATGCAAGAGGTTCATGCTGGTTCATGCGGCGCCCACCAGACTGGGCCGAAGCTGTCCCACCAGATTCGGAGGTTAGGATACTTCTGGCCCTCTATGATCCATGACTGCATCGAGTATGCCAGGAGGTGCCATGCGTGCCAGGTTCATGCGAACTTTGTGCATCGGCCGCCGGAGCCTCTCCATACCACAAGGTATTCCTGGCCCTTTGCAGTCTGGGGACTGGACGTTGTAGGACCTTACCCGCCGGCGACAGCTCGCCAGTGCCGGTTCATTCTGACCGCTACGGACTTCTTCTCCAAATGGGCAGAAGCGATTCCGCTCAGAGAGGTCAAATCCTGTTTGATCGCTGACTTCGTGACCTCCAACATCATCTATCGATTTGGAGTGCCTCACGCTATCCTCACGGATAACGGAACCAATTTCCGAGCAGCCGAGTTGAAGAAGTTGTACGCCAAGTATAACATTCGCTCGAACCATACATCTCGCTATCATGCGCAGGCGAATGGACAGATCGAGGCGTTTAACAAAACCCTCTCTAACATTCTGCAAAAGATGGTTGGTCAGAACAAGAAGAGTTGGCCGGACAAGCTCCCCAACGCCCTCTGGGCTTATCGGACGACGACTCGCAATTCCACCCAGATGACCCCTTATTCCCTGGTGTATGGAGCTGAGGCCGTCCTGCCCATCGAGATCCAGTTACCGTCCTTGCGCACTGCGGTCTACGACCAGCAAGAGCCGGACAGAGTTGCTGAAGCCCGTCTAGTCGAGTTGGAAGCACTGGATGAGAATAGACTTCGCGCTTTGCACAACTTGGAGAGGCATCAAAGCAGAATGGCTTGAGCTTTCAATAAGAAGGTTCGCCTCCGCTCCTTCCTGCAGGGTGATCTAGTGCTAGCCCTAAGAGCACCAATGATCCCCGGCAGGAAGCCGCCCAAGTTGGAGCCCAAGTGGGAGGGACCTTTTGTTGTCCACAAGGTCTATCCCAATGGCGCGTACTCCCTAGCGACTATGGATGGTGAGCGTGTCACTCCTCCCACCAACGCTAGGTTCCTCAAGCAGTACTTTGTCTGAGTGTGCCGACGTCCAGCATGACGTTAAACTGCACATACGTCCAGCATGACGTTAAACTGCACATACGTCCAGCATGACGTTAAACTGCACATTCGTCCCGCATGACGCTAAACTGCACTTCGTCCCGCATGACGCTAAACTGCACTTTGTCCTGCATGACGTTAAACTGCACCACGTCCTGCACGACGTTAAACTGCATTCGTCCAGGCTACAAGACGTTAAACTGTTCAGCATTCGTCCGCGCTGCAAGACGTTAAACTGCCAAGTGCTTCATCCCGCATGACGCTAAACTGCACTACGTCCGAGCTACAAGACGTTAAACTGTTCAGCATTTGTCCTGCATGACGTAAAACTGCCCCTCAAGAACTACGTGCGGCTTGATTCCCATCCTTATGGGATACGTAGGATCGCCTGAACCTTCATGTTTCAGGCCCAGCCCCATCCTTCGGGAATTTCCATCTCATCCTGGGCCCTTGGCCCAGTTGCCCCCGGGTGTGCGGCGTATGGTGTGAGTGCGGGGCTATGCCCTCATTCACGTCGGTTTGCTCGTCACGCTGTACGCCCCCCCACGTTTGGGGATGCCTTCTGCTCCCCCCTTCTTTTTTCCTCATCGTCCTGCATGACGTTAAACTGCACTTCAAGAACTACGTATGGCTTGATTCCCATCCTTATGGGATACGTAGGACTGCCTGGACATTCATGTTTCAGGCCCAGCCCCATTTCCCGGGAATCTCTATCCCGCGTTGGGCCTATGGCCCCAGTTCCCCTCCTTTTTTGTGCGAGGCGTATCGCGTGAGCGGGGGATTATGTCCTCATTCACGTCGGTCTACTGGCCACGCCGTACGCCTCCCCCGTATGTGGGACTACCTCACACCCCTCATCGTCCTGCATGACGTTAAACTGCCTCTCAAGAACTACGTATGGCTTGATTCCCATCCTTATGGGATACGTAGGACCGCCTGGACGCTTGTGTTTCAGGTCCAGCCCCGTCTCTTGGTTGATTACGAGGATCTGCCCTCTTTTGGTTGCTCTCAGGGTGAGTCCTCCGACCCTTTCCGGAGATCTGTTAACATGTTTTGGGTACTTCGGTCTATGACTCGTAGTGTCAGATTCAATCCCGACAAGTCCTGTGTTGCTTTTCAGGCCTCGCGCTTCCTCTTATTCGAGCCTTCACTCAAAGGGATCCTCGTTAGCGGCTTGGGTACGATGCCTCAGTGCTCTCCCACCACTCCGGGTCGATTTACCGGCGGGTCTTGGGCCGCAAATCGATATGAATCCTGCGATTGAGCGGTTGATGCTCGTTTGCTTGCCCCGTCTTAGGCTGACGTGATCGGATGTTGTGTTGCGAATGCGTCAGCAACATCCTTGATCGCCATGTCGGCTCTTTCAGGGTCTGAACATTGGTTGCGCAGTCCTCATCACACTCCGCCTTTATGCGTTGTAGTGGAATCTGGACACTCTTTTCATACTGACCTTCAGTACACCTTTACACGTTAGGCAGACCAACCAAGGTACTGATGTCGTTCGAGGCTCCCATGATCTGAGCACCAAGGATATATGCGGATGTTCTCCCCAAGGGCCATGCGTAGTTGGACCCTCGTCCCCATAAGGAGGGAGGAGTCGCTCGAACAATCGCGTTCTGAGCCCAGTATGCCTGGAGGCTAGCATCTCTGCCCCTCGGGTGATGGACATACGCAGACCCCCATCCCAAGACTCTTCTCCTGGAATCGTGCGTGACCGCAGGGCTGGGTATGCTCCCACCTCCGCCGTGTCCGCCGTACCGCGGTAAGCGGATTCCTCCATGGTCCGAACCACACGACCTTAAACTGTGTTGTCTGGTCCTACCACACGACCGTAAACTGTGATCGTCTTGGCCGCCCGACGAGAAAACGGCACTGCATCGTGATGTTCCCCTCAGGGGACACTCATGTTGGGCGCTGGTTAATAACCACGCCATTCATCAATGCCTTCCGTGGCTTGATTATTGTGGCGACGCCAGAGATTTCTCAATCACAGGCATGTCGCCGCACAAAGAAAAACCATTCATCTTTAAGGACAAACAAGAAATATCAAATGCCGCTCCTTCTGTGTGCGAGGGTCAGACCCGCACTCTTCCCCGCGCTGGTGCCCGATTGTGTTGCGCCGCGCTTCAAAACTACGTGCGGCTTGATTCCCATCCTTATGGGATACGTAGGAACGCCCGGATGTTTAAAACTTCGGGTCCAGCCCCCACATCTTAGAGATTCCCCCTTCTCTGGGGAATCCGCCGCCTTCAGGTCACCCTCAAGGCGTGTTCCCCGACCCCTTGCAGTGGTCCACCGGTGTCAAGAGTACTCTGGTTTATTGCCAGGAGGGTCAGGATCCGCTTGGTCAGGTTTCCTCCGCATTTCAGGCTTCGTGCTCCCTTTCATTCGGACCCATCGTCTACGCCCTGGGTGGAGCCCCCGTGAACGGTTCGGACACAATGCTTCAGTGCTCTCCCACCGACTCGGGCCGGTACCCCCAATGGCCTCGGGCAGCAAATCGATATGAATCCTGCGATTGAGCGGTCGATGCTCGTTTGCTGCCTCATTTCACCAAGGGTTAGTGCGATGTTGATGCTGCTTTTCCGCCACGGTCGGCAGTACTCTCATATCGTCACGCCGGTGCTCCTGGTCCTCGAGTGAATGGCCGCATGATTCACATTTCCCACCTCCCATTCTGACCAGGCGAAACCTCGGCACTCTCGACACTATCCCTCAGTGCATCTTCGCATATCCAGGGGATATGACCAGATGCGGCGTACTTTGAGGTCCTTATGGTCCGAGCTCTAAGACCTTAAACTAAGATCTCCCCTTATGGTCCGAGCTCTAAGACCTTAAACTAAGATCTCTCCTTATGGTCCGAGCTCTAAGACCTTAAACTAAGATCTCTCCTTATGGTCCGAGCTCTAAGACCTTAAACTAAGATCTCTCCTTATGGTCCGAGCTCTAAGACCTTAAACTAAGATCTCCCCTTATGGTCCGAGCTCTAAGACCATAAACTAAGATCTACCCTTATGGTCCGAGCTCTACGACCTTAAACTAAGATCTCCCCTAAACGTGATTCTACGTCCTGCATGACGTTAAACTGCACTCTCAGAACTACGTGTGGCTTGATCTCCAGCCTGATGGAGTACGTAGGAACGCCCGGGCATCTCAACTCGGGTCCAGCCTCAGGGATCGTTAAGTCCCGCCCCTCCTCGTCGCCGGCCGTCTGGCCTGACATCGGGTAGAGTGGTGCAGTTGTGATATTCTCCCAGATTCAGCTCGGGATGCCCCATCGCAAGGATGGGAAGCGACAGTTTCCTCGTCAGAGAGGTGCTGTCTGAGAATTGAGGTGACTCACGGCCAGATTAGTGCATCCGCCTAATACGTTTTCCCCACGGTGGCGCAATTTTGAGAGCGTTGGATTCTGTCCGAACAAATCGTCACTTCGCCCCACGCTTCGCATGCCCTGTTGATCTGGATTTTCCACCCTTGTGTCTGAAGGAACCCCAAAGAGGTATTCATGATGACATGTGGTCCGCCTCCTGCAATATGAATGATGGCCTTTCTCGGTCCGTCTATTGCAGTTGTTATGGTCGATCCACTGTCCGCCTACCGTCTTGGGCATTTCCTGGAAGGCCGACCGTTGTGGATGTCTGGATTCGGGACACGCGATTCACCCTTTCTCATTTCCCTATGTTCGGATAAAATCTCAACGCCCCTAGCATTGTCCCGCTCGTGTGTTGGAACAGGTTGGGGGAATGGTACATTGATTAGGTCTGAGGTCTCCTTTCCTAGGAATGACCTCCCTCTTTTCTCCAGAAATCCAGGCCCAATTATGGATGCTTGATGCTTGGTTAACACTCCCGCAAGACAACGAATTGTGGTTGAGCATATTAAACCAAAAGATGCAGATAAATATATTGATTCATACAGATGGATCAAAGTAGCGGAAGCAAATGTTTTGGGAATGGCAAAACAAAGCCCTTAGGGATTAGCGTGCTGAATGAGTCTTTCTAATGCCGCTACCCTTTGGATGGTGGCCTCTAGAGCTGCTTCTCGCTCTCTGCGTGCCCTCTCCTCGTCGGCGGTCGCAGCGCGCAGTTCGTCGATTCTGGCCTGTGCACGCTCCCACTCGACCTGAATTGTGACCATCTGTTGGCCCGCCTCCGTCAGCTGTACCTGGGCGTCAACCAGCTGGGCTGCTAGTTGCCCCACAAGCTCGGTACACGTTGCGACGAAGGCCTCCTTCTCTGCCACCTGCCCTTTGAGGCGCCGGACTTCCTGCTCCGCCGCGTGGAGCGCCCGCGTGCTCTCCGACATGTCCCGACTTTGTGTGACGTCGGCACGCCGGCAGCTCTTGCGCATCTTTTCGGCCATGAAATCACGGACCGTCAGATGGAGGCGTTGAGCATCAGCTCCCCCGGCACACAGGAAGCGCAGCCAGGTTTGAAGTGATCCCATGCGCCCCAGCCACTCCGACGGGTCTCGCTTGAGGAAGCGCTGGATGCACTTCCACCCCCTGCGGCGCGTTATCCGGCTCTCCTCGACCGCCTCCGCGTCCGAGTCGTCCATCTCCTCGAGATCGGCAGGCCGGTAGGCAGGGAAGGCAGCTAGCAGGTCTGCTGCAGGGTCCGCCCCTGGGAGGTCCTCACGAGGGATAGGTTCCCCAACATCCGGGCAACCTTCTTCTCTCTCCCCAGCGGCGCTGACACCCTCGTCAGCCCCCAACCTCTCTCCGATGTCAGCACCGCCGATGTCCGGAGCCCCTTGATCAGCAGTTGGTGGGGCCGGCTCGGTTTGGGAAGTCTGTTCCGGAGCAGGCGGCATGTCCACCACTGGTCCACTCGTAGATGGCCCGGGTTCGGCAACCCGACGAGCCTCCAATGTTGAGATCACTGCGCGGGGCATGCCATGGTTAGTCACGGATCGTCAACGGCGAGCACCAGCAGTAAAGTAAGGAGACTTACGGGAGTTCGGAGCGTCATCTTCCGCTACCCCCGGTCGCCGCAGGAACCGTTGCAGCAGGGGACCCCTTAGCGCTTGTCAATTCGATGATGGGTGTCTGGCCCCCGCCTTGTCCTGCTGGCACCCCTCCTACTCCCGCTGAGGACGCCTGACCAACATCCGTGCGCTCCTGAGAAAGATGGAGAAATGGGTTAGAAGCTGCATAAGAGAATGGATGAAGCAGATTGAGTAGGGATAGAAGCGGACCTCGAGGAGCTCAGTGACATCAACGTTGTCAGAGCCGGCCACCTCGCCGCTCTCCCGTGGGCTCCCCTGATGGGATCTACCCTCGGAGCCTTCATCCTCCCCCATTTCCTCCTCTTCTTCGGAGTCGTTGCTACTGTCGTCTTCTTCCGGCGGCATCTGTTCCGGAGCGGGCTCGAGACCGAGCATCACCTTCACCAGAAGGGATGGCTCCGCGCGCTGACCACGTTGGCGCGCGTACTCGTCCATGGCCGTCAGATACGCATACTGCCGGTTGAAGTCCACCCTGTCGGCAATGTGGAGGCGCCCGACCTCTGGCAGATGGATTCCTTCTCTGAGAATCTTTCGCCAGATGGCGTCGGTCCCCAGTGACTGCCGCAGGGTCATCCAGGCCGACCACAGCGCCGGGAAGACTGCATCGTGGGAGGGTTCGAGCAGACGTCTCACCTGCTTCCCGGGCCGCTCTTCGACCGCCGCATGTGCCCCCTCTCTGGGCGCCGAGGTCGTAGCGGCAGCCTGCGATGTGCCCGCCGCCGAAGTCCCTGCCCGCGCCGGCTCCGCTGCTTGGCGCGCCTCCGTTCTCCCCCGTGTGGCGGCGCCTCGCCTCCTTCCTTGACGCCCGGTCTCCGCACGGGTAGCCTCGAGCCGCCGAACTAGCTTCCGCAAGAGCCCCTCAGGGTACGCGATGGCCCAGTGTTCGGCGTACTCGGTTGCCAAGCCTGCGTCAACTCTGGTAGGAGGGAGAGTGATGACGTCGCCAGAGCCGAAAGCGGCAAACATCATCCACATCTGGCGAAGGACACCAGGGTTCGTCTCCTCCCGGACAGCAGTGAATACCCTCTTCGGCATCCGTTGAAGGCACCCGAACTGCCTGGCGAAACGGGTCGGCACGTAAGGCTCGCAGATCACCTTCCCGTCGATCCGAGCCACGAGCACCCCGCCCCGCATGTTCAGGAAGTACTCATGCTGCTCCAGCGGACCCTGCCCGTTGTCGATCATTTGGCCAACGGGAGTGGGGAACGGACTGAAGTTGAAGTTGGCATGATTGCCAATCCGGATCCGCACGCCCTCCTCACTTAGGGTCATCGGAGCGACCCCCGCGATGTTCAGCAGGGAGGGTCGCAGGCCGTTGCCCGGAGGAATGATGGCGTTCGGAAACGTGTACCCACCGAGGTGTGCAGCCACCCAGCCGTGGAAGAACTGAAAGGGCCCACAGATCCTTCGTGGCGACCCCCCCTCGTGAGATGCGTCCCAGGATGGCATACAGCCTCGCCAGCACTGGGACCCCGAGGTTGTATCTCTTGTTGGCAGCCATAGCGCCCGCCACCGCCAGTGTCGCCGGGCGAACGCCCATTCTCGCGTCCCGCACTGGCAGGAGCCACCCACTCAGAAAGGCGGCCAGGAACGCCGCGTACCGGACATTTGGGTCCCGGGCCTCGATGACGCGGTACCCCCATGAGCGGTAATCGCCCGTCTCCAGGACCCGCCAGTACGACCCGTTCCGGCTCCTCTGAGCTGCGGTCGGGCACCGCTTCCCCCTGCCTGGCATCTTGACCGCCGGGTCATGCTCCAAGAACTGGCCGAACCATTCCTTGTAGGCTATGTCCTTCTGGAAGTCTTTGATCCCGAGCCGCTGCGTAGCCAGGTCAAGCAGATGCCAGGTCAGGATGGGAGTCCGTGACCTGTCCTCCCAGATGTTCTTAGGTGGCAGGAACTCATCGTATTGGTAGCCCTCCAGCGGGATACCTCCGATGCAGTGGATGTCCCAGAGGCCGATGCCGACCTCCCCATGGTGAAGATGGAAGGTGTTGGTATCCGGAGACCATCGGGTGAACAGCTCCGGCCCGAGCTCGGACTGCTGGTAGAAGTGGAACTGCGACGTCCACACCGCCTCGAACAGGCCGATGTACCGCATCTCCTCTGCGAAGTGATCGCAAGTGTGGCGTACCCAGAACGCCCAGGCCCACTCACTGGTGAAGTTGCCCCCAGACCGCAAGTCCCAGTCCTTCAGCCAGCCCTTGGTGTCGTCCGTGACGCTCTGGCGATATATGCTCGAGTAGAGGGCTGGAGAATTCTCCGTAGTAGGCTCACCCCCATCAATGGTTCGCGTCCTCGGGTTCAGGACATAGACATCCAAGTGTCTGGTCTCCCTGGCAGGATGCCCATTGTTGGTGATGTTATAGCGGAGAAGCTCGTCCTCCCGGGTCACCCAGGTCCGCGGCGCATCAATCTCGAACCCTGGCACCAGGACCTCATCTAGGATGCCGAAGTTCCAGAGCGGCAGGTTGTCCGACAGTGGATATGTCTTCTGGGCCGGCGTTAGTAAGTCGAACAAGGATTGATTGTTGGAAACAATCTCCTTGGCTCCGTAAACCTCCTCGTTCGTCGCCATCTCAGCCCTGCGAGTGGCGGCATCCCCCTCATTTCCTCTGTGCGCGGCCATCTCAGAAGTTTCGGGAGTCGTGCGGGTTAAGGGATGAAGTGTGCGGAATCGGACGAGGCTGGTAGAGAAGTTGGAAGGTTGGCGCGCAATCCAAGTGGGCGGCGCGCAATTGGGAAGACTGTCGCGCAATGTTCCGGGTTTTCGCGCAAAGACAGGCGGAATCCGGACGGTTTTGCGCGACGAGCGGGCGAATTCCGCGCCGGAAAGGGCAATTTCGCGCACGAGAGAAGAGATGCTTATCGCGCGGAAGGCCAGTGTACGGCACGGAGGGACCCAGTGCCCCTATTTATAGGCGAGGCCGGGGTCCGCGCCGCGCGGAAAGCGCTTTGCGCGACCGCAGCGGCGAATTTCGCGACCGGCGCCCCTTTTTGCGCGCCTAAGTCCCGCGCCGCCCAGGACTTCGGCATTCCGGCGTCTCCCTCGGAACCCGATCGTTGCGACCTCTCGCCGATCAGATTCCGAGGGGGGGCTTTTGTAAACGCCGAAAAAGTCCGTTGTTCCCAAACGAAGCTCCGGATGCAGAAAGCGAGGTCATATTTGGAGTCGGAAGAATGTTTCGGAGGGCCCGGAGGCCTTGCGCGGAATTTCAGAGGTCTGCGCGCAAAGATGATGATCCGCGCGCAAAACCCCCGGGATGCGCGCAACTCCCTTGCGCGCCGTGCCCGATTCCGCGCCCGCGAGGAGAATTCCGCGCTCGCGCCTTGGATTCCGCGCCCGGGGTTGCCTATAAATACTAGGCGACCCCCAACGTTTCAAAGGTTGCTGGAAGTCGAACGGTCTCCCGCGCGCGCAATTCAACCCCTTCCGCGCGCAATGCGGATCTTCAGGTAACCTCCTTTCTTTCGCGCAACAGAGCCTTGGGGTCCGTCTTCGCGCGCAATCCCCTTGGCTCCTTCCCTTTGAATAAATTTCAACCCGAAGGCCTTTGCGCGCAAAAGAAGCCTCTTGCGAGCAGTTGCCCCCGGGTGCGCGCAATCCAACCCGATTGCGCGCACCCCCCATTTTCAAAGTGGCCATTCGTTAGAGAATGAGCCGTTGCCCCCGCGCGCTACCCGAAGCCCAGTGCGCACAATCCCAATCATCCGCGCGCGAAGCGCTGGCCCAATTGCGCGCCAGCCCGCCATTTTGCGCGCTGATCCGCGGTTTTGCGCGCAAAGCTCCTCTTTTGCGCGCAATCCGCCAGGGTCGCCTCCCTTGACCCCCTTTGGGTACCCGCCTGCGTGGCGCCCGATGGTCTTCATCGCAGGTGCCCGCGTTGTGCGTCGTCTTTCCGTGCGGCCCCCCCCCCTAGGCTCGCGCGAAGTGACACGGACCTACCGGCGGCTTTATCGTCCAGCATGACGTTAAACTGCATATTCGTCCAGCATGACGCTAAACTGCACCACGTCCTGCACGACGTTAAACTGTATACGTCCAGGCTGCACGACGTTAAACTGCCTAGCCCCCATCGTCCGCGCTGCAAGACGTTAAACTGCCAAGTGGTTCGTCCTCAACACACGACGTTAAACTGTACTTCATCCGGCAAGACGTTAAACCGTCCGCTTCGTCCTCAACACACGACGTTAAACTGTACTTCGTCCGGCAAGACGTTAAACCGTCCGCATCATTCGATCCCGTGCTTCGCACGCAGGGTCTCCCCCGGTTTGGACGTGGCCCCCACCTGCTCGTCTCTGCAGGGATGTCGGGATTGTCCCCCTTTTGGGACGATTTAATGGGAGTGGCTTTTCCCTACGGGGGCAGGGTATTACAAACCCCTAGTTTCTCGTGGGAGGCTGCACATGTGTATCTCCATTGCGCCTCCCCACTGCCGAAGCCAGTAGAGGGTGTGACTGGGATCGAGGTGTCTTCTGCTTTCGGTCCAAGTCCCTTCCAACTGAGTTTTGCCGCATCCGGGCTGACTCAAGTGCGTAAGTCCTGACAGAATGAACTACGTGGACTTTGATCCCTGTCTTCTATACAGGGTACGTAGGAAGCCTCCCTGAGGTCCAAGCCCGCCACCTGGTCGTCCCGGTCGTATTTACGTCGGTTCGTCCATCAGTGGACCCCTCCAGGGTTCACGCGTGCGTCGATTCACCTATGAATCCGCCCCTGTGGGAGACTGCCCGTGTGTATCTCCACTGTGCCTCCCCACAGCCCCTTTTTCCATTTCTCTTTTTATCGTCCAGCATGACGTGAAACTGTGATCCACACGGCCGTTCCATCCCCCTCTGTGCGAGGTGGTTCGGTTCAATCCTCCGCCCGGCGGCCTAGACCTCTTCGTGAGTCGGCTTGCCGACGTCCAGCATGACGTTAAACTGTATACCCGAACTACGTTGACTTTGATCCGTGCTAACGCGCGGTACGTAGGAAGCCTCTACGGGGTCCAAGCTCTTCACTCCATCATCCATCCTGATCCTTACCCGGGCCGCCACATCCCGGTGGGGTCATGCCACTTCACTCCACTCCACATCATTTGGGAAGCCGCCCATGTGCTGGCCCCAGCGTCGGAGGTTCCCCGCAAGGGGTTCTGTCATCTGATCCGCTTTTCGTGTTGATCGGTCTGATGCCGTCCCCGCTGGACGTTAAACTCGCGGCATACCCCGTGTTAAACATGGGAAGCTGAGGAAAACCTCAGGTGACACAGTTCCCCGCACCTAGTACGGGATGCCTCAGGCCATCATGCCTTCGAGAAGCCCTATTAGGGACGGAAGACAGACGTGCAGAGCCGCAGTGCTACGACACGCCCCCAGCACCCAGAGCCACCCGGCCTTCTCACCGCAGGTTGCTGCCCCGCCCAGACTCCTTGGAGCGTCCGGGCGGAAGCAGCGTAATTAACCGGTGTCCATGAAGATATGGCGCCGGGAACGAGATTCACGAACATTCTTAAGTCTATGAGGGAGACCCGGATTAGGCGACGAGTTCCAAGGAGACGTCCAAGGAAGGAGGAGCCGACATCCCATCATCCCGGTTTCGATCAAGGAGCAGACGCCCCTGAATAAGGGACGAATGCCGCCCGCCCTTGGAAAGCGGGACTGCGGGACCACAAGCCGCGCGCCCATCCCCTCGGGTTGACGGGTGCACGCGCGAACGCGTCCTGGCGGAACAGCGTAACCCGACGCACATCCGCACCGAAACAATGACCTCTGATTGTTTTACATTGAATATCCACTTATATTTGGAGTATTTATATTTATCACATATAATTATGTAATCGATATATCTTTAATCTAATTATATGATCTTTGTAAGGGAGTTCGTCTCAATATCCTTTCATTGAGGCATATTTTGAATATATAAACCACCTTCTTTTATATTGTGTATAATAAACCCCTTTGAATTTTAATTTCATTGAAAGGTTTTCAATATTAATATTTCTCCAAGAATCAATTTACTAAATGAAAAAGGAATGTTTTTATAATGTACACATCAACAATAACATTTCCACCGCTATGACCATTTTGGTATTTTGATTCTTCTATAAGCCAATTTTTTTTTAAAGAAAAATAATTACCCTATTACCTTTTCAAGAATTTTTGTATTAAAAATGGTTTTAAGAATGATTAGATTATATCTTGTAATTATTCCTTGTTATTTCAAATTTTATGAGTGAAATGTTTACATTTGAAATATTTTATGTGTTACGATTATATAATGGTACTTGGAAATTTGATGGGTGGTTACGTGATAAACCAAAGATGGTTTATTGTGTGATAAACCAAATATGGGTGGCTCTGTGATAATCCATTGATGGGTGGTAATGTTATAACCTCTAATTCATTCTGTATGAAATTCCATCGTATGGCTATTTCATTTAGTGATATTTGTGGAAGTGGATTGTATGGTTATTCCATTTAAGTATGATTAGGTACCAATTTACCATTATATGTTATATATTACATTTTATGGGTTTTATAGTGATCATTTGGTTATAAAAAGGGTATTAAATGAGCTTATTTTAAGTGATGAGTATATACAACTTCATAAAGGTTAAAAGTATTACTTTATGATAAATTATTCATAGTTTACATGTTTTTGCAGGGCTAAATTTTTTATTTATTTGGGTATCCCTTGCTGATATTTTTATGTTCATACCAATTTTTGATCTATTTTCCATAGGATTTAAGGATTAGTAAGAGAACAGAAGAAGTTAAGAAGTTTTTTATCAATAAAGGTATCATAGAAAAGTTATGATGTTTAAACATGAAATGAAACAATGTTTCTTTTTAAAAGTTTTTATTTTATGAAAAAATGAAGAGTGAGTAAAATGTATACATTATAATAGTTAAGTTATTATTTATAATAAATATCTAACCTGAAAAGTTTTTAAATGTAAATGAAAGTTAAATTATAGACTTAACTCAAGATTAAGTAATGTTTAATGTTGAGGTCTTATACCAGCAACATCTAGTGTTAGTTTTATGTGAGACTAAATCCTACAAATCACAAATGACTTAAGAATCATTTTCCATATGTTTCAAAACAATATGACTATTTTTTATTATTTTTCAATTAATGACACACGTTTTGGACTAAATTTTAAATTTTGAACTGATAACGGACACTATGAGTTATACTTGGCACAAAGTGTATTAGATTTAGGTGTGTCTAATTCATACCCATAAAAACTACTTATTGATCATTTTTATAATGTATCAAAAAAATAAAAATCCATTTTCTAATTTTTTATTATCTGACATGTGTTTTGTACTAAAAAGACAATTTTAAATAAATAGACACACTTAGAGTCATACCAGTCACACCGTGATTTGGATTTCTGTGGGGGATGATTCATACACATAAAATTTACTTAAGAATAATTGTACTGATGTATTAAGACAATCAAAATCTTTTTTCTTAGTATTGATTATGTCACATATATGTTTTAATAAAATGTCAATTTTAACTAAAAATAATCACTTTGAGTCATATCAGACACATATTGTGTTGGTTTTATGTGAAACTAATTATTACATGTAATACATGACTTATTATTTTTTTCTAAAGTATCAAGGAAATATGAGAATGTTTTCTTGGTTTTCAATGAGTGAAAAAAATTTTGAACTAATTTGTAAATTTTAAACTAATAATAGGCACTTTGAGTTATAATAGGAACAACATGTATTGGATTGATATGAGGATGAAATATATACATCAAAAATGACTTATGGATTTTTTTTTCTAAAGTATAAAAACATTCCAAACATGTGTTCATGGTTTTGAGTATGTGACATTTTTTTACTAAAATGTCAATTTTAAATTAAAAGACACACCTAGATTCATACCAGTCACACCCTGTATCATATTTATGTGGGTATAATTCCTACATGTCACATATTAATTAAGGCTCATTTTCATAAAGTATCAAGAAAATATGAAATTTTTTTCTTAGTTTTGAGTATATCACATTTTTTTATTAAAACATAAATTTAACTAAAAAACACACACTTTGAGTCCTATCAGTCACTCCATGAGTTTCTTTGACATGATATTGATTCTTACACGTTAAAAATGACTTATGAATAATTTTCCTAAAGTTTCAAGATATTATGAGTGTTTTCACCACTTTTTAGTTAATGGATCATGTTTTGAACTAAATAATTAATTTTAAACTAATAACAGAAAATTGGAGTCACATCAGACACACAATTAATTTGATTGAGGTGTGGTTGATTTTCTAAAAATCAAAAACAAATTATGGGTCACATTAAGTATCAAAAAAATTAAAAAAGTTATTTCTTGGTTTTGAGTATGTGACATGTGTTTTGAACTAAATTATCAATTTTAAATAAAAAAACATAGAGTCATACCAGTCACACCATGCATTAGATTGGCACATGACTTATTCATACAAGTCAAAAATTACTTATGAATGTTTTCCTAAGTTATCAAAATAATATGATTTCATTTTTTTTCGGTATTTTATGATTCTTTTTCACTAAAATGTTAATTTAAACTGAAAACATGCACTTTGAGTCATATTGGTCACATTGTGTGTCATTTTGACATGAGAATCATTCGTAAATGTCACTAATGACTTTTGAATAATTTTCCAAAAGTATCAATTTAATCTGAGCATGTTTTCTTATTTTTCATTAAGTGACACGTGTTTTAAACAAAATGGTCAAAATTAAACTGATAATAGACACTTTTGATTCATACCAGGCACACCATGTATCGTATTAAAGTGTAACTAATTCTTACATGTCAAAAATGATTCAAAATTTTCTTCTTTATTTTTGAGTATTTGGTGTGTGTTTTGAAATAATACATCAATTGTAAACTAAAAATACCAAATTTGAGTCATACCGAACACAACATGTATCAAGTTTAGGTGTGGTTTGTTCCTAAATTTCACAAAGGACTTTTGGATTGTTTTTCTAAAGTATAAAAACAATAAGAATTAATTTTATTTTTTTTGAGTGTTTGATGTGCATTTTGAACTAAAATGTAAATTTTAAACTAAAAAAAATACACTTCATGTCATAATGAGAACAATGTGTATCATATTTAGGTGTTGATGATTAAGGTGTGACTGATTCCTACATGAGAAGAAGTTATTTGAACATGTTATTAGATCTATCATACCAGAAACACCATGTATTATATTGAGGTAGAGATGATTCCTATATGTCACAAAATAGTTATGAATAATTTTTCTAAAGTATCAAATAAATATAAATTTGTTTGATTTATTTTTGAGTATGTAACATTTTTTTGAAAAAAAAAATCAATTTGAAACTAATAACATAAACTTAAATTAATACTATGCATACCATGGATTTGATTGAATTGTTATTTATTCTTATACATAACATTATAAATTTTTATTTTTCAATGCATTCAACATTCAGGTTTATATAACAATATTGTTGTTTGATAACCTATAATTTTGACAACATTGCAAAATAGAAACAAAACTACATCATCATTAGTTCATCATCCTTATTGAGTGCACAATCATAGTACATGAGTTCCTCATGAGTGTATCATCCTTCTTCATGATCTCATTGAAAATTAATAAAATAATTATCAGATAAAAATGAAATGGAAATTAACTACAAAATGTAGATAAAATTATGATAAAATTCACTAAATGTGTATTAAGATATAACATATTCATGATTTTTTTGTACAATATAACATTACGTATTCTACCCATTAATTTCTAAAAAAACAATTTCCCATTATGAATGATAGGATTGTCGAAATTCCTAGTAGTACTAGAAAAATATAAATAAATAAAAGATTAGTAAATATTTTAATGATATTTTAATTATTATTATAAATACATCTTTGGGGATGATAGTTTGTTGATGTAATATGATATCTTTCATAACATTTCAAACATAATACCCACAATCTTTTCCATTAGTTTTTTTGGCAGTGCAAAAACATTGAGAAAAATAAGTAATATATATATGTGTGTGTGTGTGTGTGTGTTTTGATAGTTGAATTTTATTATATATACCCTAACACTTTTCCATCTGTAAAACATAATATAAAATGTATAAATTAATGTTTAATTGTAAACAAATTCATGTATTGTATTATTAATTGATAAATTTCATCACCTGTGGTCAGTTTTTTGGGTATCCATTTATTTCATCTAGAAAATAAATCACCGGAATCTCTAAATTGACTGTAATGAGTTCCCAATGATTCCTAAAATTAAAATATGTATTGAAGTGAATAAAAATATATTTTATATGATTATGTTGTAGATTTTTACCCCTACATCATGGTTATTAAAATGTTTTTTTATCTTTATGTTTTCTTTCAAACATTTTGGCCAGTTTGTCCAATATTACTATATATTTATTTGGATCCAATGAGAATAATTGTGTAGAAGTTAAGTGAGGACTAATGAGTCCAAATTTATATTCATAGTGTTTTAACTTAAAATATTGTTGAGATATATGCATGTAAAAAATTATGAATAATATTTAGGAATAATTAATATAGTATAGAAACTATTGGATAAACAAATAATGAATACACACCTCATGTATACATTTACAACTGAGAATCCTATCCATTCATGCTTGATAATTTCATTTGAACTCCCAGGATCAATATAGTCTGTAATGAAATATTTATACATCAATTCTTCAAAATCAATCATGGATTTATCATCACTTGTTACCATTCTATCTACATTAACCATTAATTTTAGAAAATGAAGATTTTTAATCGGTGGGGTAAAGTTAATTTGTGAAGATCTTTTTTATTGTTTAGTTAATCCTTTAGATAGTTTTGATTCGAACTTCATGTGGACTCTCTTCTATTTTTCATTCTATAATAAAAATCATCTTTTTTTGGATTTTTTTCATTAATTGTTAATGATTTTATAGGAAAAATAAATTATAAATGAATACCTCCTTATCAAAATATATATTTTTAAAATATCTAACAGTCATGCTATACAAGTTACAACAATTTTCTAGGTCATTTGAATATATGCAACACCAATTGTATGAGGTTGCTTGATTCTCAGATTGTGAGCTATGTGAATCATAGCTCTCACATGACCTATTAGAAGGTGTCTTTATGTATAATATATCCTTGTATATTGTACATTGTACCCCTCCCAACATGGAGATTGGTGGGTGTTTATATATATAAATAACAATCATTTTAACCATATAGTATATTAGTACAGGAACAAAATTTTTGTTTTTCTAATTCAAGTTTCATATAAATAATTAAGAAAATATTTATTACCAATTATGAGATATATCTTTTATAGGAATGGATCTCCTCAAACCTATTGTGGTTGGGAGGTCGGTCTCCATGTAGTGGTTATTCTTGTATTATTTATTTTATTTGGTTACCTACTATAAAATTTTCAAATAAATCTAAAAATTAATATTATTTTCTTATATATCATCTAATTATTCCTTCAAATCATTGATTTTATTTTCTTTATCCCATATTTATTTCTTTTTTAAAAATATGTTCGAGGTGACCCCTTAAGACCTACACCTCTAATGTATCCATATTGTTCTGGCAATTTCAAGGCCACTAGTATAATATTTTCAATCGGTATAGCTGATGATGATTCTTTTTTCTAGGTTGGATAAAAAATATAGAAAATTAAGTAATAATTATTATGTAATTATCATTTAATGAAAAAAATTATTGTGTCATATTTACACATGATTCACACACTTTGTTTTTGTTTTCATATATTATTATCACATCTTTATTTATATGTTCCTACTTATATAACACATGATGCGGGTGGATGTGACATTGTATTTAGATTTATAAATATTCATATAAAAATGGAACATAATTATATTTTTGTTTCATGTAACATAAAATTATTATGGTAGCCTTAAAATTCATACCATTTTTTCAATTGAAGTGTACCCCATTTATCACACCTCAACCAATTTTTTTTATTTTATCCTTTCCATGATGTTGGATAATTTGGTTTGGTGTCAAGTAAAGTTCCTAGTAATTTTTTTGTGTTTTGGAGCTTTTAGGTGAGTTTTTTACCTATGCACGGTTTGTGTGCACGGTTTGAGGGTAAATCGTGCAGTTGGTTAAGGATGAGGGAATTTTCACTTCAACTTCATATTTTATTATTTTCCTAGAATGTTTTGAGCATGGTTTGGACCAAACCATGTGAGTTATTATAGAAACATTGTGGATCTCTTTTGGTGTCAGGTAAAAGGTGCACGGCTTGCGCAAAGCTAAATGAAGTCATGCAGCAAGCCTGCGGGGAGCCTCTGCAATTTGAAAGAACCATTTTGCATAGTTGGCACATGGTTTCCCAGATTTTACATCAATACTATGGGGGTTATCCCTCTTCTCGACTTAGGTGCACATGGTTGGTGTAAAATTTATTAAATTGTGTTTCCAAACAATTAGAGTTTCCCAGATCTTTAAAAACATAGAAATTCATATTCTACCCTCCCTCCTTTTTACCCCAAATCGATCCCCCTCACTTCTTGGTCATTTTTTTGCTGCCCGAAGGGGGTTCTTAACCTCCTTACCTTTGGTTATCCTACCTCCATGGATTCTTCCCTAGGAATTTAAAGTGATTTAATATTATTTTTAGAAAATTTTATCCTCTTATTCTTTAAACCACTTGTTTTTATTAAGGATACTTAAAACATGGATGAACACTAGAGGCTAGGGTTGATGTGCTGTTTGATTTATTGATGTTAGGGTGTGAAGATTGTTTCTTGCTCCTGATTCTTCATTATTCCAATTTTTCTTTATGTATCTATTCCTTCGAGGTAGGTTTTTTCATCCATTTCCTTTCTGGAACATTCCTTTGATACTTTTGCATTCCCAAAATGATTTTGAAATGTGACATTCTAGTTTTTTAGTATGTTAGTGTAAACTGTTTTAGTGTTCCAATGGTGTTAATTTAGAAAATGTGTTCTTAAAGGGTTCTCTTTTATTATTCATATTCTTATATGACTATAATGTGTTTGATAAAATGTAATTTGGACTTTAAAGATGTAAATAGGTGGTTTCAATGGTGTTTGTCATTAGAGACGTTTTAGTAATGTTGTTTTATTTATGATTTGGGATTTGTATATGAATGTAATGAATCCGTGTGTTTTAGTACTTATGTGTGAGATATATATTTCGTGGTAAAGTTTATAGTGGGTTGCTTCAATTGTTTTTGGTTACCTCTATGATTATCTAAGGATATTCCATTGGATGGGGGAATATCCATAGGTACAAGGGGTGTTCCTATGGTAATACACACAAATGAAGATGGTATTTCATAAAAAAATCTAGATTCCAAAAATTATTTCCCTATTCCCTCTTGTCTTCTCTATCCCTCCTCTTTATAAATTATTCATCAAAAATCCAAAATGGTTCTTATGTTTCTAACTGATCATGAACGTGGTTTCTTAAATTTATTTCCAAAACAATGGAATGTTTGGAATATTGAGAAGTGGTTTGGTTCCAAAATAAGATAAAGGGTCATTTCTAACCTTTAGATAACATTTCATGTTTTTAATGAGTTTGGAAATGTTATATAAATAGATTTTACTTGGAAATTTCAAAGGCCCGATTAGTGCTTTATGGTATTTTGGAGATTGGTTTTCAATTGGACATGATGTGTAGGCCTGATTGGCACTTGTATTTGACTTGATAGTGATGTCAGCCTCTCTAATAGTCCCTCCAAGTATAGGTACATCACATAGGTGTTTTTATTTTTTGGGAAAGGAAATCATATTGTATATGGTTTATTAGTTTGATCCTTGCATGTATGGACATCTCCCTTCACTGTGTACTATTATCATGGGATACATCGGTATCATCAAGATGTTCTAGTTAAGATTTCTTATCGACCCATATTAGATGGGTTGGTACCCACTGGATTTTCTAAGAGGTCAGGTGGGATGTTCCACTGGATTGGTAAGTTTAGAGTGTCCATATTATTATTGAATATAGAGATGCACCATACATTGGAAGGTGAGTCTGAACAGAGTATATCTAAGGATTTTTTCTAGAGTTGTTTAGGAAATTCCAATGAATATTACTTGTATATTATGTTTTATTTTAATTTACATATTTAATAAATCTGTTATCTTTTCTCTACTTGTTTAATTTCTTTTACTTTCATCATATCCATTTTTCCTTTATTCTGGTGTTTATCTTTAAATGGGTTTTTGTTTTGAACTAGGTTTTGGATTGGAAAACTTTTTAAAAAGAGAATATGTGTGTCATTTGTAAAAGTTTCTTTTAGGAAAGATGTGTTTGGATTTTGAAATGATAAAAACCTACTTTCTAATTGTATTTAAAACCAATGTTTATTTACTATTTCAGAAATGTAAATGTATGGAATATATGGTGATTACCTACGAGGATTTTTTATGCTCACACCCTATGTTATGATTCCAAAGTATGAAATGTTCACATAAATTGGATTTTTATCTCTAATACCAGATACATTCATTTCTTCAACCACAAGTGTAACTCCAATATTTATCATGGTACTACATTAATCATGTTCATTTGTATAGAATGAATAAACATTAATTACATAACCATTATAAGATAAAACATGCAAACTTGGTCATATGGCTAGACATCGAAGTCATTTTGAAATTGAATCTGTGCATTCAGTTGAATTTATAAACATATAGTCCTTAAATCATCAAATGAACTATTTATTATGTGAATTTGATATACATATTTCATCCCTTTATGCATTCTAATTCGTAAGAATTAGTTTTACGATTTCAATATATATTGAAACTCTTAAATGTTATGAAAAACATAGATGTGAGCCTACTTCCACTCTATCAAAATATTTTTAAAAACATCTATTTTGGAAATTCATTTATACATAATGCACTCATTATGATGATATTTTGGTATACCAATGATTTCCACATCAGATAGGTAATTTTTACAAAATTAAAAGTTTTCCTTAAAAATATATCACTCTATAATAAAAACTTCGTGCTAACATTGATTTTTCTCATACCCTTTCAAAATATTCATATATCGTTCAATTGGTTACATCCATATATAATTTAAAGGACCACATAGATGAATATATCTTACCATGTGAACCATTAATAAAACCATTATATCATAACATTTTTCAAGGAAGAATGTCTCCAATTCATATAATATGACAATGATTTCTTTTTCAATAGTTAGAAATTTCATGAGGTCTATCAATTTACTACATATAGCTTTGAAAAAGGAACATAGCATGGTTAATTTATGATAAACATTATTTCGTAAAATGTAATAAAAATCTATATGAATTATATATTGCATCAAAACATGACAATCACGTGATTTCAAATCCTTTAACATTAAATCAATCAATAACATAATATACATGATATTTGATGAATAGACCCTCTAGAACCTTTACATCAGTCAAGAAGATTCAAAAGTGATATATCTCTTTCCTAGAATGAGTGTAAGCAGTTGGAGGAAGAAAATTATATTTTTTACACATCACTATCACTGACTATCCCCGTATTCTCATCTCAATCATGTCTAACCTAGACATAATTTCAGCCATTGTTTTTTTGGGTGTATTTATTAATGTTCCAATGACACTATCACTTACATTTTTTTCAACATTCATAACATAAAAAAAATATCTGACGTACAAAAAAATTATAGTATGGTAATTCAAAAAAAACATATCTCATTTTTCAACCAGTTTTTGTAATGTTTTTCAAAAAGGTTTTACCAAAATTAGTGTCTGTATATTTTACTTTCTCAAATATTTTATAACATGTTATTGGAGATAATGTTTTACAGTCCTTTAAACTCCCTTCTAATGATGTCATCCAACATCGATACATATATCACTAGGGTATAAATATGTAATTTCCTAGAAACATATTTTTTATGAATGTTTCAACCTAATTGATTGTTCACCTTATTCACAAATGGGACACACTTGAGAACATTTAATTGTATATCCTAAAAAACTATCATAAGTAGTAAAGTCATTTATCATCCCATACAACATGAATCTCAATGTGAAATTTTTATTTCTGTAACCATCATAATAATTCAACACCTCAATACTATAATAATTTCAAACCTTCAATCAACAAAATAAAGATAAATATCACTATCATTACCTAGTTATTTAGGTCTTTATATAAGTATAGATAACATAATTTATTTTCTCTTTATGAATAACCAAGGTGGAATGTTTTAGTTTAAAAACATAACTGGCCATGTATTTTGAGTGCTTCTTTGAAAACCAAAAGGATTCACTCCATCTATAGATAGCATGAGAATAAGGTTTCTCATCTCGAGTCCAAATTATGGAAACTATTGATCAATTATATTCCATTGTTCTAAGTATATCTATTGATAAAGTTTTCATTATTTATTTCATGGATATTCATACCATGTAAATTGTCTTGAAATCTCCATACTTTCATATAGGTTCCCAAACCTTGGAATGACTGAAACAACCATAAAACTTTCATAGAACCTGATTTATATTTATTGTGTTAAGAAGAACCACACTTTCGGAAGTTTTTAAGTGATTTTTTGTCCTTAAAAATATATATGGTCATTTAGATAGGCATTTATTCTTTCAGAGATCATACCCATTTAATATATAATTTTTTTATCATCATATTTTCAACAAGGAATATCATTATTTTACTGGATCATGTCGTTCTATAGAGTAATTAGTTTAGTAAAATAGGCATCACTCCATCCATTTCCATTTTCTAAATTATTTAGCTTCAGTATGATTGGAAATGTTGTATATTTAGTAAAACCATCATACAATGGTGTCTTTTCACAACTCTTTAACTCTAAAACAATTTTGGATAATCAAGAAGTTCATCTTCAACTATAATTATCATTTACTCTATGTGATCATCATCATTTTTCACACATATAATCACATCCTCGATATAATCTTGATTATTGTTCATACTTTAAATTATATCAGATGATCAATAAAAAATATTCTTATCCTTGTCACTAGATACATTGATTTTTTTCTCATGTTTAGTCAAACATTTATAATATTAATCTATTATTGTATAGATCAATTGTTCTCAAAAAATTTCTGGACTAATTAGTATTGAATAAAAATAATGTAAACACATAAAAAGTATTTTTGAAGGTCCATATGCATGATCGTTTTTAAACATGATGATGTCTTTCACCCCGTACTCATACTCTTTCATACGATTGACATCCATCCATTACCGATTCATATCCATCCTATTTGATCCAGTAATATTAATATTTAACAAAATAGATAAATACAAAAAAATTCTAATCTTAGAACCCATTAAAGTTTATTCTTAAAGAATAATTTAATCTACATGAATTCATTGTTCTAAGATAATAATATCTGGATTATGGGTATTAGTTTTTTAATAGTGGTGGATATTGTTGAAGGAATGGAATGTGTGATATCTATATAGTTACAAGGAATCTAATTAAATTTTCATTTTTTTAAAACACTTATATCTCTTGTAGAATTAATTTTATGATATCTCAAATGATTAAATAGATGGTCAAGGTCTAAAAAATATGTGTGCAATTGAAATAAACATGATAGAGGAGTTTGTGTTTATTCATTTCATTGCTTAGTACATGGCGGACTAGGTGGGTTTTAAGTGATAAGATTCTTAGGATTCAAATTTCAAACTTTTTAATATTATAAAAACATTGATAGGTCACAATCACATGGTATCAAGAACCCAATGTTTCAAGAACCTCTTGAATTTAAATAAAAAAGAACTAGAATTCTTGATCTGTATTTCTCATGTTCTATTTACATTTCATACAGTTCACATTTTATCAACGGGGTTATTGAATAACCCATGATAAGGAATTAAATTCATTAAACACCATGTTCCACTCTAAAATATAACATTTATTATATCAAAATAAAAAAATGACCCAGGAGGCCTAAAAACATAGCACTATCATTATAACAAGGATTTAAAAACATAAATCGCCTTTTATAAAACATTTAATGAATGTAAAACAATACCATTAGGGAATTATAATTTGAAGTGACTTCTAAATTTTGAAAATATTATTTGGAGAATCCCGTTTCTAAGAACAGAATTTAAAAACCAAGTTCAATATATATAATTTTATTTCTTGAACCACCTGTTTTTCTTACACAAGTATGCATTTTTAAATATAGACACCACTCATATCATTGAACCTATTTACACATCATTATGTAAAGATATGTAATAATATATTTATATTTATATTTATTTAGTCATCATTTAATTTATTCATTAATATACAATGAAAAAAAACTTTTATTTTTTGTCTTGGTAAAGAAGAGTATATACCATATATCTTTGTAATGAATTGAAAAAAAATCCTTTGAACCAACATTAATAACCTTTAAATGACTTCAAGTACCATTAATTTATAGAGAGTAAATATCAATATAAATAATATAAACTAGTGTTAATCATCAAACATGCATTGTAGTTGGTTAGAGTTCAAAAACAATAGAGGAGTTGAGCATCAAAATTCTCATTGTGTTGGATTGATTTTTTTATCTATGTTGGAATTGGAATAATAAAATACCTTATATACACATTGTCATAATCTTTTAGTGGTAATGTAATATGTGTTGTGTTGTGATGTAATATAGACATCCTATGACATGTAATAAATTAGCTCCACCCATGTTCTAGTTATAATGTAACGTCATGTTCTTTCATATGTGACAGTTCATTCATCATATATAATCAATTTTCATAACCCAAGTGTTCACGCCATATCATAAGTCTAAAATATGTAACAAATTGGAATCCATAAAAAATATATATAATATTAATGTTAAAAAATAATAAATAATATTATAAAAATATAAAAACTTATTAATGTTATAACAAGATAAAATTATTAGGAACAAACTTAAAAAATAAATCATATAAATAAATAGTATGTGTATTTGTATCAAAAGTATCATCAAAAAATTTTTATCAAGCACTATAAATATAAAAAATTGGAAAAAATCATACAAACTAAATTAAACCCATCTTATAATTATTATTAAAATTATATAAATTTGAAGTTATTAAAATTATTGGGGTTCTTTTACCAGGTAATGTAAGAAAAACATTTGTGCACAAAAAACTAAACATACTTATCATTTTTGAACACCAAATTACATGATAAGTGGGCAAGTTTTTTATGTTACATAGCTAGGAGAATCATGAAATCAAAGTGAAAAATAATTATGAATGAGTAAAATGGATGTGAAGGAGAGGAAGACGGTGAACCAGCAATGGCTCAAGGAAAGGGATATTGGGTGGACAATTATTCAGGTAGATCAAGCACAAATAAGATCACTCACATTTGAAGTTAAAACCATTAGGGAAATTGAAAATAAACAAGGATATTCAAGGGGGGTGGTGGATATAAAGTGGTCACACAACTTTTCTTTTGTATGTGTCTAATCTTATGCCATGATCGAGGTATTTTGATGACAGAGATTTAGTTCCCTGATAGCTTGAATTCCACAAACAATGAGAACTCTATTAGGGTTCTATTTAAGATATCATGAAGTTTTTTATCCTCTCTTTTAAAAAATCACTGATAAAGAGTAGATTAATCAATATTAAAATTATAAGCACTGGTAAAATTGATCTTTATCCACACTTTACTAGAGCTTATAAAGATAAGTTTCATTATCACATTTTGTTTCTAATAATGTCCTAATTGTAATAATATAATTAATATTATTAAAAAACTAAATATATATAATTATAAATAAATATAAATGTATATTATTTTAAATAAGTATTTAAATATTTCTGAAAATGTATCTATAAATATTATTAAATATAATTATATATAATTATAAACAAAAAATTATTAATATAACTAAAAATATATTAAAGTATTTATAAATATTTATTTATAAATATTTGTATATAATTATATATATATATATATAATTATATATATTTATATAATTATATATATTTTTCAATATATAAATATCTATAAGATATTAATATTAATTTGAGGAGGGGGTTCAATGTTTCGGTAATTTCTCTCTCTAAACATAAATGGAATTTAGGGTTTTTGTTCATGAGGATTCAAATAAAGATGAGTACTTGGATCCATAAGAATTCTTCATTATCCATGCAGAGAAGGCTGATGTAGACCCTATTTTTCCAAATGATTGTTTTATATCTTCTGAATTTGTTCTTATTAATTAGGATGATAATGATCTTGATAGGGTCGTCACGTCAAAGCATGAAGTGAATATCTCATATGATTTAATGAATCGAGACACTTTAAAGGCTACAAGGGTGGATAATTCATTTGAAAATAGGTTATTCTCTATTCTTCATGTTTAATCCACTTACCATTACAAGAGAATCCTGAAAAATGGAATCCTCTTGTTCGTAATAGTAGATCCCAAACTTCATTAGAATCATCGTAAATATTGAAGGTACTCAATTATTTCTCGCTAGATAAACACATTGAAGGTTCACCATGGGAAACTAGATTATTCTTAGAATCAACTCACCCAAGAAAGGAGTTTTCAGGGCTATAGGTTTATTTCTATTAGTAAAGGCTCCTATCATATAGTTTTCCACTCAAATTAACTCAACTTTAAAGTTTGGGGATTGAGATCAATCTATCTTCAGCATGGTTTCTTCAGAATTCAAGATTGGGACCCTATTTTTTATTCAAATTTGGTTAAAAATATTTTTATCCAAGCATTGATTAAGTTCCTGGGCCTTAAATGTTTTTTCTACCATCCAAAAATCTTATAGGAAGTGAATTCAACTATGGTACAACCCATCATATTTAATATAGAGACCAAGCATCCAATGTATGGCCATTTTTCGATAATTCAAGATGAGGGGGACCTTATTGCTCCTCTCATTGAAACTTTTTTTAGTGGGAAATGATTTCATGTTTTAGATGTCAGGAGTGTATGATTGATTTACATAGTTTTGTGAAAATTACCAATGTAATGAAAATTTCATTGACAAATGTCGTAAGGATTTGAAATACACTAACTAGAAAAATATGGTCATCCGATTGAGCATTATAAATTCAAGATTCTTAATGTTGATAATGAGATGGTGGGATCTGGAAAAAAAGTGAGCCTAAGGGATTACCTACCAATGATGTAGTTTCTCCCATTGGTGATAGGGAGAGAAAAAAGGGGAAGTATAGTGAATCATACAGTGGTCTATCACGTTATCCAAATCCCCGTGTGAAGAGACCTACATGTTCATTTATTATAGGGATCTTTGGATTTGATTTCCAGAAACATACTATGATTAATGATGTTATTATGGTTAGAATAAAAAATTTTGGAAACGATGAATCAAACATGAGAGGGAAGGATGAAAATATAACTCATAAGTAGGAATACACGGAGACTGAAGCTGAGCCTAATACTGATAGAAGAGGGTCTTGTTGTTATTAAACAAGGTACCACTTTGAAAAAAAACCTTTTATAGGTTCTGAAATAAATTCTTTCTAGGATAAGTAAATGATATGGAGTTCTATAAACTTTTTTTCTATGTTGGAATCTATCAATTCACTTGAATTTAATAAGCACTACCTTGTGAGTCTGGATAAGAAGTGTTGTAAGAGAAATAGGAATTCCTCACTATCTCAACTTGTAATTGATACTCCAATGAAATCCCAAAGGCCTTATATTTTTATTTATTTTTTGGATAGTCCTCCTTTTTAGGGTTGAGGGGAACCCTTACACGACTCGTAGTCCCAAGTCACAATGACCATACATGACCCAAAGTCCCTAAGGCAGAATTACCTTACATGAACATGAAGGCCCAAGACATGGAACACTTTAAACAACCTCCCAACATCTACATCATGAAGGTACTTAGCTCTCCACCTCACATGGATGATCGGAAAGCATTTTCCCATCCAGAGTTTCACGGTGCATGGTACCGATGGTAGTTTTTATACCCTCTCATTCATCACATACTATTAGATTTTCTCTTGTGGTTTCTACTTTTCTCTGAATCCTCTTTTGGTCCTACTCATGTGTGGTGTGCTTGGGTGGCTTCTTGGTCTTTATGGTCCAAAATCTGTGTAGCCCAAAGGCTATTCGTGGACCGAAAGACTTATGGCCCGAAGGCCTTTGGTTCCCTAAAGTCTCAGATACCCATAGGCCCAAACTGGTGGCCAAAGGTCTAAATTGGATAAATAGTTCTAGATGTTATAGTGTGGTATAGTACCTTCTACAGTAAAACTACAACAGACAAGAAATTCACCCCCACCCAGATTTGATCTTGGGTCTTTTGGATGCCAAGAATGAGACTCTTCCACTCAAGTACATGATTGTTGGCACCTTGAGTTGATAATAATATTGTGTTTTGGTAATAACTCCATGTAGAGTGTCCTTGCATAGTTGTTGGATGGGGAGTCATCAATGAATAACATATTGAAAGCTTAGAAGGACTCAATTGGGGATCCCACTCCAAAATAGTTGGATGGGGATTCACCCAATGAGTTTCATAAGGACGCACCAGGTGGTGATTCTCCCCATGATGGGCCTAAGTGAGATGAATAAAAAGGCTATGATAAAGGACTAGAGCCACATCAAGGATCTATAAAGTAACTTGTAGAAGCACATGGATCTCTAAAGAACCCTAAAGAACCCCAAGATGAGGAAGAAGTGAATGTGTGTACAGTTGAGCCAACCTATTGAAAACTTCCCAATGAAGGAGAGTTCAACAATTGGTATCTCGACGTGGATATCAGGAATGGGGATATCGAGAAAAAAATAGGATTTAATTTATGCACCTTCCAATTGTGTTTGGGTTCCATTATTATGTCACATGACCTTTCATTGCAGCATCCTTGTAACCTTTGTACATTACCTTTTATTAATAAATTTGAGGACTAAGAATGCTCGGTCCTGAACTTTTGAAGTAAATATATATAATTATAAATATAATAATTATATTTATTATAATTTTATAAATATTTAAATAAATAAAAATTTATTAAATTATAAATATTGATATAGAGAAATATATTTAAAAATATTTGTATATAATTATAAAAAATTTTATATAATTATATATAGTTATATAATTATATAATTATATATAGTTATATAATTATATAATTATAAATATTTATAAATATATAAATATATATATAGTTATAAATATAATAAATATATTTATTATTTAAATATATTTTTATAATTTTACAATTTAATAAACCTATATTTATATATTTAAAATTATATTTATAAATAAATATTTTTATAAATATTTTTATATAATTATAAATATATTTATATAATTATATGTATATACATATAATATAAATACATATATAATTATATATAATTATAAATATAATAAATATATTTAAAATATTTATATATAATTATAAATATATTTAAATAATTATATATGTTTATATGTTTAAATGTTTATATATTTATATATTTATATATAATTATATATATTAGGTTTTTGGGGTATAATTTTATTCAAACACATATGCACTGCACACACATAGACTAGAAATCCAGGTCATAGTAGTCCCCTCTAAATGGAAAACTCACCCATCTATCCCTATTTATTTATATATTAAAGGCTCATAGGCCTAACATTGGATGGTTTGAATGCTTGCATCATCATGTCCATGGGTCTACAACCCTTTCCAACATCATGTCTGCATCACTTTCTACCCCCATCATGTATGTGTCACTGCCACCAATCTCAGTGCATGCATCATAAATCTCTAAAGGTCTAGGATTCTAACTTTGGTCTTTTGGATATAGTATTATGGCATTTACCATTCATTCACCGCCCAACTATAAAGGATATCAGATAACACGGTTTTGTTGGGCACCACACCACGCTTTTCATGGGCCCAACCCAACACCATGTGTTATCCTTCCCCAACTAAATTCAAGTGTGGCGGGGCTCGAACCTGAGTTAGTTTTGTTGCTAGGGAATGATCGCCTTGTACAGTACCAATTGAGTGACCCACAGTCAGCTTTATATAATTATATATATATATATATATATTAATATATATTAATATAAATATAATAAATATATTTATTACATAAATATATTTATTATAATGTCATAACTATTTAAATATATAATTATAATTATAAATAATTATATTTAAAAAAAATTGTATATAATTAAAAATATATTTATATAATTATGTATATTTACATAATTATAAATAAATTTATTTGATGTAATTATACCCCAAAATACCTACCTAATATTTATATATATATCAACATATAATTATATATAATTATAAATATGATAAATATATTTTTTAATTTAATATTTTTATTATATTTTATAATTATTTAAATATATATTTTTTATTTATAATTTAAAAAATACATTTTTTAAAAATAATATATATTTATAAATTTTTAATTAACTATTTGTATTAAAAAATTCATTTAAATAGATTAATTATATAAATTTCAAAAAAATATTAAATGATAAACCTTAATAAAAAAATGAATTTATCTTATTCATATAAATTTCAAAAATATTGAAAATATTACATGTATAGTAAATAAATATATGTATGAAAAAATAATATAAAATGGTTAAATTCCAAAAAAATATTAAAATCAGTATATATTAAAAATTAATATTTAATATTAAATGAATTAAATATAATAAAATAGAATTTAATAGAAAAACTTTTTTTAAAATGAATTCATATAATATTAACTACATAAATTGTAAAAATTTATAGAACTGAAGGAAATATTAAAAAAATCAATAAAATAACTTAATTATATATATTTTATATGTTTTAAAAATATTACAACTTAATAAATAAAATTGAATATAAATAATCATATAAATGAAAAAAATATTAAAATAAAACTTATTAAAATATAAATATCTATAAAAATGAAAAAAAACCATAATATTAAATCAAAAATGAAAAAATATACATCGAATGTGAAATAAGTACATGCCATACATACACATGTACACATGTTGTGTGTGTGTGTGTCTCACATAAATGTGCAGATATACATTCACATAAATACATCTGTATATGTACCACATCTATATATTCACATACACAAAACACATGCAGACAACATAATGCATTCAAATGTATGCACATAGACAATGATATAGATATATAAGTAAAAAAATCAGATATTTACATTAAATCATTTATATTTCTATAATTATTTGAATTATTAAAATATATAATAAATTATATTTATAATAATTATATAAATTAATTTTGTAATTAATTTATATAAATGAAAAATAATTTGTTTATATAAATATAATAATTATATATATATTAATAATAGTATTTTATTAAAAAAAATTATCAATGCTGAGAAAAGTGCGGATAAAGATGCACCTTTACTAATACTAAAAAAATGAACCAATAAAGGCTATACTTTTATCATCGTTTTTTTATCTCTGATAAAAGTCCTCACAGGATAAATCATGATTTGTGGTAGTGTGTATAGATAAATATATAAAATTTTTTATATATGTGTGACAATATTATGTGAAATTAATTTTTTTTTAAAAGGTTGGCGGTCAATCCCTCTTTATTGAACATAAAAAAAATAAAAAAACTACCTCTTTTTAGAATTGAAAAAAGAGGGAATCAATTACAAGTAAAGGAAAATGATAATAAAGAACATGACTTGAAGGTCTTGATGGTCTCGAGTTTCCAATGAGAATAAGAAGTAAAAATAATTTATAAAAAAATATCACCCTCGAATGACAATGCAATAAATTTGTAAGTATTAATAAAGATTCCTTTTGCTCAAGTTTGTAAATCACTCCACATGAATTGTGAGCATAAATTGTGAAACACAATACTACATGTGAAATCCTAAAATTGATTTACTGTGCACAACATATTTACATAAATCATATCATGTTTTTTGTGTGTGTATCCCACACTTCAGTTTTTCATCTGCGACTTCAATTCATTATATTACATGCATGCTAATCTGTTTGGATAACCTACATGCGCTATTTTAGTGCATATCATAATGAACCCGCATTTTATAACTCATGGTTCACACCTTTTGGGTAATAAAACCACTATGTAAAACCCAATCTGTATTATGCATAAAAATTAATGTCGTACGTTCCACATTTCAGATAATTCAAATTCATTGTAATTAATAATTATTAATAATTTTGGTTTATAATAAAAAACTAAATCCTCTTTTCATAAATGAATTATTAAGAAAAAATTATCACTAATTAATAATTTTCAATTATAATTAATTATAAGTTAATAAATAAATATTAGAAAATATTTATTGATTTTTCATTTTTCAATATATATATATATTTACCATGAAAATTATGCATTTTGAAAAAAACTATAATAATTTAAAAATACCTAATGTTAGTAACTGTTTTAAATTTTTATAGTAATAAAAATTAAATTTTTAAAAGTAATATATATTAATATTAATTTTCAATTGTAATAATTATTACTAACTAATTATTTTTATATTATTTCCAATAATTTAAAATAATTAGAAAGTAATTATTTATCATTATTAAAAATAATTATCAATTAATAAATTTTTTAAAAATGATTTTTCAATTATAACTTAAATAATATCTATTAATTTATAAATATTATTATATAAGTAACAATTATTATTATTATTAAACTATTATAATTAATTATTACTTATTATAAATACATAATAAATGTCGTTAATGATCTTATTATTAATTTGTTTTACTTGTTTACTAATAATTAATTACTGAATTATTAAAATTATTTATATTTATATAATAACTAATTATTCTTAATTGTTATTAATAAATAAAAATTAATTAAGAATTATTTTTAAAATACCTAATTTCAAAATAATTACAATAATTAGAAAAAAAATAATTTTATTCATATTTATTCGAAATGTTTTATATAAATAAATGGGTTGATTAAAAATATATATAAAAGATAATGTATAAATATTAAAATAAATAATATTAATTATAATTTCAATATTCTATAGAATTGAATTTTAAAAATACATTTAGGACATTTAATTAGGTAAATAATGTTTTTATAATAATTTGAACTTTATCAATAAGATAAAGCACACAATTTAACCTCAAATAATTTAAGTCAATAAAAAACATATAAATAAATGAGTACAATCAATGTCTACAATGAGGCAATGTCCCATAGTCTCGAGTGAAAATGAGAATGTTGTATTGAGATCACCAACTTCTATATTAGGGTGGAGTCTAATGAGTTGGAGGGGGATCATTCTCAGGTATAGAAACCTCAACAATCTACTGCTCTATCTATGAATCAATAGTTGTACTCAATGAAAACTATGGATATAAAGACACTAGAAATAGATCACATACCTACTAGTATATAGCCACGGTCGGCTAAGGCTTGTCTGTTAGATGTGTTGCCTCTTCCCATGGAAAAGGTGAGGCCTCACATATTTCCTATTGTGGTGTATTTCATCATCATCATGACTCGTCAACATCCGCAACTACTAGAGAATGTTTCCAAGTAGGAACCTCTGCTCTCTGAGAAAAAACATCCTCTACTTGAGGTGGACAATCAAAGATATTGTTTTGTAGAACATGATATTATGGAATCATGTCTCACGTTATAGGGTGCTTCATCGCTTGACTAAATAAATCACACTCCACTAGATCAAATATGTGGATAATATTCTCTAGTCAAGTATGTTTTAAAGTGATTAAAACTGAATTAAAAAAATTACTACAAACAAACAAATGTAAATTTATTGACTTACCAAGTTCTACAGCCCTATGTCGTTTGATGTAATATACAATATAGACTTTAGTCTATACCATGGATCATACATGATCTTTTTTTAAAGTTGAAACAACATTATACACATTCACTCTATATGAAACAATTTATGCATATCCTATATGTTGAAATACTAATCATAATTTCATCATGAGTGAACATCTTGCATCCCCTTCAGCTTTATAGAATGAATCATTGCATGTTGTATGGGTGGAAATGGAATCTATTGAACCAATCAAAATTGTCTCATGAATCATTCTAGTTTGTGATACTCAACAATATAAAATTGTATTGGAGGCTCTACAACTATGGAATCATCATGCCCAACAGTGTATTTTATAGGATACAGGTCTAATATATCCAAGTATGGCAGCCATGAAATATGAAATGATAGGTTACATTTGATAAAATATTTTGTTACTAATTTATGGAAATGATAATATTAAGAAATTGTTATCCAATAGAAGAATTTATATACTTAAATCAGTGCATAGTTTATTGTCTAACATGTGATGTTATGTACCTAAATTATATCTAAGTGTCCTAAAAAACTACTATCCATGACTCCACCAGTAATGTAAAAGAAAGAAAGTGATAAATAATAAGAAATTATGTACAATAACTCATATTATAATTATAAAACAATAAAGTTGAGTGATCAGACCAGCGTCCACTTGATGTTTCATAGCTCTGGAATAGAAACAATATGGGCTTTGGGATGGATGTGCTCCCATGCACACATCTAAATAAGGATGAAACATCCCCCAAAATCTTTGTGATTTGATCTCTAGGAAATGTATAATGCTTTGGATGTGTATACCAAGAACACAGATTACCATATGTATATACCAGTTTGATCAAAGTCCTATAGTTTCCCCCAAATACATCATGTGAACATGAAAACTGGAGTGATCATCACTCACTATACCTCCAGTGAGTCGTGATATGTACGTACCAGTGTAATGCATGACAGTCTTCTCATCCGTATCAGGGGGTAAAGTTTTTATGTATATGTCTAACTAGCTCATAAAAAGTAAAATGGAATCTCTATTAATATTATCTCCCATAATTTTGAGGCCTAGAAATCACTTTACCATATCAGTTCAGTCTCTACAGGTGGTTCATATAACTATAGAACCCTAAATATGAAGACCAAGAATATTACCACGTCCTCTAGGGCGATGGTTATCTCTCACCTGGGAAAGTGGAATGTGTGAGCCTCAAGTATCCATATCTCAGGAAGGGAAACATAAGTGGTGATCAACAAATTAATAATATGTTTTAGTGATGCCATAGAAGCCACAATGTCATTGGTATGAAATAATAGGACATGATAGGAAGAATTTATGATAATTTTGTTCCATAAACACCCAAACACTATGAACGGCATGACCCACTAACACATTGTGTGGAACATACCTATATTTCACATTGAGTGGGGTAATATAATCCATATATATGCATAAATATTCAATACCTATTAGGTAAGTGTAAAATGTAAATATAATGTTATGGTCAGTAGAATGTTATGATTGGTAGAATTTAGGATATAATGTTTACGTTAAAACCCATTTACTATTTCTCAAGTCAATAACTTGGATTGATCATTTTTCATCATAGAGTGTATTATACATAATTACATCTGCATTATTATTGAAAAATTAGTTTCATAATATTATATTGATCTTATTTATGAGTCCTTTTAAATAATTTACATGTTTAATTATATCAATATATTTATCAGAATTAGAATATTACAATCATTAGAAGAGTTGGAAGAAACATTTTTAATATACTTTAAAAATCACAAGGGTTTATTGGATATTTTTCAAAAGTTTTATTTATAATTCAAATGTAATATAATTTTAGAAGGTTGATTTTCAATCACTAAAACTTTCAAAAAAACAACCCAAAAGGAAAACTTATGGTCCTACCATAATATAATTTTAAAAAACTCAAGACATTATATTATTTGTAGTCAATACATCATCATGGATGAGAATGGTAACACATTCCAACAATGACAAGGAATCATATATTGTTATGAAATTACCTTGGAATATGTTGTATGTTAGATGGTGACCTTGTTCTTGATGGTAATCTATCTCATTTTGAATCCTTATGGACTACAGTCTCTCCCATGGTAGCAAACTTCTGATTTCATGTATCAATGTGGCATAATCTTAAGGCATTGAGAAATGTTAAAACTCCACAATATTCATCCATGTTCATTATAAAAGATATAAATGGTGTTAAGATGGTAAAATAGATCAATATATAGATTAAATGATATGTTCACATAGTCATATACCACAATGGAATGTGTGTATGGGAACTATAATGAAAAAAGTTTCCACGGTCATAATGAATCACATCCAATAATACCACTAACACTCGACCATTGGTGTTGTGATGGGGTCTTCAAAATCCATCACTTCTAATCGACTTTCTTCTTAGTTGAAAAATTTCACTCAAAAAGTATAAGCTTCATCAATGTTACAGCCTATATATCGCTAAAATTGTCATTTGTATCACAACCCCAGATGAATCTTGTTAGTATTTTATCTTCTTCTTTCTACTAAGTACTTTATGCAATGATAAAATGTCTCCTAAACTATTCCAGTTATAGGTAACATAAAAATCCCATTGAATATTCCATTGACGAACTACACAATGGTTTTTTTCATGTGTCTGTAACTCTTCCCCCATCATATTCCAATTCCCATTTCTCTTATGGAACCTACATCATATAATCATACACTCCCTAATTAAACCTCCAAATATCTTCCAATAACTGCTCAAATAATCACATATTTTGATCATATGATACATGAAAGTGATCATATTACATATAAATTAATTTTTTCAATATGTTGAAAAAGTTAAAAAAACAATTTGTATATGAAGATTATTAATAAACTTTTTCATAGATTCATCATGAAAATTCATTCACACATTGCTAGAAATGTGTCTCATACAATATCGATGATTTTTATTTGGGGATATCCATGTAATAGGATATGTATTTATCGACTCACTGATTTCCTAATGGTGATATTTTATCAAACATACACTCTAGATGTTGGTTAAATGATTCTTAACGCATTCCACAAAACAAATTCAGGATTCATACATTTCATTCTCCATTATAGAAAATGAAAGTGATAGAGGTTTTTAGTTGTAATATTGGGGTTTCTAAATAAAAAATATACCATCATAATTTTCATATATAAATTTTCATAAATTAGTATAAACTATTGATAGAATCAAAATTTGTAAATACATAGAATGATTTCCTAGAACAAGTGACTGAATTTGACCGGAGAAGAATCATGTTAGTTATCTAGAGACACAAGTTCCTTCATATAGAGGTGGAGGAAAAGTTGTCTATTTTACATTATTATTTATATAAATTATAGAAAAACCCAATGTGAGTCATCCTAATCACCATACACTTTTTAAATTTCATTTTATTCTTCCATCCAGGTCTTTCCATCTAAAATCTTATTACCAAAAGTTTTTTGTATACTCTTCTAAACAAGGGATAAAATTACATCATCAAAGGTCTTGATTATCTTAAAAATAATATATGATATAAATTCATAATCCAATGATATATGATCGTATTTATGGTTAGGATGAATGCAAGTATGAGATGCCTCAATATTATAAATATTCTACCTTTAAAAGTTAATGTCAAGAATCACCCTTAAGGAAAATATATAATCATTTCCATATTATTCACATCATATAATGTATTTTTATACCTTGAAACTTTAACTAAATATATACAATTTCTCTCAATATGAACTTGTTTAAGAACCTTTTTATGGAATATTTTCTTGGAAAATCTCATACAATATATAATTTTTTGTATATTTGAAAAAATCTATACTCTATAACTCCAAGAAACTCTATTATAGGTTTGATAATATTCCATTATTAATTAGAAAAACATGTCATAGATTTTGAACAATATCTAAAGAGTAACTTCTTCCCCAAATTATCTATAGTTATCATCATCGTCAATGCTTTCCCATTCTATTCCATAATTAGATACTTAATCATCATCAATATTCTCTTATGTAATATTTTATATTTTTAAGGTAAACAATTTCTGTTTAATATTTGTTTTCAGGATTATATAAGTTTGGGAGTTGTTAATAGGAGCATGTACAGATAACATTATGCAGAATCCATTTACATAGTAAATCCCTGGATTATAGTGTAAAAATGAAATTTAGGGTGTAAAACCCTTTTACATAATAAACAAATTTTACATAGGAAACCTCTTTTATTTAGTAAACATGTATTTTACATCGTAAAATTATCGATAGCAGTTTTTAACCCAGGGTGATTTTTTTCTACATATGTGGATTGCGAGGAATTTACGATGTAAATCCTTGGTTTTTGAAATAAACCCTTTGACCCATTATATTTTATCTATCACTTTCATGTAAAACCTCTTAGATAATAATGAATCTATAGGTATCAAACCCTAGTATCTTCCAAATAATTTTGGGTGTCTCATTCCCTTTTGGATAAGTTAATTTAATGCTCGATCTATATGGTGGTTGTGTTACATCTCTCTTGTAGTTGTCCTCTCTATTAATTCATTCCCATTGGTCATGGAAGCATCATTGCACTATGTTTATATATTTTTTAACCTTGTGGTTTTATTGATCATTTCTATATTTATTGTTTCATATTCTCAATGAGGATGACCCCATGTTGGTTATGGTGAGGTGGAAGTGTTTATTGAGGTATGTGTTATCTAACCTCTCCAATCTTTCTTGTTTTTATAGAATGTGATTCTAAGATATAGGTATAATTGTTAGAGCCTCCATTGTTGTCTTTTCCATCTATATAGTGTTGGTGGATCCCAATATGGGTAGTGTTTGACCTTATTTTGAGGTAGGTGATTTTGTATCTATCATACGTTGGATGAATTATAGTTTCTGTTAGTTTTATAAATTGTTTTATAAATAATTCAGAATGATTTATCTATGTTCATAAATGTGTTTTTTGATAAAGGATTGTTTTTACCTTGTTTTGGTAAAATATAAGTGTGTATTCAAATCATTTTTAAATTCTCTTTTAAATCATGTTGTGATTGAATAATGGGTTGTGAAATGTGAAACCCTTTGATAGGATATGAGAAATTCTATACATGGGAGTCCATGGGTACTTGGGTAAAATTCGTAGCTTAGATTTATCTCCCATTTTATTTTCAGGATGTTCACTCATGGTGTCTTCCTCTTGTCCCTTGGCCTATTATTCTAGGGGATTTATATTGTCATTGTTGGGGGGTTCACTCAAGGGGTGTTCCTCTACTCATTAGGCATGTGTTCTTCGGACATGAGTATACTAGTCATTGATTGTAGTGAAAATATTCTAATAGCATGAACTGTTGTGATACGTGTTCTATTAACATTATGCTTGGATTATACGCTTTCATCTTTGATATACATTTTTTTATTTGGATAAATTTTTATGTAAATTATGATTTGTTTATTTTTAACCTAGATTGTTTTAAATTTTTTAAAAAAGGGAAATATTTTCCATGCTTTTAATATAAAACAGATTTACTAATTATCAATCTTAGTTTTCTTTAAAATGATCATAATAAAGTTTTTTATTATAGAGACTTAATATAGAACACTTGGGTGGGATCCCATTGATCCTATTTAGCTCACAACCTATACAATCCTTTAGCTGTTTATAGTATAGGTTATGTATTATAATGCAGGGAAAGGAATGGAACCATTGTGAGGTGGCTATTTTTTTGGTAAAATGGGTTAGTTTATCAAGTGGTGAGGTAGTGGGAGATTTCCAACATATTACAAGAGTAGTTGTTTACTATTTTGTTTTCCCTTTTATTTTTTTAGACCCATACATTTTCTTTTTTATTTGGTTTCTTATTTTTATCACTAAAACTATTTTTTTAGTTATGGAATATATTTCTCCTAGTATCTCTTATTTTTTTTTTTACAGTGTATATGTATGAAATGTGTCTTATTAAATATGTAAAAAATATTTCCTTATAGTTTTTCTTCAATGCTTGGTTGTTATTCTCTATCCAATTGGGATCAAGAATTCTTTTCAAGTATGTGGAAGATTGGTTCAGATACCAATTTATAAGGGCTTCCGAGGTTGGTTCATTAAAAATTGGTATTAAATATTTATTTTATCCTCAAGAGTCTTTGTCTTGGGATTTTTGGTATACTGGATATAGGATTTTCAAAACATAAGAGGTATGTTGTGGTGAGTTCATAGACATTACTTTCTGTAATAAGACTCAGGTAACCATGGGATGTTGGGATGTGTGATTATTGTGTTGTGTTTTGATCTTATTCTCAATTTTTTCTTATGGTTTTCTAATTTGAATAAATATTTTCCGATTGTATGATCATTTTTTTAGTGTAAAGTGATATGCCTCTGAGAGGTCTCCCACTAGTTTCACAATAGGGTAAAATGGATGCTCTTCAAGGAAATTCATCTCTAGTTCAAAATCTTATCAAGGATATCATATGATCAGTTTGTTTCATATTCCATAATGAAATTTTTGAGGTATATCCAAGATATTAATGATAAATGGATCAATCATGAGAGTTCTTACGTGAGAAAACCATGTCATTTAATGGTTAAAATGAACCTCAAAATGAAGAGTACTGGCTAGATAACATCAATAATATCTTGAAATTCATAGATACACCTAAGACCATCAAGGTGTAGTGATAAGTGTTAATGATTTAGTGCCCATCAAGATATCGTATGATTTTATAGTACTGGAAGATAGAAATGTGGGCCATTATTGGAAGGGCTTCAAGACACTCTTTTTTCACCAATTCGGCCCATAGTCTTTGATGATGGAAAGGTATCTAAAGTTACTATCTTTAAAGTAGGGAGATCATTCAATATTAGAGTATACCAATCAATTTTTATATATAGATCATGTTTCTTGGGAGGTGTTAAAGAATTATCATTTGAAATCATAAAAGTTCCTATAGAGTTTTTGCCAAAATATCAGATTTTATGTATTTATACTAATGTTTTAAAACTTTGTCGAGTAATTAGAAATATCTATGATGATAGATTTTAAAATGTAAGGCAAGGTTAGTTATTATATTCCTTCTCTTACACCTAGTATAAGCTTAAGTGGTGTGCGAGGAAAAAAGGAAAAGATGTATGATCATCATAAGATTAGTGGAGATGTTTCTTACCAGCAGACCTCCTCTACACCATCATTAGAACGATCAGTGCTTCCCAAACATACTACCAGTTTGGAAACGTCCAGCACACTTGAAATTCTTATTCCAAACCTACAAATATGTGCAATGGTTTTAGAAGCTATGATTATCAATTGAGTTTATTCAAGGATATGTTTATACCTCCCCATGGTCTAGAATCATTGGATCTAAAGAACATTATGGTACAATCAGAAGATTCGAAGTCTACTAGGCTGCAGTCACATGACACATGAGTGAGGAACCTTTACATAGGGTACATGTCTTTAGAAGAGGTTGGAATGGGTCCAGTGACTGTGATAGGTATCATTTTATTGAATATTATATAGATATTCCTATATTATAAATTGGTTTGTCCCACTCAATTTTATCTTCCATATTTTTTTATGTGTTGAAAATTATAATGAAACTCGTGTCATTTATCATGGAGTTAGATAAACCTATTGGAAGAGTAAATATCAAGGATTTTGGTTCCCTTCTTATTCTCCATAAATAGATGTTGTGGAGTTAGTCTGTGATTTCCTCATTATTGATTGGGATTATTTTGACGTCGTCATTGGAATGTATTGGATTTTTTATCATCATGATAAGATTGATTGTTAATCATTTCACATTCCTTACTACCAATGGGATCTCTCGAGTGTTTCAGGGGGAGTGGAATATTTGGTCTAGTAATGTAGGGCCTCTCTACCCATAGCTCAAGAGTTTTTTCTGTTATTTCATTTGATCCTGATGTCATTTTTTCTCTTGTCAATCATCTAATAGTTGTTTGGGACTTTCATGATGTTTTCCTGGATGACTTCCCTAGTCTTCCTCCATAGAGAGAGGAGGGTTTTATGATTGATCTTATAGTGATCCAGATTTTTCATAAATGTATATTACAAATTTTTTGATAAATATTCAATACATTACCCAAACTCATTCTTGAGGACAATAATATTTTAGTGAATTTGAAAATATGGGACATGATCTTTTTAATTTTCTAAATTATCTTCAATGTCTCACACAAATATCTCCCCCTTTAGTACTCTTCACAAACATACCCTACATAAACTATTCATCACAACCTAGAGAAAGGAAAACAATAAAGGGTGAGCTCAAATTATCAGTAAGGGTAAACAAGGGAGATACGTAAGCATAACATGAAAATAATGTTATGATAATATGAGCATAAAATATGAAAACCACTGCATATAAAAAGTCATAATCTTGAGTCAGGGTATAAATATTAGCAGTTCATCATGCATTAAACATAAGGAAATTAAATAACATGAAACATGAGAGAATATCATTGTCATAAGACATATATTTGGGGAATACACATCACATTATAAAATTTTGAAGATATATAAATAGATAAAGGTTCACTCATTATGTTAAGGATTTGAAATCAATACCCCACATAAACTTATGGACATGAAACTAGGTCCACACATAACATTATGGAAATAAAAGACAGGTTCACACATAATATTGTGACTATCTAATCAGGTCCATGCATAACATTGTTAACATTTAATATGGTCCACGAATATCATATTTACCCATGATTTATCCATATTTACCTAATACATTAAAGGGATATATTGGTCCCACTCTTCTCATAATGAAAATCATGCATATGTGTGCCAAATGATTATAAAACATTTATTATATCATAACCCATGAAATGAAATGGGTTTCATAAACATTTCATATTATCATTAACTATATTAAAGAGAAAGGATTGATAATTATTTCATAATTTCATCACATCCTAACCCATGAAAAAATAATTGGTTTTCATAATAATTTTGTCATGGTATAACTCATTGAAGAGAAATGAGTTTCAAAAAAATCCCATCATAAACATAAACCATTCAGAGAAATAATAAGAATGTTATAATTGGATAATAGCCCTAGAAAATAATAAGTAACATTACAAAATTTAATCTTATAAGTAAAATATTTTTTAAAGATCACTTGTAATGTTTCTTGAGTATAGTTTCTTTTCATTGGAAGTCATTTTTAAAAAAAATAAAAATGATTGAAAACCCTTTTATTTTAAAATGACCTTTAATACCTATAAAATAAAATTTATCAATTATTTAAAAAATTTATTGATGAAAATATACTTTTCATTTTGAAAAATTACTTTTTAAAACATAACACATTTTTAAAACATTTTTAGAAAACATTGTTTTGGATGAAAAAGGGATTTTGACCGAATATATGATTTTTATTAGAAAATTTATTTTTGAAATCTTGAGTACATGAAAAGAGGAAAATGAATGGAAAAAAATTATTATCCTGAAATGAAAATAGGAGAATAAAATTAATGATTTTCTTGAGATATGGATCATAATATTTGATCATCAAAAACAAATTCATAAACAATACATATAAACTATGATATTGTAACATAAATAATTTAGCACTTAGGTAAAATTAAATTATAAGACCCATGAAGTAATAAAATTAAATGAAACATGAAATATCATGAGAATAAATAAATAAATTATATTAATTTTAAAATGGTCTATATATACACTTCATAAAATAAAATAGGATCATAACAAGACATAAGTCTTAGAGAATGGAAAATTTAGACAAAATTTCCTTACCACTTCAGTAATATTTTGAATCATAATACCCAATAAATATAACATCAAATTAAACTATAAATATCATGAAATGAGTTTTATTTGGAATATAACATGTCAAAGTAGAAATATATACCCCACAAAAATAAACTATTGGTGAATTTTTATGTCTCTCGGAAATGAAAGAGAGATTAGAAATCCTATACCTTAAGTCTTGACTTATGTCTTACACATTAAAACCTTATATATAATAAATATAAATTTCTTATAAATATATTAAAAAAATATTTATATATATTATACAATATATTATTTTCTCGTTAGCTTTAATTACACATTTATTAACAATTCCATGTTAAAGTTATATTTTAGGTAATAACCCCTTTGTTTTTTATATATGTTTTGATTTTTTATTTTTAGTCTTATTATTTTGATCATGATTTAATCATATAAATAATTTTAAAAATGATATAAATATCAAATATTGTCATTATATGTGAATTTAGATTAATCCATAGCATTTAGTGATGGAAAATGAAAAACATTGTTCATAGAGACGATAAATCATACGTAGGCATGAATGTTGTTTCCATTTATTGTTGGATTAAAATAAAAAAAATAAAATGATATATTATCATTATAGAATCATATATATATCATATATTTCACATATTATCATTAAAACCATAATGGTAACTTTCATGTAAATCATGAATGAATCACATCACTTCATGAAGCAGTTGTCCATCGCATACATGAGCGACGTTATCTTATTCCTACAAAATAGAAAGCATGAAGTAATTTGGGATATAATAATTCCAAAATAAAAAAAAAAATATCATATATATATAATAAATCTTTCATTATATCCATAGTGAGAGGTGGTAATGGAAAAACCAATGGCATTGGTTCGTGGGATGGTAGATCGCCATACAAACGAATGATGATTTCGTAAACCATTTGATGGAAATGGAGATAGTTGTAGGTAATTCACATAACATAATAACATATTATTATATTAAATATATTTATTTTTTATATCATCATTGTAGAGACCCAAAGCTTTACGTACATGGACATTACATTACTTTTGCGGAATACTTAGTACATAACAAAAACAGACACACAAAAATAGTAATAGTTTAGTGTCTTTGAAAAAACGGAATATAATCTTCTAATCGTGGTGAAAGAGCTTCAACATCTCCCATAAAGATATTACCTTTTTTTCTTACCTAAAACCGTTCTTTATATACTGGGGAAAAGAAAACATAAAAGGGGTGATCTCAAATTCCCAGTAAGGGTAATCATAGAGAATATAAAACAATCCATAAACATTTGAATGAAAAAACTTGAACATAAAATCTAAACATCAAAATCTTGAGCAAAGACATGAATCTTGGAAGTACGTAAGGCATATATCATAAGGAAACATCAATCATGATAAAATATCATGGGAATATAACATGTAATTATGGCAATAATTAAGCACATGTTATGATTTCCATAGTAGCCAAGGCATTGCTGCCAAGACCATCTTAGTGGGTAAAGTCCCTTTCTGAATCAAGTTCACTCCTTGTTTCAGTCCTGTAACACTGAACCGGATTAACTTACCATTCCAGCCATGTCTATATCATGAGATATAAATCTTTACCCAATGCATTGGAGGGAGATATAGGTCCCACCCATCTCATAATGAAATCATTCTTACTTGTGCCACAAAATAAACATACATCCTTCATAATAACCCAACGAATAAAATGGGTTTCATAAACATCATCCCATCATCACATAATCCATATAAAAGAAGTGGATATCATTTCATAATAAGAAAATTGAAACAATGTAAATTATAGAGACATTATACTTGAAACATACACATATGAAATAATGTCTTCTTAGTTAAAAAAATGGTTTTGATAAAACACTTGAAATGAATTCTTGAGGAAAATATCCTTTCATCTTTAAAATCATTTTATTTTCACAAAATGTCATGCAATTTTAAAAGAAAAGGATTTTGTTGAAAATAGTCCTGAAATATTTTGTAGTATGCTTCATGAAATTAAGGCTTTATAAAACCATAAAAATTTGTTCACGCCATATAAGTTAAAAAAATAACATTCTCCTAGTACTTTTGTCGGAAAAGTCAAAAAGTACCTTATATGGTAACCAAAGGAAAGATTCCATCCATAATATGTGGTAAAGAGCCAATAAAGGGTAAAAATGACATTAAACATTCATGTAAGAATAGTAAACATTTTATGAAAACATTTTTAGAAAACATGGTCATGGATGATAAATGTAACCCCATTAAATACTTACGTATAAGCAATCTCGGATAAAAAATGAGATTGAAAATTTATCCCTTACCTTAGGTCTGATATGCTTCATACATATCTGAACCTCCTGTATAATGATTTAAATAATGTCATTTACTTATTACAGAATCATATTCATTGTTATGATATCATATATGGTTCACTTATTACTTTATATTACCCGTTCTTTTGTAAATTCCATGTTAAAGAGCGTTTTGGGTAAAATCGTTTCATTTGTCGTCTCTGTTTTGACTTGTAATTATTCATATGATTACTTAGATCATGATAACATAATTAAAGAATATAAAACATGTTTTATATATAATATATATTCAGAATATACATATATATATAATATATTGTTAAATGGGAAGAAATACACCGTTCATGGAGACGGTAGGTCGTACGTACGCATAAACACTGTTTTCGTTTCCTGATTGAATTGAATGGAATTAATTGGATGATATAAACACACACACATATATATATATATATATATATCCAGTATCATTATTATGTCATATATTTCATGATTACTTATTATATATACTTTATAATCATTCATGAATGGTTAATCATTGAGAATGAATCTCATCACGTCGTGGAGACGGTAGTCCGTACGTACGCACGAGCGATGATATCGTTCCCATAATTATTGAATTTAATTGGAGTGGATGATACAATATATCATAATTAGTATGATGTTATAATAACTATGTATAGTTATTCTTTACACCATTATACCCATCCAAGTAAGGTGGTGTTGGAAAAACAGATTACACCACGGCGTGGAGACGGTATTCCGTTTGTACGTACGCGCGGTGATTTCGTTTTCCATAGGATGGATAGATGGTGAAATAGGTTTGTTTAATACTTATATTAATATATCAGTATATTAGTGATACTTATTTTATTACTTCATAACTAAAAAACTAAATAATAAGAAGTGGAAGAAGAAATAAAGTTGAAAGAATCGGTAACGGACATTACCTCTTCTTTGAAACGCCTATTTGAGACCTCCTCTTAGGGTAATAAATCTGGTCTTTGAAGAATACCAGGACCTCTATGATGTTTCTAGGGAAGTTTAGAAGATAATTTGGCAGGGTTTGGCCGGGATTGAAGGCTCAATGTGGTGTGAGGAAGAGAGGGAGGAGGTGCCCTTTTATAAGGGAGGAGAGGGGCACCTTTGGAAAAAACTAAATATATTATTTTATTATAAAGTCATATTCATGTTTTAATAGCTCCAAATTTATTTATTTCAAATATAATGTGGGGATGGGTCGTTATCCTCTCATCCAATATAATTTAGACAAGTTTAGGTATCTATTTTAACCTTATCATTTAGATTTAACTTTAAGTTAGATAATTTAACTTTTACTGTGTCTTCTTGTTTTTTTACACTATAAGGTTAATAAACGTACTATAACAAGCCAAACGAACCCCAAGTTGTTTATTATTAATATATATATCCTTATCTAAGTAATTCGGCCGAACCTTAAATTTTTAAGAATAAAATAACAATTAATAATATAATATTTGTTTTACAAACTATTTTATGTCAATTTTGACACTATTTGGTAATTGATTTTTGTGAAACTCATAACAGATTTATTAGTTCTAAAAAAGTTAATTAAATAAATAATAACATTTCATATTAACCTAGAAAATTAGTGGAATTCATAAAAAGTATCAAATAACATTTATTTCG